>OY728136.1:2082954177-2084320177 GCA_963277665.1 Viscum album | reverse complement strand
TAAAGTAGAATAAATAGAAGAAGAAAGAAACTTGAGAAAATCGGATGAAGATATTACCTCGTCTTCGACGGACCTCTTATAAGCTTCCTATTAAAGAAGTAAAGTTTGTCTTTTGAGAAGCCCAAAACCTCAAGAATGTTTCAAGGGAAGTGTATAAGAGAAATGTTCATGGTTTGGACGAGATTCAAGGCCCAAAAGGGTGTGAAGATAATAGGGAAGGGGAGCCCTTTTTATAAAGATGGAGCGGGGCACCTTTGGAAAAACATTCAATATTATTTTATAATAAAGTCATATTCAGTTCATAATAGCTAAAAATTGTTTTATATAAGAGATAAAGTGAGGATGGGTCGAAATAATCTCAAAAAATAGGTTTTGGACAAGTTTAGGTTAGTATTTTAATCTTATATTTTATATTTAACTCTAATTTAAATAATTTAACTTTTACCATGTCTTCTTGTTTTCTTACACTATATGGTTAATAAACATACTATAACTAGCAAAACGAACCTGAAGTGGTTAATTATTAATATATATAACCTTATCTATGTAATTTGTCAGAACCTTAGATTTTTAGGAATATAATAACAATTAATAATATAATATTTGGTTTAAAAACTATTTTCTGTCAATTTTGACACTATTTGGTAATTGATTTTTGTGAAAATCATAACAGCATGATTAGTTAGAAAAATTTTAATTAAACAAATAATAACATGTCATATTAACCTATAAAATTATTGGAATTCATAAAAAGTTTCAAATTACATTTATTTGGGTATTTATAATATCAATTATTTTAATATTTCATTATTTAGGTAATTACTAAATCACCATCGTGTCATAAATAACATAAATGATTTAGTGCCTAAAAATTATAAATAAAATATCATTAAATAGAAAATCCTTTTAACTTTCTAATTAATATTTATAGTAGAATTTATCTTATTTATAACTCTATATTAAAAGTTTTTTACTTATTAAACGTTGATTTTAACTATTTTCATTTTCTTTAAATAAAATAATATTAAATGTCCTAATCTAATCCATGTGGACCTAAATGGTCATATTTTGTTCCTAAGGTTTTTTTGGTCTAATTAAACTTATTCAATAGAAATAGGACATGTGTTAGGGTAATAATAATATCATTTTTACCCTTAATTACCCTATTTACTTTTAACCGTGGTAAATAAATGTAAAAAGTTACTATTCACCAAAAAATAATTGTATCTTATTAAACCACATTTTACTCCTTGATATTAACCTTGTCTTTTGGATTTTCAAAATTCCACTCACAGAAGCGGTAAAATTATGTTTCATGTAAATTTTCAAATTCTCTTAGGAGGTGGGTAAAAGCCGGTGAAAAGTTCAATAAAATTTTAATATATCAAAAATTATTATAAAATGGCTCAAATGAATTACATTGAACATATATAGGTATTATTTATCAATTTTTACCTAAAATAAATTTAAATAAAATAAATTATTATTTAAATAAAATGTCAGCTTTTAAATAGTAACCCAGTGTTTTCACTATTCATCAAAAATTGAATGTTTTCAAGAAAATACCAAAAATTCACCATAGGCTAATTTCGATATTCTAAATCCAAAAATGATGTCCATTTTGAAAGATAAAATTTATAAAATTTCAATAAATGGGTATTACTATTCATAACGGCTAATTCATAATAATATTATAATAATATCTTGTTTAGTGAAACATGGTATTGCGTATAACACACTCTATCGCGGAAGGTCGTGGTTGTGTGTAATGAAAGCCAAGTCAGGGTTGCGTATATTGAAAAATTCATTTGTTGATGCATATAATAGAATCCAACCATATTTCATTTATAAATTATATATATATATATATACACTCAATGTTCTGTAAAATAACTTCTATCAAACGAACATGAAATTGTGTGTAACACGATCCAAGATTAGTGTTGTGTATACTACAAGCTAATACGGTGTTGTGAATAGAACAAGATAATTTTGGTGTCATGTACAAAACAAGACATCAATGAAATTAAAAAATAATAATTCTCATAAAATCTCGGGTTGTTACATTCTACCCCCCTTAAAATGAATTTCGCCTTAAAAATTCATCGGGGTTATAAATTGTTTACTACTTGAAATTTTCTTTAATAGAAACCCACATCGTAAAAAGGAATACCAGTGCTTAATTTTAAAAACTAATGTATGAAACATAACATTTACCCAAATTAACATATGCATGGGTTTCCACATAAGAGAACGTATGAGAAAATATGAATATGGAAGAGAAATCTAACCGTCAAGTTCTGATGAAGAGTGGTATATGTAACACCCCGAGCTTCCACGATACGCTTCTCATTCAATAATGCAATAGTTTGCATTGTACGCAACTTCGAGTTCTAAAACACTGCGACTAATCAAAGTAGCCGTTATGAATAGTAATAACCACTTTTTAAAATTATTAAAATTTTATATTTCAAAATGGACTTCATTTTTGTATTCGTAATATCGAAATTAGCCTTTGTTGAATTTTTGGTATTTTTCTGAGAACTTCCATTTTTTATGAATAGTGAAAAATACTTAAAAACAACTATTTTAATAAAAATAATTTATAGTGATAAATTATACTATTGAGTGGTTTTAGAGTATAATTAGAATATATTTTTACCATTTTATCCAATGGTGGTCATTGGAATTAATTTTACATTGAAATTGGACATAAACAATTGCCAATCTTTTGATATAAATTGTTTCATAAAAACACGCTATTTGTTGTGACAGCGGGAATTAATTATAAAATTTATTAATGCAACTTATATGTTTGGATTTTGTAAAATAGACATCATTTTTGAATTAAGAATATCAATTATATCTTAGGGTGAAATTTTGACATTGTTCTGAAAAAACTTTAATTTTTGATGAATAGTGAATCCACTAAGTGGTAGTTAAATAAAAAATTGTTCGTTTAAATGAAATATTACCACTTCTGTATTTTGATTTTAAAAATTCCAAAATACATTTTTTTCATTAAAAAGTAAAATGTGGTTCAATGAGAATAAAATAATTTTTGGTGAATAGTAACTTTTAAGTTCTTAATCGCGATTAGAGGTAATTAGTGTAGTTTAAGGTAAAAATAATGTTTTAATAATATGAGATGAGCTTGAAACATGTCCTACCCTCTTTGGATGTGCCATGGCCGACCAAGAAAATCCATGGGTCAACTTGGGGACCCCATGGAGCCACTTTAGTTGGAAAATGACATAAATACCTTTTATTAAATGTTAAAGTAAAAAATGACACAAACATGAAATGTTTTACTAAAACAATTTTTACATGGGGTTATACAAGTCATATATTTGACTATAAATAGTAATTGGAAAGCTAAAAAGATTTCATACATCATTGTATTTTTTTTATAATTTTTAGACATTAAATAAATTAAATTATTTATGACATCATGATGATGCAGCGATGACCTCATTATTTAACGATTTAAATAAAATGAGAAGATAATGAAAAATCCAAGGCTTACACTTGTCCAAACCCTATTTTATGTGTATATTTCGAACACTTATCACCTTATCCACGAAATATATAATTGTGGGACCTTTAGAATCCGGAAAGCATTATATAATAATGTAATATTTCAATCATTCCAAAATAGCCCCTCCTCTCCTCTTATAAAAGTCCCCCACCACTCCCACCTTATTCACACCATAAAGCCATTTGGCTCGGCCAACCTCTGCCCAAATACTCTTCCAACATCCCTCTCTTACTCTTAGAAGCCTCACATTGGGAATAACTCTTCCCAAGGAATCCTTTGGTTCAAATCAAAAAGAGTTACCCGATTTTGAGGTAATTTCTTCTCTAATGTTGTTTTGTTTTATTTTTCTTCTCCAACCACCTAAACTCTTTTTATTCATTTCTTTTGTAACAAAAACAGTATCCTCAATATAATAGGATGTTGTTATAATAATTATTCGAGCTACAATTACACACACCTACATCTAATGGTTAAAGAACATACGGTTTCTGTGGATGGCGAATTTCTGCCTCACGAAACGATGATTGTTCAACACTCATGTAACACCTTCAAAGGTGGCCATTAAGATGTCACTATATTTATATATGATATATAATATGTTTATGTTTTACTTATGCTTCTGTATTTCTCATTTATGTCATACTTTATGATTTCCATTATGGGTAAACGCGATTATTTCATTTTAGGAAGTGCGGCCTACCGCCTCTCAAAGTGATTTGAATCCTTAATGCCATATGTGGGATGTATAAAGGATGGATTAAATGGTATTATACTTTATATTATACTGGAATTATATTATTCATTTATATAATTATTATTTCATTCCATTATATACGAAATAGAAATTAAAGTAGCGTTAATGTGTACGTACGGCTTACCGTCTCCATGAACGGTGCATTTCATTTCTTACCTCTAAATGTTACGTAATATTATAAATGAATGTATATACTGGATATATATGATATATAAGACATATAAATCATGAATATAATTTTGGAGATAATGGATATTCTACCACATAAACAACTTGTAATTATAAGATGTTTATTGTTGACTCAAGTACCAAAAATCGACAAAACGACGGTTATTAACTTAAATAATTACATAATGTTCATAACATTGTAATAAGTGATATAAAAAGGATAATGAAATTTAAAATGGTAGATATTAACTCTAGTTTATTATTCAGGAGGTTAAAGAATGGTCAAATCAAGTCGGACACAAGGTACGGGAACTTCTTAACCCAATTTCCATTCTTTGGGTTAATCTCCTACTTTCAAATTATGTCATGATATTATTATGTCCTATCATGTATTTATACTTTAATTATGTGTACATATAGTGAATACACATAATAGATCTATGTTATTTAAAAATGATCTTTTTAAGGGACTTCATCTCAATCTCCATTCATTGCGGCATATTTTGTTTTATACACAAATTTCATTTATACAGTGTATAAACCCCTTTGACTTTTACGTTTATTCAAAAGGAATCTTTTTATACAAAGCGTTTTACTAAAATACAAAAAGGGAATGTATTTCTTTCCATACATATGCGGCGAAAAATACTTCTCCGCCGCTGTGACCATTATTTGAGTTTCGGCTTCCTCTACAAGCCATCATTTTTTTTGATGAAAAATAAATACAAAGTTTTAACTTTCATTTATTTTGGTATTGAAAATGGTTTTGAACAAGCTTTTATTTTATCAATGTGTTGTATTGAAATGTGGAAATGTAATGTTTCCTTTATGCATGTTTTATGTGATACGATTATGTTATGGTTTATGATATGTTTAAACCTATTCATATGAGGAATGTATTGGACTTAATAAGTGACGGGTGGAGCCCGCTATAGCTCCTCGATGCATCGGTAAGTCTCATGAGACAACTAGACCTGGAATTGTCTGAGGCCCTTTCCCAGTTTGATTTATGGTTTTGGTCGAGGCCTTAATCATTTTAGATGTCTTGGACGAGGCCTTGACAAAATGTTTCAGAATGTCTGGCATTATACATTCCCTCATTATGAAAGTGTTTATTAATATTGCATGTGATTATTTGACCAGTAAAATATCCACGTGAAGAATGGAATGGCATTATCTCATTATACTTTTTCCATATTATGTTGATGTTCAAGTTTAAAAGGCTTTTGTTTTAGTTATACATTGCCTTAAATGTTAATGTTTATTGATGAAAACTTCCGCTATATTGTTGTCGTTACTGAGCATCTGAGCTCACCCCTTTCAATGTTTTAATATTTTCCAGGATGTGAAGATGTATTTTATGAATGACCTGAAGGGATAGTCAGAAGAGGTTATGAGTGTGGACTATGAAGACTTTGTGATTAGTTTTTAACCTTATGATGTAATGTAACATTTATGAATGTATCTAGTGTTTCCAAGGCTACTAAACTAATCGGTCTTTCGAGACTTGATCTTTTGTGATCATGACAATGTTAAGAGTAATGCACCGACTCTGGGTAGCTAGGGTCAGGGTGTTACAGTTTGTATCAGAGGCAGTTTGTTACTAACCTTGGAAGCTAGATTTAGATAAACTCTGATTAGAGCACATAGACCAAAGATATACTTTGAGGATTAGTATAGAAGATCTTCCTAGAATTTTGTTGTTGTAGAGATTTTGTGAGTTTTCTGAGCAATACATTCCTGTCTGGATACGAGCAGGTAGAGGCGGCTCTGGCACAGATGTACCTAGGGGTAAAACCCGAAAACACCGCTTTGAGCTAGACTCGAACGGGAACTGGTGCACAACAACGGGCCTTGCTGCACTCTTGGTTACGACACTCCTGGGGGATATTCTTAGGATAATTCTCATTGTCTTTACAAACCACTATGAAGGGTTATGAGTATATACTTCCTCAATGAAAACATTTTAAGGATTATATCCATAAATAGGTCAATTTATGTTAAGTATCTTACAAGTATGTAATTATGTATTTTGATTCATAAACTAATATAGTTTATTCCATTGATTAGAAATGGCGCCTAGTGGAAGGAATGGAAACCGTATCAATGCATGCGCTCCGTGTAGTGATTTCCCTCCTGCTCAAGATAATTATTGTGGATCTGGAGATACAACTGGTTCTGATCAACTTATTACCATACTGGGACAACTCACTCAGGTTATGAATAATAACCTTACTCGTATGGAGCACCCTGGTCCGCAATGTGGAGGATCAATGTTAGACCTCTTCATGAGGCAACAACCACCAACATTTAATGGGGGTACAAATCCGTTAGTAGCCGAGCAATGGATAAACTCCTTAGAGAAAATATTCCACGCCTTGGGGAGTAGCGAAAGGGAGAAGGTTATCATGGAAGTTTACCGCCTCACTAAAGATGCCGATCAATGGTGGTCCTTGATTCAAAACAGAAAGGATGATGATGACATATCGAATATGGAATGGAAGGATTTCAAAGATCTTTTCTTAGAAAAATACTTTCCACATGACCATCGAGCAGATATGGAAAGGAAATTTTTGAGTCTGAGACAAAAGGAGGATGAGAATGTCACAAAGTATGAGGCCAACTTTAAAAGGTTAGCGAGGTATGCTGCAGATTATATACGTAACCCAAGCGGTAAGATTGATCATTTCTTTGATGGGTTAAAATCGTTTCTCCGTCGAGCCTTAGTCTCACAATATTTCTCGTCGTACGAAGACATTGTCTCATGTGCTATCAAGACAGAAAAGGAATTCTCTAAGTCTTATGACAACAAAGTAAAGCAAGAGAAGAAGAGAACGGTGGAACAAGAGACAGATAAAGGGAAAATGGGAAAGAAGGATTTTCCATTATGTGAAAATTGTGGGAAGAATCACCCTGGTACTTGCCTAAAAGGAATGGGAGTTTGTTATAAATGTGGGGAAAAAGGTCACCAGGTGCGTGATTGCAAGGGAAAGAAAGAGGCTATCAAAGTTGAATGCTACAATTGTAGGGAAATGGGGCATTATGAAAATGAATGTCCTAAGCGTCAGGGAAACTTACCTCAGAAAAGGCCAAGGGATCAAGGACAATCTTATGCTGTTACTACAGTTGAAGCAGAATAACTAATGTATTGGTGCTTTTGGACTCATGGATTATATTCTGGTTATTAGAATAATGTGATATATATATATATATGGATTGTACTGCAGTACTTGTTGATTTCAGTAAGTTTTTAATATGATGAAGGTAATTATATTTTTAGTATGTGACAATAAGAGAAACTTTACTTTGTTTGGGGAATCTGATAAATTGATTTTGGAATTTAAGAGACCTTTTAAAGAACGTCTGGACAGAGGTATTTTGGATAACTATAATGGTTGGAGTGGATTAAGTTGATCTTTGGATAGTATTGTTTAAGGTTAAAAAAATTATGAAGATTTTTTTTGGAATATTATAATACTATAGGTTTAGGAAAAGGACAACCTGCAGGGTGGGTCATAACCCGTCGCGTCGGACAAAGCTGTTGGAATCGAACCCACAATCATAGTGCGACAGGCCTTTATTTCCTACCACTAGCCTACAGGAAGTCCCTGGTTATTACAAAATAATTTTACTAATCTAAATGGTATGTGTTAACATTTGGAACCTTATACAATTAGGATAAGTATAATATTTTTGAGTTCTATTATATTTTTGAGTGAAAGATGAGTTGAAGGTTGAAACTCTAATTGTCAAGCATAAATATATATATACCTATCTCTTATTAAATCAATGAATTAATTCTTAAACTTTAGTAAAGGGATATTAAGACAAAAAAATGTGTTATCCTAATACCTTATGTCTTGTTGAACTGATGATATTTTAAATCAACATAGATTGAAGGCTTTGAGGCCCTCAATTTGACAGTTGATTGTGATTGATGACCTCAATCACTCCCTACAAATATTTACATTTTTCCTCCAATTATATGTCTCTAATTTCCACCAATGTTCTTCTAATCGAGATCATAATTGGGTGGTGACTTTTTCATTTCCCTTTCCCTCTTATTAAGGCTATATTTTATTAATCTTATTTCCGATGTGGGTTTTCCTCAAAGGTATTTTCTCTTTTCAACCTTTTATTTTCAAATAAAAATTTCAAATTGCGAGGACGCAATTTATTGAAGGAGGGGAGAATGTAACACCCCGAGCTTCCACGATACGCTTCTCATTCAATAATGCAATAGCTTGCATTTTACGCAACTTCGAGTTCTAAAACACCGCGACTAATCAAAGTAGCCGTTATGAATAGTAATAACCACTTTTTAAAATTATATAAATTTTATATTTCAAAATGGACTTCATTTTTGTATTCGTAATATCGACATTAGCCTATGTTGAATTTTTGGTATTTTTCTGAGAACTTCCATTTTTTATGAATAGTGAAAAATACTTAAAAACAACTTTTTTAATCAAAATAATTTATAGTGATAAATTATACTATTGAGTGGTTTTAGAGTATAATTAGAATATATTTTTACCATTTTATCCAATGGTGGTCATTATAATTAATTTAACATTGAAATTGGACATAAACAATTGCCAATCTTTTGATATAAATTGTTTCTTAAAAACACGCTATTTGTTGTGACAGCGGGAATTAATTATAAAATTAATCAAAGCATCTTATATGTTTGGAATTTTGTAAAATAGAAATCATTTTTGAACTCGAAATATCAATTATAGCTTAGGGTGAAATTTTGACATTGTTCTAAAAAACTTCAATTTTTTATGAATAGTGAAACCACTAAGTGGTAGTTAAATAACTGATTTTTTGTTTAAATGAAATATTACCACTTCTGTGTTTTGATTTTCAAAAATCCAACATACATGGTTGTCATTAAGAAGTAAAATGTGGTTCAATGAGATTAAAATAATTTTTGGGGAATAGTAACTTTTAAGTTCTTAATCGCGATTAGAGGTAATTTGTGTAGTTTAAGGTAAAAATAATGTCTTAATAATATGAGATGAGATTGACACATGTCCTACCCTCCTTGGATGTGCCATGGCCGACCAATACAATCCATGGGTCAACTTGGGGACCCCATGGATCCACTTTAGTTGGAAAATGACATAAATACCTTTTATTTAATGTTAAAGTAAAAAATGACACAAACATGAAATGTTTTACTAAATGAATTTTTACATGGGGTTATACAAGTCATATTTTTTACTATAAATAGTAATTGGAAAGCTAAAAAGATTTCCTACATCATAGTATTTGTTTTATAATTTTTATACATTATATATATTAAATTATTTATGACATCATGATTATGCAGGGATGACCTCATTATTTAACGATTTAAATTAAATGAGAAGATAATGCAAAATCCAAGGCTTACACTTGTCCAAAGCCTATTGTATGAGGAGATTTAGAACCCTTATCACCATATCCACGAATTATATAAGTGTGGGACCTTTAGATTCCGAAAAGCATTATATAATAATGTAACATTTCAATCATTCCAAAAGAGCCCCTCCTCTCCTCTTATAAAAGGCCCCCACCACTCCCACCTTATTCACAACTTCAAGCCATTTGGCTCGGAAAACCTCTGCCCAAATACTCTCCCAACATAACTCTCTTACTCTTAGAGGCCTCACATTGGGCAGAACTCTTCCCAAGGAAGCCTTTGACTCAAATCAATAAGAGTTACCCGATTTTGAGGTAAAGTCTTCTCTAATGTTGTTTTGTTTTATTTTTCTTATCCAACCCCCTAAACTCTTTTTATTAATTTCTTTGTAACAAAACCAGTATCCTAAATATTCTAGGATGTTGTTATAATAATTATTCTAGCTACACTTGCACACAACTACATCTAATGGTTAAAGAACATACGGTTTCTGTGGATGGCGAATTTCTGCCTCACGAAACGATGATTGTTCAACACTCATATAACACCTTCAAAGGTGGCCATTAAGATGTCACTATATTTATATATGATATATAATATTTTTATGTTTTACTTATGCTTCTGTATTTCTCATTTATGGCATACTTTATGATTTCCATTATGGGTAAACACGATAATTTCATTTTAGGAAGTGCGGACTACCGCCACCTCAAAGTGATTTGAATCGTTAATGCCATATGTGGGATGTATAAAGGATGGAGTAAATGGTATTATACACTATATTATACTGGAATTATATTATACATTTATATTATTGTGATTTCATTCCATTAAATATGAAATAGAAATGAAAGTAGCGTTCATGCGTACGTACGGCTTACCGTCTCCATGAACGGTGCATTTCATTTCTTACCTCTAAATGTTACGTAATATTATAAATGAATGTATATACTGGATATATATGATATATATGACATCTAAATAATGAATATAATTCATGAGATAATGGATATTCTACCACATAAACAACTTGTAATTATAAGAAGTTTATTGTTGACTCAAGTACCAAAAATCGACAAAACGACCATTATTAACTTAAATAATTACATAATGTTCATAACATTGTAATAGGTGATATAAAAAGGATAATTAAATTTAAAATGGTAGATATTAACTCTAGTTTATTATTCAGGAGGTTAAATAACGGTCGAATCATGTCGGACACAAGGTAAGGGAACTTTTTAATCCAATTTCCATTCTTTGGGTTAATCTCATACTTTCAAATTATGTCATGATATTATTATGTCCTATCTTGTATTTATACTTTAATTATGTGTACATATAGTGAATTCATATAATAGATCTATGTTATTTAAAAATGATCTTTTTATGGGACTTCATCTCAATCTCCATTCATTGAGGCATATTTTGTTTTATACACAAATTTCTTTTATACAGTGTATAAACCCCTTTGACTTTTACATTTATTCAAAAGGAATATTTTTATACGAAGGGTTTTACTAAACGACAGAAAGGGAATGTTTTTCTTTCCGTACATATGCGGTGACAACGACTTATCCGCCGCCGTGACCATTATTTGAGTTTCGGCTTCCTCTACAAGCCATCATTTTTTTTGATGAAAAATAAATACAAAGTTTTAACCTTCTTTTATTTTGGTATTGAAAATGGTTTTGAAAGAGTTTTTATTATATCAATGTGTTGTATTGAAATGTGGAAATGTTATGGTTCCTTTATGCATGTTTTATGTTATATGATTATGTTATGGTTTATGATATGTTTAAACCTATTCATATGAGGAATGTATTGGACTTAATATGTGACGGGTGGAGCCCGCTATAGCTCCTCGATGCATCGGTAGGTATCATGAGAAAAATAGATGTGGAATTGGCCAAGGCCCTTTCCCAATTTGATTTATGGTTTTGGCCGAGGCCTTAATCATTTTAGACGTCTTGTCGGAGGCCTTGAAAAAATGTTTCAGAATGTCTGGCATTATACATTCCCTCATTATGAAAGTTGTTATTGATATTGCATGTGATTATTCGACCAGTAGAATATCCATGTGAAGAAGTGAATGGCATTATCTTATTTTACTTTTGCCATATTATGTTAAAGTTCATGTTTAAAAGGCTTTTGTTTTAGTTATACATTGCCTTAAATGTTAATGTTTATTGATGAAAGCTTCCACTATATTGTTATCCTTACTGAGCATTTGAGCTCACCCCTTTCAATGTTTTAATATTTTCCAGGATGTGAAGAAGTATTTTATGAATGACCTGCAGGGATAGTCAGAAGAGGTTATGAGTGTGGACTATGAAGACTTTGTGATTAGTTTTTCACCTTATGATGTAATGTAACATTTATGAATGTATCTAGTGTTTCCAAGGCTACTAAACTAATCGGTCTTTCGAGACTTGATCTTTTGTGATCATGCCAATGTTACGAAGTAATGCATCGACTCTGGGTAGCTTGGGTCGGGGCGTTACAGTAGAGAACATGGCTATGAAAAAGCCAAAAATCACAAATCCATAAATTTGTGATGATCTAAGGTACCATATAATTAATCAGATATAAGAGTACTAGAAAAATATTTTTGGTTTCCAAGATCATTTCCGTAATGTTGATGAACTTTTACATATTGAGAAATACTTACTTGATTTTAGTGTAATATCATTGTTGGTCATTCCATGAACAATTTCCACTTCATCTCTATTTAAAGAAATGAAGCTGAATTTTTCATTCATTAAGTGTTAACAGATCCTGCAATAGAATGATAAGTCGTCTCATCTGTTTCTATCACAAAAAGGTTATCATAAGTTATTAAATATACATAAGTCCATCTATGGTGAGATTAATCATATATGATTCCAACAATGGACTTATACTTTATCTATCATACCTCTTAATAAAATAAAACTAGGTTCTACTAACCAAGGACTTCCTGTAGGCCAATGGTATGCGATAAAGGCATGTCGCACTTCAGTTGTGGGTTCAATTTCCATAGCCTTGTCCGACGTGACGGGTTGTCTCCCATCCTTCAGGTTTTCCTTTTTCTAAAATTACATTATTATAACATTCCATAAATAATATCGAAAAAAGTTCTATCCTTAAACAATTCAATCTGATGTCCAACTTAATACATTCCAACCATTAATCTTATTGAAAATACTTCTGTCCAATCTTATAGTATAAAGAAAATGATTATTAGGAATGTCATAAACCAAGCATGTGAATACCATCATTTATCCCCCATATAAGATATATCTTGTTGGTCAAATTCAAAACATGTGAATACCTTAATCATGTATTCTCTTGAAAAATTAATACCCATTGAACCTCAGTGAAAACATGAATGCTGTCAAAAGTAATCTCTTTCCACATACCAAAATCCCAAAAATTTTATATACTCAAACCATGATATCACATTGTCCTTATATAAGCCTTGAGCTCATCAATAATATAAAACATCTCCTTATCTCCAAATCCCGTCATTATGCGCATATCATCTACGTTCCAAAAATATATGAATTAACCTTTCATGGTTACTGGTACCATTCAACATATACATTCAAATACTTTAGGAAAAACAATAGTGTTACAATCCTTAGACGTGTCTTTATTCCATAGTACCATCAAATTACCTATACAACATAACTCTTTATAAACATACAATCATTCCACTACCTTCTTAAACCAGTGACTGAGATTCGTCATTTCTTTCATCTTATAAATCATTTGTAGTCTTTTCATCATCATCAACATAAATACTACCAATATGACCATGCTGATTCTCTTCATGAGATTTTCCCTTAGGGAATTGGTTTGAATAATACCCATACATTCCAAATTTAAAACATTTAACCATTGTTGATTTTATAGCAATACCATAATCCTTGTCCATAGTGTTAACTGAACCTTTTCCATTACAATTACTGGCTTTGTGTCCTTCTTTTCCACACCCAAAGCATCTTCCGGTTCCTTTGAAACATTATCCCTTATGCCTTTTCCCACTTTATTTACATGAGGGGAATTGAAATTTATTTCCACTATCATCATCATTAAAATCCATCTTTCTCTTATTAGCTGAGTCGGGATACTTACCAGAGTTGAGATTATTGATCATATTATGAGATTTCTGATTAGGAATAATAACGATGTTTAGACTTCCAGATCCAATTTCATTTGGTTTCTCATGAAGAATATCATTCCATTGTCCATAATATCCTCCATTATAGTGAATCTTACTATTTCCAGCAATTTTCTAAAACCCAAAAAGAATAGTGTGAGTGGAAAAAATCATGCTAGGAAATCTACATAATACAGGGGGAGTACCTTCAATATATTACACCTTAGGTTTAATTCTTATATAATGACTGTAATTCTATGACTATAACCTATACGTATACTTAACCTTAGAGACATCCCTAGACATACCTTAGAAATATCAATAGGGATCTCACTAAAGTTCTCACATCCAAGTTTCCAAAGGTTAACTGAACCTTCCCTTTGATACCAACTGTAGAGACCCAAAGCTTGACGTACATGGAAATCACATTACTTTTGTGGAATATTTAATACATGACAAAAACAGACATCCAAAGATCGTATTAGTTTAGTATCTTTGGAAACTCGGAACCTAAACTTCTAATCATGGTGAAAGATCTTCAACATCTCCCATAATGATCTTCCGCTTTTGGTTTTCTTACCTAAAACCTTTCATTATATCCTGGAGAAAATAAAACATAAAAAGGGTGAGATCAAATGCCTAGTAAG
Organism: Viscum album; assembly: GCA_963277665.1. Classification (NCBI taxonomy): domain Eukaryota; kingdom Viridiplantae; phylum Streptophyta; class Magnoliopsida; order Santalales; family Viscaceae; genus Viscum; species Viscum album. The sequence continues at coordinate 2,084,305,516 of OY728136.1, read as the reverse complement.
GGTAAAAAAAGAGAACATAAAACAATCCATAATCATTTGAATGCAAAAACATGAACACAAAATCTAAACATCAAAATCTTGAGCAAGGACATAATTCTTGGAAGTGCGTAAGGAATATATAATAATGGATCATCATTCATGATAAAATAAAATGGGAATAAATCATGTAATTGTGGAAACCATTTAGTACATGTTATGATTTCCCTAGTAGCCAATGCATTACTTCTATGACCATCTTAGTTGACAAAGTTCCTTTCTTAATCGAGTTCACTCCTCGTTTTAGTCCTGTAACACTAAACCAGATAAACTTTCCGTTCCTGCCATGTCTATCTGATGAGATATAAATCTTTATCCAATACATTGGAGGGAGATATAGGACCCACCCATCTTATAATGAAACCATTCTTATGTGTGCCAAAAAATCATAAACCATACATCATAGCATAACCCATGTAATAAAAATGGGATTCTAAAACATCTTTCCATCATAACATAATCCATATAAGATAGAAATACTTAATAAACATAATTCCATCATAACATAATCAAATCAATGTAAAAATAGGGATAGGAACAGAAACATATATTGTCTTAGATAGAAAATAATTTTGATAAAACACTTGAACTTCATTCTTGAGGAAAATATCATTTCTACTTCAAAAACATTTTTCCATTCATAAAATGTCAAAAAATATTAAATGACAAGAAGTTGATTAAAAATAATCTTGAAAACTGGTAAAGTAAGCTTCATGGAAATAATGTTATAAAATTCCATTCATGCCGTATAAGTTAAATTAACATTTTTCTCGTACTTTGGCCAAAAAGACAAAAAGTACCTTGTACGAAAAATGACAAAATATTCCTTTCATATCTCTTACTAAATACTCACCAAAGGGTAAAATGGTATTTAAACAATTTTAGGAGGATGAAAATCATATTAAATATTGAGTAAAAATGGATGTGGATGATAAATACACCCCACTAAATACCAAAGTATAAACAATCTTAGATAAAAATGAGATTGTGAGATTTTCCCTTACCTTAAGTCCGATATGCTTTGTATGTATCTGAACCTCCTTTATAATGATTTAAATAATGTCATTGACTTATTATAGAATCATATTCATTGTTATGATATCATATATAGTTTACTTATGACTTTATATTATCCGTTCTTTGGTAAATTCGATGTAAAAGCACTGATTTGGGTAATATCGTTTCATTTATTGTACGTGTTTCGACTTGTTGTTCTTGATATTATTAATTATATCCTGATTTACTTAATTACAGAATGGAAAACATGATTTATATATAATATATATTCATCATATACATATATATATGATAGATCGATAAATTGAATGAAATACACCGTTCATGGAGACGGTAGGCCGTACGTACGCATGAACGCTGTTTTTGTTTCCTTAGTGAATTGAATGGAATTAAGTAGATAAAATACATATATATATATAAATCACGTATCATTATTATGTCATATATTTCATTATTATTCATTATATATACTTTATAATCATTCATGAATGGTTATCATGGAGAATGAATCTCATCGCGTCATGGAGACGGTAGTCCGTACATACGCACGAGGGATGATATCATTCTCATGATAGTGGAATTGTATTGAAGTTTGTTTATAATATTTCAGAATAAATATCACTATACACTAATCATATATAGTTATTTATTTACACCATTATACCTATCCATGTAAGGTGGTGGTCGAAAACAAATTACACCATGGCGTGGAGACGGTATTCCGTACGTACGCACGCACGGTGATTTCGTCTTCCATAGGATGGATAGAAGGTGAAATAGGGTTGTTTCATATTTATAATAAAATATAAGTGTATAAGTAATACTGATGTTATTAATTTATAATGAGACAATTAATGAAGTATAAGTAGAATAAGAAAGAAACTTGAGAGAATCGGAAGAAGAGATTACCTCTTCTTCGACGCATCTCCTTTAACCATCCTCTTAAGGAAGTAGAGTTGGTCTTTTAAGAAGAACAGAACCTCCATAATGTTTATAGGGAAGTGGATAAGAGAAATGGGCTGGTTTTGGACGCGCATCAAGTCCCAATAGGGTGTGAAGAGAAGAGGGAAGGGGTGCCCTTTTTATAAGGGAGGAGAGGGGATCCTTTGGAGAAACATAAAATATTATTTTATAAGAAAGTCATATTTGGTTCATAATAGCTCTAAATTGATTTATTTATAGGCTAATGTAAGGATGGGTTGAAATACTCTCAACCAATAGGTTTTAGACATGTTTAGTTTACTATTTTAACCTTATCATTTAGATTTAACTCTAAGTTAAATAATATACCTTTGACCGTGTCTTCTTGTTTTCATACACTATATGGTTAATAAACGTACTATAACCCGCCAAAAGAACCCCGAGTGGTTCATTATTAATATATATAACCATATCTAAGACTGTTGGCCAGAACATAGATTTTTAGGAATATAATAACAATTAATAATATAATATTTGTTTTAAAAACTATTTTATATCAATTTTGACATGATTTGGTAATTGATTTTTATGAAAATCATAACACAATGATTAGTTAGAAAAATGTTAATTAAATAAATACTAACATTTAATTTTAACATATAAAATTAGTGTAATTCATAAAAAGTTTAAAATAACATTTATTTGGGTATTTCTAATATCAATTATTTGAATATTTCGTTATTCAGGTAATTACTACATCAGCATTGTGTCATAAATAACATATATTATTCAATATCTAAAAATTATAAATAAAATACCATTAGGTAGGAAATATTTTTAGATTTCTAATTAATATTTTTATTAGAATTTATCTTATTTATTACTCTATATTAAAAATGTTTTAGTTATTAAATGTTGATTTTAACTATTTTAACTCTCCTTTAAATAAAATAATATTAAATGTCCTAATCTAATCCATGTGGACCTAAATTGTCATATTTTATTCTTAAGGTTGTTTTTGGTCGAATTAAACTTATCCAATATAAATAGGACATGTGTTAGGGTAATAATAATATCATTTTGACCACTAATTACCCTATTAACTTTTAACCGTGTTAAATAAAAGTAAAAAGTTACTATTCACCAAAAATTATTTTTATGTTATTGAACTACATTTTACTCGCTGATATTAATTTTGTCTATCAGATTTTTGAAATTCAACTCACATAAGCGGTAAAATTAAATTTTATGTAAATTTTCAAATTCTCATAGGAGGTGGGTAAAAGACGGTGAAAAGTTCAATAAAATATTAATATATCAAAACATGTTGTAAAATGGATCAAATGAATTACATTGAACTTATTTAGGTATTATTTATCAATTTTGACTAAAAATAAATTTAAATAAAATAAATAATTATTTAAATAAAATGTCGGTTTTTAAATAGTAACCCATTGTTTTCACTATTCATCAAAAATTGAAAGTTTTCAGAAACATATCAAAAATTCACCCTAGGCTAATTTCGATATTCCAAATCCAAAAATGTAAGTCCTTTTTGAAAGATAAAATTTAAAAAATTTCAAAAAGTGGATATTACTGTTCATAATGGCTAGTTCATAATAATATTATAATAATATCTCGTTTTGTGAAACTTGGTATTGCGTATAAAAAATGCTTTCATGGAAGGTCACGGTTGTGTGTAATGAAATCCATGTCAGGGTTACGTGTAGTTAAAGATTCATTTGTTGATGCATATAATAGAATCCAACCATATTTCATTTATATATTGAATATATATATATATACACTCAATGTTGCGTAAAATAACATCAATCAAACGAACATGAAATTATGTGTAACACGATCCAAGATTAGTGTTGTGTATATTTGCAAGCTAATATGGTGTTGCGAACAGAACAAGCTCATTTTGGTGCTACGTACAACACAAGACATCAATGAAATTAAAAAATAATAATTCTCATAAAATCTCTAGCTGTTACAAGGATAATTAGTAGAATGTGGTGTTTAATTATAGTTGTAACATCCTAGTTCCGGGTGCCACGCAACGGGTGCCCCGAACCTGGTTCGCCACGTGACCTCAAGCACATTTCCCGAAATGCCAGAGGCTTCCGACTAGCAGTGAGGGCCCAGGTCTGATTGTGGGGAAATAATGCCCTCATTTGTCAAAGTGTAGCACAACAGAATAAAATAGAAAGCATTCAACAACAACATAAGAAATAAACCATACACATTTTAAATAAACAACTGCAGTAAAAGATAACCAACAATAACATAGATGATGATGCAATAGGTCTTAAGTTCTAAGAAAACAGCCAGAACATGTTACAAAGCAGTACAATACAGTACAATATAGAGTACATCAAAACCAAAACAAAACAGCCGGTAGCATCGCGAGCTTAAGCCCAGTCCCATGCTCCCCTACTTCTCAGCAACAATCAAGTATCTGTATAAGGACCCTTGACCTAATCCATACCTGCAGAAATGTAATCTATATGGGCCAAAATGCATGACCTAGACAAGGTGTGAGAAATAATCTCAGTAGCACCCACCAAAGGCCCATGCTCAACTATGTGTAAACATGCAACAACAGTGTGCAAATGTAAATGAAATGAACTAAGCAGTATTCAAAAATAACTAAATTTACCAATTATTTCCATTTTAATATTCATTTCATTATTTGTTATTTAAGTAACCACCATAGTGAATTTCCATGTAAATCGTTAGTTTCCTCAGACACACAAACCCTTACCCTCGGGTAATTAGAATCCAACCCGTAGGTAAATTCCCACAGGCATAATAGATATTTCCCTTAGGCGTACTATGTGTCGCCCTCAGGCACAGAGTCTATCACCCACAGGCACGTAAGAAGTTGCCCTCATGCTAAAAGATGCACTGCCCTCAGGATAAGTAAAACTATTCCCTCAGGCTAAACAAGTAACTGGGCCATTCCCAACATGCAAATAAGAAGTACACAGACAATTCGCCTCAAGGAAAAAGTAATGCACAAAATTAACATGCCATACCCTCGGGTATCCTAGACAAATGGCTAAACAGAGGAACGCACCCCCATGGTGGTCCTGGATCCATGAAATGATCCCAAAAAGTAGTTTATTATCACATTTAAATTATCTAAACAATTATTGGTATTTAATTCAACATGGACTCAGCCATATGACACCCCATTCATGGGCACATATCTCAATGGTACAAAGAACGCACATTAGTATGAAATTTAAACCCCAAGCCACCTACCTCGATCACCCATGATCAATATACCCGAATGAAACCTTCTGAAATGTCCAAGAATGACATAGATCTATGGTAAAATAATTATCATTCAACCTCAAATAACATCCATTAGAGGTAGAATTGGAAATAAATACGGAAGGAGATAGGAGGGCTTACCCGTGCGGTTCCAACGTGACCGACAGAAATGGAAACAGATTCCCGACACTTGATCTGGAGATCCACAAAGGTTCGGTCGTCCACTCCCGAGCTCTCGTCTGCTTCTAACCCAATTCCGTGAACAGGGTTGGCTACAACCCATTTTATGCGGAAAAAAACAAAGTACACAACATGTACTTTTGGCTACATGGCATGTACTCCCCTCATTTAATTGATCCTCTGGCGGCACCGCCAAACTGTTCATCTGTCGACATGAGTACACAGTGTGTATTCCCGACTACATGGCATTTACTAATTCCCACCTAGCCATCGCCTTATTATTCATCTGTCGATTGACTAAACGGCGTGTAAATACCTACTACATGGCGTGTAGTTGGTTTTTACACCTTTCATCGCCGACATGGCTACACGCCATGTGTACTCGTCCCACATGGCCAAAAGTACATGGTGTATGGAAAAGTACATGGTGTGTAGTCCCAAAATTTAGGATTTTCCCATTTTCCTTATTTTCTAAAAAACACTTAAGGAAAGGATAAAACAAAAAACCCATACCTCAAAACTAAGAACCGGGTTCTTAAAAACCTCCCCCCTTAAAACAATTCGTCCTCAAATTTCTATTCCAAGGGTGGTGAAGATATCACCGTGAAAAACTATGGCCATTGAGCACATACGTCGGCCTCCTGCTCATAGGTTTCATCCTGCACTCGGCCATGATTCCATTGCACCCGTACGAGAGGAACTGACTGGCCTCAGAGAACCTTCATGGTCCTATTAGTGATACGAATCGGATTATCTTTAAAGGAAGCATCTGCCTCAAACTCAACCTCCTCAGGCTAAAAGACGTGAGATGGGTCTGAATAATAATGGTGCAACTGAGATACATGGAAGACATCGTGCATGGCTCGATATCTCTGTAGTAACTGCAACCGACAGGCAACCGGCCTGACTCTCTCCAGAATCTCAAATGGCCCCACATACCTCGGTAAAAGATTACCCTATCTCCTGATCCGCCTGTTCCCCAACCTCGGTGAAGCACGTAAGAAAATTTGATCCCCGACCATGAACTCCAAGGGTCATATGCAGCGATTAGCATAAGATTTCTGATGAGACTTTCTGGTAGCCATCTGTTTCTCAATCAACTGGACCTGCTCAGAAGTCTTCTGCATGAGATTTCGTCCCAATAAATCTGTCTTCCCTGCCTCTAACCAGCACAAAGATGATCGGCATGGCCCACCATATAATGTCTTGTAAGGTGCCATCTTGATAGTTTCTTGAAATCTATTATTATAGGAAAACTCAACTAGGGGTATATTCTTCTTCCATGAGCCCCCAATGTCTAGGATGCATGCACGCAGCTTGTCCTAAAGCACCTGTATCCTACGCTCTGACTGACCATCGGTCTGAGGGTGGTAAGTTGTGCTCAGAAGCACCTGTGTACCTAGTGCCCTCCGAAAACACTACCTGAAATGAGATGTAAAATGGGTTTCCCTGTCTGAAACGATAGAACATGGGACCCCATGAAGACTTACGACCTCTCAGATATACAACTTCCTGAGCTGTTCAACACCTAAGGTCTCCTTGATTGGAAAAAAGTGAGCTACCTTCGTGAGTCTATCCACAACAACCCAAATGACATCATTGCCTCGAGGTGACCTCGAAAACCCAGTCACTAAGTCCATCACGAAATCATCCCATTTCCACTCCCGGATGGGTAACAACTGTAACAGTCTAGCTGGCCTCTGATACTCTTCCTTCACCTGCTCACAGGTGGAACATCTCATAAAAAAACTTATTATCTCTCTCTTCATACCCGGACACCAATACTGACGCCTCATGTCACGTTACATCTTGGTAACTCTGGGTTGAAATTCCCATACTGAAGCATTAAACTAACGCATCACCTCCTCACGTATATCCCCTGGAACCCACACTCGTCCATGGAAATGAAAAACTTCATCATCGCCTATCGCCCACCCAAGAAGAGGGTCCTCACTTTCCACCGACTCTCGTAGAAATAGGGCTTCTGAAACGGATAACTTTCTCATCCTCACTCTATCCAGGAGGGTAGAGGTCACAGCTAAAGATGAATGATAGGTCTACCCCTGACTGTCGTGCACCCCCAAATTCATCTCAGTGAACAAAGCCATAAGCTTCCATTCACCACTGGCCTCCTGCACTACCTGTATCTAAGTCTTCCTGCTCAGTGCATCAACTACTACATTACCTTTACCAGGTGTATAGGCAAGCTCAAAATTGATGGACTGAAGGTATTCAACCCACCTTCGTTGTCTCATGTTCATGTCACGCTTGGTAAATATGTACTAGAGACTATTGTGGTCTGTGAACACCACAAAATGTTCCCCCAAGAGATAATGTCTCCAACAGTGCAATGAATGGACAACTGTAGCCAACTCGAGATCATGTGTCGGGTAATTCCTCTCATGTGGCCTCAACTGCCGAGACCCATACGCAACTACTCGTTCACCCTACATCATCATAGAACCTATCCCAATACCGGATGCATCATAGTAAACTGTATAGCTCTTCCCATGCCCTGGGAGTATTAGGATCGGTGCTGATGTCAACTTTCCTTTCAACTCTTGGAAGGCTATCTCGCAAGATTCTGACCAAACGAACTTCACACAATTCTTAGTCATGCCTGTCAACTGTGCTGCTAAGTGGGAGAAGTCCTATATGAAGCATCTTTAGTAACCAGCCACCCCCATGAAACTCCGTATTTCAAAGACGTTCTTAGGATGCTCCCAGGAAACTACTACTCTCACCTTATCTGGGTCTACTGCAACACCTGCCTCAGAGATAATATGACCCAGGATGTGTATCTGGTCCATCTAAAAGTTGCACTTTGAGAGCTTATCATATAGTCGATGCTCTCTCAGTGTACTCAATACGATCTCAAGATGGGTGGTATGGTCGTCTCGAGTGTGATATTAGACCAAGATATATTCCACAAATACAAACATAAAATAATCCATATAGGGATGTAACACACGATTCATCAGAGCCATGAAAAATGCTGGCGTGTACGTAAGTCCGAATGGCATAACAGTATACTCGTATAGATCATACCTGCTCCTGAAAGCTGTCAGAGGTATATCAGACGGTCTAACGTGTAGATAATGATATCCTGATATCAAGTCAATCATCGAGAACACTAATTCTCCACGAATTTGATCAAAAAGATCATCAATCCTATGCACGAGATATCGATTCTTAACTGTCAACTGGTTCAACTTCCGATAATCCACACTGAGTCCTAGGGTACGGTCTGCCTTCTTCGCAAAGAGGACCAGAGAACCCCAAGGAAAAGTACTGGGTCAGATGAAAACCTATTCCTGAAACTCCTCTAACTGTCTATTGAGCTCATGCAACTCTGGCGTGGCCATCCTATAAGGAGGAATGGACACCGGCGCTTCACCTGGAATATGCTCTATAAAGAAATCCACTTCACGCTCCGGAGGTAGACCTGAAAAGTCATCCAGGAAGACATCCCTGAAACGATCAACCACTGGAGGGAAATCCTTCTATGAAGTCCCTTGGTCATCTATATATATGATCGCAATCTGGGCTTTGACACCACCTCTCCCACGATGCAATGGTCTAGTTCGACTCGCCTGAACATCCCATTCACCTTTGTATAGAAAATCTCCATCCTCTGGTGACGTGAAACTCAACCTGCGACAATAGGAATCCACAAAGGCTCGAAAGGGAACCTGTCATGAACTGGGCCGGATCGTCATCTGACTCGGCACCCGACCCGGTCCGCGACATGGCCCGAAGGGCGTTCCCGATCCCCACGGGCTGGCAACTAGTTCCGTGCATCAAAACAAACTAGTTGGAAACAGTTTGGCCCATGACAAAGATAAATAAACATAAACTGAACAAGAAGATAAATAAAGGAAAATAAACTGAACAAAGTGGAAGCGGAGAAATAAATAAACAATGAAACGTGACATACCTCAGGTGACCCCGTGGGTCACCACAGTACGGCAACCACACTCTCTCCCAAGAGGGATCCAAGACTGAAACCTGCAACTAAAAAGTAATGTAGGCGTGAGAACCTAGATGCTCAGTAGGAAAGCCAAAATATAAACACATCATATGCCTCCGCCTTTATTAAGAAATACAAGTATGCCAGTTTGAAAATAAGATATAATAAAATAATGTCTTCTCTTCTTTTCAAATTCACGTAATGAGTTTTCATTTTCAAATAAAGCATTTCACTCTTACTACATTTTCAAAATAGGTTCCAAGCATGCATTAACATTTCATAATGAAAAGAAACCAGTTTGGAATAAAATGTGATTTTTACAAACAAGACATCAGGTATGAAACAATTGAAAAGGAAATTACATCACAAGTATCATGTTACAAATGGGCACTATGGGTAATCCCTATAGGTGGCTAGAACAAGTGGGAACCTAGAGACCTCCTACCTCGGTGATACGTGGCTCAGAAGACCACGACCCTCAGAAAACGTGGCTTAGAAGGCCACGACCCTCAGAAAACGGGGATTAGAAGGCCACGGCCCTCAGAAAACGTGGCTTAGAAGCCCACGACCCTCAGAAGATGTGTCTTAGAAGGCCACGACCCTCAGAAAACATGGCTAAGAAGACCACGACCCTCAGAAATTCATATGTTAAGTTAGTGTTGTTGCGTCAATCCTGCTAGAAAAACCGAGACGAACCTCTACCGTGTCATCAAGCGTACTAGTCCTGGTCACCCACCTAGATACCCGGGTTTCCCATTGTGCTCTATTTCAAATGGTGGTGAGTTTTCTTTATCAAGAAATCAAACAAGTACATTACACTTTCTTTATCTAAAACTCATTCAACCTTTCACCACCGCACTCCCTACTTAAGTACATTCCCCCTCTTTACATCACACAATCACGCACAAGCCTTTACACTAGGCACATATCACAAACCACTCATAAACACTTGCACCACATTTTATTTTCAAATTTAGGGGAATGACTCAAAATGGGTTTTCTATTTTCGCAAACCAAATCATAAAGTTCCAAACGGGCCTCAATAGAGGTTTTTCTATTTCATAAAACATTCTTAAGATGCCAAACATGTGTAATTACATAAAGGGAACATTTTCTTACAATCGATCGGCCAAAAGGCCAAACACCTTTGGAAGTACACTATACCAATTCAAAACCACTTAAGAAATCAATTTTTCAAGAAAAGTCACTTAAGACCAACGGCTTTGAAATACATTTCAATTTCCAAAACAACGGCATAATAGTTTCTAGCAACTGAAAATAGATTCCATAGCATGTGTGTATAGCATAGTGTACAACATATTTTTAAAGCAATCAAGCAATTTCGAATTTCAAGTTAAAAGCACAGGCATAGGGGACCTACATCAAACTTGTTGTTATTTTCCGATGGCCACTCGAACCGACATTAGGCGCATACACCCACATGAATTTATACGTATATATATACGCACCACTAGCTGCATTGCACATATTCCCCGCTCCATGAGGGAATATGTACAAAGCGGGCACATATATATATATATATATATATATATATATGTCTTACCCTATGCATGTACATGTAGGATGTCTCGACATGCACGACCAAAAACAAATGAAGCAAGGCGCAACGCACTACACATATAATTTAATGTAATCATTAAACACTTAAACAATCCATAAAGTGTTTCAAATTAACACATCAAGGGTTCCCACCAACAACGCACCACTTAAATAACTCATAAAACTCATTGAGAATATTAAAAGGAAAGCACAAAACAATTTAACCATTTCCAAAGTCCATTTCAAATCGTCACATAAACCGGAGCCAATTCCAAAACATGCATTCCATTGTTTGAACCATTTCCCAAACAAGTTTTTCACCATCCAAACAATTTAAATAAACCATTATGCATTTTATAAAACAACCCATGAAAACACCTCACTGCCTCACACCGAGAAAATACGAAAAATCCCCTCTTTAGAAACAAACGCACACTAAAAACCTTTACACAATTTAATTAAAACAAGTACGCATCCTTAAAAATTATTTAAGGTATCATTCTAAATTTTCATAAACCAATTTGTTTAAAGAGTATAACACAGCTTTGCACACAAAACATACTTCAACCGTCTTTCATTACCACATGCACACAACACCACATTAAGAACACAATATTTACCATTTATACAAAATAATTAACTAACTACACAACATACAAAACACTATCATTTGACTAGATACAAAGTTCTCAACAGAAACACACTCATACCATAATAACACACCTCCAAACAAAACAAACGCAAACTAAATTATTTTAAAAACTAGTTTAGCACCAAACAAAATTATTAAGGAACATGAAGAATTAATTAAACATGGAAACTAGTTCATTAATAAACACAATTCGCACTAAAAAAAATTAATTAAAGATCATCCTAAATTAATTAAAAAAGCAAATTAATTGATCATACAAAACTTATAGGGGGAAAAACGTACCATCGGTGTCGAATCCTCGAATTCTGACACAAACGTTGATCGAGTGCCAATCGCACTACAAGAAACCACCAATTGACCCTAATTCAAGAATTGGGACCAAAAACAACACAATCAAACCAAAATAGTGACCCGGAAAACATAAAACCCCAAGTCTAATATCCAACCCTCTCAAAACCAAAATCCAAACAAAGAAAGAACCAAAACCTAAGGGAAGGAGGCAGAGGGAGGTGCAAGAACATGCTACGTAGGAGGAGGCCACGCCGGAAGGGGGATGCACGCGCCGGCTGCTAGCTGGGGGAGAGAACAGCGGGTCGAGAGGGGGTCGGGAGGCCAGATGGGCGGAGGGACGCAGGCGGCTGGGATCGAAGGAGGTCGGGAGGCGGCACATGGGGGCGACCGGCCGAACGGGAGGATGGGGATGCCGGCGGTCTCGTCCCGGTAGGCAGCGCGCGCCGGAGCCGTGAGGAAGCAGGTAGGGGCGACGGGTAGTGGGCCGGAGAACCCTCGTCGGTGGGGGGTGGCACGAGCGAGAGAGAAAAGTGGGGGGGGGGGGGGGGGGTTCGTCCGCGTAAAGGGAAGGGGGAGTGAGTGAGTTAGGGTTTAAAAAAAATAAAATAAAATAAAAACAAATAATAATAATAATAATAATAATAAAAGAACGAAATGAATAATATATAAACTAATGGGATAAAAGAAAAGAGTATAAAATAAACAAAATAATAAAATAATAACAAATAATAATGAACAAAATAAGAATTTTAATAAACTCCAATAATAATAATAATAATAACAATTTCATAAATATGTCAATAATTTAATATACTAAGCCTATTTAAAATAATAACTAAAATAATAATAATAAAATTATTAACTGAGAGTGGACACCGCTCACGGTCTCACGCTCGGGGTCGCGCGCATGGTTGCGTGTCTCAAAAACAACACATTTGATAACAAATAATCCCTTAACAATAATTAGGAACTGTGCAGGGGCGCGCATACGCTCGCACGTTCGTATAAAAATGAGATTTTTCTTTTAATTTAAAACCCATTCAAAACACAGTTCAAAAACGAGACGCAAAATAATTAAAATGAAATAAAGAATCAGGTCGGGGTGTGACAATTCTCCCCACCATAAAAACTTCCTGCCCCCAGAAAGTCACCCAGCCAAACGAGGAATCAAACTCGAGTTTGAAATTGAGCGAGGCCAACAAAATCACGAACTTGGTAAGACTTTTCACTCCATCTGTCACACCCGACCAACTCTGAGGGAAACTGATAAGAGAAGAACCATCAAGAAAAGAGGAGGGTTCTCTCCACCACAAGAACCCGACTAGCACAACCGATATTGAGACTCTTAGCTTGAACTAGCTTTGGAACTGATAACTTGATCCAAGAGGGAACCACCACACAGACCAAACCTCGAAAAAGGCACAACAAGATTCATGGTGAGTCTCCCCACCATTTAAGAACCGACTAGCTTAAACCAACCAATATAAACTGACATGATAACTTCCAACGCAAACTAGAAACCACTAACACATGAGAAAACCCACAGAAGAATTATACCAAAAGACAAACTTAACCATGACTCCTCATTTCCACAAGAGGAAAGCATGTCCAAAACTAGCATGTACTAAAACAAAAAGGGTCACATTTGAGGAGGCTCAACTACTAGAATTTCCAAAAAGACGAGATCACCATGCCTTCTTACCACCACAGTGGGATATTCAAAGAACAAAGACTGCAATGAGAAAATAGACTTTTATGCCTCTTATAGAAAAACAGAACCTTCAAGGACGAGGACGCTTGAACTGATAAATTTAAAACGTCCCTATTTTCACACTGGAGACAAAAGTTAGACCAATGTGACCCACACCCAAAGATTACTGACTGCGTGAAAGGATTCACTCCGAGACCTGTGGCTGGAGCTCTGATGTCTTGAACCATCTGCTGCCCCGCAGCCAGGAGCTGACATTCTCCTGTCGAGACCCCTCCGGAAGAAGCCGCTAGCGGAACCTCTCTAAGTTTCCCAAACAGCCACACCGACAACAAGTCTTCAATAGATGATGATAAGGAGACCTAAAGTACCCAAACCAGCCACACAAGAAGCGAACAAGAAAGTGCCCCGACTAATAGAAGATGGAATTGATAAGAAAACTTGTCTGAGATGGGTTCCTCCGGTTCGCTCTCATAGAATGGGGAACCATCTCAAACACCAAAGGGAACTGGTCCTTGAACAGAAGACTAAGAACCCACACAAGAGAAACTTTAATTGATTCCGCAAAGTTATCTTTAGAGAAAAGGAAACCAACATATTGAGATGCCCAATGTAGGCCTCCACTATTCATTGGCCTTTCTGGACACCCACGAGCCTTTTCGCTTCACTTACCTTCACTTCCACAAATATAAACCATCAAACGAGAGTGGTCCTAAACACCTTGCATGTCATACCATCATGCAACGACACTAGGGTTATCTCCTCCACTAATCCCATATTGCACCTTCAAACGGACCTGAACCAACACAGACTCTCTTAGATTTTGGAGTTCCCAATAACCTGAAAACACCAACGACTTCACCAATCTAGTTCGCTAACTTCAATAGATCATGATCACCACGAAATATGAACAACAACTGAAAGGAATTCAATTCCACCACCCCGCTAAGAGTCTGGGTAGAACCAACAATTAGAAGAGACTCACTAGAAACTTCTGGAACTTTTTTGGGCAGCAGACTAAAAAACAAGAGGCACAAATTCGAATCAAAACTCATCACAAATCAAAATTCCACACCACAATCACAAACAAAAGCTCAATCTAAAATCACTATTCCAACCACAATTCAGTACGTCAAAACCAAGAACTCACTGAAAGGAATACCCAACACGAAAAGTTAACGCTAAACAATTTCTTGCTCACTTTTCTAAACATTTGAAAAACCCTTTTTGAAAACCATTTTTCAGAAAACAAAACAACTTAAATATCCACCATTGGTATCCCATGAAGTCTCGCACATACATATCCAGTGCGAGCTCAAGCACCCATCCTCTCACATCACCAATTCCCCCACTTTCCACATGCGCACCTCAATGTATGTGATCACTCATAGGAATACCAAGGGTCAAATCAAGACACTTCTCATTTTCAAAACAGATCATTCATCATAAAGCACAAATTCCCAACCAATTTGAAAAAGTAACTTATCATCAAAGCAATACATTTCCAATTTCCAAAACATTTTCCAATTCACATTCCAAAAAGTGTTAATGAGATTCCAAAACAACTTCCAAAACACCTCCCATTTTCCCTTTTGAAACCACACATTCGTTAAAAGAAAACAATTTCCATTTCAAAAACACTTTTCCACTCTAACACCACATTACCATTTGAAACCACCTTCACAAAAATCCATTTTCATTTTTGAGATGTACTCACACCAACAAAAATGAAGGTTAAACATATCTCACATTAAAACATCCAAAAATAAGGGACTAGTGGTTACACCAACCCGGTAACATGGCTTAGCAGGCCATGCTCCAAGCGAGCATCAACCACAGGAAGCATCCTGAACAGTGCATTCGGGCCGTACATGGGTCGCTACTCCGAGCAGGCTCGTCGCGTAACATCGGATCACATCCCTTGTCACCCCTCATCCACACATACAAATCCCAAGAAGAAAATTCAAATCCTGAACAACCCCTGGAAACTCGAGTCTCGGGACGGGCAATGGTTCATGACGTCCTTCCCGCACCTACCTATCGAGTCCCGACACACATAATCACCAAGATACTTGACACCCCAAATAACAAGGGTACCTTTGATACCATTTTACCACGAACCGGGCCGGATTGTCATCCGACTCGGCACCCGACCCGGTCCGCGACATGGCCCGAAGGGCGTTCCTGATCCCCACGGGCAGGCAACTAGTGTCGGGCATCAAAACAAACCAGTTGGGAATGGTTTGGCCGATGACAAAGATAAATAAACATAAACTGAACAAGAAGCTAAATAAAGAAAAATAAACTGAACAAAGTGGCATTGGATAATGAAATAAACAATGAAACGTGACATACCTTAGGTGACCCCGTGGGTCACCACGGTACGACAACCACACTCGCTCCCAAGAGGGCTCCAAGACTGAAACCTGCAACTGAAAAGTAAAGTAGGCGTGAGCACCTAGATGCTTAGTAGGAAAGCCAAAATATAACCACGTCATATTCCTCCTCCTTTATTAAGAAATCCATGTATTCCAGTTTGAAAATAAGATATAATAAAATAATTTCTTCTCATCTTTTCAAATTCATGAAATGAGTTTTCATTTTCAAATAAAGCATTTCACTCTTACTACATTTTCAAAATAGGTTCCAAGCATGCGTTAAAATTTGAAAATGAAAAGAAACCAATTTGGAATAAAATGTGATTTTTACAAACAAGACATCAGGTATGAAACAATTGAAAATGAAGTTACATCACAACCAGCATGTTACAAATGAGCACTATGGGTAATCCCTATAGGTGGCTAGAACAAGTGGGAACCTAGAGACCTCGTACCTGGGTGATACATGGCTCAGAAGACCACGACCCTTAGAAAACGTGGCATAGAAGGCCACGACCCTCAGAAAACATGGATTAGAAGACCACGACCCTCAGAAAACGTGGCGTAGAAGGCCACGAACCTCAGAAAACGTGGCTGAAAGGACCACGACCCTCAGAAATTCATATATTTAGTTAGTGTTGTTGCGTCAGTCCTGCTAGACAAACCGAGACGAACCTCTGCCGTGTCATCTAGAGTACTAGTCCTGGTCACCCACCTAGATACCCAAGTTTCCCATTGTGCTCTATTTCAAATGGTGGTGAGTTTTCTTTATCAAGCAATCAAACAAGTACATTACACTTTCTTTATCTAAAACTCATTCAACCTTTCACCACCGCACTCCCTACTTAAGTACATTCCCCCTCTTTACATCACTCAATCATGCACAAGCCTTTACACTAGGCACATATCACAAACCACTCATAAACACTTGCACCACATTTTATTTTAAAGTTTAGGGGAATGACTCTAAAGGGGTTTTCTATTTTCGGAAATCAAATCATAAAGTGCCAAACGGGCCTCAATAGTGGTTTTTCTATTTCATAAAACATTCTTAAGATGCCAAACATGCGTAATTACATAAAGGGAACATTTTTTTACAATCGACCGGCCAAAAGGCCAAACACATTTGGAAGTACACCTTACCAATTCAAAACCACTTAAGAAATCAATTTTTCAAGAAAAGTCACTTTAGACCAATGGCTTTGAAATACATTTCAATTTCCAAAACAAGGGCATAATAGTTTCTAGCAACTGCAAATAGATTCCATAGCCTGTGTATATAGAATAGTGTACAACATATTTTTAAAGCAATCAAGAAATTTCGAATTTCAAGTTAAAAGCATAAGAATAGGGGACCTACCTCAAACTTGTCGCTATTTGCCGATGGCCACTCGAATCAACACTAGTAGCATACACACACATGCATTTATACACATATATATACGCACCACTAGCTGCATTGCACATATTCCCCATTCCTTGAGGGAATATGTACAAAGAGGGCACATATATATATATATATATATATATGTCTTACCCTATGCATGTACATGTAGGATTTCTCGACATGCGCGCCCCAAAACCAACGAAGCAAGGCGCAACGCACTACACATATAATTTAATAAAACCATTAAACATTTAAACAATCCATAACGTGTTTCAAATTAATACATCAAGGGTTTTCACCAACGACGCGCCACTTACATAACTCATAAAACTCAATGAGATTATTAAAATGAAAGCACAAAACAATTTAACCATTTCCAAAGTCCATTTCAAATCGTCACATAAACCTGAGCCAATTCCGAAACAAGCATTCCATTGATTGAACCATTTCAAAAACAAGTTTTTCACCATCCAAACAATTTAAATAAACCATTATGAAATTTATAAAACAACCCAAGGAAACACCTCACTGCCTCACACAGAGAAAATACCAAAAATCCCCTCTTTAGAAACAGACACACACTAAAACCCTTTACACAATTTAATTAAAACAATTTTGCATCCTTAAAAATTATTTAAGGTATCGTTCTAAATTTTCATAAACCAATTTTTTTTAAAGATTATAACACAGCTTTGCACAGAAAACCAACTTCAACCTTCTTTCATTACCACATGCACACAACACCACATTAAGAACACAATATTTACCATTTATACAAAATAATAAACTAACTGCACAACTTACAAAACACTATAATTTGACTAGATACAAAGTTCTCAACAGAAACACACTCATACCATAATAACACACCACAAAACAAAACAAACGCAAACTAAATTATTTTAAAAACTAGTTTTTCACCCAAAAAAATTATTAAGGAACATGAAGAATTAATTAAACATGGAAACTAGTTCATCAATAAACACAATTCGCACTAAAAAAATTAATTAAAGAACATCCTAAATTAATTAAACAAGAAAATTAATTGATCAAACAAAACATATAGGGGGAAACACTTACCATCAGTGTCGAATCCTCGAATTCCGACGCAAACGTTGATCGCGTGCCAATCACACTACAAGCAACCACCAATTGTCCCTAATTCAAGCATTGGGACAAAAAAACACAATCAAACCAAAATAGTGACCCTGAAAACATAAAACCCCAAGTCTAATATCCAACCCGCTCAAAACCAAACTCCAAATAAAGAAAGAACCAAAACCAAAGGGAAGGAGGGAGAGGGAGGCACAAGAACAGTCTACGTAGGAGGAGGCCACGCCGGAAGGGGGCTGCACACGGCGGCTGCTGGCTGGGGGAGAGAACAGCGGGTCGAGAGGGGGTCGGGAGGCCAGATTGGCGGAGGGAGGCCGGCGGCCGGGATCGAAGGAGGTCGGGAGGCGGCACAAGGGGGCGACCGGCCGAATGGGAGGATGGGGATGCCGGCGGTCTCGCCCAAGTAGGCAGCGTGCGCCGGAGCCGGGATGAAGCAGGTAGGGGTGACGAGTGGTGCGCCAAAGAACCCTCGTCGGTGGGGGTGGCACAAGTGAGAGAGCAAGGTGGGGGGGGGGGGGGGTTTGGCCGCATAAGGGGAAGGGGGAGAGAGTGAATTAAGTTTAAAAAAAATTAAAAAAAATAAAAAAAATAAATAAATAAAATAAAAACAAATAATAATAATAATAATAATAATAATAAAAGAAAGAAAGGAATAACATATAAACTAAGGGGATACAAGAAAATAGTATATAATAAACAAAATAATAAAATAAAAACAAATTATAATGAACAAAATAATAATTTTAATAAACTCCAATAATTATAATAATAATAACAATTTTATATATATGTCAATAATTTAATATTCTAAGCCTAATTAAAATATTAACTAAAATAATAATAACAAAATTATTAACTGAGAGCGGAAACCGCGCACGGTCTCATGCGCGGGGTCTCACGCATGGTTGCGTGTCTCAAAAACAACACATTTGATAACAAACAATTCCTTAAAAAATTAGGAACTGTGCAGGTCACGCATACGCTCGCACGTTCGTATAAAAACGAGATTTTTCTTTTAATTTAAAACTGGTTCAAAACACAGTTCAAAAATGAGACCTAAAATAATTAAAATGAAATAAAGCATCGGGTCGGGGTGTGACAGAACCAACCAGTCCATCTCGAGAATGACATCATAGCTCATCATCTCTAAGACATAGTGGTCCCAAATGAAGTGACACCCACCATCCTCATGGGGGCACTCCTTGAAATGATGCACAACAACCGTTCTAGTCCCCAATAGAGTGTCTAGCATCATAACAGTAGAAGGAGAAGAAACACAGAGCCCTAGGCTCTCCACAATGAGCACAGATATGAAACTATGTGTAGCACCCGTATCAAAACGTACATAAGATAAAACAAAATCTACTAGAATAGTACCTCTGACTGTAAAAGGTTCGGGATCCTGCTCCTATTGGGTCTGCTGCACTGCATATGCCTACCCAGTGTCGAGACTCTACGACACAACTTGGCTACCCTAACCTGTCCCGCCCTGTTGCCTCTGAGATCCTGGTGTCTTGGTAGCACGGCCACGACCACCATCCCTGCCTGCACGCCCTGACGTATTACAGTTCCCCGACTGGTAAAAAGCTACTGGTCCTGCCCTCGCATGAGGAGTCTGCATAGAACGCCTCTCACTAGCCACTGATGGAAACGACCTGCAAAAGCACTGCAGATGACCCATCTTTCCACAAGCTCGGCACTCCACTGGGTCTCGTGGACAATGAGGAATCATGTGCCCCTCCTTAACACACTAGTAGAACATGAACTGGCCACCTGAAACATTCTTCCAGCTGGTACTACCACCCTGAGAGAAGTCCACCTGTCTCTTCCTCTTACCAGTAGAAATAGTACCAGAAACTCATGTTGAACTTCCCTGGCCAACACCACTAGCTTCCCGCGGGTTTTTCTCTATAATCAGTGCCTGGTTCACAATAGAATGTACCGTAGGCAACCTGAAAACGTTCACCAGTGCTCGGATGTCATTTCAAAAACCATCCTCAAAGTGTCTGGCTCTCAACGTCTCATCACCCATAATAACGGGTGCAAAACACTGAAACTCGGTTAAACGATCAGAATAATCGATCACTGACATAGCGCCCTGCTACAGGTTCATGAACTCTCGAGCTCTATCTGACCTCAGCGTCTCTGGGAAGAAGAATTCATAGAAGGCTGTCTGTAAATATTCCCACGCCATGTCTCTATGATGTTATGACTGTGTGGTAACATCCCACCACCTTTTGGAGGAATCACACAACATATAAGTCACGAGCTTAACCCTACGCCCTGGATGCGTCTCTAGGTGCTCAAAAATAGTCTGCATCGACCCCAGCCAAGACTCCGCAACCAGTGGTCCGCCATCACCTAAAAACGTAGGCGGATGATGCTGCTGGAAGATAGGAGTCAGCTCGGCCGTAGATGTGGCAGTCGGCGGTGATCCCTGAAAGGTCTACCTGAACCGCATAAAGCCTTCCCAGAACTGCGCCTCCGTTCCTGTGTCTGATATAACGGCTGGCGCCACATCTAGCTCTACTGGAGGATCCACTGGTACCCATTGCCTACCATCTCCGGACAATACTCATTGCTACTCTCTTGGAAAACTATGAGTGAACGTCTCGGTAGAAGACACTACAAGGTCAAACACACACCTTAGATCAAGATTATGATAGTTTGAAAACGCAGGAACCAAAAGGGGAACAGGAGGAAGAAGGCATTAAAGATTTTCAAAACAAGTCTACATGACATGTATACTCACTAAACAGCGTATACCTGAATTATCTTCCCTGCACAGGTCCTTTTATACGGCCAAGCCACACAACTCCCGTTAAAAAAATACACTTAGTGTATATAATCTACATGTCCTGTATGGTGTAATCTTCCAACTGCCCGTGTTGTTTGTGACACGACCGAATACTCATCTTGAACTACACGGTGTGTTACAATAGCACACGGCGTGTACACTACCTCGTTTCCAAGCCAGATGGCTAAGTCCACATGTTCTGTCCTTGGACAAGACAACACGGCATGTCCCATAGGTACACGGCGTGTACTAAACGAGATTCTCCATCCAGTGATGTTCATTACATGACCAGACACATGGCTCCAACTACACGACATGTTCAATAGTGGACATGGAGTGTATGTATTAAGGTCTCCCATGTCTGTGTTGCTAGTTACACTTGCAGACTCCGGGTCAACAGTACACGGCGTGTACTTCCAGTACATGGCGTGTTCGCCCCAAGAATTTCCCTTCTCCGTGTCCCCACCCACATGGTCTATGACACGAGAAGAGACTACACGGCATGTACTTAGGGTACACATCATTTACTCAAAAAGTTTTCTTTTCTTCCCAAACATAAGGAGATACACGACGTGTTTAAGGTACTACACGGTGTGTATACTGGGTTTCCGGACATTATGCCTCAAGAACTTCTCCAAAACCCAGAAAATACTGAAAAATAACACCCAAGTTCCAAATTCCGATCCGTGAGGGCCCATACTCTCTGCGAATCAATGTTTGGCATCTTATATGTGTCATAACCAGATTAACAGACAATGATCTACCAAATTTTGGTCAATGAGAGCCCATACTCCCCAAAAAACCAAAGTTTGGTGTCTATTAGATAAACAGGCTCACATAATAATACCCTATCAACCAGTAGGTATCTATCCAAGCCGCTATCAAAACTGTATGCTTTTTCTAGCACAACATCTATCTCAATAACATGCACTCTTCTAATGCACCTACATGGGATGGAAACTATGCATGGCATGTGATTTATAGCATGTGCCTAAATGATGAATGAGATGGAATACCCTCATCTCATCAGGTTGCAACTAAATAGGACCCATGAATAAAATATAAATAGCACAATACAAGTGTGTCACCCCTCGGTGAAAATCAACTCAACTGAAAAATTGAAAAATCATAAAAATTGATACACGAGGTATATTAGCTTTTCCCTGTACACTTGTTAGCTACACCAGGGCATAGCTTATTACCAACTATCATTCTTGTCCTATCCCTGACTAAGGATCCAAATAGTATGTCAATGAAAATAACCCCTCTCATACCACTTTCTAACATCCTGGTTCCGGGTGCCACGCAACGGGTTCCCCGAACCCAGTTCGCCACGTGACCTCAAGCGCATTTCCCCAAACGCCATAGGCTACTGACTACGAGTGAGGGCACAGGTCTGATAGTGGGAAAACTATGCCCTAATTTGTAAAAGTGTAGCGTAGTGGAATAAAATAGAAAGCATATAGCAATAGTGGAAGCAATAAACCATACACATTTCAAATAAAAAACTACAATAAAAAATAACCAAAAGTTACATAGATGATGATGCAACATGTCTTCTGTTCTATTAAAACAGCCAGAACATGTTATAAAGTAGTAAAATATAGGACAATATAGATTACAACAAAACCAAAACAAAACAGCCGGTAGAATCGCGAGCATATGCCCGGTCCCATGCTCCCCTACTCCTCAACAGCAATCATTTACCTATATAAGGACCCTTACCCTTATCCCTACCTGCTGAAATGTAATCTGTTTGGTCCTAAAAGCATGACCCAAACAGGGTGTGAGAAATAATCTCAGTAGGCACCCACCAAAGGCACGTGCTCAACTGTGTGTAAACATGCAACAACATTGTGCAAAATTAAATGCAATGAACCAAGCAGTACTCAAAATTAACAAACATTACCAGTTATTTCCATTTTAATATTCATTTCATTATTTGTTATTTAAGAAACCACCATAGTGAATTTCCATGTAAACTGTCAGTCTCCTCAGACACGCAAACCCTTACCCTCAGGTAATCACAATCCAACACACAGGTAACTTCCCACAGGCATAACAGATATTTCCCTCATGCATCCTAAGGTTCGTCCTCAGGCACAGAGTCTATCGCCCATAGGCACGGAAGAAGTTTCTGTCATAATAAAATATGCACTTCCCTCATGCTACGTAAAACAGCACCCTCGGGCTAAACTAGTAACCGGGCCACGCCCAACATGAAAATAAGCAGAACACAGAAAATTCCTCTCAAAGAAAATGTAATGCACAAAATTAACATGGCATACCCTCGGGTATCCTGGCCAAACGGATAAACAGAGGAACGCACCCCCGGGGTGGTCCTCGATTCACGAAATGATCCCAAAAAGTAGTTTATTATCAAATTTAAATAACCTAAACAATTATAGGTATATAATTCAACATTGAATTAGCCATACGACACCCCATTCATTTGCACGTATCTCAACAGTACACAAAATGCACAACAGTTTGAAATTTAAACACCAAGCCACCTACCTCGATCACTCGTGATCGATATACCTGAACGACGCCTTCTGAAACGTCCAAGAACGCATTAGATCTGTGGTAAAATAATTCACACATAACCTCAAATAACATCGATTAGAGTACGAATTGGTAAGAACTACGCAAGGAGATGGGAGGGCTTACCCATATGGTTCCAACGTGATCGACGGTAACAGAAATGGATTCCCAACGATCGATCTGGAGATCCAAGAAGGTTCGACCATCCTTTCCCAAGCTCTCGTCCGGTTCTAAGAAAATCCTATGAACAAGGTTTCCTACTTCCCATTTTATGTGAAAATACAAATTACACGATGTGTACTTTTGACTACACGTCCTGTACTCCTCTAATTTAATTTTTCCTCTGGTGGCACCGCCAAAATATTCATCTGTTGACATGAGTACACGTCATGTATTTCTGACTACACGGCGTGTACTGTTGCCCAGCTAGCCACCACCTTAATATTCTTCTGCCTACTGACTACACTATATGTAATGACCTACTACACGGCGTGTAGTTAATTTTTACACCTTTCATCACTGAAATGGCTACATTCCCTATGTACTCATCCCACACGGCCAAAAGTACACGGCGTGTGGAAAAGCACACAGCGTGTAGTCCAAAAATTTAGGATTTTTCCCATTTTCCTTATTTTCTCAAAAACACTTAAGGAATGAATAAAAGAAGAAACCCATTCCTCAAAACAAAGAACCAGGTCCTTAAAACAGTGTTCTGAATGAGAAATCAAATGGAGCTAAGAAATTTCCACATCCCTCTTTTCAAAGTTGTGAAAATAAGCACCCTTGAAATTTTATTAGGTGTATAAGTAAATACTTTTGGTGTGAGAAGGAAGGGGAGACAACTAGAGATTGAAAAAATGATAAACAATGTAATGCGAGGAAGTAAAGGAATGCTCCAGTCAACCCTCACTACATTTTTCATTTCATCAACAAAAGTTAACCCGAGAACTTTTCAAACTAATGCACTAAGATAGTTGTTTTCCGAGACAACCGACAACTTCCAAGGCAATAATTGAATGATTTTCAATCAAAAATCTTGATATGGATCTTAAAAACTATGCGGTGATAGGTATAATAGTTATTAATTAAATAATAGTGAATGTAATTTTTTATTCTTCTTCTAATAATTCATTCATATAATAAATATTTAGTAAAACTATTTAAACACAACCACAAAGCACGGATGTTGATTTTTTAGTAAATAAGAAATATGGGGAAATTGTTCCATCCCAGGTATATGAATCCTTCTCTATCAAAATTTATTGGATGAAATTTCCAATTATCCTTATCATACTCACTTTGGTGGAATTTTATGAAATTCTAGGAATGGATTGGTTTTCCCTATATTTAACCAATATAAATTTTTGTGAGATGGAAATAAATCACAATATTGTGAATCATCCTATGATTCTATACAATTACAAGGAGGATGATGAGTATAAATTAGACCCAACATATCATGAATGGATATTACTTACTTATGAGAAAATGTATCTTGCCCAAATAATTGAGTATATGTACGGTATCATCCTTGAAGACATGACCATTGTGAGGGAATAGGATGATGTGTTTTCCAAAGAGTTTCCATGCATTCTTCCTATTCAAGTAGTTGAATTTTCGATCATTCTTATATATGTGGAATTACCATTATCCAAGAACCTTTATATAATGGATTTTTTGGTAAATTTAGAGATGAAAAAATGATCATAGGATAATATAGATAAAAGGTCTACATTATGAAGTTATTAATCATGGGGTGAAGTCATCATCTTAGTGAAGAATAATGATGTCTCAATGTTCCTTGCTATTGATTATCATGATCTCAAAAATATCATGTTAAAGAACATATATTCTATAACTAAAATTGATGAATTTTTAGATCGACAATGTAGAGAACAATACATATCCAATGTTGATATGTGGTTTTGATATTACCAAGTAAGGGTGAAGAGGGAGGATATACCGAATACTGATTTTCGTTTAAGATATGGAAACTATGATATCATTGTAATGTCTTTTAGACTCATGAATGATCCAAAAATTGGAATGGAATTTACAAATAGAGTCATTACATATTACATTGAAAAAGTTTTTCTAGTATTGATAAATGATATTCTAATATTCTCCAAAACTAAGAAGGAGTCTGTTGAGTTTCTAATCACATAGACAAAGACCTTGACAAAAGGAGTTTCTTTATTCAGTGTACATAAAATTTGCATTCTTGATGAATGAAGTCTCGTTCTTGGAGAATATCATCATAAGAAATGGGATATCGATGGAACCAATAAAAACAATGGCTATTGAAGGATGGATGAGGCCCACATCTATTATATATATCCTTATTTTCCATGGATTAGCTAGGTATTATCACAGATTAGTGAGAAATTTCACATGATAGTGAAACCCTATAACCAATCTAACATGGAAAGGAGCCATGTTTTCATGAAAAAATGAATGTGAGGAGAGCTTCAATGAATTGAATAGGAGGATTATTAGTTCTCCTATTCTCACAATACCCATATGTGGTGAATATTTCATAGTTTACAATGACGCATTGAAGAGGGGCTTGGGTTTTGTGTTAATAAAAAAATATCAATGTGATGGCCTATGAATAAACGGTGTTGAATGTTCATGAAAAAAAACTACCTAACACACGATCCAAAGTTAGATTAAGTAATATTTGAGTTGAAAATTTCAAAGCATTATCTATTTGGGGAGAAGTTTGAGATATTTATAGATAAAAAAATACTCATATATGTATTCACCCAAAAAGAGATAAATATGTGCTAGTGATAATGTTTAGGGATGATCAATGGCAATTAATGCTCAATCCATTACCATTCTAATTAAGGAAATTAATGTGGAACATGATATTTGGATAAAGTGTCCAAATATTATATAATTTATGATAATTGAGATTGATATGATATTCTTAGACTTACAGAGGATGAACATGGGAATCATAAGGCAAGGAACATCATCAATACTTTGACCAATGGTTGTTCAATAATCACTTTTGGAAAACCTAAATTATATTTAGAGAAATAGTGTGGGAATTTAAATTAATGTGAAAACATTAAAAATGGTAAATCCAAGGAGTTAAATGTTAATTAAGTCTTTTTTTATTGGGTTCATGACCATGTATACCATCTAATCAAGAGATATGTGAGTTAAATTCAGAATTAGGAACATAACTCAACATTATCTATTCAGCTAGGGAGAAAAAACGTATAAAGATATTTAGGATTACTATTGGTGATATAATATGAAAAGGTTATCGGTGAATATACATCACTATGCCTTGTATTTCAGTAAGTTAAGGATGAAAGGAAAAAAGTCAATGGGGATGATGCAACCATTACCCATACCCAAATAGAAATGAGAAAACATCACCATGGACATTGTCACTAAATTTACAAAAAATCCACGGAAACAATGAAATATGATTTATTTTAGATCATTATAGAGAGACTTATATTTTTATAATAATTCAATAGGACTTATCACCCGACCATCATGCACATATATACATCAAAGAAGTGGTGAGGCTACAAAGAGTACCCCGATCAGTTTTATCCAATCAAGATCAAAGATATTCCCTAATGTTCTAGATAAGTCTCTAACATTATCTAAACCCTGAGCTAATCTTTAGTATATACTATTTGCCTCAATGTGATACCCCATCTGAGTAGTCTATTTAGACTCTAGAAGAAATTTTGAGAGCATGTTCTATGGACTTTAATATAATATGTTACCAAAATTTTTCATTAGTCATGTTCTCATACAATAAAATATTCCACTCTAGCATCCAAATGGATCCCTGTAAAACCCTTTATGGGAAGAGGTGTAGAACACCGACATGCTGAGAGAATGTTGGGGAATGAAAATTGTTATACCCTGAAATGGTTAATGAATTGGTGGAAAATGTTGAGATCAATCATTAAGAAATCAAGGCTGCTCAAAATCAACAGAATAGTTATGATGATAATTATTGACGAGACATATAGTTTGTTGTTGGAGACATGGTTTTCCTTTGTGTATCTCAAGGGAATAAATTGACGAGAATCTCGAATAAGGGAAATCTATATCCAAGATACACTGATCCCTTTTAGATCCTTGATCACATTGGACCAGTGGCCTATTAACTAGAAATATCACGTAAACTATATCATGTACATGATGTATTCCATGCATCCATCATGAGAAATACATACTAAAACCCTCACAAGTACTCAATTATTAGGTTGTACTATTAGAGAATGAACAATATTATGAAGGGAGTTGGTGATAATTGTATATTATAGAGAAAAGGTTCTACAGAATAAGACAATTCACAATGTCAATGTGTTATTGAGAAACCTTTATTTTGAAGACGTAATGTCAGAACTGAAAGAGTTGATGAAACAAATTTTCCATAATCTGTTTTAGTGCGGGAAAAGAGAATTTTGGTGGTGAAATTTCTTATGGGGGGAAGATTATAA
The DNA here is from genome assembly GCA_963277665.1 of Viscum album. Taxonomy (NCBI): domain Eukaryota; kingdom Viridiplantae; phylum Streptophyta; class Magnoliopsida; order Santalales; family Viscaceae; genus Viscum; species Viscum album. The sequence continues at coordinate 2,084,277,196 of OY728136.1, read as the reverse complement.
TGAAATAAACTATAATAAATAAAATTTCACTTATGATTTTATTAAATATTGTTTTATGTAATATGATTATAAAAACAAATGCATATATTGAGTCTTATTATATCCGATTTTAATGACCGTTAATAATTTTCACTATTCATAACATTGTCAGCGAATAGTGATCACATGATTACTATAAATATATGGTTTTATCAAATCAAATTGACACAAAAAAAGGATGTGATGGCGTCAACTAGTAGGATTGTACCCTATAATTTACATTTATCATAGTTTCCAAGGGAGATATAATCTATGAGATTTTCACTTGAACAATCCCATGATAATATCCAAAAACTTAAGCATGAGTGAATCTATTAACAAGAGATTTTCAGGATCATTGATATTATGACCCAACCCATGTATGTTGAACCATTACATGAATGTATCACTAGTACACGCCTTACTCATAGGGTTTTCTCTGGTATATTAAATAGATACGTATCAAGACACAAGAAATATGAGTATTTAGATTATTTGTATAAAATAATTAACATATTTTTATCCCATTATGGTTAATTTATAATTTTTTTGACATAATCAAACACAAATTTTAGTTGTGGTTGATAATCAACTTAAATTATGGAATTTATTTTGAGAAATTAATGGTTATTAGAAATATATAATATTATAATAAAATATTATTATTGAATAATTTTTATCAAATATATATTATCGTATAATTTTTCTATAGTCAAATGTAATTTTTATAAGGGTTTGAAAATTATTATTTTCATGAAACCCAAAATTTCAAAATAAATGACAATTTCATTTTAAAAGTTAGTATTTAAATATTTATAAAATTAATGAGATAAAAATAATATTATTTTAGGAATCAAAATTTCGATATTATCCAATTATTAATATTTAATTTTTTTCGAGATAGTATATTTTTTTGGGAAAAAATACTATATAAAAATACAATGTTTCTTATGAAACCATACTGAATGAAAAATGATGTAATAAATTATATAATTGGTATAAAATAAATAACATTTGGTTTAATATAAAGTAATTTGATTTTATGTTTATTTGGTAATTTTTAAAAATCCCTCATGAATCTTCAAAAACCATTAATACATTTTAAGGTTTTGAAATCATATCTTTATTAAGATGATTAACTTCTATATAAGAGAGGGAATTATTTATTTAATTTTGGCCTCTGGCCATATAAAATTATGAAAGTGTTTATTTTTTTAGAAACCAGGGGAAAACCACATGGGAATGTTTTTGGTTTTTGTAATTTTTTTATATAGAGTCCAAAACATAAGTATCATAAATAATTATGAAATCTTCATTCTTTTCTTCTGTAAAACGACCAAATATCAAATTTATATTCACTAAAAATCCATTGAAAATGTATTTAATCTTCCCTACCATCTCTATATTCCTTCGACGGTGCCCCCAGGATCTCAGAAGACCCCCCAAGCATTTAGAGTCACACACTCATGTATGGGATCCTGACATTTTCTTCTTTATTCAAGTTTATTTATTATCAAGTGCCTTATATTTCCAATTACTAATGTTAGGAGATATATTTAAATTTCCCTATAACTTCCCATTTGATTTAAAATTATTAGATACCATTTTATCTCTCATCATTCCATTTTATTATGTTTATGTTACACTATTATGTTGTCGAAATATCATCGCATGTTTCCATGAAAAATAATTGTGTAGTGAATACCATACCCATTTCCTATCCCGTGTGTTCAAATTTATGTAAATATAATTATTTTATTGGGTAATTATATGTATTGATTCAAAAATACTTGATCATGGAATAATATTTTATAAAATATAATTCCATCTCATATTATCTTTGTGTCAAACGTAAGCATGAGAAAGAAAAGAATGTGATGTGTGTGTCCGAAATTAAATAGTGCTCAACGCATTGGGTAACGTTTATCCTCATGAGACATCATGTTGAGATATGAAGGGAACCCGATTTTTTATGGTAATTTTTACATACATATTTTCTTGGATTTATTGTTGAACTGTATTTAGGATTCATTGTTTAATATTATTTCCCCATTTCTAATGTTTTGATTGTCATGTTATACGATGTCTTTTTTATTCATGTTTATGAATCTAACACCTTTTATTCCTCATTCATATGAACATTTTATAATATGTATCTCCTTATATCTCCATTACTAGGATTTATATTTCACCATTTATTATGTATTTCCCTATGTTATCCCATGCAGTTTTATAGGCCAAGAAACTTCATAATCCTTTTATAGAAGTTTTCTATAATTGTGTTGAATCCCATGTTCAAGATGTTATGATATCTACCTAATTCTATAAAACTTTATAATTATCATTTTTAATGGTTGTATTCTATGTAATTTTATATAATAAATGATGAATTAATGTGTAATAATGAGAAGGTTTGTTATATTTTCGGAATGGGAACCCCTATAATCGGCCTGAAATCCCCATTTACTCAACATAAGCTATAAATTTACACAATATGGGTCCATATCAGTCATAATTGTGTCTTAAAACTATAAATAAGTAAATATATGGGATCATATGATAAAATAGTAAAAACTACTTAAAATTTGAAGAAATATACTATATCATCATCCATTTCCAAGATCCATAACAATCCCATGAGGATTTGGCTTCTGTCAAGCTGTACAGGGGAACATCTCTTATATCTCTATATTTCTCTCTCTCTCTCTCCCTCTCACTCTCCACCCTTTTTCACAATGAAATAATAATATAGGGGGAATGTGAAAGAATAAATGGGAAAAATAATGGGAAATTATAATAACCAAATGAAAAGAAAAAGGAAAAGAAAAAATAAAAGGTGGCAAGGTTCAGCCCCAACAACCAACATGCATTTATGACTCTCCTAATAAAACACCCCATTTTGATCTCAATATAAGATAAATAATATCAATCCCATGATCCATTTAAAATGAAAAATAATGATTTAACTGAAATTTGTAGATTATAAATCAAAATATTTTTAATTTAAATTCACATAATGATAATTAATAGTCATACAGTTAATGTGAGATCATCTTATGCTTGAAAAATGTATTTCTTCAAATTAAAAAAATAGACACATTTTGTAGGTTTATTTAGAAATAGAAGTCAAACACATATGTTAACTCAATTTGATAATATAGGTTACATATCTGAATAAAATTATATTAGTTAATATGGTCATCTTAATTTTTTTTCATAATGAATAGTAAAAAAGAGTAAAAAACTTATTACCACGATTATGGTTAAAACATTCTTACTAGGGGTTAAAATAAAAGATAAGGGTTAAAAATAGATTAAATTTATTCTTTTAATATTTTATGAGTATTTTTTAAAATAATATCTATTTATGGAGTTAAGTAATTTTTTTAAAAACATTTACATTGAATTAGTTTCCCAAATGTTATATTTTGAGATGGTAAGTTATATTTTATTTATTTAAATACTATTTTTCAGTGAACACAATTAATGGAATTTCTCGGAGATTAAATAAGGTTTTCAATAAATGAAAAAATATAAAAACATTGAGTTTTATTTATTTAACCAACGAAATCATGGAAACTAATTTATTTACTAATTTCAATGTAAAATTATTTTTACTCTTAAATTGGGAATTTTCTTATAAATTATGTTTCTTAGGTTTTTCATTATCATAATAAAATTAATTTATTTACCCAATTAAAATAAAGTTAAATAAAATGGATTCATATTTTATAATAAAATTTTTGATTTTTTTTAAAATTACCCTTTTATTTTTTCATATAATGGAGATAACAAGGTATGAAAATAAATTTTCAGGGTTTAGGTTAAAATGATTTTAATGTTGCTTAATAGGAAAAAAAGGCATAAAGTATTTCAAATATTTTTATAAATATGATTATTTCGATTTATTTATAACATATAATACATTATGTTAATAATTTATTTGACTTGGTGAAATTTGACAAAATTATGATATATATATATATATTATTTAATATTTTATCAAATTCCAAGTGTCTTCTTTCACAACCCTATAAAAGGATACCAACTATCCTCTATTATTCACATTTCAAAATCCTTATATCCAAGAAAATACCAACCACAATACCCTCCTTGGTTCTTTACACATCTCTTAGATCTTCAAGCCTTTCAAAGATAAAATCCATTAAAAGATTACGTTGTAATCCAAAAGAGGTTTCTATAAGAGAAGTTAACTTCCTTCACAATGAGTTTTCTATTTTACTTCATCATTTCTCACCTTCAATTATGCAGTAAAAATTAAAAAAATTACTCCATTATGTCTCGCATAATTATATGAAATTATGTTTACAATATAATATTTACCCCATCTTCTTCTTTTTGAAATGGGAAACAAAACTGTCACTCATGTGTATGACTGACTACTGCCTAACAAATAAAATTAATTCTTTTGCATCACAGATTCACATAGATAGCCATACGGATGAAAAAACGAATATATATGATAAATATGACATAATATTGATATTATTTTTAATATATCATCTAATTCCTTATGTTTTACCCACTATGTAAATACTGACACTGATACTGAGTTTGTACGAACTACTATATCCATGAAATGATGCGGCAAAGAGTTTCTTAATTAAATTTTATTTCACTAGGTTATATCAATTATTTGTTGGTTTTATATTGAAGATATTTTGTTTGAAATTTTATTTTATTAATTTAGGTTTTATTTAAACATGTATTTATTGGATTCATATTTTTTACATGTAATTACTTCTTTGATTAGGGCTCAGGTTGATGCAATATTCTATGTAAGGGGATTCTAATCTCAATTCCCATTCATTGGGTTAAACATTTACTTGATTAACTATATTATTAAATGATTATGTGTGATATTAATTCTAATTTTTATTTATTTGAATTTCATTTTTTAAACATATTCACTTCATTTATTAATTATTTCTTAAATGATAGAATCTTTAAAAGGGGTATAATAACTCGATTATCATTTACTGGCCCATATCACATCTCCCTTGACTATATTATGGCAGGAGTATGTGTAAAATGTGATTTTTTTGACTTATATAGAATTTACACTTGTAATTTTGTGGATTAAAATTGGATGCACAAAATATCTTCATTGATTAATTTTCACTTCAATGTTGTGGTCATTGTATAGGATTTCATGTCAATTTCTACTCCTTCGATACATATTTGGTATTATGCAGGTTTAATGATTTATTTAATGTATTTATTAGAAATTTTCTGTACTAAACATGAATATATATATATATATAGTTATGGTTATTAATGATTCAATTCAATTAACTCTTTCAAGAGAAGTCTTAGAAAGATAACCTTGTCTTATTTCTCATTTGGATCTGGTATATTTATCTTCAATGTATATATTTTTCAACATTGTTTTACTAATGACATTTTTATTTACATAAATTTAATTTTAAACTATCCTAAACTTTTTAATATGTTCTAAAGGAATATTTTTTATGTTTTATAATTTTTTATTTTTAAATTTCATAATAAAAATTAAGTAAGAAGGTTTCATTTTTTTCGTATCTTCCATTAATGAATTTTACTTCTTCCAAAACCATTTCACACGCTTTATATTATTATATAAGATTTACACTGATTTTGAAAAGCAAACATATTATTAAAACTTATTTTAATTTTATTCAATATTCTTTTATTCATTGAATGAAATTATTTTAATATAATTTCAATATTTCTTATGATCTTCTTTTATATCTTATTAATTTTTTTCATCAACATTTCTTAGAAAAATTCACTTTTATATAATCATTGAGCATTATATTTCCATTAAATATCCATATTATTTGTATCATGGATATGATTATCACCTCAACCATATACCATTTATACATAAATGTTTTTACATTGAATGTTATCTGTTGATTGGGAAAATGTTGATATTTCATATTTTTTATTACATATGATAATATATTAATAAGGAATAAGGTTATAAATTAAATTCAATATATGAAAGATTAATTAAATATTCAATGATTGGTGGGACCTGAAATCAAATATTTCTTTGATTCATCGATAGGTTTGATGATAAAAATATATTCAATTACTAAATTTCATTTCTATTGTATATCTACCCATCGATTAAACTGTCTTTGTATAAGTTCATGATGATATACATATCATAATGTATGAAACAATGATGTCCAATATCAATTAATTCATTAATTTATAATTTATTTATTATTATCCATGATATTATTTCATTGATATTATCCTTAGATTCTTTTCATACTCTATATATTGATTAAATGACATGTCCTTCCAACTATTTACCTTCATATATTGTGTATTTATTATTTAATCATGATATATTATGTTATATAAATCCCTTAACAAGAATATTAGATTCCCCTTATCTAGTTTCCTTTTCATAGAATACGATGATGAAGAAATCATTGAATGAGTTTGAAGTATTCTGAACATTTACCATGGTTATGTATTATGTTATATTCCAAAAGTAAATTAAGTTACATGTATGAATCTAGTTATTCATTACTAAAAAAATAATAAATAATTTATGATGATATTCCATGTATATAGTTACAATTTAATAAATAATACATCGTTTCTTGACTACTAGAGCTAGGGTAATTATAATTTTTGGAATGAAAATTCATTTGAAAGGTTAAAATGACATAATCCTCAACATTTCTATATTATTATTAATTCAAATTGACTACCATATGTTTTAAAACTACCCCTAAATCCATTTATTTAAAAATTGAAGACAATATAATGGGTTTTTATCCCTATATTTAGAAAAATAGACACATTAATTCATAACTAAATCTACCACTTACCATTTATTCACCATTAATATTCATAATAGTGGTGTTAGTGTACCTTGTATATTCAGTGGGGATCTCATAACATAAAGGTATTCTAATGTCTAGTGGAGTCTTTATGGATTAAATACTCTAATTGTTCTATCTTGATGATATTCATCACGAAATATTATTTTTGTTCAGTAGTGATAGAGATTATTTCCATTCCAATTTTTTTTTATATTTTTGTACTGTATAGTGAATGTTGATACATGAAGATAGATCAAGAACATTAAATGAGGGAATTCTGTTTACAAATTCATAATATAATTCTATAACCTGATTCATTTTATAAATGAAATGCCCATTAATAGATCTTATGTTCTTTTACTATTTTCATAAATAACACGTGTATTGTAATTTTCTTAACATCAATCATATTGTATGATATGACGTGGCTGAGTGGTCTTCATTGGATCACTCTTCCTCTTGTTCTAATATATGATATTTTAATGAACTATTCTATTTTTATTAGTCATAGTGTTTGATTGATACATATCATATGGCATAGTCAAATCATATGAGATTTATCAGTATCATGATCTATTATATAGGTGATATCATATTCTCCCTTGCATAAGAGACATTCCCATATATAATATACATTCCCATAAATAATATATTTTTCATTTTTATAGAAGTGGATATAAAATAATACATAAGGGTTACTCAATACATAAATTTTTTTCAATATGTAATTGTTTCTCCTATTTCATGATTTACTCTCTTATGTATGGGTTACTGGATTCATAAGAGATTTTTATTTTCCACTACATGATAGAATATCTTAAGCATGGTTTACTTGATAAATAAGATATTTTAATTTTTACAAAAATGAATATTGTAATAGTTAATTATAATCATATTTATTGATTCATAATTCCACTATAAATCATAAAATAGGATTCAAGCCAAAATGAGTTAATTTAATATTTTGGATAAAAATACATATAATTTATAAATTTATTATAAATGATAAGTGTTAGGAATTGTAAATAGGATATTTTTATTTCCAAATTATATACTAAACATTCATAATTATATTTAATGTTTTTAAAATAAAATAAATGTTTATTTATTTTTATACCTTTTAAATAATTATTTATATAATTGTTTTATCTAACACAAATATTATGTACTGAATAATTTAAAAGATAAGTTAATACTTTTATATTATTAATTATGAATAGAATAATTAAATATGTGATAATAAAGATTCCATGATATAAAATAGTCACAGATTTAATATGCAGGAGATGTATATTCAATTGATGAAAATTATATTGCATGACTTATTGTATAGATACAATGTTTTTATATTGAAATTTTAATTCTAGATTAATAAATTTTTATAAATTAAAAATATTATCAAATAGAAAAGGTATTTTATTTATTTTATGAATTGTAGAAAATTATTAATTTTAATTTTTCAAATTAAAGGCCTTATTGGATGATATTATTTAAAACACATAAAAATGATTTTTAATGATAGATTTCCTCAAGGATTAAATAATAATATAAATATAATATTTTTGGGTTATTTATAAGGATTACATAATAGAATTGAAGTATAAAATTTCTATATTTTATTTAATATCCTATATTTATGTAAAATAGAATATAATAAATAATATGATGGGATTTACAATAGAAATGAATATAATCTGTATTTATTAAAAAAAAATTGAATGATCATATTTTTAGATAAATTATTAAATATATTTATTTATATTTATTTAGAAATTTTTCATAAATTTTAATCTCATATTACAATATGTGAATTACTCTTTCATTTAAATTTTTTTCACTATTTTATTCATAGATATAATTTTCGTATTAGGAATTATTATATATGAATTAATTTATGTGATAAATTACTTCTAATACAACAGTCATGATAGGAATTACATACTAGTTGTGAAAATATAAGAATTAATTTTCAACTATTTGACTTTAGTTTAAACTTAATGTTATTATCTTGAATTTAGTTATTGAATATAGTTTATAAATATTAAGAATTATATATATAATTAATAGTTTTCCCTCATAGGAAAAGTATCCTTGGGTAATGGGAATTCAGTTTGAACTTCTCATTTCCCTAGAGGCCAATTACTTGGTCAAGAAAGGTGGGGGTTGTTTATCTGTGGCTGCAAACATATCCATATAGTCAAAACTGATTTAATATAATTATTAACCTTTAAATTATTATTGATTGTAACTTATGAATGGGAAGCATTTGGATAAGTGTAAATAAGTTTGGATTCTATTTTCAGGTGAGTAACAAGAGCTAATGGCCACATACAGAGTTAGACATTAATATGGGTTATACATATTAATTTAGTTGATGGAATAATAAATAAAAAACCTAATTATTTTTCATACTTAAATTTATATGGAAAAAATGAGATAATACGGGGTGGATAAATACACTTTTAAAATTCTATGTGTATGATTCATCCCATATAAAGCACATATCAACATCTTGATCATTCAGCTAGGTAGCTTCTTCATTAGAAGGGTGACCATGGATTATCTTATGTAAGGCATGGTGTAAATGTTTTAAAAAAGAGTTTTGTGATTGAAACCCACTATGACATTTGAATTACACTAATTTAGGAAATTATAAGAGTTGGGATACTATAGGAATAGATTTGGTTTTATCCATGTCATAGATAGGGAAAAGTTTTTTATTCTCAAATATCAAATAGTAATATATTATATTATTCGGATAATTCCATACCGAAATATCTATATGTCGAGAGAAAATATATATATTAAACATTTATTATTGAAATATGTATATTGGACCACTAAAAGACATGATGGGATCGATAGGTGTAATAATTTTATCAGAAGGACATTTAATAAATGTAAATATTAAATAAATATTAAAAATGATACTCATATGAAAAAATCATCAGTTGTAGATGAATAACATCATTATAATAAAACTAAACATTGAAATTAACCCATTAGAATTTGAATACTAATATAATAAACTCTTAATACACTAAACGTAAGGAAAACTTCTTAAGAATGAAAAATTATTTATGTCAAAAAAATATATTGCTAAATAAAAAAATACAATTAATGTTATTAAAAAATGAATTTATACTCATATGAAAGGATAAAATTATTCATTTTAGGTTTAAAAAGAAATTATATTAAAAGTTAGCTAATGTAATTTTGTATATACTTGTGTACTCAATATGATTATGTATGTAAAAGACTATATGAGTCTGAAGAAATCCTTTATGTTTGGTTCTATTTGATGATATAATTTTTTTTCATTAATGTTTTTTGAAAATATTTATATATTCATGAAATTTTTATATGAAATCCTAAAAATTTGTTTAAAAGCTGAAATTAGATATATGATATCAGGGTTCTGGAACTGTATCGATGGTACATGTGGGTAAAAGGTCAAACTGGAAGTATAAAAATTAATTGGAATGTCTAACAATATTTATTCTAGTATCTAGTGAAAGTCAATAAAACCTAATGGTGTTATCATTATGTAGGAGTAATTATTATTTATGATGAAATTTTTCATAATATATCAATTGGTTTGTGTAACTCCATGGAAAGTACTTTTCGGGTATCATTTTAATTGAAAATAATCAATTGTTTTTAAATGTTATATTATACCAATTGTATACTTTTCAAATTCTGTGAATATAAGGGATATCAAATTAAATTTATTACTTGATAAATATTATAGTTTACATTAAAGTTATGAATCATAGATTTTATTCATTGAATATTCGGTTGTAAGTGAATGTATCAAGAACATATGAATATAAATAAAATATTTTTATAATTATTCTGTTTTTCTTGGATTATAAGAGATATATTTTCTAACAAATAGTTGTTATAAAAAATTATTGGATGATACTGATCATTTTTGATTCATAATATTCTATAACATGTTTTTAAAAATGGCCTAAGAATAAAAAAATATCGTCGATAAAAAAAATTTATCTAAGATAAAAACAATTATCGATATGTTTATTAAAATATGATGAATTTATATTCCAGCGCCATCAGTGGTTTATTTTAATGAATAAATAAATAATTTTGAATAAAATTTTAGAAAAATATATATATCCATATATTATAATGATATTATTCTTTATTTTGAAAATATTTCTACTAAAATGAAATAAGAGTTATTTTTCTGAACACAATGGATTTCATATATCTTGTAATGATATCCTAAAGAGAATATCATGTATAGGATATAGGGAATGAACCACAGAAATCCCCGAGATGGTTTCTACAACCATTACATTTGAATTATTACAATGAATCAAATCTTGAAAGACTAATGAATTAATTAGAATTTGTAAACTGGATACATACATGAGTCTTGTATTAAAAATTTATATGATAATAAAAATATGATTTTTTTTCTTTTGAGGATATATTTATTCTATATAGTATATTATTGATTATATAAATTGTACACATCATGTAATCATGAGGAATGGAAACAAAATAATGTTTATCTCAAAATATTATTAAGGGTAAAGTACATTTGAATTAATAAGGAATCAATGAGAATAATCAATATGGAATGGTAAATACATGATAAAATATTCCATGTAATAAATTACTAATAATAAAGTGAGTAAAAAATATGGAAATAGAAATAAATTGAAACACCTTCCATTTAAATTACTAAATTAGTAAATCTCAACATGAAATGGTAATAAACTAAAGACACAATTTATTTAATCAATAATCTAAGAATGAAATTCTTCCAGAAAAATATTAATAGTGAGAATCTCATAGAAAAATAAAATTGAAATAAATAATTAATTAATTAATGTCATGTTTTCCCAGGAACATGATACCTTTACTGTCATGACCTAATATCAAGACCGTTTAAATTCATGGGTGGAAACCCATCTATAATACATGAAAAAAAACTCAAAGGGTTTATCCTTAACTAATTTTGTCTCATGATACTAACGATACATCATGAGGCTTACTTTAAATTATCCCCAACCTGTAGGTCTCCCATTAACCGGTTCCTAACCCGCAAGGATTGCATTAACGTATCCCCATCCCATATATTACATGTCCAAATCACTTCTGTTATATCAAATACTAATGAAAATAAAAAAGTACCGTATCAAATGTACTTATTGAGTAATTGATGAGGATTCATCAAGATTTCGTAGTTAATCAAATAACTATCAATGCAAATACCCTATATAGAAATCATATAAAATTTTATTAAAAAACATATCCCTGAAAAATTATATGGATAATTATGGGAAATTTAATGTTCAAAGAGCATAGGAAATTAAATATTTCAAAAGGACTAAAAGGAATAAATGTTTTTAATTTCAATACAATCCTCAGTCAAAGAAGTCCTTTACCATCCTAATGAATAATAAGGATGGAATCAATACAAAATATCCCAAGTTGAGTTAATATATAAATTTTTTTATTAATGATCAAAAAGTATAAAAATATCTTCTGAAATCATTCTTAAAGAAAATAACCTTTTCATTTTGAAAATATATTTTGAAAATACTTTTCATTGATAATAAAATTTAAAAACATTCATTAAAAATTTACCTTTTAGACCTGCAAAGTATGTTTCAAATAAATGATTGTAGAAAAATCGATACATGTCATACAAGGTAAAGGATCATTCCTTTTTTAGACAAAAGGTTAGAAAAATAAATTATTAGGAAAGTGACAACAAGATTCCTTTGAAAAAAAATTTAAAATGAAAAAATGATTGAAATATCATTAATAATTTATTTTTGAATGGTTAAAAAAATTTATTAAAAATAGAGTTTATAGAATAAAATATGTTCTCACACTAAATAGAGAAATGAAGTCACGTTTTCTTATAAAAACTTCTTAAACCATTTTGACTACCAAAGAATGTAAAAATGGAACTATTAATTAAAAAAGATCATTAATAACCATAGTATAATAAAATTAAATTATTTATTAGAAAATTCAAATAATTTTCTCTGATAAAAATTCCACTATAATTAATGCTGAACAAAATGAGATTGCGAAATGAACCATTAAAAAGACCAATAGGTTGAGTGAGAATAAATCAACATATATATTATGTGTGTATAATATAAATCAAAATGAAACAATTTTAAATACCAAAATATATAGTAAAAAAGTGATTACACAATGTATCTTATAATATTAACGATAATGAGTAGGTAATTCAACCAAAAGAAAATAAATTGGGTTTTGAAATTATTTTCCACTTTATAGGAATTAATTCAATCCCACAATGATGAAATAATTCAATTTCAAGCACAAAATATCATGAATAAAAAATTGACCATGATATTATATTTATAAGTGGTAGTATATACACCATATATATAAAATTATGTAACCAATAATATAACATGTCTCAAATAACAGAAATTGAGATGAACTCCCTTATTACATGGTAACATTTGAATTGGGAGACCCAAAAGTAATGATCATAAAATAAACCATTTAAATACCTGAATATAAATTAATTCCTGAAAAAATAAATAAAAAAAATTCATTATTTACACAACAAAATATAATTAAGTGGTGTTAATGGTGTATGCCTCATGAAATGAAAAGTGAGACAAGAATCCCGTAAATTGAGTTTCCTTTTAGGTGAACATATTATATCCTCATGTATAATAGTTTTAATCATTTAACTAACATATCAAATAACCATAATAATATTTATAATTTCATATATTATCTTTTTATAATATCTTATTTCCCACTTGTTAGCAATCATCCAATATTGACACAATTTCATGTGTTAATTGCCTAGTTTTTCGAGTATGTTTTAACATGTTATTTTTTTCAATCATATAGATCACGATTTAATCATATAAAACATGTTAAAACTGATATAAATATCATATATACCCACTATATATTTATTTATTTTAATCAATTGTATTAGGATATAGGGAATAAAATTCACTATTCATGGAGACGGTAGGCCATCTGTATGCATGAATAAAACTTTTGTTTATTTATCATATTTAAAAGAATTAAAAGTAAATGATATATATGTAACTTATAATAAAGGAATAATATATATTTAATATATGTTACTTATATTTTTTAAATCCATCATTAATAAATTCAATGTATAGCATGAACGAATCACATCGTTTTATTAAGGCAGTAGTCTACACGTCCACAAACAATGGAATTGTATTAACACAAAATAGATATCATGAAGGTATGTTTTATATAATTATTATATAAGAATAATTAAATAATAAATATTAAAAATAATATAAATAAATAATTTTTCCGTCTTAATTCTCATCCATGAGAGGTGGTAAAGGAAAATGAATGACATCATTTTGTGAGGCCGCAGTTTCTCGTACACAAAAATGGTAGGTTCGTTACCCATTATGAAGGAGGTGTGTGTTTGTGTGTATGTAGGTAAAATCCCCAGAAGAAAAAGTTATATGTATATTATTTATATAGTTGATATTATATATTCATTGAATAATTATATTTTTAGTGGTGGAGAAAAAAATAAATCATAAATGTATATTGAATAATGTTACCTCTTATCCAGGTAACACCATTTGGTTTATACCAAAATACTTACTTTGATTTCATTATGAACAAGGGGAGTATTATTGGATTAGGGGATAGATTTTTTGTTCATATTTTAGCATATTTTTGGCGATCAAAATTATTTATAGTTTTGAACATGTGGGAGGGTTGAGTACCATTGTATGGTGGTTGGGGAGTGACATTCTTATAAATTATTGAAAGCGTAATTACACCCATGTTTTTACTAAGATAATTGGATCCAATAATGTATGATGTTATAGTAAATGGAGAATAGGGTCTATTAATGAATATAAATTTTATTTTTTAAATGTATTGAGGTCAATTGGGGCCACATGTTTATAGTTTAGTTCCTTGTTATGTTAATTTTTCTCTTAATCACTATAAATAATTTTAATTACTATTAGTAAATTCTATTCAAAAATAATTTTAAATTATTGTAAATTATAATTTATTTTGATTAAAAAAAATTAAATACATTTTTCTGAATTTGAATAATATATGTGTCATAGATTAATTAAAATTTAATTCTATATATTAGACGATAATACAGGTTTTTAATTAATAATGTTCAAAAGCCAGCTATGTTTTTAAATCCAATTTAAAATTTAAATTGGTTCCAATGACATAAATTGTATTAACTGGTGTATAATTGTTATAATTTTACTATAAAAATAATTCAAAATATAATCCATCTGTATAATTTTTTTTATAAAAATAGTCAGTTTTAATTAAAATGTAGTATTTTTCACTATTCATAAAAAAATTTAAACCTCGATGAAAAATAACAAAAATATCACGGTAACATAATTTTGATTTTTAAATTTAAAAAATGAATATCATTTTTATAAATTAAATTTATAATATTTTCAAAATATGTTCTCTAGTAAAGGGTTTAGAACAATCTTTAGAAAAATATTTGTTTTTGTGTGTAAAATTGGGTTATTCTTATCAAATGCATATCAAATCTATTTTAAGAATATAAAAGACATTTTATTTAATATACTACATAGATATTTTATAATTATCATTAAAAAATTATAATTTATTTAGTTTATTAAGAAAAAATTAATTTGGAATCATAAAATATTTTTTCCTTTATATTAAATTTGTTAATATTTTCATTTCTAATTAATTGGTAACCAATGAATTCATCTTATAATTTTATAAACCATATAAAATAATGTGTTTTTTTTAAATATTAGTAATCTCTCATTTAATTTCTAGGTTATGTTTTATTATATATAAAAAATATATTAATGATATATTGTTACTCTGTAAAATAGAGTCTTGCATGTAATCCAATCCATTAAAGAAACTCATTGTTTCGTGTGACTCACGCTAACTCAGTATCGCTTGAATTAAAACCTATATCATCAGTTTATATTATTTAAAATATTAAATTAATTTAAGATTAATGGTATATTATATTTCATTAAATTCTTGGTGTTTTTTATAAAACACTATACCAAATACAGTGCTCTTACTTTAGATTTTTGGGGCATTACATTCCCCCCACCTTAAATAAATTGTGTCCTCTCAATTAATATCAATTTTTGCAATATATTTGTTTATATTTCTTGTGTTCAAATTCATCATCTTGATAAGATTTCATAAAATGTCATATAGAAAAGAACGAATGGAAGGTACAAAGGTTACATGGACTGACATATAAATAGCTCTCTAGGTATGAAAATATTTGTGGAAATTATAAATATATACATGGAGGAAAATTATAAATATATATAAGGAGCGATTTTTTTTATCATTATAAAAATTAATGATCAATGGAATGTTTAGGCCCTTGAATCCATAAACATTTGGTTATTTAAAAGGCCATAATTTAAAAAAAATATCGTATTGGGACAAATTTTTTGTCTTAAGATCCCATTCCTATTGTTGATGAATTACATTATCTACTATAAATAAAAATAAATAAACATAATTTCAATATTTATAAATCAACATTATTTTCTTTTTTTTCTTCGATTAATTTCAAATTTATCAAAAAGTTAACCTTGATTCAAAAAGAACTAAAATACAAAATTAACATATCATAATTCCCATAAATGTGTGAAATATATTTTTATTTTCCTCTAAATATTCTAAAAATTCAATATGGTTAAGAAATTAATCTATAATATTTGAATTTAATAATAATGATTGATTATTAATATATATTAATTGAATTGTTTATCTAAAATTAATTACATATATTCTAAAGCATAATGCAAGTCAGTGGATTCCATTAAACCCATATCAACCTCCTGTCATGGGTTCAATTCCCACAGCCTTTTCAGATGTGATGGTCGGACACCTAACATAAAGGTTTTCCTATGATAAAACAATATTAATATAATTTCCAAAATAAATATGATGGGAATATTTTAAATAAGGTTGATCACTAAATAAAATTTTTACCACGGTTTTCAATACAACCTCGACACAAAAATACTACATCTGTTTTATTCTATGATTGGTAGTTTTTAAATCTATTTTTTAAACTAGGAAATTACTTATCAATATAAATCATTCAAAATAGTGTTTATTTATAATGTAAATTATTATAATTGAGTCCATTAGGGGTGTCAAATGAGCTGCATAATAAGGCTAGTTTTCTTGTACCAGGTTACACTTGAGTCCGGTCTAACACACATTGGCAGAGTTTTTAACACTAGGTAAATCTTAGCAAGAACCACATCCACTTGTAGTATCCATACATAAATATATTTTAATGAGTACCCACATAATATCTACCATACCAAAATTCTATGATGTCTATATATACCTATCATCAAACTCTACCTCCAGGTTATGTTCTCTAATAAATATTTTTTTATATCTCATTACTAATGTTGCTACTAACCACACATTGCTACCAGTTGTAGTGAGATGACCACAAAAATCCTGAAGCTAGTGTCTACTACCATTACATTGGCATGATTACAAGGAATTAAATTTTTATGGATCGAACTCTTTATTACTCTTTTTAAACCATATACATAGATGATTCTTTTATTAAAAATTGTAACACTAATAACTACATAATTTTTTTTTCATTTGAGGATAAAATTATTTTATCTAGTATATCTTTATATATATCTCTAATAAAATTGTGGGAATAATATGGAAATGAAACAAATTATAGGTGATCTAAAATACTCAGTATGTGTAAAGTATAATGGAGGCCACAACGAATCTAGGATAATAATGAATATTAAAAGGTAAATAATTGAGAACACAAGCTGTGTAATCAATAACTGATAAAAAAGTGAATAAATAATATGGAAAATTAAATAACTAAAAACAAATTCCATTTAAATTAATGGATAAGGGGAAATCAATACAACGTGTTAAAAAATTCAAAACACATTCCATTTAATCTATAAAATTTGAATGAAATGCATCTATAGTCTTTGTAATAGTAATATTCCTATGGATAATAAATAATAAATCAAAATGTAGGAAATTATTAATTAATGAAAATCATATTTCTTAGGCAGATGATTCCTATTTTTAAAGATCTAATATCAAGGTATTTAAAATCTATGCGTATAAATATATCTATTCTTCTTGGAAACAAACTCGAAGGGTTTTCCACCAACAGATTTCATATATTAAGATCACTGATGCATCCTTGGGAATACATTAAATAGAACACAACCTATAAGTTATTCACTAAATCATCCCTAAACTATAGTTCTTTCATTAACCAGTACCCAACCCATAAAGTGCATGTTAAAAAAAATCCTCATATATTGAATAATCGATTTAATTTGACAATGTTCCTGATCATATATGTGTATTTAGTAAAAGAAAAGGAACCATCAATATTTTCCAAATCAGGAAATTAATTGTCCATTTAAAAATGATATTTAAAAATATAATAATATTTGTGAAATAAATATATCAATGGTAAATGATGTAATTAAATATGTTAAATTCAATTTTCAATGATAATAGAATATTGGGTATTTCAAGGGGAATAAAAAGAATTAAATACAGTGAATGTAGATACTATCCTAGGTAATGAGATCATAAACCATGAAGAGGCAGAATAAGGATGGTATCAATAAAGAATATAACATGTGAGGAAAAATAAAGGGTTTTTTCACACATAATCATAAAAACCATAAAAATATATTTTGAAAACATTCTTGAGAAAATTATCATTTTCATTTTGGAAATCAATTTAAAATTAATTTTCTTTCTAAATCACATTAAAAACATTTTCCTTAAAAATTAACCTTTTAAACATGAAAATAAAGATTTAATGATGTTACTATAGGTAAATCCATATGTGCTGCACAATATAGAAGAATCATTTTTTGGCATGGTAAAAAGGCTAGAAAAATTCATTCTTCAGAAAAAGATGGGAAGATTCCATTGATTTTTTTTAAAAAATAATAAAATGGTAAAATTCATTTCATAAATCATTTTAAAAGGGTTAAAACATTTTCATAAATAGTTTTTAAAATAGTATTTTTAGAAGAAAAAATGTTCTTCGATTTAAGAGGGAAAAAATATAAGGATTTATTAAAAACAATTATAAAAATTAGGGTAAAAAAATGAAAAAAAAGAAATTATTAGTTAGAAAATTTCATGTATAAGCATAAGATAATAAAATTTAAGGATTTATTAAATGAATCTATAATAATATCCTCGTATGGAAATTCAAATTTAATCAATCCTAAACAAAATGGGATTGTTAAGAAGCACTTGGAAAGACCATAACATTAATGTGAGAATCAATCAATAATTACATTTTGTATATAAAATGTAAAACATCATAAAATTTTTTATATTAATCAATAGATAGTAAAATTTGATTACACACATAATAATATAATATTAATGATAATTATCAAGTAATATAATTTAATTCTCCGAACTAGGTGGAATGCACTAGTGCCCCGAGATGGAACACCAAATATCCTCAGAAGCACCTCTCAATACAGTAGAGGTTGTCAACTAGCTATGTGGGTCTAATGTATATTATGGGGAGAATATACCCTCATTTTTCTTTATCACAGTAAAACACAAACTTAAATAAATAAACAATAATGGAAGATTATTTGAAACCATAGAAAATATTTATGTCACAACTAAACTTTAAATATGTCATTAAAATGTTTGTTCCAAGTGTCAAAATGATAACCTAAAAGTGAATACACATAATACTCCCAATAAGGTCCTGAACCATGTTCAATTCCATCATCCGTGATCTATCCAAACTCAAATATCTAACACATTTCATTTTCCCTTAACTTGTCTAGAGAACACAATGTCCATTCGGGTACCAAACAGGAAGCCCAAATAGGGTGTGAGTAAACATCGGTAATCCAAAACCAATAGTGTCTAATAAAAATCCCGTATATAATATGTGTATGTATATTTATTTAATTATTAAAATTCTAAAATAAAAATTAATCACATTACAAATTATTCATTATTAAGAAAATAGACCACCAGGTTCCCGATGACACACGTAACTCATTACCTACTCCGGCCGTCACCGGGTCAGAACCATGCTACATGATTGATTCAAAATTAATTTAAACAACTGGGTTTTCATTATCCATTTCATTTCAATCTCATTATTATATCCACTTGAAACCTTAGTACAAGGTTGATGTCTTGGGTATAAAACACCATATCTAGCTCCCTATTTAACAATCCGGTATATATACCCTGGACATAGAAATTTTGATCAATCACCACAATTTTCACTAATGTATATACATCATGGTCATTGAAATTCACATCTAGAACACCAATTATAATATCTATCCAAATCTCATTGGTGTAGATCACCATGTCTTACATACCAATTCATAACCATATAGATAAGTCTGTCACTGCCGTAGATCATCATGTCTAGCACCAAATTTAATAACTATGCATGTATATAACTGGATTTGGTCATCATGTTTAACACCACACTTACCAAATGAAGATATATTATTCCATATCACAAATTCACATGTATCCCATCATACCATGTTTTCACATTTTCATGTTGTATAAGATTAACCCCACTAATCTTATTATCAATATTACCCATTATAACATACATTATGTAATTTATAATTTAATTTATCCAAGTCCATTAAATAATTCATAAATTAATTAATATTTTCACAATATCATAATACAATAATTAATTCATCAATTAATTCTCCCAACATACTATTTCAATGTACTATAATTAATTTACCAATCAATAATTCATTTTATGGAAACAATATCTTATAATTATTCCCCAATTAATTATCTCAAATCATGATATCAATATAACATAATTAATTTTCGAATTAATTATCTCATTCCATAACATCCAATACTCGTAATTAATTCCACAACGAATTACCCTATTCAACAGCTCGATATAACTTCTTTATTTTAAAATTAATTAAATTAAATCATGATATCCCATTATTAATTTTAAAATTTACTATCCAACATAAAAATATCATTGTAAAATTATTAATTGAACAATTAATTATTAAATCTTATCAATTCAATATTCAAACAACCCACGTTAATTAATTTTCTAATTAATTAATTTAATTCATTCAATTTCACCATAAAAACAATCCCCATAAATTAATACACCAAAAGTTAATCTAACTCATTCATTTACTTCCACATTACAATCCACATTAATTATTTCCAAAATTAATCAATCCAACTCATAAAAAGAATATTAAATCCATTAATTAATTCAAAAAATAATTAATCTAAAATATTCTAATCAATTAATCCCTGAATAAATAATCTATCTTAATCCCATCAATTATTTCACCAATTAGTTATTCACATTCATTTAATTAATTAATAACCATATTAATAAATCAAATGCATTCCCAATAATTTTATTCTCTAACTAATTTCTCACATCTATTGAATTAATTTATTCCCCAATTAGTTAATCACATTATTACCATTTAATTAATTCTCTAATTAATTATCCATGTCAACTCTTATTAATTAATTCAAAATTAATTAATCACTTCCACCCCATTTGAATTAATTATTTAATTAATTTTCTATGTCATATTTGATTACCTAATTCATAATTAATTAATCACATTTACCCCATTCGATTAATTCCCTAATTAATTGTCCTTATAAACTCTCATTAATTTGTTTATGATTAATTAATCATATTTACTTGTCTCAATTAATTGTGTAATTAATTATTTATATGCATTCATTCAATTAATTCCAAAATTAATTAATCAAATTAAATATTATTATTTAATTCATCAATTAAATAATCATTGGATAATTTTTTATTCCCAATAAAATCCAATAATTAATTATACATTTAATTATTCCAACACAACAATTTCATAAACTCATCCATCCCCATTAATTATTTCTATAATTAATTATCACGTTAAATAATCTAAATTACTCCATAATTAATTTGATAGTTACTATTCATGATCTAATATCCAAATATTCCAATTTCACATTTTTCATTAGTTAATTAATTAAAAAAAGTTAATTAATCAAATCAAGAATTAAATTGTTAAAAATATTATAAAAATCATACAATTATATACACATAATTATAATTAAGACTATGGGATTTGAATTTTAGACCACCTACCTCAAGAACGACGATGGATTCTTAGAAACGCAAAATCCCAATTTCTAGTAGATCAACCAAGAATTCGATGATGTATGTAGTCTATATCAGAACATTGGGTTCATATTTATATGAAACTAGATCTCTTTAAAAGATATCTAAATCCAACAAGCCTAGATCATGATTCAACAAATCTAGATATAGACCAAATAAAAATTAAAAACATCAATTTATCTAGGAAGAGGAGTGGATGAGAGAGATCAATCTAAAAGGGAAGAACACCCATACCCGAGAGGAAAGTGGAGGGTGTTCAGTCAATGATGGTGGTGTACGAAAGAGTTTTCCTTCAAGGTTGCGGTGCACGTAGGAGTATCGGTCCAATGAGTATGATATGTGGAGAAGCTTTGGTCCATGGAAAAGGTATGGGAGGCATCTACGACAGATAAAATATGATATGGAGGGTTACACAAATTTGGAGATGTGTCTTGAAAAAGATGGCCATCATAATTACATAACGTGAATTACCATTTCTTATTTTATAATAATCTAGAACACATTGCATTATTTTCCAATGAAATACCATCACACAATTTAAAAGAAATATTAAATCCTTACATGTTGTGTAATATTGTTTCGTGACATGCCAACATGTGGAGAAAGTCAATTACATGGGGTGAAATATTATTTCCTGACATGTCGACTTGTGGAGAAAACATCTTTAGTGACATGTCAACATGTGGTGAAAACTAGTTACAGGGGGTGTAAATTTTTAATGATGAGAATATATTCAAGCCATGAATTAAATTCACAAGTTCATCCAAAAAACAATTCACATCATGAATTAGGTTCACAACTAGTACTTTTTCTGCAGTCAGAACTCACCACTTAATCAGGCTACACCCCACGAAAATGACTGGTTCTTAAAATCTCCCAACCTTATAATAACTTATCCTTGATCTTTACTCCCAATAACTTATAATATTCATTGTAAAAAAGATCATTCCATTGAGCCCTAATACATTCTTACTTTTCCCATGATTCCCTTGGGACATGACCATGTTTCCACAATACATGAACTAAAAACACAACCTTTCCTCACAACACATTCTCACTATGTTCCAACACAAGTGTTGGATGTGCCTCAAAGAATGCATTATTCTCAGGATCAACTTCCACTACATACCCAACCTAATTTCCAAATTCACTATTCCTAACAACCGGAAGAAACCATCCTATATTTTTACATAGCCAATCCATCAAAAATATCATAGAAAGGACACACATCCCCCACCTGCAAGCCCCACCGAGCCTTTACCCACTGAATTTAAACATGCACCTTACAAGTTCTTCATTGGAATCCTGATGCTGAAACTTCTAACTGAAAGAATTTCTCCACATTTCTATTACTAAAAAATCTCTCCCCACCTTTAGATAATTGTTAACACTTCTTGTCAGGAAACCCAACAACCATGATATTTATTGACCTATAATCTATCCTAAAACTGTAACTATAAAACGTTGATGAAATACCTTCCACAATAAATATCCACATATACCTCTTTATTAAAACAACCTCTAAGGGGCCCCATATCTTACAAAACACTTTTAGGTATCTAGGTGTATAGCGATATATTTCTCAGAGTACGTTGGATGATGTTAAGGTAGAGGACATGATCATTATTAATTAACTGTACACAAATAAGTTGTTGGGGAAGACCACAAAAAATAATTCATTACCCATGTTACCTCCCACTATATAAACACCTTAACTTGTAAAAAGTGTCAGGCTTCCCTGGTTGCCAAAATCTCAGCACATTGATCCAAAACCATATAGTCCATCACATAACTGACAACTGAGTTCTCAAACTTGGGAATTCTCACTACTGAAACTACCCAAATCAAGGAGAAAATAAAAAAATGAATTTTTTTTATTCACATCATTTTCATAGTTATCAATAGTGATTTACAAAAATCCATATCAAGTACTTCCACTATTATCATACCATATGGTCAAAATTGTGGCACTATATATACCCATAACCATCATACACCTAGGTCCTCATGATTAAGGGATATCTAATTATAGTTATTCATGATTCTCATTTAGACACCCATTTTTTATCATCTTGCATCATTTTTAATTTTTTTTATCAATTTCATGTTAGGAACCATTTTCATTTCAATTTCACATGTATAAAAAAATAGACCATGTTCAACAACATAACCAGTGCCCATTTTCTTATATGTTCATATAAGTTTGCATGTCCCAAAATAATACTCAGTGCCTAGAATGATGTATTCAGACATAACTATCATGTTATTTATGGCCCCATTCAATCTTAAAAAATCTCAAAATTAATATTCACATCACACAACAAGTGATTCACCCAGGGTAAATTAATATAAAACTGTAATGGAAAAAACCGATAATAACACTCCCACCCTAGGTACTTGGGTTCTCCTCCAAACATGGGGTATCTACTCCCATGAACCAGATCATAACCAAGACTCAAATATTCTTATTATTTTACCTCATTTTCTAAAGAGTAATAAAAAATAATAAAAATAAGATAACTACATTGATCACACCTTTTAACATGTTGTCCTTGGTGTTATGCATCATTTTCTTTAGTTGGACCACCACATGACCTCAGGTGTGCCTCCCCATATACCGGATTCTTTTGATTACAAGTGAGGGTCAAATGTCGACCATGGGTACACTATACCATCATTTTTTTATCATAGTAATACACTACCGAAAATAAATAAACATTAGTAGACTCTTATTTGTATCCATTGATAAAACCAATATCATAATTGAATATTAAATATGTCATTCTTATGTACATGCTAGTATAAAAAAAATGAGAACTCAGATGTAGACACTAAAAACTCCCAAGTGGGTCCCAAACCACATATGGTTCCCTCATCCATTCCCCAACCCATATTAGAAATCTAACACAAGGACTTTTCCATTAACCTATTCCAAAACAAAAAATCTATTCAGCTTACCAATCAGGCAGCCAAAGTTCTGTGACAGTAAAACATAGTTGGACATCACCAATGAAATTTGAAAAAATACAATCAATAAAAAGTGTATTATGTTTTAAAAGTAAATAATTAAAATTCATAAATAAATAGTTATCACATTATTAATTAATCATTATTAACAGAATAGATGACAAGGTTCTTAAGGAAACTCATAAATCATTACCAACTCCAGCTCATACTAGGTATGAACAATGTTACATGTTCAATTCTTAATTCAGTTAAAAAAATGAGTTTTCAATATCCATTTCATTTAAATATGAATATTATGGCCATGTGGAACCTTAGTCCATGGTCAATGTAATGGGTAAAGAACACTATGTCTAGATCCCCATTTAAGAATCATATTTATATTCCAATGGAATAGAACATAATTCCTATTAACAAAATTCTAAATCATGAATATACATCTGGTTCATTGAACATCAGGATTACGACCCAATTTCTCAACTGTGTGCATATCTCATTGGTGTAGATCAAATTATATCACATCCAAATTATCAACCATAAAAATATTTCTTTCTATTTTGTATATCATCATGTCTAGAACCACATTTTTCAACTATGCATGTATATAACTAATGTAGATTTTCATGTCTAACACCTCACTTATCAACTATACAAATATACCATTCCTTATCACAACCTGACATGTATCTCATCATAACATGTTTTCACATTGTTAAATTGTCAAAGAATAATAACATTAATCTTCATATCACAATTACCCATCATAACATCCATTAATTAATTCATAAATTAATTAATTCATGTCAATTAATTAATGCAACATTTAACTAATTTTTTCACAATATCAATATCTAATAATTAATTCACCAACTAATTATTCAATCATAATTTTTAATGTATAATAATTAATTCACAAATTAATTATTCCCTTCATCATATCAATATACCATAATTAATTACCAAATAGATTATCTCAAATCATGATATCTATATCCCATAACTAATTTCCCCATTAAATATATTATTTCGTAACATCCATAACCTGTAATTAATTCCAAAATTAATTACCCAATTAAAAAACACAATACCACATAAGTAGTTCTACAATTAATTTTCATCAATAAAAATATACCATAATTTATTTATAAATTAATTTTACAACATTCAAATATCATTTTCCCATAATTAATTCAATCATTATTTATCCAATATTATCAATTTAATATCCCAACAACCAAAATTAATTAATTTACAAATCAATTAATCAAATTCATTCAATTGCACCATAAAAAACCACTAGTTCAAGAGACAAGGGAAATAAAAATCGTATAATCTTGGCCCAAATTAGACAAAATCATGATCGTGGGCTGGAATAAGCCATTAAATATAATCCAATGAAAAGAAATTGGGTTATTAAATTATTATCTAGTTGGTAACGATTAATTCAAATCCCCATCGATGAAATAATTCAATTTTAAAATATAAATATCATGAATAATGAATGAATAATGATATTCTATATCAAAATTTTAATATTTATACCATACGTAATAAATTAGGTTAACAATAATAAAATATGTATCAGAGATTGGAAGTTGAGACGATGTCCCAAATCAAATAGTAGATTTTGAATTGGAACAAAAAATATTAATAATAACAAAATGAAACATTTAAATAAAATTATGAATATATGATTTTTGTTATTTTATTCCAATGTTTTATGATTTACACCACAAAAACGTTAAGTGGTGTTAATGACATATGCCTCACGGAAGGGAAAATGAGACAAGAATATCTTACATCGTGTTTCCGTTTAGTTGAACGTCCTAAAACCTATGATGTATTGATATTAATAATGAATCCAACATAGTATACACCATAATAATATTTATAATATCATATATTTTCTTCTTGATGTATATTATTACCCATTTTTTAATAATTATTTCTCATTAACACTATTTTGGGTGTCAATTGCCTTGTTTTTCTAGAATTTTTAAATTTTAATTTTTGTTCATATTACCAAGATCATGATTACATCATCTATATAATGTAAAATATTATGTAAATATAATATATATCCCAAATATATGTATCTATAATAATTCATAAAAGTTTGAGATTGGGACTGAAATACACCGTTCATGGACACAGTAGGGCGTACGTACACATTAAGACTACTTTCATTTCTTTTCCTTATTTAAAATAATAAAAATTAAATTGTATATAAATATATTATAATTATTTTATAATATAGAAATCATTTATGTTAAATAAGTTTATCAAAATCATCCTTAATACATTTCATTTTTTTTCATGTACAAATCACTTCGCTTTAAGTAGGCGGTAATCCACACGTCCACAAATGATGCTATTGAATTTACAAAAAATGAAAAGAATAAATGGATGTTTTATATAAATATTACAGAAGAATATAGAAATAATAAATTTAATAAATATCAAATATAAATAATTTTTCCATTATAATTCTCAACCATGAATGTTGGTAAATGAAAAATGAATGGCATCGTTTTGCAACAAAGTAGTTCACTGTACACATAAATAGTAAGTTTGATACCCAATAGATGGAAGTGTATGTGAGTGTCGGTTAAACATAACAAAAAAATATTTTTAAATTGGTGATAATTTTATTATCAAATAATCATGGAATAATAAAAATTAATGGGTTTAGAAATAAATAAAACATAAATTTATATTGAAGGATGTTACCTCTAATTTAGGTGAAGATTTTAGATGCCCCCAATCAATAATTGGATCCAAATTTGTTATAATTGGTGATTCTAAATGAATAAAAATGCCCTTTGGGTGGGGTGAAATTTTTTTATCATGATGAAAACATCATGGGTTGTGTTTTAGGGTTTTTGTGGTTTGAATTTTTCTCTTGAAGTAGATAAGCATAGAATTATTCCTGTTGTCTGTTTTGAAAAAAATGAAAGTATAGAAAAAAAATTGTTGGAATGTGACTCCTACACTATAGTGAAGGATATTATAATTTTTTATTTTCATGTTTCATATAGACTTACCAAAAATAGATGTAATGCATGCACACTCTTCTGAGTCTCAACTTCATTACCACACAAGATTTTCATGAGGCAAATATGATTAACAATGGGATTACAAAAAAGGGAATTGGTATGCCTCCCACATTTTCAGAATCTCTCCAAATTTGTTTTAATACAAATTTTTATTATATTTTAATAAACCTCCACACTTTCAACTTTTGTATCTTTTAATTTAATCCGTAAATACCTTTGCCTTTTGGTTGAGGGACTCTTTAGAAAAACCTCTTATTCGAGTAACTCGTTTGGGTTTATACCAAAACAAATTCTTGGTTTGATATATTCCAAATGTAATTATTATAAAATTATGGGAGGGATATTAGGATATTATTTGGATAGATTTTGGGAAATCTAAAGGGCATGAGAGGTTTGAATAAGTAGGAGGGTTGAGTGCCTTTTTATCGTGAAGGATGAGTGGTATTCTTGTAAATTTTGGAAAAGGGAATTCTACCAGCATTTTTCTCAATGTCATGTGGCTAAAATATTGATGAAAAATATATTAAATGGATTATAGGGTCTAAATATGAACATAAAATGGATTTTTGAAAAGTTTATAGGTCATTTTGTCCCATAGGATTATGATTTAGTCCTTTATTAAGCTAATTTACCTCTTAGTCCCTGTAATTAATTTTAATCCCAATCACTAATATTATTTTTTTGGCCAGTTTAGGACACTCCAGATGCAGCGAATAGAGTTCCTATAAAAATTTATATATATAAAAATATTTAAAATTTTATATATTTGAAATACAAAATAGACTAGTTATCCAAAGTAGAAGATTTATAAATGCTTTCTTCCTTTGAAAGACTTCTAAAAGAGTGAATTGTTCTCAGTTAATATAAAATAGATTATTATTTTAGATTTTAAATTAAATATACTAAATAAAATTATAATACAAAAACTATCTATGATTAACTATCAAAGTGAATTCATGGTTTCTTGTTTATTAAATTTAAATATAGTAAAAATATGAAATATCACAATAGATGTGGTTCGGTCTGAAGCTGAGATGTAGTCCTATTCACTTGGCGATCAGATTCCTCAATCAATTTTATATAAATAAATAATGATACACACCATGGATTGAGGTAAACATTATTATACACACCGTATAGGTCAACTAGACAACTTTTATAGTTTTTGTAGGAGTGCTAACAACAAACATAAATGTCATGCAAGGAACTCTTCCACCATTATTCATTTGAGTATAATATGTAAGAAGATATGATTATGAATATGTCAATATATCACCAAGTTTTAATAGGATTCAGTGTGGTTTTATAATGTAGAGATACACACACTTCTTATAAAGTAGAAAAAATACACCATCAAAACATAAATAATTAGATAAGTAGTACAACATTGTATGTGTTTGGTGATGCATCTTGAGACTCATAGAATATGAGTTGAAATGCAGATTGAGTCAACTTCAGGGAATAAAAATAAAAAAAAATGTTTCATGTAATCTTCTATTTATCATTATCCAGTGATGATTTTAATTTGGAAGATGATATTTTCATCTTTCTTTGTATGTTTTTGCATGAATATATATTTTTTGAGTTCTCCGTGGATTTTAATTCATGTATCTACAGTTTATCATTCATGATATTTTCACATGAACAAGAGATGCTTGGTATATTGATCTTTCCATACATCTCTTTTTATATCATCATTGATTTATATATAGTAGCCGATAAGGAGCGTGTAACTCATATCTCATACTGAATTATCTTATTCATTAAGTGTTAGATTTAAAAGACATAAAAATTCATTAAAATCAATAATGTGACTAAGATTCAATAATATAACCATTAGAAATAATTTTGAATCAAATGAAAATGTAAGGAGTGATGGTATATTAGGATCGTTAGGTCATATAACAATGTATATGAACCGGTGTCTCAGACATAGATTTTTTTTCAATCTGGAATGGTGAGTCGAGTATCGGTGACTTAGGAATGGTAGTTCATTATCAATAGGTCAGCCTATTGGTAGGTCGAATTAACATTGACTCATCAATCATTAGGTCCGTAGTGGTGACTCGATATCAATATATCAGTCTGATGGTAGATCTACTTAATGGTGACTCATGCCATTGTTATCACATTCTATAGGTAGGATAATCAATTAGTGACTTAGCTATCAGTAACTTAATGTGAAGATGTCTCGTCCTTTTCAAAAAAAATTAGTTGATCTATTGGTAGTTTGAACAATGGAAAATCAGTGTATCTGTAGATCTGGCATCAGTGACTTATATCATTGTCCCGTCCTTTCCCATATTTTAGTATCCACGCTGATGGATAAACAACTTATAGTGGGATATATCGTTAGTAGGTCCAAAAGTGATTCCACTCTAATGGTGATTCAGCCTTAGTAGTGACTTATCCTCAGTGGTGACTTATACATAGCCAAAGATTGCTAACCTGTCTTATGTAGTAAAACACTAACATAATTGTTTAATCTTATATCTAAACATGATAAAAAATAAATAAACATAATTAATTTTGATCAGACCTATTAAAACATGATTTTTGAAAATTAAAACTAGATGAGGACAACAATCTCCCCCATTTTGATGATCACAAATCATGGAATTCACAATCCATTCATAATGATCAAAGGAAAAATTTTTGTTTCCCTAACATTATGAATATTTGAAATTAAATCATAATAGAGTAATACATAAAAAAAATTAAATCCAATTAAATCCATCGCATTTTATAGAATTCATAATGATTCTCCAATTAAGATAAATGGAATCTCATATTTCTCCCCCTTTTGGGATTATCAAAAAAAAAATAAAGAACATAACATGGATGAAAAGAGATAATGTATTTAATGATAAAAATATAGTACCTTTGATGAAAAAAAGATAATATTACATCCCTATCAAATATCATACCAATCTATTTTTCTCCAAAGAAGCATCCATTTGTGTCTTTCCCTTTTGAGAAGCAATAGATAGAGGAATAAGAGGTATAGAAGAAGCATAATAATAAATCTAATTAAAGGAGACTGTAGAAGTTACAAAAGGTGCAAGATTCTTGGTATAAAAGGTAGGAGATGTAAATTCTTTATGCATCATGGGTCTTAGATAAATACGAGATTGTTATAAATACATGTGAAAATAATTTATGGTTGTAGTTAGAGGTGAAAAACGATTTATATTTACAATATCTCTGAACTGGGAATCTAGTGACCGATAGATGAAGCCTGTAAGAAAATTCTATGTCAATGGTCTAATGTTGAATGCTTGCGGTTCTATAATAGTAGTACTCTGATGATGTGGGTAATGATTAAAAGGTTTTATGAATTCTATGATTATCTACCCACCATTAACCACAGCCATTGTAAAATCATCCTTATTTTCCATAATCATTTGAAGGTCATGTGTTAAATCCTTGAGTAGTATTGCTTGTTCCTTAAATGTTTGGGTGACATGAGGTATTATCAAATTCTGAACCAAATACATGAAATGGTTGTCCTTCTGATGTTTGGTATATATCATTTTAAATTAAAACTCTACATCCCTTATGATTTATTCCGGAGCATTAGTATCCCCTTTAATATAAAAACTAAGCATATCATGAAAATGGTCACTATTATATTTGATTTTTCTAAGGATTTACTAATCAAAGATACCCATAATATACTAAATATTTTCACTAATTACTGATTTGATCACCTCACATTCATAAGTATGAATAAAAGGTTCATCTAAAGTTGAGTCTTTATTGACATCATCTTTCACTTCTAATTTAAAAAATTTTCAGATATATATTTAGAGGAGGAGGAGGAGTACCATCCTACAAAGATGTATCCTCAATTATGATTGCAACTTTTTCTATGTAAGATTCGTTCTCTGATGAAATTTCTTTCAGAAATGGAATGAGTAAACCCAACTTATTACTTATCCTTTCAATTTCCATCCTCACTTCTTGATGTTCTAAGATTATATAAGTTTGAATTTGGGAGGGACCTCCCTATACAATCCCATTACCATAATTTTAAATATGTATTAAGATTGGTGTAGGTTGTGGTTGGAAAATAACTTTAACCACTAAATACAAATCCATGTTAAAAGCATTGAAATCATGCAGGGTCACATAATCTGCTGGCATAGGTGCAACTGGAGGAGCAGAAACAGAAGTAGGAGTAGGAGCTGTTGCTGGCGTAGTTTCTATTTACAGTGTTTTTTCCACTAGAACTCTTTGAGAATGACTTTCTACTTTAACCAATGATCCCTCGTAAAAATATTGATCATAATACAAATCAAGTTAGTCTATGAAAATAGTGACATACCCATTGTATTTTTCCATTTTCCATATATTTCACATAATAAGGAATGACAATGGAAACTTTCACACATCGAGCCTTTTCCCCCTTCAGTAGATGTTTCCTCTTCAACAAGTGATTCCATAACTATGGGTTCTATCTTCCTAACATAATAATGTTATTTCATTAGATAAAATGGAGAATCATCTTCAAAATGAACTTCATCATGCATATGAATATTTGGAACTATTTCATCAACCACAACAAGCTCTGAAGCTTCACAGGATTCCAAAATTTATTCCTATTTTACTAAAGCAGTATCAGCAAGATTTTCAAGCTCAAAAAGATCTGTAGTACGATCAGTAGGTTCTGAAAAAGTACCTTTATCATCATCAAGATGGTCTGATTCACTATCATATTCACCACTTATTTCTTACTCTTTTTCGTTTTCATCATCTTAATTTTTTCACCATGTTATTATCCTTCATTTTCATCTTCTTCCTATTTAGCACCATCATCCTATTAATCATCCACATTGATACATTCTTCATTTTCACCATTATACTCTTTATCTTCTTCAATTCCACTTGTATCAACACAATCCACATTTTCTGATTAATCATTATCTTCATCGCCATCTTCTAGCATGATAGGTTATTTTGTGGGAAGAGGATTAGGTGGGAAAAGAGGTACATGGGTCATCCTTTTTTGAATTCCATCAATATATAGGAAAACTATATCATAAATTGGATATTCTTATACTTGATTTTATTCATATTATTCTTCTTCTTCATCAAAATACTCTCCAACGTCTTCTTTCCCTAGACCAGAAGCATCCATGTCTCTGGGCCCTAAGGGGTGCACAAAAGGATTAAATGCCTCATAAATATTACTATTGTCTTTAACCCATTATTTCATCTAGGGATTCTAATTTATTTTCATCCTTTTACAAATGACCTTTGGGAGACAAAACCCATCACAATCAATTTTTCATTCTTTCTCCTCATTTACTAGACCTTGGACATTCAACATTACAGAAATAAACATTCAATAAAACAATAAATTTGACATGTATTGGGGTTTCATCATTTCATTAATATGAACAATTAAATATATACAAAATTTAATATTATTTCCCATTTTCCTAATATACAGCAAACATACATCCTGGTATTTGAGAGCAGAAAAATCCCCTTGTCTTGGACATAACTGGTGCTGGTTAAATTTTACGAATAACATGCATTCACCATCATGCATTGTTTCTATTGGTCTTCTAGGAAAAATAATTCTAGAAAGATCTGCCAACACATCTTCAAAAATTAAAATATCACTATGTGATGTTTCTCATCCTTGTAAATAATAAAAAATACATTGATGATGTATTTTCAGGAATTCAACCCACTTATTTGACGAAAAAGGTTACTATTTCATTAATTATCAAGGACTTAAACCAAAACTATTTTGTTCCATAAAGAATAAATTCTTCCTAAAAAAAATCTTCTGAAAATTATTAGGATTATATAATCTAGTTTTTTTTAGGGAACTACTCCAAACACCCCTGTTCTTGAAACACATTCAATAAGAGAGATTTACTAGGTAGTAACTATTCAGAATGAACATATTTTTCAAGAGTGATGATTCATCTCACGTGTTGATGATGGACATATTTTGGATTAGGTTTACTAGATTCACCTTTATTATTCTTATAAGGATGAGAATCAAACATATACTTTTCAGAGACATGCTTAAATCAATCCATTTGTGACTTTTAAAGGTTTTAGTTCAAAGGATAACAGAAGTAGTTTTGGAGAGAAGAATGTAAGAGCAAGAGTGTGATAGTGAACAAGAAATTTCAATCAAATTGAGTTTTATCATTTAGGTATTTATAAATCATGAATTGTGAAATGTGGATTAAAATAAAATGAAACAAATAAAACCGCAACAGTTTATCTTTACAACAGAAAAATTACAAATTAAAGACAAGTGTGACACAACAGTGAGTCTTGTTGGTGGGTCATTAATGGTGAGACATCACAGTTTGGATAGCAATGGTAAGACGTCAATGGTGAGACATAAATGGCGAGACATCAATGATGATACAAAATTATGATATACAATAGGGAGACATCCACAGTGATACATTAATGACGAGTCATTAATAGTGAGTCTTCCATAGTGAGTCGTTAATGGTGAGACAATAAACAATTAGTCACACAAAATTGATCATCCCTAACTCATGTTTTCTATAACTCATCCTATGAGAATTTAATGTATTTTAAAATAAACAAAAAAGATGATTTTCTGTGAAAATGAATTCTAAAGTTATATCATTTTTTAATAATGATATATCAAAAAGTTGTGTCTTATATTAAAATTCATTGTCCTTGAATAAGAAACTGGATTATTGGAGATATATAATAGACCTTTTGTTATCAGAGTTTATAATAATATGTATAAATCGATATACTTAGTCTAGTAACATGTGTTTCAACCATAAAATTGGAGCACAACAACTATCGCCTGCTATGTATTTATCTTTGACAGTAGATAATGAAACAATTTTTTTATTACTAAACCATGAAACTAAAGACTTCCCAAAAAAGTGTCTTGTTCTAAACATTATTTTTATATATAACTTTCAAACACTAATTTCAGCATCATAATAACTAACTACGTCTACTTTTGGCCCTCTAGGATAGAATAGTAATAAGTTGGTAGAACATTTGACGTATTTGAAAATAATTTAACAGCACGTGGATGTGACTCTGAACGGTTTTCTTGAAAATGTGTGCACATACATCCACTAAACCTAATATCATGATGAATAGAAGTTAGGTAAATAATACAACCCATTATACATAATTAATTGGTTTGAACTAATGATTTCCATTTTCATCAAGATCCAGTTAATAGTTAGTACTAATAAAAGTATCAGCATTTTTAGTTCTATCCAAAAAAAATGTTTAAAATGATACTTATTATATTTACTGTTATTTAAAACAATACCTGGATTATTTTGAAAGAAAATTAAATCCAATAAAGAATTTTATTTCACCCATTAATCTCATTTCAAACACATTGGGCATTATTTTTAAAGAATCAACACATAAAGAATTTTTTGATGATCCAAAAATAATGTAATGAATATATATTTGAACCAAAAAACCATCTTTTAAAATTATTTTAATTAAAATAGTAGGATTAGATAAAACTTTAGTAAAAAATTTAGAAATAATAAATATGTTGAGACAATCATACTGTGCTCTTTGAGTCTGTTTTAAAAAATTCAATTTTTTTAATTTAAAACCAGAATTTTGAATATGAGGATTTTTAAAACAAGATGGTTATTCAAAAAAATATCATTAACTATATAATCATTCAAGAATTAACTTTTTATATCATTGTGATAATATATGAAATTAAAATTTTTTACATTAACTAGAAATATTCTAATGGATTTATGTTAGGATACAAGTCAAAAAGTTTCTTCATAGTATCTTCCTACTTTTAAACTATATCCTTCTGCATCTACTCTGTTTTTATTCCGTACTATTGTACCAGCTTCATTAAATTTGTTTCTAAACACCCACATAATTCATATTGTGATGGTTTTATTGGGTCTATAAACGAGTTTGAATTCATTTTTTCGTTCAAACAGGTATAATTATTATTGCATAGCCATCATTCATAATCCATTATTGATTGCATCATTGAAGTTATTATGTTCATTCTATGACAGAATGACTTGATGTTCATCCTAGTTTGTTAGATAAGATCTAGTCTGTGTTATTTTCTCTAAGTCTCCAACTATATTATCTAAATGATAAATTTTTAGGGTTCGAAGAGATCTTGAGAAATAAGGACTGGTTACTTTATGATCATCTAAAAATTTTTGTTCATTTTCTGTATCTGGATAGTTTCGAGAACTATATTTTTTTACTTATTTAGCAGTGAAATAAAAGGCTTTAGTATTTTTATCTAGATTTGATTGGTTGTCCTCATGGTTTTTTACGAATGTTTTGTAGTCATATGGATCTATTTCATCTAACATTACTTGCGTAGGTTGTTCCAAAAACATAGTTCTCTTATTAATGACTCTACATTCCTTACTCGAGATTGAATAACCGAGGAAAATATACCCATCACTTGTGGAGGAATATATTTCATGATTATATTTTGTATTGAGAATAAAAACATTACAAAAAAAATTGTGAAGTAATTAATGTTAGGTTTATGATGATTTTATAGCTTACATGGTGTCTTCTTTAGGATATGCCTAATTAAAACATTATTTATTATGTAACAAGTTATATTCACAACATCTACCTAAAAAGAAATAGGTAGATCATATTCATTAATCATAGTCTGGGATATTTATTTTAAGGTTATATTTCTTCTTTCTACAACTCATTTCTTTTGGGGTGTACTATGAGAAGATAAGTTATGACTATACCCACTTTATGAGAAAAAACCTTCAAACTCTTTATGTTGAAACTCACAACCATTGGCCACATTTTTGGTTTTGATCCTAAGTCCACTAAATTTTTCTACTCATATAGAATACTTAGTGAAATAAGAGTAGGCCTCACACATGTTATATAAAAACAATGTCCAAGTATACCAAGAAAAGTCATACAAGAGAACATAAGAATATTTCTTCTCATTTAAACCTGAAACAGTAGAAGTTCCAAAAAAATAAATGTGAACCAACTCTTGATGATGAGATGTTGAAACTTATATATTTGTTTTGAAAAATATTTTGTGTTGTTTTATTTTTTCAAGGGGATTAAAAACATTATCACATTTAAATTCATGTTTAGGTAGGTCATTAATAATCCTTGGTTATTACGTTTTATAAGAGATTGAATGTTACAGTTGAATTGTATTATATAACAGAGCCAAGACTCTTTATGAAACGAACATAATCAAGAAACATTCTGGGATATTAAGGAATCTATATTAATATCATTAACATTTTTCATTTATAAAAGCAATAAAAACAAAATAATTTAACAATTGAAAACATTAACAGAACAATTTTCAAAATTTACATAAAAGAGAACATCACATAACTTTTAATTTCTATGTAGTTTGTACTAGAGGCCATTAAAAAATGAACTTCAGAAATTAAAATTGAATTGATATTATGGGTTTCTCTAAGGCCATCTATTTTCCCCCTTGCATTGTCACCAAAAGAAAAATTTCCGCCATCTATCCTCATAATATTATTGAAGCAAGAGTATTACCCTATCATGTTTTCTGAACATACACTGTCCAAGTTCCATAAGATATTATAGGAACTCATCAAATATATTTCCTTAAAATATATTTAAAATAAGAAAATACCATGGTACCCAGACATTCTAGGGTCCAGTAATATTAGTAATTAATGCATTAGGTTCCCAAATTTTCTTAAAAGGGTTTCCTATAATTAGTTTCCATGGTTTTGGAAAAATAAACAATATTAGGTCAAGAAGAACTAGAAGTAGTAAAATATGTTCCACTACAGGAACATGAAGAAAATTTCCAGATTTTGGCAAAATAAAATATTTTCTATATTTATATACCAATTTTTTTTTGAAAAAAAATTTCTTATCCATGTTGATAACCAATTACAATAGTATATTTAATTGTAACCTGTTTATAAGGAATTTTAACAAAGGAATATTTATAATTTGTAAATATCTTTAAATCCTTTGTTAATTGCTCATTAAAAAGTTTATGTTCAATTTTTTTATTGAGCAGTTGAGAATTCATTTCCTTTTTTCTAGTCAGTTCAGAATTAATAGTAGCATAAAGGGTATGATATTTTTTAATAGTTTTATATTTAACTTTCAACTCATTAAACGTTTACTCATTAATTTTTTAATATTATAAAAACTCTCCATTTTTCAGATTTCCTCAATTGGATGATTCAAAATCATTTCTATATATATAATAATTTTCTGTATGAAATTATAGGGCTACCTCATATGTATTTTTCATAAAACCCATGTTTTCGTTGTTAGCCTTATCATCATGTGATTATTTTAGGTGCCTTGAGTTATCCTCAAATTCTCTCCAGATTTCCTTCATTTCCTTCATGTACTTATTTTAATTTTCCTCATACATTTTTCTGAACATTAACATTATACAGTCATCTTTTACATGTCCTCTAATCTTTTACTCATAGTAAACTATATCATTTGTATCATCACTTCTATTCCAATCCCTTTTTTGTGTACCTTTATTGTCATACCTTCATTTGTAGATATGATTTATATATAAATTCTTCTTTCTATAAATTTTTTTAAATTTCCTAGCTAGTTGGTCTATTTCCTCATAACTATCACTTGATGCATCTTCATTGCTGGAAATTTCAGCATGAACATGAACTTTTTTTGAATATAGAGGTACTAAAATCCACGTACATTCTTTTAATTTCATAATATTAATTTTGTAAAATTTCCGCTCTTCATCAAAAATCATCATATTATCTATTTTATCTGTTACTGGTAGTACATTAATGTAAAATGACTCTCTAATTGATACTGGGGTCACTATCCACCATTTTGGAAGACATGTCAAGATCCTCATGATATATTCCTTTATAGTGATTTTATTTCCCTATGAGATCATCGTATTCACAATCTCATTGAACCTGATGTACATATCAGAGATAGGTTCACCAGGATTCATTTCTATGTTATCATATTTAATGGTATATGTGTTAAGCCTCATTTCTTTAGAATTAGTGGTTCCTTCATGTGAAACAGCTATGGTATTCAAAATTTCAATTGTTATTTTACATGAAAAAATACTACTAAATTCCTCATCACCCAAATCAATGTATAATGCATTCATAGATTGGAAATTATTATTATAGTATTCCGTAGTGGTATCATCCAAAATTTTCCTAACAGTTGAAGGAATCTTATATTCATAAAATATAGTAAACCAAATTTTAAAACCTATTCTTTCAAAATGAATTTTTATTTTGAGTTTCCACTGAGCTTAATTTGTGCCATTAGAATAGGGTGCTCTATTATTATAATAAGCTTCCTTTCTATTATACATTTAATTTTTTTTAATGAAATACCAATTCTAAACTTATTGAAATTTAGAGACCTTTAAAACACTACCTAGATCATAATTGAAAAGATTTTGAAAATATTAAAAACAAAAAAATAAAGAATCATCTAAAACCAAATATTTGGTGATGTAGGACACTCAAGTGGTGGTGAATTCAATTCCTATAAAAGTATCTGTCTAAAACAATTATTAAAATTTTCCCAAATTTGAAATACAAAATGGTCCAGTTATCCAAAGTAGCATATTTATAAAAGCTTTAATCATTTGAATGTCTTATAAAATAGGGTTTGGTTCACATAAAAGTATTTTCGATTATTATTTTTACTTTTAAAATATTTATACTAAATAAAAATCTAATACAATGACTATCTAATATTTACTGAAAAATGGAAGTATGTTTGTTAGGTTTAAATGAGAATAAATAAAGAATAAAAAACATGAAATATCACAACAAATTTAAAACAATATATTTCATCTCAAACTGAGACATTTTCCTATCCACACGGTGATCACCTAACACAACAATTTTTATATAAGTAAAAAAGTATCCACAACCTGGATTAGGGTAAAATAGTATATACATTGTCTAGGTCAACTGGACCTATTCATTTGTTTTCGTGGGAGTGATATCAACAAACATATAGGAAACGTATGGACCTCTTCCACTTTTATATGTCAGAGTGTAAGGTGTAAAAAATATATTTTTCGGAATATATCAATGTATCTTCTAGTTTTGAACAATATTTATTGTGTTTCAATAAAATCGAGATAAACATAATGCTTGTAAAGTGGATACAATACACCATGAGAGTAGAAATAAAGAGATAAGATATAGAAGGCTATGTTTGTTTATGATGATGCTTGAGTCTCTTGAAAGACATGTAGAAATGATTATAGATTCAACTTTATGAAATAAAGATAAAAATATAGTGTAATGTTATATTATGATATTTTTGTATCAATTGGGGTTATTTATTTGGAATATGAGATCTTCTTCTTTGTTGGTATATTTTTGTAGTAAGTTCTTCAGTTTGAGTTCTCATTAAATTTTTATTTCAGTATCTACAATTTACAGTTCTTTAGTTTTAATCTGGCACATGAGAAGATCGTTATATTACTTTATTCATACATCTCATTTGACTTGGTCATAGCTCTATACCCTTCAGCTGACAATGAGGATATACCTCGTACCTCACACATCATTATGACATCCATTAAATGTTGTCTACAAAAGATAAAAAAATGTGATAAAATAAATAATGGTAATAAGTTTTTAAATAAAAATATTATAAATAATGTTGAATTAAATTAGAAATTAAAGACCGATGGTTTATCAGGACTTATATATTAGGTAACAGTGTCTTAGAACCAATGTCTTAGACTTAGTGTATTCTGTTGTCTATAATGATGACCTGACTATTAGTGAATCTAGAATGGTGGGTCAGGATCGATAGGCCGGTCTTTCTAATGGTTGACATGATGAGGAATCACTTATAAGTTGTTCAGGTTGAAGTGGCATATAATTTTTAGATATGTCTAACAGTAGTTCCTCTTAATGGGAACTCAAGACATCAGTAACTCATTCTTTCATTAGTAAAATGTAGTAGAATCTTAGCCATTAGTATCATAATGTGACGGTGAATCATCCTTTGAAAAAATTATGAGTTGAGTGGTTAGTAGGATAAAAAATGATGACTTAGTGTATTAGTCAATTAGGCATCAATGACTCATATAGGTTTCCAATCATTTACCATATTTTAGTATATGTGATGATGGCGAGACAATAGAAAATGATACATATTTTCAACAGGTCCAACAATGAGTCCACTCTAACAGTGACCCAACCTTAACAGTGACATATCCTGAATTGTGACTAATACATAATGAAGTTTTTCTAACCTGTCTTATATAGTATAGTATAAAATAATATATTATGATTATATTTTAACATAATTAAACATAAATAAACATAATAAAACATGATCAAACCTTATAAAACATGATTTGTGATCATTATAAATAGTGGAGGCCAACACATTTATTTCAAAATAATTTGGACTTTATTAAATATTATTAATTACTCTAATTTATCAACATGGAGTCAATTTTTCCAAATTCCAATAAAATAATTTGGAGAAATTAATTTAAATTTAATCATGCATATGGGACAACAAAGCGGCCTTTAAAGTAAAAATGTCCAAAAGTTTTAATTTATTTTATCCAATTTCAATTTGAAATTGGATTCAATGACATACATTGGATAAATTTTTGTATAAATAAAATAATTTAAATTTAAAACATATTTTATATAGTTTTTTGAAATTATAAATTATTGTGGAGAAAATGGTTGTTTTCTATTAAAAGCTTGTATGTTTTACAATTCATCAAAAAAATGAAACTCAGAAAAAATCCAAAAGTCCATCCTACTATTATGTTTATTTTGTAATGTAAAATTTATAAATGTACCAAAAAAGGATTAAAAATAGTTTCATAATTAAAGGGTGGTAAACATATCTTTATAAAAATATAGGTTTTATTCATAAAAATATGGTTTTCTCTTATCGTATCTATGTCAAATCTATTGCATGAATATCCAAAATATTTTATTGAATATATAAAAATTTTATTTCATTATTAAAAGTCATTAATTTTAATTAATATAATTTTTTGTGAAAAAAAACATATTTGGGATTATAATATAAAAATATTTCTTTTATATTCAATTTGTTTGTATTTTCGTTTCTAATAAATTTGTAACAAATGAATTTTTATTAGAGTTGTGTAAACCATATATTTTTATATGTTTGTTAATACTATTCATAATAGATCATTTAACGGCTAGGTTATGTCTTATTATATTAAATAAATAGTTTTAATAGTATTTATTGTTCTATAAAATATAGTGTTGCATGAAATTAAAGAAAATAAAGAATATTGTTGTTGCGTGTGATGTGCTCTAACTTCGTATCCCATGAATTTTAGTTTATATCATTGATTAATTTTATTTAAAAAAGTAAATATATTATAAAGGCTTGGGATATTTTTTACTTTACATGCCTCGTGTTGTGTTTCATATACATTACCCAATAGAATATTCTTACCTTATAATTTTAGGGCATTATATAAGAGGATAGTTTGAGTATGTTTAGACTAAAAGAAGGTCAAAATTAAATATTAAAGGAATTTTCTAGTCAAAAATAATTGTGAATATAACATTATATCATAAAAATATTAAGGGATTTTTATAATTGATTAATTTATATTATAAGATTATATACTAAAACATTTCAAT
Source organism: Viscum album (assembly GCA_963277665.1). Lineage (NCBI taxonomy): Eukaryota > Viridiplantae > Streptophyta > Magnoliopsida > Santalales > Viscaceae > Viscum > Viscum album. Next base: position 2,084,234,391 of record OY728136.1, on the reverse strand, counting down.
AGAATGAAATTTAATGCAAAGAATTCCATGAATGATAATGATTTACCATGAAATTTTTCTATGTAGAAAACATAAGTTATTAACATCATAAAATTTGATGTTGGAGTAAAAGATTTTAAATACGTTCAGGGGGTTGAAAATAAAGGAATACGATTCCAAAATTTTACCATTATCCAACATATACTACTTCACACATGATACTAACTAAGGAGTTTAGTGGGAGAGTTTCCTATATTTTGGACACATGGAGTTAGGGAAAGAATTAAATTGACATGTAATGAGATTAAAAAACCCCCTTGGAAGTTAAATAATCATAAGGGTGATTATCTGGTCTATTATATATGATATGATAGAAAATATCTTATTGAGGTTCCTCAAACACACACTACTCGTTCCAGTGTTAAAAAGATTATATTATTTTCCTTTACTAATATATTAGTGACTAAAAAAATAATATTTTATAATCACAATCACAATGATAATTACCAAGCCACATACATATCAGATAATTATTTCGTGTCTTTAGATTTATATATTTAGTTTCTTCTAAAAAATGAAATATTTTACCAAAAATTTAAATGGAAGAAATACAACTCTTTTGTTATTGAAACTTTTCTCATGTTAATATTACTATCATAATTTCTCCTACTCGTCACAAATCTCTATGGTAAACCTCTTTTAACACCATAGGGTTGGAAAAAGGATCAACAATTGGTTTTTATAATATTTTTTGGAAACCCATTAATCTAAAAAAATATTAAAACACAATATTTTCATCAACATAGAAAACATTGATTTCAATAAAAATATATAAAGAATTAAATTTTATTTATTACCTGAATGAAAATTGATTTTTTTTTAAATTATAAACATGAATAAAGGGAAAAGTATTCTATAAAAATAATTTCTTTAAAGTATATTTAAAATACTATAAAATTGTTTAATTTAAAACCCTTAAGATTTTATAAATTTATAAAATTGATTTTCAATTTCAAAATATTCTTTTAAATATAATTTTTAAATATTAACCTATAGTATAAATCAATATTTTTTATGATTCTTCTTAAATTAATGGGAAAAACCATGATTATCCCTAGAATATTGAAGGTTATATTTGTCCCACACATCAAATGGTATAAAAATACCATTGAGGGTTGGGTACACATATCATTCCTCATATGTTTACAATTCCCATGTTCTATTTTTTATATATAAATTTTTTTAGCTTTATTTTTTCCCACTGTAATTTTCAAGAATACTATTTTTTAAAAACATAAAAAATTTGGTTTTATAATTATATTTTATAGAAATGTTTATATGTTTTTCTAAAATTTAAAATAAATATAGAAAATATATATTTAATCAGAATAATGATCAAATATGTTGTTTTTAATTAAATAAGATTAATGAAGAAAAGTTAGTATGTTAAGGGACACATAATAAATTAGTCATAGATAACATCCATAAATTAAAACTACTTCTTGATAATTAATTAAATTTTTTATAAAGAAAACCAAGTTTTTAAAATAAACTAAGGATGAATTTTTTTTTTGAAAAAAACTATTTATGAATAAAATGATAACATTGAAACGTTTCATATCCTTAAAAAATGACCAACATTGAAATAAATTCATTACAATGAAAATAAATTTATAAATATAAAAAGAGAAAGAGAAATATTTTTTAAATATTATGTATTCTCTATAAACATTAGAATTGTTTTTATTGAAAACATATTTCCTTTTTAATATTGGTTTAGGTTAGAAAATATAAATACAAAGAAAATTAAAACATTTCCCCTTACATGTGAAAATATAATATTTGATAAAAATCCTTAAAAACAATATAAAATAAGAATTAATTTTTTAAATTAAATTAATGGTTCAGGAAATTTATAAAATTATATTTTTTAAAATCAATTCTTCTTAATATACAATGAACCAAATTAAAATCCATAAAGACTTGTTTCGTATTAAAAAGTTTATATCCATAAAAGAATGAGGATTAGCTTTAAATATGAAATGATAACATTAAAAATGTTTAAATAAACCTTGGAAGAAAAATTAATTTTTTAAAAAATGAAATTTCATATTTAATTTTCATAAAATATATTTTGGGAAAAAATATATCTTAAATTAAAGTTATTTAAGAATCTAACTTGGTTAATATTCTCAAAGGATCACTCATAGGAATTGATCTCATTCACTCATTCAACCTCTATGAAACTTCGGTACCCATTTGAGTGTGTGTCGATATATATATATATTCAAGGAATCTTATTAGACCTTGGTTAAATGAAATCATGATAGACGGGGTGATTTTATAAAACCACTACTCATATGTTTACTGTATTACTATAATTATTTTTAACAAATTTTTTTAATACCATAAAAAGGGATCATTTAATCTGCTTCCCTTATAATTTTATTTTATCTAACCCATAGCCTATCAAATTATTCACCTTACTCATTATTATTATTCCAACATGTCACCTTTTTTTAAACATATCTACTTCCAAATAAAACAATTTATATGATGGTATATATCTATATAACTAATAGAAGAACATATAATAGGTACATGATAAGGTAATGGTGAATCACCATTATCCTCTAAAACCATTGGCCTTACAACAAGCCCATATCATGTGCCCCTAAATGATTCCCTTTCATAATATAGTGTCCCCAGCATCATAGATCTCACCGACGATGCCCAAACGTACCCTGGAACACCATGTCATCAATGAATTTGTCATTATGTGTTGTTTTAGGCTTACCATGAAACCGAGAATGCAGCTTCCTGTGTCAGGAAGGATTTTTCATGATCACGTTACCCTTACATTGCAATGCTTGAACATATTTCATAGACCAAAAATCTTGAATGGAATTTCACCCCCACCATCATGAAATGAAGATTCTGGTGTCTTTTACTTGGTGAGAAAGAATGATGATAATTGTACCGATTTATTATCATATTTTACATTATACCATCTTAATACTTTAAATATAAATTCTAATAAATGTCCTTATATTGGTTTTAGATAATTATTTTTATTACATTCTCATTACAATTTATAACTATCATCCAAAATAATTATTTCTAATTAACAACAGGTTTAGATATATTATCAATTACTACTTTTCGCATATTTCATAACATTTATAATTCCTAATAAACAAATACAATTCACTTGAGGTGTTTTTAGTTTTATTTTTTTGTTAACTCAACAATTATCATTTTTGTGTGTGTTCTACATATGATAATTTACTTACCATAACAAATTTTGTTTTTACAACATCAAAATTAACCATTATCTTTAAAATTTACAATTAAATATATATCTTTTTCTCATTAACATAATTACCTTCAAAATAACACTTCATATGTCACAATATTTATACCATTGATATTTATAATATATAAATATATATATCAATCCAATATTTTATATTTCATAATAAAAATTATTTTATTACTAAGTGTTGAAAATTCACAGATAATATATATTTTCTATTCACTTATCATAACATCTAGTTTTTATTTTTATATACCTTTTAACTATTATAATTATATTATAGTTATTGATATCTCATATAAATTCATTAAAAATAATTATATACACATTTATATTTCTGAATAAATGTTAAAATACTATTAAAATTCATATATATATATATATATATATTTATATATTACTATACAATAATATTTACATTTAACATTATGAAAAAAAATTACGTATTATAATTTACAACTAAATTATCATTATGAATAAATTTTAATAATAAATAATACCCATATGATTCAAATATAGAGTTGGTTTTGAGGTGGGGGTAAAAGGGAAATCATGATACAGATGTAGAGATTTGAAACTGGGGCGTCATCTACTCACTGCCATTGGTTCAGTAAGTTCATAACCACTAAATTATTCTCCATGGAGAACCCATACGATTCCAATTATTTATACATTATCTAATAAAATAAATACAAATATTACCAAAATATAAATTTATAATAATTTTTTATTAAATCATATTTTAGTGTAATATATATTATTTATTGGATAACACATATATAATATTCATATTTTTTCTTGGATTACACATACATACTATATATATTATGGTTCGGATATACAACACATGTAAGGTTTTGTTATGTGTTCATAAATGAGATTAGGAATATAATATGTATCATATAGTATAAAAGGAAATATCTACTTTGTAATTATTTTACATTGGCTATAATGTTTTTATGAATTAAAATGATTATTATCCCCATAAAGTATTAAATTGACTTATCCCTAGTTGATGATCATTAGAGATTGTTTTGGGTTGTAATAAAATGTTATGGTTACCATGTGTAGAATATTTCAATCGCTATAAAGAGATATATACAAGACACAAAAAATAGATTCATGAGATCATAAGTCAACCCATAATATCTATACTGATAGAACAAAGTATATCACATGGAATGTTATAAATTCAATGATATTCTTATGGGTGTATGATTGTTATGAATCCATATTACTTATGGTAGGTCAGATTCCTAGGATGAAAACCATTATACATTGATACCTTTCTAACAAAATTCATGAGGCTTAGAAAATAATGGGAGGGTTGGTTTATTTTTGATCATGTAATTTGTTGGAGGTCATACAAGATGATATTTTTCACATGTATGATGAGTAAAGAACTATGGGCCATTAATTAAATTATACCAAAAAAATTCTTGGCTATTCTTTTTTCAGTGACATGTTATTTTTTTCTCTTCTATTATGAATGTAATGTGATGTATTCATTTAAATTAATAGGTCTATTTTTTAGAATCATGAATGGATGAGATATCCTATAACAAATTGATATGTTCCATATGTATGGGTAACTCAATATGACAATAAAAGGGGTTATATAGTAATACAACTGATTCATACAATACATAATATGGAGAAAGTGTTCATATGGAGATATGAGTATGTTTGATTGTGATCACACTAGACTTATTTATATATTGAGTAGAATTAATGTTTTACCTAAGGCAACTCTTTTATTATATCTATGAAATTTGGATTTTATATTTTCTTCAATTATATAATGGCCCATCTGGTCAAACATTACGACCTTATGAAAAGGATTAATGTTTTGACAAAAAAAAATTTCTTCAAAATGAAGTGATTTTCATAAAAAATATCCAAAATAGTTTTTATATATTCATAATAGAGTTTTGATGTATTAGATAAAGTGGTGATGGAATTTTAGTATAATTGTGGGATCCATGGATATAGATTAAAACTGGAATAACATACTATATTTTATCCCATGAGTCAACGCCTACTACATGGAAAACACATTCCATTATCATACCATTTCATTTGTAGTTATCATATTATAAAATATCTTAAAGATATAGGATATCAATTTCCCATACTTTCCATGTCTCCCATGTTGTTTTATTTGGTTTTGAATCAACTGTTTTATTCATTTATGGTATGAAAACTAATTTAATATTTTCAATTATAGTATTCACAATACGTGTGTGTTATGTGTAACATGCATCAGATCCATGAAATGGAAGCTGGCCCTTGACTAAATTCCTATAATTAAGGGAGATTATACAATGTTGTGGGATCCCCATGAATAGAAATGGTGACATTACAATCCACACAAAAATATCTCTTTTCCTATCTATTCCTAATTCATATTCAAAGATAAGGTCATAGCACACATTTGGTTTTTATACATCCTCTCATAGTGTATGAGGATTCTAATAGATGATGGGGTTTCCATAAAGGTAAGAGTCTAGAGAACACTATTCAGTGATCTCTATTACATAAATTTGTTGTTGTTCAATTGTGAAAGTGATTACTGTATTTTAGTTATTCATGTTATATGTTTTTTTCTTCATATTTCATATTTATTTCTGATAATATAATATAAACATTGAATGATTTCCATATATTTTTCTGATCATAGGATGATCCTATAAACCACATCATTAAGATTTCATGAACATTATGACTAGAGGTGAATTATTTCCATTTGGGTTATAACCAATATTGATTTTCAAAAAACCATAATTTTGTAGTGTTCATTTTGTAATCAAATATAATAATTTTATTAATTTTATTTAATTTCTAATATCAATATAATCCATCCATTTTTTTTGTTTTTAATTAAATTTTCAATTAATCATCTGATTGTGAACTATAAATAAGGGAATGAAAGATTATGTTATAGATTTAATGTTAATGTAAATATAATATTTGAAGATTTATTATCTATCAATTACAGTCGGGGATAGATAAAAACCCTATATCATAAATGAGTCATAAAATAATAGGAATAAAAATACATTTCTAACACATATTTAAAATTATAATAAAAAATTAATTGTTTAATAATTATATAAAAATATTAGGATCTCATAGATATCTATCCAACACCGAGTAGGGGGGTGAATCAGTGTTTGTATACTGTTATTCCCATTTTAATTTTATTAATATATAACTGATTTACTTATTCAGTGAGTGGATATATATATCTATTTCACACCTTTTTTGTTATATAGATACATAAATGTAAAGAAATGAATGTTAACATCTGGGTTACATAATAAGGTACACCTCCCAAAGGATGATTACTTCTCCATTACATTATGGTTATTATACCAGATGCACAACATCAATTTTATTAACAATTAACGAATAAAAAACATTATGAAATTAAAATCCTTATTCCAAAATTTACCATGATGTAATTATGTAATAGTTTATCAATCCATAAGTCCTAACATGGCATAGGATTTGGCCAGCACCTTCTGAATTGAAATCTCTGGTCCCATTTGGATTGTCTGGATGGGAGATTTTTCCTCCATTATTGTAATATAATGGGTTCCCATAGTTTTCATTATATTTATAAATCATTTGTATGTTCTAGGATTGACTTCTCATCTTATCAACTCAGGTATGGTATGATTAAGGACAACAAAACTCACTTCATTGTCCCATTATTTTTCAACATATATGAAGGATATTTTATATATTGTACTGGATCACTTCTAATTCTTTAGTGCATAGGTAAACATCTATTTAGGATTCAAGGTTTATATATCTCTATATTTCCTCCATAATTTTTATCATCAATAGGGTAAATATAAACTCTCTGCTTATATTCATTCTTTCGACTTACAGAATATTATGTTGTTATAATCGAGCACTCACAAAAACTACTTTGTTCTTATTCAACATAGAATATATATTATGATATTATGTGAATAATTTTTCAAATAATATTCTATCTACAAACTCTAATAATACTAATTATCTCCATCTCCTCTATTCTTATAGTTTCCAAAACTCATTATTCTAATATTTCTAGAAATATTTCCCTTTTGTGAAAATGATTTCATTATTTTACTCATTCATCTCTTTTATAAACCAATCAAATGACCTAGAATTATTCCTCCTAATATTTAAAAAAAATGTAGAATTATTTCCTCTATGTTCACCAACTACAACTCTATGAAATAGACATAAACAAATACCTACATTAATTCATGCATCAATAATTAAGGGTTTGTGTATTCTTTCATTCTCAATTTCTTGAATCATGACACAAATAACAGAATTGTTATATTTTACCTTGAATTTGTGAATATAGAATTGATAGATTTCTTCATATCTGTGGATGACATATACAATTCATCCAATGACTTGTAAGCTACTAAGAAGCACACACATGCTCACCTATAAAATGAAACATTCATTGGTTCATGAATCAATCATTGATCATGTCCTATGATATGTATGATGAAACAGATATAGTATCTTATTCATTACCTTCACTTGACCATTCTTAGAACTATATTGTGAAGTAATATTCCTCATTACTCACATGTTGTTTTTAATCTCGTCATGATCATCACTATAGAGTGGTTTCTATTTCCAATTTTGAAAACACAATTCTCACTATGGTTTCCACTACTTAATGGAATCCATTAATTTAATGTTTCTCACTCTTTTTATTCATCTTATTCATCACTGGGAACCTGATTCCTTCTTGAATCATTAGTAACTAAATTATGGTATATCATCAATGAAAAATAGTCGTCCACTATCTGAATTTATTTTCAAATTTATTCAGAATACAATATTCTGAAATTCAAAGAATATTATATTTCATTAATCTTAATTTCCCCAAAAATATCATTCAGGATGACTATTACATGGCTACATATTACCATTACATATGAACTATGTTACCTTTACACAAACTCTAGTGCAAATTTACATAGCTTGTAGACATCTAGGGTCTACCATTACAAACCAATATACCATGAAAAAGTACCCTTATATAACAACAATAAATTGAATATTAAAAAAATGGTCCCCTAAATTCATTGATTACATTTAAAAAGCCTTTAAAATTATTTCCATACCTTTATATTTTCCATAGATTACCTTTTCATATTTATTAATATTTTGAGTTACATTCACATATGAATAAAATTATATTTACATTATATAGATGATTACTGTTATGTAGGTAATTTTATATTGAGGTCACCTTTACCCAAATAATAATTACCATTCATGTTACCAAAAATTTACATATTGATCTTTATAAAGGTTTTAGAAAAATGGTGTTACCCTTATGTATCAAGTACAATTATAAATTTACCAACATTCTATTTAGAAACATCTCTATATTAACTCCATGAACCATGAATAATTTCATAAGATCTAAAAATAATATTGAGGACTTCTGAAAGAAAATTTAAACTATTATAAATAGTAATGAACACCTATCTACGATTCCTTGAAGATTAGTTCATCAATTATTATATATCATTTTCTCAATCATAAAGTAATTATATCTAGTAATTTTAAATACTCCATGGTACTAACAATGACAAATAGATTTTCCAAATAATCATTTATTCATGTAAGATAAGGAATTTTAGAAAATAAAACCCTCAAAAAATATATTCCATCTATGAATTAATAATTAAACATGTCCACCAAAAATACCTCTATATAAACACTTCCATGAGTCAAGAAATTTATCTTTAAAACACATGGATTTGGAACCCCATGGTTCTTATAACTAATACTCATAGGAATTCAAATCACACTAAAAATCACTTATTAGTATTGGTTTAATATAACCATTACTATATTTTTATTATTTTAAAAATTATCGACGGTTTTAACTAAATAATGGATAAATGTTTTCAAAAACACTAATTACCCCTATGTCCATCCCTCTATGTAACCCCAGCATGTTTCTATCCCTCCCTCACTGGACCCTCTCGTATCAATTCCCTGATGATGACCCCAACCCCATCCCCCCACCCCTCTGACCTCATCCTCTCCGTACCCCGGTGGGGACCACGACATCGTGACCCCTATCCCCCACCCCTATGACCTACCACCATAATTATCAGTGGATACCCCAACCCCCTGATACCCCCTCGGAATTAAACCCTTTCTACTCCCCCCCTCTCACCTCTCTCTCCCTATATCATTTTCCCCTCCTCGTTGGTGACCTGGACCCCTCCACCTCCGACCTCCCTCTCCCAGCTCAGTTCCCATCTCCATCGGAAACACATACCCTCCCCCCTCTAAAGTCCCTATCCCCATCTCGGATCCCCTCCACAATGGAAACACATACATCCTTTCCCAAAATGTTACATCCCCCTCCCTATAACCACCCTAAATCTATTGTTCTTTAAGTTTTTATTTTCCTATAATTTCATACCAATATTCTGATTTTATGTATACATGGAATTAGATTACTATTTATTGGTTAGTGAATAGGATGTTTTAATTTTTTTTTGTCTCTCCTATAAAACTCCATCATATGGTGTTTATTTATATATAGAATAGTGTAGGGGTAAATTTTTTATGTGTATGGATTTGGTTATCCCACTTATAGGATATTAATTCACTATATTTATTGGATATATATCATTTCCAATATATTTCTATTTGAAATATAAAAAGGATGATTGTGAAACAATAATAATAATAAATTGAATGTATTTTATGGATAATATAATTTTCCCTTTATCATTAATTATAACTCATCATTATTTTGCCAAATTTCTTTTAGAGTTGACTGGTTTTATTTCAATCAATTAAGATGGTTTTTCACCTCACACTTAGATACTAATATCTAAGACTTAGCATTGAAGTACCAACTTGATAGACCAAGGAAACTTATCCCGTGAGGTATGGGTTTTCTTGTTTTTTTGTCTCCTGTTTTACTAATGTTTTTGTTTTCTTGGGTTTAACTCATTTATCCAAAAAGGGATTTCATGAAAAATGAAATAAAATTTTACATTGGTAAAAACAATGGAAGATATAAAATTGGAAATAGAAATACAATGTATATCATAAACAAAGAGTGTTCTCTCGGGTGCATCCCTTATAGGGGTATAAGGGGTTGTGCTAACTTTTACAGCCATGGGAGACATATATAGTTGAATATATTTGGGTATACATGACATATCATGAGCTCAAATATAGTTCATTATTTTTATAATTTTTATTTTCCAATAATAAAAATTCATTATATATATAATTTTTTTATTATAAAGATTATAAATTTTACTAATATAAAATAAAAATAATTTTTTGAATCTAACTTTTCTTATGAATAATTTTCCCTACTTTTTAGAAAAAATTATTATGTAGCTAAATATTTATAAAATAACAATTTTTCTAAAACATTATCATTCATTACATTACAATGATAGAAGAACGGAGTAATTTTTTATGAATTTTTATATTTTGAGTATAAATATATATAATAAAAAAAATATACATCTTTTTACTTATAATACATGTAGATAATTTTTCCAATATATGTAATATTATAATAAAAATATTGATTTATTCGATGAAATTTAAAAAATAGTTTCATTTACCTATAGAAATTATATCAAAAAAGTTTAAATTATACTTTAGTTTAATATTATCATATTATATAATAATAATAGGTTCATTTTTGGGAAAATTGTATAATTACAAGTATTAATTTTGACAACCCTAATAATGGTAAAAATATTGTTTTTGAGGAATTAATTTTTAGGGTTTTGTGTAATTTTACTAATAAATTAGATTAACCTATTTAAAATAATGATAGTATAATGATTTTTACAAACATATATGATTATATTAAAAAAGATTTTATATGAAATTAATGAATTATAATATTAAGAAAAACAATATTAGTAATATAATTTTAATATATAAAATATTTTTCCATTATTAAAAATGATTAATTTTAAATATATGTTTTATCAGGTTTATAAATTAAATTACATTAAATTACTAAAAAACAAGGATAAATGGGAAAAAAAATTAGTTTGAGGGGTTAATTTATATTTTTTTTCAAAACCTTATTTTTATAGTTAAAAACATGTTAACACATGAAATATAAAAAGAAAAAAAGAAAAAATATATAATAAAAAATAATTTTATCATTATCAGGAAGGATAATTTATCATGAAAATATCAATAGTAGAATACATGTTGGAAATCTTTTATAAATTTATTGGGTTTCCTTTATGCTAATATGTACCTTTTCATATTTAAGTTGAATTTATTTATTTTTAGTATTACTCATATAATAATTGTTTTCTTATACAGGTGGATTTTTTTTTTAGTTTTGGTGGTTTTTTTGAAGCTACTTGTGCTAATGAGAGATTGGACATCAAGCCTCAAACTGAGATTTTAAAAGAAGGAAAATATTTGTAAATAAATACAATCATCATGAAAGATTAATTCCTACGAGTTATTTATTTAGTTTTAGCGTCATTTTATATACCATTTGTAAGATAATTTATTTATCATTTTTATGTAATACTTTTTTATATTTTTTACATATCTGTTGTGAAGTAATATTTTTCAACTATCTAAAATAAGGTAAAAAAAGATAAAATGTTTCTTTCTGAAAATGTTACCATGATTTATTTTTTCATTGCTTTTATTTTTCATACTAGCAACACCATATATTGATTTGTTATTATCAACTAAAAGACCTTTCTCATTGTTCCATTCTAGAATAGAATTAGAAGCTCATGTTAATGTTGATGTAAATTATCTTGATATAATGTGCACATGAGCTTCCTCTACTCTTATACCTTTCAACAACGAGAAAAGTCTTTAGGAAAATAACATCAATTCAATATGAAGTGTTGGAATTAGGATAATGAAATAAAATTGGAATCATGGTAAAATCTGTAGTTTAAATTTTTAGAGAGTTTGGGAGGTGTAGGAATCAGCCTCACCTCAACCTGATACACAGTGTGAGAGGTATGGCCCCAAGTGATTATTTTTATTTAAAATTGGAATTACTATTGGTAAAAATGAAAATTTACAAACTCAAAACCAAGAAAGAAATATTATAATAATTTATATTTTTTAATAAAATGATGTATATGTGATTATTTATGTGTAGAAATCATTTTCACCTCAATATAATACATGATGTGCTCAGTATGACTCAAAGTCATTATAATCAATTTAAAATGGATATTTTAGTTCAAAAAGTTCCACTCATAGAAAATCAATCAAACACGCTTTTATTTTATTTATCATTTATGACATATATTTATATATAATTTTTTATGTATAGAAATAACACTCGCATCAAACTGATACAGGATCATATTTGTATGAGTTAATGTTCTTGTTTCTGGTTTAAAATGACAATTTAGTAAAAAAATAAAAGTGATGTACTAAAAAATATGAAAAATCATTTCTATTATTTTGATATTATATTGAAATGATACATTAGTTTTTTGAGATGTGTAGGAATCATCCTCACCTTAATCAGATGCATGGTGTGACTGATGACTCTAAGTGCGTCCTTTTTATTAAAATGGACATCAATTTTAGTTAAAAGATAAAATAGAATACTTAAAACTGATCAAATATATACATAATATTTTTTTATAAGTTAAGACAATAATTCATATGTCATTTTCAACATTTAGGAATCAACCAAACCATAATCAGATATAGGGCATGTCTAATATTAATTCAAGTGTGTATTTTTATATAAAATTGAAATCCATTTTAGTATAAAGGAAAACTAACCTTTTGAAAACTAAGAAAAGGATTTTGGATTATTTTAATACTTTTTGAAAATGATCCATAAGTTTTTTTTTGATGCGTATGAATCAAAATCTGTTAAAACCAATACATGATGTTCCCATTATGACTCAAAGTGTCATTTATTAGTCTAAATAGCATTTTTTTCAAAAAGTTTCACTCAATGAAAACCGAGAAAACATGATTAGAATTTATTTATAACTTCGTGTATCAATTCATGCATAATTATTAAGGTGTAAGAATCATTGTCACATAAAAATGATACAAAATGTAATCAGTTTTAGTCAGAGTGTATTTTTCTAGTTTAACATTATAATTTAGTTAAAAAGATATGTGACATACTCAAAACTGAGAAAAAACATTTGGATTTCTTGATAAATAATGTAAATTAACAAAAAGTCCTTTGAAAAATGTAGGAATTTTTTTATTTTCATTCTAACACATGGTGAGAGCGGTAGGACTCTATGTTTGTCTATTTATTTAAAATTGAAAAGATTTTTTGTAAAAGGGACAAATGTCCTAGTAAAAAACAAAAAACACAATAATGTTTTTTTGATACTTTCTGAAAAATATCCATAAGTCATTATTTATGTGTAGGAATATACCGAACCTAAATCTAATAAAATTTTTGCCTAGTATCGATCGAAGTTCAGGTTTTTTTATAAAACTAACATTTATTTTAGTGAAAATGAAAACTAACATACACAATACCAAGAAAAACATATAGATTTTCATGATACATTAATAAAATAGTACACAAGTCATTTAGTATTTGTAAGAATCATTTTAACATCAATAAGATACACAATTCTCCCAGTAGGACACAATGTGTCCGTTATGAGATTAAAAATTGACATTTCAGTTCAAAAAGTGTCACTCACTGTAAATTTAAAAAACTTGATATTTTTTTTATAATTTAGGATATTTATTCATAAATAATTTTTAATTTTTATGAATCGACATCATGTTAAAATGATACACAATATAATCAGTATGAGTCAAAGTTCGTGTTTTTATTTTAAAATAATGATTTAGGGACAATGAAAAGTGACATACTCAGAACCATGAAAAATAATTCAGATTGTTTTCAAACATTGTAAAAAGATCTATAATTAAATTGGGACATGTTGGAATCAACCAAATATCCATCTGATTCAGATTTTGACTAGTATTACTCAAAGTGTTTCTTTAAAAAAATGACATCAATTTTAGTAAGAAGAAAAAATGACTTACATAAAACAACAAAAATTCATTTAGATAGTTTGATACAATATAAAAAAAATCTCGTATGTCATTATTGATGTGTTTGATTCATCTAATCCTTAATTTGGTACATGATGTGGCCGGGGTGGCTCTATGTGCATCATTTTATTTTAAAATGACATCCATTTTTCTAATAATGACAACTAACCTACTTACATAAAAAAAATGAATTTGGATTGTTTGGATACTTTAGGATTACAATTAGTGATTCATTTATGATGTGTAGTAATCAACCTCACATCATTATGAATTACATATTTCCCCAGATGGCCTTAAATGAGATTTTAGTGTTTTAAAATACTAACACATGTGTGGAATAGTAAAAACAATAATAAATGACCTCATATTGATGAGAAATCATGGATAAAAAAATTTTAATAGTTTTTGACATGTAAACATAATGAACAAATCTATCTTATTTGGGGTGTGATCATAATTCCTCGATAAAAACATCATAATGGTATAAAAGTATTTAAAAATATGTATCTAGGGATTATAACCTCTTAAAAAATATTGTTTTTTCTTTAAATATTGGGACATATAATGTATAATTAAGTTTTAAATTTATAATGTTATGGAATTTCATTCTAACTTACAGTTTTCCCATGATGTTCGTAAAAGCATTTATAGTTCTTTAAACCACTAAACCATGATTAAAATAGTCAAAACCATAGAAAAAAACCTTATATTGATGTTATATCATGGAAAAACTAGTTCTGAGTTGTTTTTTTCGTCTATGCATAGAGAAAACATCAATTCGACATGTGGTCTGGTTAGAATTACTTAGTAAACCCTTCTTAAAGTAACAAAGTCCTTTAAAAACAAGTGTCAGGCATTCAAAACTATAAATACATCCTCATATTTCCCTAAAATTCGAGGGAAATGATCATAGATTCAATTGTAAAATATAGGAACCAATGCAACATAATTATGAATTATGGTTTTCACATGATGTTCTTAAACACGTTTTTAGTGTTTTAATATACTAAAACGAGATTGGAATGGTAAAAACCATAGAAAATTACCATATATTTAGGTGAAATCATTGGACAACCACCACTGAATGATTTTGGAAATATTGGATATATTATGATAACAAATTATTTAATTTTTATTATTATGTCTAGATTAATCACACCACATGTCACCTTAAAATAAATCAGAATATTTACCTATCCCTTTTTAGTTTAATGAGATGAATCTTATCCTAAACAAGTAGATTTATTTTTCAATGTATTTTGAATTGTCTATTTTTATATATATATTAAAATTTATTATGCATCATTGAAAAAATAATAAATCTTATGTGAATCATTCTAAAAACAATATGTGGTTCTTTTCATCTGCATTTATTTCCTTTATGGTTATGGTTTTCAGTATAGGTGGTAGATATCTGCAGTAGGTAGGTGGTTGAATATCCTGATCCATGACATTATTATGGTTTTATTCTATAATTATGAATTATTATGTTTAGTTTCAATTAGTGTTTACTTTTTTGGGACATTTTATGAGATGACGTGTATAGTTTCATTTAATGAGATGATGTGGAGGGAAACAGATATAGTGGACATCATGATGTGCATGTATATTGGGTATCAGTTGTTGTGGGGAATATTTTATATGCATATATTTATTACCATGGTATTGACTTAAAGATATATGGGTTGACCAATACTGAGGTTATGATGACAATTTATGTTTGTATATATGATTGTGGATGTAAGACATATATACGATCAGTTATTTATAAAATAATTTAAAAAAAACTAATTTATTGGAGGTTTTTAGAAACCCCCTCTAATTCCATAAATAAAATATTTTTTAATAGCGATTATAATTAACTACCTCTAAAACCAAATGTCTCTAATATATTTGTGGTTTTTTATTTCCCTTAGTTTTTAGAATAAAATAAATACATCTAAATAAAATAAAAACACTGATAAATGTTAATAAAATAACACATAATACTACCTCTATAAAAAACATCACCAAATGCAATTTAATTGTGAAATATGAGGAAATTTTACTAATCGTCACTATAAAACTATGTGAATGATTAAACCACCACCACTTGTCTAAAAAAATTTGGATCTGATGGCCTTATTTATATTGTTAATTCCATAGCTTCACAAATATTCCTTTACTGGTAACAAATATAACACACATAATGTGGGTTCATGAAGGTACTTTTTTTATATTTATTATCATTAAAAATTCCAATTTTCTTTTCCTTCTCCCAAATTGGATTTCTTTCATCAAATAAGAAGACTATAAAATTTTCTATACTCCTAGGATTGGGAACGTGGTTGTAGGTTCTCCCAATAAATGATCTTGTTCATTGTTGTTGAGTGAGGCCTCTGAGATGATAGACTCAGTGCATATATCCATTTTGGATGGGGATGGAGAATATTTCCTCAAGTCAATTGCTATAACCCCTTAAATTTCACAATAATTCAGGGTGGTATAACTTAGAGGTACTAAATGTGATAAGCTATATACACAGATATCCACTAGACATGCCCTTATTGTATTTTATGATAGTGGGGAGCATGTCATTCATTTTTGAGGACATATGATGGTACCAGTAACATTGTAGGATGGGGATCTGATGTTGTTTAATAAATCTCATTTTGTTGTACATATGAGTGTGGAAATGATATACCAGGTCCTCTGATGTTAGTTTTGCTGGCCAGGGATGAAGAAGGGAGTTGTGTAGTTTTTTCTTGATGCCTTACCTATCAACAAGTGAAGTTTGAGAACCAGATTTCAGCATGTTTATGTGGAACCCTTGAGGTGTTAGTGTTGAAGTTGTGTTGGATATCTATGGAATTGAAGGATGTATTACCAATTAAGACAAGGATACATGATGTAATTGGGGTGATCATATACTAACTCACCAAGTCAGTCCACTTCTTAGATATCTAATAGGGGTGTTCATTTGAAATCATTGGACGTCTCTAAATTCCTCAGATATTATGACTCCATGGATTCCCATAAAATATCCTTTCAGTTAGTTATTATAACTTCACTTCTTGATAATCAATGTTATTTTAGGAGTATTTTAGGTCTCAACTGTGTTTGGGCAAGGATTTTTACCCCATCGCTGATTACCAAAATGAGTGGATAATTCTTGTCTAAGAGGGAATGATTTGGGATTTCATGTTAAACTTTGTCTGTAATTTGTAGGATCAAAAACCCTTGGTGGAGTATTCGTACAAAAATAACTAACATTTCTCTATCATTATGACATCATTCGTGGCCATGTACGTGCGACCCCATATATCACAACTATGCAAGATAGACACATGATAGTCTACACATATGGGTCGAAAGTTCGTGTGTACCACTACATAGAAGTTTAGAATCATCAAAAAGTGGATATGAACTCCATAGATGCATCAAAAGGCCTATGATGACTAAATATGAAAGCTTTTGGATTTCATGTAGGGAGAACAACTCTTCCAATGGGGCTCAACTCAATGTGGATTGTGGATATTTGTCTAGGACTACAATATATATTTGATATTATTTCCCTTTTCCAGTACTCCATATAGTTTTTGAGGTGGCATACCACATAGATATATCACCTCTATTAGACCATGTACATGACATCTTCTATGTGTCGTAACTGAGTACGTACATGCATGATCTGTTGCACATTTTCAACTGGGGAAAGTAGGACCTCAAAGATAGAGTTACCTTTTCTAAGTACTCGATAAAGATATCATATTGGATGGAGAGTATCCTTTCTGGGAGATTAATTAATTTATTGAGTGTCTGGTGGTAGCATGGGAATCTTAAGGACATATCCCTAAAGTAGGAGTCTTTTATGCATACTCAATACCCACATATTTTTGTGTATCCCTTTTTGTAGAATTTCTATGTCATAAGCCCCATGTTTGTGATAAAGTAATGACTCAAATTTTTTTCATGTATTATTTTAGAATATTATATAGATTATTTTTAGAGCTATTTGCAGATACAAAATGAGATTTTGAGGCCTCATGTGCTATGATTTTTTTAAAAAATATTAAATTTATTAATTTCACACACACATGTTTCCTAATAAATAATAATGAATTCTACGTAGAATATATGATTAGAAATTTAAGATTACTGTTGAGTTCAAAGACAGGTTTTACCCAAGGTATGATATAACCATGTTTAGTGTTAGGAGTGTCTATAATGTTTCATCATGGGAATATTAATAAAATATGTAAGTTAAATTATTTACATTATTAGATGAGGCAATGACCTAAATTGTTCATCTATAATTATATTGTTATTACAGATTCTCAGGGTTTGTCACATAACCCTAGAGTCATCGGTGACATAATTGTACGATCATTCTTAGATGAACAACTATTGGATTGGGGACCATCGGTCAACATGCTATGTAATTCAAGTGTCTCAATAACAATAATGTAATGAAATAGTTCTTCACCTCTGATTGAATCAAACCGGTGAATGATGAAAATTTTTGTGGATTTATCATTGTATTTTTATTAGTATGATGATAACGATTCAATTGACTAATAAATTCATTCACCAATCTTGCATATTTTGGGGGTGGGTTAGATTTATCTAGGAATGTATATTTTTTAATTATTTTATTATTTCTTCATTTTTTTTATAATGGAAATAAATCATGGACAACTCAAACATTGGATGAGGTTCATTCATTGTGGTTTTATTTCTACATTTATTCCTCTATTATGTCGTTCATCATTGGAAAATATTTTTTCCCAAGATTTGATAAATACCTGTTAATAGATTGTTTGACACCAATTTCATTTCACAATGGATTTTTATCATAGATCCATGCTCATTTTTAGGTGGATATTTTGGAACAATGGTAACGATTATTTAATTAGATTGGATTAGAGACCATCAATTTGAGCACTAAATGTTATGGTGATGGGGAAAAATGATAACTGGTTTCTATTAGAATCGAATGACTAGATTCTAGTGAGCAGTAATGGTGAGGTTCGGCCATAGAAGATTCACATTGTTTAGAATGATTCATAGTTTGATTTAAGGATATAGGATTAGAAAATAATGTAGAGGAAGGTTATAGAGTTTTAAAAAATCTTATAGTACACATTGTGTATTGAAATTATAGACACAATGTGGGACCCCTTGTGTGGTTCTAGGGTTTTTACGATGAGATACATATCACATAATGTGTGACCCAAATCACATTGTGTGTGACTCAACCAAGTGTCTCATGGTTTTCCATGGATAGTACACAGACATGGCTAGGAGTACATGGGCTTGCACATACTATGTAATATAACACAAACATGGCCATGAAAGGTGTAGATAGGAATATCCATGTAATTGGACAGGGATAGGGGTATACTAGCTCAAACACACCTCGTAATCTAGAACAGTCATAGACACTTGCACGGTTCATGATACATTGGAAGGACCTGGTGCCAATGGGAAAGAACTTGTACTGCTTGTACAAAACGTTTACTCCTTAGAACAAGGATTACAACCATTTTTCTCTTCAGTTTGGACATTTCATTAGGGATTTTTACCTTAATCCATTCCCTAATTTTTATTATATAATCTCATCCTACACATAAGATAGTGGTATCTTTTGTGGGACATAATGAATTGAGTTTTTGGAATTATTCCTTAAGGCCTCGAGTGATATCATCTATCTTCATATTTCCCTAGGTGAAGTTATTGGTATTTTTGTGGCTGACACTATTTGAGCATCGATCCTGTACATTAAAGATTATTCCAGATTGAGTTGGTGATATACCTCATCGAATTGTTTGTGGTCCTCATATGTGTACCATTTTCTTCATAATTCTATTGTATGAATATTATGGAGAGACCCGATGATAAGATCATCATGGATGGATTTCATCATTTTTATGATTCACAGGGAGTGTGTTCTCCAAGATGAGTGTTATGTGGAACCTTTGAGCAGGATCCCTATAATAGAATTATGGTTGTGACATTACCTTGATATGGTGTGTTTTTTGATTATATCGAGATATTATTATTATTGTGTCTGTTTTTGATGTATTCCAATGTTGAGATTATTTTTTTTCTTAATGTTATATTCTTAGTGATTTTAGGGTTCCCACTGTGTATTGTTATACACACCCTTTCCTAATAGTTTCCTACAAGTGTTATGTATTATATAGATTAATGTGCTTTTAATAGAGTCCTTGACGGACCAGGACTAGGTGGATCTTAGTCATTCAGACCATATGATGTGTATCCCAACATTTAACTTGATAGGAGTCGTATTATTTACTTTCAATTTGGACTTGATTTCAGACTCATTGTGGTGGGCTTTAATTGTTTCGTTTTTTCATCCAATACTTGTTTTAATGCTCTAATAAAGGTATTTAGATGTATGCATGCTTGTTTTAATAGTTTTTTAATATTTATTTATTTTATGGGCTTAGATATATGTGATTATGTACATGCACTATATATCAAGGCCACTCATTTGAGTGGTATACCTACTTAGTGCTAGTCTAATCCCCTGGCTTTAATTTGGTGGGTTTGGGGTAGTCACAACATGATCCCTATTGGGATGGGTTGTGAAACATGATAGTATATCTTTTAATTTTAATATTTCACTATCCATGAATATAGATTTAGAAATATTATTAGATTTCTGTATGGATGGTACCTTTCCCTTTGAAGCTACATTATAATTACCATTATATGATCTGAAGATGTCTTTTCTACCATATATGGGTATTCCTATGTAATATTCCTCCTTTATAGCTTTTATGAAAATAACATTATGTAAAAATTTTTGTCAAGACATGGTTTAAATAGACTATATATATATTTTAAATTTAAATCCGGAAGAAAAAATTGAGGATGATACTCTTATCCACCATTTATTTTAGTTTGTCTTCGAAGACATTATTTATTTTATCAAACCTGTCACCATTCATTTTGTTATTTTATTTTAACATATGGTCAATCCCTTTAATCCTATTATATTTAATATTTCATATATCACAATTTACAATAGTTACTTCTTTTATTGAATGGTTTTTTAATTAATCCCTTTCATGCATTATTTTACTTCACGAATTATATTGAGCTACTCAATTTTAAAATTGGTTCCCCGTTGTTCAAGCACAAAATTTATTTTACCTATAACTCCTACTTGTTTGTAGAACTGGATATATGTTTATATCCTTTATTAGAAATCCTTCTATATATTTTTGGGTTCATGTTCATGGTGGGTTATGTAGTTATCAATATTTATAAAAAAAAATTACAAATATGTTAGTCTATTTATTTGAAGATGTTATACCTGATGAATTTCAAAGAAGAAATCAATTCAACTTGTAAATCATCATAATTGTTTTCTTCCCCAATAATACGTGGTTCTTTTAGAAGAATATTGAGATAAAAAATTGGTAACAACATCTGGTTAAAATTATAAACTACATGGTCTAAATAGTTTCCCATATCTTTGGTAATTGATTCAACAAATATATATTAATATTCCATTTCATATATTATTTTATAATTTTTATTCTTTATTTTCATAGACTATGCCCTTCTCAGCTTATTTACTTATCTTTTATTCATATTCATTATATCAATTGTACATGTTTCTTCTACATTTACTTTAGCAGTGAATTCGAAAGATTCATTAAATATTCAATTCATCAGGAATATTCAAAGTGAATATTCAAAGAACATGACAGTCTAAATAGAGTTTTTTTCCTACTCCAATAATAATTTTTAGGATCACATAGGGATGTTTCCAACCCTAAGAGTGGATGGATCAGTGTTCTTATTGTTTTATTTAAATATTACTTTTAACCCTTTAACAAAACTAATCTAATTTAGTGAAAAGATATCAATTTCCATTTCTCCCCTTTTGTTAGAATATGTATAAATGTAATGCAACATAATATAACACTAGGGTTATTTAATGAGTTTAGCCTCCATAAGGATAACAATATCCCTGATACAGTATCTATATTATGTTGTTTACACATCTTACTTATTTTAATTAAATAAAAGATAAGCAAGGGTGTGAACATGAACTTTTTATCCTGATGCAGACTATGTCAAAAAGAAATCAACAAATTTCTTTAATTTTAAATAATTACAGAATACATGATTCATTATATTCCTTTTAAATAAGATCAACAATGTATTTTCTATGTCCTCTTATAAAATATAGATGTGATCATCTTAATCAGTTAAAATATTTTAACAGACCACATCAATGTTATTCACATTTTTGAAACTTTTATAATTCATTGTCTAGAAAACTTACCATATCATCTTAGGTGTGGGTTTATGTTGTATAATTGAACTCACATCCATCTCCCTTCGTATTTAGTATTTAGAAAGGGTATTCTGTCAGGACCCATCCAAGTGGGGCCAACTCTGCAACTCCCCAAACCTACCTCCAATTGGCCAGGGGCTTTTGACTAGCACCGAGTTGGAATAATACAAACATGGGGGGGAATTGACAAAGTACATGTACACACAAAACTACCTCTCCAAGCCCAAACATGCTAAAATGTAAAAAACTCAGTAAGGAACAAAATCCATGAATTCATCTAAACCCAACCAACATAGTCCTTCAGGATGTAAATTACTGAAATAAACTGGGTCATAACACAAGCCCACCAAAAAAACTAGATCCGGAAAACCAAAATATACAACCTGTGAACACAAAGAGGAACTAGGACTACTTCTCATAGCAATAGGAACAACTCAACAAATAGCAAACACAAGAAACCTTGGTCCTGTCCTGGTCTACCCTGGATGCTGTCAAAATGATTCTCATCTGTATAGGACATGACACGTGCGGGCAAAGCCCGTGTAGGGGTGAGTATAACAATACTCAGTAGAAGACCTTAAAAACCACAAATAAATGGACAATGGAATGGTTGAGTTATCTCTACACTATATATATCTAGTAAACATATAATAGGTGAACCCTATCTAGATATACTCAAAACCCAGACCCATGGTCTATAGACAAGTCACACAACCACATTCCCCTACTAGGGATTTAGTTTGAATATTCCCCAGAGCACTCATCTGGGAGAACTCACTCCATGAGTCTAATAGCTCTGATGACATCTATCAGATAAGTACTGTCCATCAGAAAAATTCATGATAGATAGATACACTCATTCTGGGACAACACACTCATGAGTCGGGGAAGATCATGATACACATATGGGGATCACTGTCAGGGCCTTGGCGGATTCCGAAACTCATCTGGATTCACCTGCTAATTAGAGTATTAGTGTCATGTTGGGAAAGTCACATCGATACCTGACTCCACCTAGGGTTATGAATGGATTTAGGATCACTCTCTGGGCCTCTTAGAGGGATACCTGACTCTATCCTGGAATTTCCTAATGAAGGGATAATACTCCTGAAAAAGGAAACGATACCACACCTTTAGGGGAATGAGAAAAAGTGGCACTAATCCAAAAATAAGCATGTCCAAGATACGATGGAAAATATGATCAATCCATGTACTGAGAAGTGCATGACATGTAGATGTGTCACACGACGTGTCTTTTGACCGTGTGTACTCCCCGTGTCCAATAAAGAATGTCGTATATCTGGTCGTGTAGAAGATGGTATACACAGTGTGTAAGAGAGTGTCATGTCACGTTCTTCTATATTATAAGGCTTCATGTACACTGGCCATGTTACCGTACCCATCTTCAACCCATGTGTCATAACATGTGGGTCCGGTACATAGGGTAACCCATTTAGTCGGCCCATTCTAGTTGTGTGGTAGAGTACATAGCCATGTACTCCACCCCATGTCTGTGTATCCCCTTGATACACGCCGAGTCCCGTGTAAGGACCCACACGCTATGTTCTTTAGAAAACACACTGTGTCATCACTTCACGCATAGTGGAACCCTTGACGCCACTTATCCGGATCTACACACCATGTTCTTCAGCATACACACCGTGTGTTCTAGAAATTTCTAGAATCATGAACATCCACATTCACACATCATGTGGATCTCAGATCATTGATCCAGACATCATTTTCCACTAATCTTGGTGATTAAGGTCGCCTCGATGTCCTGAAGTCGTCTCCATTGTTTTTGGGCCTCCTATTGTCCTAGAAATCATGTATCTATCCATCCGTGTGAGAATTATAAAATAATGATATCCCCCAATCTGAGATGAGTCATCATCCTCCATTGTTGTGAAACCTCTATTGAGTTGTTGTGAAGTTGGGTCCCCAGTTTCAGATCATTGCATTGTGAAATGGGTGTGCAACGAGCCGTTTTTCATCTCCCTGTAAAGAACACGAAGAACATGAAGAAAAGAGAAAGGAAAAAATCTAAAAAACCTAATTGGGGAACAAACCTCCACCTTCATTCGTCATGGCGTTGATCCACTCCTATTAGAAGGACTAAAAAGTGTGAAACAGATGATAATTCTTTAATTATCACAATCATATTCTCGATTCAAAACACAAAGAAACAAAAAATAACACCCTCTCGCAGGAATGTGTGATCCATGGATCATGATATTTCTGGGTTGATCTGCATTCATCATATAAACCATGAACGGGTAAAAGAAGAATCAAAATAACAATCCCCTACCTCTATCATCGACAACGAGGTAGATCAGTCATCGTTTGAGATTCTATCTCACTGTGCATTGATCCACGTGTTATCATTCATCGGCATCTATAAAAATTAATCCAATGCTCCAAGAGGATCCCTCTCAATTCATATGGTTCTGAGGATATGTAACAGCCCGAGATTTTATGAAAAATATTCTTTTTTTTATTTTACTAATGTCTTGTGTTATACGCTACACCAAAAGGAGCTTGCACAACACGCATCCTTGACTTGACTTGCATTACACGCAATCGCAACCTTCCTCGATAGCGTGTGTGGTACGTAATCCTGAGTTTCACGAAACAATGATATGCTATTAAAATATTATTAAAACTAGCCGTTATGAATAGTAATAACCACTTTTTAAATTTTAGAAATTTTAACTCTCAAAGTGGACTTCATTTTTGGATTCGGAGTATCGAATTTAGCCTAAGGTGAAATTTTGGTAATTTTCGGATAACTTTCATATTCTGATGAATAGTGAAAATTACTAAATTATAATTAAAAACAACTTTTTTAATCGAATTAATTAATAGTGATAAATCATTAATTTGAGTGGTTTTAAAGTATATTTAGAATATATTTTTACAATTTAATACAATGTTGGTCATTGGATGTAATTTCACATTTAAACTAGACATAACCAAGTGTCAATCTTTTGATAGATATTGTTTCTTAAAAACACGCTATTTGTTTTAACAGCGGGATTTAATTATAAAATTAATTAATGCAACTTTTATGTTATGAATTTGGTAAAATAGACTTCATTTTTGAATTCGGAATATGAAATATAGCTTGGGATGAAATTTTGGCATTGTTCTGAAAAACATCAATTTTTGATGAATAGTGAAACTACTAAGTGGTAGGTTAAAAACTGAATTTTCCATAAAACATAATTTTACCGCTTCTGTGAATGGAATTTCGAAAATCCGAGAGACACGGTTAATATCACGGACTAAAACGTGGTTCAATGAGATGAAAATAATTTTTTGGAGAATAGTAACTTTTTACTTTTTTTACCACGGTTAATAGTAAATAAGGTAACTAAGGGTAAATATGATATTAATATTACCCTAACACATGTCCTAATTCTATTGGACAAGTGTAATTCGACCAAAAACAAACTTAGGAATAAAATATGACCATTTAGGCCCACTTGGATTAGATTAGGACATTTATTATTAATTTATTTAAAGAAGGGTTAAAATAGTTAAAATCAAAGTTTAATAAGTAAATCATTTTTAATATGGGGTTATACATAAGATACATTCGACTATAAATATTCATTAGAAATCTAAAAAGATTTCCTACATGATGGTATTTTATTTGTAAGTTTTAGACATCAAATAATATAATTTATTTATGAGACAAAGATGATGCAGTAATTATCTTATTAATGAAATATTGACATAATTGATAATATAAATACCAAAATAAATGTAATTTAAGACTTTTAATGAATTCCACTAATTTTCTAGGTTACTATGATATATTAGTGTTGATGTAATCAACTTGGTTCGAAAATATAATTCTGTTATGACTTTCACAAAAATCATATATCAAATAGTGTCAAAATTGACACAAAATAGTTTTTAAATCAAATATTATATTATTAATTGTTATTTTATTCCAAAAAAATCTAAGGTTCAGCCAAATGACTTAGATAAGGATATATGTATTAATAATATACAATTTGGGGTTCGTTTGGCATGTTATAGTAAGTTTATTAACCATATAGTGAAAGAAAACAAAAAGACCCGGTAAAAGTTAAATTATTTAACTTAGAGTTAAATCTAATTGATAAGGTTAAAATAATACCCTAAACTTGTCTAAATCCTATTGGTTGATAGTATTTCGACCCATCCCCACTTTAGCTTCGAAATAAGACCCTTTGGAACCATTATAAACCGATTTTGACTTTAATATAAAATAATATTTTGAGATATTCCTAAGGTGCCCCTCTCCTCCCCTATAAAAGGACACCTCCTCCCCCTCCTCCTCACACCAATTTGAGCACTCATGCTCGGCCAACCCCTGCCAATTTCTCCTCTCCACTTCCCTAGAAACATCCTAGAGGTTCTGGTCTTCCTCAAAGACCAATTTTAGTGCCCTAAGAGGAGGTCTCAAAGAGGCACTTCAAAGAAGAGGTAATTACCGTTACCAATTCTTTCATCTTTATTTCTTCTTCCACTTCTTCTTCTTAGGATGTTTCATTATGAAGTAATAAAATCAGTATCACTCATATACTGATATGTTATTATAAGTATGAAACAAACCTATTTCACCATCTATCCATCCTACGGAAAAAGAAATCACCGCGCGTGCGTACGTACGGAATACCGTCTCCACGCCGTGGTGTAATCTATTTTCCACCACCACCTTACATGGATGGGTATAATGGTGTAAATAATAACTATACATAGTTATTACAACATCTTATTGATTCTGATATATTGTATAATCCACTCCAATTCAATTCAATATTTATAGAAATGATATCATCGCTCGTGCGTACGTACGGAATACCGTCTCCACGACGCGATGAGATTCATTCTACATGTTAACCATTTAAGAATGATTATAATGTATATATAAGAAATAATAATATATGACATTATAAAGCTACTGGATTTATGTATATATATACATATGTATGTCATCTACTTACTTCCATTTCAAGACAATAAGGAAAGGAAAACAGCGTTCATCCGTACGTACGGACTACCGTCTCCATGACAGGTGTTTTTCATTTTATTTATCTACCTATTATATATATATATATATACTGAATATATATGATATATAAATCATATTTTATATTCTGGAAGTAAGTAAATCATGATATAAGTAATAATGATGTCAAGAACAACAAGTCAAAACACCTACGATAAATGAAACGATTTTACCCAAAACGCTTCTTTAACATGGAATTTACAAAAGAACGGGTAATATAATGTCATAAGTGAACCATATATGATATCATAACAATGAATATGATTCTGTAATAAGTCAATAACATGATTTAAATCATTATACAGGAGGTTCGGACACTTACAAAGCAAGTTGGACCTAAGGTAAGGGAAATATCACAATCTCATTTTTATCCGAGATTGTTTATTCGTAAGTATTTACTGGGGTGTATTTTATCATCCACATCCATGTTCCCTCAATATGTAATATTGTTTCCATCCACTTGCAATAGTTTAAATCCAATTTTACCCTTAGGTGAGTTTTTAGTAAAGAATATGAAAGAAATCTTTTGTCGTTTTTCCGTACGAGGTACTTTTTTGACTTTTCCGACAAAAGTATGAAGAATGTTTTTTTTAACTTATACGGCACGAACGGATTTATACTGTTTTATAAAGCCTTATTTTCATTAAGCTTCCTATAAAAGATTTCATGACTATTTTCAATAAAATATCTTTCTTTTAAAATTGCATGATGTTTTGTGAAAAGAAATTGATTTTAAAGAAGAAAGGATATTTCCCTCAAGAATTCATTTCAAGTGTTTTATCAAAAGTATTTTCCATCTAAGATAATAAAGGGTTCTGTTTCTATCCATATTTTTACATTGATTTGACTATGTTGTGATGGAATTATGTTTATGAATTCCTATATCTTATATGAATGGTTTTATGATGTCATGTTGTTTAAGAATCCCATTTTATTACATGGGTTATGAAATGATGTATGATTTATGATTTTGTGGCACACATAAGAATGGTATCATTAAGAGATGGGTGGGACCTATATCTCCCTCCAATGCATTGGGTAAAGATTTTATATCTCATGAGATAGACATGGCTGGAATGGTAGGTTATACCGGTTCAGTGAAACAGGACTGAAACGAGGATTACTCGATTCAGAAAGGGACTTTGTCCACTAAGATAGTCTTGGCAATGAGTCTTGACTAACAAGAAATGATTATCTATGATTATGTGTGTATGCCACAATGAGTAATGTTTTAAGTTATGATTTCATTTTCACTTCTATGATTTATCCCACGTTATGATATTATGCTCTCTTTTGAAGGTTAAGATTTCCAAAAGCTATGTTCTTATGTATATGATGTGATTGATATTTCTCTTGTTTACCCTTACTGAGCATTGAGCTCACCCTTTTATGTTTTCTTTTCCCCAGGATATAAAGAAAGGTTTTAGGTAAAAAAAGATCTTTATGGGAGATGTTGAAGATCTTTCACCACGTTTAGAAGATTACGTTCCGAGTTTCCAAAGACACTAAACTATTACGATCCTTGTGTGTGTGTTTTTGTTATGTACTAAGTATTCCGCAAAAGTAATGTAATGTCCATGTACGTCAGGCTTCGGGTCTCTACAGTTGGTATCAGAGGAAAGGTTTAGTCAACCTTTGGAAACTAGGATGCGAAAATGTTAGTGAGATCCCTAGAGATATTTCTAAGGTATGTCTAGGGATGCCCCTAAGGATAAGTATACGTATAGGATATAGTCCTAGAACTATGGTAACGATATTAGATTAAAACAAAGATGATAGATATTTAAGTTACTCCCCCTTTATTATGATTTTTGCATCTAACACTATTCTGTTTGGGTTTTAGAAAATGGCTGGAAACAAGATGATTCACAATAATGGAGGATATGATGGAAAATGACATGATATTCTTCATGAGCAACCAAATGAAATGGGATTTGGATGTCCAAACATCATTATTATGCCGAATCAGCAATCTCACAACATGATCAATAAAGTAAAATTTGGTAAGTTTCCTGACTCGACTAATAAGAGAAAGATGGAGTTCCATGATGATCATAGAGGAAAGAAAGTTCAATTTCCCCTATGTAAATCATGTGGGAAGAGGCATCAAGGAGAATGTTTCAAGGGAACTGGAAGATGCTTTGGGTGTGGAAAAGAAGGACACAAAGCAAGTAAGTGCAAAGGAAAAGGGTCGGTTAACACCATGGATGAGGATAATGGTATTGCTACGACATCAAAAATGGTTAAGTGTTTTAAATGTTGAATGTATGGGCATTATGCAAACAAATGCCCTAAGGGAAAGACTCATGAAGAGAATCAGTATGGTCATATGGGTAGTATTTATGTGGATGATAATGAAGAGACTACAAATGATATGTGAGATGAAAGAATTTTTGAAGCTCGGTCAATGGTTTGAGAATGTAGTGGAATGATTACATGTTTATCATGTGTAATTTTGGAATAAAGAGACATCTATGGATTGTTACACTGTTGTCTTTCCTTGTGTTTTGAAAGTGTATGATTAATGTTACCAGTATCCATGAAAGGTTATTCAGATATTTTTGGAATGTAGATGATATGCGCATAATGAAGGGATAAGGAGAAAATTAAATGTTTGATAGTATTCATGAGCTCATGATTGATATACTGACTAAGTGATATCATGGTTTGAGTATATAGAATTTTGAGGATTTCGGTATGTGAGAAGTGTTAACTTTTAACTGCATTCAAGTTTTCACTAAGGTTCAATGGGTATTCAAGAGAGTACAAGATTAAGGCCTTTTAATGTTTGGAATGTGACCAAAAAGATATATCTTATGATATATGGGGATCAACGATGGTATTAAATCTCTGGTAATCGTTTTCACTATGTTATGAGAATGGACTGCAGTATTATGGATAAGCCTAAAGATTGGAATGAATTATGTTGGACATAAGTTAGTATTGTTTAAGGATAGAAGTGTTTTCGATATTATTGATGGGATGTTATAGTAATATAGTTTTATAAAAAGGACAACCTGCAGGACGGGCGACAACCCATCGCTTCGGACAAGGCTGTGGGAATCGAACCCACAACCGAAGTGCGACTGGCCTTTATCGCCTACCACTGACCTACAGGAAGTCCCTGTTTAGTAGAAAACTAGTTTTATTATATTAAGCAGTATGATATGTGAAGTATAAGTTCATTTTAGGAACCATATAAATCTCACTATAGATCGACTTATGTATATAATTTTTTCTAACCTTTTGTTTGAGACTGATGGAATGACCCATCATTCTATCACATGATCTGCTAACACTACACGAATAACAAATTCAACTTCATGTATTTAAGAGATGAAGTGGAAATTGTTCAAGGCACGAACAATAGTGAGATTGTACCAAAATAAAGTAAGTATTTATTGTAATTCAAATTTTCAACTTTAGGGAAATGATCTTGAAAACCAAAAATGTTTTCCTAGTGCCCTTATATCTGATGAATCAGATGGTACCCTAGATCAACACAAATTTATGGCTTTGTGATTGCTAGCTTTTCCATAGCCATGTTCTCTACCACTCTCCATCAGAACATGATGGTTAGATTTCTCTTCCATATCCATATTTTCACCTATGTGGAAACCCAGTGATTAGTTTATTTGGGTAACCGTTACGTTTCATACTTTTGTTTTTAAAGATAAGTTTTGGTATTCCTATTTACTATGTGGGTTTCTATCAAAGAAACTTTCAAATAGTAAACTATTTATAACCCCGACGAATTTCGAGGGCGAAATTCATTTTAAGGGGGGTAGAATGTAACAGCCCGAGATTTTATGAAAAATATTCTTTTTTTTATTTTACTAATGTCTTGTGTTATACGCTACACCAAAAGGAGCTTGCACAACACGCATCCTTGACTTGCCTTGCATTACACGCAATCACAACCTTCCTCGATAGCGTGTGTGGTACGTAATCCTGAGTTTCACGAAACAATGATATGCTATTAAAATATTATTAAAACTAGCCATTATGAATAGTAATAACCACTTTTTAAATTTTAGAAATTTTAACTCTCAAAGTGGACTTCATTTTTGGATTCGGAGTATCGAATTTAGCCTAAGGTGAAATTTTGGTACTTTTCGGATAACTTTCATATTCTGATGAATAGTGAAAATTACTAAATTAGAATTAAAAACAACTTTTTTAATCGAAATAATTAATAGTGATAAATCATTAATTTGAGTGGTTTTAAAGTATATTTAGAATATATTTTTACAATTTAATACAATGTTGGTCATTGGATGTAATTTCACATTTAAACTAGACATAACCAAGTGTCAATCTTTTGATAGATATTGTTTCTTAAAAACACGCTATTTGTTTTAACAGCGGGATTTAATTATAAAATTAATTAATGCAACGTTTATGTTATGAATTTGGTAAAATAGACTTCATTTTTGAATTCAGAATATGAAATATAGCTTGGGATGAAATTTTGGCATTATTCTGAAAAACATCAATTTTTGATGAATAGTGAAACTACTAAGTGGTAGGTTAAAAACTGAATTTTCCATAAAACGTAATTTTACCGCTTCTGTGAATGGAATTTCGAAAATCCGAGAGACACGGTTAATATCAAGGACTAAAACGTGGTTCAATGAGATGAAAATAATTTTTTGGTGAATAGTAACTTTTTACTTTTTTTACCACGGTTAATAGTAAATAGGGTAACTAAGGGTAAATATGATATTAATATTACCCTAACACATGTCCTAATTCTATTGGACAAGTGTAATTCGACCAAAAACAAACTTAGGAATAAAATATGACCATTTAGGCCCACTTGGATTAGATTAGGACATTTATTATTAATTTATTTAAAGAAGGGTTAAAATAGTTAAAATCAAAGTTTAATAAGTAAATCATTTTTAATATGGGGTTATACATAAGATACATTCGACTATAAATATTCATTAGAAAGCTAAAAAGATTTCCTACATGATGGTATTTTATTTGTAATTTTTAGACATCAAATAATATAATTTATTTATGAGACAAAGATGATGCAGTAATTATCTTATTAATGAAATATTGACATAATTGATAATATAAATACCAAAATAAATGTAATTTAAGACTTTTTATGAATTCCACTAATTTTCTAGGTTACTATGATATATTAGTGTTGATTTAATCAACTTGGTTCGAACATATAATTCTGTTATGACTTTCACAAAAATCATATATCAAATAGTGTCAAAATTGACACAAAATAGTTTTTAAATCAAATATTATATTATTAATTGTTATTGTATTCCAAAAAAATCTAAGGTTCGGCCAAATGACTTAGATAAGGATATATGTATTAATAATATACAATTTGGGGTTCGTTTGGCATGTTATAGTAAGTTTATTAACCATATAGTGAAAGAAAACAAAAAGACCCGGTAAAAGTTAAATTATTTAACTTAGAGTTAAATCTAATTGATAAGGTTAAAATAATACCCTAAACTTGTCTAAATCCTATTGGTTGATAGGATTTCGACCCATCCCCACTTTAGCTTCGAAATAAGACCCTTTGGAACCATTATAAACCGATTTTGACTTTAATATAAAATAATATTTTGAGATATTCCTAAGGTGCCCCTCTCCTCCCCTATAAAAGGACACCTCCTCCCCCTCCTCCTCACACCAATTTGAGCACTCAAGCTCGGCCAACCCCTGCCAATTTCTCCTCTCCACTTCCCTAGCAACATCCTAGAGGTTCTGGTCTTCCTCAAAGACCAATTTTAGTGCCCTAAGAGGAGGTCTCAAAGAGGCACTTCAAAGAAGAGGTAATTACCGTTACCAATTCTTTCATCTTTATTTCTTCTTCCACTTCTTCTTCTTAGGATGTTTCATTATGAAGTAATAAAATCAGTATCACTCATATACTGATATGTTATTATAAGTATGAAACAAACCTATTTCACCATCTATCCATCCTACGGAAAAAGAAATCACCGCGCGTGCGTACGTACGGAATACCGTCTCCACGCCGTGGTGTAATCTATTTTCCACCACCACCTTACATGGATGGGTATAATGGTGTAAATAATAACTATACATAGTTATTACAACATCATATTGATTCTGATATATTGTATAATCCACTCCAATTCAATTCAATATTTATAGAAATGATATCATCGCTCGTGCGTACGTACGGAATACCGTCTCCACGACGCGATGAGATTCATTCTACATGTTAACCATTTAAGAATGATTATAATGTATATATAAGAAATAATAATATATGACATTATAAAGCTACTGGATTTATGTATATATATACATATGTATGTCATCTACTTACTTCCATTTCAAGACAATAAGGAAAGGAAAACAGCGTTCATGCGTACGTACGGACTACCGTCTCCATGAACGGTGTTTTTCATTTTATTTATCTACCTATTATATATATATATATATACTGAATATATATGATATATAAATCATATTTTATATTCTGGAAGTAAGTAAATCATGATATAAGTAATAATGATGTCAAGAACAACAAGTCAAAACACCTACGATAAATGAAACGATTTTACCCAAAACGCTTCTTTAACATGGAATTTACAAAAGAACGGGTAATATAATGTCATAAGTGAACCATATATGATATCATAACAATGAATATGATTCTGTAATAAGTCAATAACATGATTTAAATCATTATACAGGAGGTTCGGACACTTACAAAGCAAGTCGGACCTAAGGTAAGGGAAATATCACAATCTCATTTTTATCCGAGATTGTTTATTCGTAAGTATTTACTGGGGTGTATTTTATCATCCACATCCATGTTCCCTCAATATGTAATATTGTTTCCATCCACTTGCAATAGTTTAAATCCAATTTTACCCTTAGGTGAGTTTTTAGTAAAGAATATGAAAGGAATCTTTTGTCGTTTTTCCGTACGAGGTACTTTTTTGACTTTTCCGACAAAAGTACGAAGAATGTTTTTTTTAACTTATACGGCACGAACGGATTTATACTGTTTTATAAAGCCTTATTTTCATGAAGCTTCCTCTAAAAGATTTCATGACTATTTTCAATAAAATATCTTTCTTTTAAAATTGCATGATGTTTTGTGAAAAGAAATTGATTTTAAAGAAGAAAGGATATTTTCCTCAAGAATTCATTTCAAGTGTTTTATCAAAAGTATTTTCCATATAAGATAATAAAGGGTTCTGTTTCTATCCCTATTTTTACATTGACTTGACTATGTTGTGATGGAATTATGTTTATAAATTCCTTTATCTTATATGAATGGTTTTATGATGTCATGTTGTTTAAGAATCCCATTTTATTACATGGGTTATGAAATGATGTATGATTTATGATTTTGTGGCACACATAAGAATGGTATCATTAAGAGATGGGTGGGACCTATATCTCCCTCCAATGAATTGGGTAAAGATTTTATATCTCATGAGATATACATGGCTGGAATGGTAGGTTATACCGGTTCAGTGAAACAGGACTGAAACGAGGATTACTCGATTCAGAAAGGGACTTTGTCCACTAAGATAGTCTTGGCAATGAGTCTTGACTAACAAGAAATGATTCTCTATGATTATGTGTGTATGCCACAATGAGTAATGTTTTAAGTTATGATTTCATTTTCACTTCTATGATTTATCCCACGTTATGATATTATGCTCTCTTTTGTAGGTTAAGATTTCCAAAAGCTATGTTCTTATGTATATGATGTGATTGATATTTCTTTTGTTTACCCTTACTGAGCATTGAGCTCACCCTTTTATGTTTTCTTTTCCCCAGGATATAAAGAAAGGTTTTAGGTAAAAAAAAGATCTTTATGGGAGATGTTGAAGATCTTTCACCACGTTTAGAAGATTACGTTCCGAGTTTCCAAAGACACTAAACTATTACGATCCTTGTGTGTGTGTTTTTGTTATGTACTAAGTATTCCGCAAAAGTAATGTAATGTCCATGTACGTCAGGCTTCGGGTCTCTACAGGATATCCCTGGGAATTTTTCATACACAGGTATTTAAATGGGATAATTAGTTCTCTACAAAAAAAAGAAACTTTTAATTAAAATAAATTATTACTTTATTTTATTTCGATTAAAGAGTCCATTAACTAACTCTTGCAGTTGACCCACACTAGTTGATGTTAGGCCCCACCTAAGGTAAAGTTAGTGCTCTGACTGTGACTGTGCCCTCATATTTCTGATCTGAGCACCCATTCAAATGTTATTCCACATTATATGGAAAAATGCTCGTACATGCAGTTTAATGTTTAAATTAATTGAAACATTTATTCCCCGCACTTCGAGCCTCGGAATCGCACGTCGTCGAAATGACTAGTCTCGAAATAATTCCTTATAGTATTTTAAATAATTCATGGAAAAATCTAATACATTACATTTTCCCAACCTTAGGGATTTTCTTCCCTAAAAATCCTAAACAAGGGTACTAAAAAAGTTGTGGGTACTGGGCACGAATCTGATCCTCCCACTCCCATGTGCTCTCCTGACAATTCTTGTGTTGGCACCGAATGTGCACCAAGAGAATTGATCACCCATGAAGGATCCTTCTCTTCCAATCCTCAATCACTACTAGGTACTCAGTAAATTTCACTCCATCCTCAACGTCTAGCTCACCCCAGTCGATTATGTGTGATGGGTCACGTACATAAATCCTTATCTACAACACATAGAAGACATAATGTACCTGATGCAACTATGGTGGTATATATAGGTTGTATTCCACCTATACAACTTTACACATTATCTAAAAAGGTCTGATGAACCTAGGAGATAGCTTGCTGCCTTGCCAAATCTCTGCAATACTCATCAAGGTGAGAACCTAAGGACTACATCGTCTCCCTCCCAAAACACTGGAGGTCTACATCATCTGTCCACATAAGACTTTTGCCAGATTTTTGACTCTTCATCTACTCCCAGATGATCTACACCTTCTCAGTGGTAGCTGACACCATCTTTGGACCCGTGAGTGCTGACTCTATGGGGATAGTTCTGCAAAGTAGTTACCAACATGGTCTCCCATATAAGGCTTCAAAATGTGTCATACCAATCGTAGAGTGGTAGTGGTAATTATACACAAACTCCAGTTTTGGTAGGTGGTCCTCCCAACTGCGACCTAATTCCATGCTACAGATCCACAACATGTCCTCTAAAACATAAATGGTCCTATATGTCTGACAATATATTTGGGGATGGAACAATGCGCTAAAGCGTAGTTGAGTTCCAAAAGCCTCCTACAATCCATTCCACAATCGATATGTGAAGTGAATGTCTTGATCTGAGACTATTGTCAAAGGGATGCCATGAACAAAAACTATCTCTAGCATGTAGAGGCATCCCAAGCTCTCTAAAAAGCTCTGCTCTCTGATAGCTTGTATCTGGGCCAACTTATTGAGTCAGTAAATGATAATACAGATGGAATCGTTCCCCTTGGACATCCATGGTAGGCCCATCACAAATTCCATCGATGTCCCATCCCACTTCCACTCTAGAACATATATGGGTGAGATAATCGCACTAGAAACTGGTGCTCAGTCTTCACCTAGTAGCACGTAAGGCATCGAGAAACGAACTCTTCTAGTACCTTCTTCATGCCTGACTGCCAGAACTGTCATCAGAGATCATGGTATATCTTCGCCCCACCATGATGTACTGGCATGGGGGATGTATGAAACTCCCTATGGATATCCTCTTTTGATGCCACTGATACAATAGTACGTCCTCTAAAACAATCTATATGTTGAGTCAATAAGGTTTCCTTATGAATTTTCCATTCCTTCATGTTTTGAAAATCACAAACACCTATCTTAAGGAAAAATTTATTTTATCATGATAAAATAAATTTTCTTTCGTCATGGAAAATTTTCCCCTTACATTGTTTTTCTTTCTTAAATAAATATTTGCCTTCCCCAAGGAAAATTCATCATTAACACGTTTTCATTGTTCATGCTATAATTTCTTTAAGTTTAACTCCTTTTATTTATAAAGTGTAAAAATCGGTTTCATATTGAAAAACCTCAGAATTTTAAATACTTGAATATAGAGAATTTTGTTTTAAGATCTGAATTTAGGTTCTGAGTTCTCTAAATTCAGACTCCGAACTCTTTTGAGTTCTGACTCCGAGTTCTCAAAATTCAGACTCTGAACTCCTCTGAGTTCTGACTCCAAGATCTCTTAATTCAGACTCCAAAATCTTCTGAGTTATGACACCGAGTTCTCTGAATTCAAACTCTAAACACTTTTGAGATCTGACTCCGAGTTCTATGAATTCATACTCTAATATTTTATACGTTCTGACTCTGAATTTTGGTTATGAATTCTTATGAATTCATACTCCGAATTCTGGTTACGAATTTTTATGAATTCATACTCTGAATTCTCTTTACGAATTCTTATAACTTTATACACCGAATTCTGTTTATGAATTCTTATGAATATATACCCTGAATTCTGGTTAAGAATTCGTTGGAATTCATACACTTAATTCTGGTAAAGAATTATTATTAATTCATACTTTGAATTATGGTTACGAATTCTTATGAATTCTGGTTACGAATTTTTATGAATTTATACTTCGAATTCAAGATACAAATTCTTATGAACTAAGACTCTGAATTCCATGATAACTAGAACCCAAATATCCTATAGTACATACTTTGATTGTTCATTTTCTAAGGATCCGAACCTTTATTTTGCTTAGACTCCACAAAATTGGTTTTGGTTAAGCAACCTTATTTTTTATAACCTTGA
Organism: Viscum album; assembly: GCA_963277665.1. NCBI lineage: Eukaryota > Viridiplantae > Streptophyta > Magnoliopsida > Santalales > Viscaceae > Viscum > Viscum album. The sequence goes on along the minus strand of OY728136.1, from coordinate 2,084,195,865 downwards.
TATAGTTATGAAACGATGTCATACAATTTTTTTCTAACTAAGCATTGTTTGAGTGACACATATATAGGTCCCTCCACGACTCAAGGAAAAATATGACCGTTGGAGGAGGGATCCAACCGTTGGAGATGTTTCTATAAGTAGGAGTTCATTTTAACGAGCTCAGGACTTTTGATTATTGTTCTACAACTCTAGATATTACATACTGTTGAATTGATTTCTAGAGAGAGAGACTCTCATGATTTGTGCACACTGAATATCCTTTTCATAATTGTTTCGTGTGAATCCAAATGTTGATGAGTACATTCGAGGTCTTCTGGGGATAGGAAGACAGAGGTGCCGACTACCTTAAATTCCGAGGACTTCCTTGCTGAGGAAGACAGAGGTGCTAACTACCATGAAGTTGAGGGCTTGCAGGGATAGCAAGGCAGACTCCGATCTTTTTATCGGGGGATGACTCTGGTGTGGGTAAGAAATACTTTCATGAAAATATAAATCAATGGACCTTTATACAAGGTTTTTGGGTACACTTCTCTTTGGGTTAAAAGATTTACTACTTGTTACTTATATTGTTTCATGTTTTCCGCTGCATTTTGGTTGTTGAGGAAAGTATAACTATTTTATACTTTCTTATACTTGTATACTCTGATTTTTATGATTCTATATGCTTTAAGGTAGAATCATTGTTTTGTATAATTTTGATAAGTTTCATTTCTGGAATCACTATCTCGGAATTACATTCTCATTATCACATTTCTAGAATCTATAATGTTTGTAGAACATAGAGGTTTTGTGAATTTATCTTGTATAACTTTGTTGAACATTACCATATTTAATTGTTTCAAAAGATTTTTTAAAAGTATTCAATTCACCCCCCTCTAGTATATTGAGCATCTACATCATTAGATACTACATTCAGTATCATTTCAATCCTACAGTTGGAATCATAGGAGAATATCATACTCCATACAAACCTAACAATTGGTATCAGAGGCTGGTGTCTGAAATACTTATATTCACATATATGTTTTCCTTGCACAAGTTTTTCATTTTTATATTTTTTCCTTGATTATGAACTTTTATTTTTAATAAATTTGTGTGGAATGATATTTTTTTTAAGATGAAAGGAATGAATTTTGGTTCTATCGATAATATAAATACTTCTAGACCTCCTATTTTTTATGGGAATGATTACGAATATTGGAGATATAGCATGAAGACTTTTGTTATCGACACTGGAATGGATAATTTTTTCAAGCTTACTAGAGGATATAATATCCTTGAAAAAGAAGTTAGTACTTTCCCAATCCTAGAAAAGCATGAATATCCATAGAATTATACAGTACGGAATACTTTTCATTGTTATATGAATAGAAAAAATATATAGACATATTTAATCTTGTGAAGTAGGAAATTGTATTTGGAAGAAGCTTGAGGTTACACATTTCAGTACTTCAAAGTTGTTGAAACTAGGAGAACCATGCCTAGAGCTAAATATCATAGTTTCTGCTTTCCTTATGGGGAACCCATATACAAGGTGCAACATATATTTTTGACTACTGTTAATAGTTTACAATTTATGGGTGCGAAAGGATTAGATGATGAAGCTCCTGTGGATTAAATCATAGACATCATGCCTAATGAGTGGGAATCCAAGAGAACTGCTATATATGAGAATAGTATGGTTACTCAGATTTCTCTTGATAAACTATTTGGAACAATTCTTCAACATGAGACTAGAATGAACAGAGATGTTGATAATGTTATATTGAAGAATGGGCATGGAATGTTTTATGTTACAACAACATAGAATCATATAAAATCCAAGACTCCAGAGAGAGTTACAAGATATAAATAAAAAAAAGTTGTTATTCAATCCGAATCTAGTGTAATGGAATCTTCGGAAAATTAATTATCCAACCTTGCATGAAGGATGAATAATATTGTTGGAAAGAAGAACATTCAGTATAAATACAAAAAGAAAGATAGAAAAGACAATAATGATTCTGAAGTCACATGCTACGAATGTAAAAGAGCTAAACATATAAGGCCAGACTGTCTTATGATTAATTAAAAGGAAAGAAAGGAAAAGCATTTTGAGAGAAATAAAAAGATGTACTACAAAGATAATTATAATAATGTTCTGAAATCTAATAACACTTGGAGTGCCAGTGGTGGTGACTCATTAGATGAATCATCACATTACAAATCTTCTAGACAGAAAAATATTGATTTGATTGCTAGATTACCTATTGAAAATCATTTTTAATGGATAAGGTACACAATGATAAATCCATGACCAATGTATCTTAAAATACTAACTACAGTGATACTAAATATTATAACTCTTCGGATAATGAATCTTATTCTGATGAAGATAATAATTTTCCTACCTATGAAGAAGTTTCTAGTAATGAGAAGCTTCTTGAGAATGAGAATTCAAAACTCAAGAAAAATCAAGATTTGGAAAATTCTATATATGCTATTCTTACTAAGGAAATATCATATCTTTCTAAAGACATTGATAAGAAAACTTATGTTTGAAAGTATTTCAAAAAACCTTGAGGAAGTTAATTCTGATAAGGATAAACTTTATAAGGATCTAAAAAAGTAGTTTCTATGAAAATTATTTTAGAGGGTAGATCTAACTCCAAAACTAATGATTTTGAAGATAAGAACTTAGTTATTAGACTAAAGTCAGAAATATTCTCCTTTGGGAAGAGTTTTTCAAACATTAACTTAGGTATGAAAAACATTGATAAGATGTATTCACAAATACAACCTCTAAGGAATAACTCTGGTTTTGGTTATACTTGTTCAAAACCAATTTTTAGTCACAATTATTTTGTTCCTCAATGTGATCCTTTCTTTACTAAGTGTCAGTGTGGTGGACATTGGGGAAATTTTTTTCCCTAAACAAAACATAGTCTTTAGGATATCATAAAGCTTATTTTTCATATAAAATGTGGATACCCAAGAATTTTCTTTCTATATTATCTATATCTAATAATTTTTGGATTCCGAAAGTCTAACACTATTAATTTTATGAAAATAATGAAAGTACCAACAACAATACTTGGTACATGGATAGTGGATGTTCCTGGAATGTCATAGGTAACAAAAACATCGTTAAAAATATTATCAAGATGAAAGGAGGAAAAGTAACTTTCAAAGATAATGATCAGGGAGAAATTGTTGGTATAGGTAACATTGTTCTTCTTGGAAGAACTTTGATTTCAAATGTTTTGTTTGTTAAGGGTTATAAGCACAACCTCATTATCATAAGATAATTTTGTTATGAAGGTTACATTGTGAATTTTAGCAATGATAAGTTCCTAGTACAAAATTCCAAGGAATAATTTATTCTTTCTGGCCATAGGCAAGAGAATTTATACACACAAAACCTAAAATACCGTAGGAGAAAAGACATACCTTGCCTAAGAATAATGGAATATCAATCTTGGTTTTAGCATAGAAGGTTAGGTATATATAACCTTAGGAATCTATGTAAACTCTCTAATAAAAGACTATTTAAGGATCTACCAAATCATAGATTTGATTCTTAAAATGTCTATGATCTTTGTCAATATGGGAAGAAACACAAATCATGTTTTAAATAAATCGGTGAAGTCTCAACATCTGATGCATTGCAAAAAGTGCATATGGATCTTTTTGGTCCAACACAAACTAGAAGCATTGGTGGAAAATATTATGTGTTTTTCATTGTTGATTATTATACTAGATTTACGTGGGTCTATTTTATAGAAAAGAAATATGAAGATTTATATTATTTAAAACGTTTTAGAGATGAAGTTAAAAATGAAAAAAAAAACTTCCATTAATAACTATTCATTGTGATCATGGTGGAGAATTTAAAAATTCTGATTTTGGAAATTTTTGTAGTAGAAAAGGCATTACTCATAACTTCTCAGCACCAAGAACTCCTCAACTGAATGGTTTTACTGAAAGATGAAATATAATTCTTCAAGGGATAAGAAGAACCATGTTCAGTGAATATTTTATAGAAAAAACATTTTTGGGCTGAAGCTGTATGTACTACTTGTTATACTATAAATCATGATTTGGCTAGACCATTTCTTAATAAAACACCTTATGAGTTATAGAGTGGTATAAAACCAAGAATTACATAATTCAATGTATTTGGTTTCCCAGTGTTTATTTTAAATACTAAATATAATTTTCATAAATTTTCACCAAAATCTGATGACATAATTTTCTTAGGTTAATCCACAACTTCTAAAGACTATATTGTTTTTAATAAAAATACATGCACTGTTGAAGAAACGGTACATGTTAAAATTGATGAAACTGGCCCCTTTGTTTTTAAACAACCCCAACCTACATCTTCAGATGTGATTCCAAAAAATGATTGTCAACCCATGATAAAATATCCGTCTGATAGGTATAATGTACAAGAATATATTTCCGGAACATTTACCCTAGAATATTTTCTACCCTACATTGATGAATTGGTTTTTAAAACCCCAAATCAGTTGTTTCTTAAGATTGATACCAGTGATCATATCAGTGGTGATGTGAATCAACCTATAAGTACTTGAAGTTCCATATGAAATTAAGTAGAAAATCTAGCATTTCATTCCAACGTAGTACCAAAAAGCACTAATGATGCTTTAGGTGATGATGATTGGATAAAATCATTGCAATATGAACTAAAAGAATTCGAAAGGAATAATGTTTTGAACATGGTTGAAAGACCTAAGGAAATGTCTGTTATTGGAGTAAAATGGGTTTTCAGAAATAAGTGTGTTGAAAATGGAATCATAGTATGAAATAAAGCAACATTGGTTACTAAAGGCTATAATAAACGAGAATGAATAGACTATGAAGAAAAATATTCTCCAATAGCTAGAATTGAATCTACTCATATTTTACATGCCTTTCCAGCATTCTTCAATTTCAAACATTTTCAAATGGATGTTAAATGTGCTCTCCTTAATGGTTATGTTAAAGAGGAATTTTTTTTGAACAACCACATGTTTTTGAAGATTCAAAACATTCTAGTCATGTTCTTAAACATACCAAAGCATTATCTGGACTTAAGCAAGCCCTTAAGGCCTGGTGTGATAGACATACATGATTTTTTCTTCCAAATAATTATGTTAAAGGAAATGTAGATCAAAATTTTTTTATAAAGAAAGATAAGAAAAATTTTTTGATTGTTTACATCTATGTTGATAACATTATATTTGGTTTAGCTCAACAATATTTAACTGATTACTTTTCAAATCTAATGAAATCTGAGTTTGCAATGAGTATGATGGGTGAGTTAACTTTTTTCCTTGGTTTTCAAATTTTTCAAAAACCAGATGGTATCTATATATCCCAAAATAAGTATATTAAAGGTCTTCTTAAAAAGTATGGATACAAAAACACTAAGAATATAAGTACTCCCATTGGTACCTCAAATTCACTAGATCTAGATAATGCTATGAAACCAATAGATAAAACATATTTTAGAGGTATGATTGGAAGCTTGCATTACTTGACAACTAGTCATCCAGACAAAATTTTTTCATTATGCTTAGGTGCAAGATATCAATCCAATCCTAAGGAATCTAATTTAAAGTCAGTGAAAATAATTTTTCACTTCTTAAAGGGAACCATGGATCATAGACTCTTTTATACTTCTGGAAGTGACATTGTTTTAAAACGTTTTTCAGATACTGAATTTTGTGGATGTCGAATAGATAGGAAAAGTACATCCATAACATGTCATTTCTTAAGAGATTAATTAGTTTCTTGGTCATTCCAAAAGCAACACTCAATCGAACTTTCCACTATTTAAGATGAATATGTAGTAGCTGAATGTTGTTGTGCTCAAGTGTTGTGGATACAACACACACTCACAAAATATGGTAAGAGTTTTACCAAAACACAATTTTTGTGTGATAATACTAGTGACATTTCCCTATGTGACAACCATTATCATATCTCTCATGAAAAATACATAGATATTAGGAATCACTTTTTTAGAGATCACACAAAAAAAAGATATCATTCTTCAATTTATCAGAAAACAAGATCAACTTGCTGATATTTTCACAAAATCATTACCCTCTGATAGGTTTGAATACATTAAACAGAATTTGGGAATGATAAACATAATGTAATCTTCCTTGTCAAATTCATGTTGAAATAAATCTCCTTATAGTAATAAAATCTTTTTCATAGGGGGAGTACGTTTGTTTGTTATACTTCTTAAATTTTTCGTAGTCTAAAATTTTTCGTAGTCTAAAATTTTTCATAGTCTAAAATTTTTCATAATGAAAATATTCTTACATAAAATTTTCATAATGAATATTTTCATACTTAAAATTTCTGTAATGAATATTTTTGTACTTAAGATACCCGTAATGAAGATTTTTGTACTTAAAATATCCGTAATGAAGATTTTTGTATTTAAAATTTTCTTAATGAAGATTTTCGTACATAAAATTTTCGTAACGAACATTTTCGTACTCAAAATTTTCGTAATGGATATTTTCATATTAAATTTTTTTGTAATCAAATTTTTTTTCAGAATCTTATGTTGTAACGACCCGAAATTTTGAATAAATCTTGTTTCCTAATTTTAGGTGTTATTTTATTTTATTTTTGTACTCAACAAAAATGTTTCATTTGATAACATGAGTATAATTATAATGAGACTGTTTGGTTTTGACCATTATTTGACCATTGGTCAATATGATCGCTGTAAACTAAACGTTTCGATTATTGTCTCTAAATACAAGTAATCTTGGTTAATTAATATAGAAGGAAGATTCGATGGCCTCACCCAGTAGTCTTGGACCGATTGAAGCTCATCTAACAGAACTTGGGAAGGAGGTAGAACCACTGGGCTTTGCTCTGGACCAAACCCAATCTGAACTTCATCGTATAAAGCTAGAACGGGGTCGCCTTCATGAGAAGTTCAAACTGATAGAAATTAATACTCCTGCGATGTTGGCCGAGCCTCCCTCGGATTCTCTAACCTTATCACACCTTACACTTAGGTGCTATGCTGGTGTGATAAGGGGCTATGTTAGGAGACCGTAACTGTCTTGTGTAATCCTTTGTTTTAAATAAAAATTTCGATTTCTTTTATGAATTTTCAAATTACCGGATAAATATAGTATGCATATTTTTGATGAATTTTAGAAAAAGGATATTTTAAAAATGTTTATGTAAACCTTAAATAATTAAAAATGTGTAATGATTTTCAAAAAATGGTCTTCTAAAATTATGTTCAGTACGAAATTTAGAGTCTAATAAGATCAACTTGATTTTTGATGAATAGTAAATTATGAATAGTGATTTTATGATTAGGATTAATAATGTGTCCTAATGGATTAGTAATCTCACTTAAAGAAAGTATTAAAATAAGCTAGGCACTTTGATTAAGTAATTTGACTCAATAAAATTGTTAAATAACGGTTTCATGAATTATTATTCAAGTATTAGTTTTTCAGATGAATAGTGTTGTTTAATTAAAATTTTAATTATAAATATTTAGAAAATTATTTTTATAAAATGGACTTCATTTTTGAACTCAGAGCATCGATATTATGTTAAGGTAATTTTTGGGGGTTTTTCTGAAAGAAAAAATAAATTTTCGATGAATAGTGTGTTTAATTAAAAATTTAATTAAAAATATTAAGAAAATTATTTTTATAAAATGGATTTCATTTTTGAAATCAGAGCATTGATATTTGGTTAAGGTGAAATTTTGGGATTATTCTGAGAAAGTTGAATTTTCGATGAATAGTGAAAATACAGTTTTTAAGTTACGGGTGTTTAATGACATCATTAAATGATGTATTAAGTATGTAATAAATATGGTAGACTTATTAATAGTAAGATAAGGTATGAGGTGTCCCAAGTGGCCAATACCATGGGCAAATACCATGGGCAAGCCCATGGTTTTGCCAAAACCACTAATGAGGTGTCCCTTGGCCATTAATGCCTTATCCCCTCACTTTCCCTATAAATACCAAGCCATGCTCTCATCCATTAGACTCCCCACTCTCCCCCAACTAATTTCTGGTCTCCTTACCTCCAAAGGAGTCCTCCCAAGGTGCCTCCAAGCCCTCAAGGTCCAAACCATTGAGTTTTAAGAGTAACGTTTTAAGGTAAGGGATCCGACCTCTCTCTTTCTTTTCAAGAAATATCTTTTACATCATTTATTTTATGCTCCATGTTCTTATATTAAAGGATGTTATTTTATACTCCTCTTACTGCCCTTTTCATTTTCATATAATGAGAGATCCCCTCTTTCTCTCATTATTTCGTTTTATGATGTTTTATGTGGCGTCGTTAGGCTGCCGAAATTTTTTGTAACGGGTTCTTTCTCCCTTCTCATTTTTCAATATCTATTATCATGTTAAGTATTTCAAGTTCCTTTTTATTATGTTGGGGTATGATCTCTAAATTTATCATACTGATCTTTTATGATCATATGATTAGAGACCCGATTTGATCTCTTCAATTCGGTATTTTGAAGTTTTAAGTGGCGCCGTTAGGCTGCCGAATTTTTAAGTGGTTCTTCATCCTTCTCGTTTTGAAGTTCTACTTTCATGTCAATTCTTTCAAGTTACTTTTTTTTATGTTGGGGTATTACCTCTATATATATCATACTAGACTCTTATGTTCATATTATGAGAGACCCCATTTGATCTCTTCAATTCAGTAGTTTGAAGTTTTAAGTGGCGTCGTTAGGCTGCCGAAATTTTTTGTAACGGATTCTTTCTCCCTTCTCATTTTTCAAGATCTGTTATCATGTAAAGTATTTCAAGTTCCTTTTTATTATGTTGGGGTATGATCTCTAAATTTATCATACTTATATTTTATGATCATATGATGAGAGACCCCATTTGATCTCTTCAATTCAGTATTTTGAAGTGTTAAGTGGCGCCGTTAGGCTGCCGAATATTTAAGGGATTCTTTCACCCTTCTCCTTTTCAAAGTTCTAATTCCATGTCAAGTCTTGAAAGTTCCTTTTTATTATGTTTTGGTATGATCTCTATATCTATCATACTGATCTTTTATGTTCATATGATGAGAGACCCTATTTGACATCATCAATTCATTTTTGGTTGAAGTTTATGTAACGCTATTAGGCTGCCGAATTTTCATAAGAGAAATCTTATTTTTGTCTTCCTTTCATGTTCTTCATTTCATATGGTATATTTTAAAATTTCATTACAATGTTTTTAAATCCCTTATATTCTGTCCCTCTACTATTTTATGGGTCATTTATGATTGTTTTACCCATGTCCCCTCTCTTTTCAACGTTTTCTAAAACCCTGTAACGTAGCCATTGTGCTGCATAATTTTCGTCTCAAAATTCCCCTCTCTTTTTCTCAAAATTAATTCATGTTTTTATGTGATTACTCAAAGATCTTATTTCTACAGGGTTATTCACATAAATAAAAAAATTTGTATTTTAAATTCTGGGATTTACATACATAAAACCCAATCTCCCCTTCCGTGGGTTTAAAGTGACGTAAAGATCATTTCTTTAAAGCAGTTTTTAAAACGTTATGATTATGAAATGAAACCCATTTATTTTATGCTATATGGGTTATTTATGAAATGTTTGATGATGATATATGTGGCTCACATGATAATAAAGGCAAATTTAAGGGTGCTCCCTGATAGTGCTCCAATGCATTGGGTAAAGACTTAATCTCTAGAGATGCCCATTTTTAACGACGCCTTGGTGAATAACCTTGGTAATTTTTTAACGACGCCTTGGTGAATAACCTTGGTAATTTTTAACGACACCTTGGGGATGGAACTTGGTGAAACGAAACGATTGTCAATATCAAATGTTGCAGCCACATCTTCAAGTTATGAGAAAGTTTTATTTTTATTATGATATGTCTCATGATTTCATTTTCATGCCTTAAAGTTCTTTTCATGACATTATTGATGTATCTCAAGTTCATATGTAAAATGTTTCACTTGTTTACCTTGCTGGGTCTTCTGCTCACCCTTTCTTTTTATGTATCTCCCCTGGTTATGAGATGCAGTACTGAGCCTAGGGTGAACATGAGGAGAAGCCTTTCAAGTGTTTAAGAAGAATGTTTTTTTTGTTTCATGTTTTATGTTCCTTGTTTCCAAGACACTAAACTTTAAAGATCCTCAGTTCCGTTTAATGGAATGAAAGTTATGTTATAAAATGACGGGATTCTATAGTTGGTATCAAAGGATGGTTTAGTTATTTGTGGAAATTAGGATATAAAAACTTTAGAAAGAACCCTATAGAAAAGTTTAAATATAGGAAGTATTCCTGGTATTTTGGTGAGTATTGAGTAAGGGGTTTCCAAGCAAATACATCCCTGTCTGGATACGAGCAGGTAGATGTGTCTCTAGCATAGATGTACTTAGGGGTAAAACCCAAAAACACTGCTTTGAACTAGACTCAAACGGGAACTGGTACATGACAATGGGCCTTGCTGCACTCTTGGTTACGACACTCCCCTGGGATATTCTTGGGTAAATTCATCAGCTTGGTATGAACCATTGTTAAAGGAATAAAGATAAAATAAAATAAAGTTTTACATAAGAATATATGATCATGGATAACCTAGATGGGAACCTAGGGGATCACAAGTTAGGGTATAATTTTCTTCTACACGTTATCCTTATATGATTTAAGTTCCTTTTCATGATTATTGGTTAAGTATTTAAGCCTCTAATTATAATTTCTCTTCTTAGTTAATGGTGGGAAATGGAATAACGTGTCCCAACAACCAATGTGATAGGAAATGCAACGATTTCCGTATTAATTTGACAGAGATGATTAGGGGATTAAAAGATGATTATTATTTTGGAAGTCGTTCACTATTTTGGGGACCCTATGTGATCGAGGTAAATAGATTACTATAGTATTTTCATTGAGGAGTAAGGTTGACTTATATTTTGAAGAATTGATGAATTTAAGGTGGACTTATAGTAATTTAGGTTACTTATGGGAATGATTAACCTATCCTGGGTAAAATATGTTTATGTTAGCAACTTTTGTTATAAGATGTTAGAAGTGGTTGATGTTGTCTGGAGATGAACAATGAAGTTGTTTTGGAAGACTGTGTTATCAAATCCTTCTTGTATTTGGGTTTCAATCTTAGTTTGGTTTATTTTGAGGAATTTTAAGGACCGTTATTTATGGAATGGTCTATGATAAACTTTGGGTAGTACCATGGAACTTTGAAGATTTAAAAGTAGTTTCCCTTCCTATGGGATTCTTTCTTTTTGAAGAGTTGGTTTACCTTAAACTTTATGTTTTTGGGATAATGTTTAATGATAGAATAAATAAATAGTTAATCTTTTGTGGATTATGTGATTCTTTAGAAGATGATTCTTGTGCTTTTTATAAGAACAAGTGTTTTTGAATTCTCATCATTTGGAGAAAATATTAGTTTTGGTAAAGACTTATTAAAGGATGAAACTCTACTTGAAGGTAGGTATATTTTCTTATGTTTTTGTTCTATGTAGTAAATGAATTCATCAAAATTATGAAAAGGAACGTAAAACAAAAATGTTGTCGGTTTACGTTTCCTACTAGGTAATCAAATACCGTTTCCACACATCATAAGTTTGGGATTTTATTATGGTTAACTTTCTCCTAATCATGTTTTCTATCACTCTCCCTCAGAAATTGACCCTTTGTTTTTCTTCTATGTCCATGTTTTCCTACATGGAACCCTAGTGTGGGTTATCTCGGGTGGCCTTTGTACTTCCCTTTCTTTATTTTAAAGTACTAATTTTACTGACTCCTTTTCCGATGTGGGACTTTCAATGAAATTTGAAAACCCAATTTTAAATATTGCGAGGATGCAATTTCTTAAGGGGGGAAGATTGTAACGACCCGAAATTTTGAATAAATCTTGTTTCCTAATTTTATGTGTTATTTTATTTTATTTTTGTACTCAACAAAAATGTTTCATTTGATAACATGAGTATAATTAAAATGAGACTGTTGGGTTTTGACCATTATTTGATCATTGGTCAATATGATCGCTGTAAACTAATCGTTTCGATTATTGTCTCTAAATACAAGTAATCTTGGTTAATTAATATAGAAAGATGATTCAATGGCCTCACCCAGTAGTCTTGGACCGATCGAAGCTCATCTAACAGAACTTGGGAAGGAGGTAGCACCACTGGTCTTTGCTCTAGACCAAACCCAAGATGAACTTCATCGTATAAAGCAAGAACGAGATCGCCTTCGTGAGAAGTTCAAACTGATATAAATTACTACTCGTGCGATGTTGGCCGAGCCTCCCTCGGATTCTCTAACCTTAGCACACCTTACACTTAGGTCCTATGCTGGTGTGATAAGGGGCTATGTAAGCAGACCGTAACTGTCTTGTGTAATCCTTTGTTTTAAATAAAAATTTCGATTTCTTTTATGAATTTTCAAATGACCGGATAAATATAGTAATAATATTTTTGATGAATTTTAGAAAAAGGATATTTTAAAAATGTTTATGTAAACCTTAAACAATTAAAAATGTGTAATGATTTTCAATAAATGGTCTTCTACAATTATGTTTAGTACGAAATTTAGAGTCTAATAAGGTCAACTTGATTTTTGATGAATAGTAAATTATGAATAGTGATATTATTATTAGGATTAATAATGTGTCCAAATAGATTAGTAATCTCACTTAAAGAAAGTATTAAAATAAGCTAGGCACATTGATTAAGTAATGTGATTCAATAAAATTCTTAAATAACGGTTACATAAATTATTATTCAAGTATTAGTTTTTTCGGATGAATAGTGTTTTTTAATTAAAATTTTAATTAAAAATGTTTAGAAAATTATTTTTATAAAAAGGACTTCATTTTTGAACTTAGAGCATCGATATTATGTTAAGGTAATTTTTGGGGATTTTTCTTAAAAATGTTTTTTCAATGAATAGTGTTTTTAATTAAAAATTTATTTAAAAAAATTTAGAAAATTATTTTTATAAAATGGATTTAATTTTTGAAATCAGAGTATTGATATTTGGTTAAGGTGAAATTTTGGGATTATTCTGAGAAAGTTGAATTTTCGATGAATAGTGAAAATACATTTTTTAAGTTGCGGGTGTTTAATGACATCATTAAATGATGTATTAAGTATGTAATCAATATGGTAGACTTATGAATAGTAAGATAAGGTATGAGGTGTCCCAAGTGGCCAATACCATGGGAAAATACCATGGGCAAGCCCATGGTTTTTCCAAAACCACTAATGAGGTGTCCCTTGGCCATTAATGCCTTGTCCCCTCACTTTCCCTATAAATACGAAGCCATGCTCTCATCCATTAGACTCCCCACTCTCCCCCAACGAATTTCTGGTCTCCTTACCTCCCAAGGAGTCCTCCCAAGGTTCCCCCAAGCCCTCAAGGTCCAAACCATTGAGTTTTAAGAGTTACGTTTTAAGGTAAGGGATCCGACCTCTCTCTTTCATTTCATGAAATCTCTTTTATGTAATTTATTTTATTCTCAATGTTCTTATGTTAAAGGATGTTCTTTTATACTCCTTTTACTTCCATTTTCATTTTCATATAATGAGAGATACCCTCTTGCTCTCATTATTTCGTTTTATGATGTTTTAAGTGGCGCTGTTAGGCTGCCGAATTTTTTTGTAACAGATTCTTTCTCCCTTCTCATTTTTCAAGATCTATTATCATGTAAAGTATTTCAGGTTACTTTTTATTATGTTGGGTTATGATCTCTAAATTTATCATACTGATCTTTTATGATCATATGATGAGATACCCCAATTGATCTCTTCAATTCAGTAATTTGAAGTTTTAAGTGGCGCCGTTAGGCTGCCGAATTTTTAAGTGGTTCTTCACCCTTCTCATTTTGAAGTTCTAATTTCATGTCAATTCATTCACATTCCTTTTTGTTATGTTGGGGTATGATCTCTATATCTATCATACTGGAATCTTATGTTCATATGATGAGATACCCCATTTGATCACTTCAATTCAGTATTTTGAAGTTTTAAGTGGCGCCGTTAGGCTGCCGAAATTTTTTGTAACAGATTCTTTCTCCCTTCTCATTTTTAAAGATCTATTATCATGTAAAGTATTTCATGTTCCTTTTTATTATTTTGGGGTATGATCTATAAATTTATCATACTGATATTTTATGATCATATGATGAGAGACCCCATTTGATCTCTTCAATTCAGTATTTTGACGTTTTATGTGGCGTCGTTAGGCTGCCGAATTTTTAAGGGATTCTTTCACCCTTCTCCTTTAAAAAGTTGTAATTCCATGTCAAGTCTTGAAAGTTCCTTTTTATTATGTTTGGGTATGATATCTATATCTATCATAATGATCTTTTATGTTCATATGATGAGAGACCCTATTTGACATCATCAATACATTTTTGGTTGAAGTTTATGTAACGCTATTAGGCTGCCGAATTTTCATAAGAGAAATCTTATTTTTGTCTTCCTTTCATGTTCTTCATTTCATATGGTATATTTTAAAATTTCATTACAATGTTTTTAAATCCCTTATATTCTGTCCCTCTACTATTTTATGGGTCATTTATGATTGTTTGACCGATGTCCCCTCTCTTTTCAACGTTTTCTAAAACCCTGTAACGTAGCCATTGTGCTGCATAATTTTCGTCTCAAAATTCCCCTCTCTTTTTCTCAAAATTAATTCATGTTTTTAAGTGATTACTCAAAGATCTTATTTCTACAGGGTTATTCACATATATAAAAAAATTTGTATTTTAAATTCTGGGATTTACATACATAAAACCCAATCTCCCCTTCCGTGGGTTTAAAGTGACGTAAAGATCATTTCTTTAAAGAAGTTTTTAAAACGTTATGATTATGAAATGAAACCCATTTATTTTATGCTATATGGGTTATTTATGAAATGTTTGATGATGATATATGTGGCTCACATGATAATAAAGGCAAATTTAAGGGTGCGCCCTGATAGCACTCCAATGCATTGGGTAAAGACTTAATCTCTAGTGATGACCATTTTTAACGATGCCTTGGTGAATAACCTTGGTAATTTTTTAACGACGCCTTGGTGAATAACCATGGTAATGTTTAACGAAACCTTGGGGATGGACCTTGGTGAAACGAAATGATTGTCAATATTAAATGTTGCAGCCACATCTTCAAGTTATGAAAAAGTTTTATTTTTATTATGATATGCCTCATGATTTCATTTTCATGCCTTAAAGTTCTTTTCATGACTTTATTGATGTATCTCAAGTTCATATGTAAAATGTTTCACTTGTTTCCCTTGCTGGGCCTTCTGCTCACCCTTTCTTTTGATGTATGTCCCTAGGTTATGAGATGCAGTAATGAGCCTAGGGTGAACATGAGGATAATTCTTTCAAGTGTTTAAGAAGAATGTTTTTTTTGTTTCATGTTTTATGTTCCTTGTTTCCAAGACACTAAACCTTAAAGATCCTCAGTTCCGTGTAATGGAATGAAAGTTATGTTATAAAAAGACGGGATTCTATAAATGTTTTTCAAGAATACTTTTCCTCATTGAGAATAAACTTCCTAACAATACAATATGTATGATTCCTTTCATAAATCTTTTAAATCATATTTTACATGTTGGTATTATCATTCAGTTTTTTAAATTTTCAGATTCCCATTTTCTTACATCCGAGTATTTTTCATTTAAACCTCAAAATGTCATATTCTATTAGAATTACCATCCGTCTATCATCTCATCCATCAGATCATATCAAGAAGTTTTTCAGCCATTGGATCAATTAAGGAAGCTGAATGGTCACCTCAAATGCCTATAAAATGGACCCCCAATGGTTGTCCCACATCGATTCCAAAGAATTCTCGTGCTGAAGTGCTTCAATCCTACTTAAGCCCATTATGAACATCTAAAGGTTTTCTCAAATCCAAATGTATATCGAGGAATCTTCTTAGAAAGGCATATCTACCGTCAAGCCAATCATGGAGTGGCAGGTGTATTGAGAAAGGTTGGTGCATCCAATCTTCTTTACTAAGTATGATTACATCATCTCAAATACCATCAAGCTGAATGGATGGGAGAGTGTATGCGTATCGATGCTAGGAGATCAAGATTTAGTTTATCCAGATTTTCTAGTCAAATTTTATGAAACAATATGATTTTTCAATGAATAAGGAAAAGATATGTTTTCCTTCAAGATCTATGGAAAGACTTATTCTCTTTCATACACCAATGATGCTATCTTGATTGGTATTTCATATGAAGGAAAAGTTGAGTTTTTATCTCATATGATTCCTGATGATAAAGGAAGTTTCAATAAAGTGAAGGATATGGCTTGTCTTAGACTCTCATATGTAAAGACTCTGAAGATCGCCCACTTGTCTTCTAACTTTTGGATTCTTGAGTTGTGGGTTCATTGATTCATTATTACCAAGAACTGTGGCAAGGATACATTGAAGAAAACTGACATGTATATTTTGGATTTCTTAGTGAACCAAAGGAAGATCAACCTGATTAAGAATATTCTCATTACGGTTGAGAACATAAAGAATGGAAATCTGAAGGTTCAGATTATTATGTACCCATCCATTTTTTCAAAGCTAATTGATTGTTGCTTAATGTATTTAAAAATTCCTTGGAGTTCCAAGAAAAGAAATTGAAAAGTCATGTTGTTCAATGATGACACATTGAAGTGGATGAAAGCAAGATTTTCTAAGGAATCTAGAGAATTTTATGACTTACCAGAAGAAGAAGCTGAAGTTGTTCCAACAAAACCAGAGGTTTCTGAACCATCAAAAATTGTTGGAAGGAAGAGGAAGTAGAAAGATGTAGATTTGGAATCAAAAACCCCAAAGCCTAAAGAAACCCAATCCACAGCTCCAAATCCCTAGAAGAAAAAAGAAATATCTGGATGAGGTAGTTGAAAAATAGAGGGAAGATAAGAATAATCTGAAAGCAGGGGAGCCTTGTTATGGTTTGGATCCTAATTAAGTTAAAACATTAAAAGAGAAGACTACTTATGATATTGAAAATAAATCTAAAGAAAAGAAAAAAAAGAAGAAGACGACTAAAGATGAGATAGTGCAATCACTTCTAAAGGCTTCTAAGAAAGCATCCGAGAGTATCCTAGTACCAAAATATTTCTTAATAGAAGATTTACCTGAGACTCCGGTTAATAAATTCGTCACTCCAGATAAAGTAAAAGAAAAACTTATTGAAGAAAAAGATGTTTTCAATAAAGTTAAAGAAGAAGAAATTAGTGGTGACACCAAAGATTTGATTGATCATTTTGAAGATTTCCATGAGAAGGTAATTCTATCCAATATGGTCACAAATCTGAACATCGGAAGCTGAGTCTTCAGATATCGCTACTCTTTGTAATGATGATAAAAAAGAGGATGAGAAGGGTGAAGATGAAGTGAATAATTTGTCTCAAGAATAAAGTTCTAATCATGATTTTATTCAACCAGAAGATATTAAGGAACGAGCTGAGAAAGGAATGGTTTATGAAGATAGATTTGTTCAACTATCTGATATTGAACATGAATCCCCTGATGAGGAAGATATTCTGAAATCTTGTAAGGTAAAACATGTGGTTTTTGGTACACCTAGTAAAGCTGTTGTGAAGAAGAAAGATGCGGGTGCTTCATCAAAGAGGAAGGAAGATGAATTAGAGAATGAAGCCTCGCTAAGAAAATTTTTAGATTCGGAGTCATCCTCCCTTAGACATGATTTAGTAGTTCAATATTTGATGAAAAATTTTGGGACTGTTCTAATATTTCCAAGTATGGAATCGAGATTCCAGACGCTTCAACACACCCTAAATCAAAAGTCGGATTCAGTATCCATGGTGATGGATAAGTGTGTAAAACTGGTGGCAGATTTCATAAATTTTCTCATAGGCTACAAGGCTCGCAAGAGATATTTCAAGAAGATAACTTTTTGGTCAAACAAAACTATTCAACAGATGGGAATCCATGATGAATTTCAATAAATTTTCAAGGATGATTCTAACACCGATGATGTGAAGATCAAGGATCTCACGAATAGCTTTGAGGAAAGGATAGCTCTTGAGAAAAATACTTGGATGCAAGAAGTGAATGATCTGAATGGAAATCTAGACAATGTTTCCCAATGTTGGAAAGATAAATGTATCTATGCATTGAGATTGAAGAAAAGCTTGCAATGAATGATGAACTGTTGAAGGCTTAGGCAGAGGCTCTCAAGGCTTAAGAAGAAAAAATCCAAGCCTTAAAGAAGTAGTCAGATGATTAGGATCAGCTTCCAAAGAGAGCATAGGAAGATCAAAAGGAGCTCAAAAAGCTGAAAAACATTGTGAATAAGTTGATTCCCAAGGAGAAGGAAGGATGATAGACCAAATAAATTCTTTTGTTGTACGTACATTCTTGTATAAATTTTTCCAATCTTAAAGAAATATTTTGATTTATCGTATTATGTGATCTTTAGTACTAATATTTTAGGTACCATATTTCCTTTTCCATCGCCTTCATTACTTTTTTGAAAATCACAAAGGGGGAGAAACGAATTTCAAAAAGAACTCTCAGAAATGAATAAATTTCCCTATGTACGAGGGAGTTTATCTCAGGGGGAGTTTTTCATCATAAAAATTTTCGTATGCAAGATAATGTAAAATTAATTTCAGAAATGAGAATATGATCCGTAGTGGTTTCAAAGCCTAAGGGGAGTTAGTCATATTCACTCTGATCCATATGTAAAGGGAGACAAGTTTTAATATCAAGTTCATAAAAATTTTAACTTCTTATATTCTTTTTCATAAGGATGTTTGTTCTTTCCAAAAAGTGGGAGATTGTTGAGTCAATAATGTTTCCTTATGTATTTTCAATTTCTTTATGTTTTTAAAGTCAGAAACACCTATCTTAAGGAAAAATGTATTTTATCTTAATAAAAAAAATTCCTTCCTCAATGAAAATTTCTTCCTTATTATGTTTTTCTTTCACAAGGAAAATTTTCCTTCCCCAAGAAAAATTCATCCTTACCATGTTTTCATTGTTCATGCTATAATTACATTATGTCTAGCTCATTTTATTTCTAAAGTGTAAAAATCATATTCATATTGGAAATTCTTGGAATACTAAATACATGAATATAGAGCAATCTGTTTTAGGATCCGAATTAAGGTTTTGAGTTCTTTGAATTTTGACTCTAAACTCTTCTGAGTTCTGACTTGGAGTTATTTGAATTAAGACTCCGAACAATTCTGAGTTCTAACTCCCAGTTCTCTGAATCTAGACTCTGAACTCTTCTAAGTTCTGAAGTCGAGTTCTCTGAATTCAAACTCCGAAGTCTTCTGAGTTCTGACTCCGAGTTCTCTGAATTCAGACTCTGAACATTTCTGAGTTCTGACTCTAAATTATTGTTATGAATACTTATGAATTCATACTCTAAATTCTGGGATTCAATTCTAATGAATTCATACTCCGAATTCTAGTAACAAATTATTAATAATTCTTACTCTAAATTATTTTTACGAATTTTTATGAATTAATAATCCAAATTCTAGTTACGAATTCTTATGAATTCATACTCCTAATTATGGTTACGAATTCTTATGAATTCATACTTTGAATTCTGGTTAATAATTCTTATGAATTCAGACTTTGAATTATGGTTACAAATTCTTATGAATTCAGACTCCGAATTTAGGTTATGAATTCTTATGAACTCAGAATCTGAATTCCAGGATTAACAGTATCTGAATATCTTATAGTACAGACTCTGATTTTTCATTTACATATCCTTCGAACCGTTATTTTTCTTAGACTCTGAAAAAAAAATTTTGGTTATGCAACCTTATTTTCTCTAACCATGATATAGTTATGAAACAATGTCATATATTCTGTTTCTATCCAACTATTGTTTGAGGGACACTTGTACAAGTCCCTCTGATATTCAAGAAAAAATATGACTGTTGGAGGAGGGATCCGACCGTTGGAGATGGGCCTATAAATAGGAGCTCATTTGAATAAGAACATGAATTTTGTTGACTATTCTAAAACTCTAGAGATTACATATTGTTGAACTGATTTCTAAAGAGAGAGACTCTAATTCTTTGTGCGTAATGAACATCTTTTTCAGAATTGCTTCATGTGAATCAGAAAATTACTGAGTACATTCGAGGGCTTCCAGGTATTGGAAGACAGAGGTACCAACTACCTTAATGTTTGAGGACTTCCTTGCTTAAGAAGACAGAGGTGCCGACTACCTTGATGTTGTGGTCTTGTGGGGATAACAAGACAAACTCCGATAATTGTATCGAGGATTTACCCTTGTATCGGTAAGACATACTTTCTTGAATGTATAAATCAAGGTACCTTTATCCAAGGTTTTTGAAAACCCTTCTCTTTGGGGTAAAATATTTACTACTTTTTACTTGTGTTGATTCATGTTTTCCACTGCATTTTGATTGTTATGGAAAGTATAACTATCTAATACTATCTCATACTTGTATAATATGATTTATAAGATTCAATACACATTAATGTAGAATATTTGTTTTGTAATCTTTTGTTATGCTTCATTTCAGGAATCACTTTTTCAGAATTACATTCTCAGAATCACATTTCTGAAATCAAGAAAATATGTAGAACATAGTGGTTTTTTGAATTTATCTTGTTTAACTTTTTAAAACATTACTATCTTTAAAAGTTCGAAAATAATTTTTAAAAGTATACAATTCACCCCCCCTCTTGTATATTGTGCATCTACATCATTAGATAATACAATCAGCGTCATTTCCATCCTACAGTTGGTATCATAGGACAATATCATACTCCATACCATCCTAACAGTACATTCTCCCCACCTTGAGAATATCCATTAAGAGCATGTCCTATGGATAACTGACAATGTAAAGCCTCACAGTCAACATCCCCATGTTCTGCCTCCCTAACTCAATGTAAGAGTGAAGATGTGACAACCATCTGCTAAAGGTAAGATGCATCCTCTCTATCCATGAAGGAGGACTGAAACATGGCTAACTGTAACGTGGATGACCTCTCTGTCACCTCACTCAACAGCTACAAGTTCAACCTTCTTCTAAGAGAATATACCAATCTGTTACCATTACCAAGAGTATAGATGATCTTGAAATCACAGTCCTAGAGGGAAAACATCTGTCGCCTCTTTATCATATTTAGATACTTCTATGAGAAGATGTACATGAGGGTCTTGTGGTCAGAGTAGATGATGAATCGCTCACCCATAAGGTAGTGTCACCACATCTTCAATGCGAAGACTACAACTGCCAACTCAAGATCATGGGTCGCATAGTTCTCCTCATGCGGACTAAGCTGGAGCGAACCATAAGCAATAACTTCCTGTCTCTACATCAGGATAAAACCAATCCTATTCCCTGATGCATAGAATAATACTATGTACTGGACACCCTCCTTCAATAATCTTATGATCAGTGTGCTCGTCAAACTCGACCTCAATTACTCAAATGCCAGCTGGCACTTCTCCGTCCACAAGAAGGGTTTACCCTTTCTAGTCAACGCTATCGTTGGTGATGATATTCTGCAGAAATTAGGAATGAATCTCAAGTAATATGCTTCCAGCCCAAGGATTCAATGCACCTCCATCACACTTTGATGTGGCTCCCATGCTAACTCTGCCTCCACCTCGGATGGGTCCACAGCTACTCCATATGCTGAAATGACATGTACGAGAAAGTGGACCTCCCGAATCTAGAATTGGCACTTTGAGAGATTCCCATTATGTTTGTGCTCTCTGAGCAAATCTAGAACCATCTGCAGGCGTTTCACGTGCTCCTCCTCTCACACTAAGTACACAAGGATGTTGTCGGTGAAGAAAACAATGTACCGGTCCATGTATGGATGGAAGATTTGTTTCATAAGTCCCATGAAAACTATATGGTAATTCATCATGACAAAAGCCATCAACAAGTAGTCACAGTGACCGTAGTGGGATCTGAAATCCATCATTTGTATATCCTCATCTTGTACTTGTAACTGGTGGTAACCGGACCTTAGGTCAAACATTGAGAACCAGTGTGACCCTATTAGCTGGTCGAAGAGGTCGTCGATCATTGGTAGTGGAATCATGTTTTTCACCGTTACCTGGTTCAGGCGCCGGTAATCCAAAAACAACCTAAAACTCCCATCTGCCTTCTTGGAAAACAATACAGGGGCCTCTTCGGGTAAAACACTAGGTCTCATGAAACCCTTGAATTGCAAATCCTCCAACTTCACCCTCAAACTCGTGATTCTCTTTGGGATCCATCCAGTATACTGATGAGGAAATTGGTGTCGTCTCAAGGTGTAAGTCGATGAAAAAGTTGATTTCATGGTGGGGAGCTAGCCCTGGAACATATTTGGGAAAGACTTCCTCATACTCTGCCACTACTACTGGGAAGAGAAAGCTCACAACATCTACTACTCTGAGTGTAAGGCTAGCCAACTCATTAGAGATCAGTTGTACCCTCCTACGCATGATCCCATTTTGTGCTGCCTGAGTCTCCTTTTTACTAACAATGGAAAACCTCATCACATCATTGTAGACACACCGCACTCTTATTTTAAAGATTTCAATCAGGGCATGGACCAAGAATAACCAATCCATACCGAGAATTACATCGTATGGCCTTGATGCTGCCACCACAAGGTTCCAACCGAAACTCTCTCCTCCAATGGTAGGATCATACTATCTAAAAAGGTGCATGATCATCGAGTCTCCTCCCATAGGTGTCTCCAATCGTAAGGATTGATTAAACGACTGTACTAGAATCTCAATGTTTCTTACAAGATAGGTGGCAAGGAAGGAATGAAAAGAACCTGTGTGTATATGCATAGCAGCTAAGGTAGAGAAGACACAGATCATACCTCTGATCATTCTTAGAGTCCTTGTGTATTATTCCTTGACTAGATGTAGTTTTCCCCACACCTACCCACCATTTTCTTGAGCCTAGTTCAGAACTCTAAGGGGTGATGGTGGAAGTAGATCGAAGAGTCTTCCAACACCTACAACTCTCCCTGCCCCTCTGACATGTTCGCTGCCTAAAGGGTTCGTCTGCTCCACTCTCTGCCTCTGCCTCGGTGGTCTATCCTCCGCATCCCAGTCATTAGATCAACAGTTCTGAAAATCTCTAGCGAGATGTCCCCTACCATCACACAAGTAGCATCGCCTATCCCTAAGCTGACTGGATTCAGCTTGAGAACCCTGGACTACCAAACCCCTAACCTGGGTCCTCCTGTGACATCTCCAATGTCATGATCCTAATGCCTGGCATATGCTCCCTGCTGTTGAGGTCTCCACACATGTCGGCCTACTGTTGACAATCGTCAACTATCTCTGCTTCTCCAAGAACCTCTAAATCACCAAGGCTCGCTCGAGCACTCCGACATAAGTTGGAATGCAAAGAGGCATGAAACTATATCAGATGTCATGTCATAGACCTCAACCAATGGTCCGAGATCTGATGTACTAATCCCTAACCATATCTATGGAGTACATGGAAAGGTTGGTGAACCTCGATGAATAGTCTGCCACCGTCGAACTGCCCTGCTGGAGCTGAAGAATCTCCTCGATACACACTGATCTCAACATAACCAGTGAAAAGTCCCCTCTAAGGAGTCTCTCAAACTCCATCCATGAAAGTGTCTCCCCGTTGTGAGTTTTTGTGGTCAGACTCCACCATCCTCATGCCAAACCCTAAAGAAGGCTCACTCCTAGGATCACCAACTGATCCACTAGTGTCCTCACAAAACAAAAAACTTGGGTCACCACCTCAATCCAGTCCTCATCCACCCGAGGTTCGGTCTCCCCTCAGAACCTAATGGGTCTCTATCTCTGGAAATCATAGAGTGCACATAGCAAGCCTCCCTCATCTCTCAGAACTGCAAGTACAACTGGCTACTCCACTAGTGGTGGTATAGTAGGTACACTACCTGGAGGTAATGACTGGGTAATTGGTTCCCATATCAAAGTGTCATCACTAAGGGGTCATCCTTGTGATCGTACTACTAAATCCTTGTGGGTATGCGTCCTAGAGGAATCATGTGAAGAACATGATGTACCATGGTCAAAGAGTATATCTGGATACCTGAAACAAAGCACTTGGAAAACACAAACCATTCTTATATAATGCATTTACCTATATCTTATTTCCCCACAACTGGTGTTTTCATGTACCGAGTAGAAAAGTTGGTTATCAGAGTCCTCGTGTATGGATACATCAGCTGCTCGCACCAACACTAGAGTATCTAGCTAGAAAGATGAGCTTGAAACACATAACAATATTTCCATAACCCAAACTCATAGACCCTTGGTTCTAAGATAGAACTGACAATCATTGATACCACTTCCTCACGAACCGTCCCAGTGGGGCCCACGTCGCAACTCCCCATGCCTACCTCCAACAAGTCAGGGGTTGGTGACTAGCACCATGTAGGCATAATACTAAAATGGGAGGCATTTCCTAAGTACCTATGCACACACACGCACACATCTATAAGCCCACAAATTCTGAAATGTAAAAAACCCACTTAGGAACAAAACGCATGAATTCATCTAAACCCGACCAATAGAATACGACGTGATGTAATGTACTGAAAGTAAACTGGTCCAGAACACAATCCCATAAAAAAGAGTCTGAAAACAACAAATTCCAACCTGTAAACACAAAAGGTACTTGGATTGCTACTCATAGCTGTTGGAACATCTCGTCTAGTAGGGAACTCAAAAATCCCGGTCCTGTCCTTGTCCGCCCTGCACTCTGTCAAAAGGATTCTCATCTGCACAAGACTTGACACATGAGGGAAAACCCATGCAGGGGTGAGTATAAAAATACTCATTATAGGACTCTGAAAACCACAATGCAATAAACAAAGGGAATGTATAGTCATATCTAGAAATTATATGTCTACTAAACATATAATAGCTGAAAATAATCAAGATATAATCAAAACCTATAACCTTAGTCTAGAGACAAGTCACACAACTTTATTCTCCCACTAGGGATTCAGTTTGAAGATTCCACGAAGCACTCATCCGAGAGAACTCAGTCGTTGAGTTTGATAGTTATAATGATGTTTGTCTAAAAATTATTGTCATTTAAGAAAAGTCATGAGATATAGATACACTCATTCTAGGATAACACACTCTTAAGTGCGGACAGATCACAGTACACAGATGAGGATCACTTCTAGGGCCATGGCGGTTAATGCGACTCTTCCGGATTCACCTACTCTGTAGAGGATCGACGCCCTGTGGGGATAGTCATGTTGATAGCTGACTCTACCTTGGAAAAATAATGGATATAGGATCTCACTCTGGGCCTCTCGGATGGATACCTGACTCAATCCCAGAAACTTCTACTGATGTGATCATACTCTTGAAAAAAGAAACGATACCTGACCTTCAGGGGAACGAGAAAAAGGGGAACTATTCCAAATGAATCATGTACAATATATATTCTACAAGAATATCATGTGATGTACTGATAAGTACACGATTGGTAGAAGTGTCACACACCATGTCTTATGACCCCAGGAACTACCCGTGTACAATGACTTGTGTTGTTAGGATGATTGTATTGAAGAAGGTATAAACAACATGTAAGAGAGTGACATTCTATGTTCCTCTATCTGATATGACTCTGTGTTTGATGGCTATGTTACTGTACATGGCTTCAACCAATGTGTCACAAATCATGTGACCGGTACACAGGTTAACCCATGCAGTCAGCCCGGTATAGCCATGTTGTGGAGTACACGACTGTGTATTCAACCATGTGTCCATGTATCCCCTAGACACCTGACGAGACCCGTGTTAGGACCCACATGTCGTTTTCTATAGATAACACATTTTTTCAACTCTTAAGGCTTCGTGGGACCCTAGCTACCACTTATTCGGACCTATACACAGTGTTTTTTGGGATAGACACTATGTGTTTTGGAAATTTCCAAAATCATGAACCTCCATAGTCCTGCCTCAAGTTATGCTCCGATCTTCAATACAGCCATCAGTCTTCTACAAAACATGACGAATAAGGTCACCCCAAGATCCCAAAGTCATCTCTATTGTTATGGGGCCTTCGATCGGCCCTTAAAATTCATATAGATCCACCCACGTGAAGAACAATCGAAGAATTCTCTCCCACAATCCGATATGATTCGTCGTCTTCCATTGTCGTCACACCTCCATTCAGTCGTCATGATGTCGGGTCTCTACTTTCATATTGTTGTGTTGAGAAAGGGAGGTGTAACAATCCATTTTTCATTCCCCCGTGAGAGAACATGAAGAAAAGAGAAAGTAAAAAATTCCAACAAACCAAAATGAGGAACGAACCTCCACCATCATTCATCACGGTGTAGATCCACTCCCGTTAGATAGATTAACACCCTACCACAAGAACGTGTGATCCGAGGATCACCGTATTTGTGGGTTGATCCACGTTCGTCATTTAATATAATAACGAAGAAAAGAATAATAAAAATAACAGACCCCTACCTCTGTCATCAAAAAAGAGGGAGATCGGTCATCATTTGGGATTCGATATCGATGCGCAATGATCCATGCCTCATCATTCATTAGTGTCCATCGAACATCATCCATGGATCGGAGAGGCTCCTTCTCAATTCGCAGGGTTATGAGGTTAACCCTATGAACTTTCTAGAAGTAGGTATTTAAAAGGGCGGAATTAGGTCAATGTGAAATAAGGAAACATTTATATAAAATAAATTATGAAATTATTTTATTTCCATTAAAACATCCAAAAACTAACTCTCGTAGCTGACCTTCACTGGTTAATGTTAGGCCCCACTAAAGGTATAGTCGCAACTCTGAACGCAACAGTGCCCTCAAATTTCTGATTGGAGCATCTGTTCAAATGTTATTTCACTTTTTTGCGAAAACCACTCAGGAACGATGTTTAAAGTTTAAATTAATTCAAGATTTTATTCTGGGAACTCTGGGCCTTGGAATATCTTGTCGTCGAAATGTCTGGTCTCGAAATAATTCCATATAATATTTAAAAATAATATACGGAATAATTAGAGAAATTAAATGTTCTATATCTAGAACTGGATCTCTACATCTTCTTTAGTGCATTGGGAAACTAATATTCTTGAATTAATGGTTATATAAATATATATCTTCATCTCTATCTACTTGATTTATCATGCCTCTGATGCATTCAATATCTGCTCTCTCATTTCTTTCATTCTTTCCGCTTGAGAAATGAATAATAGTTACAATCGTGTACAAACAAGAACTAATATCTTATTCTTCCTTATATAATATATATTCATAAATTATTAGAATATTATTTTCAATTATATCCAATTTTAAAAATCCCATAAGACACTATATATACAAATACTTTATTCTCTTAGTTTCCAAAACCGAATATTCAAAAATTTCATAAAATATCATGCTTTTGAGACACATATTTCATCCTTATTGTCATTAAAAATCTCATATTGGAACATCATGACATTTTACTATTTATTTTCCATGAATAAATAATGGGATTGATGACACATTTCCCAAAAACACAGAACTAAAAAGAAAACCATAATATATATAGGTAAAATAAAAATACTAAATATAACCATTAAAACCTAGACGTTTAATTAGTATTTATGAAAAAGAGTAAAGAAATTATTAAATATTTTTATAATTAAAATAAATAATAATTTTAATACTAATATATTGATATTAGTATATCTAAAATAAAAATGGAAATCATTTTATGCCTAAATTTTTATTTTATAGAAACTAGCTTTTTATTTTCAGTAAAAAAACTTATTCTTACTACGTAATAATAATATATATTTATTGTATGAATAATAATTTACCACTATATGTTTTATTAATTTGTATAGAAAATAATATTCAATATACGAAATGATCCTATAAAAATATTTTTTTGATATTTTTTTCATAATAAAAAACAAAATATTCAATTTTTAGGATTTGAACGTAAAAAAACAGCTAAAATTTTGGATTTGCTGAAGAAATATTAAATTGCTTTTTTTATTTTTTCTCTAAAAAATTGTTTCTTAGGTGGATAGTAAAATATAGAATATTTAGTAAAAAATAACCTTTTAATATATTATTAGTTTATAAAAATGAATTAAAAATTTATGAAAACTTTTTATTGATAAGATACAATTGTAATTATACGCTTTAAAATATTTATTGCAGCTAAAACAAATAAACACTATTTTAAAAATCAAGTAATATTTTTCTCATTTTTGTTAATTTATTATATATTTATTATATAAAAATTAATTGTTAAAACTATTATAAAATGAAATATAAAAAATAGGTTTTAAAATTATAATCACTAGAATAATATTACCTAATAAGGAAAACTTTATTTTAATGCCCAAAGATTATGTTACATTAGGTAAAAATTAGTTAATAGAGTAAAACTTTTATTTTTTATGGTATGATACTATTATAAAAATTGTGTATTTTTAAAGGATATATTTTAAATTATGACTCTAATATAATTTTTAAATATATATAAATTAACACTCATTTAATTACTAGTCAATGTTAAATACTATTTAGAATCTCTAGCAATTAAAACATCATATTTCCACAAAAACAATTTTTCTACACATGAAATGTTTTGATATAAAAGATAATATTATCCTTTTTTGAGATGTAACTAGGTTAAATAGATCCCAAATTATTATTAATCAGAAACAATTGATTAGAAGGGTCATATTATATTTTTATTATTAAATAATGACCATGTTATATTTTAAATCAGGATTAATATGGTTAAAAATTTATAAATAATGTTTCTGAAATTTGAAATGACTAAAATGTCACTTTCAAGTTCTATAAAACCTAGTAGGGTATTAAATTCAAATCCTCATGTATCACTTACCATTTCTTCACATAACTCACATAACATACTTAACCCACCTAGCACCAATGTGATGTCATTATTTTCAATTACCTAACTTTTTTTCTTTGAAGAAGACCATTTTTCACCTATAATAGGAGCTCACTCTTATATATTCTCTCATAACTCTACACCAAAAAGGAATTAATAATTATGTTACATCATATATCCCTCTATAAATTACTAAAAATTAATTTTCAATGTTTTTAATGATTCTTTCCATCCTTTTAGAATCTACTTAGCAGGATAAGGGTTCTCCACCACCTCCTTTTGTTTCAAGTACTTATTATTTAAATACATTTGAATTCCATGTAATTATACTTTTATTTTTTCATGATTAATACTTTAAAATTAAAATTATGAAATATTAATGACTGAATGATATTATAACACTTTAATCTCCTTTCATAACCCCTTTTTTATTGCCATCATGCTACTAAAATCACTTTGTGATTCTCTCCCTCATTTTTTTATTCAGGATCTTGCTTATTATAAAACATCTTAATTCCATGTGATTGTGCTTAAATTTGTAAATAATAAGTAATTTACTATAGTAATTATTCACTATTTTTGAGATACTACCCTTCCCTCACATTATTCAAATTTCATAATTCCATATTTATTGTCTCTAGGCTTCTGGAATCATTCCATAATTCCCTACCTCCTCTTTTTAGTTCATGATTTTCCTTATTGTAATAATTTTCTTAATGTTTTGATATTTTTCATCCATTTTCTCATAGTTAATATTTTACATTTTAAATGATTCACTATTAATGATAGACTACCCTTCGCTCACATTAATCTCATTTCATAGTACCTTTTGAATAGTCGTCATGCCTCTAAAATTATTTCTATGATCCTCTCATGCCTCTTTTAAAATTAAATATGTTACATTATTGTAAATAATTTTATTTCTATGTAATTATTATTCTATGTTATGATTAAAAACAATATATTTTCCGATTTATTATCTATTAGTGATATACTTCCATTACTACCCATTAATCCCATTTGCTAATCCTTTTGAATGCTAATAATGCTTCCAAAATAATTCCTTAATTTTTTATCATCATATTAAAAATTACCCAATGATAATACCATTCTAGGGAAAAAAGATAAATGGAGTTTATAAAAATTTATGGATATTAAAAAAGTTATAAAATATGTGATTAATAAATTTATGGATTATAGTTTGGATGTAACTAAGCAGGAAATCAAGGTAAGGGTTTTCTTATATATCACCATTCATTGAGGCATGTTATGGTATTATGCAGCAATATTCAATTTTATGTTGTAACTACAGCACCCATGAATTATAATATAAATTTTTTTTGGAAATTGAATATTCACTTCCATTCATGCTATTATGTTATGTGTGAAATGATTTATTTCTTCCAAAAAATGTAATGGTTTTTCATAACTCAATCTTCATGTTATGTTATAATGTTTCTTCTGGAGATTAATCTTTCATTTCATATGGTGTACCCTATTATTATATTGTTAGATCTATTTTTATTAAAAACTTCCCGATTTATGTGTTCTATTCCTTCTTGATAATGTAACTCTGTTAAGAATAATTCCCATCCTTCATATTGACAGTTTACCCTCCTTGACCATATTTTCCATTCCTAGAAATATCCACATTTATACTTGGTAATACAACTTTTTGGTATCTTATTTGACAATTATATTTCCATTAAACTCTTTAAAAGGTATTTTTTTGTTACAATTTTTGGATATGAGTTTCCAAAGAGGGTATTTAAAATTGTTTAAAAGGATTTTCCATCCTTTAAAAGTAAGATTTTTTATATTCCACTATATATTATTTTCCATACCCATTATGTCATTTAAATGATATATTATTGAATAATAAATTTAAAAGTAAACTATTTCAAAGTGTTTTAACTTCACCATTAAAAAATACATTTTAATGTGACAATAAATTCATTTATGACAAAGATACTTTTTTTTCTAAAAACATTTTTATGATTTCACGAAAATTTTATTCTATATAAATAAAGGTTTTATTTATTTCGATATTTTTGATAAACCACATTATAGATGTTCTTATAAAATACTATATTAGGGTGATTGAACATGGGTATCAATGATATGCATGTTTGAGGTAAATTTCAGTGATACTATCTTGATGTATTGTGATGCCCATTTTTTCATTCCCATTGTTTCAATATGATTTGATGAATGCAACCCATTTAATTTCCCAATGGTTTTAATAATATGAAGTATTAGTCTATTATGGAACTCATATTTATGGATTATGACGAGTTGGTTCCAATTTTTGGGGGACACACTAAAAGAATGAAAAAATAGTCACATGTAGAAGTGAAATACGACTGGATGTATGATAGACAAATACACAAGATGTTTATGAATAGATCAGTGTTGTGGAAGACCAATCCTAAAGAAAATTCCATTCCTCCATTACCAAGTGCATCAAAATTAGGAAATCATTTCACACTAATCACTTCCAAAAGATTACTTGACACTCATACCTTATTAGGGACACCAAAATCAATGAAAATTCATGGAAAAAGTACAAATAGTTGTAAATGAAGACATTATATTTAATGACACTCAGAATTTATCCAACATTCATGGGAGGAACCATATTAAATGATTACTATTATTGAAAGTACAATGATTATAATCAAATGATAATCATTGCCCGTATCTTTCCATTATAGAATGTCTAACAAATTGCAAAACATTGTTTTATAGTGTATCCTGTTCATACATTATAGATGCTTACGAATCTCTATTCAAGGTTAGTCCCCAGTTACTTTTAAAGAAATTTCAGTCAGTTGTACAATTCACATAACATTCCCATATCCATGGACATACCTCCAAATGGAATGTCACTAGTGATTTCATATAGAATTGTTGGCCTTCAATGGTTTTCCTAGTAAACAGATCTAGTTTCTTATTTCAAAAGAATTTATTCTAGAAGGTTCATCAATATTATGGAACACCCTTGATGTCACTATTAATACAAACTTATGATGCTCTAATATACTACGGGTGAATGAAAATACTACTACATACACACTTATCACATCCACCTACCACTGATCAAATTTTTGAAGCATGTAAATTTGATGCTCGATCCTTCGATGTTTAGAACAAGGATTTACGTCCAAAAAATATACCAATTTTTTAATTAATCTTGGGAAAACATTTTCACCACTTCTCAATATACTTCCTATACAGTAACAATATTCATATAATTTTTTTCCTTCCATTCTCCCAACCCCACTATGGAATGATGCTTCATAATAATTTCCTAAAATAAATAATGGTGAACATGTCCATAAAATTTTGATACCATAATTCTTATTAAGATCTAATACTTTATCCTATATAATTTTTATAAGGATGTGTTACTTTGGGTCTATATAAAATTTATTTTAATCAAATACCATATTTTTATCCAGGTTTATTTCCCTTTTGATGTCACATAAAAAATTATCTTCCTCATGAATTATTCCTAATTTATTAAAAAAAAAATTTAACCAAACTATCTCATTCCAAGCATATGTTTCCACTACAATCTATACATTTGTTATAATTAGAGTAAAAATTTTCTATAGTCATGACATTCAATTGATCATTATTACTATGTAGGTAAATATTAAACAAATTATTCCATTTTAACTATCTGAATCTCTATAAATGTCATCATCAATAAATCCTTTAAATGTATGTTCCTCCCAAAAATTAATAGCCTGATCTTATTTTCCTTTAAAATTCTAAAATATGAACATGATGAATTCCTAATGAACCCTTCCAGGGTTGGACATAAATTATCATTCAACTCCGGTTGAAAATGAAATATTTGGCCAAGTAAATTTTTTTGAATACATTATAATTTCGAAATATGAATCCTAATTTTTCTTTCTAGATGTACCAATGATCATCTTTTATTATAGGTTATGGTGTCATAGAATATTTTAAGTGTCTAGTGATAGGGGTGGAAACCGGTTTAAATTCAACCCTACAAAACCTTTCAATTATTTTCTATATATATTCAACGTTGAGAGATAAAAAAATATATTTTATTCCTATATAAATATCTCCTCTTCCCATTATCTTCATTTCTTGATCAATTTATTTTATCATGAATCTTCTATAAGACTATCTTTAAAGAAATTCAGTACTTTTTATGTCCAATAATATTATAAAAATTTCATCGATATATATAAACAAAATGATGAAGGTCCCATAATCACATTTATTAATATAATATAATTTATAGGTTTTGAATTTTTCAAATCCTTCATCTTCATTGAATCTATAAAACTTTTTATTCCACTATCATGGGTCTTTCTTCGATGCATAAAATATATATTTTAGATTACATAAAAAATTATGATGCCTAACATCTAGTAAAATTGTTCTTTGTTTCATGTTAATATCCTCCTCCAACTCACCATAAAATAAATTTATCCTGACATCCATATTCTCTAATTAAAAATATGTTCATGAAACTAAAATTATAACTTTTATGATTTTAGAATGTTATACTATCAGTGAGAATATTTTTGAGAAATATACTATTTAATTTTTTTATCCCCTTCGCAACCAACATTTCTTTGTATCTATTCATACATTAGGACTCTTCCTTAAATAGGTAAACCCACTTATTTTCAAGTTCTTCTTTAACCTCTCATGGTTTATCCAACCCCCATGTTCTTTTTAACTTCATAGAATCCATCTCTTAATTAATGGATTTCTCCCACTGCTTAGAGTCCAAATGAGAAGATCCCACCTCTGGATTCACAGGTTCTCTAATTTTTAGTAGGAGTATAATGTTCTAATCATGATGAATACAACCAAATGGTCTATTGTTTCAGGTTTATCTCATAAACTATATCAATTTAACTGAACTACATGGGTCTACACATTCTGTCAGCACATGAACCTCTAGTACATGAATTGTTGGAGCATGAACATTCAACGCTCCCTCTTGATCTCTAAATACACATTAACCTTATTAAACTTTTATTGGTCTTACTTTTTAACTTATGAGGCCTTCAACATGTTCATATGAGTTCTCCTGTTATTTAAAAACAATTTTACTATAATAAACCTGAAATTATATAGTTTATTCTCTTTCAACTTATAATTCCACCAAGTTATGAACATTATGTAGAATCTTATCAAAAAAATATCACTTATTCAGATGACCAGTTTTCTTTCACCACCCATCAAACGATATTTATACTTTCCATATATATTACCAATAAAATATTTTATATTGGATTTTGATTAATGTTTTTCATTATCATTATAATTTAAATATATACATGTAAAACTATTGAAAACATTAATATGATGAACTTTTTGTCTTTTTCCTAACCATGGATCCCCTAGATTCTTCTTCGCAACCACTGATGCTTGAATAATATTAGTGATATAAGTTATTGTGTTGAGTTCCTATTCCCAAACCACATTAATAATTCCTTAGTGAAAGATCATACAAATGTATTTATGTGTTAACACCTGATTAATTATTTCAGCTACTTCATTCTCTTTTTTATTCCAAAAATCTATCTACTCGTTCCATTTCCCTTCCTGTATATAGATATTTTAGAAGTTGAATATAGTGTATTCACCACCATTGTATGTATGAGTTCAATTTAGATTCTGATTAAACTCTCTCTACAAATTCATTACAATAAATAACACATGACATACAACATATTTTTCATTCTTGAAGTAAATACATACTTTCATATTAGTATCATAATTTAAAGTTATAATTTAAAGGTAACAACCATAGGATTGAACAATGTTTAGTGTCTAGGAATCTGAGTGTAAAAGATCTAGCTTCAGGTTCATGGGATTATGATCATCGAAGATAAAGTAAAATTTATTATTCTTTTACAGAACACAAACTTCACACAGTCCAATTTTTTTTGTAATCCCAATTTAGTATACCCTTGTCGTTTAAAACAGTCAAACTCTTGCCTATGAGGTTAATAAAACTAAATTTTTCTTTGGGATCATTGGATGTTGAATATCTGATCACTACACTCCCATTTCAATTTTTTTCTATATAAAGGATCAAATCCATCAAACCTCATGCAACCACCATTGATCCTCGAGTAATGTTCCATACCCCATTTGCAATGATAATTCCAAATACAAAATCATATAATTTTTCAATGGAAATTATAATTCTTAAAATATTTGATATGTGAAGAATTTATGATAACATTAATATTCCTTTATTCTTCAGGTATATTTTGACATCACATTTTCTATCAAATTAAAATGGATTCACTATTCACCGAATAGACATTCTCAAACATTCCATATACATATTTTTCCATGAATATTTGATCACCCATTGAATATAAATACAATATAGAGTCAATAACACAAAATTATATTGGTTTATTCATATTTAGTAGCCAATCACATAACACTATTGTTTTGAATTGAAACAATATGCACAATTATATTTGGAAATATTTCTAGTGTTCTCCCTTTGACTCATGCATTCATTTTTAAAATATCATTTGTTACCGAACTTCCGCCAGATTGGACCAATACCATCCAACATACCTTAACTTTTATCAAAATGATTTTATTCTAATTTATCCTTCTAATAGACCTAATTTTGATCAGGTGACCACCCTCATCCATTGGTATTTATCAAACTACCCATTAATACCAGAACTTACCTTAGCCTTAGTTCTCCATTCAGGACGAAGTCCAAGATATAATAAAATACCATTTTAGTTTATTATATGAATTGAATAACTATATTTACCATTTCATCCCAAATCTCCAAAAGTGAGTGAAATTATAGAAATGACAATAAATTATCATTAAATGTTACCTTTTCCTATTAGAGTTACCCATGAATCACATTGTAGAAATTCACATGATCTATCAATGTCCTTCCTTATGATAACCGCAAACCAAACAACCATTGTAGCATGAAATCATTATTTAGGGAAATTTATTTTTTATACATTTTTGTCAATTCCTTTAAAAATGTATTATTTTTTATCTCATGATTGTTAAAGGAAACATTATTTTTATAAAATAGTTTAACTAGTGGCAATAATTTCTTATAAAAGTGTTCCCATTATCCTTCCTCTATTAGAAACCCATTTATCCTGGATGATGGGACTTATAATTCCTTCTATATTAGATGGTTTTAAATCTATATTTTATAGATTTCAAAATATCTTCCATCCAACTTCTTGATCCATATATTCTCTTATTGTTTTTCATGCAATATTCTACATTTGGTTAGTGGAACCAAGTGCTTCAAAACGATTTCTTGATAAAACTTGTTGGGTGAGACACCATTAGCATGAAATATAGATTATTAGTACTATCAGAAGTCAAAAAAAGTATGATTAATAGAAACAATAAAATATTAGGTGTAGATCCACACCTTGTTAAACCAAACATCTTAAACTTTTATATATATTTATGAATAAGTGTACCAGAAGTAGGAAGTCACTTCCCCATATGCACAACATAATGTTATCCTCACACACACACCTCAAAAACCATAACAAAATAAATGGAAATATAAGAATAATTGGAATATAATGTTGTAAATTTACGTAGGAGGTTTAATATTTAATGAATATATATATATATTAATATATATATGATTTTTTATTTTAATTAATGAATTATTCAATAATGAAATGGGTTTTGGTTTTTCTTCCCATGAAGTGGAAATTCTTGACATTGAATAAAAAAGGATGAATGTGTTCCAAAACATCTTTTACATGTCATGTTCCATATATACGATTTGTAGAATCCATTCACTACATGCATGGATGGCCACAAAACAACACATGATGTTTAAGCATGACGTGACGAAAATACACAACGTGTAACTCAATTTAATGATATGAAACTCTCTTTTTTCAGAATCCCACCAAAAGTGAAATTCATACATTGTGAGAAGATAATGTATGAAAGAAATCATTGAAGACTCACACAATCGAATATTTGAGCACAATCATCAATAGGAAATGTGTATCTTAGTTTCACACCGTGAAACTAGATTACTTGATGCGTAGATGTTAGCCCCTAGATAATTTAATCCAATACATGATGTACAAGACTTTCACATTCCGTACTTCTTGGGAATATATATATATATATATATAAATATATATATATATATTATAGCACAACTGCATACAGGGAGTTCAGACGTATTGTATTTTATATCATTTTCTTCATCTTTTTTCATAGATTCTCATCCTCAACATGTTTTCCTTCATTCCATTCATTATTTTACTAAAATAATGTGATTTATTAACAATTAATTCCCTATTAATCACCCATAGAAACTCCTATTTTTTCCCATGTCCCGTTTCAACCCCACACTACATTATCCCACAAAGAACACATGTTTCCCCATTTGATATTCATCTATAGTAACATTGTGATTATTTCATAATTTTCTAGACTACACATCTCTTATTATTCATTATTTAATTGTGAAAATATATTATTTGATTAGATATCTATTGCTTAAAACTGTTTGATAATAATTAGTTTTTTCTTAAACCCAAATTATTTCTTTTGAATCAAATTTTCAAATATGCACAAAATTATTGATATTTTTTTGGATCAAAACTGTAATAAAAAACTTCTTCTCTTTGGGTTAGGGGTCAAAAGTAGGGGTTTTAGTAATGAACCCTGACTCATTTAAAATTATATTTTTCTTCCTGAGAAAATGTGTGTTATATTATATTATTCACAACAAAACTATATCTCCTAAATAATGATTGATAAATTAGTCACTAAATTGGAAAAATTTGGATCACACCAATCCATTAGAATCGTCACCTCTGCATGGTAGAAAAAATACTAGTAAACTAATAAAAATCATTAAAAATGATATTCATGAATATTTAATAAAATAATGAAATGGTATTTAGGGGTTATAAAGGGAAGTGTAACCATTGAGATTTGACTATTATATGACTATTGGTCAATTTGACCATTGGTCAATATGACTATTGTTCAATAGGACCATTGGTCAATATAACCATTGGTCATTATGACTTTATTTGAACACTAAAGAATATACCCTTATTTAATAATGTTACTATTATTATTAGTTTTTATAAGTAGTAATGGCAATGTACAATTGATATATATGGGTGGATCGATGGCCTCAAAATGTAGAGTCATGTCATTTGAATCCCATTTGACATAACATGGTAGGGAGGTATAATCATTAGGGTTTTCCAATGACTAAGGCCAACTTGATCTTCAGTAAGTGAATTTTGAAAGAAATTTCAAATTGGATATTTTTGAGTTAGTTGTGATTACCACTCAGCCGATGTATACAAAGCCACCCTACAAAACTACCACCATTGCACAAATTACCCTTCAAGAATATGCATGTGTAATAATAATCTACGATTCCAGGTATCAATTTGAAAAATTGTATTGAAATTTTATAAATAAAATTATTATACTAGGGATTATATTTTTATTAATAGTTTTTCTTAATAAAATTTTATTTTTATTAGAACAAAATTTAATTAATCAATTTTCAAAAAAAAACTATTCTTTTGAGAAAGGATAATTTTTTTTATAATAAATGATGATATTTTGAATAATATTTATTTATAACCAAATAGTATGTAAAAAACACTCTTATTTAAATGTAAAGGATAAAATAATTTTATTATGTTCTAGGAAATTGTTATGTTTCAGAAATTTGACTTTGCAATACAACCCTTTAATTTAATAAATATGGATTTTTATATTTAGATTTAAATTATCCAATATAAATAATAATTATAAATAAAAAACTTATTTTTGAAATTAAAATATCAAAATTAGGTAATGGTGAATTTATGATATTTTTCTAAAATAAATTATTTTTAAATGAATAGTAAAAATATTGTTTTGGGTTTTCGGTATGTTTAATGACATCATAATTATTTCATAATGAATTAATAATTAATTAAAAAAAATTAAGAACATTAAATATGTTAGGTTATTAATATTATGTATTTTAATGGATTTTAATCACTTTTTAAACCTATAAATGACATTTTAATGTCTAAAATCAAGACACTGATTTGAAAAAACAATTCCTTTTAAAATAATTAATTTTTTTGGATAAAATAAGTAATATAAAATGATTATGTATTATTTTAGGGTCTAAATATCTTAAAATAATATCCTAATTTCAAAAAATATGAATTAGCTAATTATTTTACATTTTCCACAACCTATATTCTTGAGGTTTATATTTGGGAATTATAAACTAAATCTTCCACTTTTACTATAAATACACAACCATTTATCCATTTAAATTCTCTTCAAATCCATCATATACAAAATTCTAGTGTTTAATATCCCATGTATTCCTACCAAGGTGTTTTCAATCTCTTAAGTTTTGATTACTCATTATATATCAGTAACTCTTCATGGTATGGGAATTACCCTTCTTTTGTCTTCAATTCAAGAAACTATTTTTTATATGTCTTATAAATTTAACGGTTACTCTCCTTTATTACCATATTCATCATACCCTAACTTATAAATTATGGTTTCTCAATGGTAGACCCTTGTCCCATATCATTTTACCCTTATTTAAAATCATGGCATATGCCCAATATGCTTTCGAATTTTGTCCTCGAAATTTTTCTCTCTGATTAATAAATTCTCGTCTATTTTCTTTTTTTTAATACACAACCCTATTTCATTTACATTATTATTCAACTAGTTTTAAATATTATTTAATTTACTTGAGGATTAATAAACATGAAACCCTCATTCCCTTTTCAAGGTTTAATAATAATAAAATGATCATATCTTTAAGGCCTTTTGAAATTCCCTAATATTGATAATAAAAACATTTTTTATTCTCCACATGTTTTTTATTAAATGTTTTTTATGATATATATGAATAAAATTAATTAATAAATATTAAATTTGCTACCTGATAGTCTGAAAATTCATTTGGTAAAAAATTTTATCCCTAGATAGGAAATTTCATTACGATACGTTTGTGAATAACTTTGGTAATTTTCATTTATGACACCTTGGTGAAAAAACTC
Source organism: Viscum album (assembly GCA_963277665.1). Classification (NCBI taxonomy): domain Eukaryota; kingdom Viridiplantae; phylum Streptophyta; class Magnoliopsida; order Santalales; family Viscaceae; genus Viscum; species Viscum album. The sequence goes on along the minus strand of OY728136.1, from coordinate 2,084,155,862 downwards.
GGTGATATGATTATGAATGAATCATTTAAATATTGAGGCAACATTTACATATTATTATTCATGTTATTATTTTTATAATACACATCATGTTCCAGTGCTCATTCAATAATTATATTTATTTTGTTTTTATTAATATTGATCCTTAACACATTTAAATAATATCCCTTACTCCTCCTAGCTGGGCCTCATTCACCCATATTTAATTTGATATATTTCAATGGGTAATTAGATTAAATAACTGTACAAATTATCAACCAATTAATAATCCTTTCATGTATATTAGAATAATATTTTATCATTTTATGTCTTATGTTCCAGATTTCCAAGAAATTAACCTTTAAAAGATCCCTTATTTGTGCCCTATAATAAAATGTTTACGTAAATAAATTAGAAATATGACATAGTTTGTATCGAAGGAAGGATTATTTATTTGTAGAAATTAGGAATACAAATCCTTAATATGAACCAAATTTGAAAGTCTAAATGTATTAAAAAATCCTTCCATTTTGGTGAAGTATTATGTAACTGGTAATTGAGGAATGAAATCACTATATAGAGACAAAATAATTACCTTTTTTCCTGGAAGATAAGTATCTTAGGGTAACACTAGAAAGGACCATATTGAGCTTGACTCGATTGGGTACAGGTGCATGACAATTCGCCTTACTGGAATTCTATTTTTACACTTCAGGGTGGTATGTTTTATTAATGAAAATATTTTTATGAAACATTATGAAGTATATATTGAATGTGTAATTATTGATAAATAACATATTTAATCATGATGTTTTAGGAAAAAAATCATTTTAGAATTATAAGATTCTTAAAAGAAACACAATTATCACTGAAGTTTTCTTATTTGACCTAATGATGAGAAAAAGGAGGTTCGTAAAAATGTTGAGTGTAATGGATTATGCACTGATTCCCCTTAAATAGAAGACATAATGGAAAACTTCATAAGTATGATGTGTAAACTCTATAGAGTAGGGAATAATGACTAGAATCATGTTCAGCTACAAGATTCACCATAGAGGGAAAACCTTTCCGTTGAGTCCTTCACACTTAAATTACATCCTTCTTTCATTGGATCTATAGACCCATTGACTGTTAAATAAGGGATTAGATTTATTGGAAAGATATTTTCTATACTCTATTGTTTTCAACAAGAGAACTTCACCATAGCATATAACGCTTGGATGGAGAAGCTGATAAGTGGTGGACACTTATTAAGAACATAAATCAATTAAGGGATATATATTTTATATAGCTGTATGATTTAGAGGATATATTTTCCAATAAATATTACAATCATTCTATTATAATAAAATAGGGATGTAATTACTCAGGCTAAAGAATAAGTAAAATGAATCATTGGGATGTTATGAGATAAACATTACAAGACATTCTTGTTTTTCCTCCAGCATATTATGGATCCTATATTGAAGTATGATATATTTTTCTCAGGAATAAGATCCAAAATACAATGGAATCTAAGAAATCATGACAATGAAACTACAAAAAGATTGTATAGAGTTCTATGATGTTGTAATTTTAGTTTTTTTAAATAAAAGAGTCACATAGGTTAAATGAAAATAATATATTTATGGATCCAAACACATGGATGAACTTTGACCACATAAGAGGATGAAAGCAAGAAATATATCACACATGTAAAAAATATATGAAATATAATTTTAATAAATTCATTCTCGGAATGGAAAATTGAACATGGGTTGAATAGATGACTATACATCCCATAACAATCATAGTGAGGTGAAGCCTCAACTTCATAACACTGACGATAAAGAGAATATAGTACATGCCCAAACTGATGTACAATGCTTCGTGTGTGAATTTCTTGATCACTTTTCCATTCACTTTCAAAATGATAAGAAATTGGACTAAATCACTATCAACCCTAGTTTAGGCCAATGGAAATAGGTTGGGAATTTTCTATCATAATTGTTGAAGTAGTGAATCCAAATGTTGTTGTGGCAGGTACATTCAATGTTCCCTCAAAGCTAAAAATGTATTATTTAATTATGGTTCCACACATTCCATTATTTCATCTATGTATACAATGAATATAGAATCATCCCAAATATATCTTGAGGTAGATTTATCATTGAAGTCCCATGAAGGTATTATCCATGATTCAAAAGTGTATAAAAACACTAATATTGACTTTGTGGAGCACTATATCATTGAAAATCTAGTAGTACTTCACATGGTAGAATTAAAAACATTACTAGGGAGGTAATGGAACTCAAATTATAATACTATGATCTATTATAGATTTATGGAAATCTCAGTAGTCGTGAATTAACAACCTATTGTTTTTTAGAGAGATATCCCAACCAAAGATTAGTCAAGAATCACCACCCAGAGCCTTCTTCATGGATATGATAGGTTAATATAGTGGTGGAAATGAATGTATAGTAATATAAAATGTAACCATTTTATAGGAATACATTGACTTATTTCCTTTGGAGTTAAGTAGAACTATAAGTATGATAGGTAGAGTGCTCTATTGAACTCACACCTGGATCCAAACCAATATCAACGATGTCAAATAGAATTGAAAATGTGGATATTGCGGAATTAATGAAATAACATCAAGATCTTTTGGTTATAGGATTTATCTAACCAAGTGTTCCTCCATGGGGAGAAAATGTTCTTCTTGTGAAGAAGAAGAAGGATGGATCAATGCTGCTTTGCATTGATTATGGAGAACTTAATATGATCATGGTGAAGAAAATGTACCCTCTCCAATGGATTTAGGGTTTATTTGACCATATTCATGCGATTCAATTATTCTCCACAATTTATCTTCGATCTAGTTATCATTAATTAAGACTGATAAAAGAATAAATTCAAAAAACTAACTTTAAAACATGTTATAGGAATTATGAGTTTTTTTATTCCCTTCAGCTTGACAACTTCACCTACAATATTTATAAATTGGATTAATATAGTCTTTATGGACAACCATGTTATTTCTTTCAAGTTTTTATTTATGATATTTTAATATATTCTAAAATTAAATATGATAGTGAGGACCATCTAAGGGTTTTATTGAAAACTCAAAATATGGATTGGTTTTTTGGAATATCCAAAAAATGTGAATTTTATTTTCAAAATGTTTGTTTCTTGGGGAACATTGTAACCATTGAAAGAATCTCAGTTGACCTATCCAAGATAAATGTTGTATATTAGTGGCCTCATCATAAAATAGAAATTTAGATTCATAGTTTTCTTTGTTTAGAAATATATTATAGGACATTTAAAAAAAATAAAGAGTTTATGATCCACTAACCACATTAACCCAGAAAGAGTATATGTTCATCTTGAAATAGGGGTGTTGGAAAAGTCTCCAAGAACTGAAGAATAGATTGATTAATTCACCTATGTTAACTTAAACCTCTATCAGAGAAGGTTTCATTATTTTTAGCGATGCATCTCAGAAAGGTCTTGGGTGTGTCATCATACAAAATGAAAAGGTGACGAGTTATGTGTCTCAAAATTTAATGTGTCATTATAAGAATTATCTATTGCCTGATCTAGAGCTATCTATGGTTAATATTTATCTAAACATTTGGAGGAACTATCATTTTGGGGATAAATGTGATATATAAACATACCACCAATGTTGGAAGTATATTTTTATGCAAAATGATTTGAACATGCGACAAAGGAGATAGTTAGAACTCTATATAGTCTATGACTGTAGAATTCATTATCACCGAGGGACTGAAAATAATTTCACAGATGCATTAAGTAAGAAATACCATGGTGTACTGAAAATGATTATGATTCTAGGAGACACATTTATAGGGACGTAGTAAGCTTGGACATGAGAATAATGAGGGAAGATATATCATCAATCCTATCCAAAAATAATTCATCAATAATCATTAATGTATAATATTAAGAAATATCAAAGGGAAGATCATTTTCTGAAAAAGAAGATAGAGGATCTAAGGATTGGAAATTGTCTTTTGTTAATTATTAACCATGAACGTGTTTTAAAATTTCATACAAAGATAAGTGTTCCATCTATTTTGGATATAAACAATGTGATGATGGATGAATATCGTATCTCTACATTCTATATACATCCTAGGAGAACTAAAGGTATAGGGACCTTAGTGATCATTTTTGGGGGATAATATTGAAAGAGATATTGGTGAATACATTCAATGTATCATAGTATGTCCACAAGTGAAGGTGGAGTGACAACTTCCTCAAGGGGTAATGCAGACATGATCCATACCATTATGGAAGTGTCATAATATCACTATTGACATTGTCACTGGTCTTCAAAGAGCATCCATATGATATAATGCAATATGGGTTGTAGTGGACCGACATACCAAGGAAAAAAATCATCACTTTTCGGGATGATTTGTACCAGGAAAAACATTCCATGTTATTTTTAAAGGAAGTGGTGAGCCCGATTGGGGGACCAATTTCTATCAATTTTTATCATGATCCAAGTCCCACATCTAAACTCTAGAGAATTACTCAACATGCTCTGAATATCAAATTGAATTTTAGTACATCATATCATCCCCAAACTGATGGACAATCAGAAATGATTATTTAGACACTCGAGTACATGTTGAGGACATTGTGAATGGAATTTAATTGTGGATGAGATCAAAATACCCAATTAGTTGAGTTATCATACTACAAAAAAAATCACTCTAGTAATCAAATGGAAACCTATGAAGCTATATACAGGAATAGCTGTATAGCTCCAACTTTTTTGGGTTGAATTTGGTGAGAGAATGATTCTTGGGCCTGATCTTGTACAAGAGAAGATAGAAAAGCCTCATTCCATCCATCAACACATTAAAGATTATTAGAGTTTGTAGAAGTTATATGATGAAAATATGTGAAGGAACATGGATTTTGATGTTGGTGATAAATTATTCATTTGAATATCAAATTGGATGTGATTCATGTGGTTTTAGAAGAAATTGATGCTTATTAAAAGGTAAATTAGTACCTATGAAATATTTGATCTTGTATAAGTATTAGCATATCAGATAGAACTTATAAAAAATATAGATAATGTCCATGATGTATTCCACACATCAATCTTGAGGATATACATACCTATAACTTCACATGAACTGAATATAGAGGTGGTACAACTAGAACAAGACCTCTCTTGTGAGGATCATCTAGTGTAGATCTTGGACCATAGAGACAACATTTTATGCAATAATACTACCCACTTTGTCAACATGCTGTGGGGGAACCATAAGTTTGAAGAGGTGAAATGGGAACCAGAGGAGAAAATGGGACAAAAGAACCCTTAAATATTTTTATCTAAGAGAAAAAATAGAAATATTATGGTTGAAATTTCTTAAGGGTGGAATAATGTAACAACCCATTTTTCTTTTGAAATTATATTATTTTCAAGGTAAAATTTTTGTTATATTATATTATACACTGCAAAACAATATCTCTTTAATAATGAAAGATACATTAGTCCTAAAAATTGAAAAATATGGATTGGTCCAACGCATTTGAATAATCTCCCCAACAAAACAGAAATAAAACAAAATATTTTTAAACTAATCAAGGTTATAGAAAATTATTGTAGTGAATATTGAATGAAAGAATTAATTTTTATTTTTATGGTATAAATATAAATTTTACCATTGGAATTTAAGTATTATGATATTATTGGTCAACATGACCACTATAAACTATACCCTTTGTTAAGATTTTTACCATTATAATTAGTTTTTATAAGTAGTATTGGTAATGTATAATTGATACATAAAGGAGAATCGATGGACTCACCTATAAGAGTCATGTTGTTCGAATCAAATTTGTGAAAACATGGGGGGGGGGATGTATTATCATTTGGGTATATATTGAATAAGACCAATACAATCATTATCAAGTTAATCTTTATGTTTATTACATATGGATGAACTTTATGTCTGTGGAGATTACCACTTGGACATTGTTTGTTAAGCCACCCCATGATTCTCCCACCATTGTACACTTTAACCTTAGGAAGTATTCAGGTATAGAAAGAAGATAAATTTCTAGGAATTAGTTTATTAAAATGTATTTCCATTGTATAAATAAAATTAGTATTCCGTCAATTCCATTTGTTATAAGAATATTTTCTCTAAATAAAATATAGGTTTAATTGAGGCAAAATTTAATAAATCTATTTTTTAGATACAAACCATACTTTTCATAAAGGATATAATTATTTATAATAAACTATTTTATCAATGAAAATATTTATTTTTAATGAAAAAATATGTAAAAAACACTTATTATAATATAAAGGATAAAATAATTTAACTATGTCCTGCTAATTTTTTTGTATCACAAATTTGACTAATCATTACAACCTGTTGTTCTTATTAAATAATAATTTTAATATTTAAAAGTAAAAATTATCATATTTCAAAAATTATTATAACTAAAAACATAATTTTACAAATAATCATGTAAAAATAATGTCAGGGATAATTTAAATGATTTTTTTAAATTACATTACTTTTCCATGAATGGAAGAAATACATTTTGGGATTTTCATTATGTTTAATGCCATCCTAATTTCTTCATAATATTTTAATAATTAAATAACCTCAATAAAAAATAAAAAATATGCTATATTATTATTAATAAGTATTTTAATGTATTTTAATTAATTTCTAAACCTATAATGGACATTACAATGTCTAAAATGGAAAATTTTATTTTATAAAAATTTTCTTGTAGAATCTTAAATATTCAATGCCAACAGAAGAAATATAAAATGATACTCAGTTCCTCTGGTTTAAATTAACCTAACATATGACCCAAATGTCCAAAAACATGGGAAAAAACCTTGGGTTTTCCAATTGTTTCTCATTTTGCACATCCATGATTTCCAAGGTATATATTTAATAATTATTAAACAAATCCTCCACTATTCCTATAAATACCCACCTATTTATTCATTCCAATTCACTCCCAAAACAAAATCTATGAAGTTATTGGGATTTTTCCTATGAATGAGTCACGAAATGGTTTCCTCATTCCCTTATGTTTCCATCCCAGATTATATAAGAGTAACTCTTCATGACTGGAGAATTACCCTTCTATTTTATTTAATTGAAGAGTACATTTTTGTATATTTATTCTTAATATTATGGTTAATCTATTTTAATACCATTTTCATCCTAATATTTTTATCATGTTATGTTTCTTCAATGGGACACCTTAGTTCTCTCTCATTTTACCCTTTTCTAAAACTGTGTTTTATACACATCATGATGTCAAATTTATTCCTAAAACTTTAACTCTTTACATACGAGTTTCTATTTTATTATCATTTTTTGAATACCCAAACCTATTTATTTTCCAAGAGGATAAACCTAGATGTAAAAATTAATTATTATATGTGGGTATTAACATAAATTAAACCCATATTTCCTTTTCATCGGTTCAAAATTAAAAAATTATCATGTCTATAAACACTTCTCAAGAACCATGATTTTGATAAGAAACATTTTCTTTATTATGCATTAGTTATTAATGAAATATTTTACTATAATTTTTATAGATCAAATTATTTAATAAATATCAAATTATCACCCTCATAGTGCTCCAATATATTTTGTAATGAATTTTTTCCCTAGAAGTGATATGTTTTATAATACCTTGGTAAAAAACTAAGAAATTTTCATTTATGACACCTTGGTGAAAAAACTTAGTTATATGATAATGAATGTCTCGCTAAAATGTTGTAGCCACATTTACATGTTATTAATCATTTTTATTATGATATTTTTTATATTCACATTCTCATTACATAACTATTTTCCTCATGTTTGTTTTGATATTCCTCATGATCAAATGTCAAATGTCCCCCTTACCTTCCCTTACTACACATATTTCTCACACATTTCATTTGATGTAAGTCCCCAAGATCTTATTTGTAGAAAAAATTCATAGGATGAACCCATGAAGAAGACTTTTGTGTGTATTAGGCGAATCTGTTATTTTTTCATGTATTGATTTCTCGATTTCCATGAATCTAAATATTTAATTATCCTATGTATGAACCATGTAATGAAACATTTATGTAATAAAAAAGTAAATATTCCATTTATTAAAACCTAATGAGCCTTTTTATTAATCCTTTGTATCATTATAGCTTTTAATTAGGTTAATAATAAATTTTCATCACATTCTTTCTCAAAACAATGACCATTTGAAGTGTGGTCAAACAAACCTGACCTAATGGAATTTGAAATACTAAGTCTATTAGACAATGATGAATTATTCATAGAAGCCAAGCATAATGAACATAGACAATCCACAATTCCAGGACCATGGGAGAGCAATAACAAATTTAGATCCAATTGGTTTTACCAAAACCAATTTTGACTTTTACACTACTCGATAGTATAATCCATAAGACATTTCCAAGTTAAATTTCAGACTATCTTGTGTAAAGTGACTTGAAATTAAAAATGATACTTTCTTTATTATCTAAATTAAAAACCAAAATACCTAGTCTTATTTGAACCCCATTATATGAAGAGTTAATGTTATGAATCCATTTAAGGGTTTTGTTCAATTGGCTATTGGCATTTCATTAGTCTTTGTGGGATAGTCCTCATATTGAAACATTACTATGAACTAGAATTATGTGTAGAATTTTCCTATAAATTTTATTCTAACATCATCCCATGTTAATTTTAGAATTCATCAGTGTGATTCAGATTTTAATAATTTTTTTATTGAGTCAAATTTTGGCACAATTTTTTGGGATAACTGTTGCTAAAGAACTGTGACCATTGGACCAAACCTAGATTATCTCAACCTTATTGTTTTATCATTTTATTTCCCTTATACCTTTCTCATTTTTCTTATTCACATGGACATACATCCCCCTCTCTCTCACTTCCATTATTTACTTCATATCTTGTGAATTCTCTAGGGGCCATCGACATGCTCATGAATCATGGACACACAAAAACGTAATTTATTCGATCATGAGATTGATTGATCTATGACTACATACCGTAGATTCACGATGGATAAAACTAATAATCTTGCATCAACACATCTTCATGACCCCAATTATGTGTCACCAGTCAATCAGGATGAGTGAATAGTTCATAAATTTCACATTATTATGGTCTTTTCTTTACCATAATTAGTTGTGTTGCACTATGTATTGTGGTCTCACCTATTCAGTAGCACAGTTTAGTGATAAAAACTAAACTCATTCACATGATCATGAAGATGGGAAAATTCAATGGTATTTAGAGTAATGACCTCTACATATAAAACTTCTGTGAGGTTTTGGATACCTTTTTCAACCAATGTGTATCATTAACTACAATTTGGTTAAGTATATTTCCTTTCTCCTTGCACAATAAGGGAAATCATTGGCTAAAAATTCAATATCACGACTCAATCATAGATTGGGATGAATTGAAAAATAAATATTTATATATGAAATTTCCACCCATCTAGACATTGAAGCTCTAGAATTAAATTCAAAACTTTGACCACGTGGATTGAAAATAAATGTAGGAAGATTGGAATATTTTCAAGTATCATCCCCAAAAATTCCCACATCATGGTCTAGTTGTGTGGCTTCATTTATATATGTTTTATAAATTAATCAAGCATGCAAAACCTATTTTAGTAGATGTAACTGATGATATAGAACTCAAGATCAATTCACTAAATGTCATCCATGAAATTATGGATTACTTTTCACACACTTTTAGTCTTTAGAAAAGTTATTGGGGACCACCCTGGTGCAGAATTCATCATATTGAAGAAACCAACTACCTTGTGGCTCAAGTTGTGGCTCTAACATAGAATTTGGATCATTCCATTTTCCTATTATACCCCCACCTACTCCATCTCCTAAAATGGAAATACAGACCAGTGAGATGTTTTAAGGCCCACTTTCTTACCTAGATTGCCGGTAAGAGCTGAAATAACCTCAAGGTCAAGATTTTAATTACATCAATTACAATCAATATGTACAATAGTACTGAAAACCATAACATGTTGAATAGAAATAGAATTAACAGAAAATTACAACTCAAATGTAGAAAAAGAAAGGTCATTTTTAATACTATAGTGGGTAGGTTCCAAAAATAAAAAAATGAACAACCTAGGTACCAACCGCAAGGTCTATCTCTCTCAACCAAAATAATTCCAACAACCTTTCCCTAATTCTTAGAAATATGAACAAACCCAACAACCACAATATCAACAAGTTCCACCAATACCTCATCCTAAATACCAAACTCTAAAAAAATATTGAAAACAAACTCACTTATTTTTTGTATAATGAAAACCAAAGGATGATAACCCATGAAACATATAATACAAACAATAAGGCTACACCATGCAACATAGATAGTCAAATGGTTTAAATTTCAAAGGCCTTATCGTATCAGCTACTTGGGAATCTATGTAGTAATACATAGGCTCATTTGATGGAGGAAGTAAAAGTTATAAAGTTAAAATGTGTTGATGTTTTATATTGTTTGAAACCACGTGAAGTTAAGGAATAAATTAATAGAATATTATGAAGATAGTCAGGAGAGAACTAAAAAGCTAGAACCAAATTAGAAAGATTTAGTTGAAGATCAATATAAAAAGGATGATGAATATATGGATCCACCTATATACAATTCACATATCCTATTGCCAAAATTAATGCAATAAGGAATATATGAGGTACCACATAAAAAATACCTAGAATTGGTTAAAGGGTTACATATGTATTTACTTTTTTAAGGAAATTTCCCAAGTACCTAATTATACAAAATTATTTAAAAAATTTCTCTCAAGTAAAAAAATTACGGAATTATGAATTTTCCCCTTGAATGATGAAAATCTATATAGTTTCCAAAATAAATCCCCTCAAAAAATGTGAGACCCCAGATGTTTTTCAATTCCATTCACTATTGAGAAATTTTATTTTGAAAAAGCCCTATGTGATCTAGGTGGAATTATCCATCTAACTCCTATGAGTGTTTACAAGAGGATAAGACTCATATAAATGAAACCAAACATTTTTTAACACAATCTTTTTCTCCATTCACTCAATCATCCTTGAAAATTTTTCAAGGAATTATTTGTTAAAGATTACAATTTTCATTTTCCCCATTGATTTTTTAGTCTATACATGGAAGAGATAGGTTAGACCCCCTAGTTATTAGAAGACCATTTAATTCCACAAGAAAAGTTATGATTTATTTTAACAAGGGGATAATGATTTTTTAATGGATGAAGAGAATGTAATGTTCAATGTAAATAAATATATTAATAAAAGAGACATATTGATTAATTTTCAAATAATTTATAAGTCAAATAAAAAATAATATCATATAAAAATTTCAAATTTTAATGTGATACCACTTACTATTAACAAGGTATCAAGTTCTTTGTAGAATGAAATTCTCACTGCACCTCCAACAAATAAGGGCATACCTCCCTTCATCTTCTCATTTATCAGGAACCATTTAACGATGGATATCAATAAAAATATAAACTCTTATACTTATGACAGTGTCTAACTATAGAAAATAAAAAAATGACGATTTGGAGGAAAAAAACATAGTTTAAGATATGTTATAGTAGTTTAGGGATGTTCTATAGGAATGGTAGAATATTATAAATGATTACCTATTGAAAAGGAGAAAAATGGAAATAATACCAATCATGTATTTGGTACGCGACATGCAAAAATCTAATAGCTTAAAAAATTTCAAACTTGTAATTTTCACACCGTTTATCCAATATAAGGCATATATTCTTCAAAAAAAATTTATAAAAAACCATGGACCTCTGGTTCATGGTGAACCACCCCCTCCCCTTCAACTAACCCTCAGTCTGGCGAGACCACCTCCCCTCCTCTATGATTCTTCGATAGAACCCTCCTCCCCTCTATCCACCTCATCTTGTGGAAAACCATACCCCTCCATCTCGAATATCACTTATATTAACCCCCCCCCCCCCACATCACCCTCAAATCCTCACCTCTCCATCCCTTTTTCCCTACCAAATAAGGAACACACAATGACCATATGCACCCCACATGATGGTCGTGTGTCTGAGCGTGAGGACACCAATTTTATACCAAAGTGGCGGAGGAACACACCGCCTCCACTTCCCAAAAATCCACCTAATTACACTTTCCCTTAATCCACCACATTAAATTCCCCTTTATCTGACTCCCACACATCATTTTTTATATTTTTAGGTCCATCCTCACCTTCATCCATTCCATTTTTTCTATGACCCCAAGCACTAGGTACAATTGGTCCACTTGTAGTCCAAGACTATGAGGACCAACAAAACATTGGACGTCATCATCCTAGAGAGTATCCACATCCACCATGAGGTTATTATCTTAATGGAACACCTATACATGTCCTATATCACACAACTGTTAGAGGATACATACCAAGAGAAATTATTTTAGATCCATTCCATTTTTGAGATAGGCATTGACTTTGTCTACTTCTGATTCAGTGGTCACCCATGGGAGCACAACCTGAGAGACATAGAATTCATCTTCAACATTTATTAAACTAATTTAGTTTCCTTACTATACTACTTCACTCTGAATCTTGATCCTAACTAGTAACATGCCGCATGATCTTTTCCTCGGATCACTATAGACTTCCAATTTGAGTATTACCACCACACAATGAAAAACCCTACACTCCAAGGTGTAACCCTTCAGATCACACATTGGGACCCCTCTCATGCTTGGCCCTCATGGGGATATTTCCACTACAGGGTCGGAAAGATCGAGGTACTTATTTTTTTTTATCACCCACTGGTGGCCCTACTATCAACATCATGAGAAAAATTCATGTGGTTTATATCGATTACGAAAATAAGAATTTAGGCACTTTGATGGGTGGATCATTTTTCACCCAATTGGATTAACATTTGTGTTCCTTTGATAATGCTAGGCCCTAAAATTTACTTACCCCTATTCAGAGCATCTCCCTTTTGATGATCCGCAATTTGGGACTTCTTATTATGGAAGGTTGCATCTTCCATTGGGTGATGGTATACATGGAGGATACTCATGAGGCCCTCACATATCATGCTACTGATCCTCTAGTTTCCCCATCCTCCTACATCATGTTCCTACTCCCAACCCATCATACACTTCAACAGATACTATACAACCATCCACCATTTACCATATCCATACTACCACTCATAACCATTTACCACCAACCAATACTTTTACGACACCACCATCAACCCCATCATACTCACCTGGACACTAGGCCATCCAGCATTGCATCGTGGAGAATTTTTTGTCAGATTTCCCACCACCTAGGAAACCTTTTTATAGACTGATTCGTTTTTAATACCATATCCACCATATCCTATCATCATCTACCCTATGATGTCCCTTCATAAACTTTTATGCCCTCCATAGATCCTACACCTACCCCTCCACCATTTGCTGAGGCAAAATTAATTTATCATGTTTCCAGAAAGATAGCCACCCTCAATATAAGAACCTATACGATGCCTATAACAGAGATAGCTTCCAGTAAAATGAAATCCACCACTGTAGTTGATCCTCCAGCCCCTTCAACCATTGCTGATTCATATATGGAGGGCCTACTACAACCATCCTTTATTTGAGAGATGAAACTTGATGAGTAGCTCAATGATTTTTATTTTTTGTGTCCCATTTACTGATGCCCCATTTTGAACTCTTTCTCGGTGATCATTTTTGTACTTCATATTTTCCATTTCCAATTGATGTGTCATGGTATGCATTATATATATGGGGAAAATTTTCTTTTTTATTTCTTGGTTTATTTATCATTTATTTAATGTGTTTCATTAGCCATGTCTAGATCTTATACCTCTTCCATTATCATTCATCTGCCTATCAACCCACTATCTTCCCTCTTACTATAGATGGCTTAGTATCTAGCTGATGTCGAATACCAGTTGACAATATTTCAATAGAGATTCACTATCAGTATTGTTACCCACCAATATTGAATGAATTATTTTATTCCTCCATGAGATTAATGATCGATACACTCTAGATGTGATTAACCCTTCTGAGTGTCCACATGATTTCAATAACATAGACATTAGTTCCTATATAAGGTAGATGACCTCTGAGCATATGGATGACACTTCCCGATACTTGTGTCCATCCATCTGGATGAAGACATTATTGTTATCACTTAATGGGATGAAACACATAGTTAACCGGGTCTTTTATTTTTAGTCATTTATTTATGATTATTTTTTCTTTTTGTTATAATTTTTGTTCATCATCCAGTTTTAACTACAATGTACCCCCATATCTGCATGTATTGGAGATATTTCTCATTTCTAGCCACTTTTTGAACCTTCCCATTTCACAAATTTTATATTGATTTAATCCAATGGACTAATGTTTTATCTATTTTAGTATATTTCTCAAAAACATTATATAATTATTTAAAATTGAAATATCACCATGTTTTCCCAGTGCTTGAAATTCATTAAAGGGTTCGCTCAATTCTCTAGAATCAATTTAAAAATAGTTTTTTTTTTCATTTTATCTATTTTATATTTCTAATATATCTTGAGTGATAATTTCCAGGATAATGCATGAATTTTCACGTTTTATGTGTGTGGTAGTCTTTTATGTGCTTTTTTGTTGGTACCCCTAGATTATTACTTGTTTTCATTTATCAAGGAGACATTTTTAATTGATATAAATCTTTAAAACTCTAACCTTATAACACATGATAGATATTACATTTTCTTTTTTTCATGTGTCTTTCAATGATTTTATCCCTCACAATTAATCAATGTTAGATTAATTGAATCAATTTTATATTTTTGGTGAGTTTCTGGCTTAATTTTCAAAATTTTTTAATCTGGGAAGTTTAACAGTTTTATGAATCTCTGATATTTTGGGCATATCATTTACAATTCTGAAAAAAATTGAATTATTACTTATTCTTAGGATTAAATTTATCATGGTAGTAAACGTTTTATTTTTTACTAATACCCAATTATAATCAAATAGGATTGATAAATCAATAAATTAGAGAAATTTTGTTGCCCGAATAAATGGACCCCCATTAGTAATGGAAGAATATCTCATGAAATAAATATTAAAATGTGGTGATTTTCGTTTTTGGAAAAATAAAACTCATATTATCATTTCCACCAAAATTTTCATGAATAATTTATCTCATTAAGGCATCCATTGAATGATCCAAATTAGAGGGAGTTGAAAAATCCACTCAGGTAGAAAAATTACTAATCAAAATTTTTTTAATAACATTTATGAAAGCTATCAAATATTCTGGGATTTTTTAGAAATAGGAAAATTGAAAATTGAAAAAACTTTTATAAATAAAACGTCCCAATATTCGACCATTTATTATGTTTACAAAACTCAAAATTTCATAGGGTAAAATCTAGAGGGAATATTTTTCACCCCTCAAAACTATAAATATGAGTGTTCACTTACATTAAAAGGTGTTGAAAGAGGACAAACTATTTCTGTGCTAGAGTATTTGAAGATTTAAGTTATCTTTATTATTTATTTCTAATTTTCTCAGTTGTATTATTATCTCTTCTTCACCTTTCATCTCTTCTACCCTTCACATGGAGGGGTAAAACATTTTAATGGTCATGAAAATGGGAGTTCCACTATTGTAATGTCAGAGTGTTGTAAATTATCGAAAAATAATATATTTTTATATTTATTTATTTATATTTTTAGGGTTTCTATAGTATCTTAATGTGATATTATTTAGGTATTTGGTTTCAATAATATTTTATATATTTGGTTGATTATTTTTGAACTCCCTCCACCCAGTGCCATTTGTCTTGATCGAGTAGATTGTGTAAAATGTTTAGTGTCTAGTGATTTTTGGATAATATGTGAAAGAAGTGAAATTTTTTATAGATATATAAAGATCATAATTTATTATTAATACTTTATTTTTTTATTTCTAATGGTATATAAGGATTCATGCACATAAGAGTAGGTTCTATTTCTTCCATCAACCAATGATGATTAATAACTAGATCGATGATTCATTCACATTTCAATAGATTGGAAGAGAAGAGTAATGATCTTTAAGAGTATTACGTCAACGAAAAGGGTGACTCTACCCTTATCCTATCACCTTCTCCATCCACATATCTTCAAACATTATTTTTAATTTCGTTATTTCTTTTCAAGATCAAACAATTTCAAAATAATTCTCTAATTATTTCTCAGGTTTATGTGACAAAAATGATTATTGTAAAATTATATATTGATACATCATAAGTCAACCAAATTACTGAAATTTATCGTTGTAAATATTTTCTATCACGCCCCATGGTAGAAAAGTGTCAAAATGTAACATCATTGGTGGGGATGTGGTGAAAAAAATCATTTTATTTTATTACTTCTCTTTATTTTATTAATGTCTCATTAAAATTACATGAATATAACCTAAAATAGTGAACCATTACCACACATTCTTGAAATTTAAATAACCATGGTGAGTAGACATAGAATCCTTTATTTTAAAACAGATTTGAGGAAATTTTCTTGCAGACCCAAGTGAAAATTCATGTGGTCACTCCATGACTTGCATCATTAAGGGATACCAGAACCAAACCCTTAGAGACATATGTAAACCACAATTAGTTTATAAAAACAATTAAATCTCCATTCTATAGTTATAAAATAATTTTTATGAAACATTACATGATCTCATTTCTTCCAAAGATACATGCCTTCGAAGGTGAAGATCAAAACAAACACACTAAAGAGTTCACACATGTCTATATTACATTTATAACCCATGGGGAGAAGTTAAAGTTATTGAAATTACAATTTTTATTGGAAAGAGATTCTAAATAATGGTTTTATATCATAGAATAAGGATATGTGAAAGATTTTAATTAATTAGTGAGATTGTTCATGAAACAATTTTTACCTACCTCTAGAAGCACGACCATCTGAAAGGAAATATATTCCATCAGGTAGTCCTTTGGAGAAACACTATACGAGTTCGGGGAAATATTTGAAAAGATATGTGAATGATTCCCATACAAAGAAATTGGTGAAAATCTTATAGTTGTCATCTTTTTTCAATGATTATAGGAAAATGATAGAAACATTATTGAATCATCCTCTAGAGTTATATTGATTGAAATGTCACTAGAAGAAAATAAGGGCTTGATTAAGAAGATTTAATAGAACTCACACTAGTTTTGTACAAGAGATATTGGAAGAAGAGGTATTTTTGAGTTGCAAAATTCTCATCCATCGCATTTTCCATAAAATAGGAGTAAACAGCTAAGTAGTTTGGTGACACATATGGCCCTGAAATAAGTAGGTGAAAAACAAGAACCATATGAGTTATATTGCTTATGGTCATCGCCAGATCATTTAACATACATTTATGACAAAATAAATAGAATGGAAACTTGTGTAAAGGCCTTTTAAATGAGGTAGTTCCAACTAAATCAGAGATGGTGGGTTCATAGCAATGTCTAATATGGATTCGGAAATTAGTAGAATCGAGCTTGGACCCCATTCCAAAACCAATTCTAAACCCCATGACCACTTCAAGAAAAGAAATATTATAAACATTATTCACAAAACAAACCACCCAATTTACCATGATCTTATGAGAAACCATCAAATATAACACAACCTTCTATGGAATAGCAACAATACATGTATGAGATCCTGGTGGATAAGTTCGATAATTTGGAAAACACGATGGGAATTCCTGTAAAAATCATGTCAAAAAACTTAGGAAAAAATCCTTCCCAAATACTCCCAAATCCATATTATAATGTCATCATAATAAAAACAAGAAGTGGAAAATAAATATCATAACCAGTAGCCCATGAACCTGAAACATGACCACATGATATTATGGATAATGATGTTGAAAATTCAGAAACGTCTATAAAAATTCATTACGGGGAAGAGACGAAAGAGGAGGATGAGAAGGATAAGATGAGTAGGAAGAGACAAAATACAAAATCACAGTGGAAAAGGAGGAGAATTAAAGCTTACCTCTCCTCCCCATTTCCATCAAGGATGATTGAATTAATGATATTGCAGGAAGTAGCATTTTTAAAAGAAATTCCGAACACCGTCTAGAAAGTGGAAATAAATATATCTCTACTTAATGTAGTCTAATAAATTGAAATGTATGATTTATTTTATGAGTATGTGTTTACCATGATGAGTATACATCAAGGGAATGGGGGGATTAATGCGGGAGGAAGTGTCTAAAACCTTATAAACCCATATATTTTAACAAACTATCAATATCTATGGATGTTTTCCATTCCATGATCCATTAGTTTCCTTAAATTTCATCATTTATTTTTGTAAGATATTTGATTCAATTAATATACATTCTCACTTATTAAACTCTTATTTTTTTATGTGAGGCATGAATCCCACAATAGGAGTGGTCCAGTGTGAAAAGATATTGACAGTTTTCTTACCATTTGTTTTGAAGGAATTCTCAATGTAATTACAAGATCTCTTATTCTCTACAGAATTCAATCTGATAAATATGGAAAAATATAGTAGCTTGTCACAATCAACCATATTATTGGGGAGAACTTTCAAGAAGGAATAAAAACCCATAATAAATTTCAATTAAGAGACACTCACCCTGGAATTTGTAGATATCAGTGTCCACTGTAGTATTATTTAATACATCAGGCACCCATTGGATGATTACTCACCCTTTTCATTCTACCATGAAGTTGGTAGTGAGCCAAGTGAAGAAAAATGTTTGTTCAATAAATTCATATCATTTGGAGAGATTTTTTCTATTGAAAATATAACTTAACATTTGTTTTCCCAATACTGATGAGATTATGATTTCATGTGGAAAGAAGAGGTGAAATATGATTTCATTAATTATTGTTAAATTATGAGGAATATGATATTGTTTCTTGTGTAAAGGAGGTCCAAGCTTTAGAGGTGAGGAATTCATGATTTATTTCATCCCTTGAGCATCCCCCAGGTGTAGAATTAAAACCAACCCCCAATGATTTTAAATTTGTGTAACTTAGTGAGGGAGAAAGATAACAAATTATAATTGAAAATAATATCATTGAAACCCATGAAAAATAATTGATTGATATTTTGAGCATGAATGTTCCAGAAATTGGGTGTATATTAGTTGATATCCAAATAATAAACCAAAACATTTGTTCACATTGAAATATTATTGGGGGAGACTCCAAAACTATCAAAGAGCCCCAAAGGAGGCTAAATATCACATTGATTTTGGTTCTGAAGAAGCATATTAAGATGTTTTTTTGATGCTGGGATCATCTATCCCAATACTGATTCACTATGGGTTATCCCCATTTATGTATTTTAAAAAATCATGGCCAAACCACAATTGGTAACGCTTTGAATGAATTAATCTCCATGAGAATTCATAATAGCTAGAGAGTGTGCATTAGTTTTAGGAAGTTGAATCAGGTCACTTCAAAAGATAATTTCCTTATCCCATTCTGTAACACCCCGAGATTTTTGGAAAAATATTCTTTTAATTTCATTGATGTCTTATGTTGTAACCTACAACAAGATTATCTTGTGCTATACGCAACACCGTATTAGCTTGCAGTATACGCAACACTATTCATAGATTGTGTTAAACACAATTTCATGTTCGTTTGATAATACTCATTCTATGGAACATTGAGTGTATATATATATATATATATATTCAATGTATAAATGAAAAATGGTTGGATTCTATTATAAGAAACAACAGAGGAGTCTTGCACAACACGCAACCCTGACTTGGCCTGCATTACACGGAATCGCGACCTTCCTCGATAGCGTGTGTTGTATGCAATACCGGGTTTTACTAAACAACGATATATTATTATAATATTTTTATGAACTAGACATTATGAATAGTATTAACTAAATTTTGAATTTTATAACATTATTATTCATCTTACACATTTTCTATAACATGATATAAGAACACAATAAATATTTCAGGTAAAATATGTATTTTTCTAAAAATGCAATTTTGCCGCCTTTTGATGGCGCACCCACTTTATATCTAGTTGTTGACATGTTTTTATGTTCAATTTGACAAAATTAAATTCCTCTTTTGAATCAGGATATAAAAATTTACATTGGATAAAGTTTTTATATTTTTCTGATAACTTTCATATTTTAATGAATAGTAAAAACACGCTATATTTTAATTAAAAGTAACTTTTTTCATCGTAATAATTTATATGGTAAAATTATAATATTTATTGGTTTTAAATTATAAATAGAATATATTTTTGCCATTTAATATAATTTATGTCATTAGCATTGATTTTACATTGAATTTGTAGGTTAAATCAATTCAATCTTTTGCAATGTTTTAAACAAAAACTCGTTTTCATTCGACAACGGGATTAATTTTAATTTAATTTCTGCAACTTCTGTGTATTGAATTTGAAAAAATGGATTCCATATTTGGAATTAGTGGGTCCAAATTATGTTAATATGCTACTTCTTATTTTTGGTAATTATGAATTGTAACTACGGTAAATTTTATTTACCATAGTTAAAGGTAAATCGGGTAATTAATGGTAAATATAATATTATAAAAGTACCCTAACACATGCCAAAAATCTATTGGATGGCTCAAAGTATACCCATATCACCTAAGGGTCGGATTAAATTTATTTTATGGACTTTTTACAATGAAAATAATTTAATTATTATTAAAACCAAAGAAAGTGACAACATGTCACTCTCTTAAATCTTATAAGTATAATAATTTTAATTTAATGATAAACATCATAAAAATTAGAACATGAATAGTATCCAGAAATATAATAAAATTATCTACATCATGATAATTTATTTAGAATTTTTAGGGATTAAATATTTGTCATCAATGGTGATACATTAATGATGCATAAATTATTTATTAAGTGAAAAATCAGTAATATAGTTTTTATTGAAATAATAATACCCATTAAAAGACCCATAAACCTGTCCAAAACTTAATTTTAGTGTATATCTACACCATAAGCATCCAATTACCTAATATATAACCGTTTTGAGTCTTATAATAGTGATTATGACACTTATATTATTTTATTTCAAATGATTCCAAAGTTGTCACCTTCATAATTTAATAAATATAACAGTTTAAATATTGTTATTTTAAGATGATAAATTCAAGTGAAAGTATTATTGTGAAAGTTAAAAAATATATCTTCATCATAGGAGTTTATTTTTAATTTTTATGCAACAAATAATTATATTAAATAATTATACAAAAATGTTGTAGTAATTATTTTATTAAGAGATTAACCAAATAAATGGTTTTAAAAATAATAAAATAAATATTATGTGAACTATTTAATGTTCTACACTAATTTTCTAGATACATATGTCCTTTTATGAATCTATTAAAGCTTTTAGTTAGAACATATATTATGTATATATTTTATTTAAAATCAAATAAATGAATAGTGTCAAAATTGACACTATTGTTATTTTATAAAAATAACATATTTTAAAATTTTTTAAAATCACAAAAATATATAAAAATTATAAATATAACTCGATATGGTATAAAATGTTATAAAGTATCAAATTATTCACAATTAAGAACAAATAAGTAATTATTTATTATAATATAAAATTTAGAATGTTATTACCACAAATAAAATAAAATTGATTAAGTAAGGATAAATCAAGTTGATAATGTTTAATATAAGTTCCTAACATATCTAAATATTATTGGTTGATGATATTAAAAACCTATCTCACCTAATATTCGAATATGAGTCATTTTTGGAGGTTTTTAAGTGGGTTTAGATTTATTATAAATTAATATTTTTAAGATTTCCAGAGGTGCCCCTCCCCTCCCTTATAAGAGGGCACCTCCTCCCTCTCTTCCTCACATCATTTTGAGCCTTGAAGCTCGTCCAACCTCTTACCATTTCACTTCCCACTTCCCTAGAAACATACTAGAGTTCCTGGTCTTCTTCAAAGACCAATGTTAATGCCCTAAGAAGAGGTCTCAAAGAGGCGCTTCAAAGAAGAGGTAATGTCCGCTACCGATTCATTCAACATTATTTCTTCTTCCACTTCTTCTTCATTTGTTGTTTCATTATGAAGTAATAACATCAGTATCACTAATATACTGATATGTTATTATAAGTATGAAACAACCCAATTTCACCTTCTATCCATCCTACGGAATAAGAAATCACCGCGCGTGCGTACGTACGGAATACCGTCTCCACGCAGTGGTGTCATCTATTTTCCACCACCACCTTTCTTTAATGGGTATAATGGTGTAAATAATGACTATATATGATTATTTTAAAGTGATATGGATTCTCAAATAGTATACATACACTCCAATACAATTCCACGGGAACGATATCATCCCTCGTGCTTATGTACGGATTACCGTCTCCACGACGCGATGAGATTAATTTTCAATGTTAACAATTAAAGAATGATTATAAAGTATATATAATAAATAATAATGAAATATAATACATAATAATTATACTAGATTTATTTACATATATATGTATGTTATATACTAAATTCCATTCAATTCAATAAGGAAATGAAAACAGCATTCATGCGTACGTACGGCCTACCGTCTCCATGAACAGTGTATTTCTTTCCATTTATCGATCTATTATATATATGTATATTGTGAATATATATTATATATAAATCATGTTTTACATTCTGGATGTAATTAATCATGATCTAAGTAATCATATGAATAATTACAAGTTAAAACACGAACGACAAATAAAACGATTTTACCCAAAATGCTACTTTAACGTGAATTTACAAAAGAACGGGTAATATAAAGTCATAAGTGAACCATATATGATATAATAACAATGAATATGATTCTTTAATAAGTCAATGGCATTATTTAAATCATTATACAGGAGGTTTGGATACGTATGAAGCGTATCAGACCTAACGTAAGGGATAATTTTGCAAATCTCATTTTTATCCGGGATTGCTTATTTGTAAGTATTTACTGGGATTATTTATATCATCCATGTCCATGTTTTATAAAAGAGTTTTCATGTATGTTTAAATTCCTTTTTACCCATTTTTTGACTTTTACTACATGGTATTTAAGGAATCTTTCTTTTGTTTACATTACGAGGTACTTTTTTGACTTTTCCGGCAAAAGTACGAGAAAATGTTTTTTTAACTTATACAGCATGAAAGGATTTTTATGGTTTTATAAAGCCTTATTTTCATGAAGCTTACTCCAAAATATTTCATGACTATTTTCAACAAAATCCTTTTCCTTTAACATTGTATGATGTTTTGTGAAAAGAAATTGATTTTGAAGAAGAAAGGATATTTTCCTCAAGAATTCATTTCAAGTGTTTTACCAAAATCATTTTCCATATAAGAAGACATTATTTCATATGTGTATGTTTCAAGTATAATGTCTCTATGATTTACATGGCTTCACTATTCTTATTATGAAATGATATCCATTTTTTATATGGATTATGTTATGATGGGATGATGTTTATGATACCAATTTTATTCTTTAGGTTATGATGAATGATTTATGTTTATGTTGTGGCACAAGTAAGAATGATTTCATTATGAGATGGGTGGGACCTATGTATCCCTCCAATGCATTGGGTAAATATTTATATCTCATGAGATAGACCTGGCTGGAAAGACAAGTTAAACCGGTTCAGTAATATAGGACTGGAACGAGGAGTGAACTTGATTCAGAAAGGGACTTTTTACACTAAGATGGTCTTGGAAGCAATGCCTTGGCTACTATGGAAATCATATCATGTGATTAATGGTTTTCCACAATTACATGATTAATTATCATGCTATTTTATCATTATTAATTTCTCCTTATAATCAATGCCTTACGTGTTTCCATGATTTATGTCATTGCTCAATATTCTGATGTTTAAATATTATGTTCATGTTTTGCAGTTCAAATGTATATGATTTGTTTTATTTTATCCACGCTTACCCTTACTAATCATTTGAGATCACGCTTTATATGTTTTCTTTTCCCTAGGATTTAAAGACTGGTTTTAGGTAAGAAAACAAAAAGGGGAAGATCTTATGGGAGATGTTGAAGATATTTCACCACGATTAGAAGATTATATTCCGAGTTTCCAAAGACACTAAACTTTTACTATCCTTGTGTGGCTGTTTTTTTATGTATTAAGTATTCCGCTAGAGTAATGTAATGTCCATGTACGTCACGCTTCAGGTCTCTACAATTGATATCAGAGGAAAGGTTTAGTTAACCTTTGGAAACTAGGATGCGAAAACATTAGTGAGATCCCTAGAGATATTTCTAAGGTATGTCTATGGATGTCCCTAAGGATAAGTATACGTATAGGATATAGTTCTAGAACTATGTTAACGATCATAGAATTTAACCTGAGATTTTAGATATTGACAGTACTCCCCCTTTACTATGTTGTTTTCCGTAGCATGATTTTTTCCTCCCACAGAATTTTATTTTTTTTGTTTTAGTCAATGGAGGGAACCAGAATGAATTCAGTTAACATTGAATCCAATGGACAAAATGGTGACTATGAGAAACAAAATTGCGTAATGCCTAGAGAGAAAGATATTGTGATTATGTCAAATCTGTCATCGCGTTATATGATTAACAAGGTGAAATTTAGTCTTTTGCCTAATTAATCAAATAAGAGGAAGGTATAATTTTATGTATGTTCGCATGTTAAGGAGCATAAAAAAGGAAGATTTAGATTTATAAAGAAGGGAAGAAGAACCTTGAGGAATACCTCAAATGGAGGGGAAGATGTTATCTGTGTGGAGAAAAGGGTCATAGAGTGACAGACTGTTATGGAGTTCAATGTCTTATTTGTGGAGAACATGGGCATTACCCAACTCAATACCTTGACATAAAAAGTTACTACTAAATCAAGGAAGCACTTATTCCATGACAGTAATTGAAGAGGATGGACTGAAGTGTTTATGTATTGGTATTCGTGAATAATGTTGTTGAGGTACTTTTATGGTGTATTAGAATATTTTTTGTATTGGTCTATTGCGGTTTTCAATAATTTTATGGTACCAGTAACCATGGAAAGTGATTGAGATATTTTTGGAAATAAGATGATATGAGAATAATGAAGGGATAAAGAGAAAATGAAATGTTTGACAGTATTCATGAGCTCATGATTGATATAAGTACTAAGTGATATCATGGTTTGAGTATATAGAATTTTGAGGATTTTGGTATGTGTAAAGTGATAACTTTTAACTACATTCATGTTTTTACTAAGGTTCAGTGGGTATTCATTCTTCAAGAGAATACATGATTAAGGTATTCACATGTTTGAAATTTGACCAACAAGATATATCTTATGATATATGGGGGATAAATGATGGAATTCACGTGATTGTTATGTAAAATTTCAAGTAATCAATTTCTTTACACTATTAGCTTGGACCGAAGTATTTTAAATAAGACTAAATATTGGAATGGATTATGTTGGACATAAGGTTGTATTGTTTAAGGATAGAACATTTTTCGATATTACTAATGGGATGTTATAGTAAGGTAGTTTTATAAAAAGGGAAACCTGCAGGATGTGCGACAGCCCATCGCGTCGAACAAGGCTGTGGGAATCAAACCCCCAACCGAAGTGCGACTGGCCTTTATCGCCTACCACTGGCCTACAGGAAGTCCCTTGTTAGTATAAACTAGTTTTATTTTATTAAGTGGTATGATATATGAAGTATAAGTTCACTTTTGGAATCATATATGATTAACCTCACCATAGATGGACTTATGTATATTTGATAACTTTTTCTTGAAACAGATGGAATGACCCATCTTTCTATCACATGATCTGCTAACTCTTCACGAATAACAAAATCAACTTCTTTTCATTAAGAGATGAAGTGGAAATTGTTCAAAGAATGAGAAACAGTGAGATCGTACCAAAATCAAGAAAGAATTTCTTCTAATTCAAAATTTTCAATTTTAGGTATATGATATTGAAAACCAAAAAATTTGTCCTAGTGCTCTTATATCCGATGAATAATATGGTACCTTAGATCATCACAAATCTATGGCCTTATGATTGATTGCTTTTCCATAGCCATGTTCTCTACCACTCTCCATCATAACATGATGGTTATATTTTTCTTCCATAACCATATTTTCACCTATGTTCTCCTATATGGAAACCCAGTGATGAGTTACTTTGAGTAATCATTAAATTTCATACATTAGTTTTTAAAATTATGTTTTACTATTCCTTTTTACGATTTGGGTTTCTATAAATAGTAAACAATTTATAACCCCGATGAATTTCGAGGGCGAAATTCATTTTAAGGGGGGTAGAATGTAACACCCCGAGATTTTATGAAAAATATTATTTTAATTTCATTGATGTCTTGTGTTGTAAGCTACAACAATATTATCTTGTGCTATATGCAACACCGTATTACCTTGCAGTATACGCACCACTATTCTTAGATTGTGTTACACACAATTTCATGTTTGTTTGATAATAGACATTCTATGCAACATTGAGTGTATATATATATATATTCAATGTATAAATGAAAAATGGTTGGATTATGTTATAAAAAACAATGGAGGAGTCTTGCACAACATGAAACCCTGACTTGGCTTGCATTACACGCAATCACGACCTTCCTCGATAGAGTGTGTTGTACGCAATACCGGGTTTCACTAAACAACGATATATTATTATAATATTTTTATGAACTAGATGTTATGAATAGTATTAACTAAATTTTGAATTTTATAACATTATTATTCATCTTACACATTTTTTATAACATGGTATAAGAACAAAATAAATATTTCAGGTAAAATATGTATTTTAAAAAAAATGCAGTTTTGTCGCCTTTTGATGGAACACCCACTTTAAATCTAGTTGTTGAAATGTTTATAAGTTAAATTTGAAAAAATAAAATTCTTATTTTGAATAATGATATAAAAATTTACATTGGATAAAGTTTTGATATTGTTCTGATAACTTTCATATTTTAATGAATAGTAAAAACACGCTATATTTTAATTAAAAACATGTTTTTTCATCGTAATAATTTATATGGTTAGATTATAATATTGAATGGTATTAAAGTATAAATAGAATATATTTTTACCATTTAATATAATTTATGTCATTATCATTGATTTTACATGGAATTCGTAGGTTAAATCAATTCAATCTTTTGCAATGTTTTAAACAAAAACATGTCTTCATTCGACAACGGGATTAATTTTAATTTAATTTATGCGACTTCTGTGTACTGAATTTGAAAAATTGGATTCCATATTTTGAATCAGTGAGTCCCAATTATGTTAATATGCTACTTTTTTTTTGGGAATGATGAATATAACTACGGTAAATTTTATTTACCATAGTTAAAGGTAAATCGGGTAATTAAAGGTAAATATAATATTATAAAATTACCCTAACACATTCCAAAATTCAATTGGATGGCTAAAAGTATACCCATATCACCTAAGGGTCGGATTAGATTCATTTTATGGACTTTTGACCATAAAAATAATTTAATTATTATTAAAACCAAAGAAAGTGACAACATGTCACTCTCTTAAATCTTATAAGTATAATAATTTTAATTTAGTGATAAACATCATAAAACATAGAACATGAATAGTATCAAGAAATATAATAAAATTATATACATCATGATAATTTATTTAGAATTTTTAGGGATTATATAATTTTCATTAATGGTGATACATTAATGATGCAGAAATTATTTATTATGTGAAAAATCAGTAGTATAGTTTTTATTGAAATAATAATACCCATTAAAAGACCCAAAAACCTGACCAAAACTTATTGGTAGTGTCTATATACACCATAAACATCCAATGACCTAATATATTATAGTTTGGAGTCTTATAAAAGTGATTATGACAGTTATATTATTTTATTTTAAATGATGCCAAAGTTGTCACCATCATAATTTAATAAATATAACAATTTAAACATTGTTATTTTAAGATGTTAAATTAGAGAAAAAGTATTATTTTTAATGTTAATATATTTATATTCATCATAGGAGTTTATTTTTAATTTTTATTCAACAAATAATAATATTAAATTATTATAAAAAAATGTTGTAGTAATTATCTTATTAAGAGATAAACCAAATAAATGGTTTTAGAAATAATAAAATAAATATTATATGAACTATTTAATGTGCTCCACTAATTAATTAGACACATATGACATTTTATGAATCTATTAAAGATTTATATCGAAAATATCTTCTGTATATATTTTATTTAAATTCAAATAAATGAATAGTGTCAAAATTGACACTATTGTTATTTTATAAAAATAACATATTATAAAATTGTTTAAAAATCACAAAAATATATAAAAATTTTAAATTTAAATTAATATGGTATAAAATGTTATAAAGTATCAAATTATGGACAATTCATAACAAATAAGTAATTATTTGTTATAATTTAAAATTTAGAATGTTATTACCACAAATAAAAATAAATTGATTAAGTAAGGATAAATCAAGATGATAATGTTCAAAATAACATCCTAACATGTCTAAATTTTATTTGTTGATGAGATTAAAACCCTATCTCATATAAAATTTTAATATGAGTCATTTATGAAGGTTTTTAAGTGTGGTTATATTTATTAAAAATTAATATTTTTATGATATCCAAAGGTGCCCCTCTCCTCCCTTATAAAAGGGCACCTCCTACCTATCTTCCTCACACCATTTTGAGCCTTGAATCCCTTCCAACATCTTCCCATTTTACTTCCCCACTTCCCTAGAAACATACTAGAGGTCCTTTTTTTCTTCAAAGACCAATTTTAATGCCCTAAGAGGAGGTCTCAAAGAGGTGCTTCAAAGAAGAGGTAATGTCCGTTACCGATTCTTTCAACTTTATTTCTTCATCCACTTCTTCTTATTTAGTTGTTTCATTATTAAGTAATAAAATCAGTATCACTAATATACTGATATGTTATTATAAGTATTAAACAACTCCATTTTACCTTCTATCTATCCTACGGAAAACGAAATCACCGCGCGTGCATACGTACAGAATACCGTCTCCACGCTGTTGAGTAATCTATTTTCCACCACCACCTTACATGGATGGGTATAATGGTGTAAATAATGAATATATATGATTATTGTAATGTGATATTGATTCTGAAATAGTACGCAAACACTCCAATAGAATTCCATGGGAATGATATCATCGCTCATGCGTACGTACGGATTACCGTCTCCACGACGCGATGAGATTCATTTTCCATGTTAACAATTAAAGAATGATTATAAAGTATATATAATAAGTAATAATAAAATATAAGACATAATAATGCTACTGGATTTATTTACATATATATTTATTTCATATTATTAATTCCATTCAATTAAATAAGGAAACGAAAACAGCGTTCATGCGTACGTACAACCTACCGTCTCCATGAATGGTGTATTTCATTCCATTTATCGATATATTATATATATGTATATTCTGAATATATATTATATATAAATCATGGTTTACATTCTGGATGTAATTAATCATGATCTATGTAATCATATGAATAATTACAAGTTAAAATACGAACTACAAATGAAACGATTTTACCCAAAATGCTACATTAACATGAATTTACAAAAGAACGGGTAATATAAAGTCATAAGTGAACTATATATGATATAATAACAATGAATATGATTCTTTAATAAGTCAATGACATTATTTAAATCATTATGCATGATGTTTAGATACGTACGAAGCATATCAGACCTAAGATAAGGGATAATTTTGCAAATCACATTTTTATCTGGGATTGCTTATTCGTAAGTATTTACTAGGGTTATTTATATCATCCATGTCCATGTTTTATAAAATTGTTTTCATGTATGTTTAAATTCCTTTTTACCCATTTTTGACTTTTACTACATGGTGTGTAAGGAATCTTTATTTTGTTTACGTTATGAGGTACTTTTTTGACTTTTCCGGCAAAAGTACGAGAAGAATGTTTTTTTAACTTATACAGCATGAAAGGATTTTTACGGTTTTATAAAGCTTTATTTTCATGAAGCTTTGTCCAAAATATTTCATTACTGTTTTACAAAAAAATCCTTTTCTTTTAAAATTGCATGATGTTTTGTGAAAAGAAATTGATTTTGAAGAAGAAAGGATATTTTCCTCAAGAATTCATTTCAAGTGTTTTATCAAAATCATTTTCCATCTAAGAGGAAATTATTTCATATGTGTATGTTTCAAGTATAATTTCTCTATTATTTACATGGTTTCACTATTCTTATGATGAAATGATATCCATTTTTTATATGGATTATGTTATGATGGTGTGATGTTTATGATACACATTTTAATATTTGGGTTATGATGAATGATTTATGTTTATGTTGTGGAACAAGTAAGAATGATTTCATTATGAGATGGGTGGGACCTATATCTCCCTTCAATGCATTGGGTAAAGATTTATATCTCATGATATAGACATGTTTGGAAAGGCAAGTTAAACCGGTTCAGTAATATAGGACTGGAACGAGGAGTGAACTCGATTCTGAAAGGGACTTTGTCCACTAAGATGGTTTGGCAGCAATGCATTGGCTACTATGGAAATCATATGATGTGCTTAATGGTTTTTCACAGTTACATGTTTTATTCCCATGCTAATTTATCATGATTAATGTCTCTTTATGATCAATGCCTTACATGTTGCCATGATTTATGTCATTGCTCAAGATTCTGATGTTTAAATATTATGTTCATGTTTTGAAGTTCAAATGTATGTGATTTGTTTTATTTTATCCATGCTTACCCTTACTGAGCATTTGAGCTCACCCTTTATATGTTTTCTTTTCCCCATGATTTAAATAAAGGTTTTAGGTAAGAAAACAAAAAGGGGAAGATCTTATGGGAGATGTTGAAGATCTTTCACCACGATTAGAAGATTATATTCCGAGTTTCCAAAGACACTAAACTATTATGTTGGTCGGAGTGGATACTCAAGAGGGGGGTGAATTGAGTTCCAATTAAAATTTCTGTTTTAAAACTTTCTCTTAAAAACCCCAAATAAAATACTGAATTAAACTGTAGTGAATTTATATCACAGTAAAGGTTCTTTTGGGTTCTCAAGGGATTGATTATTTCCCAGTTAATCAAAATAGAATGGTTGATTAACTTTTGAAACCAACTTACTGATTTACAACTAATATAAACACTTGCGAATTTAATTATCAAAGTGACTTTAAAACAGTTTTGGTTTTAAAGTAATTAGAAGCGGAATAAAAATAACTTAGAAAATAAATAATCACATTAAATTTAACCAAGAGGTTCAGTCTCAAGCTGAGACTTAGTCCTCTCAAAACTTTATATAAAAGTGATCCACTCCATGGATCAGGGATAAACAACAGTATACAACTGTCCAGTTCACACGACCTCTACCACTGTTATCCGTGGGAAAACAAACACAACAACAACCAGTTGTCTAGGTCACACGACCTCTACCACTATCCCAGTGGGAAATAAAAGATGTAAGTGTATTGAGTTAGGATTTGCAAATCCTCCAGTTATAGTACAGGAGACTGTGTGTGTGTAAAATGCAGCAGATAACACACACTTCTCAATATGTAAAAGGATAAATCACAGAGAAAATATTTAGAGTTTAGAAATGGATATAGTGATTGTTAGGCAGTTCTGGACTCCATTGATTGATCAGAATTCGGTCTGAGTCCTCTTCTGGTTTTTGTCTGGAAAAAAGAGTATCGTCAGTTTCCTTGACTTCCAGGTGTATAGACCGTCGATGAAGCTCTTGTGTTATGATCTCATTCTCAGCTCTTCACTGGTATGCGGTAATGAGTTCTTCGTGGAAGTTCTGTCGTCTCTTTGCATTCACGCTTAGATGTTCTTCCAACACACCTCGTGGTATATGTATCTCTATGTGAATTCGTCTATGTCTCGCACACCCCGTGTTCTGTATGTCTCTGTATTCGTCTATTCATACTCTTTTGTAGTAGCACATCCTTCCTTTAGTTAAACCACGTGCTCCGACAAAAGAAGATTTACTTTTTCAGGTATGAGGTACAGTTCCCTGACATCCAACAGCACACATTAAATAAATGTCAGTGTATTAAAATATACCTGATATGACTATTGGTTAGATTAAACAAAGATATAGAAATTAAATCAGTGTCGGGTTCTATCTCTGGAACGGTAGCTCTTGATATCGGTAGACTTTTGTTACAGTAGGTGTCTATATCGGTAGACTTCATTTGTAATGGTAGACTTTGTATCGGTAGATGTAATAGTATATTTGATCGCATCAGTAGCGGTAGACTTGTAACAGTAGTTGTGGCTCTGCCTTGTATCAGTAGTGGTAAGTCTCTATCGGTAGACTTTTTATAACGGTGGACATCAGCATATTGGTAGACTTCCGCATATCGGTAGCTCTGTATCGGTAGCTGTCGACTTCGTTGTAGCGGTAGGCTTGAGTACCGGTGAGCTTGTAACTGTAACTCTATTGGTAGACTTGATGTACCATACCGGTGAACTCCGTATCAGTAGCTCTATTCGATATCGGTAGCTCTAATCCATAACGGTGGTATCAGTAGCTCTATTTGATATCGGTATCTCTAATCCATAATGGTGGCTATTGTTATGTATCGGTAGCTAGTTTGTAACAGTAGCTGAAAACTGTTTGAGCATTCAGTTGGCAGAATGAGTTAATTCATAGGAAACAGATATCTGATAATTCAAAAGACTTAATTTAAGCATAATGAAAGTAACAACATATATTAATGTATATTTGGAATGTATTAAGCATAATGATGATATGAATAAAGAATGGTTGTGATTTTCAAAACACAATAAAGCCACTTAATTCCAGAGGGTTCAACAATCTCCCCCTTTTTGATAATCACAACATATTCCAAAATAAGGTAATATCAGAAGAAAAAAAATATATCAAAGTATGATATCAACAGTATAGTATGATAGGAAAAATATGAAAACAAGAATATATCAAGAAATAATGTAGTATCAGAGGAAAAAAAACAAGATTCTTTAGTTTGAAAAGATTCTCATATTCCTCCCCCTATCAATTTAACTAGAAGATTCTCCTCCAAAGTAGTGATTTTCGCCTCCTTTGTCCCCTTAGGTGAACAACACTCTCTCTCTCTCTCTGAGTACAGGTTTCCAATAATTTCTCCCCATTTGTGATTAACAAAAAAGAGGGTATCAGAGAAAAGAGAAGGACTGGGAAAGAAAATATACAGAGTAAAATATACAGTGAAGAGAGAAATGAAGTATTTGATTGATAAGAAAAAGATAGAGTGGGAAAATCAAAAAAGTACCAAAATACAATGAATCCCATCAAAAAAATGAAGCTAGAAGCACTCAATCATCCTCGGGAATAGTTGTATTTCCCTTGGGATCAGTAGAGGGTTCAGAGGTAGAGTCAGTAGGCTTGGGAAGTCCTGAAAGAACCACTGGTGGATCAACAACTAATATTGTACCAGATCTGTAATCTGAGATCCTCTGAGTGATCATCGGTGTGAGGCTCCTGTTGGCTTGAACTGGAGTCAGTTCAAGAGTTCTCCCAGAGGCAGAAGCAGGAAGTGTCGGAGGTACAATCACTGGCCGAGCATCCACATGTAGGAAAGGCAGCAAGAGATTCTTGAAATCCATGATGATGCTTCCACCTCTCTCCATAGCAGATACAAAATCATCTCTATTCTCCATAAACATATCCAAAGCAGGAGTAAGCTCCCTGAGCTTACTAACTTGTTCCCTGAAGTCTTGGGTAACTGGAGGTAACTTCATATTCTCAAGAAAAATCTTGAAATGATTTGTCATTTGGTACTTTGTATAAACCTTTTCAAAATAAGCATCCACCTTATTCTTGATTGCCTCTTGAGAAGCAGTAGCTTCCCGGAGGTGATCACGAAAAAACTACTAACTTCCCTAGTGGTAGGAAGAATCTGAGTAACTGATGCACTATGGGAACGGGCCTTAGCCAATTCTTCCTGAATAATAGTGCGGATCTGGTCAAGGTTCACACTGGAGCTAGTTGAGGGAAGAGGTTTCATTGAGAAGGCCATTGTCTCCTTGAAATATTGAGTCAGACTACTCACTACCTTCTGAACAAGTTCATCCTGACTATTCAGATGTTCTTTGAATGACTTCTTAAAGGCCTCAAAAACATCCACAAATTGTTTGACCACTTCTTTGATATATCGAATGTCAGTGTGCACTTGGGTTTGAGAACTGTTCAAAGCATTCAATGAAGCAATTTATTGTCTAAGAGCAACTGCAGCTCATGTCCAACTCTCAATCTGAGTGTGGCAGACCTTAAGTTCATCCACCATTTATTTCACAGGACTAGACACACTACATCCAATAGATAACTCATGGGATTTCTCCACGCTTTTCATCTCTTCTACCATACTTTTCTTCATATCTGCCACTGATTCTCTTATTGCTTCTATCAATTCGGATTTTGAAGACCTAAGTTCCTCCTTGGTTTCTACATTTTCAGCCACAGTGGGTAAGGTAACTGATTCCTTTTGGGGTTGGTCTTCCTCATCCGAATCTCCATAAGAAAGTCCAAGAATCATATATCCGGGATCTGATGTCCAACCTTCAATGTCATATAACACTGATACTGAACCAAGATTCTCTCCCTCACTTGGAACATTTTCCTGAGGTATCTCTTCCAACTGTTCTACTTGAGGTAATTCTGCAATTTCCTCTACAACATCAGCAGATTCAATAGCCATTTGTTCTGAGTCATTAATGACTCTATCATTAACAGGTGCTGCTGTTATGTCTTCCCGATCAGGCGCTATCCTGACTGTACTAACTATTAGGGGACTAAAACTGAGCTCTTTTTCAAAATTTTCCTCATCATCTGCTTCACCATCAGCCTCTTTTTCTACATTAACATTATGATCAGATTCGGTCGTCTCATCCACCTCAGAGGCATCATTGACAACATACTGGAATTCTTATTCTTCTTCTTCTGTAGTCTCTGTATCATTGTCCTTCAAGATAGTTTCTCTCTTTGGTAGTTCTTTAGGAGGGCTAGCTGCTCCATAAGAAATAACTTGATGCACAGGACTAGGGGGTAAGTCTGGATCTCCTCCTTCCTCTACTGATGTCTCTTCCTCCTCAACTTCATCATCACTATAGACCGGTTCTAGATCATCTGGTCCAAGACCAGGATCCCTCACATCCTTTGGTCTAGAAGGATGATCCATAGGAGTATATTTGTCATAAATTTTTCCATCATCATTCACCCATGATTTCTTCCAAGGATTCCATCTAACTTTCATGTATTTACAGATAGTTCTTGTAATACAGAGGTTATCCTTGACCACTACCAGCTCATCCTGAGGTCCAGCTATCTCCTTCGCTTTCAGCATCACAAAAAATAGCTTTGAGAAAAACAAGGCATTTGGTTTTGACTTCAGTCTAGTCTTCTCTTCCACTTGAACCATAATCAATCTACATAGATTGATTCTTACACTGTGCTTTAGAAAATGTACCAGATATATGTCTTGGAATCTCAAGGTGGCAAAGTATCCTCTTCTCGGACTATCAACATGCTGAATAAACTTAAACAACAACTTATATTCTCCTACCATCTCTGCAACAATCACTTTTCTAGGGGTCCCATCCCCTGTGAGCTCCAGCAGAGCATCTTTATATTGAAACACATCACTGGTCGAAGGTACAGACTTTGAGAAGAATGCATAATCTACTTCATGTGGAACTCTTAAGATCCTAGCCCATTCCTCTAAATTAAAAGATACTTCCTGACCATTTACCACAGAAATCATTCTGCTTTCTTCTTCAGAATTTTCAAAACGAACGAATTCGTAGAACTGTTTCACCAGTCCTGGATAATAAAGTCCGTTGTTGTTCGCGAAGCATTCTAGCCAACCTTGTTCTTATAACACTCTAAGAAACAATGACTTTCTTTCCATAAGCCATTCTGTGAACACCTCTTTTTCAACAACTATCTCTCGCTTCGATAGGTGCGGGTTTACTGGTCTTCATTGAGCTACACTTCCACTTCCACTTCCACAGGCATTCGATACTTTCTGTTGTTTCGCTTGTGGCTCATCACTCCCATCTGTGACTTGGGGTCTCTTGATGGGGGCCATTACGGATTTGAGGCTAGTGTTCTGAAGGTCGAGAGGTTCAGGTTTAGGAGAATTCGAGCAGACAGGTTCGCGGTGAGATTGAGTGAGTCTAGTTCGAGTTTTAATATCATTTAGGATTCATAAATCACATAAATCATAAATAAAATAAATAACAGTTCGATGACTTGGATTTACAGAATAATACAGCGCGCAAATGTACCGGTAAAGTCTTCTAACGGTAAGGTCTCCCTAACTGTGAGGTCTCCCTAATGGTGAGGTTTCCCTAACGGTGAGGTCTCCCTAACGGTGAGGTTTCCCTAATGGTGAGAATTCTCTAACGGTTAAAATTCTCTAACGGTGAGGATTCTCTAAGGGTGAGGGCTCTCTAACGTTTTCAAGGGTAAGTTATCATTCCTAATTCATGTCTGATGAAACTTAATCTTTCTGAACTTAAAAGCTTAGTGAAAATATCAGCTAATTGAAGTTCGGTGCCTATAAATTCAAGTGTTATATCACCTCTTTGATAATGATCTCTTAGAAAATGGTGTCTAACATCAATATGTTTAGTTCTAGAGTGAGACAAAGGATTCATAGAGATTTTAATCGCACTAGTGTTGTCATAGTTGATTGAAACACGTTTAAAGTCAAATCCATAGTCCAATAAAGTGTGTTTCATCCACAGAATCTATGCACAACAACTACCAGCAGGTATATATTTTGCTTCAGCAGTAGACAATGCAACTGAGTTCTGTTTCTTACTACACCATGATACGAGGGACATTCCAAGTAAATGACATGTTCCAGATGTGCTCTTCCTATCTATCTTACAACCAACAAAATCAGCATCCGAATAACTTATTAAATCATATGATTGTTCTTTTGGATAAAACAAACCCAAATTAGCAGTATTTTTAAGATATTTGAAAATCCTTTTAACAGCAAGTAAGTGTGACTCTTTAGGATTAGCTTGAAATCTAGCACACATACACACACTAAAAATAATATCTGGTCGACTAGCAGTAAGATAAAGTAAACTCCCAATCATACCTCTATAATTTGTTTGATCTACTGGTTTACTAGTTTCATCAATATCCAATTTACAGGTGGTACTCATAGGTATGTCACTTTCCTTAATACTATCCAAACCAAAACGTTTTAATAAATGCTTAGTATATTTACTTTGATTTAAAATAATTCCATGTTTAGATTGAAAAATTTCAAAACCATGAAAATACTTAAGCACTCCCATTAAGCTCATTTCAAATTCATTTTGCATAACCTTTGAAAAATCAGTACATAAAAAAATTTTCGAAGATCAAAAAATAATATCATTAACATAGATTTGTACTATCAATACATCTTTTGAAATTCTTTTTATAAAAAGAGTGGGATCATCAATTCCTTTTGAAAATCCTTTGGAAATAAGAATGTTTGAAAGCCTTTCATACCAAGCTCTTGGAGCTTGTTTGAAACCATATAAAGCTTTAGAATGTTTAAAAACATGATTTTCAAAATGAGGATTTGAAAAACCAGGTGGTTGTTCTACAAAAACATCTTCAATGATAAAACCATTTAGAAATGCACTTTTCACATCCATTTGATATAACTTGATATTCAGATGTGATGCATAAGCAAGTAAGATCCTAATAGCCTGTAATCTAGCTATAGGTGCAAAGGATTCCTCATAGTCAATCCCTTATTCTTGATTGTAACCTTGTGCAACTAGCCTAGCTTTGTTTCTAATGATGTTTCTAGATTCATCAACTTTGTTTCTAAACACCCATTTTGTGCCTACGGTGATATTGTCCTTAGATCTTTCTACTAATTTCCAGACATTGTTTCATTCAAATTGATTTAGTTCTTCTTGCATAGCTATTACCCAAAATTCATCATTGATAGCATCATTGAAATTTTTAGGTTCTAACTGTGAAAGAAAAGCTTGATGTTCAACCTGATTTCTTAGAGAAGCTATAGTCTGTGTTCCTCTATCTTAATTTCCTACAACAGCATCTAAAGGATGGTTCTTTAGAATCCTAGTTGGTCTTGAAAAGGTAGGGCTAGAGATTTCAGGTTCATCTACATGTTGAGTTTCAATAGAAGCAGGTTCTGGGAAATTTCCAGAACTGGATGTTTTAACTACAGGTGGACTATCTTTATCATTAAGTTTCAAAACAGATAGATCATCTTCATGATTTTTAGGAGAGGTCTTAGGTTCATGTGGATCAGTTTCATCAAATTTGATGTGGACAGATTCTTCCACACATTTGGTTCTCTTATTGAAAACTCTATATTCTTTACTAGAAATAGAGTAACCTAGGAAAAATCCTTCATCAATCTTGGATGCAAATTTGTCGAGATTGACTTTGGTATTAAGAATAAAGACTTTGCAGCCAAAAACATTGAAGTAGTTAACCTTAGGTTTCTTATGGTTCCACAACTCATAAAGGGTCCTCTTAAAAACAGGTCTAATCAAGACTCTATTAATAACATAACAAGCTGTATTTACAGCTTCAGCCCAAAAGTAAACGGGTAGGCCATACTCATTAAGCATGGTTCTAGCAACTTCTTGTAGGGTTCTATTCCTTCTTTCTTCTACACCATTTTACTGAGGTGTCCTAGGGGTAGAGAAATTATGACTATAGCCATTGTGTGAGCAGTATGATTCAAACTCATGATTTTCAAACTCACGACCATGATCACTCCTCAGGGTTTTAATCTTATGTCCACTAAGGTTCTCTACAGACTTGGAATATTTAACAAAGTAAGAACAAGACTCACTTTTGTGAGCTAGAAAATATACCCAAGTATATCTAGAATAGTCATCTATAATAACATAGACATAATGCTTCCAATTTAAACTAGATACTCTTGAAGGTCCAAATAAGTCCATGTGAACCAACTCGAGAGGTTGAGAAGTTGACACTTCTTTCATTGATTTAAAAGAAACTTTATGTTGCTTTCCCTTTTGACAGGGATTAAAACCTTTGTCTGCTAGAAATTCAAGTTTGGGTAGGTCTCTAACTAAGTTTTTTCTATCAAGTTTTCTAAGTGAATGCACATTGCAGTGTCCTAATATTCTGTGCCAAAACCAAGACTCTTTATGAAAAGCATTTAAACAAGTAATATTTTGCTTAGCTAATGAATTTAAATCAACAGCATAAACATTTTCATTTCCTAAAGAAGAAAATACTAAAACATTTTTAGAATTAAAAACATTGCAAGAATCATTTTCAAATTTAACATAAAAACCATCATCACATAACTGAGAAATACTTAACAAATTATTTTACAGTCCATCAACAAATAAAACTTTGGAAATCAATATTGAGTCAGTGTTACCAATCTGGCCTAAGCCGATGATTTTTCCTTTTGTGTTATCACCAAAGGTGACAAAACCTCCATCAACTCGGACTAAGCTTTTTAAGCATGAGAATTATCCTGACATATGTCTTGAACATCCACTGTCCAAGTACCAGGTATTTTTACAGGATCTCTTTAAGTAGGTTTCCTACAAAATAGATTTAAACATGAAATGATTTTGGTACCCAGATTTTCTTGGGTCCAGAAAGGTTAGCCAATAATACATTATGTGCCCATATCGGTCTAATGGGTCTCATAAAATTTCTAGAATCAACATATTTTGAATGATAAACCTTATTAGATCCATAACTATGAATATAACTAGTTGAAGCATAGGATGTTCCAGAGCTAGCTCCATTCTATCCAGATTTAGGAATAAATCTAGTTTGGGTAATTTTCCTTTGTCCAGGTTGGTATCTTATACCAGTAGTGTATCTAGGTGCTATTTGCCTACCTAGAATTTTAGTAAGAGTATCTTTACTATTAGTAAATTTCTCAAAGTCTTTCTTGAGTTTCTCATTATATAATTTTAGTTCAGTATTCTCTTTAAGCAACTGAGCATTCTTTTCTACTTCAATATCCAGATCAGATTTATGTTTAACAGTTGAAGCATATTGTTTCTTTAAACCTTTGTATTTGTCTTTCAGCTCATTACAGGTTTCTTCTAACATATCACAATATTCAAACAGTTCAGATTTAGACATGATTTCTGAGTCAGAATCATCTCCAGAATAATATGAATTAGAAGCAGGATTTTCTGAAGTTACCTCAGAAGTGTTTTTCATAAAACACATGTTCTCCTTGTTTCTGTGTTCAGTTTCAGAAACTTCAGATTCACTAGAACTATCCTCAGAATCACTCCAAGTGGCCGTCATGGCTTTCTTATACTTGTTATCCTTGTATTCATACTTCTTCATGTATTTCAGCTTTGGACAGTCTGCTTTTATGTGTCCTTTCCTTTTTCACTCATAACAGACAACTTCATCTGATTTATCAGGCTTCTTCCAATCCTTTTTCCAATGTCTTTTGTTGTCATACATACCATTGTATATTGACTTTCTGAAAAACTTCTTCCTCCTATAAAATTTCTTAAACCTTCTAGCAATGTTAGTCATCTCAGCATCTCTGTCAGAATCACTCTCACTATCTTCACAGCTTGAACTTTCATTGATATCTTGAAGATTTTCCTTATCCTTATTCATTGAGGTTGTATTTTTGAAGGCAACAGACTTCCTTCTAGGTTCATCATCTTCTTCTTTGTTCACTTTGAGTTACACTTCATACATCATCAGTTTTCCAATTAGTTCCTTGACTGGCAGTTCTCCGATGTCACACGATTCTCTAATGGAGACAGAGGTTCCTCTCATTCTTTCAGGTAGAAATCTCAAAATTCTCATGATTTGTTCCTTTTCTAGAACATCCTTTCCCAGAGAAGTCATTGTGTTGACAATTTCATTGATCCTGTGATACATATCAGAAATGGGTTCATCAGGCTTCATCTTAAAATTATAATACTTAATAGTATAGGCGTTCAATCTCATTTCCTTAACATTAGTTGTTCCTTCATGAGAAATAGCTAAGGTATCCCAAATTTCATAAGTAGTTTTACAGGAAGATATTCTATTAAATTCCTCATCTCCTAAATAACAGTACAAAGCATTCATATATTTACAATTATTATTGTAGGCAGTCTTAGTAGCTTCATTCCATGTAGATCTAACAGTAGTAGGAATTTTATATTCTGACTCTATAGCAGTCCAAATATCAAAACCCTTGCTTTCTAAATGAATTTTCATCTTGATTTTCCACTGAGCATAGTTAGTGACATTGAAAAATTGTGGTCTATTGGTAGCAACACCTTCAATTCTATTATCCATGATAGCTAACTATAAGCAAATATTTTAAAGAGATAAAAATTTAGAAATAACAGAAATTTTAAGAACGTTAAAATACAACTAAAATCACAGTTGAAAAACAGAGTACAAAATATTTTAAACACCCTATGATACCAAATGTTGGTCGGAGTGGATACTCAAGAGGGGGGGGGGGTGAATTGAGTTCCAATTAAAATGTCTGTTTTAAAACTTTGTCATAAAAACACCAAAAAAAATACTGAATTAAACTGTAGAGAATTTATATCACAGTAAAGGTTCTGTTGGGTTATCAAGGGATTGATTATTTCCCAGTTAATCAAAAAAGAATGGTTTATTAACTTTTGAAACCAACTTACTGATTTACAACTAATATAAACACTTGCGAATTTAATTATCAAAGTGACTTTAAAACAATTTTGGTTTTAAAGTAATTAGCAGCGGAATAAAAATAACGTAGAAAATAAATAAGCACAGAAAATTTAACCAAGAGGTTCAGTCTCAAGCTGAGACTTAGTCCTCTCAAAACTTTATATAAAATTGATCCACACCCTAGATCGGGGATAAACAACAGTATACAACTGTCCAGGTCACACGACCTCTACCACTATTATCCGTGGGAAAACAAACACAACAGCAACCACCTGTCCAGGTCACACGACCTCTACCACTATCCCAGTCGGAAATACAAGATGTAAGATTATTGAGTGAGGATTTATAAATCCTCTAGTTAGAGTACATGAGACAGTGTGTGTGTAAAATGCAGCAGATAACACACACTGCTCAATATGTAAAAGGATAAATCACAGAGCAAATATTTAGATTTTAGAAATGGCTCTAGTGATGGTCATGCAGTTCTGGACTCCTTTGATTGATCAGAATTTGCTCTGAGTCCTCTTCTAGTTTTTGTCTGGAAAATACAGTATCGTCTGTTTCCTTGACTTCCAGGTGTAGAGACAGTCGATGAATCTCTTGTGTTATGTTCTCGTTCTCAGCTCTTCACTGGTATGTAGTAATGAGTTCTTCGTGGAAGTGATGTCATCTCTTTGCATTCATGTATAGATATTCTTCCAGCACACCTCATGGTATATGTATCTCTCTGTGTATTCATCTATGTCTCGCACACCCTGTGTTCTATATGTCTCTGTATTCATCTATTCATACTGTTTTGTAGTAGCACATCCTTCCTTTAGTTAAACCACATGCTCCGGAAAAAGATGATTTACTTTTTTCAGGTACGATGTACGGTTCCCTGACATCCAACAGCACACATTAAATAAATGGTAGTGTATTAAAATATAACTGATATGACCGTTGGTTATATTAAACAAAGATAATGAAATTAAAGTAGTGTCAGGTTCTGTCTCTGGAACGGTAGCTCTTGATATCAGTAGACTTGTGTTACAGTAGGTGTCTGTATCGGTAGACTTCATTTGTAATGGTGGACTATGTATCGGTAGGTGTAACAATAGATTTGATCGCATCATTAGTGGTAGACTTGTAACGGTAGCTATGGATCTTCCTTCTATCGGTAGTGGTAAATCTCTATCGGTAGACTTTGCATAACTGTGGACTTCAGCATATCGGTAGACTTCAGCATATCGGTAGCTCTGTATCGGTAGCTGTCGACTTCGATGTAGTGGTAGGCTTGAGTACCGGTGAGCTTGTAACTGTAACTCTATCGGTATACTTGATGTACCGTATCGGTGAACTCCGTATCGGTAGCTCTATTCGATATTGGTAGCTCTAATCCATAACGATGGTATCGGTAGCTCTATTTGATATCGGTAGCTCTAATCCATAACAGTGGTATCCGTAGCTCTCTTTGATATCGGTAGCTCTAATCCATAACGGTGGCTACTATTCTGTATCGGTAGCTAGTTTGTAATGGTAGTTGAAAACTGTTTGAGCATTCACATGGCAGAATGAGTTAAGTCATAGTAAACAGATATCTGATAATTCAAAAGACTTAATTTAAGCATAATGAAAGTAAAAACATATATTAATTTATATATGGAATGTATTAATCATAATCAAGATATAAAGAAAGAATGGTTGGGATTATCAAAACACAATAAAGCCACTTAATTCCAGAGGGTTCAACAATCTCCCCCTTTTTGATAATCACAACATATGCCAAAATAAAGTAATATCAGAGGAAAAAAATATATCAAAACATGATATCAATAGTATAGTATCAGAGGAAAAATATAAAAACAGGAATATATCAAGAAATAATGTAGTATCAGAGTAAAAAAACAAACATGATTCTTTAGATTGAAAAGATTCTCATATTCCTCCCACTATCAATTTAACTACAAGATTCTCCTCCAAAGTAGTGATTTTATCCTCCTTTGTCCCCTTAGGTGAACAACATTCTCTCTCTCTCTCTCTTTGGGTACAGGTTTCCAATAATTTCTCCCCCTTTGTGATTAAAAAAAAGGAGGGTATCAGAGGAAAGAGAAGGACTAGGAATGAAAATATACAGAGTAAAATATACAGTGAAGAGATAAATGAAGTATTTGATTGATAAGAAAAAGATACAGTGGGAAAATCAGAAAAGGTCAAAAATACAATGAATCCCATAAAAATGAAGCTAGAATCACTCAATCATCCTCGTGAACATGTGTCTTTCCCTTGGGATCAACAGAGGGTTCAGAGGTAGAGTCAGCAGGCTTGGGAAGTCCTGAAAGAACCACTGGTGGATCAACAACTGATACAGTACCAGATCTGTAATCTGAGCTCCTCTGAGTGATCATCGGTGTCCGGCTCCTGATGGCTTGAACTGGATTCAGTTGAAGAGTTCTCCCAGAGGGAGAAGCAGGAAGTGCCGGAGGTAAAATCACTGGCCGAGCATCCACATGTAGGAAAGGCAGCAAGAGATTCCTGAAATCCCTGATGATGCTTCCACCTCTCTCCATAGCAGATACAAAATCATCTCTATTCTCTATAAACTTATCCAAAGTAGGAGTAAGCTCCCTGATCTTACTAACTTGTTCCCTGAAAGCTTGGGTAACTGGAGGTAACTTCATATTCTCAAGAAAAACCTTGAAATGATTTGTCATTTGGTACTTGGTATAAACCCTTTCAAAATAAGCATCCACCTTATTCTTGATTGCCTCTTCAGAAGCAGTAGCTGCTCGCAGGTGATCACGAACAAAACTACTAACTTCCCTAGTGGTAGCAAGAATCTGAGTATCTGATGCACCACTAGGACTGGCCTTAGCCAATTCTTCCTGAATAATAGTGCGGATCTTGTCAAGGATAACACTAGAGCTAGTTGAGGGAAGATGTTTCATTGAGAAGGCCATTGTCTCCTTGAAAGATTGAGTCAGACTACTCACTACCTTCTGAACAAGTTCATCCTGACTGATCAGATGTTCTTTGACTAACT
Organism: Viscum album; assembly: GCA_963277665.1. Taxonomy (NCBI): domain Eukaryota; kingdom Viridiplantae; phylum Streptophyta; class Magnoliopsida; order Santalales; family Viscaceae; genus Viscum; species Viscum album. Next base: position 2,084,110,972 of record OY728136.1, on the reverse strand, counting down.
TCTTAAAGGCCTCAAGAACATCCAAAAATTGTTTGACCACTTCTTTGATATATCGAATGTCAGTGTGCACTTGGGTTTGAGAACTGTTCAAAGCAGTCAATGAAGCAATTGATTGTCTAAGAGCTACTACAGCTCCTGTCCAACTCTCAATCTGAGTGTGGCAGACCTTAAGTTCATCCACCATTTCTTTCACCGGACTGGACACACTACATCCAATGGATAACTCAATGGATTGCTCCATGCTTTTCATCTCTTCAACCATACTTTTATTCATATATGCCACTGATTCTCTTATTGCTTCTATCAATTCGGCTTTTAAAGACTTAAGGTCCTCCTTGGTTGCCACATTTTCAGCCATAGTGGGTAAGGTAACTGATTCCTTTTGGGGTTGGTATTCCTCATCTGAATCTCCATAAGAAAGTCCAAGAATCATATATCCGGGATCTGATGTCCAACCTTCAATGTCATATAACACTGATACTGAGCCAAGATTCTCTCCCTCACTTGGAACATTTTCCTAAGGTATCTCTTCCAACTGTTCTACCTGAGGTAATTCTTCAATTTCCTCTACAACAATAGTAGATTCAATAGCCATTTGTTCTAAGTCATTAACGACTCTCTCATTAACAGGTTCTGCTATTATGTCTTCCTGATCAGGCGCTATCCTGACCGTACTAACTGTTAGAGGACTTAAACTGAGCTCTTTTTCAACATTTTCCTCATCATCTGCTTCACCATCAGCATCTTTTTCTCCATTAACATTATGATCAGATTCGGTCAACTCATCCTCCTCAGAGGTATCCTTGAAAACATACTGGCATGCTTATTCTTCTTATTATGTAGTCTCTGTATCATTTTCCTTCAAGATAGTTTCTGTCTTTGGTAATTCTTTTGTAGGGCTAGCTTCTCCATAAGAAATAACTTGATACACAGGACTACAGGGTAAGACTGGATCTCCTCCTTCCTCTACTGATGTCTCTTCCTCCTCAGCTTCATCATCACTGTAGACCGTTTCTTGCTCATCTGGTCCAAGACCAGGATCCCTCACATCCTTTGGTCTAGAAGGATGATCCATAGGAGTATAATTGTCATAAATATTTCCATCATCTTTCACGCATGATTTCTTCCAAGGATTCCAACTGACTTTCATGTATTTAAAGACAGTTCTTGTAATATATAATATATCTTTGGCCACTACCAGCTCATCCTGAGGTCCAGATATCTCCTTCACTTTCAGCATCACAGAAATTAGCATTGAGAAAAAAACAAGGCATTTGATTTTGACATCGGTCTAGTCATCTCTTCCACTTGAACCATAATCAATCTACATAGATTGATTCTTACGCTGTGCTTCAGCAAATGTAACAGAGATATGTCTTGGAATCTCAAGGTGGAAAAGTCTCATCTTTTCGGACTAACAACATGCTGAATAAACTTAAACAACAACTTATCTTCTCGTACCATCTCTGCAGCAATCACCATTCTAGGGGTCCCATCCCCTGTGAGCTCTAGCAAAGCATCTTCATGTTGAAACACATCACTGGTCGAAGGTACAGACTTTGAGAAGAACACATAATCTACTTCATGTGGAACTCTTATGTTCCTAGCCCATTCCTATGAAGTAAAATATACTTCCTGACCTTTTACCACAGAAATCATTCTGCTTTCTTCTTCAGACTTTTCAAAACGAACGAATTCGTTGAACTATTTCACTAGTTCTGGATAATAAGGTCTGTTGTTGTTCGTGAAGCATTCTAGACAACTTTTTTCTTCTAACACTCTAAGAACCAATGACTTGCTTTCCATAAGCCATTTTGTGAACACCTATGTTTCAACATCCATCTCTCGCTTCGATAGGTGCGGGTTTACTGGTCTTCTTTGAGCTACACTTCCACTTCCACTTCCACTGGCATTCGATACTTTCTGTCGTTTTGCTTGCGGCTCATCACTCCCATCTGTGACTTGGGGTCTCTTGATGCGGACCATTACGGATTTCAGTCTATAGTTCTGAAGGTCGAGAGGTTTGGGTTTAGGATAATTCGAGCAGACAGGTTCGCCGTGAGATTGAGTGAATCTAGTTCGAGTTTTAATATCATTTAGGATTCATAAATCACATAAATCATAAATAAAATAAACAATGGTTCGATGACTCGGCTTTACAGAATAATTCAGTGCGCAAATGTACTGGTAAAGTCTTCTAACGGTAAGGTCTCCCTAACTATGAGGTCTCCCTAACGGTGAGGTTTCCCTAACAGTGAGGTCTCCCTAACTGTGAGGTTTCCCTAATGGTGAAAATTCTATAATGGTTAGGATTCTCTAATGGTGAGGATTCTCTAACGGTGAGGATTATCTAACGGTTTCAAGGTTAAGTTATCATTACTAATTCATGTTTGATGAAACTTAATCTTTCTGAACTTAAAAGCTTAGTGAAAATATCAACTAATTGAAGTTCGGTGCCTATAAATTCAAGTGTTATATCACCTCTTTGATAATGATCTCTTAGAAAATGGTGTCTAACATCAATATGTTTAGTTCTAGAGTGAGACATAGGATTCTTAGAGATATTAATCGCACTAGTGTTGTCGCAGTTGATTGAAACATGTTTAATGTAAAATCCATAGTCCAATAAAGTGTGTTTCATCCACAGAATTTGTGCACAGCAACTACCAGCAGCTATACATTCTGCTTAAGCAGTAGACAATGCAACTGAGTTCTGTTTCTTACTACACCATGATACGATGGAATTTCCAAGTAAATGACATGTTCCAGATTTGATCTTCCTATCTAACTTACAGCCAGCAAAATCAGCATCCGAATAACTTATTAAATCAAATGATTGTTCTTTTGGAAAAATCAAAGCCAAATTAGCAGTATTTTTATGATATTTGAAAATCCTTTTAACAGCAAGTAAGTGTGAATCTTTAGGATTAGATTGAAATCTAGCACACATACACACACTAAACATAATATTTGGTCAACTAGAAGTAATATAAAAGTAAACTCCCATTCATACCTCTATAATTAGTTTGATCTACTGGTTTACTAGTTTCATCAATATCCAATTTACAGGTGGTACTCATTGGTATGTCACTTTCCTTAATACTATACAAACCAAAATGTTTCAATAAATCCTTAGTATATTTGATCTACTATACTTGTTCGCAGCTCTTCACTGGTATGCAGTAATGAGTTCTTCGTGGATGTTCTGTCGTCTCTTTGCATTCACGCTTAGTTGTTCTTCCAGCACACCTCGTGGTATATGTATCTCACTGTGTATTCATCTATGTCTCGCACACCCTGTGTTCTATATGTATCTTAATTCGTCTATTCATACTCTTTTAAAGTAGCAAAACCTTCCTTTAGTTAAACCAAGTGCTCCGAAAAAAGATGATTAACTTTTTGCAGGCACGAGGTATGGTTCCCTGACATCCAACAACACACATTAAATAAATGTCAGTGTATTAAAATATACCTGATATTACCGTTGGTTAGATTAAACAAAGATAATGAAATTAAAGAAGTGTCGGGTTCTGTCTCTGGAATGGTAGCTCTTGATATCGGTAGACTTGTGTTACAGTAGGTGTCTGTATCGGTAGACTTCATTTGTAACGGTAGACTTTGTATCGGTAGCTGTAACAGTAGATTTGATCGCATCAGTAGCGGTAGACTTGTAATAGTAGTTGTGGATCTGCCTTGTATCGGTAGCGGTAAGTCTCTATCAGTGGACTTTGCATAACGGTGGACTTCAGCATATCGGTAGACTTCATCATATTGGTAGCTCTGTATCGGTAGTTGTCGACTTCGATGTAGCGGTAGGCTTGAGTACTGGTGAGCTTGTAACTGTGACTCTATCGGTAGACATGATATACCGTAACGGTGAACTCCGTATCGGTAGCTCTATTAGATATCATTAGCTCTAATCCATAACGGTGGTATCTGTAGCTCTATTTGATATCGGTAGCTCTAATCCATAACGGTGGCTACTGTTCTGTATCGATAGCTAGTTTTTAACGGTAGCTGAAAACTGTTTGAGCATTCACTTGGCAGAATGAGTTTTGTCATAGTAAACATATATCTGATTATTCAAAAGACTTAATTTAAGCATAATGAAAGTAACAACATATATTAAAGTATATTTGGAATGTATTAAGCATAATCAAGATATAAAGAAAGAATGGTTGGGATTATCAAAACATAATAAAGCCACTTAAATCCAGAGGGGTCAACATATTACGATCCTTGTGTGTCTTTTTTTGTTATATATTAAGTATTCTGCTAAAGTATTGTAATTTCAATGTACATCAAGATTCGGGTCTCTACACATTCATTGATTATATGTCAACTATACTAGAAGGGAGAACACATTATTTCTTGTTGGATGCATTGTTAATTTTTTTCCAGGTACCTATTTCTCATAAGTATCAATATAAGACATCCTTACTTTTCCCATTGACAATTTTTTATATAAAAGGATTCCATATGGAATATTTAATGCTCCATGTACTTTTCATAGGGGTATGGTAAGTATTTTTTATAATCACATTAATGATTTCATGGAGGTCTTCTTTGGTGATTTCACAATTTTGGGAAATTATATTATCCATTGATAGAAAAATGTGGGAAAAAAGTTCTAAACCAACAATAAAAAGAATTAGGTTTTCAATATTTAAAAGATTCATTTCATTGTTGAGAGAGGCATTTTCTATTGGAATTTCATTTAAAAAACGCATTAATGGGGATAGATCCAAAATTACAGTGATAAATTCATTACCATACCCACTTCTGTGAACCATGTTAGATAATTTTAAGGAAATCCAGGATTATACATGATATTCAGCAATGATTTCAGAGGGTAATCCTTTTATGATCTTAAGAGGATATTCATTACACCACTAGTGATGTAGCCCCCAAATTTTGAAGGACCACTAGATATAATTTATGATGATTTCAACCATGTAGTTTGAACACTACTTTATCAGGGAATTTAGGTAATCCCTAAGTCATTGTATATTCCTTGAGAACCAAAAATGTGGCACAAATTAATTATAAATCCCCATAAATTTAGTTTTTTAGTAGATGGATTTTCATTAGAAATAATTAGATCATATCTTCTTTAAACTAATGTCATTCTATTTTCTAATCATGATACTCTTAGGTACTTGATGAAGAAGGATAAAGATAATATGATGCTAGTGAGATTGACGTTACCTATATAATAGTTTACCATAAAAATATAGAATAATAAGGGATTTTAGAACCAAGTGGTTGATCATTTAAGCAGACTGTCTGACAATGCTGAAGTTGAAATTATTGGAAAAGGACCATTGAATGATGACCTTCTTGGATACTATTTATACTTTATTAAAAGATTAATGCCTTTGTATGATGACATTTTACATTATCTAGTAACATATCATGTCTCATGTCATTTAATTTCTCACTAAATTCATAAATAGGAAGATGAATCTAGATATTACATTTGGGATGATCCATTTATTTGGAATATTTTCAATGACCAAGTGATAAGAAGATGTTTTCCTGAGATTGATATAGGTTCTGTATATGTGTTTTTTTCATACATTTTCTTATAGATTCATCATTGGACCACACAAGATAGTAAGTATGGTTTTATAATCTGAAAATTATTTTTCCACCATTTCAAAATTTTCTCATTAATTTTCCAAATGCTGTAAAAATTTTCATCTTACTGAAAAAATTTCAATGACACAAATAATACCCCAACATCCAATTAAATTTTTTGAGAATTCTAAAGTATGTGGGATAGATTTAATGGATATATCTAAATTTAATTTAGAAATTATTGTATCATTATTTTAGTTTATTATGTTTCAAAATTAGTGGATTCAAAATACACTAGGACGGAAGATGAAAAATATGTTTTTGAATTTCTCAAGGCTGACATATTTTGTATGTTTGGACTACCTAGATCTATCATAAGTGATCAAAGGACTAATATTTTGAATAAGAGAATGGTGGATTTGATAATGAAGTATGGGTTTCATCATTCCTCACAAACTCTCTATATTCCATAAACAAATAGTCAATCTAAAGTTTCCAACAAGAAAATATAATGAATTTTGGAGAAGAATATTAATCCAACTAGAAAATATTAGTGAAAAAGGATGGAAGTCACCTAATGGGATTACATGAAATCCTAAAAACAGATTAAAATGATTCCATATTGGAAAATTTATTTGAAAAAATAATCATATGCTAGTGGAATTCGACCATTAAGAAAACATGGCTTTGAGGAGGATAAATTTGGAATATAAAAGCACTGGGAAAGAGACAAGATTACAGTTATAGGAGATGGACGATACTATAAATGAAGCATTTTAAAATTTTATGATTTAAAAACTGTGAACAAGAGTGTCATATTAAATTATTTTCCAACTAAATACGTATATCCTAGAGATAGAGTGTTTTTATTCAAATCAAATATCATGATAATTCTAGGTAAACGTTGTTCCATATGGGATGGTCGATTTATAGTTACTCATTTATATCCTTTATGTGATATATATATTTTTATGGATGAATAGTATGATCCATTCACTATTAATGGACATAGGCTGAATAAATTCTATAGAACCATTCCACTAAATCCAATGGAGGATATCACACTCCTATGACAGGTTTATCAATAAAATCCATCATGTCAGTCTTCTCCTTTACAATTTATTTCTTTTTTACATAATTTTCGAATCTAGATATATGTTATTTCAATTTACATTCATTAAAAACACTGCATCATTTAGGTGTGGGGAGGTAACCATTATATTTTATGATTTTCAATTATTGTTTGTTTGTTTACTTTTAATGATATGTGTTTCTCAAATTCTTGGGTGATTATTTTTCAGTTATTGTTTTTTCTTGAATTTTTTTTGCTGAAATGATTAGAATTTCAATTTTTTAAACCCATTTCAATATGTGCATCTATTTATTCCAAGAAACATAGCATAAATTAATGCTGAAAAAGACATTGTTTCAAGTTCCAATCTTTGGAATTTTAATGAAAATTACTCTAATTTTTTAATCTCATGCAGCATCTCACTATCATTGTCTTTAAAATCACACTCATGGGATTCTTATAAAACATTTTTTCTAAATTTATAAAATTCACCTTTCTTACTAAGAGATCCAATCCATGCTTTCAATTACCAAAATTTTATTTTTCCTTTCAAAAATTGAGGGTTTGAGGAACTTATGGGTTAAATTATTGGGGAATTTATTTGGGGTTAATGCCCAATTTCAAGAGAATGCTTTTTATTTTGTCCTTCCAGGTACATGTAATACATATATATTATATAATCCATGATCTACTTGTTTGGTTATAAACATTACAAGAAAATTATCTTTATACAATCTACTCTTGAAGTGAAATTGAATAATATAGTTGGACATAAGTATGGGGGAAGCAATCTTTTGTTGTGATAAAACATTTGGTGATACTTTTTGAATGAAATATAATGCTTAATAGATGTGTTTTCTACTGGATTAAATCATTTTTTAATGATTTTCCTGTTTGGAGCTTTAATGATATGAGAAATTGTGCCTTTATAGAGATTCTAGTGGAGAATGAATGTTGTTCCTTTTCTATAGCATTTAAGAATTTATTTTAAAAAGATTGATATTTTTGGCAAAAATGATAAAATTTTCCCACATTTTTTTAATTATAATGAAGTTGAGTTTCTACTATATAGAGTCTTAAAGAGACCACACTTGAGTGAAAATTAGAATCTGTAAATGTTTCATCAAAAAGTGCCACGACCTCCATATTCAGCCTCATATTATTTTTTAAATCAAAATCTAACCTACCAAAAGTTATATAATAAACCAAAACATTATTCATGATAAAAACATGTATTTGAATCACATCATTCAAATATGTAAGAATTTATCAGGCATATGGTGACCCTTTCATTAGTTTGGATGAGAAAATCCTTATTAATATTGAATTTTTTGAAATAAGAGAAAATTCATTTAAGGTAGTTGTATTTGATGCATGGGAGGAAAAATTAAGCAGAAAAGTATTTAGTGATCTAAATGAAGAACATGCAATAATGGTTTTTGATGAATCATGATTCATTTTTGCGTGTGGAATTGGTGGATCTCATGGGCATCTGTTTTCAATTCCCTTTAATTTGATTTTGATGTTGATTTGTTCAAAAGTACAATTGAGTAGTGTGGGGAATTTAAAAAGATAATGTTTTCATTATTTTTCATATCAGTTTTAGTGATATAATCCTTTAAAAGACGTCAAATGATCTTATTTTCATCATTTTTACATATTCGGTTAATTTCGGCTTAATTGTGAAAATTTGATAAATTGTATAAATTTAATAGTTTCATGAATATTTTTTTTGGAATATCATTCACAATTTTAAAAAAAATTGAGTTATTTTTTTAGGATTTCCTAGATCTTGGTATTTATCTTTTTATCGTAGACGCAAATACACATTTATTCACACAGGTCAAAAAAATCAATCATGTGGACAAATTTTTGGGGCTGACAGAATAGATCCCACATCAATAATAGAGATACATCAAAATTCATAGATATTAAAATAAATTGATTCTTTTTTTAATGGAATTAAATTATTGGTACACAAGTCCACATTAAATTTTATGAGGAAATTATCACATAAAGGAATCCATTATAGGTTCCAAAGTAGAAGGATTTGAGCAGCCTCCTCAGGTAGAATAATTCTTGATCAATAATTTAGGAATAAATTTTTTTTAAAACATTGCAATATACTCTATTATTTTTTGATCACATGAACAAGAGATATTATGAAAACTATTTTAATTTAACCTCCATGGTATTTATCAATTTATTATACTAATTACACTCAAATTTTCTATGTGGTGAATCTGGATGGAAAATTTTCCACCCCCAAAACCCTATAAATATGAGTGTTTAATTCCATTAAATGGTGTTGAAGGAGGAGAATGATGTGTTCTACTAGAGTATTTGAAAGAAGAAGTTATTTTTATTTTCTATTCATTATGTTCACAGTTTTATAATATAAGTACCCGACCATAAACATTACTTAATATTTAATTAAATGAATAATTCACATTGAGGGTCTTTTCAGGTGTAGAGTTTTAGAGAATTAGATCGTAACTATTACATCTCGAAAGGTTACACAGTATACACTTCTACAATGTTTCATTTTTTTTCAAAACATGAACTCTAAAAAAAGTCATTTCTAGTTCCATGTTTAAGACAACATGACTTTAACTTGATCCCATCCTTGACCCTATTCCACATTATTTCCTGTGAAAAAAATTCAAAAAAACTTGCGGTGAGCATAAAAATCTGAGTAAGGGATACACAAAGAAGGAAAACTGTTAATTTTTCAAAACAACAATTAAACCATGAACACTTTATCAAAGTAATAATTTTCACCTTTATAGAGTAGTGAATACACTTCCCTGAATATAAGATCATTACATACCCTTTTGTAATCAAAATATTACCATAAAACACATATAAAGAACACATAACAAATAAAGGTAACTTGGGACATAATCATATTTAAATGGAATAACCATACGGTTGACTTCCACACATATCACATAATGGAATATCCATACGGAAGACTTCCATACCCAATGAATTGGAGGTTATAACGTAACCACCCATCTTGGTATTCATAGCACAAACCATTATATGGTTTGTCACGTAACCACCCGTCAAATGTCCATGTACCATTATAAAATCATTAGACATAAAACAAAAATAATGGAAAGAAACAATTTCCACATTTGGATCACAATATATCACTTAAATATATTGACATAAAAAATACATTATAAAAACCATTTTCAATACCAAAATACATAAAAGAGTATATGGTATTTATTTCATTTTAAAAACCTTACGACTTGTTGAGGAAGCCAAAGACCAAATAAAAATCGTGGCGGCGGAAAAGGTCATTGTCACCGCGTACGTTAAAAGAAACATTCCTTTTTTTCATTTAGTAAAAGGCTTAGTATAAAAATATTCCTTTTGAATGAAATTAAAATTAAAAGGTGTTTTATGCAGCGTATAAAAGAGAGTTGTGTATAAAACAAAATATGCCTCAACGGAAGGAGATTGAGATGAAGTCCCTTACCTCATGTCCGACTTGACTCGATCGCTCTTTAATCTCTTGAATAATAAACTAGTGTTAATTTCTACTTTTTTAATAACCTTTTTCAAGCTTATTATTCCTTTTATATCACTTATTTCCAGGATATAAACATTATGTAATCATTTACGTTAATAATGTTCGTTTTGTCGATATTTGGTTCTTAAATCAAAAATGGACTTCTTACAATTACATGTTTTCACGTGGTCAAAGGTTGATTATATCCAGAATGATATTTATGATTTGGATATCATATATATTATATATATCCTGCATATACATGTATTTATAATACTACATAACAATTAGAGGTATGAAATGAAATGCACCGTTCATGGAGACGGTAAGCCGTACGTACGCATGAACATTACTTTCATTTATATTTCGTATTTAATGGAGTGAAATAATAATTATATATAGTTATATTATAATTAAAGTATAATATCATATATAATATCATTAAATTAATCCTTTATACACCCCACATATGGCATTAACGAATCAAATCACTTTGAGGGGGCGGTAGTCCGCACTTCCAAAAATGCTATTATCGTATTTACCAATAATGAAAACCATAAAGGTATGCCATTAATGAAAAATATAGAAGCATAAGGTAAAAATAAACACAATATATATTATATATAAATATAGTTACATATTAATGTCCACCATGAAAGGTGTTAAAAGAATATTGAACATTCATCTTTCTGTGAGGCAGAAATTCACCAACCACAGAAACAGTAAGTTCGTTAACCATTAGACGAAGGTTTGTGTAATTGTAGCTCGAAAACTTCACTTAACTACATCCTAGTATATTGAAGATACTGGTGTTGTTACAAAATAAAGTAATAAAAATAGTTTACTGGGTTGGAGAAGAAAAATAATACAAATGAACACAAGTGAAGACATTACCTTTAAATCGGGTAACTCCCTTTGGTTTGAACCAAAAACAGTTTCTTGAAGAGATTTATGCCTAAGGTAAGGCTTCTTGGAAGAAGATAGGGATTTGTAGAGATAAAATGCGTAGTTTTTGGCCTATCCAAAGGCTTGAGAGTTTTGGGTAAGGTGGTAGAGGTGGAGGCCTTTTATAAGAGGAGAGGAGGGGCACTCTTGGAATGTTATAAAATATAACTTTATTATTAAATGTTTTTCGGATTATAAAGGTCCAAAAATTAAATATTTCTTGGATAAGGTGATAATAGTTCTAAATACACCCATCCAATAGGTTTTTTATAAGTGTAGTTCTTAGATTTTAAATTATCTTTTCATTTTATTTAAATCGTTATATAATGAGTTTATCACTGCATCATCATGGTGTAATAAATAATTTAATTTATTTAATGTCTAAAAATTATAAAAAAAATATCATGATGTAGGAAATCATATTATATTTCTAATTTATATTTATAGTCAAAAATATTACTTGTATAACCCCATGTAAAAATTGTTTTATTAAAACAATACATGTTTGTGACAATTTTATTTTAACTTTAAATAAAAAGTTGTTAATGTCATTTTATTACCCATGTGGATCCATGGGGTCCCCAAGTTGACCCTTGGATTTTATTGGTCGGCCATGACACATAAAATAAGAGTAGGACATGTATCAAGGTCATTTCATATTATTAAGACATTTTTTTACCTTAAATTACACTAATTACCTCTAATCACGATTAATAAAACTTAAAAGTTACTATTCACCAAAAAAATTATTTTAATCCCATTGAACCAAATTTAACATCCTAATTACAACCTTGTATGTTGTATTTTTGAAATTAAATTCACAAAATTGGTAAAGTTTCATTTAAATGAAAAATCAGATTTTTTTATCTACCACATAGTGGTTCCACTAATCATCAAAAATTGACGTTTTTCAGAAAAATTTCAAAAATTCACACTGAGCTATATTTGATATTCCAAATTCAAAATTGATGTCTATTTTAAAAAGTTCCAAAGGTATAAGTTGAATTAATTAATTTAATAATTAATTCCCTCTGTCAAAACAAATAGCGTGTTTTTATGAAACAATATATATCAAAAGATTGACACTAGTTTAAGTCTAATTTCAAAGTGAAATTAATTCCAATGACCACAATTGGACTAAATGTTAAAAATATATTATAATTTCACTTTAAAACCAATTCATGATATAATCTAATCATATAAATAAATTAGATTAAAAATTTGTTTTTAATTAAAATACAACATTTTTCACTATTCATTAAAAAATGAACTTTATCGGAAAAATACCAAAAATTTACACAAAGTAAATTTTGATGTACTGATTCTAAAGAAGAATTTTATTCGGTCCAATATAATTTAAAAGAGTGACCAAAAATATATTTAAATAGGGTTCGCCATCAAAAGGCGATAACTCGACCTTTTAGTGAATATTAGAGTATCTATGCCTAAAATTGAATTCTTTTCTTATTTTAAGCCTTTATCATTTATTGGATAAATGTAAAAACATTTAATAAACATATATAATCTTATTTTAGTTATTTCTATTCATTCCAACAAATACAATGGATACGTGTTAACTACCATTTATAATAATATTATTATATTACTAGTGTGCAACGTAAGATTTCAAGGAAACTCTTTGTTGCGTATCGGGTATACTATCAAACATAGCAACCCCTTTAATGTAAAATTAATATTTAATTCATAAATATAAATATAAAAATGTATTATTCTTTATTTACCTGGGATGTTACATCCTTCTCCCCTTTTGGGAATTGCGTCCTCGCAATTTTATTCACTTATCAAAATAAGTGGGGGTATTTATCCCTCATAAAATTTTTAGATTCCCAAATTTCATTATCAACCATCTGCTTTTTCCACAAAACCTTTACCTGGTAAATTTCCTTATTCCACAACACTTAATCTCTACAGTCATGAATCTGGACTGGTTGTTCTTCATAAGAGAGAATCTCTTCCAACTGAACTACCTCTCGGCTCAAAATATGAGATGGATCTGGCATATACTTTCTCAACATCGAAACATGAAAAACATTGTGTACCTAGGACAAACTTGGAGGTAAATCCACTCAGTAAGCAACTGATCCAACTCTCTCCATAATTTCATGTGGTCAAATAAACCTTGGACTCATCTTTCATTTCTTACCAAATCGCATCACACTTTTCCATGGTGAAACTTTGAGAAAAACATGATGACCTACCTCGAAAGATAGATCCTTCCTCCGAATATCTGCATAACTTTTCTACCTGCTCTGAGTTGTTCTCATGTGTTTTTGAATCAACTAAACTTTTTCTTCCATCTCTTATACCAATTATGTTCCCATTAGATTCCTTTCACCTACTTCATCCCAAAAATATGGAGTTCGACACCATTTTCTATATAACGCTTAAAACGGAGCCATCTGTATACTGGAATGAAAACTGTTATTATATGAAAATTCAACCAAAGAAAGATGTGTGTCCCAAATTCCCAGATAATCCATCGAGAAAGCACGGAGCATATCCTCCAAGGTCGGAATTGTTCGTCCTTACTACCCATCTAATTGAGGGAGAAAAGTTGTACTAAAATTTAATTCAGTACCCAATGACATCTGAAGGCCATTCGAAAATATAGAAGTGAACCTCGGATCACGATTAGATACAATGGATAGGGGAACTCCATGCAACCTGACTACCTCTTTAACATAAAAATGATCAAGTTAATCTAGAGACAAATTATCTCGAATAGGAAGGAAGTGATCAGATTTAGCAAATCAATCAACAATAACCCAGATTGCATTATTACCTCGAGATGTCTTCAGTAATCCCACAACAAAGTCCATGGATATATTTTCCCATTTCAACTCTGGCACCGGTAATGACTACATCGTCCCTTTCGATAACTGCCTCTCTTCTTTAACCTGCTGACAAGTCAAACACTTCACAGTAAAATTGAAAATATCTCTTTTCATTCCATCCCACCATTAATAATCCCGCAGATCTCTGTACATCCTAGTACTTCTAGGATGAACTAAAAATGGGGAACTATGATTCTCACATAACAACTCATTATTCAACTGTGAATCACAAGGGACAAAAAATATCTTCTCAAAACTTAAAACAAAATCATTATCAATGTTAAATTCAGGAAACTTATCCTTCTGAACCAGCTCTACCTTTTTCTGCAACCCATGGTCTTTCTTCTGCGCTTGCTTAATTCTGTCTGATAGAGATGACCTCACTGACACCTAAAACAATACAGAATAACTTCCTACACCAACAAATTCTATGACAAATTTCATCAAATCAAAAAACAATAGATCTTGTTCCAAACGTAGCATGGTTAATGAAGAATTACATTTTTGACGCAAAGCATCAGCCACTTTATTTGCTTTTCCCAAATGGTAATGAATTGTACAATCGTAATCCTTGATTAATTCTAGCCATCTCCTCTGTCTCATGTTCAATTCTTTCTGAGTGAAAATATACATTAAACTTTTGTGATCAGTATATATTTCACACTTACTCCATTCAAATAATGCCTCCAGATTTTTAGAGCAAAAACAACAGTAGCTAATTCCAAATCATGTGTAGGGTAATCTACCTCCTATGTTTTTAACTGACATGAATCATTAGCAATTACCTCATCATTCTATATAAGGAAACAACCAAGTACCTTCAACGAAGCATCACTGTAAATAACAAACTCACCATTCCTGGAAGGAAGTGCCAAAACTATAGCATTCACCAATATTCTTTTCAACTCCTGAAAACAATCATCACATTCTTTTGTCCAGATAAACTTATCACCCTTCCGAGTTAGCTTAGTCATTGGACTAGATAACCGTGAAATTTTTCAACAAACCTACAGTAATAACCTACCATACCATGAAAAATAAGAATCTTGGTTACATTTGTGGGTCTTGGCCGTTCTTCAACAACTTTAGTTTTAGCCGGATCAACAGTTATGTCTTTTTTGAAACAATGAGACCGAGGAACGAAATTTGTTATAACCACAACTCACACTTGCTGAATTTTCCATACAGTTTCTTTTATTTTGAGGTTTGCAAGATAACCCTTAAATGAAATTCATTATTCTCTTTACTTTTAGAAAAGACTGAAATATCATCAATCTCATCACTATCCCTGATATTTTTCATCATCGACCACCACCGATCTGTTTCACCTTCAAAACGGTAAATAACAAGACTATCCTTTTGATGTTCTGAACACCCCATGGCATCAAAAATCTTCTCCAGTGCTTTAATCCACCCTTCTGCTAGCACAAGGTCAGATTATACTCTTAATGATTTGGTATTTTGCCTCATGAAATGTTCCACCACTGACATGTTCCTCTGTGGTTGATCTAGCTGATCTCGTGCATAGATACCACCACCATTTATATCCTGATTCAATTGTTCCATCACTGCAACAAACTGCTCTGTTTCAATTGCGACCATCTCAGGTTGCTGATCTGGAAGTTTGTCTTCCTTCCAATGTCGTTCCAACATATCTGCCTTGATTCCTCTGCGGAAAACCATTCTGAACAAACATGTATTAGATGAAGCAACTTGGTAATCTTCAAATGCTATATCATTTCAATTTTACCATTAAAAAAAATATTTTTGGATAATCATTTAATAGAATTCTAACTCATAAAGTTGTTTAAACCGACCTATGATACCAAATATAAGGCCCCGACCTTAAACATTACTTAATATTGAATTAAATGAATAATTCCCATTGAGGATCCTTGAAGGTTTAGTGTTTTAGAGAATTAGATCATAACTACTATATCTCAAAAGATTACACAGTATAAACTTCTATAATGTTTCCTTTTTTTAAAAAACATGAACTCTAAAAAAATTAATTTATAGTTCCATGTTTAAGACGACATGACTTTTCCTTGATCCCATCCATTAACCTATTCTACATTAGGTCCTGTGAAAAACATTTCAAAAAAAACATGGGGTGAGCATAATAATCTCAGTAAGCGATACACAAAGAAAGAAAACTGTTAGTTTTTAAAAACAACAAGTAAACCATGAATACTTTATCAAAGTAATACTTTTCACCTTTATGGAGTAGTAAATACTTTTCACTGAATAAAATATCATTACATACCCTTTTGTAATCAAAATATTACCATAAACCCCATATAAAGAACACATAACGTATAAAGGTAACTTGGGACATAAACATACATAAATGGAATAACCATACGGTCGACTACCACACATATCACTTAATGGAATAGCCATACGGCCGACTTCCATTCCCAATGCATTGGAGGTTATAACGTAACCACCCGTCCTAGTATTCACAGAACCACCTGTCATATGGTTTATCACGTAACCACCCGTCAAATGTCCAAGTACCATTATAAAATCATAAGACATAAAACATAAATAATGGAAAGAAAACATTTCCACATTTCGATCACAATATATCACCTAAATATATTTACATAACAAATCCATTATAAAAACCATTTTCAATACAAAAATACATAAAACAGTTTATGGTATTTATTTCATTTTAAAAACATGACATATTTTTTAGGAAGTCAAATAGCAAATAATACTCGCGGCGGCGGAAAAGGTCGTTGTCAACGCGTACATTAAAAGAAACATTCCTATTTTTCCTTTAGTAAAACGCTTCGTAGAAAAATATTCCATTTGAATGAAATGAAAATTCAAATGTGTTTTATACAGTGTATAAAAGAATGTTTTGTATAAAACAAAATATGCCTCAATGAAAGGAGATTGAGACGAAGTCCCTTACATCGTGTCCGACTTGACTCGATCACTATTTAATTTCATAAATAATAAACTAGTGTTAATTTGAAATTTCTTAAGAACCTTTTTCAACCATATTATTCCTTTTATATAACTTATTTCTAGGTTATAAACATTATGTAATCATTTAAGTTAATAATGATCGTTTTGTCGATATTTGGTTCTTAAGTCAAAAATGGACTTCTTACAATTACATGTTTTCACGTGCACAATGGTTCATTATATCCAGAATGATATTCATGATTTTTATATCATATATATCATATATATTCAGAATATACATGTATATATAATACTACATAAGATTTAGAGGTATGAAATGAAATGCACCGTTCATGGAGACGGTAAACCGTACGTACGCATGAACGCTACTTTCATTTCTATTTCATATTTAATGGAGTGAAATCATAATTATATATAGGTATATTATAATTCCAGTATAATATCATATATAATATCATTATCTCCATCCTTTATACATCTCACATATGGCATTAACGAATCAAATCACTTTGAGGGGGCGGTAGTCCGCACTTCCTAAAAAGAAATTATCGTGTTTACCCATAATGGAAACCATAAAGTTATGCCATAAATTAAAAATACATAATCACAAGGTAAAAATAAACACAATATATATCATATATAAATAGAGTGACATCTTAATGGCCACCATGGAAGGTGTTAAAAGAAGATTGAACAATCATAATTTGTGAGGCAGAAATTCGCCAACCACAGAAACAGTATGTTCTTTAACCATTAAACGAAGGTGTGTGTAAGTGTAGCTCTAATAATTCACAAAAAACACTCCAGTATATTTAAGATAATGGGTTTGTTACAAAATAATGTAATAAGAAGATTTTAGGGGGTTGGAGAAGAAAAATAATACAAAAGAACACAAGTGAAGACAATACCTTTAAATCGGGTAACTCCCTTTAGTTTGAACCAAAAGGGTTTCTTGAAGAGATTTATGCCTAAGGTAAGGATTCTCGGATGAAGAGAGGGATGTGGAGAGATAAAATGAGCAGAGATTGGCTGAACCAATGGATTGAGAGGTTTGGGTAAGGTGGTAGAGGTGGGGGCCTTTTATAAGAGGAGAGGAGGGGCACTCTAGGAAAGTAATAACAATTTACTTTATTATAAAATGTTTTTCAGATTTTAAATGTCCCACAATTATTTATTTCGAGGATAAGGTGATAATAGTTCTAAATCAACCCATCCAATAGGTTTTTGACAAGTGTAGGTCGTAGATTTTACATTATATTTTCATTTTATTTAAATCGTTAAATAATTAGGTAATCGCTGCATCATCATAGTGTCATAAATAATTTTATTTATTTAAGGTCTAAAAATTATAAAAAAAACAATCACTATGTAGGAAATATTTTTAGATTTCTAATGAATATTAATAGTAGGAAATATAAATTTTATAACCCCATGTAGAAATTGTTTTAGTAAAACAATACATGTTTGTGACAATTTTATTTTAACTTTAAATAAAAAGTTATTAATGTCATTTTCTTACCCCAAGTGGATCCATGGGGCCCCCAAGTTGACCCTTGGATTGTCCTGGTTGGACATGAGACATCCAATAAGGGTATTACATGTGTCATGGTCATTTCATATTATTAAAACAGTATTTTTACCTTAAATTACACTAATTACCTCTAATCATGATTAATGAAACATAAAAGTTACTATTCAACAAAAAATTATTTTAATCCCATTGAACCACATTTTACAACCTAATCAAAAACCATTTATGTTGGACTTTTGAAATTCAATTCACAAAAGTGGTAAAGTTTCATTTAAACAAAAAATCAGTTTTTTTAACTACCACATAGTGGTTTCACTATTCATCAAAAATTGAAGTTTTTCCAAAAAATACGAAAAATTCACCCTAAGCTATATTTGATATTTCGAATTAAAAAATGATATCTATTTTACAAAATTCAAAACATATAAGTTGCATTAATTAATTTAATAATTAATTCCCACTGTCAAAAAAATAGCATGTTTTTATGAAACAATATATATCAAAAGATTGACACTAGTTTAAGTCCAATTTTAAAGTGAAATTAATTCCAATGAACACCATTGGATTAAATGGTAAAAATATATTCTAATTTAAATTTAAAATCAATTCAAGAGATAATCTAACCATATAAATAAATAAGATTTAAAAAAGGTTTTGAATTAAAATGCAACATTTTTCACTATTCATTAAAAATGAACTTTATCGAAAAAATACCAAAAAATTACACAAAGTAAATTTTGATGTCCTGATTCTAAAGAAGAATTTTATTTGGTCCAATATAATGTAAAAGAGTGAACAAAACTATATTTAAATAAGGTTCGCCATCAAAACGCGATAATTCGACCTTTTAGTGAATATTAGAGTATCTATGCCTAAAATTTAATTCTTTTCTTATTTTAAGCCTTTATCATTTATTGGATAAATGTAAAAACATTTAATAAACATATATACTCATATTTTAGTTATTTATATTCATTCCTGTGAATACAATGGCTACGTCTTAACTATAATTTAAAATAATATTATTATATTACTAGTGTGCAACGTAAGATTTCAAAGAAAATCTTCATTGTGTATCAGGTACACTATCGAACATAGAAAACCATTTAAAGTAAAATTTATATTTAATTTTTAAATATAAATATGAAAATGTAGTATTCTTTATTTACCTTAGATGTTATATATAAGGTTATATTTCTTCCACTTTCAACTCTAATATCCTTCATATGGAGGGGTAAAACATTTAAGTGACCGGGGAAGGGGGGTTTCACTTTTGTAATGTCAGAGTCTTGTGATTTAATGTGAAACTCTCTCTTTTTATATTTAATGATTTTTATTTTCAGGGGTACCACATTTTCCTAATGTGATCGTATTTATAGTTTTGGTTTCATTAATTATTTATTGAATTAGTTGAAGATTATTGATCTCCCTCCACCTAGTGCAGTTTATCTCGATCGAGAATATTGTGTTAGGTGCTAAGAATATATTTATCAATGGAACATGTTTGGAATAAGTGAAATTTTTCAAGAGTTATAAAGATAAAAACTTCCTTATCTATACATGACTTATTTATTTTGCAGTTTGTTGTGAATTTGTATCCACACAAGAGTGGTCTCTATTTCTTCTTTAAACTAGGGGTGATTCTCCAAATCTATTTTTTTTTTGATATTTTCTAACAGCCACTTTAAGGGTAAGTGGTAACCATACATCACAAGATTCAACAGACTCCAACATAATACAAAGACACACCACATTCCAATATTAGGAGAAAAACATGACCCCCACTTGTTCAAAACCAACGTTCCATGCCACGAACTTCAAATTCAATATTCAGAGTCACAAAACTTCTTTCAGACCTCGTGCCAACCGCATCATTTGGGTTGAACCAAGAGCCACCTCGGGCCGCATAATTCTCTCAGCTGCCTCGATTTATGTCAACAAAAATCCAACACCCAGTCACCTTCATCATCACCGCTCCTCGTAAACACCACCTTCAAGGACACTGCTATCTCCACCAGAGTATCCTTCACCATCATCGTCATCTACTACCAGAAGCACCATTCTCACGTCACTAGCCAGGCTCCGTCACCGTCTATGCATCAACAAACCACCCCCAAAACCTTCAACATTCATCCCTCATTGTCATCGGCCACTTTCAATTGAAATCCCACACTCCACGGAACACGAGTTGGGGACGCCTTCAGGGACACCATGGACGAATAACCGCACTTCCCAGAGCTTGCTAGCAACCAACGCATCTGATAGACTGGGAGAGGGGTTAAGGGAGCATAAAACTAGAGTAGAAAAGATTTGAACAAGGCTTCAACGGAGAGGCAACCACCAGAACCATCCCAAACGAACCACAGAAACACCATACCACCAACGACTGCAGTGGATCATCATCATATCCAAAATCCCCATGAAAACCACCACTCAAATCCGCCTTGGTGATAGTGGAGGAGTCTTGGAGTAAGAGCAAAGGAACATCCTTCTGATAGACACGAGTGAAGTCCAGTCTGTATCACAAAATTTCCACCTTCGAAGCCAAACCATTCAAACAAACAATAACAATAGTCCAAAACATTGAAACAACCATTGTAGAACCCATGCTGGCTTCAGAAACAAACAATCCACAGGAGGCCAAAATAACCAGCAGTGAATCAAGGATTCTCTGTCAACAACCCCTCCACAAGAAAAACAACCGCACACCTCAAACAGAACTGATCAGAAGAAACCAAACCTCCCCCATTCGATTCCCGCGTAGCCGGAACCGAGACACACTGGAACACACCCGAAGTCGGAGGCCAGTCGAAACCAGATTTGGAGACCAGAATCCATCATCATCCACAATGGCGTGCCCCGAAACCAGGCAAGCCGTGATGATGCCATGCCATGATCCAATCACTGGAAGCCGACGCCAATATCCAATCGCCGGAAGCAGACGTCAACTAGGGTTGATTGATAACTCAATCAAGTAGTATTTCGTTTCACATTCAATAGGAATATGAGGGGGGGGGGGGGGTAATTATTCTTTTGACTATAATGACATTTATAAAGATGATCATATCCTAAACCCATCACTCTCTTCATCCACTTGGGATCAATGATTATTTTTTATTGAATTCATTAATTTTATATTCCAAAAATTTCAAAAACAACCAATTCTTCATTAAAAATTTTATTTGAAAACCTGATTGTTTGGCACTCCTCTCATGACATATACAAGGTAGACCAATTTATATCATTTTAACATACGAAATATTTGTTTTTTCACACTCCATTATAGGCACATGTCAACACCAATTTAAATAAAATGTGAACCTATGTTGTAAATTTTTGAAATCTATATTTTACTCAATTTTATATTTTTAGAATGACTTCTTCCATTAGTAATATAATTCAAAATCAAAAAAATTAAATTTCTTTTGATTTAATTAATACATGATTTATTCAACATTTTTTCCAGTATTTTTGGATATTCAAATTCCCAAGAATATTCATTTCCCACAATTTCATTTTATTTTTAAAATAATTATCTTGAGAGACATTTGGGGCATAAAAACTTATCCAAACATGTATTGAGATCTTATTAGGGCTATAAATAAACTGATACAATTTTAATACTATTTAGGAAATATTTTTTGGGAATCCTTTTATAATACCCACATTAATTTCGTTATTCTTTATAATGTATTAACCATTGATGTATTGTTTATGATGCAGCTATTTCCAGGTTAGCATCCCTTAATACCTTGCTCTTGGTATTATTCTTGGTTATCCTTAAAACTATTGTGGGGGATTGTTTTTCTAATGGACACATGAAGAGTTTATTTTGGATCTATATTGCGGTCTTTTTAATAAACTAATATGTTATGATCCTTGATTCCTCTTGGAATTTTATGCCTTCTTTGTTACATTGAAAATATTCAATAGAAAATGAAAAAAAAAGAAACAAAATTTTGGGTTGTGAATTAGGAAGGACAAAAATCCACATTTCAAGACAGCTGAATCCTCTAATATATTATTTTTAATATGTATATAGATGTGTGATCTATCTTGAACATTAATTTTAAAAAATAAATGAAAAAAATAAAAAGTAAGGAAAAAGGTACATTTTTTAAACATGATTGATACACTAATAGATCTACTTTGATATTATTGGATCATGTTCACCTTTTTAAACATATAGAAGCCATGTCATTGCACTTTTCCAATTTATTATGATTTATAATTTAGATATTACCCTTATTTTGAGCCTGATTTTCACTTTATACCTGCATTCATACAGACTTATAGTCATTTAAACGCTTTTTTTCTAAAGCCCTCATGATTGATTTTTTATTTATCTTTACGAGGTGGAGATGATAGAACTAATGAAATTATATGGTTGAAAACTTGTATTTAGTGTGTGAGCATAACCCCAATTACATTTTACCAAGTGTAATGAGAGAAAATTTATAGTGAAATCAATTTCAAAATGGGTATCGAATTTAAGGAATTATTTTGACATATTAATTAAAAGAATAAATAATCTTGATCAAGAACTGAACTATGACTCAGTACTGATTTTCTCTATAAGATTTATTCTTAAGAACTAACATTTTATTATTAAAATTAGATTTATTTTCTTAGTTGTGGTCCGTGTTTCACATTAGAAAATTATTTTTTTGGAATCCTTGTTGAGATTATTTTTTGTTGAGGATAAGAAATTATTGTTGTGTGGGGGAATTTGAATAGATGAAATTGTATGTAGATTTTGGAAACATTTTTATAGTTTAATGAAGAATAACATGATACTGTGTTGGGTTTTTTTATTTTCATAGTAATTTAGAGTTTCGTACATAAAATAATAAATGCGTAAAATGTGCCGAAACAAACTTTGCGCACCCTGCATCACATACACGAGGTGTAGAACCCATTCCCATCATGCATGTAAGGCCACAGACTAGCCTGTGATTTTTTCTCATGACGTAAAGAAAATAAAAAATGTGTAACCTAATTTTACTCTATGAACAGTCAAATTTCAAATTCACACCAAAAGTGAAATTCATATATGACTTATAGAGATCACACGGCGTGAATGCATCAAAGTCCCACCTAGTCAAATATTTCTGGAGATCCTATAGTGGGAAAAGATGATCTTAATAACACCATGTGAAACCATATTACATGACGTGTAGGTGTTGATACCGAAATCATTAATCAAGTACATGACATGTCAAACATTCACGATGTTTACTTATTAGGACTATATATTTTTTTATCACCACCCTGCAAATGGTGTTTGTACCAATTTTGTTTTCTTTTTTATTCTTCAGTCTTTTTCATCCAATATTGTCCAAAACCGGTTTTCATTCCTTCAGTATTTTTAATTTATGATTCAAATTGATTTATTAATCATTACTCCCCCATTTCTCATTTATTTCAATATTTAATTCCTTCTGACATGCTCTTTCAACACCTCATTGTTTTCTTTATCAAATCACACATATTGATCACTTGGTCTTCATATATAGTATGTTTTTTTACAATTATTTTGATTGTGGATTTTTTTTCTGAATTTTTCAATCATGTCATGATAATTTCTTATTAGATATGAATTTTAACCAATAGATTGATATAAATTTTTGTATTTTAATCATGGATGGTTTCCTTCACAACCTCTTTTCAAATATGCACTACATGATTAATATTTCCTTGATTTATATCATGAAATCAATGCATGTTTATTCATCTTAGGGAAAGGGTTTGAGATATGGGTTGTTTCCAAACCCATTAACTCTCTATATTGATCCTTTGTCACTCTATGGAGCGTAATTAGGTTAATAATAATTTTTTATCACACTAATTCGCACAACATTGACTACAGGAAGTGCGATTGAACTAACCTCACCTAACTAGAGTTGATCATAACTATAAAAATTATCCTATGACCCATTCTTCATAAAATTAAACCAAAATTCACTTAGGCTGTCTATTATACCTTTCCCATGGGATAAATTCAGCATAGGTAAATATATTTTGTTTGGATAAAACAAATTGGTGACTTTTACACTACTTCGTATCCTAAGACATATGAGCATTCCATGTTATATCTAGGATTATATTTTTTTCAAGATCACTAAAATTGACCATTGTACCTTCATTAATAATATGTATTAAAATCAAAAATTCCTAATACTAGTTAAAACCCAAATATGATGATTGAAAGTGAGAAATACTTAAATGGTTTTTCTTGATTGGCAACTTACCTTTCAGAAATATTCATGGGATCGACCCTGTACTACAACTTTATTATGCCCTAGTAGTAAGAGTTTTTGGAATATAAATTCATACTAAACCTTATCCAATGAGAATACAATGGCGCATGTGGGAGATTCAATTTGACATGCTTAAAATTTTTTCCGATGTGTACAAGAATAACCACATTGAATTCATACTATAGTTAGTAGTATAAATATTACAATAAAATAAGTTACATGATAAAAAAGGTTTATAGAATGTCTAAAACCTATAAAACACTGGGGTATCATATATTTTACCTGTTTGGTGGATTTGAATCAGTCTCACAATTCAGGTTCGGTCAGAATTTCATTTTATAGAAAACTCAGTCTATTGTACATGGCACTTAATATTCCCATGACCCATGGAGATACATCTAAATAGAATGTCATTAGTGATTTCTCATAATTTTTTTTACCTCCACTAATTTCCCAAGTAAACACATATATATTCTTCTTTCTGTATAATTACATCTATAAGGTTCATCAATATTCTACACCACCGTTGACAATGTTTGATGTAAAAAATTATGTTTCTCCAATATAGTGCTAAAGAGAGGAAATATCATTGACTATACATCGATCTCATCTGTATTTCAACAATAAAATATATAATTCATGTAAATATGATGTCCTAAATTACGATCCTTATAAACAATATTCAGGTACCAAAAACCAATATCTACCTCCCATGCATTGGATAATGATTAATGTTTCATGAGATAAGGATGTTAATCATGGGAATTTATTTTATTCACAATATGATATGTGTGACATTTTTTCATTCAAAACATGTTGCATGAGATTATTTTTCACAACATGATGTGTGGGAAGTTTTTTATTCACCATATGATGTGTTGAATTTTTTTAACAACCTGAATCATAGAATTTGTTGAACTCCTCATGTACTAATCATGTTTTAATGATCACAAATCCAATTCAACCTATTTAAATCCTATAAATTATATAAATCATGTGTATTATTGTTTAAGTATTATAATCATTTTAAAAGATCCTTTTAAGATATAAATTGATCTATATTTAGTTTAATTACATTATACTATCTTTGATTTTCTTTTTAAATACCTTATTTTACCAATGATTAATTATAATCCATTCCATGATCATCATTGGTTAAGTCTAAATACAGTTTTTTTGAAAAGTATGAGACATCGTGAGTCTGCCACTAGTTATTTCTTTCAGGAAATGTAATCCAGACACTGTGAAGCAGACACCATGAAGCAGACATCGTGAAGCAGACACCGTGAAGCAGAAACCATGAAGCAGACACCGTGAAACAAGTCACCGTAACCTTGAGACACCATGAAACAACACACCGTAACCTTGAGGCATCGTTAACATGAGGGATTGTGAACAAGACACAGTGGAAAAGTAGACATCGTAATCATCTAGACACCTCAACCACGAGACGCCATGACCAATCCAGACATAGTGTGAAGGAGACACCATTTTCATGACATACTGTGACACCATTTCCTAATATGTTTTGTCATTTCTCAATTTAATCTCCAATAGTCATCTTTGAAGAATTTAATGCACTAACATAATTAATGTTTCTTTGTAGACACATCATCATATAGTATGAGGTATGAGGTGTATAATACATGAAACCTGTCGACCTCAACACATGCACTCCAAGATAAAAGAAATGTGTTGCTCAGAAATAATATAATCACAAGAAAGAAAACCAAGCGGGCGTGAGAACTATAATAAAGAACAGACTTAGAGAAATTTTTTTATGAAATGCGTATTGCATGAAACTAGATACTGCTGAAGAACACACGTAGCATACTGGAATCTCGATAACATCATCCCACTAAAAACATCACGAAAAACAGAAGCCAAATTTGTCTAACTTGCGACACACTGTTATCCATATGAGGACTCGAGTTATGCATCTACTTCATCTCCGAAGTCTAGAGCTATAAAGACTAACACTCAGAGAACATCTAAACCTATCTCAATATTGCTTCTCTATTGTCTATCATTTTTATTAAATTTTGTTCGGTGTGTGTTTATGTATATAATACAATCTTTCTCCTGCATCAAATTGAAGGATACAAGATATCCTTACTCAACATCTATTTAAACTTGTGTATTACCATGGATACGTTTGGAAGAAGACCATGGGTGGCCTGGTTATTTGTACCCACAAAGAACTGTGGAAGAGGTCCCTATGTGGCATGGACAGTCCTATGTAGTATTGTTTAACCTCAATCCAGGGTGTGGATCACATTTATTTAAATAAAATGCTTGGTGGAAAGTTATCACCAAGTGGAGATGATTAGGTCTCATCTTTACACTGAACCACCAGTTTTGTATCTATTGCGCTGCTTAATTTAATCTTTTCTGTTTTACTACATTTCATTATAACTAGAAAGTAACTAAATTCACTTTGATAGTTAGTCCTAGAAAGAAGTTATAATTGTCTTGTCTTAGTAGAATAGCTTCAAAATTAATATTAATAACTGATATTAAGATTACTGAGAACTAATCAATCTTCTCATAAAATATTCAAATAGTCAAACTCTTATTATAGTATAACCTTGATTAACTGGGAATTATTTAATTTTGGGGAAACCTTTTTAGAAATAAATTTTACATCAATTTTTATAGTGACTCAATTCACCCCTCCCCTCTTGATTAATCTAGTCCGACTAAAATTTGGTATCAGAGGATGGTTATTAAGACATTGTTTAATCTCATTCAACTGTGATTGTAGTTGTACATTAATTTTCTATAAATTTATGTTAATTCTAAATTTCTATCTCTTTTAAGGTAATAATTTATTATGGTTAATAGATTGGAAGGTGCTACAACCAACAGACCAGCATTCGTTAATGGAGCCAACTATGCTCAATGGAAAATTATAACAAAAATTCACTTAGAGAGTATGAGTTTTAAATGTTGGTCTTCCATTATAGATGAATATACGATTCCTGCTACTGGTATAATCACATGGGATGAACCTACCAAAACTGCCTACAATAAAAATTGCAAAGCTATGAAAGATTTATACTTCTATTTAGGGGATGAAGAGTTCAACATACTTTCTGCTTGTAATACTGCTCATGAAATTTGGGATATCCTATCTGTCTCACATGAAGGAACATCTAGTGTAAAAGAAATGAGACTTAATACATATACTATTAAATATGATAATTTTAAAATGAAACCTGATGATCCAATTTCTGACATGTATCTTAGGTTCAATGATATTGTGAACACAATTATTTCTCTTGGAATAGAAGTCACTGCCAAGGACCAGATCATGAGACTTCTTATATGTCTTCCTAATAGATGGATGGGTACCTCTGTCTCTATTAGAGAATCATGCAACATCATCAAGCTACCTTTAAAATAACACATTGGGAAACTGATGATGTATGAGGAAGAGCTGAAAGTCAACAAGGAAGAGGTGGTTGAACAAAAAATGAAATCTGTTGCATTCAAGACCACCATCTCTAAGAACAAAGACAAAGGGAAACTAGAAGCCTCTATAGAAAGCTCCACCAGTGAAAAATCATCACCCGAAAGTGATGTAGATATGACTCAACTAGCCAGAAGATTTAAAATATTTTATAAGAAGAAGAACTTTTTTCAAAAGCATAACTTCATGGGATAATATGACCTGAAATGAAGTTGGAAGAAGGATTGGAAAAGAAGTGACAATATTGATGAAATTTTATACTATGAGTGTAAATGAAAAGGACATATAAATGATGACTGTCCAAAGCTCAAGTAGAAAAAGAGATATGAGGGAAAGGACAGGAAGTATAAAATGGAAATGAAAGCATCCTATAGTTCTTCTAAGGACAGTTAAAGAGACTCAGAAACATCACATAATGAACAGGAAAACAAATCCAATATGTGTTTTAGGACAAACACATCTGAGGTAACACTGGATTCTCCGGTACTTACTTCATACTATTTTGGATATGATATTGACTTTGAAAACATGACTAATGAATAAAATTTTGAATATTGTAACATGCTTAAAGAAACATGAAATGAACTAAAAGGAAAATATAAATCATTGATGAAACATCATGATCTCACTATGGCTATTAAATCTAAACTCACAACTAAAAAAGAGAAAAATGCTAAACTTCTCAAAGAGAACAATGAATTAAAATTTTATAATGAGAAATTAAAGAATGACCTATAAAAGTATACCAATGGGAAAAATACACTTAGCCAAATGCAAGGAAAACAAATTTCACCTATATACAACACTGGAATTGGTTATAAACCTGGTAAAAGAACCTTGGTAGAATTAATTTTGTCTCTAAATCTAGGACATTCAGTTTTACTTCCAATTCTAGATACAAATTGTCTAATTCAATTCATTATACATATTCTTCTATTTCATGTTTTTGTGGACGGAATATAATTTATTTTTCAAATACATTACTTAGTGTTTATATAAAAACTATGAGGAAAATATGGGTTCCTAAAGCACTTATTACAAATATTACTAGACCCAAACAAGTATGGGTATCAACATATGTTTTTACTTGATATTCTTGTAAGAAAGCTGCTTAAAGATCTCCTGTAAATGTCTATGGTACATGGACAGTGGATGTTCGAGACACATTATATGATACTACTCATGCTTCAAGAACCTAATAAAAATAGGTGGAGGACATGTCACATTTAGTGACAATTCCAAAGGAATTATTATTGGCCTCAGCGAAATTGGTAACTCTAATTCAGTATTGATTTCTAAATTACTGTTTGTCGATGGATTAAAATACAATTGGGTTAGTATCTCACAATTATGTGATGATGATTTCATGACAGATTTGAAAATGATGCTTGCAATATAATTAGTTATAAAGATGAATTAGTATTTTCTGCATTAAGAAATGGAAATGTTTACTCTGTTAACATAGATTCATTATCTTCTCAAAATGATTCATGCTTAAGTGTATTTCATAAAGATTCTTTGCTCTGGCATAGAATATTAAGAAACTGTAATATTCACTACCTTAGAAACCTAACTAGAAAACTCATAGTTAAAGACGTACCCAAACTTGAGTTTCCAAATGAAAAAGTTTTTAATCCCTATCAAAAGGGAAATCAACACAAAATTTACTTAAAACCAAAGAAAGATGTGTCAACTTCTCAACCTCTCGAAATGGTTCACATGGATATTTTGGACCATCTATATTTTCTATCATAAATGGGAAGCATTATGTTTATTTTCTTGTAGATGACTTTTGTAGATATAATTGGACATTCTTTATGGCTCACAAGAGTGAATGCTTCTCTTATTTTACTAAATATACCATGTCTGTAAAAAATATTAGTGGACTTAGAATTAAATCCTTAAGAAGTGATCATGGTTGTGAGTTTGAAAATCACGAGTTTGAATTCTTTTGCTCACAAAATGGTTATAATCACAATTTCTCTACCCCAAGATCACCTTATCAAAATGGAGTTGTAGAAATAAGAAATAGAACCCTTCAAAATATAGCTAGAACAATGCTTAGTGAATATGACCTACTATTTATTTTTTGGGCTGAAGCAGTCAATACATCATGCTACATAATCAATAAAGTATGGATCTGAACTATTCTTAAAATGAATCCTTATTAGTTATGGAAAAATAAAAAACCCAAGGTTAACTACTTTAAAGTCTTTGTATGTGATGTCTATATTATTAATACTAAGGAAAATCTTGAAAATTTCGTATCCAAAAGTGATGAAGGCGTCTTTTTAGGATATTCAATGTCATGTAAAGCCTATAGAGTGTTCCATAAAAGAACTAAATGTGTTGTAGAATCTTTTCATGTTAAATTTGATGAAACAGATCCATATGAGCCTAAAACCATTCTAGAGAACGTAGAGGATGATGTATCAAATCTGAACATTAATCAAAAATCCACAAACCATTCTGTGAAGGAATCTTTGAAAACATCTAGTTCTGAAAATTCCTTAGAATCAAGTCACAATGAACTTGAAATCACAATTCTTTCATTTTCTAGATCTGTTAAAACTCTTAAGAACCATCCCTTATATGCTATTTTAGGAGAACTATACAAAGGAACTCAAACTAGAGCTTCTCTTAGAAATAAGGTTGAACATCAAGTCGTCATATCACATCACGAACCTAAAAACATTAATGATCCATCACTGATGAATTTTGGGTGATGCATATGCAAGAACCACTTACTCAGTTTGAAAGAAACAAAATTTGGAATCTTGTTGAAATACCAAAGGACAAATACACCATAGGCACTAAATGGGTGTTCATAAATAAGGTAGATGAATCTAGTAACATTGTTAGAATTAAGTCCAGATTAGTTTCACAAGGCTATAGTCAAGAAGAAAGAATTGATTATGAAGAGACTTTTGCACCAGTAGCTAGACTTGATGATATCAGAATCTTGCATGCTTATACTGCACATCTAAATTTATAACTATATCAAATGGATGTTAAGAGTGAATTATGAAATGGGTATATAGCTGAGGATGTTTTTCTTTAACAACCCGCTAGTTTTAGAAACCCCCATTTTCCATATCATATTATAAAATTAACAAAATCATTATATGGCTTTGAAACAAGCTCCGAGTGCTTGGTATGATAGGTTGATTACTTATCTTATTTACAAAGGTTTGAAAAAAGGAATATCTAATCCTACCCTTTTTACAAAACAAATTTATAATGAAGTTTTAGTTGTTCAAATCAATGTAGATGACAATATTTTTGGATCTTTAAGAAATTATGTACGGGGTTATTTTTCTAAAATGAATCAAAATGAATTTGAAATGAGTTTAATGGGTGAAAAAAAATTCTTCATAGGATTTCGAATAAGTCAAAATAATGATGGAATTATTTTCACTCGACGTAAATATACTATAGAACTTCTAAATTTTTTTGGATAGGATAGCACTAAAAGTGGTAACAATCCCATGAGTACTACTTGTTAGTTGGATCTTGATGAAGTCGGAAAATCTGTTGATAAAACCACTTATATATGAATGATTGGAAGTTTACTCTACTTGATTTCTAGTCGACCTAACATTAGGATTAGTGTGTGTATGTGTGATAGTTTTCAAAAAAAAAACCCTAATGATTATCATTTAAATGTTGTAAAGATAATTTATAAATACCTCAAGAATACACCTAATCTTGGACTATATATCCTAGAGAACAATCATTTGAATTAGTGAGTTATTATGATGCTGAAATCGATGGTTGTAAGTTAGATAGAAAAAGAAACTCTAGAACATTTCACTATTTTTTCAAGTCACTAGTATCGTGGTGTATTAAGAAACAAAATTCTGTTAAATTATCTACAACAGAGGTAGAATATATAGCTACTAGCAGTTATTGTCCACAAATTTGGTAGAATCTATGAGAAATTCTATCTAGTGGAACATCCCTCAAGACTAAGAGATATTGTTGATCCTGGTTTGGAACCAGATGAGGTTGTTGAATATTATTCTAAATAAGAAGAAGAGGATGTTGTGCCCCCATGGAATCTATTTCTATTGAGGACGACAGTAATATTGTTCCTCATAATGTTCTTGATGAAGAAGTTCCTGCACCTATAGAGGTTGTTACTCTAGAGGCTCAACCTGAGGCTGAAACTGAATCTGTTTCTAATGAAACTGAAAATAATGTCATGGAAGAACCTATAGGGTAAAGCTACCTGTTATGAAACATGCTAACCATGAGGAACTCCCAGTGGAACAATATGTTCCTAAAATCATTCCTTCAGTAGAGGAGAGGATGGAGCTGCCTTTTCAGTAGGATAGGAATGAAATGAGAGAAGAACTACAAGATGAGATTGTGGAATCAGATCAATATCCTAAGCTTATCAGTCCTGAAAATGATGCAACTGTTGAGGGGGAGCAACCCCCAAATCTAGAATCCACTGAAGTACCAAATCCGGTTGTTTCAAGGCCTTTAGACACTTGATATAAGTTCTCCAGTTTTTATGATTTGGATGACTCTCATCAAGTATCATCAAAAGGCCTTGACCTTTCCTCTTTGTTCTAGTTAAAATCAGTCTCTAATATTTCCCCTGCAAAGGAACCTAAAACCATATAAATCCCTATTTACAAAACTTAATCAGCAAAACCATCCATTGTGAGTAAAGATGATCTAAAGGAATTTGGTGATACCCTTTTTTCTAGTATTGAAAAAGTCATGAATTCCCAACCTTCTCTTATGACACATTTAAGTGATAGAGATTCGAGTTTATTGTTGGAGAATGTTATTTGGAAAATCTATCCAAAAATGATTCATGAGATTCCTGAAGTAAGAGTTGAGAACAGACTTCTTAGTGATAATGTGAAGACCCTGAGAGGTTTGATTGAAGAAATGCAGAAAGACATGCATTCGATATTAGTGATTATTTTTCATCCTGTGGAACCTGTTGTTCCTCAAACGTCACATAATTTTGTCTCTAAGATTCAACCTTATTTAGCTTCCATGGATGAAAAGGTCGTTGAAAGGAACAAACAGATTTTGAAGGAAATGAGTGAGATTGTTTTTAATCTTAACAAGCTCATTCATGAATATACGAGATGTCTTCAGAAAGTGTTGAATCAACTAAAATCTCTCACCACATCTTTCACTACTTCTAAGGCCTCAGGTAAATCCTATAAACCCTCTTTAGACAATTATTTTCTCAGAACATTGGTCAAAGAAGATCTTCATAATGTACATAGTGGTTTCAACAAAGCTTCTCTCTCTAAAGTTATCATGAATAGTGACCAAGTTCTCGATCTAGTCCAAATCCACTAAAAAAAATTCTAATGATGCTCAGGAAGAGATTTCCAAGAAAGTGTATTTCTACTTCAATAGAATTTTCTCCTAGACTGGCATGAATAATCACTTTAAGTATATTGGGGAAAATCAAAGGATTTCTCCGGTTACTCAAGAATTCAAGACCTATGTCCAAAATCTCACAGAGTTTACTCGATTGTTGGATACCTTTATTGGAAACAAGTATGATTGTGAGAAATCCATGCAGTATGGTGGAGAGATCATTTCGGATTTCATTAATCTTATGAGGCCTTGCCTTCATGTTCAGAGTATAACCATTGTTGCTCCTATGACTGCACCTCTAGGACCTTGGTTTCCTACCTTGACCTCTACCCAATCCTCCACTACCATGTCTTTCTGCCAAGCCCTAAGTTAGATCATGCCTGTGATCCTTGGTCAAAAACTACCTCTATATTCTAATACTCCTACTCTGGATCCATCAGTTTTTGAAGGCCTACCTTTACCCTCTCTATCAACCACCTCAGTCCCTTATTCTACATCGACCTCTGCTCCTATGGTTTCCTCTTTTGCTACTCTTTATAAAGGTAAAGATAAGGTCAACCCATGAAGAAGAATAGCGATTACTCCTTTTTGATAGGATTGATATTTCTTTCGTTTTTCTCCTTTCTGTTTCTACTGGACCTTATTTTCTTTAATAAAATATGCACTTTTCATGACTTCTCTTATTCCATCTTTTTGATAATCCAAAAATGGGTAGAAATATCAATATGATAGATATTTATCTCTATATCTATAGTTAAATCAAATACAAACTTCAAATCTACATGATTTGTGATCATCAAAAAGGGGGATATTGTTGGCCTCCTCATGTACTAATCACGTTTTAATTATCAAAAATCCTATTCAACCTGGTTATATCCTGTAAATTATATCAAATTATTGTATTATTGTTTATGTATTCTCATCCTTTAAGAAGAATTACTCAAGATCCATATTTCTCTACATTCAGTTTAATTACTTTATACTATACATGTTTTCTTTTTAAATACCTTCTTTGAAAAATTCTTAAGTCTAATCCAATCTATGATAATAATAGCATAAGGCTAAATATTTTTTTTGGAAAAGTATGAGACACCATGAGTCTACAACTGGTTATGTCTTTCATGCAAAGTATAACAGGAACCGTGGAGTAAACACCATGAAGCGGACACAGTGAAGAAGACATCGTGAAGTAGACACCGTGAAGGAGACACTGTGAAGCAGACACCATGAAGTAGATACTGCGAAGTAGACACCATGAATCAGACAACGTCAAACAAGACACCATAACATTGAGACACCATTAAACAACACACCATAACCTTGAGACACCGTGGACAAGATACCATGAATAAGCGAACACCTTAAACATCCATAAACTGCAACCATGAGACACTGTGACCAATTCAGAAACCTTGTGAAGGAGACAATGCTTTCATGACATACTGTGACACCATTTCCTAATAAGTTTTTTCGTTTTTTAATTTAATATCTCATAGAAATATTTTAATACTTTAATGCACTGACATAATTAATGATTCTTTATAGACACACCATCTGACAGTACAAGTTATGAGGTTCAGAATACATGCAACCTGTCGGCCTTAACACATGCACTCCAAGTTAAAAGATAACTGCATCCATGTAATAATATACATATGAGAAAGAAAACCAAGAGGGCTTGAGAACCACACCAAAGAACACACATAGAGAAATTTTTTGAAGAAAGGCCTATTGCATGCAACTCGGCCCTGCTGAAGAACACACGAAGCATACTGGAATATCGAGAACATCTTCACACTGAAAAACATGACGAAGAACACATGCTGAATCTGTCTGACACTCTGTATTCGATACGAGGACTCAAGATCGTCATTTGATTAATCTCTGAGGTCCAGATATGTAAATACTAACAGTCATATCATTTCAAAACCTATCTCAATATTGCTGCTATGTTGTGGATCATTTTTATTAACATTCAAGTAGTGTGTGTTTCTATATATAACACACTTTTTTCCAGAATCAAACTGAAGGATACATGATATCATCATACAGAAATCTATTTACACTTCTGTATACCCACGAATAAGTGTAGAAGAGGTCCCTATGTGGCCTGGTTATTTGTACCCATGAAGAACTATGGAAGAGGTCCATGTGTGGCCTGGACAGTCCTCTGTACTATTTTTTAACCCCAATCCAGGGTGTGGATCATGTTTATTTATATAAACTAATTTGTGGAAGATGACAACCAAGTAAAGTGGATTATGTCTCTTCTTGAGACTGAACCACTTGTTTCATATCTGATGTGCTGCTTAATTTAGTATTCTCTGTTTTACTACTTTTCTTTACAACTAAGAAGTCACTAAATTCCCTTTGATAATTTTTCATGGAAAGAAGTTATAATTTTCTTGTCTTAGTATAATATCTCCAAAAGTAATATTGATAATTAATATTAATATTATTTAGATCTAATCAATATTTTAAGAATTTATTTAAATAGTCAACCTCTTATAACATTATTACCTTTATTAACTGAGATTTATTTTATTTTGGGGAAACCTTTTTAGAAATAATTTTTACAGAAATTTTTATAGTTACTCAATTCACCCCTCCCCTCTTGAGTAATCTACTCCAACCAACATATTTTATTTTCTTCCAAACATGATCTATTGACATTTTGATTATTCACAATGTCATAAAATCCCTATACATATTTTTTTGGAAATGTATAAAGATGACATAGTTTAATTATTATTCTCATTTTTTTGTTATTACCTCATGGATTATTTTTATTAACTCACTCATGTATTATGTTGTAACCATTATTTTCTCTGATCCATGATATATTCTTTGTTGGGTATTGTTTTTATGTGTCCTAAATATACCTATGATCCCATTTTTTATTTATCTCTTTTTTTTCTCTTACTGAGTATCTGATTTAACCCCTTTCTTATATTTTGATTCCCTGGGTTATGAATTTGAGTATAACCAAAGAGATGTCTACTAGGGGATCTACAATGGTTTGAATATGCAGAAATGTAAAACATCATTGTAAACTATGATGTTTATGTATTTATTATTTAGGACATTAAATGAAAAAGTCATTTTCTTTTGAAACTATTTGTGAGATATATTAATTTTACCCCCTATTCAATGAAATATTTATGTATCAATACCATGGGTTATGATAGTCAGTATTAGTGTAATGGTTTATTTATTTTTGAAGTTTAGTTTTGTTAACTTTTTTATTATAGTTTGATAACCTTAGTGAGAACATCAAAAATGAATATATGTATAGAATGATATCGTGAAATATTAGTAAATTCATGAGTGGGGGGGGGGGTTCCAATAAAAAATACCTATCTACATACTAAATTGTGGATGAAGTTGTGGAATAGATTTACCTTGGTTAATCACCCAAAAATTGGTTGGTTAAACATTGAATAAATAATCATTTCGATTCATGTTGGGTGAGAATATGACTTCACAAATTTTTAGACAATACTATGTTATATGTATTGGTTAATCTAATTAGCATTACAAGACATAATGTAGTATTTATTATTTTGAGGAATTATTTTACGGAATATGAGAGACCCAAATTAATGAATCATATATTGAATCAATTGTTGTTTTGGTTGAACTAAAAAATAATGTGATGGTTTCAAGGAGTAACACATTTTGAGGTCAGTATTTTTATAATCCCATTATGATGTATGTGTATATTACTATATATTAACTCCTTTGGGATTAGAATGGATATACAAATGAGAATCAATGTTAATAATGGATTTGGTGGAAATTTTCATTATTTTCCTAATGGAAACCAAATATGATAGAATATGGTGTTCCAAATCATTTTATTATTCACACCTTTCTAACATGATTCATGACTTACAATATAAACTATAACAAAATAATATACTCACTAATGAAGTGAGTGATGAAGTTTTTTAGATTCTCAGGTTACAATAATGACAAATGAAAGTAGATTCAACTTCCTATATGTCAAAAATGTCAGAAAATCACTCATGGGAGTTCTTTAAAGGATCCAAAAATTATTTCAAGTATAGAGGTATTGGATATTAATCTCCCAAATATCAATATGTGGTGAATAATATTATCGTATCAATAGTGTAGAATAATATCCAACACTTCTCACAATAGGAGTTTGGGAATTTCACTTGTTAATGACCTAACCAAAGGGCTGACAAGGATAACATACTTTCTCAACCTTCTGAAACATGGGAAGAAGAGAATGCATATGAAATTATTACTTAAGTGTATAATGATAATTAATGATCAATTTTTTAAACTATTTATTTTTATTAGACTCTAGTCTATATATATAAATTTATCTTGTAAGTTCTCTAAGATTATTTATTCACCACCATGAGTATTTTAACATCAGTGAACACATATAGTTGTAATATTGTGGTATCCTTAGTTAAAATTTATGGGAATATGAATCATTTAATTATCTGTTTATATAAATATCATGATAATTTTAGAAAGTATTGGTTATTCCAACAAAGACTCCATATTAGTTTCTAAAATATGTAAATTACATTGCATATATCAATTCAACCTATGACTATCTATCACATAAAGGATGACTATGAACTCTCTATGAAAAAAACAATATGACGTGTTTAACTTAAATGTTTGGAAAGAGTATCAATTATTGGATATTCTTATTTTGAAAGAATATATGAGTTTCATAGTCTCACCATATTTAGTAAGGTTGATATAATGATAGAAACTAACTCTAGAGTTTTATTTACCTCATGGATAGCATAGACTATCCTTATTTGAATGTGATAATTAAATGTGTGATGAAACAATTTATTTAAGGGGATAATGTAATATCTAAATATTTTAGTGTTTATTTTCATTAAATAAATATTTTTTTTCTTAACATTCTCCACATGAAACATCAAACTAAAATGAAAATAATTATTTATTTAGGTAAAATATAAATATTAAATATGATCTTTAAAAGCTATCAGTTTAATTAGTAGATATGAATATGAGTAACCAAAATATGAAATATTTTTAATGAAAATAAAGACTACTTTTAATACCAATTAAATATAATTAGTATAGCTAAAACAACAAAGAAAATATTTTTATACATCAAAACTATATTTTCTAGAAATTAGTGTTTTATATCAGGGAAGTAATTTTATTATGTGTGAATAATAACATGTATATTTATTTTATGAAAAATAAATTGACCATATATTAATTTTTAATTTATAGGAAAAAATGACTGTTAATATAACAAAATTCTTTTTCCTATAAAAACAGATTTTCATTATATTTTAAGTTTATAATTAAATATAAAATTTATTGATTTTTTGAGGTTGATTTGATGAAATTTAATTTATATTTGGATTTATCAAGGAAATATTATCTGGATATAAATTATTGATATTTTCTAACAAAATAGATTTTGGGTGAATAGTGTAATATATCGTTTTTAAAAATAATGTGACTTTTATATCATGATAAGTATATAAGTATGAATTTCAATTTAATGAAACCATTTTCAATAAAAATATATTTATTTTTTAATTGATATTGTTATTTTTTTAATAATTTTACGAAATTACATACCTATATTTGATGTTTTAAAACTCATGTAATATTTCTCTCAATAATTATTTTAGAAC
The DNA here is from genome assembly GCA_963277665.1 of Viscum album. Classification (NCBI taxonomy): domain Eukaryota; kingdom Viridiplantae; phylum Streptophyta; class Magnoliopsida; order Santalales; family Viscaceae; genus Viscum; species Viscum album. The sequence continues at coordinate 2,084,071,764 of OY728136.1, read as the reverse complement.
ATTATAATTTAATTATATTAAATTTTATTTTTATCATTATATAAATTGAATCCAAAAATGGATTTCAATTTTAAAATACTTATTTTTAAATTATATAATAATTAGAACTTAAATTTTATAAAAATCAATTATGTTACCATATGTAAAATTTAGTTAATATGGTAAAACTGTTAGTTTTTATAGAATAATACTTTTATAAATATTGTGTAATTTTAATGGACCTATTTTAATGTAGGGATCTAATATAATATTCAAAAATATATATAAATAAATTAATACTCATTTAATTGGAAATGAATGTTATTTAAGATTAAGAACACCTGACAATAAAAACATCTTCTTTCAACAAAAACTGGGTTATCTACACAATATATGTTTTGATTTAAAAGATAATTTTCTCCAATATAAAAATGTAATTTGGTTATATAGATACCAAATTTGGATTCATCATATTGAAATTTTATAAGTATATTCAATTTATATTTTTAGTGATAAAATAATTACCATAGTTTATTTTTAATCAGGATTAAGAAGGGTAAAAAAAATAAACTATCTCTAATTTTTAATATGTAGAATGTCGATTTCACCTTCTAGAAATGATTTTTATGAATTAATCTCATATCCACATTCCTCTTCTAGAATTTCTTCTTCTAACTCACCAAACTCGCAAAACCCACCAAAAACCGATGTGATGTAATTTATATCCCCAACTAACATTGGTTTCTAAGAAGAAGCCCTTGTTTTTAACCTATAAATAGAATTTAGTCACAAATATATGTCATCCCTATCCACCCCAAAGGAATTTATCAGGAATCTCTATTACATTTACCTATATAAAACCCTTTCAAGTGGTTACTAATCCTCTAATTATTCCTTCTAATATTTTATTAGATACATAGTAAGGTGTGTTTTCACCATCTCCTCCTTTTTATTGAAATACTTCTTTTATTATAATACATTTAAATTCCTGGTGATTATGCTTATAAGTAAACATAATAAATATTATATTTTAAAATTGATTCACTATATTTAAAATACTATCCTTCCCTCATATTAATCTCATTTCATAATCCATATTTTATTGTCATCATTCTGCTTAAATTGCTCAGTGATTCTCTCCCTCCTCTTTTCAATTCCAAATCTTTTTATTGTATGTAAATTTATTTCCACGTGAATATTCTCACATGTGTTAATAATCTATAATTTATGGTCCTAAATATTAAATATTTATGGCATTATACCCCCTCTATATTTTTAATCTCCTTTCATATTCCCTTTTTTATAGTCTTCATATTACCAAAATCACATTGTGATTGCAACGATCCTTTTTTAAATTCAAGATCTTCCTTGTTAAAAAGATGTTTATTTCAATGTTATAATGATACCATGTGTTCATAATAATTATGTAACTAGCCAAATTATGCACTATGGATGATGTAATACCCTTTACTAACGTTAATATCATTTCATAATCCCTTTTTTATAGTTATCATGCTACCAATATGTAAATGTGATTCTCTCCCTCCCCATTTCAAATTTAAGATCTTACTTTTTGTAAATTTTTTATTTCAATGTTATTATGATTCAAAATGTTCATAATAAATAATTTAATATCCATGTGATTCCATATTAATGCGATACTACATTTCTCACTCATTAAACTCATTTTGTAAGCTTTTTTAACACACACATGGGAGACAATATCATTCCATGATGTTCCATGTTAATATTGAGAATAAAAAAATGCTAATATAATATGAGGATATCCATATAAATGAATCCTATAAAATGTTTTGGAAATGGAAACTTTTATTAAATATTTGACTAAAAGTTTTATGGAGATTATGGTGTTTTTGACTAAGAATAGAAACAAGTTAGTGGTTTTAATCTGAATCACCCTTCATTGAAATATGTGGTGATATTATATTCCAATCATTATTTTTATGGATTAACAACTACCCCAATGACAAATGATATGAAAAATTATGTTTTAAAATATAATATTCACATTAAATCATGATAAGAATTTATTTTGGTATGATTGAATCTTTCTTAACATTTAATGGTTTTTCATGTCATAAATTTCTTCTTAAGTAATAATGTGTATCCATGGACATCATCTTTCATTTCATATGGTATACCCTATTAATATATTAAGAGGTCCATTTTGATTCAAATATTATTTATTTGTATGTTCTATTCCTTTATAAAAATTCAACTATGTTAAAAATAAATCATATCTTCCATAATTATGGTTTCCCATCCTTTTCCATGTTTTCTTTCTCAACCAATGTTTTCCTTTACACATTGAAATTAAAAAACGTTTTTAGAATGTGACCTTAATATTTTCATTCACCTCATTTTTTATTATGTTCTAGTTTAAAATATTGTATTTGGGTTTTCAAAAAGAAAATTTAAAAATTTTCACAAGGTATTACCATCATAACAAAGTCAAATGTTTAATATTCTAATCCACATTCTTTATAATAACCATTATGTCATTTCAAATCACTATTACTGAAGATTATTTTTCAATGTATAAAATTTTAAAATAATTTTCACATATCATTTAAATAATATTTTTCAAGGTGACTGGAACTTCATTATTTATTCCAATTGAAAAATTATTTCCCGAAAAAATCATTTATGATTTATCCCAATTTTCTTCAATATCTATATAGGTATTATTTAGCTGCATATTATTCATGGTAAATAATCTTATAAATGTTCTAACTAAATACTATATTGGGGTGATTTAATTTTGATATCAAATATATGAATACTTGAGTTCAATTTTAGTGATCGCATCTTAAAGTGATTTGGGACCTTTTTTCATTTTAATGGGTCCTTTTTGATGTGATGTGTGAAGCCCAATTCCATTACCATGGGTTTTCATGATATGTTGAACGATTGGTATCTTATGGAAATAATATTTATTAATGAAGATTTTTGGTGTCCTTTATCACCATCAAATATATTTTTTATGGATTTATATATCACGAGAAAAAACGTTTAAGCATGAACTACTAAAAAAGTTGACATTTGTGATGTGTTATTTATGGAGGATGGAAAAATTTCCCCAGTAATTAGTAATACTAGGATTTTACAATGGGAAATTTTTTCGGTGAAAAAAAATTCATAGCTAATTGAGGCGAACTACATTATTCGTTGTTATTAATTACCACATCATGATTAATAGCGAAAGATGACACGATCCATCATAAAATGTCATTCCAACATCTTTTTTTGTGATATAGGGTCAATAATTATATCTTGTCAAAAAAAATTTAAAATCCATGTGGTACCTTTTATTTTCTTCTCCCTTGATCTTGTCTTAACCATTCATGGCAAACCCCCTATATTGCAACCATCGAACATCCCACACCCAAATTAATCTGTCAAAACTGATTTTTTTCTGATTGAGGTTCGAATACCTAGGGTGAAAACTACTCTTTTCCCCTCCTTTATTCTTTTTTTGAGTTCCCCATCCCTCTCACTAAAATTGGTTTGGTGGAACCCTAGGTATAAAAGATACCAAATTTATGGTTTATGTGGTAGTTTGGGTTATTGTACATGTATTCTTCTCAATTCGGGTGTCCACCGTCAACGAAGACACATTCCGGCTCTATTGGAGATGATTCAACATGATTTTGGGGTTTTAACATTAGAATTAAGATATTTTCATATTTTAGTGTTTTTCATTATTTATTATGAGTTTAAAATAGATTTTCAATCAAAATAAGGTTTGGGAAAATAATTTAAGGTGGGTTTTCCATGTTTATCAAGATAAAATTAAAATTAATCACTTGTTTGGAAAATTTTTAATGACTTATTATCATAAGGTCCATGTTTTATTAAGCCACGTATTATTATTTCATATTTCATGCAGTTTATATTTTTAAATGTAAATAATTATTGATTTATGATTAAATAATTCAATAGGGTGATACCATATAATTGGTTTATGCATTTACATATATGATATTGTTTATGTTTGATTTATTAAAAAGAATTATATATATGTAATATTTGAACAAAAAGTCCATGCTTATTAATTGTAATTATTATTTAAATGTTACATATCATTTTTCAATGTTAATTGATTATTAATATTATGATATATTTTCTTTTCTCATGTTTTTTATTAGTAATAATGTCTGAGTAATATTTATTAAAATATTATTTGTAATTGATAAATATTTTTTATTACATAATAAATAATTGTAATATTTAGGGAGAAATTTATTGTAAATAATAAAGTATAAAAAATAATGAAAATTAATATAAATTAATAATAAGTAGTAAAATTTTATTAATAATATAAAAAAATTATTCATTAATAGATTATTTTTATAATTAATAAATTATAAAGAAATATTTTTAATAATCAGTAAATATTAGTAAATTATTATTATTTGAAATGAATATTAAAAAATATGAAATACTAATAAAAATTAAAAATAAGTAATATTTAATAAAAAAATTAATTTAAATATATCGTTTGAATATTTTAATAAATATTTAAAAAATAAAAAAATAATAACATTTATAAAAAATTCACAATAATTAGTAAAAATTAAAAATAATTAGTATTAATCATTAAATAATTTGTAATAATTAATAATTAATTAGTCAATACTAGTAAGGATTAAAAAATCTTGGTATTAAATATTAAATTGTATCACTAATTGGTAAATATTTTTATACTATAATAATTTTTAATATATTTTCTAAGTATATATGAAACTCTCATAATTATTATGAGAGAGTGATATTTAATAAAAATTATGTTTTTAATAATATATAATAAGTATTAATTAATAAAATAATTATCATTTAGTTAAAAATAATATATATATTAGTAATATATAGTAAAAAAGTTTTAATAAATTTTAAAAAAGATTAAAAATATTAAGAATTTGGAATAATTAATAAAAATATAGTAATAATTCAAAAATAATAATAACCATTAATTAAATTTTAATAATTAAAAATAATTATGAAATATAAATAATAACTAGCAAATTTTTTTATTAATTAGTAAATATTATTTATAATTTTTAATAAAATTAATGAAATACTAAAAACTATTAAAAAATTGAAATAATTTGAGCAATTATTTTTTATAATTAAATAAATTATTCATAATTATTAATTAAATTGAAATAAAGAATAAATTATTAGTAAATTTATGTAATAATATGTAAATATTAATTAAAATTTGTACATATTATAAGAAAATGTTAATATTTGTAAAACATATTGTTGATTTTTAGTAACTTGTAAAAAGTATAGAAAATAAAAAATAATCATTAAAGACATTTAATATTGATTAAAAATATCGTAATAACTAATAAAAAATTAATATTAATTAATAAATATATGTAATAATTATAATTTATTTACATGTATTATAAATAATTAGTAAAAGGTAATAAAAAATCATGATAAGTAGTCTTAATTAACCCGAATTAAAATTTAATAATACTTTTTAATTGGTCATAATTAGTTACAATTATTCTTATTTATGTTGTTTTTTTTATAACTAAAGACTTTCTATGTTGACCTCAGTTACTGTTACGTGGTTGTGATTAAATAAATAGTTTCAAATTTCCTAATGGATTTGGTATAAGTTTGGTCTATAGTGAGGGCATTGAAACCATTTATTCATTTTTTATTGTAAAAATCAGAGTCTGTTCTTGAAGGTATAATTAAATGTCCATGTAGGAAACTTGATCCTAAGATATTAAAAATGTTTGACAATGTTAGACTTCGTCATTTTTTTCATTTTCAAAACGATTATATTTTTTTGTATCAACATAGTGAAAAAAATTCACAAGGAAATACAAATTTATTGGTTTTAGGTCCATCACTTCTAAATTTATTACAATGGATTTTTTGGTTCATCTAATTAGAAATAAACCTCAAAATGATATTTCCAATTCAAAATCAAAACCAATTAAATTATACAATTTTTTTAAGTCTTTTAAGGATGACTTATATCTGTGATTCAATATAATAAATCATGAAGCTGTTACAATATTTATAGCTATTAAATCGTATTTTTAATTATTAAATAGTGGTTTCCATCAAATATATCATTTTGTTAAATTGTTGTTCTCTTGAAAAAATACAATACCTATTGATGGTCGGAGTGTGTATCTCTAGAGGGGGTGAACTGAGATCCAAATAAAATTTTAGGTTTAACAAGGATTAAAAATATTTCCCCAACTAATTTAAAATTGGAAAAGTTAACCAAAATAATAGATCGTTATAAATTCTAACCATGTAAAGGTTTTATTAGAAGATTGATTAATTTTCAGATAAATTATTATAAAATAGTACATAATCCTTTGAAATCAATTTACATATACAAAAATATTATAAAACTCTAATTAATATTAACTATCAAAACAGTCATTCTGTTTACAATTTAAAAACAAATTTTAGTTTTAAATAAAAAAATTAGATTTAAAATATAATACAAAAAACATACTTTTGAATACCATAGGATCAGTATCAAGATAATACATAGTCCACTCCATTTTGTGATCACCTGTGACAAAGATGATTATAGTTTTAGTTTGATCCATAACCTATATCGGGTTTTTCTAATAGTATATAGATGTCCTGGTCATACACGACCTCTTTCAAATTTACACCTGCAAGTAAAAAAAGGAAAATGTCACAGAGTGCCTCTACCATAGTTATACAAGGAAGTATAAATGATAAAAGGATATTTGAGAAATTTCAAATCATCTCCCAATTTTTAGTATAATATAGTGTGTGTAAAAATAAATAGAGTATCAAAAACATCATGTAATATAGAAAAAAATAAACAAACTAAGAAATATAAAAGTATAATTTCATAGATATTTCCGATTTTTTATGATGTGAAAATATTGAAAATTTGAAAGTGTTTGGAAAATAAAACTCGAGTTTGGATCTTGAAAATTCTATAAAATAGAGTTTCATGGACATCTCTGTTCTTTATTGCAGGAATGCACTACTTGTGTATGTAGATTTTTCTTCCTCTATTGAGTAGAGCAGGATACAACATGTAATATCTTATTGTTCTTACAATATTGTTCAACTCTATCATGTAATTATAAAGCCTTTTAGTGTAACTATATCATCTATTTATATATTCATGAGGAAATCTACTTCCTTTATTAACAGTAGCGGGTGGAAGAATATCTATGTGCATCCTGACATACTTATTCCTTTTACAAATTTTTTGACAAAATATACAATGCATTATGTTGATCATTTAGGAGACAATAATTGAATTCTATTTCCATTAAATTCCACAATATAGCTATTTGAGATTTTTATTCAATATAAATAAGTTTGAAAAATTGTGGCGGTGTCTTAGTCAAGCAAGGACAAGTTCTATTGGTGACTCAGTGTCTGGCGGTGTCTTGTTTTTATACAAAATTCCATACTCAGAGTGTCTCATCCTGCAGTGAGTTTGGTTTTGTGGTGATTCCTCGTGATTAAACATTAGACTAATGGTGTCTCATACATTTTGAAAATTATACCATGGTGGTGACTCGCCTATAGCGGGGACATATGTGAAAGTGTCTTATTTCAAGACTGTTGATTTATTTCTCCATGTTGATAGTGAGATATGTCTGGAGGTGTGTAATTCTTGATGATGACTCATCCTCAACAGTGTCTCAACATCAATGGTGAATCATACATAGGAAATTTCATCCTATTTATCATATTATAAAATACATAGAGGAAACTTGAAACACATTAACATGAAAAAAATCTTGATTTTGTAATCATTAAAACCAAGAGGTCACTAATATCCAAAATTTTGATGATAAAAAACATGTAATAAAAGATAGAAAAAATTTTTATATGAAAGGTAAAATTAAAAAAAAATAAAGACACATCATTTATATGGTATCAAATATAATGAACAGTATGCACATATGGGTTAAATGAAAATCATCATGTTCTCCAAAATAAATAGGCCATAAGAATTCTCCCCCTTTTGGGATTATCAAAAAGAAAAATCATGGTAGAAAAACAAAATTCATGAGAAATAATTATTTATATGAGAAGAATAAATTCTGAATATCGATAGTCAATGGTCATCTTGAATTTTTGAAGAAAAACTTTATTACAGAAAAATTCCAATCAAAACAGAATTTCTAGTCAAAAAAATATCAAGGCGTGGAGGAAGGGTCCTAAGGGGACATTCTGTTGTCCTTGGATTTCTCATGATCTGATATAGTTCATATAGCAGGGTCAGAAGGAGCAGTAGGCAATTTATTTGGAAGACAAGGTTGTATTCCTACTATTTCTTGAGACTAAGACTCTATTATAATAATCAGCCTATGTTTTTTCATATATTGTGCATGGTGAAGGAAGAATGCTTGAAATTAGGATGGTAGAAGTTTAGTTTGATCCTTGGTAACTCATAGTCTATTAGATGCCTATGGAGTAGTAATTATTTCATTCAAATCCCCAATATCCATTCCATATACATGGAGAAGTAGTTTCATAATATCTTTGAAACCCATTATTATCTGACCACATATCTCTATGGAACTAATGAAATCATTATTCTCTCTCATAGAGTGATTCAATGTTGGAGTATTATTTGTCATCTATCATAATTTTTCGTTAATGGATTGAGTCATAGGTGGAATCCTCAAATTCTCCGAAAAAAACGTGAAGTTGACATTCATGGAATGATTTGTATAAATTATTGAGAGATAATATTTGATGACATTGGTAATTATCTCTATATCAACATTCATATATGTGGAATAACATCTGATCATCATACGATCACACATAGTACTCTTGTCAAACATCCTCAGAATCTCCAATGGTATTATGTGTTTACAACTATAGGGTCTACCGTTCACAACATCATCTTCTTCTCTAAACTGAGTTATGATAAGATCAGTATGAACTTGGGTCAAAATAGTTTATGTATTTAAGGATTCATCTTCAGGGATTATTAGAACTAAATACAATGAAGCTGTAAAGGAAGACATAAATTCTTCAATCATAGGCATTATAAATTCCAACTCATTATTTATGCTCATGTTCTCAATACAATTTTCTTAAATGTGATGCATAATTAACATTGAATGTATTGAATAACCAATTTGAATAATTATTGAGAACCCTTATCATTTACATTAGTAATCAACAAATCTTGAATTTTCAAACAGTCTTCAAAATATAACAATAGTTTATTACCAAAAGCAAACAAGTAACTTATTTTGACCACATAAAATGGCACTGGAGCAGAATGTATAGGTTCCCTAATAGAAGTAAAATTTTCTAATAGTTTACAGACATTGATATTATTGACCATTGATCCCTTCGTATCTAGTCTATGTACAATATCACGTCCACCATTAGTTGGTGGACTCACAACATCAATAGAAAAGCTACTACCTTATTCTAACATAGGGTCGATCCATCTCTCTGAAATATTTGTAACAATATGTATTGTGGAATTTGGTATCACAAAAGCAGGTACAATAGACATATTAACACTTCTTTAACCATTTGGACTCTATGTAGATATAGTATTCACAATGGTAGAAGAGATCTCATCTTATTTTGGAGCATCTGAGCTCTATGAAACAACATCCCATTTACTAGAAGCATGGTATTTATCCATTTGATCATCTTATTTATCAAAAACATATGATTCTACATCCAACTTCATATCAATAGGATACTCAATTTATAAATGTTCAAACCCACACATCTTAATAATTGGCTAATCAGTATACATTCCAACCAACTATTCATTATTGGAAAGCTCAAAATAAAGAATATCTTTTCTAGATTTATCCACAGCATCCTATTCCACAACAACTATAATAGGAATCTATTATATCATATAATATTCAAAAATCGTCTTACCATAATAACCACCAATAGAATTAGCTCCAAAACATTGGGTTTTCCTGTACTCATCTAATGCATCATTATCTTGGAAAACTACATCCACTTCTTCTTGTAGGTCACATATCCCTATAGATAAACTAGGATAAGTAATAAATTTTGATATAATTTCCATATCATTTATTATGATTCAGACTATAGAACCATCTGAATTTGAATCATTACTATCATCATCATCACCATCACCATTTTCATCACCTCCATTTCCACTACCATTTTCTCCCTTTTACTCTTCATCCACCACATCCTCTTCATAATCCCCATTTTCAGCTTCATATATTAAGCTACTTTTTATTTTCTCTTTTACAAAAACCTGAATTTCCTCTTCATCACCTTTCACAATCCTTTCCCTTTTGGTAAGTCTTTTATGAGGATTATGAGATCCATATGTAATAGGTGGTGATTTTGGAGACAGATCAGTGTCACTCACCTCATCAACAAGATATTAATCAAATTCTTCTTTTGTGGAAACATCATTTTCTTTATTCTCATATGAATACTCAACAACCTCATTAGTTTAAAAACTATGGTTAATTAGTTCGGTTGGCCTATATGGATGATCAATAGGATTATAATAAACATATAGTTTATCACCATCATCTGTCACTGCTTCACATTGGTATTCCATATAATTATCATCCTTGAACATATTTCATTATAAATGAAATAACTAGTAAAATATATGATAGATACTTTGTCATTAGAAATGAACCCTTTAGCTTTTAATAAGGATGAAATGAACTTTGGGTAAATCATGGAATCATATTTTGATATAGTCATGATCCTGTTTGAAAAATCAATCATAATATACCTACACTTCATGATATTATATCTTCTTTTGATAAGATATAATAAGTAGGCCTCCAGATAAATTATGGTTGAAAAATAACCTTTTTGGGGGATAACATGTGTTGTACAAACCTGAAGTGCAGTATTCGTTCCCCCATAAACTCGGAAGCAACTTGTATTTTGGTTATTCCATCACCAGTTAGTTTAGTTAAGGAATCATCAAACCCAAAAACACCAGTTTCATCAAGTATATTTCCTTGATAATGATCCAAAAAACCTTCATGATGAACTCCCACAAATTTGGGCAATTTGTTTTGAAGATAATGCAATATTAGGACCTTTAACATGGATTACCATCCAGTACTCTTCTTCTTCTTCAAATCCAAAATCCAAATTCTGATAAAACACATAAACTATATTCAGATATAAGGGTCTCAGGTTTGAAGAGTACTAATCTAACTAACCTTGGGTTTGTAGTACATTGAGAACCAAATACTTACTTGAAATGAACCAATATTCATTAACTTATTTTTAATTATAAAATCAATTCTTGATAGTTGTTGATGAAATTTTTTTATTTTACTGGGAATAATTGTCTCACCCTTTTGTTTCATAGCTAGTTGTGAATTAGACATCGATTTTTCAGAATGACCCTTTAGTCTTTCTATGTGGATCTATCTATTATGAATAGTTAATGGTTTAGAGAAAGGTTAAAGGTTTGATGTTCTGGAGATGAATGAGTTAACTGGTCTCGATATAAAGGAAGGCATGAGAATATAGGTGTGTTGGAATTAGAAAAGTATCTATTTCATATAATTTGGGAATTAGTTATTGAAAAAAAATTAAAACATGAAATCAAGATCGATTATTGGGAAGGATTTAAATTAGGTTTATGAAAAAAAACCCAAAACATTTAAAACAAAAAAACCCACTAGTTCCATAATTTAGAATAAATCATTTCATGTTGTCATGAAACCAACTTTGTGTCACCCAATAGTGAATCACCCAATGGTGTGTCACTAAAACATTTATTCAAATTTGAAAATTGAAAATTCATTTGTGGTATAGTTCATTCTCTTTGAATTTAAGGGAATAGTAAAAATATTAAGTAACTGATGTTTTTTACCAATAAATTCAAGAGTTATATAACCATTAGAAAATGATCCTTTAAAAATGATTGTCTTATATCAATGTTTATTTCTACAATGAGATACATGATTCTTGTAAATGTTAATAGAACTTCAGATTTCACAATTTATGTGGACTTTTCAGAATTTAAATCCATAGTATAGTAAAGTGTGTTTCATCGATAGAATTGTTTCACAACAACTACCAAAATTTATGTACTCAACATCATCTATGGACAATGCAACATAATTTGTATTCTTATTACAACATGAAACTAGAGATTGGCCCAAAAAGTGACATGTTCTAGATGTTCTTTTCCTATTTAACTTACATCTACCCAAATCATCATCATGATATCTAACCATATAAAATTATTTTAATCTAGGATAAAAAATGATAAATTGGATTCTACTTGAGGTATTGGAAAATTTACATGACCAAATATATGTGTGGTTGTTTTGGATTATCATGAAAGTGATAACACAGACACAAACTAAACATTATATTATGTGGAATAGTAGTCATGTAGAAAACACTTCCAATCATACGTCTTTAACTGGTTTGATCTGCTACTTTTCAAGTTTCATCATGATCTAACTTATTTGTGGTACTCATAAGAGTATCCCTACTATTAGAGGTAACCAAGTTAAATAATTTCAAATTGAGTTTTTTTTAAATTTATAATATTATGAAATGATTCCTTCATTATTTTTGAATTATAAGTAATCTAAGAAAGTACTTAAGTTTAACCATCATCACATTTAAAACCCATTTTGAATCAATTTAGAGAAATAAATACAAATAGAATTTCATGAAGATACAAAAATAAAATCATGAACATAGATTTTTAAATATAAAAAACATTTTGAAATTCATTTTATGAAAAAGGGTCAAGTTATCTCTTCCTTTAGAAAAAACTTTTGAAATAAGGAAATTGTTGATCCTATGATACTATGATCTCGGATTCTCTTTCCAACCATATAAATATGTAGTTAATTTGAAAACATTATTTTGAAAATGGGGATTTTGGAAACTAGGGGGTCGTAGAAAAAAAATTCATTTTTATAAAACAATCCACAAAATCACTCTTTATATCGATTTTTAAATCTGGAAATATAGATGTGATGTATAAGGTAGAAGTATTCTAATAGATTAATATCTGGGTACTAGTGAAAATGTATCCTCATAGTTTATTCCATCTTCTTAACTATTACATTTTCCATCTAGTTTTTCTTGTTTTAGCTATTCTGGATGACTCATATACCTTATTTTTAAATTCCAATTTAGATCCTATAGTCAAGGTGTCCTTGGGTATATCAAAAATTTCCCACAGTTTGTTTTTTTCAAACTGATTTAATTCATATTACTTTAGCATCACCCAGAATTCATCATTAAGAGCTTCATTGATGTTCTTAGGTTCTAGATAAGAAAATAATTCTTGGTGTTCAACCAGATTTCTAAGAGAATCACTTTTCTTGTTTACCACTATCTAGATTTCCCAAAACAATATCTAAGGGGCAGTACTAGTGAATTCTAGTAGCACTAGAAAAATTATGGTAGGTCACTTCAGGGTTTTCTATATGTTTGGGTTTTGGAAGTGTTGAAAATTAAATAGAACTGGATGATATTTCAGTTTGTTTAATAGTAGAATCATAAGATTTATAATTTATTTAAAATTTTGATAAATAATTCTAAATATTTTAAAGGTATTCCTTAAGATCATGTGGATTTATTTCATCAAAATTTACATTGATATATTCTTCAACAATTTTATACATTTTATAGAAACCTATATAGTTTTACCGAAGGTTGAATAACCCTAGAAAATTCCATCATCTCTTTTGGAGCATAATTTCTCAATATTAACATTTATATTAAGAATAATGACTTTTAAACTAAAAACTATAATTTTAATAACATTTTTAATTCTATTATTCGAATGCACATAAGGGGTATTTTTCAAATTTAGTATAATTAAAACTGTATTAATTATGTATCATGATGTATTCATAGCCTCTACAAAAAAGTAAATAGGTTGATCATATTCATTTAACATGGGTTGAGATATAACCTTTAGGGATCTATTTATTATTTCAAAAAATCCATTCTGTATTGTGGACCTTGGAGCAAAGAAATAATGACATTAGCCATTTTTAAAAACAATATTTAATGTCTTGATTTTTAAACTTGCATACATGGCAACTTCTTAATGTATTAATTCTATATCTTCTAAGGTTCCGTACATATCTAGAAATCTTGGATAAATAAGAACAAGTTTCAATTTTGTGAGCTAGAGATAATAAAAATGTATAGATGTGGAAAAAATACCAATATATAGACTCAATTCTTCCCAATTAAACTAGAAACTCTAGATGGTCCAAATAAATTCATATTAACAAACTCAATAGGTTGAGAAGATGATACTTCTTTCTTTAATTTTAATGAATCTTTTTGTTATTACTCATTTTGATATGGGTTCAATAAATTGTTTTTTGGGAACTCAAGATTAGGTAGATCCTTAACTAACACTCTCTTATTAAGCTTCCTATGTGTTTTTATTTTTCAATGTCGAAGTCTCTTATTCCAAAGCTAATATTCTTTGTGAAAATCCCTCATGTAGAAAGCATTTTAGGAAATTAAATGATTCAAATCAACTACAAAAACATTATAATTTATTAAATTAGTAAAAATTAAATCATTCTAAGAATCATTAAAATTGGAAGAAACATTATAAAATTCAAAATAAAAAACATCATTAATTAACTATGAAATACTAAGAATGTTATATTTCAGACCATCAACAATCAATACTTTAGAAATTAAAACAGAATTATTGTTTCTGAGTTGGAGAATTATGATGATTGTCCCTTTTATAATTATCCCCAAAGGCGGTATGGACACCATAAATATTAATACAGCCTTTGAAGCATAAATAATATCTTATAATAACGGTTGAATTACCACTATACAAGTAACATAGGCTGCTACAAGCCTTCTTCAAATAGTTTTCCTACAAAACAAGATTTATGAAATAAATGACATTAGTGCCCAGATCTATTTGGGTCTAGATATGTCATTAATTAATGATTTAAGAGCCCATATTTTTTTATAGGTTTACTATAATATGAATAAATATTATTTGAAAAAAATAAATTCATAGAACATTTATAAAAATAATTAGTAGAATAACTTCCCAGTCTTGAGATAGGAACAAAAGATATTTTTGTTACTCTTCTTCGTCCAAGTTGGTATCTAGTACTAGTAACATATCTTGGTGTAAATATCTCTCCTACAATATTTGTGAGAGTTTTCTTCTATCAATAATTTCTCCTAATTATTTTATTATTTTATAATTTTAAAACATATGTTCAGTATTTTCTCTTAACAATTGATCATTGTTTTCTTTTTCAATTTACAAATATGAATTCATAATGGTAGTTAGATCATGTTGTATTTTAATAATGTTATATTTATCATTATGCGTATTAAAATTACCTTACATAATACTATATTATTAACAAATTTATTCATTATTCATATCATCGTCATTATTTTCATTTTTATAATTATAATAAATATGTATAGATGATATATTAGGTACCTTAGTGGGTTTTTTCATAAATTACATGTTTTCTCTCTACTGTTTCTCTTTAGGAGATGAATCGAAATTATAGGAGTTGTCCTAAGAAGAACTCAAAGTGTATTTTATTGCATTATTATATCTTATGTCCTTTTAATCATATATATTTTTGTCTATCAACATTGTACAGTCATCCTTTACATGACTTTTCCACTTACACTAATAACGGACAACCTCATTTTCATTTTTTTTCTAGTAATCTATCAAGGTTCCTTTGTAATCATATTTTTACTTATAATTTGGTTTTTTGAAATAAAATCGTCATATAAAACTTCTTAAACCATCAATCTAGATGATCATTCACCCCATCACTATTGGGAGGTTACTCACTATCACTTGAACCTATAGCTTAAACATTCTCTTTCTCCTTTTGTTTATTTGCAGTAGTCCTGAAGGATAAAGATTTTCTTTTTGGTTCATCATCATCTTCTTGAATTACCATTAACTATTCTTCATATGTGACTAGTTTATTGATTAATACTTTTATATGTATCTTTCTAATATCATACAATTATTTAATTGACACAAATGCGCCTCTCCAACTTTTAGGTAAGCATCATAATAGTCGCATGATCTAATCCTTGACCGATACATGATTCCCAACTGAGCTCATTTTGTTAACAACCTCATTGAACCTATGGTATATGTCAGAAATAGGTTCATTAGGATTAATCATAAAGTTATCATGCTTAATTTTATATATATTACATCTCATCTCCTTCACATTATTTATTCCCCCATGATTAATAGGCAATGTAAACAAAATTTCATCTGTAGTTATTTATGTGGATATTTTATTAAACTATTCATCTCCTAAAGAACAATAAATGGAATTTATAGAATTGCATTTATTATTTGAAGAAATATTTATAGCATCATCCAAATCCATTCTAACTTAAGTATGGATTTTATATTTATCTTATTTAGTTGTCAAAATTTCAAAACCCTATACTATCAATGAGAATTATTATTTTGATTTCGTATTGAGAATAATTTTTACCATTAAAAAATGTTTGTCTTTTATTGGTAGAACCATATTATTTAGAATCCATCTAAAAAGTAATTTTAGATATAACATAAATTTTATATCATTAATTTGTGACTAAAATCACATTTGATAAGATTTTTAAAACTATAATATAAAATAAATTATCATTTGATTCCTAATCACAGTTGGAGTGGGTAACACAAGTGGGGGTGAACTGAGTACCCAATGAAATTTTCTATTCAGAATGGATTAAAAATATTCCTCCATCTAATTTAAAATCATTCCAATTAACAAAAACATAATATTGTAATAAATTATAATATTTAAATAGATTTCATATAAGATTGATTAGTTAATGGATAAAATATTACACAATATTTAATAACCCATTAAAATAATTTTTCTTAACCAAAATCTTATATGAACTCTAATAAAGCATTACAATCAAAGTATAAAAAAATTATTGTTTAACAAAAATTAGTATTTAATAACAAATTCAACATTATGAAAAATAAAACAAGAAGTGGAATTCTGAATACAAGAGGTTAGTCTCCAATTGAGACTTAGTCCTCTCCACATGGTGATAACCTTACACTAATAAGTTTATATAAATAAATTTATTAGTCCAAATCCTATATCAGGTTTTTTATAATAGCATAAAACTTTTCAGGTAATAGATGACATCTTCTATAGTTACATGTAGAGTATAAATGAAATAGGTCACCTAGATCCTTCCCCAATATTATACATGAGATTATAAATGATAAGAATAAATTTGAGAAGATATCAAAGTATCATTCGTTTTATAGAAAGAGACAGTTTCTATGAAAATAAACCGAGAAAAATACATTTCTTTTAATGTAAAAAAAATAAATAATGAAATTGAGAAATGTAAATGCATGAAGGGATACAGATGCTTGGTTTTTTATATAGTGTAGTTCTTGAGAATTTTAATGTTTTGGGAAAATAAATATCGAGTTGGGATCTTAAATAATTAGTAATATAGAGTGTCCAGTACACTAGTGTTCATGACTATAGGAAGAAATTATATTTGTAGTTAGAGTTTTCATCCTCAGTTGAGTATAGAAGTATGCAGCTGGTATGATCTTACTGTTCTTTCAATATGATTCAGATCAATCATGTACATTTAAAACCATTAAACTCATCTATATCTTCTATTTATATTTTTCAAGAGGAAACCATCTTCATTGATTAATAACATAAACAAGAAGAATATCCATACACATCCAAAAATGATGCTTCCTCATATAGCATGTTTTACTCACTCATTAATGCATTATGAATATTATTTAAGAGATAATAATTAAAATATTTTTTTAAATAATTCCATAATATATATATTAGAAACTTTAATTCAATGTAACTAAGTTTTATAAATAGTGGAAGTGTCTTAGTCTGGTGATGAGATGTTCAGGAGTTGAATCAGAGTTTGGTGATGTCTTGTAGTTATCCAAAATTTCATGCAGGTGATGTCTCAGCTAGCGGTGATTTAGACATGGTGGCGACTCCTTCTAATGGTAGATTAGACATATGGTGTCTCATACTTTATGAGAAATACTACTTGGTGGCGAATCAACTATATCAATGTAATATTTTATAGTTTCTTATTTTAGGACTATTCCATTATTCCAAGATGACGACCAGATATTTCTTGTGGTGTGTCAATATTAAAGGTTACTCATCTTTTGAGGTGTCTCAAAATCAATAGTAAATCATATTTAAGGAATTTTGTCACATGAATTATATTATAAAATACATAAAGAAAACATGAAACAAATTAATATGATTAGAATCAAGATTTTGCGATCATTTAAACAAGGAGGACAACACCTATATATTTATATTAAAAATTGAAGTTAGACTATAATTTGGATCTTAGTTATCATAATATCCATATGTGTTCAAATAATGGCATATTATATTTTTGTGATTAAACAATGTAACTAAATTTTCCAATATATATAGAATTGAGGTATAAAGTGGAAAAACAAGGATAGTCCATATTTCATATGAAATGGATGAGGTATTTTGAAATTACACCTTATTTATAGTGGCTATTTATTTCTAGCAACATAGATGCTTTAATGAAATGGGATATATAAAAAACTTCTATCATCAAAAGATTAAACAATTTATGTGATGTTGATTCCAAGAATCACTTGGTTCATATTTATCATTATTTATCTTTAGAACCTCATAACAAACAGTTTAGTATTTCCTCTATTGTTTTTTTATTTAGTTATTAACGTATTCATTATTATTGTTGGTCTATTTTAATAACACTATACAACTTTACTCCTTTGATATTGATGAAGGAAGCATATATACATATATATATGGCACAATTATGACTAGAAAACATAAAAAAATCAATTTTTATTTGAAGACAATAATTTATGAGTTAATTTCATTTCTGAATGAAAATGTAACTATATATGATATAGTTTCATATCATAATTTTTCACTAAAGGATTCATTAAAGTGGAAAATTAGTGAATCTGTTTCATATTGTGTCTTATATAGATTTAGTAATCATGGTCTAAAATAATGTTTATAATAGATGGATGATAATAAAGTATTTGTTAATGTTAATGGAAATAATGAATTTATTTGTACTATCATCATAGATTTATTCCGACAGATCACCCTTTTCAGAGCACCGAAAAGAAATTCACAAGGGAGAGTTGATATAGAAGAACATCCAGCAATGCTCTCAGGTATTCAGGTAAAATATATCATCTCTTTATATACTCTTATTTCTTTTGGACCTAATATAAATGAACACATATATATGGTATTAGAATAGATCATAATTGGTGAAATTGGATTATTTTTTAGAGACTTCCATATATTGTAATGATTTTAGTGTTCATCAGATGTTACATGTAATACATATTGAGAATAATTTTTTTGATATCATATTTTATATCATGTTGGAAAAACTAGGTATGACCAAGTATAATGTAATGGCATAGTTAGATCGTCCCTAAATTTCTAGGTGTCCAAAAATTAATGTATTTTAAGATGAAATAATTCACAATAAAATGAATCCAAAACTAGATAATATACATTCTAGAGGAATTCATTCATTATTAATTAAATGTAATATAAATTTTACATCACTAGATGGTTATTATTATAATTTTTCTTTTTCCATAAAAAATAGACATATTTATAAGTTAAAAAGTTAATATTATCATGTCTTATGGAAATACAATTGCATAATATTCTTATAAGACTATTGAGTTATTCAATATGGGATGTGTTACACAGAATATCATTGTTATTATAAAATATTTGGGTATAAATTTCAAATTTTCATGCAATGAGAATGTTTTAAAACATTTTATTTAAATTTTATATATATTGGAAAAATATTCCCACCAGACTTCATTAAATTAATGAAAATTTTAATATTATATTTTTTGTATGATGTTAAATGTAATAGGATTATAAAATTATGATGGATGCAACTGTATTATTGATGCATGAAAAAAATAATGAATAAGGTATATAAAAAATTATCGGTTGAAGGTTCAATTGTTGAAGCATTCTTGGAAGAGGAAATTTTAAATTTATTATCCTATTATTTTCATTATGAATATTCTTCAAAATATAACTTCATGTCTTGAAATAAGGAATGATTATGATGTCATGGACCATCAATTGTTAGTTTTTAATCATTATGATATTGGATTTATTTGTTTTCAATAAGGATGGATTTCAAATGATAAATTGCACAGTGCTCATACATATGTTCTACTAAATCCTAATAAAATGACCTTATTTTTGCAGAAAGTATTACTTATTGTTATTATTTTAAAAATATTAACATATAATTTTTTAAAATTATACTTTTATACAATATATTATTACTATATCAAAAAACAATTTATACAAACTACCCCTTCTTCTTTTTTTAGAATGTTGAAAATAGATTTTTTCATATTATTTTCAATTACGGTAAATATATGTTTTTTTTATGTAAAATTTAATAAATTTTTTAAGGGTATATATAATTAATTTTTTTGTAAGTAACACAACATGAATGAAAAATGTATATCTGATTATGTGTGAAAAAAACCATCCATCAAAATTGGTATACTACTATAATGGATATTTGGTTAATGGTTTTTAATTTCATTCACGCATATATGGTGAATCAAATGAATGAATGAATATTGGTGTTTGTTTAAAAGATTCTAATCTTAAATTTAGTGATGATTAATTTCATAGAATTCTATAAGAAATAATTTAGTTACATTACATATGACCAAATTATGAAACACTGTTTAAATTTCATTGGTTTGATAATGATCGATGGTTGTGAGTTTATCCATGACATGGGATAAATGACATTAAATAAAAAATAATCATTCCAAAAATAGACCACATATTTTGGGAGATCAATTTTATTATGAAAATTATTATTTTGAGATATTTAAATGAATAGTGTACTTTAATAAAAATGAAATATCATGATAATAAATTTCTTGAAAATTAAAATGATTCTTTTGGAAGTACAACAAATTGATATTTGACAAGAAACATCCCAAAATTCATCTTTTAATCAATGAGATATAAATTTATTTGATTACCCCCCCCCCCAGTTAAGGGCCAAATATATTGATAATGTTGATAATGTAATAAGGGATGATGAAACTAAATGTTGAATGGATGTTGAAGATGATTATGAGGAAGAGGAAGATAATTTCGTCATTGAAGATGATGGTGAATATGATGAATTATGTATTATATTCATATATTTATTAAATTTTTATATTTGATATGACAATTATTTACATGTAAGATTACTTGTTTCAAATGTCTGGAGAATGTCCTGATGATCTATTTTGTTCCCTCATTTATGTGCGTATTTATTTGTTTTTTCTATTTGATATTTATATTAAAATAAATTTATAGATAATAGTATTATATTATGTATTTTATTTATAATTATTTTATATTATATCTATATTTAAAATTATTTATTGTTATAATTATTATATTCTAGAATTTATTTGCTAGTAAATATTATATTATGGTATTTATTAGTTTCTTTTATTATATATATATTACCAATTATTTAAGGGTAAGGTCATTATATACGAATATTTATTATATTCGTATATTTCATATATGTATTTTCAATTTTTTATATGTATGATTACTTATTTTAGATGATCGGTGTTGGTCTTGATGATCTATTTTATTCTCTCACTGATATCATGCTTCTAGATGATGATCCCAATTCATCTAACCCATAGGATTATTCTACAATTGTACCTAAAAGGAAGATTCATGAACTTTCTATATTGATGATTCTATAATCTCTTCTACAATGATTTCCATAACATGATTTTGATCATTTTTAATGGCGGTATGTTCAATTTTCTATGGTATTTATTTTATATTAAGTTGGTGTATTAATTTTATTAATAATATTATGATTATTTTTTGTTATTTTTAAATTTTTTCAGATTTATCTATTGTGTGAGATTCTTGCAAAATTTTTCTTCTACACCATGGCTGTTAGGGTAAAAGGTTCCCATTTTAGTTAGTCATAAAAATTTTTACCATTGGGATCTACACTAATAAATAATATTAATTTTTTGGAAATTTTTTTAATTAGTAACATTTTGTTTTTAATATTCCAGTAGAATTTATTATATTTGATAAATGATATCATGTGATCATCTATCCTAGAGGCATGAGATATTTGAGTACACTATATTTTTCACCTGTTTCATATAGCATATTAATAATATTCATGGATAGTGACATTGTTACTCTTTTTATCTAGTCATTCTTTTCTCATCAACATTATTATACCTCAGCTGAAGTATGAGGTGGATTTTGCTCATTTTAGATAGGATATAATTTTCATAGGAGGTGATCATATAGGAATCATAACTGGAAGAGGTAGGTGATCACAAAAAGGGTTGATATTTATACATTTGGTATACATCAATGACATATGGTACGTGATAAAATTTATTAGTGTATATAAAATTTTAATATAAAATATATTTATATTATAAAGGTCGATACTGACCCATCTATTACGATGTTTAAAGTATACTAGAATACGTACACTAATCTCAGTATCATTTTTTTTAGTGACATGCGACTCTACATTGTAGGTAGTATTTGTTTTATAAGTAAAAGGGTGTCTTGAGATATCTGAAGATTGATTGTGAGGGGGGTTTAATGTGTTTAAATTTTTTACATTGGGCTCACCATGTTTTCCTTTAATGGATACTCTTAATAGTTTCCACAACAATGATTGGGTACATACCTAATTTCCAAAGGTAGGAGTTCAATTAAGGTTTTAGGCCCAATAACTCTTTGGAACTCGCATTCTCTGAGAGTAAGGGAGGTTGGGATCATAAAAAACTTGTGGGGGAACTTTTTATAACTCTGGGTCTCTCTTATATATTTATGATTATCTCATGAATCAATTAAAAATGATGATATAGAACTGGTAACCCTAATAAAATGATCGAGGGTAAAACCCTTCTATGTGTAATTGTGGGGGTCTTTTAATGATTCCATCTATGTGTATCTAAGGTTCTCCTTTTATTAATAGGTAGTTACTTATTATTTGAATCTATATAACCAAGAAATATTGAGTTTACTGCCTTCTACAGAGGCAATTAATATCATAACGATGGGATAGACACTTTATAAAGCGTCATACAGGTTCGGCTTATAATTGAAATTAAAACCTACATATTCCATTGTACCCCTGCAATTTATGTCATGTGAATAGAAGGTATATGAGGGAACATAGGCACCATGTTTTGAGATCAATCCACAAAAAAATGTTTTAAATATCCTAGTTATGGTAGAAATCATTGTAATTATATTTTTTTGACACCCTTGTTACATACCCCAAGGTGGACTCTCTTTTATAGGGATATCATATCATGCCACTAACTAAGGATTACATACTATTGTTTCCTTATATGGTATAATTTCACGATAAAAATGATATAATAATTGAAAATCACTAAGTTCACATGATCCATTATTGCTGTGAGAAATTAGGGACAATTAGTAATCAATCTAGCTACATGTCGATGTGGTACTAATGCAATGTGGTGGCCATTATGGGGTGTCTATATGTAGCTCGGGCCTAATGTAGGTGTCATGTATATCCTAGTTAGGGATCGAACCAATGTCCTCATAGTTTAGTTATATTTTCAATCAATTTATGGACAATGAAGAATGATAATCCTATGGGAGATATTCGATCTCGATGTCTATAATGTCAAAGACATAGAGGGTATTACACCAATGTTGGTTCCCATTAGAGATTAAGAATTAGGAAGGTTTCCTACATATCTAGTCTATGGAACAATTTAGAGTTCTCAATGTTTCATTGGGGGTATGCACAAATATATCCACAGGACAAGGTTATCATGTCCCAGAATGCATGTTCGACCTGTACTGATTTCATGTTTGACCTATCCTAATTGTCTACCTAACATGTACTAATTATCCACCTAACATGATTGGGGTGACTTTTTGACATTTATAAGGATGTAAGGTCATTCCATGGTCACTTAATTGACATTTTCAAAGAAATTTTCATTTTGTATTTGACTTTTCATGAGGATGTACCATAATAGGTTTGAAATATTGTGAGGAAATCACATGAACAATGATGACATGTATGGAGGGTGTCACATGATCGATGAAGTCATATCTAGAAGAAGTCATGTGATCTTCGTGGGAATGTACAGAGGAAATCACATGATCGACGCTGACATGTCTGGAGTATGTATCATGATCAAGGATGATATATATATCGAGGATTTTCCATGATCATAGATGACATGTCTGGAAGAGGTATCCGGATTTTGGATGAAAAGTCTATAGAATGTTGCATGGTCAAGGAACACATTTCAAGAGGAAATCAAGAGACCCAACAGATTTGTCTGGAAGACACTGTGAGACACATAAGACATACTCTGCTGTCATCGCATAACATGGGAAATATGTTTAGAATAAATATCAAGATTTTTCTAGCATACCCGAAGGACCTCAAAAGACTTGGGTGTTATTCCTAGAGGGTGTTTCTAGTTTTTTGATATTTACACAGAATATCACATGATCCATGTGATGTGTTGAGAGAGTGTAGCATGACATGGTTTATATTCCCTTGTGTTTTAACATGGTTTGGATAGGACATGTGAACTTCATAAAGATCAGTGTATCCATATTCACATAATCCTCCCATAATTTTTAGTCATTATTCCAGTATTTATCGCATATTTGCATCATATTTCATCCAAATTAGCATATTTTAGGTTTTTCGTGACCAAGTCATCATGTAGGACCGTCTTTGTATAACTATACTTACATGTCCGAATTTCATCATGTGATCTATAGCGTATTCATGAAAATCACATATTTATTCCTCACGATCCCTCATGTAATTTCCTGAATTTTACATAGAAAAAACCATTATAATTACTTTTCTGTTTGCTCTATGAAGTATTCTCTTTTTCTCCCATGTGGCAGTCACCCATGCTTTGTTTGAAGGATTTATATGTTATACAATTGGCGAGGGATTAATTGGCCTCTCCACTCTGGTTATATGCTTCGTTTCAGGTCATGTATTTAAAAAATGTGACCAAGAGTGGTTGGTTGTAATTTAGTGCCACACGCTTCGTATGATCCTACTATGTGTCATCCCTGTTACCATAGGATGACACAAACCATTAAAATGTTCTACCATACCCATGTTCATTGTTCCTTTTCAATTCGAATGGATTCTTCTTAACCATGTTGAAATGTAAAAGGATCTCAATATGGTTATTCTAACATGTCAAGGAGCCTTTGTGAGACAAGGAAACCCATAAAAGGCTTTTTTATTAAATATGACTTTTTTGGGGGCCTCCACGGGTATAAGGAGGCTTGTCAAGGGGGACTCTATATTATCATGAAAACATATCTAAAATACCTCATGAGATTATATTGTATTCTCTTGGGGGATTTAATGATCAGTGGTGACCAAATAGGGAATATTTCCCCTTTCATGTGATGGTTAGTGTACTAGCCCCTAAGAAGAGTCTTTCGCCTTTTACCTTTTATTTCATTACTTATTCTATATGGATAGAAGATCTTGATAAGATATGTAATTATTATTGAGTTCATCCATTCTCATTATATATGATGCACAATATGATAAATAATGGTTATCATAGTGAAATTAGATCATAACTATGGAAAACCATTATTCTTTTTTATAGAGTTGAAGGTAAATCACATAATTCAATGGAGATATATGAGAAACATCATATGATGAAAGTGATATTCCAACTTTCTTTCAAACGACAAGGTAGAAATGACACCAAGGGCTTCACAAGGTCTTGAGGATCACATGATCACATTTCTAGAATATCAATATAACTCTGCTTTATATAAAGATTAGTCCTTTATCCACGTTTATTTTATAAGGGGGTTTAATTGATTTTTAGGCATCCATAGGTTGAAAAGTCATGTGATTCAGAAGAACTCTTCATGAAGCCTGTACATACTAACCAATTTTTTGTTAGGACACCTTTCTATGAATTAGAAGGCTCGTCAAAGGGGCTTGGTGTGATCAAAAGTGTATCATGTGTTGCACATGACCTATTCAAATTACCATCCAAAGTGATTTTCTGTCCTTATAAAGGGTTTTTGATCTATACATTTTAGTCACCATCTCATCCTTTATTTTTAGGGGAAATAACACCCCTACTTCTGGTCTTTTCTCCATTGTATATTTTTATATGCATATTTTGAAGAAGTCAACAAATCCCCACCCCCCTTGAGATTGATGTCCATGGTGAGAAGGATTTGGTTTTATGTAATGTAAATGCCCATAGGAATCCTTGGGGATGTTTCTAATTAGCAACCCGGGTGACATTTGGTCTCTTGGGGGACCTTTGGAATTCCACAGAGAACACCAAAAATTTGGGGAAAGAGTTTCTCATTACTCTAATAACTATTAATGTCCAGATCTCTTGATATTTCTTCTATCATGTGATTAATTTTAGGAACATTCTTTAGGACCTCCTTCACAAGACCATATAGTGAGAACTGATCCCAAGATCAATTTAAGAAAACTACATCACCAAAACTATTTCATGGGTTTATTTCATGAGATCTAATCACAAGATTCACATAATCTCATAACATGTTTAGAAGGATCGAGAATCACATATCTATAATTTCTTCAACCATGACCTAGGAGATTATCTGTAAGTCTGTATTATTGGTTTCTAATGATCTTATAACTTGGCTGCATGATCACTCGATCATTATGTGTTTCACATGACCATATCTGGGTCACATTATAGTGGGCCTGGTGACTAGTCATGTTGTTGAGTTATTCCACATGGGTCATGAATTCTATAAAATCTTAATTGTTAATATGGTCCACGAGACATGTATTGGGTAATGAGATCATGAAAATCTTCACGTTTCATGAAATTTAGATGACACTTATAGATTTATTCATCTATTTTGATGGTAATTTTAACTTATCTAATAAATAATTATTGATTTAATACATATGGATTCTATTTATTAAATGTCTTCCACCATGTCTAATTAAAGGGCCATGCTCTCAGGTAGTCATGATGTTGACACACTTTTACACTCTAACAATGAAGTTATAAAGAGAATTCTACCCTTTGGACACTAGAGCCCCCCTTTTCATACAATCTTCATTTATAAGTATTTGATATGTTGGATGATACTATTATCCCTTCTCATGAATAAAACCTTCTGTTTCATTGGGTGGTACCTTCCCTAGATTATGTTCAAATAATGAATTCTAAGGGAATTCAATTGGATGTGGTACAGTCCCAATGATCATATTATATACTAGTGAATACCCCTTAGGGTATGGATAGTTGTGATTTCACCCACCATCATATTTCCCAGAGTTATTATAGCATATTTTTCTCATATGACAATAATTAAAATAGTATTTGGAGCTTGAAATGGGACTAATGACCTAGTGTAGATTTATCTGATGAATAGGAATGGTTATCCTAGATGATACAGAACTAATAATTATTTTCTGATCAGCTACAAATCATTCACCTCTATGAGGATGTATGGGTTTCTCATTTCATCATCTATTTTTAATCGGATCTTCTTAACAATTTGATTAGTAATTAGAAACCCGGTAAAAATTCATTCCTTCCATCCCATGAATAATTTGGAATCATCTTTCGGTGTATCTATAAACTAGATGGAATATCCCTAATTATAGATATGTAAGACAAGTTCCATGCTATCATTGATGTCTGGGATGACTCAGTACAAACCCTCGACTAGGAAAGGTACATGCTAAAAACATTGTAAGAGAAGTTAAAGGAGTGGAATATGACCTCAAATACCTCATTTATGGAATAGTTCAGCATTATTATCTTCTATAGTGGAGATTGGATGGCTATTACATGCCCTCACTGATTCCCTTCCTAGAAATACTATGAAATTTTAGGTTCATATTGGGAAATCCATAAGGAATGTGAGTATACTGCATTGTGTTACAAAGTGAGTCTCGATATATTCGGGAGCATTAAGTTTGCTAGATTCATAGCTATGTTTTTCATGGGTACACCTACTTGTTTAGTATATTCTCTGAGGAATTATAGTAAGAATGACTATGATAGTTACTAGATTAGCAGATGGGTTACCTATCAATTTAGTCGTACTAAATCATTCTTTCCTTTACCATATAATTGGCCATATTCAAAAAATAAAAATTATCTATTGTATCAAAGGACCATTCCAAATTTTATTTTTCTGAATAGGGAAGAATTCAAACTTTTATAAATAAAATATAAAAAATGAGTTACCTGGGGAATCATTCTTTTCAATGATATAATATATTTATGGGCTTGAACAGTTGCCTCTATGACCTTATGAGGTTGTTGAAATAATGATACAGTCTGATCACTTAAACATTATGAAATGTCCCACAATTATAGGGATAATTACTATTGAACATAGTGGTTGTTTTGATGAACAAAAATATAAGATCTCTCTTTGGGGTGGGGTTCTCAATGCATATGTGGATGGTTTTGTTATTTTTGAAAGGAACACCCCCATCAGTTCACCTGCCAATTCAATTTCATTAAATGCCTATCTCCCCTTCCCTCACATGGAATGCAAGGAGAATGAAATCCTGGGATTATCCCCCAGTTTTTGTTTATATTGTCACATGAGTACACAAACAATGATATTATCCTCTCACCTATTGGTTCCCCTTCTTACATATTTTATTATTATTTCCAAAATTGGTTTGAATCCTACCTATGTTGTTTTTTGAATGGGCTGGTCTGTTAGGTTGACCACCCATATACTTCACTAACCCCCTTTTCTATAGAAAAATTATTATAATCCAATATTAGGGTGATCCTTTGAAGACATTTACTCATTATATTGATGATCATCCCATTAGTTTCCAAGATTTTTTTTATGAAAGTTGGTCTTTCAATATGAGAAAGAGATGATTCATCATTTTAGAGAAGATTATATGGGAATTATTCTCTTGTTTCATTATCATATCAACTGGTCATTCCAATTATAAAATACCCACTTTATTAGTTTTAGAGGAACATTAATAGAACATGTTAATCTAGGAAAATATTCAAAACATTATCTATGAGACTCACCTAGAAAGTTATTGTGACCAATTGGAACACCTTCCCTATATTTTCCATGATTTGGGGGTTGGTGGCTTTGATCACCAGCCACTATTTGACATCATATAATATAGTGAGAGGGGATTACATGATATGGGATTATGGGATATTGATTATGGTAATCCTTCGGATAAAATAATGAGGGATACTGTAGAGGTGATAGAACAGAGCTATCAGATAATATCTAATCTACACACAAGAATGGATGCCTATACTAAACATATAGAGAAAGGAGATCATATATTTCTCAATGTATGATCTAAAACATAATCATCCTTATTAAAAACTACCCAGAAAATAATTGAATATTTTTCTTATCACATAAATACCCTTTGTCCTTATGTGAAATTATACGAACAAGCATGGGTTTCTCATCGGTGATCAATCGATACTTCTCAATAGACTCTACCTATAATAGAAAATTCAGCCACCCAAATCTTATTTTAGACTAATTTCATATTTTTTCCCCTTTAAAAAATCCTTATAAAGGCCCCAAAATGTGCAGATTACTCTTTTATTTTCACCTTATCAACGAATGAATCTTCTAATATTTACAAATATTTGTCCAGTTTTCTTTCATTCATGATGTCTATGACATCTCATTATCACATAGATCATCAACAACAAACAAGTTTTTTTATAATATCTTGTACACCAAGATGATTTGATTTGAATTATTAAATCACAATAGATTTTTCTTGATGAATTCCCTTGAATTCCCGAAAACATGAGATTCATTATTGATATACCTCCACTAATTTTCATGAGAACACCTTATTTACAAAAAGATGATTTTTCTAAATGAAATATGACTTTTAAGGTCAGTGGCCTATCATTTTATGAATTCATTAGACATGGAGAGCGTAAAAATATTTTTTTATAGGAAAAAATTATGGTCCATATAATATTTATATAACTTTATTTATATTTCTTTAATTTTTTCATAAGCTTAATATAAGGGATGTCTCATCAAAAGTGGGCATGGATATTTTTCAGGATGCCCTCTTATAGTTTATTATCCTAATAGGATTTTTCTATTATCATTTTTATGAGTGCTAAATATTACCTAGATAATGAAAAGTTCATGTATGGATAGTATAGTTTTGAAAAATTCCTTGGATTCCCTTATTGGGTTTTCAACTTACTAATCATTATGAAATTTTAAGTTTGTTGTTTTATGATGTCACCAAATATATCCTTGGTCTGATATTGTTTAGATTATTCTATCACATGCCTTTTATTGTTGGTAGTTTAGAGTCTTCTATCTAGGTCATTAGGTTGTGGAAAATATACCATTCACTTGTAAATAATTTACACACAATATAACATCATGAGGTAAGGACAAATGTTGTGGAGTTTGATGTCATCCAGTAAAGACGTATATTTTGCAGTTTAGTGTCATGTGTTTAGGACATAGAATACTTTTTAGTTTAAAGTATTAATAGTAGAACATAAAATACATTGTAGTTTAAGGTCTTACTATTCGGACATTTAATATTTTGGATTTTAAAATTTTACTATAGGGACTATTAAATGAATAAAAATATGGGAAAGAAATTCCATGGATGATCCTTGAATCAGTAAGATTTTGAGATCCACCATGGTGTTTCTATGACTCATGAGTATTGGAGTTACATTTTTTCAAGGATGAGATGCATCAGTTTGGTAAGTTAAAGGCATGATGCATCAATAACATGGATAAATAAAACTATCCCCACTATTTTCCAAGTGATTTGAATTTTTTTCTGAATTTAATTTATAAAGATACAATATTTGATAATCCACATCCACCTGGATGTTTGTAACATGTGTTAATTAATTTATAACTCAAAAGCGTAAGTCAATGAATATGGAATATGGAAGACATACCAGGGATGACCCAAAACACCATGAGGTGATGAGTTCTTCCACAATGTTTCTAGTTCCTACAATATTCATTGTTCTATACCTTCATAGAGAAGATGACTCTAGTAGGTATTTTAATTTTTATATGAATTGAATGCATGGTCAAATAGATGTGTCTCCACTATTTCCCAAGGGTCTTGAAATATTTTAAATGACTCAAACATCTAGGAAATGAAGTAGACAGTGGAGATAAATATATCTCATAAGTATTCTTCATTCCAAGGGTAATCTAGATTTTTATTGGGAGGATTGGTCCATATTCCATGTGGGTTTGACTTTTGTGGTGTAGTCCATCAAAAGGATCAAGAATGGGGTGTAACATTCATTCATTGAGAATGATTACATGACATGGTGATGTAATATTGTGGATGTGGTGTGATCTTGAATAGTTTTTCCATGGGGATTGTAAATCATAGACCAAGATTCTAATGTCATGAGTAATGATATGCTACAATCACACCCTGGATGACCCAAAACACTCTATGGTGTTGATTTCCTCCTTGGAAACGTAAGGGATCACAAGGATTACAAATCCATTTTTTTATGTTCTGTTACATTTGGTTGATGTTTGAATTCTCATATGTAGGAACCATAGGAAGACATTAGTAGTCAAACAAAGGCTTACTTAAAGTTTATTATCCTCTTTCAAGGGCCATGGAAGGATTGTGATGATCCAAGGAATTCAAATCATGTTGTGTGATTTATGGAGAACGTAAAATTCAATAATATTTTTATCATGCTTAAGGTTTTCTCACCACCTAGTGAACATGTAATAATTGTGAGGAAATGTGAAAATCATTAATCTAACTTTTTCATGGACCATGGGGTCTAGAGAGAATGAATCATCATTTACTAGGGCTGTATAATGGGACATACTACCATTATGAAACATTTTTTATGCTATATCATTTTCATAAACTCTTTATATGAAGAGTTTAGAGAGTGGATACTTGAATTCTACCTAGGCTTCCTTTTGCAGGATTTCTAACTGAAATGTTATATGTAGCTTTTACAAGTAGTTTAAGGGTATTTTGATTTGAAGCATCGAAGTCTTAATTATATGGGTTTGTAGATTTGAGTAGATTTCACCTAGTTTAATTTCTTGATTCCCATGGACCAAGAATGAGGGCAATGTTTCACAATTGAAAATTTGGATACCTACGGTTAGGAGTAATCCAAAATGATTATGTGTAGGGGTTGAAAATGTTCAAAATCATTAGTTGAGGTTATTAGTCCACGATTAGTGTTATGGGAAAATCCTATCATGGATGATCCAAAACACTCTAAGGTAATGAGTTCCAGAATGGTGATGTCAAGGATCATAACACTACTACAAAAATGAGAAAGGGAAGCACCACCTTATATCAATGATAAGCAAAAACTGCTGATAAAGATTCCCTATATTAGCACAAAAATTTTAGCACTGATAAATATTCCGAGTATTAGTGCTGAAATTTTATCCCTGATAAAGATTTCTAGTATCAGCGCTAAACTTTTAGCACAGATACAGGGTAACCTTTATCAGCGCTAAAAAAGTGCTCATAAAGAGACCCTTTATGAGTGTTAGAAAAGTGCTGATAAAGAAGGCATGTATCAGTGATAAAATGTTAGCGCTTATATAGGAAGGATTTAGCAGTGCTTTTTTAGTGCTGATAAAGAGGCATTTTATCAGCACTAAAAAATCACTAATAATGGTTACCTTTATCAGTGCTAACATTTGAGTGCTGATAAAGGTAGGTTTTATCAGCACTTTTTTAGCACTGATGAAACTATAGTCCCATATTTTATCAAAGCAGCTGCACAATGTCCTCGTTTTATCACAACCTAAAGCTATCATGGTACTATAACCCTGCGACTCCCCTCCGCCGCCCCCCAATCATTGCATTGTTAGACCACCGCTGCCCACGATCACTGTGTTTCCAGACCTCCTCTTCCCCTAATCTTCACGTTGTCGGACCTCCGCCGCTAGCCTTTCTCCTAATCCTCCTCCTCGAACTCCTTCCGTGGATCCTCCTCCCAGCAAACCCTACTTATCCTCTTATTCACATTACCCTAATCCTCCATTTCTCTTCAGTTGGTGACTCCTCCAGTGCACCTCCTCCAGTGCACCTCCGACTCTAGAAGTCTCCAAGTGTGTGGTAAGTGATTCGATGCTTTTACATTATTAGATGATTTTGATTTTCTTTCTTATTTTCATGAATGTGTTCTATGGATTACTTTTTTGGGGAGAAATGTAATTTGGAAAGGTTTTGAGATCCACATGTGAAAAAATGTATTTCATAAAGGAATGTTTTTATGTTTCATGTTATCTTTGTTGAGGTGTTTCTTAAAAATATTTTATGTCTTGTGTGAAAGGTGTGCAATGAAATGAGTTTTCAAAGAGAATTAATGGTTCGAATGTGTTGAATGTGGATTTTATAGGAGAAATTCATTTTTTTTGCATATTTTTTTTAACCTGATATGTGTCTTTGAATTGTGAATGTGATTTGAAACATGTTATAAAATGGTTTTTATGTGAGTATGAATTTGAAAGGGAATTTTCAAATGGAAGTGGTTGGATTCCATATGTGTTCTTCTTGTTTTGTTTCCAAATGTGTTTCATAAATTTTGAAAGTGGTGTGAAATGTGTTTCTAAATGGTTTTAATGTGCATCTGAAATGGAAAGTGGATTTTTGTGTTAAATAGTGGTTTTGGTGTGAGATTTCGATCATTGGATCCTTGTGAAAATGTGAAAATGTGAATGTGGTGATATCCTTATGTGCTTATGATGCTTGGAATGTGTATGTGAAAGTGGTGATATAGTTATAGTTAAGCTAAAATGGGTCTTAGATTGCAAATACTTCAAGAAATTTTGTACATAGAAATTATATCTAGATTCGATGGAATCGGGTAAGTCCATGGAGTATCTCAACCTCATCTAGGTTATTATACATTGACTAAATATACTAATAATTTTGAAAAACTTGTTCAGTTTTCACTTGAAGTGGTGTCAAACAAGAATCTTATGTCCCATAAGTTTTATATGGGTCTTCGATCAGATATCCAATATCAAGTATTTATGCCAATGTTTACCTAAAATTTTGAGGTTCTAAATAGGTATGTGATGGATGAAATTGGAATGACTATTATGTTAGGGTTAACTATATTTACTTATATTCCCAGTGTTAGTTTTAG
Source organism: Viscum album (assembly GCA_963277665.1). Taxonomy (NCBI): domain Eukaryota; kingdom Viridiplantae; phylum Streptophyta; class Magnoliopsida; order Santalales; family Viscaceae; genus Viscum; species Viscum album. Next base: position 2,084,037,458 of record OY728136.1, on the reverse strand, counting down.
TGGTTCCTATAAGTGGAATAGAAAGTAGAATTAGCCTCATAGTGAAAATATTGGTGGTGATATTTTAAATAAAACTTCCTCTAGATCATATGTAGTGTCTAATAAAGTCCAAATTAGTTTTTCAAATGTGGAAACATTGAAAGCTCAAAGCATTATTTCATGGAAGAATTGAATATTTACATCATGTACATACATTAAACCCACTTTAAGAGGGTTGTACATGTTTTTACTACCCTGTGTAGTGGAATGGAATCATAAATATTGAGAGGTACCAAATCATAGTAATATTATTCAATAAAAATGGGATATTTGAAATATGTATTAGAAACGAAACAACTTCATGCAGTGGATTAATCTCCAGTAGGAACTGATGTTGGACATGCGATAGTGAGAGGCACCATTTCCATTTATTTTTATTTAGTGTACGTTTTATTTGATACTGGTTCCCATCATTATTTCATATCAAACCTCAATATAGAACTATTGAAAGTTATAATATAGCTCATGGATTTTGTGATAGATCTTGTAACATCTCTCTGTATAAAGAGGGAGTAAAGTCTTTGATTCCCCTCTCATTCTTTCTATTTTTAGAGATTTATATCATATGATATTTTTTGGTTCTTAAAATTATTCCCCTATATGTTATTTTCATAATTTACTGACTAGTTTCTAATAAATCATCGATTTACTATTATCATCAGTGGGTGTCCTTCACTTCCCCCTTTGGGGAATTCCATGTTTTCCATAGAGAATCAGACTTGAGGTCTAGTCGAGCTAGACCTCTTCTTCTAAAGTTGAGCGGGATGATATCCTTTTATTCTATTGAACTAGAGTAGGAAGCCTATTAGAGGAAACTTTCCCTAGTAGCTATTTAATTTCCAAAAGTGTTTCCTTTAGTCTTTTTTGGTCTTCTACTAGAGAGGGAGGTGGAGTTATTTATCAAATTGGTGATGGGTACAAAACCAGTATCTATTCTATCTTACCATATAGAGCTAGTTAAATTGAAGGAACTAAATAATCAATGGGATGAATTGGTTTCCAAATTCATTATTTAACCTAGTGTGTTGACTTGGGAAGAAGAGGTGCTTTTCACCAAGAAGGTCATTGCAACCCTTCGCTTGTGTGTTGATTACTAGAATCTCGATCGAGTTATGATCAATAAAAAGTATATGTTGACCTATATTTACTATACATTAGATCTTCTAGAGGGCGGTGGTTCTCTAAGAACGGTCTTTAGTTTGGATAACACCAGCTCAGGATCAAAGAGTTTGAGATTTATGTGTGACTATATAATTATTATATTTTCTTATTATTTCTTACACACCACCCCTTGAGTCGAGTAACATAATTGAAATCCATATGGATACTTTTTTTATAAAGTGGATATGGTTTTTTATTTCATCATGACATGTTTATGTGTGGATATATGGGTATTTAGGCATGATGATATTGAATTTAGGGATTATGAGAATCCATTGTTTACTTATAGATTTGGCTTCTAGTTTTCATCCATATGTATAATAGGTTGGTGAGGTATAAAAGGATGGACAAGTTGACCATAGAAGGGTTGACCCGATAGAGGAGGATGAGCCATAGAGGATGATTCCTTGTGAGTTTTACCATCTATGACACAAGTGATTATCCCCACGAACCCCTTTGTGTTTGGAAAGTGTGTGGATTTTGATGGGGACCCGATCATGGTTCTATGGATTTCCAAATCTTTATTATAAATTGTTAGGATCTATTAATATAAAATTTTTATAAGGAAGTGGTTCTATTCTATTGTATTTGGAAGTCTTGTTTTCTATACATGAACCATAAATACTAATATTTGAGATTCAAATAGGATGGAGATGAATAAAGATTGGATGGATGCTAATTATTTGATAATAGAGTATGAGAACTGAGTGAAAGAGTTCATCAAGTTTCCAAAGGATCCTTCTCAAATCCTTTGTCCATGTTTACATTATTGTTATTCTAGACTACTTACTCCATATAAGTTAGAAGAACATTTAATATGTCACGGAATAGATCGGGGATATAAATCTTGGAATAAACATGGTGAAAAAGTGAATGTAGCTACTGGCAAGGATAAAACTGCCTTTTATAGATAATCAGATATGAATACAAATATGGATAATGAAGAAGACCATATGGAGGATGTGATTACATATGTCAATGATGATGAAGATCGTATTGAGGAAATGACAAAGATAATTGAAGATGAACTCTGTATTTTCCCAAAATTCATTTATAAGTTAATGAGTTGTGAAAAGATGTCATTATATGCTGGTTGCACTAAATATACATCATTATTAGTTGTACTAATGTTGTATAAATAAATAGCAGACAACAGATGGATTGTTGTCAGTTTTACAAAACTAATTGCTCTCATGAATGAAATGCTCCCGGAAGATAATGAGGTCCCAAGTCAGACATATGAAGCTAAACGAATGTTACGCACGATGGGTATGATTTCTGAAATAATACATGCTTGCCTGAAAGACTGTATATTGTTTTTCAAGGAGGAAAAATTACTTACATAATGCCCAAAGTGTGGTGATTCTCAATACATGAAAGATAAATCCATTCCTTAGAATTTTGTATGGTACTTTTCAATCATTCCATGGTTTTGGAGTCTATATGGAAGTGATGAAACTGTAATAAAACTGTCGTGGCATGTAGATAAAAGAAATAAAGATGGAAAATTACGTCATCTGGCCAACTCTCCTCAATGGAAGAAAATAGATCATGAGTATCTTGAATTTAGAAAAGAGATGAGAAACCATCATCTTGTGTTATTTATAGATAGAGTGAATCCTTTTGGTTTTCAAACTAGAACTCATAGTACATGGCTTATTATGTTGGTAAATTATAACTTGCCACTCTGGTTATACACGAAGTGGAAATTCATCTGTTATCTATGCTTATATTCAGACCAAAACCACCAGGTAACAATATTGATGTTTATGTGGACCATTTGATCACGGATTTGTTGTAATTGTGGGATTCAGGAGTTATGTTGTAAGATTATTATAAAATTAAATACATCACACTGAGAGAGATGTTGTATGGGACAATAAATTATTTCCCTGCTTATGGAAATTTGTCAGGCTATATCATTAAAGGAACTCAAGGTTGTCCCATGTGCGAAGAAGATACAAAATCAATTAGGTTGAAACATTCATCAAATCTGTGTTTCTAGGACATCGTATATTTCTACATCATCGACATAAGTACTGATCTTGGGCGACATCATTCAATGGAAGTTTAGAATAATGCACATCACCGTCTCCACTAACAGGTGATCAGCTGTTTGAGAATGTAAAAGATGTGAACACTATTTTTGGTAAACCAATTTTTATAAACCTTACGAAAATCTATTGGAAAAATAGAACATTTTTTTAATTACCATACTGGAATTATTTGTACATCAGAAATTTTCTTGATGTGTGCATGTGGAAAAAAATGTATGTGACAGTGTTATCGGAACATTGCTAAATTCCCCTAGAAAATCAAAGGATGGAATTAAGGAAAGGTTGGAAATTATTGACATGGGAAGACATGAAGATTTGTCTCCCGTGAAGGGTGATAATCATATGTTTCTTCCTCCAACATCTTATACTCTTTCTAGGGAGGAGAGATATCAATTTTTCAACTTCGTCAATGATGTAAAGGTTCCAGAGGGGTATTCATCAAATATCAAGAACATTGTGTCAATGATTGATTTGAATTTAGAAGGATTAAATCACAAGACAACCATGTTTTGATGCTAGATCTAATTCTTATAGATTTATGTTGAATTTTACCCAATAATGTTTTTCATAGGATAACCAAACATTGTTTCTTTTTCAAAGAAATATGTATCAAATTATTAGACCCGACAAAATAGCGAGCTATGGAAAATGAAATTGGCATCATAGTATGTGAATTAGAAATGTTCTTCCCGCCAAAATTCTTTGATATGATGGTTCATTTGATGATTCACATGCTGAGAGAGATTTGACTTTGTGGTTCAGTGCATTATAGATGGATGTATCCCTTTTAATGGTATATGAAACTTTTGAAAGGCTATGTGAAAAATCAAAGTCATCTAGAGAGTTTTATAGTAGGGTGATATATTGTTGAAGAAGCCATTGAATTTTATACCGCATACCTATCTGATGTGGAAATCATTGGTCTCCTGAAATCTCATCACACTGGTCACATTGAGGGTGATGAAATTTCTGGAGGAGATGGTTTGACCATCATTATTACAGATCGGGAGCAGGACCACCTTTATGTTTCTCAAAACAGTTGGGAGGTTCTCCATATATTGAAACTCACAATGAAATTCTCAGGCAATTGAATCTGTATAGGGCTGAAAAATGGTTATCAAATACACATAATCACTAGTTTATAGGATGGTTTCATGACCATATTTTTAAACCGTTGGATGAAAATATGAATTCAATTTCAGAATGACTTCGATGGATAGCTGCCCGACCAAGTGTGTATGAATTATATTACAGTGATTATGTAATTAATGGTAATACATTCTATACAGATGAACATGATGAAGAAAGTACCATGAAAAATAGTGGAGTTACACTAGTGGTTGAAGCGGTGAATGTTTCTGGTAGTAAGGATAGAAATATAATATATACAAATATGTCATACTTTGGCATTATCAAACTAATATGGGAGTTGGATTATAAGACATTCCAATTGCCAATTTTTCAATGAAAATGGTTTGATAACAATAGTGGTGTTAAAATATATGAATGGGGATTTGTGAAAGTTGAATTTATAAAATAATTGTACAAAGAAGAACAGTTTATAATGGCATCACAAGTGATACAAGTTTTTTATGTTCCGCGTCCTGCAAACCGCAAACCGAAAGTGGCCGATTATTCTGTTATCGTCCTAAATTACTGAAGGGTCTGATGAAAATTCATTTGAGGATGATCCATTCAGTGGTAAATCACAATCATTTCACAGTTCTCACAATGTAGATGATGTTTTGTATGCTATAAGAGTCCACAATGAAGGGATTTTTATAATCGATAGAGGTGTCAAATCCCTTCATCCTTTGAAAAAAAGAAAGAGAGTACAATAAATAGGTTTTATTTTGTTTGTAATATAGTACTTTTTATATCATGTTATTATATTATAATTATTGAATTTATGTAATCTAAATTAACTGTTCAACCAATTTTTTAGATAATGACTTCTGCACATTCTGGTGCTCCAAACCTTGAGGCTGAACATATCTCTCAAGATGTTGTTGCTGCTGCGGCTGCTGCTGCTCCTGTTGCGGGTACTCACAGTGCAGAGAAACAACAGGTTTCTAAACCTGTTGTTTCTCCTAGTGTTAAGGTTCAACAACCATCCGCACTTGTCATTGCTACCATTTCAGATAAACATATAGATTATGTTAATATCGATGAAATGGTCGGGAATGAAGGACCAACGTCACATAAAACACAGGTGCATCATATTTTGACGGTGTTAGCCAATGTTCTTAAGGAGAAAATCAAAGGCATCAAATTTTATGTCAGATAGAACACACAAGGCCAACTTGTGAATCCAAACAAGGATGTGTTTAGTAGTTACATTGGAGTTTTCACTCGCCAATGCATGCCGATTTACATAGATTCATGGCACCATGTTGTGTCCAGGGTGAAGGCTATGATCTGGGAAGAAATTATGGTAACATTATTAATTTATTTCTTTAATTTACTAGAAAATAAAATAATGAATCAATGTCTTACTCTTCTCAATATCTTGCAGAGTACATTTATAGAAGATGATTCACACAAAGATTTTTTACTAATTCTTGTAGGAAGGATTCATCAAGGATTTGGAACTATTTTAACAAGATGTCAGCTAAAATATTCCAAAGGTAAAATAACCCTGCACCCACCCATCGTCTATGCTAACCTAATATCCCAAGAAGCATGGGATGCATTTATTGTCCGTCGTGGGTATGAGAAGTTTCAGGTGCATTGTGGGTGATAATACGTTGTTTGAGTATATGTGTATTCACCACTTTGATTGTTAGTATTTAATTTATGAAGAAACAACTCTATACTGAAAATAAGGAACATGAATCAAAACCAACATACCCCTATCGTAAAGCATGGATGGGGTACGCTTCACTAGAAAAGAAAATGGTACGTATTTTAAATTTACAGTAATATTGTTAGGTTCCAATAAACAACATCATAATTATCTTTCTGCGTTTATATGAAGATTGATGAGTCTAAAACCAAGTAATATTCCATCCCATGTCATGTACTATGGAAGGAGGCACATGTGAATAAGGAAGGGAATCTAGTAGATTAGAACAAAAAAAAGTGTGGGAAATTTGTGTAAGTTTGACAAGATAATAATAATGTTTGTTTTAAATTTCTTTTATATAAAAAAAATCAGTTATTTTTCTATATCTGACAGTCACATGAATCATCTACTCCTATAGCGGATTTAGATCTATTATCGATGGCTTTGAAGTAGCCATATCAATACGTTCATGTCAGATGTATGGGGTTTTGGGTGACACCCCGAGTTTATATTGAGAAGGAGAACAAATGGATGATAGAGATGAAAAATTTAATCAAATGATTGAAATACTAGTAACCCTTGAAGAATGAGTGCAATGGGAGTGAGGGTTTCTTGAAAATTTTATGAGTGGGAATTAAGGAGAAGACACAACTCAGGAACAACTAGTGAGAGAAGATCCCCCACCCCACCCCCACTAGCTTTGAGGTGAGCCATTCCCCTCAATGAGTTGTCTTAGCCATGGTAATCAATATTCTAATAATTGTTCTCATGGAATTAGAATCAGAAAAAAAGGATACTTTTCCTGTACTGATCTTCTACAGGGTGATAATGGTTATTATTTATATCTGTCAACACCCACCTATCAACTTGTAGTAAGGGATACAATGTTCAGCATCCCAGATGACACGCTGAAAAATAGACCACCTCTGAAATATCATCTGAAAGTGAGTATTACTGTAGCTCATGAGCCCAATGCAGAGCTACCTATTCAACTTGATGTTGATGATATTCATATTGTCAAAAAGGCTATTGGGATATTCATTGCATGGTAATCAGAACTTGTAAGAGTACATGAAGAAAAAGAGGTATTTATTTTCTTTTATTTCAATCTAAACCATTAATAGTTCATGAAAAAAGGGTCTGAACCAATGAATGTTATTATTTACTGAGAAATGGAAGGGGGTGACAAACATCCACTCAAAACCATATAAAGGATCGACCAACCGATCCCATGGATCTACTAAAAGCACAATAAAACCACATGTTCTCTATCCATATTTACAATCATTGAAGACTCATATGGATACAAATCTATGAGGTGGTAGTAGTCATAAAGTGGTTTTCGAAAAGAATATATAAATAGAGGAAAGTCAAGATTTTGTTGCTACTGAAAATGTAAATAAGATCCTTGAAAATGGTTGTCTAGGTTTCATAGTTGTAAATATATATATGTGGTATGTTTTCATGAACTGATTTTCTAAAAGATGATCTAATGTGAAAATTATGTCTAAATGCACTTTATATTGTTGACAGACATATATATGAAAAACAGTTGAAGGAATTTTCTCATGAGCCAAAATTCGGACTCATTAGTCCTCATACCACATCAACACATCTAATGAAATTAGAGCCATCAAAAAAGAATGAAATAGTGAATGGCTTGTTAAAATCATTTAAAAGAAAGATTACGGATGATAGGCTCTTCCTAATACCTACCATGCAAGAATAAAACTCTACGATTAAAGAATATCCATTATATTTTCACTTCTATTATTACTTATTCTTCCTTATGTTTTTAGGAAACATTGGAAGCTAATTTCTATGAACTAGGATACTCCAAAGATTTATTTTCTGGATTCAAAGCAAGGGTATCCATCAAACCGACCACACATGATAGAGTTTTTGAATCTTTAAGACACTACATCTTACATTTTAAGTCTAAAAATCAAGTAATATAATTTATATTTTCTTTTACTAGGGATTATTTTATGATAGGGCGGTATATCATTATCGTCTAAAAAAGGAATGAGGACAGGGGTTATGCATAAGGAGGGGAACAAGTACTACGTATGGACAAATATCGGGGTATATATAATAAAATTTCATTATCCAAACACATCTCAACACAATTTACTTATTCTCCTGATGAATAATTTTTTTTTCAGTGTCCAAAACAATAAAACGATAAGTATTGCAGTTATTATGTTTTTAAATTTATGAAAGTGATTGTTTTTCAACAACAAACTAGCATCCTTAATGAGGTATTTTCAAAAACAACTAATAGTTCATTTAATTTATTTATTAATTATTTATTTTTATATTTTACAGTACTAATATAACTGCTGAAAAGCATCATACTCACAAAAAAATATGGATTTTTTCAAAAACGAGTGGGCTACATACCTGATTGCAGATTGTACACAAATAACATGAAGTTCTGACTTGGGGATGTGTACAATTGGCTTTCATTTTTGAGAGGGTTAAAGGAAATAATAAAATGAAACATTGGTGTATGTAAATGTTCATTGGAAAATTTTAATTATTATTAAATTAAACATCCTATCATCAATGAGTTATATTCCCATTCTAAAAGATTATATGCACCAGCAACATGAATTAATGATGAACCACTCAAAGTGCCTCTCTTTTATTTAAAATGGACACAATTTCAGTGAAAACAACAACTGGCCTACAGAAATCCAACCAAATGCATTTAGATTATATTGATCCTTTAAGAGAATGATCCATGGGTGCTTTGGAGACGTGTATGAGTCAACCCCGCCTCAATCCGAGGCACGGTGTGGCCAGTATCACTCAAAGTGTCTCTCTTTTGTTTAAAATGGACTCAATTTTAAGTGAAAGCAACTACTGACCTACTAAAATCTGACCAAACGCATTCAGATTGTCTTGATCCTTTGTGAGAATGATCCCTCTGTCCTTTGTGATGTGTATGAGTCAAGCCATCCTCAATCCGATGCACGTTGTGACCGATATCATTAAAAGTATCTCTCGTTTTTTAAAATGGACACCATTTTAAGTGAAAACAACAACCGAGCTACAGAAATCTGACCCAACACATTCGTATTGTGTTGATACTTTAGAATAAGGATCCATGGCTGCATTGGGGATGTGTAAGAGTCAACCCTGCCTCAATATGAGGCACGATGTGGCCGGTTTCACTCAAATTCTCTCTCTTTTGTTGAAAATGGACACAATTTTAAATGAAAACAACAAATTCCCTATGAAAATCTTACCAAAAATATTCAGATTGTCTCGATCCTTCACGATAATGATCCATGGGTCTTTTTTGATGTGTACGAGTCAACCCATTCTCATTCTGAGGTAGGTGTGACCAGTATCACGCAACGAGTCTCTTGTTTCTTTAAAATGGACACAATTTTAATTGAAAAAAACATCCGACCTAAACAAATCTGACCAAACACATTCATATTATCTTGAACCTTTAGTATAATGATCCATAGGTGCGTTGGGGATGTGTACAAGTAAACCCCACTTCAATCTAAGGCTCGGTATAGTGGGTATCACTCAGAGTGTCTCCCTTTTGTTTAAAATGGACATAATTTTATGTAAAAAAAACAAATGACCTATGAAAATCTGACCAAATGCATTAGGATTGTCTTGATCCTATATTAGAACGATCCATGGATCCTTTGCAACGTGTATGAGTCAACCCCACAAAAATCTGAGGCACGGTGTGGCCGGTAACACTCAAAGTGTCTCTCTTCTGTTTAAAATAGACCCAATTTGAAGTTAAAACGACAACTAACATAAGAAAATACGATAAAATGCATTCATAATGTTATGATCCTATAGGAGAATGATTCATGGGTCCTTTGAGATGTGTAAAAGTCAACCCCGCCTCAATCTGTGTCCCGGTGTGGCTGGTATCTCTCAAAGTGTCTCTTTTTTAAAAATGGACACAATTTTAAGTGAAAACAACAACTGACCTATGAAAATACAACCAAACACATTCGTATTGTATTGATCCTTTGGTAGAATGATCCATCGGTTCCTTGGGGACGTGTACGAGTCAACCCCTCCTCAATATGAGTCATGGTATAGCCGATATCATTCAAAGTTTCTCTCTTTTGTTTAAAATGGACACAATTTTAAGTGAAAACAACAACTAACCTATATAAATCTGACCAAACGCATTCAGATTGTGTTGATACTTTAGGATAATGATCCATGGGTAATTTTCAACATGTACGAGGCAACCCCACCTCAATCTGAGGCATGGTATAGTAGGTATCACTCAATTTGTCTCTCAATTGTTTAAAATGGACACAATTTTAAGTGAAAACAACAAATGGCCTACGTAAATCCGACCAAATGCATTCATATTGTCTTTATTATATAAGATAACTATCTCTGGGTCCTTTTTGATGTGTACGAGTCAACCCTGCCACATTCCGAGTTCTAGTGTGGTCGGTATCACTCAAAGTGTCTCCCTTTTTTTAAATGGACAGAATTTTAACTGAAAACAACAACTGACCTACGAAAATCTGACCAAATACATTCAAATTTTCTTGATAATTTTATAGAAAAATACATGGGTGTGTTGGGGTTGTGTAAGAGTCAACCCTACCTCAATCTGATGCATGGTATAGCCGGTATAACTCAAAGTGTCTCTCTTTTGTTTAAAATGGATAGAATTTTAAGTGAAAACAAAAACTGACCTATGGAAATTTGACCAAACACATTAGGATTGTATTTATCTAATAGTAGAATGATACATATATCCTTGTCGACATGTACGAGTGAACCCCGCGTCAATCTGAGGCACAGTGTGGCTGGTATCACTCAAAGAGTCTCTTTTTTGTTTACAATGGACAGATTTTTATTTGAAAACAACAACTGACGTATGGAAATATGACCAAATGCTTTCAAATTATATTGATCCTTTAAGATAATGATCCATGGGTCATTTTAGATGTTTATGACTCAACCTAATCTGAATCCGAGGCACGGTGATCCCTGTATCACTCAATGTTCCACTCTTTTGTTTAAAATGGACATAATTTAAGGTGAAAACAAAAACTGACCAATGAAAATCTAACCAAACACATTCTAATTGTCTTGATCTTTTAGGAGAACGATCCATTGGTTCTTTGAGACCTGTATGAGTCAACCCCTCCTCAATATGAGTCATGGTGTGGCCGGTATCACTCATAGTTTCTCTGTTTTGTTTAAAATGGACACAATTTTAAGTGAAAAGAAAAACTGACCTACAAAAATCCAACCAAAGGCATATTTACTGTCTTGATACATTAGTAGAATGATCCATTGGTGCATTGGGGATGTGTAACAGTCAACCATGACTTAATCTGATGCACAATATAGCCGGTATCGCTCAAAGTGTCTCTCTTTTGTTTAAAATAGACACAATTTTAAGTGAAAACAACAACTGACCTACAAAAATTAAACCAAATGCATTCTGATTGTCTTAATTATATTGGATAACGATCCATGGGTCTTTTTTGACGTGTACGAGTCAACCCCACTTCAATATGAGGCATGGTGTGGCCGGTATCACTCAAAGTGTCTCTCTTTTGTTTAAAATGGACACAATTTTAAGTTAAAACAACAACTGACCTATGGAAATTCTGACCAAATGCATTTGGATTGTATTTATCCATTAGGAGAACACTCCATGGGTACTTTGTGACATGTACGAGTCATCCCGGCCTCAATCTGAGGCACGGTGTGGCCAATATCACTCAAAGGGTCTCTCGTTTGTTTAAAATGAACACAATATTAAGTGAAAACAACAACTGATGTACGGAAATCCGACCAAATGAATTACGATTGTGTTGATCCTATAATAGAATTATCCATTGGTCTTTTGCGATGTGTACGAGTAAACCCTGCTTCAATATGAGGCATGGTGTGACCAGTATCACTCGAAGTGTCTCTCTTTTGTTTAAAATGGACACAATTTTAAGTGAAAACAACAACTACACTACGACCAGGAAACCCCCCACCCCTCTAGACACCCACACCCCTTAGAAATCCCCCACAACCCACTGAACATCCCTAGCCCCTGGACATACCAAATGGACAGCCCCCCCAACCTCGAACCCCCCCCGGACACCCCCTGGACAACCACCACCCCCTGGACGGCACCCCCACCCCTCTTAGACACCACCCCACCACCTAGATACCCCTTGGACACCCCCACCATCTCAGAAACCTTCCCACCACCCTTGGACAGCCCCCCCCCCCTACCTGGACACCCCCCTTCCTTGGACACCACCCCACCACCCTTGGACAGACCCCAAACCTCTTGGAACGAACCCACACCCTTGCACAACCCCACCAACCCCCCCCCCCCCCCCCCCGGACCGTCCCCACCCCCTGAAAATCCCCCCATCACCCGGGACACCAGCCCACAACCCCTGGACACCCATATGGACAGCCCCCCCTCACCTGGACACCCCCACCCCCTGGACACCCCTTTCCCCCAGACACCCCCATCCCCCCGGACACCCCAACCCCCCTTTGACAGCCACCCCAAACCCCTGAACAGCCCCCAACCCCCTAAATAATGAATTGAATTCTTTATGTACTTAATTAACTTATGAATTATGTGTTAATGGTGTACGAGTATAATTTTTTTATGGGTATACTTGGTCTAATCATCTTATGATTTGTGTGTTAATTTATTATGGGTATACATGGTATAATTAGCTTATTGAGATGCTTAATATGTTGTAGGTGTTTGGGCGTGCTGCTGTAGATTTTCTTGTAGCAGCATACATGGAATTTATCAGTACTTTTTTGAGCTGATAAAGGGGGCCTTTATCAACGCTAAAAAGAGCTGGTAAAATATAACTTTATCAGCCCTAAAAAGGTGCTGATAAGCTCCACCATTATCATCACTAAAAAAGAGTTGATAAAGGATCAGTTTATCAGCACTAAACAAGTGCTGATAAAACACACATTTATCAGCGTTTTTTTAGCGCTAATAATGGGGTTTTCTATCCATGCCTTTTTAGCACTGATAATGTCCCCCTTTATTAGCGTCGAGCTCTAAAGCTCTTTTTTAGCGCGTATAAATCCTGTTTTGAGTGATGATAAAGACCGTTTTTGTAGTAGTGTTAGGATGATAAATCATTTATTAGAAGTTATCACAGAATTGGATAATGGATACAGGATCATATGTAAAGACCATGGGTATACATGCATAGTAAAAACAAGGGTCCCATGAATTCTGGTGTCTTTTTCCATGGGCCATGAAAGGTTTGTGGAAACCTGAGGTGCATAGCACATTATGTGTGTTTTATGGGATGAGGTGAATAAATGATTATGTGAGCACCACATTCTATGGTTTACTATGATCAGGATCATGTGATACATTCATGAGGAATGATAAGGGGATATTTCCTACACCTTTTAATGTAATATAATGGGGATGTATTTTTTATGCAGTTTTATGTCATGTGACTAAGATGTTGTTCTTTTATTTTAACATCATGTGGTGTGGAAATTTTTTCCATTCCTTACAGTTTGGATTCTTACGGTAAGGATGTGAATTGTTTCATATGTATTTTTTATTCATACATTGGGAGAGGAAATTATTTTATGTCATGTTTGGACCAAGTATTAGAGTTGCAGACATCGTTACATGTCTTGTAGAGATAAGAATCATGCCACACATAGTTTTTTAACATAAAACTCTACAAGATGGACTAACTTGTATGTAAAAGGGGATTGTTCCCATTAGTAGTTGTAGATAGACCTGAGATTGGATATTCATGCATCATTATGTATATTGTGATGATATTAATCCCGCCACACATTTTTATTTAATGATAAACTCTCCACATAAGTGTGACCCATATGAAAATAGTGGTATTGCTCCCAATGAGTTTTTTAGCTGGACCTAGGATTATAAACTTGAGCATCACTAAATATCATATGATGATAGTAATAATGCCACACACTGTTCATGGGAAACCATTCAGTTAAACAACGAGAGGTAAGGACTTTGGTTCCATAATGAGAAAGGGAAATATTGGGGCTAGACCAAAGATTGATATCTTGGTGTCACTACATATCCTACAACTATAGGAATCATTCCACACATAGTTCTTTAATGGAGGATTTTTGGGAGACTAACACTATTGATTGTGGTCCTCTCGGTCGATGTCAATGGTTATGTGATGTTTTATGTCATGAAAGGGTTATCAACCATGTAGTTTAATGTCATGAAACAAAAAATCATGGTATGATTTTTAAGGTCATGAATCCATGAATATGCTAACCCTTCCATGAACTAAAATGTCTCAATCATGTATAGAATCCATCACCCAAATTATTATTCCCATGTGATCTTTTCTCAGTGTGAGAAATAAAAAATGGAAAAGGGTTCTCTCGCCACACTGAGAGAGTCAATGGAAAGTGCATGGTCAATTTTTACCATTTGCTTTATTTACATGATATAGTATCTATGAATCCCTACACATCTCATTAGGATGAATATCAAGTTATACATAATTCTGGAAACAAAATGAAGTTTAGTTTTATGAAGTGAGGACATCAACTATGTATTTTGACAACCCATGGAAAGGAAAAAAGGTAACATGGTGGAAAAAAGATGGCATGATCATTGTATTATAGTATGATTTCTTATGACATGATGAATATTTTTTGGTTGAATTCGGGATTTGGGATCAGGGCATTACTAAATATCCTGTGATGATATGAATCAAGATACTTGTAGTTTTTTATAGGAAATTCACTATGTGGGTGTAACTCATACCCATGATCAAGGAATGTTATTTACCTTTTTCCATGATCTACATCATGTGAAGTGAATTTTTGGTTATTTGATTCTTCCCATGAATTTTAATTTGATATAGTGAGGAAATGTACCATGAAATATAATGTTAGGTAGTTTTGATGTGTTCTATAACAACTTATCATTATGTGGTTAAGACCTGACATGTTGGGAATTTAAATGACCTTTCCTTAAGGTCTTTTCAATATAGTTTAATGTCATGTGGTCAGGATAAAAATAGGTCATCGTGGTGGCAACAAAAAATTATTTCTTAAGAAACGTCTCATTATTAGGGTGCATTATTTATTCCCCATCCATCGTGGAAAATGTGTAAGATACTTTTTAAAGACCTTATGTAAAATATATAGACCTTATCATTAATTTTGTTGTTTTGGAGTTTTCTTTCCCACTATCATTTGAGTATTAATATCCAATAGTCATTCTCCATGAAGGAATTAATGGAGGTGGTTCTTTTTATTAGAGGCCAGTGAAATACTATTCTGATGGACTTTGGCATTGTAAAATGTACACAACCATTTATCATTGATCCATTCCAATTCATCCAACAACTGTTGTGAATACTCATCGTATAAGAATTTCCTATTGAAGCATATTTGAATTGAGGTAAATTGGACTACTAAATAATGTTAGACCTTAGTTTTAGACAATAATGAATTTAGAGTTTCTTGTGTAAGAGTAAACACCATGGTACGGTAGGCCCTTAAAGCTTAGAAGATATTTTCTTTCCATTAATTTTTTGTCCCTAATAATCATCTTCAAGAATATATTTTATAACGATACATTTTTATCATATATTTATCCATTTACACTAAATGATAGTGGTATAAATGTTTTGAATCTATTTTTTAAATCTAGTAAACTTTCTTCAACTTGATACCACATAAAATGGTGCCATTTTCTGTCAATATCATTTGATGTACTAAATTTTTTTGATGATATATTACTTCATGAATTAGAGGATATTATTCACTCTATCATACATTAGGGGTATTACCTAAAACCATTTGTAAAAGAATTTAGTAACAGTATGGATGTACTTAAACTACGTTTCTATGGTTGGGGGATACGACCCCACAACATCCATTCACCACATGGAGAAAACCCATTAATATTTAGCTATATGATTTAACATAGGGGGTGATGGATGAATTTTTCATGAATATGGAATGCATGACATTTCATGATGAACTCCACAAATTCTTGTATAATGTTTTTCAAGTAGTAACCATGACTTCTGATTTGGTGGGAGAGACAATTCCAAGATTGGTGAACATCAGAAGAGTATACATGGAATTATTCCATGGTTGCAGGAATATATCATAATGATATGAATCTAAGGATCATTCTATTAAATTCGTTATTCTTCATGGATTACTTTCCATTTCGATCATCCCTGAGGGTATGTTTTAGTTCTCATCACTAAACATGTTCTGTAACACCCCCAAATGATAAAGGGTTAAACTGACTAATTGATATGACTCATGTCAACAAGGTGCACCTTCCTATTAAGGAGTCTGTCTGATTAAAACTCCATAGTTAAGCATGCTTGGCCTAGAGTAGTGATCAGGATGGGTGACCTTCTGGGAAGTTTCCCAGGGTGTGTGCGAGTGAGGAAAAAGCACACTGGAAAGGACATGTGTTGGCATGTGGGACTATCATTAGTTAGATGACCCATTCAGGCACGTGGGTGGACCCTAGGGTGGGCCCCATGTGTCTGTAGGCCAACTGGTGGTACGAGGTGGGCCAGGACCCAACAGCCATGTTAAGGGGGGTGGTTGTGCTGTCCCCGGGACCTAGTTGTCACATTTGGTATCAAAGGAGGAACTCAGCCTTAAGTGCGCGGTGCACTGCCTGGGTTGAGTTGTAGGGCCCACAACGAAGACGTTGTGCTCTAAAGGGGGTGGGGGTGATTGTAACACCCCCAAATGATAAAGGGTTAAAATGAATAATTGATATGACTAATGTCAACAAGGTGCACCTTCATTCAGGCACGTAAGTGTACCCTAGGATGGGCCCCACGTGTCTGTAGGGCAACTTGTGGTACCAGGTGGGCCAGGACCCGATGACCATGTTAAGGTGGGGTGGTTGTGCTATCACTGGGACCCAGTTGTCACATGTTCTCTTTCATCTCAGTCTATTAAGGGGATCCCATTTTGGAGATAATCAATAATGTGCTCCATACATTAAAGAGTGGACGTCATTTTATCATGCTCTTGGAGGTTTTGATTGGATTTTATCCTCCATGTCATAGATGATGACCAAAAAGACCATTGATATGACTAATGTCAACAAGGTGCACCTTCCATTTCAAGAGCATGTCTGATTAGAACTCCACAGTTAAGCGTGCTTTCCCTGGAGTAGTGATCAGGATGGGTGACCTTCTGGGAAGTTTCACATGGTGTGTGCAAGTGAGGACAACGCACACTGGAAAGGACATGTGTTGGCATTTGGGGACTATCATAAGTCAGATGACCCATTCAGGCACGTAGGTGTACCCTAGGATGGGCCCCATGTGTCTGTAGGGCAACTTGTGGTACTAGGTGGGCCAGGACCCGACGACCATGTTAAGGTGGGGTGGTTGTGCTATCACTCGGACCCAGTTGTCAAATGTTCTCTTTCAGCTCAGTCTATTAAGGGGATCCCATTTTGGAGATAATCAATAATGTGCTCCATCTATTAAAGAGTGGATGCCATTTTATCATGCTCTCGGAGGTTTTGATTGGATTTTCTCCTCCATGTCATAGATGATGACCAAAAAGACCATCCTTCAGTGCATGATGTGAAACATTACCTCATTTTAGTTAGGGATGGCTAGAACTATTGGTGGATTGGCCAGATTACTAGTATGATCATTCTGTAATTGGGAGATATAATTTAATTTTAGTTCAAAGTTGAACTCTTCAATTAGTCGTACGACATAGCCAGGGAGAGGAGTAAATTATTCCTCTATTATAAAATATTTTCTATTGACCTTATTTAATGAGTAGATATGATTAACCTTTGATATTTAAGTAGGATATTTGAAATTGTAGGGCCATTTCCAAGCCTGTATTATGGGCCTGATATTCAAACTTGTTATTCATGCAGCCTCCAAATAGTGAAAAGAGTAGGAAAAAAATTATTTTACAAGGAAAAAAATAAAATCCATAGACCAACCTAGTTGAGTTTTAGATTTTATAGTCTCCTGCTAATCGGGCATTGAGTAGAACCGTGAAAACACAAATCCCATGCCTAGGGAGTATCAGGGGAATATAAAACCTCATCCTAAAGATGTTAAATGTCTATTGGTGTACATTATAGGGTGGGATATTCGATAATGAAATCATCAAGGGCATACACTTTCACTGACTTATTTGACACAAATTGGATGTCATGCCATTATAGAATGACCATCCATCGAGCCAAATTCCTAGTCAATATATGATGACCAACAATATACTGGATCAATTCAATACGAGAGTTTAATTGTACTTCACAGTGTTAAATGTAATGCCTCATATTTTAACTGTAAATATAAATATCAAGTAACTATTATCGACATCAGGATATTATTTCTCAAACCCTCGAATCATTCGACTTAGGTTGTAGATATTTTTCTCATTCTCTACATTTTTATTCTATCTGAGGAGAGCGCTATGTGATTACTCCATGGTAGACACATATTTGATGAATGGGTTTCATATAACCAATGTAATTAGGACTAGTCGATGTAGAATGTACAACATGAGACTCACAAAGTATTCTTTTATTTTCGCATTCCATTGGTAGGTGACTCCATTATACATTAAATTGGCGAACAAGGGAGTGTTTCTATCTAGGGTATCTATGAATAAATGAATGTAAGCAAGGATCCCTTGGATCAAACCATGTTAATTGATATTATAAGTGGTGAAATTTCTAGAATTGTGCTAGTCTATTGAGGGTTGACGTTAATTCCATGGTTGTGTACAAAGAATCCACGTAATTTCTGTAATGTCACTATAAATGTTCAATTATTGGGTTCCACTACATACTACGTTGTCATTACTTATTGAAGATTATTTGGAGGTCTGTAATGTTATCAAAATTTCCCCAAAATTTTATCACATGTTCTTCAATGTATCATTCCACTATTTACCCTAATAACATCTTAAAGATATTATGAATAGTGAATTGATAAGTTGAATCAATGTTATTTAATGCAAAGGGAATGACCTGATCGAAAAAAAAATCCTTAGGGTTTTCTAAAGGTTGTGGCTTCCCCAACTTCTGGGGCCGTATTTATTTCATTGTATCTTGAGTACCCTTCCAAGAAAGAATGGGGTTAAAATCCCAAATATTCATCATTCAAGAGTTCTATGATCAACAATGAGAAATGTAGAGACCCGTATCTTGACGTACATTGAAATTACATTACTTTTGCGGAATACATAGTACATTACAAAAACACACACACAAGGACCGTAATAGTTTAGTGTCTTTGGAAACTCGGACTATAATCTTCTAATCGTGGTGAAGGATCTTCAAAATCTCCCATAAAGATCTTCTTTTTTTTACCTAAAACCTTTCTTTATATCCTGGGGAAGAGAAAACATAAAAGGGTGAGCTCAAATGCTCAGTAAGGGTAAACAAAATAAATATCAATCACATCATATTCATAAGAACATAACATTTTGGAAATCATAACCTGCAAAAGAGAGCATAATTTCATAATCATGGGATAAATCATGGCAGTGAAAAAGTAATCCCAATAATCATAACTTAAAACATGAAACTTTGTGGAATACACACATAATCATAGAGAATCATTTCTTGTTAGTCAAGACTAATTGCCAAGACTATCTTAGTGGAAAAAGTCCCTTTCTGAATCGAGTAACCCTCGTTTCAGTCCTGTTTCACTGAACCGGTATAACCTACCGTTCCAGCCCTGTCTATCTCATGAGATATAAAATCTTTACCCAATTCATTGGAGGGAGATATATGTCCCACCAATCTTATAATGAATCCTTTCTTATGTGTGCCACATAATCATAAATCATAAATCATTGCGTAACCCATGTAATAAAAATGGGATTCTTAAACAACATGACATCATAAATCAATTCATATAAGATAAAGGAATTCATAAAAATATTTCCATCACAACATAATCAAACCAATGTAATAATAGGGATAAAAACAGAACCCTTTTATTATCTTAGATGGAAAATAATTTTGATAAAATACTTGAACTCCATTTTTGAGGAAAATATCCTTTCTATTTCAAAAACATTTTTTCCTTTCATAACATGTCATATGAAAAAAAAGAAGATGATTAAAAATAAACTTGAAAACTTGTAAAGGAATCTTCTTGGAAATAATGTTTTAAAAATACATTCATGCCGTATAAGTTAAAAAAAACACATTCTTCGTACTTTTGTCGGAAAAGTCAAAAAGTACCTCGTACGAAAAACGACAAAAGATTCCTTTCATACATATTACTAAAAACTCACCGAAGGGTAAAAATGGATTTAAACAATTGTAGGTAGATGGAAATAATATTACATATTGATGAAACATGGATGTGGATGATAAAATACACCCCAGTAAATACTTGCGAATAAACAATCTCGGATAAAAATGAGATTGTGATATTTCCCTTACCTTAGGTCCGACTTGCTTTGTAAGTGTCCGAAACTCCTCTTCTTTGAAGCGCCTTTTGGAGACCTCCTCTTAGGGAACTAAAATTGGTCTTTGAGGAAGACCAGAACCTCTAGGATGTTTCTAGGGAAGTGGAGAAGAGATTTTGGTAGGGGTTGGCCGAGCTTGAGTGCTCAAATTGGTGTGAGGTGGAGGGGGAGGAGGTGTCCTTTTATAAGGGAGGAGAGGGGCACCTTAGGAATATCTCAAAATATTATTTTATATTAAAGTAAAAATCGGTTTATAATGGTTCCAAAGGGTCTTATTTCGAAGCTAAAGTGGGGATGGGTCGAAATACTATCAACCAATAGGATTTAGACAAGTTTAGGTTCTTATTTTAACCTTATCAATTAGATTTAACTCTAAGTTAAATAATTTAACTTTTACCGTGGCTTTTTATTTTCTTTCAATATATGGTTAATACACTTACTATAACATGCCAAACGAACCCAAAATTGTTTATTATTAGTATATATATCCTTATCTAAGTCATTTGGCCGATCCTTATATTTTTAGGAATAAAATAACAATTAATAATATAATATTTTATTTAAAAACTATTTTGTGTCAATTTTCACACTATTTGATATATGATTTTTGTGAAAGTCATAACAGAATTATATGTTCGAACCAAGTTGATTAAATCAACACTAATATATCATAGTAACCTAGAAAATTACTGGAATTCATAAAAAGTCTTAAATTACATTTATTTTGGTATTTATATTATCAATTATGTCAATATTTCATTAATAAGATAATTACTGCATCATCTTTGTGTCATAAATAAATTATATTATTTGATGTCTAAAAATTACAAATAAAATACCATCATGTAGGAAATCTTTTTATATTTCTAATGAATATTTACAATCGAATTTATCTTATGTATAACCCCATATTAAAAATTATTTACTTATTAAACTTTGATTTTAACTATTTTAACCCTTCTTTAAATAAATTAATAATAAATGTCCTAATCTAATCCAAGTGGGCCTAAATGGTCATATTTTATTCCTAAGTTTGTGTTTGGTCGAATTACACTTGTCCAATAGAATTAGGACATGTGTTAGGGTAATATTAATATCATATTTACCCTTAGTTACTCTATTTACTATTAACCGCGGTAAAACAAATAAAAAGTTACTATTCACCAAAAATTATTTTCATCTCATTGAACCACATTTTACTTACTAACATCAACCGTGTCTCTCGGATTTTTGAAATTCCATTCACAGAAGCGGTAAAATTATGTTTTATGAAAAATTCAGTTTTTAACTACCACTTAGTAGTTTCACTATTCATCAAAAATTGATGTTTTTCAGAACAGTGCCAAAATTTCATCCCAAGCTATATTTCATATTCCGAATTCAAAAATGAATTCTATTTTACCAAATTCATTACATAAAAGTTGCATTAATTAATTTTATAATTAAATCCCGTTGTTAAAACAAATAGCGTGTTTTTAAGAAACAATATCTATCAAAAGATTGACACTTGTTTATGTCTAGTTTAAATGTGAAATTACATCCAATGACCAACATTGTATTAAATTGTAAAAATATATTCTAAAAATAATTTAAAACCACTCAAATTTATGATTTATCACTATTAATTATTTCGATTAAAAAAGTTGTTTTTAATTATAATTTAGTAATTTTCACTATTCATCAGAATATGAAAGTTATCCGAAAAGTACCAAAATTTCACCTTAGGCTAAATTCGATACTCCGAATCCAAAAATGAAGTCCATTTTAAAATTTATAAAATTTAAAAAGTGGTTATTACTATTCATAACGGCTAGTTTTAATAATATTTTAATAGCATATCATTGTTTCGTGAAACTCAGTATTACGTACCACACACGCTGTCGAGGAAGGTTGCGATTGCGTGTAATGCAAGGCAAGTCAAGGATGCGTGTTGTGCAAGCTCCTCTTGGTGTAGCGTACAACACAAGACATTAATTAAAAAGAATATTTTTTATAAAATCTTGGGCTGTTACATTCTACCCCCCTTAAAATGAATTTCGCCCTCGAAATTCGTTGGGGTTATAAATGGTTTACTATTTGAAAGTTTCTTTAATAGAAACCCACATCGTAAAAAGGAATATCAAAACCAATCTTTAAAAACAATAGTATGAAACGTAACGGTTACCCAAATAAACTAATCATTGGGTTTCCACATAGGTGAAAATATGGATATGGAAGAGAAATCTAACCATCATGTTCTGATGGAGAGTGGTAGAGAACATGGCTATGGAAAAGCCAATAATCACAAATCCATAAATTTGTGACGATCTAAGGTACCATCCGATTCATCAGGTATAAGATCACTAGGACAACATTTTTGGTTTTCATGATCATTTCCCTAAAGTTGAAAATTTGAATTGGAATAAATACTTTCTTTATTTTGGTATAATCTCACTATTGTTCGTGCCTAGAACAATTTCCACTTTATATCTTAAATAAATGAAGTTGAATTTGTTATTCGTGAAGTGTTAGCAGATCATGTGATAGAATGACGGGTCATTCCATCTGTCTCAAACAAAAGGTTAGCAAAAATTATATACATAAGTCGATCTATAGTGAGATTAATCATATATAGTTCCTAAAATGGGCTTATACTTCATATATCATACTGCTTAATATAATAAAACTAGTTTCTACTAAACAGGGACTTCCTGTAGGCCAGTGGTAGGCGATAAAGGCCAGTCGCACTTCGGTTGTGGGTTCGATTCCCACAGCCTTGTCCGAAGCGATGGGCTGTCGTCCGTCCTGCAGGTTGTCCTTTTTCTAAAACTATATTACTATAACATCCCATAAATAATATCGAAAAAACTTCTATCCTTAAACAATACTAACTTATGTCCAACGTAATCCATTCCAATCTTTAGTCATATCCATAATACTGCAGTCCATTCTCATAACATAGTGAAAACGATTACCAGAGATTTAATACCATCGTTGATCCCCATATATCATAAGATATATCTTGTTGGACACATTCCAAACATTCAAAGGCCATAATCTTGTACTCTCTTAAATACCCATTGAACCTTAGTGAAAACTTGAATGTAGTTACTTTCCACATACCAAAATCCTCAAAATTCTATATACTCAAACCATGATATCACTTAGTCCTTATATCAATCATGAGCTCATGAATACTGTTAAACATTTCATTTTCTCGTTTTCCCTTCATTATGCGCATAATCACTTTGAATACCACATTAGACCAATACATAAATATTCCAATATTCCATGATACAACATTATTTTGGAATCCCATTACATAAAAACTTAATCATTCCACCACATCGTTGTCATATTCAACATTGCCAATAGTGATCGCATGTGACTTCCCTTTGTCCTTTGCCTTAAGCGGTTGCTCATGTCGATCATCACTAACCCTTGGATTAGGGAATTTATTGGCATAATGTCCCATCTCCTTGCACTTGAAGCATTGAAGTGTTGGTTGTGCGTTCTCTGCAGTGTTTTCTTTATTCACTTCATTAGAATCCCTTTTTCCATTACTTCGACACTCAGCTGCTCGATGACCTTCTTTTCCACACTTAAAACATTTTCTAGTCCCTTTAAGACAATCTCCACCATGCTTCTTTCCACACATTGTGCATAAGGAAACATTCATCTTCTTTTCACCATTATTCTAAGATTTCTCCTTGAACTCCATCTTTCGTTTCTTGTCAAAACCATGAGATGGATATGTAACACCAACTTCCATTTCTACCTTGATAGCACAACGCACAATTTCTTCATAGCTACTGAAGTCTCTAATAGCTAATGCCCTTCGAAGACTTGGTTTTAAGCCACTGAATAATCGATCAACTTTACTTTCAGGTTGGATGATAATGCCAGATGCATACCTTGCAAGTCTTGTAAAATTCGCTTCGTATATGCCAACAGATTCATCATCCTTTTGCTTTAGTTCAAGAAACTCTTTCTCCATCTTCGTTCGAAGAATACGAGGGAAGTACTTACTGAAAAACAAGTTCGTGAACTCATCCCATTCCATGGAATCAATTTCATCTCTTTGACTCGTATTCTTGATAAGATTCCACCATTGATCAGCTTCACCTTCCAAACGATATACTGCTAATATGACTTTATCATGTTCAGAACATTGAAGAACTGAAAATATCTTTTCAGTAGTACTAATCCATTGTTCAGCAACTAATGGATCAGTAGACCCACTGAAAGAAGGCGGACGCTGCCTCATGAAGGATTCAACATAATTTTGCTCCTTCCTTTGCTCGTTTGGAAGTCCTGCATGATTCATAGCTTGAGAAAGTTGTGTGAGCATGGCTACAAGATTTTGCATTCCAGCTCCCATATCGTTTGGTTGCTCAGGGGGACAATCATTGCATTGTCCATTGCATTGATCAACACGGTTCCTTCGGGTTCCAGCCATCGTCTAAAACCCCAAAAGAATAGTGTGAGAGGGAAAAATCATGCTAGGGAAAACAACATAATAAAGGGGTAGTACCCTCAATATCTAACATCTTAGGTTAAATTCTAAGATCGTTAGAGCAATTCTAGGACTATAACCTATACGTATACTTAACCTTAGAGACATCCCTAGACATACCTTAGAAATATCTCTAGGGATCTCACTAACGTTTTCGCATCCTAGTTTCCAAAGGTTGACTAAACCTTTCCTCTGATACCAACTGTAGAGACCCGAAGCTTATCGTACATTGACATTACATTACTTTTGCAGAATACTTAGTACATTACAAAAACACACACACAAGGACCGTAATAGTTTAGTGTCTTTGGAAACTCGGACTATAATCTTCTAATCGTGGTGAAAGATCTTCAAAATCTCCCATAAAGATCTTCTTTTTTTTTACCTAAAACCTTTCTTTATATCCTGGGGAAAAGAAAACATAAAAGGGTGAGCTCAAATGCTCAGTAAGGGTAAACAAAATAAATATCAATCACATCATATTCATAAGAACATAACTTTTTGGAAGTCATAACCTACAAAAGAGAGCATAATTTCATAATCATGGGATAAATCATGGCAGTGAAAAAGTAATCCCAATAATCATAACTTAAAACATGAAACTTTGTGGCATACACACATAATCATAGAGAATCATTTCTTGTTAGTCAAGACTAATTGCCAAGACTATCTTAGTGGACAAAGTCCCTTTCTGAATCGAGTAACCCTCGTTTCAGTCCTGTTTCACTGAACCGGTATAACCTACCGTTCCAGCCCTGTCTATCTCATGAGATATAAAATCTTTACCCAATGCATTGGAGGGAGATATAGGTCCCACCCATCTTATAATGAATCCTTTCTTATGTGTGCCACATAATCATAAATCATAAATCATAGCGCAACCCATGTAATAAAAATGGGATTCTTAAACAACATGACATCATAAATCAATTCATATAAGATAAAGGAATTCATAAAAATATTTCCATCAAAACATAATCAAACCAATGTAATAATAGGGATAAAAATAGAACCCTTTTATTATCTTAGATGGAAAATAATTTTGATAAAATACTTGAACTCCATTCTTGAGGAAAATATCCTTTCTATTTCAAAAACATTTTTTCCTTTCATAACATGTCATATGAAAAAAAAAAGAAGATGATTAAAAATAAACTTGAAAACTTGTAAAGGAATCTTCTTGGAAATAATGTTTTAAAAATCCATTCATGCCGTATAAGTTAAAAATAACACATTCTTCGTACTTTTGTCAGAAAAGTCAAAAAGTACCTCGTATGAAAAACGACAAAAGATTCCTTTCATACATATTACTAAAAACTCACCGAAGGGTAAAAATGGATTTAAACAATTGTAGGTGGATGGAAATAATATTACATATTGATGAAACATGGATGTGGATGATAAAATACACCCCAGTAAATACTTGCGAATAAACAATCTCGGATAAAAATGAGATTGTGATATTTCCCTTACCTTAGGTCCGACTTGCTTTGTAAGTGTCCGAAACTCCTCTTCTTTGAAGCGCCTTTTGGAGACCTCCTCTTAGAGAACTAAAATTGGTCTTTGAGGAAGACCAGAACCTCTAGGATGTTTCTAGGGAAGTGGAGAAGAGATTTTGGCAGGGGTTGGCCGAGCTTGAGTGCTCAAATTGGTGTGAGGAGGAGGGGGAGGAGGTGTCCTTTTATAAGGGAGGAGAGGGGCACCTTAGGAATATCTCAAAATATTATTTTATATTAAAGTAAAAATCGGTTTATAATGGTTCCAAAGGGTCTTATTTCGAAGCTAAAGTGGGGATGGGTCGAAATACTATCAACCAATAGGATTTAGACAAGTTTAGGTTCTTATCTTAACCTTATCAATTAGATTTAACTCTAAGTTAAATAATTTAACTTTTACCGTGTCTTTTTGTTTTCTTTCACTATATGGTTAATACACTTACTATAACATGCCAAACGAACCCCAAATTGTTTATTATTAGTATATATATCCTTATCTAAGTCATTTGGCCGATCCTTAGATTTTTAAAAATAAAATAACAATTAATAATATAATATTTGATTTAAAAACTATTTTGTGTCAATTTTGACACTATTTGATATATGATTTTTGTGAAAGTCATAACAGAATTATATGTTCGAACCAAGTTGATTAAATCAACACTAATATATAATAGTAACCTAAAAAATTAGTGGAATTCATAAAAAGTCTTAAATTACATTTATTTTGGTATTTATATTATCAATTATGTCAATATTTAATTAATAAGATAATTACTGCATCATCTTTGTGTCATAAATAAATTATATTATTTGATGTCTAAAAATTACAAATAAAATACCATCATGTAGGAAATCCTTTTATATTTCTAATGAATATTTACAATCGAATTTATCTTATGTATACCCTCATATTAAAAATGATTTACTTATTAAACTTTGATTTTAACTATTTTAACCCTTCTTTAAATAAATTAATAATAAATGTCCTAATCTAATCCAAGTGGGCCTAAATGGTCATATTTTATTCCTAAGATTGTTTTTGGTCGAATTAAACTTGTCCAATAGAATTAGGACATGTGTTAGGGTAATATTAATATCATATTTACCCATAGTTACCCTATTTACTATTAACCGCGGTAAAAAAAATAAAAAGTTACTATTCACCAAAAATTATTTTCATCTCATTGAACCACATTTTACTTACTAACATCAACCGTGTCTCTCGGATTTTTGAAATTCCATTCACAGAAGCGGTAAAATTATGTTTTATGAAAAATTCAGTTTTTTAACTACCACTTAGTAGTTTCACTATTCATCAAAAATTGATGTTTTTCAGAACAGTGCCAAAATTTCATCCCAAGCTATATTTCATATTCCGAATTCAAAAATGAAGTCTATTTTACCAAATTCATTACATAAAAGTTTCATTAATTAATTTTATAATTAAATCCCGCTGTTAAAACAAATAGCGTGTTTTTAAGAAACAATATCTATCAAAAGATTGACACTTGTTTATGTCTAGTTTAAATGTGAAATTACATCCAATGACCAACATTGTATTAAATTGTAAAAATATATTCTAAATATACTTTAAAAACACTCAAATTAATGATTTATCACTATTAATTATTTCGATTAAAAAAGTTGTTTTTAATTATAATTTAGTAATTTTCACTATTCATCAGAATATGAAAGTTATCCGAAAAGTACCAAAATTTCACCTTAGGCTAAATTCGATACTCCGAATCCAAAAATGAAGTCCATTTTAAAATTTCTAAAATTTAAAAAGTGGTTATTACTATTCATAACGGCTAGTTTTAATAATATTTTAATAGCATATCATTGTTTCGTGAAACTCAGTATTACGTACCACATACGCTGTCGAGGAAGGTTGCGATTGCGTGTAATGCAAGGCAAGTCAAGGATGCGTGTTGTGCAAGATCCTCTTGGTGTAGCGTAAAACACAAGACATTAATTAAAAAGAATATTTTTTATAAAATCTTGGGCTGTTACAAGAAACATTCATTTGGTTAGTGACGATTAAGGTACCTAAAATCGATGTAGAACCTAATCTACTCATTATTTTTTATGGAAGGTGTGATACCCATGAAATTGGTGGATAAAACCTACATATTTTCATCCACCGTTATTTTTTTACTTAACTTCATTAGAAGAATGATTTAGCATATATGGATTCATAAAAATCATATGGATCACTATCATTGTGTAGTACACTACGCTTCCCATCGATGTGGTATTTCAAGAATTGATGAAATTTATAAGGTATTGCTACATGTCTGTGAAGACAAGTCATTATGAGTAGAAAATAATATGTAGTTTCTTGTTGTATAACGATGTAATTAGAATTATATTTGATATCCCCTACCTTATGCTTGAACATGAACTTCCCAAGATGATTTTTTGGCTCATATCATACCCTTTAATAGTCATGTTTGTTGGTGATAAGTCCACTTTTCTATATCCCAAATATAGAAGGGTCTATATTATGATGAGGCTGATCCCTATAACGTTATCAATGACATAAGTTCATATCTAAACACTACAGAGTCTTCATAAAATATTTTGTTGTATAATGTTTCCTTGGATGGACTCTTCTTGATCCATCTCTATAAATGAGTTGGATACATGGAATTCCAATGGCATAGTCTCTACTCGATAAACATTGACTACAATTAATTATATATTAAACTATTGCGGTATCTGTAGGTATTTTAAATGTGCATATCTATGTTATTTTGAATGATGGAGTGCATACTTGATTAAGAGCTTGGTCGGTAAAACCACAATTGTTTTAGAATGTCGTACTTTGGTGATAGATTTATGTCATTCTCAACATTGGGTTTCTATTTTTTATGTGAGTATTGATATGAGGAATTTGAGGTATACATGGATGATGTTTGTGTAGAGTTCAGGGGATAATATTTTTCCAATGGAATAGGTCATTCCGACATTCCACTTTTTCATTAATGATCAAACAATCAAATCCATGCCGAACAGTTCTGTATGAGGGTAGAGATGGGGAGAATAATGGAGGGATCTAAGGAACATTCATATTTACATTGATTTTAATGATGTTACTACCCATATGTATTGGATACATGTATATCCTATATGGGGATTTGATCACGATATCGGTTCGGACCACACCTGCGTTTTTCCCTCTATCATCGGCTCTTAAACCTATAGCCTTTGGTTACCCAGTTAGGAATGGGGAAATCATACTCAAAGAAATATTCACCATCAAAGAAGGGATCTTCCATGTTTATTACATTAACAGAACCAATGAGGGTCTCTTCATCTGATGTGGTTTTTGTTTAGTGTGGTAGTTATGGTTCATTGGATATTACATTAATGAAGTAAACCATAGTTAGATCATGTATAGAAGCTGAATATAACTCTTCCTATTTTGCCTCTTCCTATGTTTGATGATTACTTCCACCTATGGAGGAATATTTGAAGTCACCTTAGTAGGTGAATGGATATTTTTGGGTTTATGATGTATTTTTCTCCAGGTGTCTCAATCTTGTTCAACTATATTTCGATTAATGAATTTATCGAACAATCTACGCATGCCTAAATAGAACATTTTTCCAATCACTTTTTCCTATTAACTGGGACACAATTACACTTGTCTCATATTATAGGCAATTTTCCAACATCACTTATTTCCAATAAACAATGCTATAGAGTATAACATTTAAGACACATTAATCTTGAATGGTGTGACCTAGCCTCCAATGGAAAGGGTAGTAGTTTGGGTGATTAGTGAGGTTGTCCTTGTTAGGTTTCTTTGGCTGTGAAAGGATAGGTAGTTTATTTTCCATGGATTCAAGTTAATAACCAAAAACTCTCTCATTTCAAAAGGAGTATTATTTATTCATCCATCTATCAAATCCCCTGAGACGGTAATATATTTTTACTTCAATACCATGGAGATTTTCTTATTTATACTACGCGTTGGGAGGTGTCAGGTGATTTGGGACCCACCTAGGTGCATAAATAGAAAATACTACATGTTTGAGTGTAGTAGTGATACTTTATGCCTTTCTATTGCATTTCCCCTCTGTTTAGGTAATGATTTGTGACTTTGATTAGGCTCACTAAATGATGTCTTCTAAAAAGTGATCCATTTTTTAAAACACACAGATTCTAATTGGATACTTTATCATGATCACGGTTTCAAGTAGCTCATTATCCAGATTGTAAGAAAATAATTTCATCAATTTCTTCTGTGAGGGGGATAATGAGTGAGTAGGTAAATCCTTCCCATCTAGATATTAAAGTAGAAACCATATCATTTTTTTAATTATTTATGTTTTTCAATTTTGATAATTATAATTTTTGTTAATGTAGAGATTAATTGATTATGTAAATGATAATGAAGGAATTACAATCCTAAAATATATTTTTTGGATGTTTTTTACCAAATAATTGCATGCCCTATTGGGGTATGTGCAAAACACGTCAGCTTGGTCACCTACTACTAATCTTGAGGGACCATCATTTGACTTCATTGGGCATCAAAGTGAGTGAGATACTATTTTAATCTCCTAGACCATCAAAGTAGTGGAAGGAATTATTTTTTTAAATTTGGTTGTGGAAAAGTTCCACACACACATTCAGGAAGTGTCTTCTTCTTGGGCTACAAAGATGTGTGTCACCCTTCCCTGGATTCCAGTCATGCATCAAGAGACTCAGTGTAAATGAGCAGTTCTAGAGGCACTGCTATCTAAAAATCCTACCATCTACTAGTGGCGATTAATGAGGTGGAATTATTTTCATCTCCCACTAATTATGGATTCTTGATAGTACCGAATAATATCCTTGGTGAGGGAGAGGCTGTCACCGTAATAGAGGTGATTCATAACCATCTTCAATATACTCATTTTTGTAGACCAACTACCTAGATCCATAGCAATTCTGGTGCTCATACGGTACTATTGCAAGAAGATAAGCTCATTCATTATATGTTGCAGTAGGGATATTCATCTCATCCTAAAGATAATATATACTGGGAATTTCCCCCTAAGTAGCTCCACATTGAGTTGCTTGAGATTATGTATCATGTACTCCAATAACCACAACATATCCTCTGTGGAATGAATATTAGATCATCTAGGTTAAGGAGTGTACAAGACCACTTCATTCCCTTCTCTGTAGCATTGTTCATCCATAGTGGTGGCAACTCAATAATTGGAGGTGCTATGTTTTGGATTCTCCTCTAGTTCCTTGTACATACAACCGAAGAAGCGAATCTAGAACACCTTCACCTTGGGGTATATTATCATTATTGTGGCCCTTTTTATTTGTGTCTTAATCTACAAAATTTGTTGTGTTAATTATGACAACATTTGTAGAGGTATATCTGGAAATGGTAGTTGTCCCAATACTCTCAATGCAACATGGGGATTCTATATTACATTCATCAAGATCATTTATGTGACCCATGGCAATATAGGACAGTTTTTTCTTGTCTCCCTTATTAGGTTTGATTTAATTCATAACGTGTTTCTCTTTTTGGCCTTTGGATTTGGACCTTAAAGGAGTTTTTGGTCATGATTACCAAATGGGAAATTATTCGTAGATGTTCCCCATGTGGTGGGGGATTGATGGGATGTCAACCATAAATATTTACCTCCCAACCTGGAGAAGAAAAGTTTTCTCCATGGTGATGATAATGATAAAAAATCCCCCATCCCTATGGGATGTGGTCTATTTGGGGCCATAATTATCATTTTTTTGATCTTGTGGTTGATTACATGATAATTTCTGTGAAGGATTTTGTGACTAATGGAAAATGAATAGTGATATAAATTCTCATATCTCTATGGTATGAGGTTGATGTTGACCCACAACTGATTTCTCTAGGACCCTCTTAGGGGTTAGGAACCTAGTGATCACTATTGAGATATAAATTCCCCCATCCCTATGGGTTGGAGATGATTTACATCTACCATAGATATATCCTAAGTCATGTAAAGTATTTTTGATATAAGGGGTGGACCCAACATTAAATATAACCCCATCGTAGTGGGTAGGTTTCTCTCATGGACACCTTCTATGTCAACTTATACTAGACCCTGAACAATTTGGCACATTTCTAATCTTTGTTGAGATGGGTATAATGGTAGATTATGATGGAAGTCATTTTTTATGATAAGTGGATTTGTTGATTATAACATCTTGTTTCCATTTCTTGAATATGTTCTCATTACCTCGAGGGGCCTAGTTCAAGGATATTTTGGATGTATTCTCCCACCTTTCAAGATTACATGGAATCATTAATGTGAAGGAATCACTTTCTAGTTACCAAATGGCTTTTACATTACCCTGTCCCATGATTACATCAGTTTCTATGACATTATAGAATTTTTCAATTGTGGATTTATTTTGTTCAAGTAGTGTGGTGATGTGAAACTCTTTATACATTCCATGTCCTCAAATACTAATAAATAATGAGGCTTCAATGTAGCTTTTACATAGAGGTTTGATGAAAAAGAGATATGTGTGTTGTGATATTTTTTGTTTTGGTTCCTTGTATTTGGAGATCTTACCAAGGTTTAACTGACAACACATTATATTGATGTCGATATTGTGACCCTCCTATGCTTCATTAGTGAGGTGTATCATTCAATTACTCATGATTTTCCCATTTATTTTTCAATAGGTAAAGCATGCACTCGTCTAGATAATATAGGATCTCATAGACATAGGTGGTGAGGGTCTAAAACATGTTTAGGAAGTTGTTCTGTCTAATTATCTATATATCAATTTCGAATTCATCTTAATCTGACTTACATGCCTCCAATTAGTTAAACCATAGATGCTGATTCTCAGGGTTGCCTAATGGTCATAGTGAAGGGTTTCTAAATGATAATGGGGAACTATATATGGTGGACCTCTATATGTAAATAACATATATATATAAAAGAATTCATGTTTTGAGAACCTCCCTATATGTTGGTGTCTGGGAAAGATGATGGGAGCTTTGTTCGATAGAGATATCATAGGGGGGAGGTTATCCATGATAGATGTTAGCAGAAGAGCCCTAAAGATCCATCACCACAATACCATGAGTAGTACCATCAAAATAATGATCACCTTTTTTTATTAGAAGATTCAACATACCCATGATGTGTTATGGAAAAGCATCGAACATCCTCAATGAAACTTTCAATGAGAAGGGTTGGGTTGTGAAACTCATTCACCATTATGGTTGGAATATGCCGACCCACCTTTTTGGATTGCATAGGGATGTGAGCCTATTTTAGAAAGGCTAGTTGAATATGTTGATAAATATCGGGTTCAATGAAAATATGAGCTCATTACTGAGAAGATGCTAAATTATTGCAAAGAGCTTCATCGTAATCTAATGGAATACAAGCCTGGATATGGGTGGTTTTTGAAATATGTAAGTAAACTATGGATGAAGCAAGGGTATAAGACAGATCCAAATATGAATTCTATGCTAGAATATTCCCACAATGATTTTAAATGGTAGAAGGGATATGAGCCTACTCATCTATAACCTATGTAGGTTGTTGGTGCAGTCGTTTTTCGGAAGATGTAAGGATATAAAACCGGATTTTATGAGCTACTATAATGTGCCTAGTAACCTCACTATTTGGAATATGATACTGTCTTTAGAAGTGTTCCACTCTAAACAAGTGGGGGCCAGTCTGAATAGGGATATGAGCATAATTCAATCCTATGTAATATTTTACCCTTATATTTTGACAGAAATATGAGGCTGTCTCAAGTAATATTCAACTTTCACTTGGTAATCCCCAGTTGGAATAGGGATATGAACCTGATAGTGTTCCTTTGAAATATGATGGAATTATTTTTTGATAGTAATTTTCCCCAATCCCATGTCATTTTTCTCTCTCACATGGTGATCCCAAGTTTTAATTGGAAGATGAGAATGTTATGGTGCCT
The DNA here is from genome assembly GCA_963277665.1 of Viscum album. Classification (NCBI taxonomy): domain Eukaryota; kingdom Viridiplantae; phylum Streptophyta; class Magnoliopsida; order Santalales; family Viscaceae; genus Viscum; species Viscum album. The sequence goes on along the minus strand of OY728136.1, from coordinate 2,084,002,991 downwards.
ATTTTTTGCATAAATATGCCAATAATCCCCCTGGTTGGGAGAAATAATGTATGATTTTTCTAGAGAATTAAATTATTCATGTTGTTCAGAGTGTATTTGAAATCTTTACATATAATAATACGTGTCTATCCCTGTACCTCTTTTAGTTTTAGATTACATTGGTGGAGTTCTCCAGCTATTTCCATAAAGTAGTGATCTTTTAGAAAAGTGTGTATAGAAATGTAGGCCTAGACATTTTCCATATATAGTATATACTAAGGGATATCATTAATTTAACTGATGATATGATCCCACTTATGTCATCTTTATTCCATTATAATATTCAGATTGGCTTTATGCATGGGGGTAGAGAGATGAACCTTCCCCATGTTTGTTATAGGAATATGATTGCATACATTCCTTCCATGAACATGAATATGGGTATGTTCACTAGATAGCATCAAAATATGATGTTGGCATTTGTTAGTGGAATAATGTATATTATTCTACTCTTGCTTACCCAAAGAATTCCTGACCCGATGTTTCGTCCTTAGATCCCATGCATGGGCGACATAGGTAGAGATTTGTTGGGTGTTTCCCTCAACATGCGGTGAAAGGGAACCAGTGGGATGGAATTTGTGCTGGTGGTTGATAGGAACCATCATTAGTAGCTCATAAATTGATATAGATCCATAATTTATTACTTGATTTTGATGGTGTTTATTTTCATCCATCAGGGATAATATTCTAAAGATATTAGCTGTGGAAAAGATTTCCACAAGTTTCAATGAAGCTTTATATGGATAATGTAAACTCATGGATTTTATCATATATACACCCTTGCGTGGAGTCAAAAGGTTTATGATTTTTTTATGTCATTGGTATTCCCATCACATTGCAATATTTACCTGAACCTGAAGTTTTTAGTTGGGAAAGGTCGTTCCACGACTCGCAGGGGTTGTATCCATAATTGATTTCTATAATTATTAGTAGATAAATAAATGATCATGGATCAAGGGGTTGATTATAAGAGCAGTATCTTCCATCATGTAGCAACAGAGAATATGGTCACTAATCAGTACACCATCTTAGCTAAGATACATGCTCAATAATATAAAAATAGGTATCACAATTTTTCAGTTTTTTATTCATGATCCTTATATTTTTTTCGTGGAATATTCATAGAGAAGATAGATTTATTTCTTGATAAACCATATAAATTTTTTCAAACAATCATTTTTTATTTGATATATTCACATCTAGTCTACCATTTTTATTTAATAGGGAAAACCGTAGTTGGGATATTCTCAACGATTAAATGTGAGTGGGAGTGAATGTGTTACAGAATTCATCACATTAGATCTGCATTTTTTGATTACATGGGAAAAAGGGTGTTTGGAGTTTCCCAATGATTGATTGGGAGGGGTATTAATGTGCTTCATAATTCATTACATTTAGTTGACCATTTTCCCCTACCCCTAGAAACCTCAAATAGTTCCCACATCAAATTCTAATTATAGGCTTTCATTGCAAAGGAAGGCTGTTAATTGGGGTTTCAAATCCAATGAAACTTAAAAATAACATTATTCAAGAGGATGGGAGGTCAGGCTCATCTCACCTTTTTTGAGTGAATATATTTCATTCATTGTGACCCTTTCATATACTTAAGACATGTTTTTGAATCTTTTATTATCCGCGATATAGAATATGGCACACTAATAAAATGATCAAGGGTTGAACCCTTCTATGCGAAAAGGGGGCCAATTAATTATTCTATTGGTATGCATATAATTTTATTTATCTATTAAAAAGTATATTGTTTTAATTTTAATCCATAAAAATGGCACTATATAGTTTACCATCATTTAGGGAGGTGATTAATATCTCAAGGATGGGAATGAACCTTTTTTAGGTTCCCTGCATATCGATTTTATTATAGGAATAAAAACCCATGTAGATCGTTGGGCCCATGTAGTTTAACATCATGTATAAATGAAATATATGTGGTCACTTAGGAATTGGGTGCTGAGCCAAATCCTCAGAATTGATGCCCACATATCTTGGTTATTTAAGGATTTGTAGTCATTGTGCTTTTATCATTCCTCTGAAACATACCCAGAGGTGGATTCCCTAATATGGGGGTGTCTTATAATTACGTTTAATTGGAATTACACTATATGTTTTCACTGTATGGTATAGTATTATGTTCGAAATGATATAATCATTCAGAATCCATAATCTCTTGTGTTCTATGCTCAATATGATAAATAAGATGGAAACTTTAATCAGTCTCACTACATGTGGATACAGTACTTACACACTTTAGAAATATAATTATTGTGTTTAATATGTATCTCAGTCCTTCTGAAGGAATATTTTATATCATGGTTATAAGATGATTCAGATTCATTATAGTCCATTTGTTTTCCCAATATTCTGATGCATGAGGAAGAATGATAATTCCATTAGAGATATTGTATCCTGATGGTAAAAATATCTAAGACATAGAGGGATTTAAACTGATGTGGGTGTCTATTAAAGCTCGGTCCTTAAAGAGGCATCCTATATATCCTATTTATTTTAGGAATCTGAGTTATCATAGTCTAGTTGTGTGTATTCCCAAATATATTCATTGTAAATGGTTATCATGTCCCTAAATGCCTATCCGGCTTGTAGTGATTTCTAATTTGACCTATTGTTATTTTCTTCCTAACATTCCCTGGTTGTCTTCCAAAAAGTTTTGGGATTTTTTATGACATAATGAGGATTTAGAGAGATGTCTTGGTTTCCTAAATGTTATTCCCAAAGAAAATATCATGACCCAGTTGAATTTTCAAAATGAAATCACATAATTTTAATGACACATTGGGAGGAAATAACATGGTAAATGATGAATTTTAAATAGGAAATCACATGATCAAGGATGGAATGTATAGAGGATGATGCATGATCAAGTATTACATGTCTGGAGTACATTTCATGATCCAGGATGACATGTGTAGTGGATGTCGCAAGATCAAGGATGACAAGTATGGAGGAGGTCGCATGATCATGGATAGAATTTCTAGAGAACATCACGTGATCGAGGCTTAATTGAAGGGGTGATGTATCATGATCAATTCTGATATGTCTAGAGGACACCATGATACCTGACTGATTTTTCTAGAGGACACCACGAGACCCATCTGACATGACCTGGTGGAACCAGAAAATGTGGGTGAAATTCCCGAAGGAAATTACAATATTTTCTTTCCAAACATGGAGAAAATCACAATACATAAGTTTCATACCTGAAGTAAATCACATGATTGCCTTAACACATCTAAGGTACATCACATGATTCATGTGACAAGTTGAGAGAGTGTCACATGACTTGGGAAACATGTCTTGGAGTTGTCACATGATGGGGTAGGTCATGCGAAGCGCATAAAGATCAGTGCATCTATCTTCACATATGCCTCATATCTTTTTCAACCATTATTCCTTCCATTATCACATATGTGCCTCAATTTATTTTTCAATTTATCTTTACATAGTCATCATTTGGGACCTCCTTTTTATAACCTGACCAACACACCAGAATTCCATCTTGTGATCTAGGAAATGATCATGAAAAACACATATTCCTTTTCTGTGATCCCTCGGGTCATTCCCTATATTTTAAATTGTGAAATAAATTTTCAATATCATGATTGGTTTCTCTGAGAATTCCACTCATATTCTTTAATGTAGTAGTCACCTGTGTTGTGTTAGATGGTTCTCTTTTTTGGGATTAGGTGGAGGGTTTTATTGGCCTTACCACCGTAGCTATATGCCTCTTTTCATGGTACGTATATCACAAATGTGAGATGGAGTCGATGGATGGATTTTGTTGTCACATTGGTTTCATGATCCCAACAAGGGAAATTAATGGTGTCACATGATAACAATGACCGCAATAATGTTCATTTTATCACCATGTTCATTTTATCGCCATGTTCATTAGACCTCAAACGATCAATAAATGTTACCTAACTATATTGATATATTATAGAGTATCCAAAGGGACATATCGACAGTTAGAGTTGTCTTCATGAGATCATAAACGCACATAGAAACTCTTTCGCATGGTAAAATATGAATTTTTTGGTACTCCTAGAAAAATTGGGTAGCTTGTCAAGGGGTCCTCTAAAGGTTTATGTTAACATATGTAAAAGTTCCCATGAGATTATGTTTCATTGTTTAGGGGGGCCTCACATGATCAATAATGATCAGGTGGGGAATATGACCCATTTTATGTGAAGGTTATCGTACCATCCCCTCATAAAAGGTTTACTCAATTTCCATTTTTATTTTCGCATTTCTTATATAATTTTAAGAGATCTCATGAATCATTCTATGTATTTGTGGAGAACCATTTTCAGTGTCTATGATGTGTTGTGTTATCAATGAATGATCTCGTTTGTACATTCAATAATTTTCATTGAAACCCCCTTTTCTTGGCTATAGAGATGAAGGGAATCACATAATCAGAAGGACAATTATAAGACCCTTATTCTAATGAAAGTGACATGCCAACATGCTTTGATGCAACAAGGTAGACATTTCATTAAGGGATTCATGTGGTCTTGTAGTTCACATGACCATGTAACATCAAAGTCATTGTAACTCACCGTCTCATGAGGCTTCTCCCTATCTAAACATTTATTTTATAATGGGTTTTGAATGATTGCCAAGAATTCACAAGTTGATAAGTTCTGAAATCTAAAATAAATGATCCATCAGCCTCCCTACGATCACTAATTCTTGTTAGGACACATTTTCAATAAGATTTTGCCCCATAAAATGGATTCATATGATCAAAATAAGATCATGAAATGTGAATGATCTTTTCACATGACCTTATGAGGTTCATGAGATCACCTTTAATTCTAAAGGTTATACAATCCCCGTATGTGAGCTAACATTCACTATTTTGTATCAATGAAAATAATACCCCTGATTTGGATATTTCCCCCATTGTAGATTATTTATTCCCATTTAGTGGGATTTAATTGTATTTTTAAAAAAATTTAGTTTAAATAAATTTTTTGTTTAAATTTATAATTATTCATGATGGAAATGTTTGAGAATATAACTTATCATTAATGAGAGAGTCCAGACAATAAAAAAGTATATGACCAATTCAATATAATTTTTGATGAGGGGATTGGATACATGAAACTATGAATGGTGTCGAGAAAGGTCACGTGACTAGTATTGCTTCATGATTGACACTTACAAGTTATTATAGTATATATGGATTGTAATCAACCATCTGAAAGGGAGACCATATATAATCTTTATGATCTGCATTGTATAAAGAGAGGATGAGAGATCAGGATGAGATCATATTGTTGATGCAGAGAGAGTAGGAAGAGGAGAATGAGCTATAATGTTAGATATATGGGAAGATGTTGGAGTATATGCAACAATGAATGAATACTATTGGTTTTGAGTTTCCCACTCTGATAGTTTGGGTGATCCTCCTCACCCTAATATCAGTTGATAATTATTATTTTTAACTAATTTTTATTTGGGGTTGATAAACATATAATCTATTAAATATTTTAATAATGTTATTCATGTTTTTTAGATATTGTTTTCTATTTATTCCATTTCTTTTCTAAATTTTTTTAAAGTAAACTAGATTTTTTAATCCATCACAATTAGATTTAAAAAATAAATCCCAAATATATTTTTGATGGTAATAACAGTGTTTCACAAATAATAATTATTTGCGATGTGGTTTTCTGTGATGGGATATTACATAAATAGCATATTGAGATAATAATTACAATCCAATTGTAGTGGGAATTTTGTCTGTTAAAAATAAGATGTGTGGGAAATTTTTGATCAAAATAAGAAGTGTAGTACTTTTTTTGTTCACAACATGAGTCATAAGAATTTTTTTGTCACAACATGACGTGTGTGAATTATTTTGTTATCAATCTTAAAATTTCCATATACTAATGCTTCAACCAACATTGATAGATGACATTTTTTTTTGTTTGTTTCCCATTTTTTATTTTATGTTATCATGGTTTATATTTATTGACTCATTCATGTATTTTGTTAAGTCCAGTTTTATTCCACTATTTATAATTCATGATTCATTATTTACAGTCTTATTATGCATCCTAATTATACTCGTATGTCTTTATTTTGTTATCCTTTATTTTTACCCTCACCCAGAATTTTACTTCACCAATTTATTATTTTATATTTCCTCACATTATAAATATGAGTCTAAAAGTTTTATATCTAGAATTGTTGTAACAACCCAAACTTTTATAAATGAATTTCAATTTATGAATTGATAAATGTTTTATAAACTAATATAACTATAAAAAACTTATGCACTATGTTGGTTGTTTCGGACTATTATAAGATATATTCCATTGAATTTAAATAAAAAAATTATTATAACCATTGATATTTTAGTATTTATACAATTATCAAATTATTATTTGATATTAAGGGTTATGATAAAGTCCAATTGACACAAATAAAGGAAGTTATTGCCTCAATGAGAAGGATCATACACTATGAATCCCATTTATCAAAGCTTCTGAAGGATATGAAATCACTATACATTTCACTTGATCAATACCATGATGAGATTAAACTACTAAATCTTGAACTAAATAGTTTATGAGTGAATTTCAATCACATCGAGATCATAGAACACACTATGTATACTGAACCTCCCTAAGAAAATGTCACAATCACAACCCTTATCCATAGACAATTCACTAGTGCAACAAATGGATATTTATATAGAAAATATCAATATTAATTTTTATATTTTATGTTAATTAAAAATTATTATAAATACCCATATTTAATATATCATTTTGAATGATTGAATAATGAGTTTGATAAAAATTATATTTTGACCTGTTGAAATGAAAATTGATTTTTTTTGAAATATAATGTTTCAATTTGGACACTCTTCTTGATGAATTTAATATTTTTTTAAATAAATATTATCTTAATAATATATAATTAGTAAATATTATTTATTGAATATAAATGATAATCTAATTTTATAAATTCAAATGTAAATGTTATAAGAGTCAGATAACTATTATTGTTAAAAACCAGTATTTTTAAATTAATGGGTATTTGATTAGAAAGAGTAAATTCATATATTTTCAACATTATATTGATAAAATAAATATTATTTTAAAAATAATTTCATCAAAATTATAAAATTTTTATTTTTTCATAATTTTCTAGAACAGTTATATTTTTATCCAAAAATTAAATACAGTATAAATATATGGTATACATAATGGCATAAAAATGAACGAAATGTTGTAATATGTGCCATAAAATATTTCTGGGACCAAATAAATATTTACCCTTTAAAATAATTTTTCATAATTTATTTATTTATTTTATAAACCCTTAATGAATTTTCAAATACCAATATTTTATTATAAAATTTTAAAATATATTATTCATAAATATGACTCACTTACACATCCAAAAGGGTATTATATTAATGATATCAGTTATGAAAGATTTAAAATATTTAAAAAAAATCAGTTTGGTAGAAACCATGGTATAATATCTTGAATGTATTTGGGGTTTTGATTACATTATCATATAGAGTCCAAAAACTATGTTAGGAAATTAATAAATAATCCACCACTATTTTGCTATAAAACTCCAACAAAACTCAATTTTCTCTTCACTAAAAACATATTTATCATTATATTACTCTACCCATCAATCTATATAGACCTCCCAAGGGTCTAATAAGCCCTTAAGATTCTAATCCCAAGATTTTAGAAGCACCCTTTCGATGAGAGGGGTCGTTTACATCTCCTCTTTATTTAAGAATATTATTTGTATTTTGACATTTAATTTCCGATTTTCCATATTGGGTTATGTTATTACATATCTCTATTAATTTACTTATGATTTCTATGTGATTATTTTACACATTAACTCTCATTAATACCTTTTATTATTCTTTATGTACCGTTATTAATCTTCAAGAATTATCCTATGATTTTTCATGCTAAACAAATGTGGAGTGAATACCAATCTCTATTTCCAATCAAGAGTTTTCAAATAGTTATTCGTATACTTAATATATTCGGTATTTAAATGTTTTTTAACATCACTCCTTAATAATGGGTTTAAATTTTATTAAAATCATTCTTTTGTTGTATAATCTTTGTTGCGGACTTATGAATGTACATGATATGGAAGTGATGGGTGGACAATATTTTATATATCCCTACAATGCATTGGGTAATGTTTTAACAATAGGAAATTCCCTGTGTGTATCATGGGAGGTTATTTTAAGAACACAATTATAAGTTTTATTGTTATTTATAAATGGAATATGCTTATAATTATATTTATTATGTATCTTTAATATTCATTTGTTGTCATTATATTGTCATGTAACGTTATAACCCATTGATCAAGATTATGATTCTCACCAAACTTATGTTACCTGGATATACCCATTGGATCACATGAATAACATTACCTTATGATATATTTTTTTAATCCATTAAGTTTTTTATATCTCACCCCTTTCTTATGTAGATCCTAAGGTAAACTCATGCAATTTTAGGTGAATTATGGAATTTTAAGACCATGTTAAGAAAGTTGTCAACAATGTCATTGTATTTATAAAAAAATTTCTTATTCATTTGACATAATATCCCCAATAAAATAGGATTCATGATATTTTTGGATTCTATTATGTCTACTACTTTTTAATAAATAATTAATTAAAGTGTTTTTCAAAATGGGTTTCCATCATTGGATTTAATGAAAGGTCATGTTACTTTAAGGATTATTATTATAAAACTATAGCAAAATCCATATGTATAATAATTAACATAAGAAAACATACCTGAATTTTGATAAAGTATAGATAACATGGTTTCCAAAAAAATATATCATTTTCAATATACTATAAGTATATGTGGCTCTATCATATACATGCATAAGGCCAATAACCCAAAAAAGATTCATTGAGTTAGAATCAATTGTTACCTAGTTCCTGAGAATGATACTTTGTATAAAACTTGATTTATAATCCCATGGGATATACATGTGAAAGTTATCAATCTCCTTACAAATCATTATTAAATGAACAAAAAAATCCCAAAAGATTTGATGCTATGAAAATGATCCGAGAAAACCAATACTAAAAACTATAAATTCTTATTTTTAATAATATATATCTTTTTTGAGTTATACCTTATTTTGTTATTTCTTGTTTTTGTGTTTAATAGTTTAACAATATGTGTCCCTAATTCTCAATTTTCTTCTATTCAAATGGATGTAAATAGGGGAAACCAATTCAATATCCAATGTAATGAGAAATGTAATTGTTGCCCAAATGATATTCCAAACCTTATAATAGAATGATTTAGGATCTTCTGGGAAATAATTTCTCAATAAATAGATTTTTTGAAATAAACCCTAAATTTGGATTAAATACCAAATATACCCATGAAACCAAACGTTACATTTGTGAAATTTATGAAAAAAGGCCTCTAGATTTCAATGGATCTATATATCTACTAATAAAGGATCAATGGATCAATGGATCAATTCTATTAAAAACATCTTTTATTTCCTTAAATTCCCTATGAAATATCTGAATCTACTAGATTGTTATCAAATTTGCGTTGGGGGGGGGGGCGATCAATGGTGGACATTGGTTAAAAATAAAAAACCTAAATAGGACATTGAAATTCTAGAGTTGAAGGAATTCCAAATATTTTTTGATATATATTTTCCTCACAGTCTCAAACTTATAATATAGAGGCATTTTAATTTATCAAGAAAAAATATGATGAATCCATTGGTGTATAAAAAACAAATTATAGAAGATTTTAAATACACACCTCAATCTTTATAATTTCCCTTTAAAGTATTGTTTAGAACTTCTTTGGTGGGATAAAGATGAATATATAAAAAACATTTTCTATTTATGACTTCAATAGCTATGAAGAAAATTTTGATGTTCCCTCAATGTTAAAATGGATATAGTTAAGGTTATTATCGGATTGGAGACAATAAAATTATAATGGAATTTCATTAAAGTATGTTTATTGAAAAAACTCATGGGGGTTTGCAATCCTATCATCCCACTTATCAGAATTGTGGAAAGAAGAATCTTTAAAATTTCCGGAATGGGACAAGTAAATTCATTATGTATGGGAAGTAAAGGTACCTAGATACCAATTTTTTATGATATAAACCATCCTATGTGGCTGAAAAAAATGTTTTAGTCAACCCTCATCCTATTTTTAAATTTCTCAATTATAAGAAACGTGGAAACTATGGGAATAATTTCCCTAATCTATGGGTTTTAAATGACCACAACCACTAAGGGATAGAGGGCATGAGAGAGATTAAGAAATAACAAATTATATGGTGGATAAAAAATAAATTTTTGATAGGTATACTAGTAATTAATTTAATAATAGATAATACACTTTTTATTTTGGTTCTGTTCATTCTTTTATATCACACATGTTTAGTAGATCTATTCAAAAACTACCTCAAACCATCGAAATTGTGTTGTCTATATTGAAAGTGATTGGAAATTTTTTTCATACTAGGAATATAACTTATCTCATATCGATATTTACATTATTAATTTCCTATAAAACCATGTGATACACTCTTTAGTGATATTTGAATCAATTCTAGGAATTGATTCTATTTCATTATATATATCCAACATAACTTTTTTAGAGACTGAAATCACATTATATATCATGAATCACTCTATAATTCTATATAAGTAAAAGGAGGATAAAAATACATCGGTACAAACATCTAAATAATTGATATTATTGAATTATGATTAAGATTATATTCCTCAAGTTATTGAGACTAATGAAAATAACATCCCCACTGAAATTCCCTATTGTAATTGAATTCTATGATGTGTTTCTTGAAGAATTTCATGGTCTTCATCTAGGACGTGAGGTGGATTTCTCAATCACGATAATACCCAGAGCATTTAGAATATCTTTGAATTAAAAGATAATGGTCCTTTTTTAACTTTAGAATCTAAAGAAATGATTATTATATAATCTAGATAAAGAGTTTAATCGGGAAAGTGATTCACCATGGGGTGCACCTATCCTATTTGTCAAAAAGGAGAATGGGTCAATGTGACACTATATAAATTTTCCCGAGATAAAAAAGATCATGATAAAGAACATGTATCATCTAGAATAAATTGATGACTTGTACATTAAGCTACATAGATCATATAATCTTTCTATAGATGATATTTGGTAAGGATATTATTATGTAATTGTGAATAATAAATATATCGCCTAGACTTATTTTTTTAAACAATTACCACAAATATAATTTTCTAGTGATTCCGTTTATACTCCCTAACACTCCAACAATATTCATTTAATTTATGAATATTGTCTTTAGGGATTACCTCTACAAATTTATAGTAGTCTTTATTGACAAAATTCCCATATAATCTAAAAACACGGAGGAACATGAGTAGTATTTAAATTTCTCACTAATGACTCTATTAAAGGAAAAATAATTTGTAAAGAATATGAAATGTGAGTATTTAAAAAATAATGTAACCATTATGTGTTATGTTATGACATTAAAATTTATATCTATATATCATTTGAAAACCGAGTTAATTGAATGATGTCTATGACTAATAATTCTAATGGAATTATGAAGTTTCCTTGGATTGGTTGGATATTGTCATCAATTTTTGATAAACTTATCATGATTTTAAAGCCTAATAACCGGGATTAAGTAAAAGGGAATCATGTTTTTTTTGGAACTATGAATGCATGGAAGGATTTACATATCTGAAGAAGAAGATAATTATAACAACCCTTCTCTTTATCACACATTAATACTTGATTTATTACACAAAAGTAAAATTAATTAAACCAAAATGATTGAGAAGTATAGTTTAATAGGTAATTTGGTACATTACATAACAACTTATAACATAGGATACAAAACATTATTGAACACTTCCTCAACATGATCATCATATTCCATGGAACATAAAACTGCATGAGATATCACGAGGACAAATATATGAAAGGGGTGAGTTATATAGCCCATTAAGGGAATAAATAAGTAAATCCATGAAAAAGATAAGACATGTTAGACAATATTCATATCAGTTGATCATAAATGGAACACAAATAATAAGGCATGATATAACATAATAATAATAAAATTTAAATTGTGGAAATCACTTAAAATAAAAATTCATAAACATAGGTAAAGGATAAATATTCAAAGACATCAAGGTAGAAAATGCCCCAAAAACGAATGAGGTACACCCATATCCCAACATGACGTATCTTGATACTAAACAATACCAAATACATTGGAGTGTTATCTGGGTGAACCCATCATAATCATATCCTTCTATTTCTAAAGTGTGCCACATAGATCACAGAAAATGGATTAATTTATTATAATAACAAAATAAATTATTAGGTAAAGTGGAATATAAAGATAAAAATCCAAATATCAACAATTATATGATCATAATGGTGAATACCCTTGATATAAAAATGGGTATGGTATTCACTACCCAATAGTTATGGAATGGAAAATTGTTGTGAAATTTTTACAACATAACGATATTTCATAAAAATTCATAAAAATGGTAGATGAGAGTGAAATGGGTTTATAATCATATTTAAAAAAATGGAAACTTAAAGGGACATAGAGAGAAATGTCCCAACATTAGTAAATGGAAATAAAATTCATAATTTTATAATGAATCATGAATAAAGAAGACAAGTTGAGGATCCTTTATGGAATTTTGGAATTGTAATGGGTATACAAAATAGTTAATAGGATGGCTAAATGAGAATCAAATGAGATATAATTATTTAAAAATAGAATTTAATTTAATGGGGGTATGTTATACATATCAAAAAATAATAAAATGGGAATTAAAACGATTAACATAAAAAAGAGTTCTTGATAAAATTTGAATGTGGAAGATGAGGCTCCCTTACATGAATGTGTGACTCCAAAGAATTGGGAAGGACTTATTGAGAGAATAGGGGAACCTTGGGAGGATTATAGGGATTTTTGGGAATAGTTTCTACATTCATCAAGGAGTTTTAGTGAAGTGAAATGGGATTTTGGGTGTATTTATATTGGAAATTAAGTGTATTTCTTTATTATTTTTGGTTTTTGGAATATAGATAATAAAATATCAAAAAACCCGAACCATCCCACGGTGTTTTCCAATAAATTATTACAATAGGGAGTGGTTTGAATTTTTTTTAAGGATTAGGGTCGAATTTATTAAAACATTACCATTGGTAATGTTGATGTGAGTCACACTCTTAAATAAATGATTTTAAATTCCTAAAATATATGTTAAGTCTTGGAGGATTCACAATGCATTAAAAAAATAAACATAAAAACACATTATTTTAAAGGTAAAAAATATATTTTCTCATGAATTCCTTTTATATTAATTTTACATCACATTTGGGACATTATAATATCATAAAACAGAAAATTATATATATACGGTATGCAATTTTCACACAGAAATTCAAATGTCTCAAAATATTACGAAAAATAAAACACATGATAATTTATATTTCCTAATCCAAAAAATAATGGTATCTTTATATAAATTATATTATAAATATATTAATTTTTGCTTTTAAAATAAGAAACATCATTTATTGAAAATGATGGGTTTTTTACAATAACATTTTTTTGAACCCTTATAAAAATTGAGTTTCACAACATATAATTTATATGATCATTTATGTTTTATTAATATTATTTAATAATAATATTCTACTAAAATATTATTTATTTTAAAAATATATTATTTTTTAAATTCATTAATTGAATATGAATATAAATTAAATATAAAATTAGTTCTTCAAAAATAATTTACAATGTTACAAAATAAGATGGAAATATACCCATTATTCTATAAAAAATAATGTAAATATTTATATTCCAAGAGTATGGATACATATCCCTTTAATAGCACAATATACTCCATTACTGTAACGTGCACGATGGTGTGGATTTCATGGGGCCATTTTGAAAACATGGTTTGGGACCTGATCTCGATGACTGTGAAATTATACTGTAAATGGTTTCCCTCATGCTTATGTTGTTGGATATATGATTGGGGTTGGTTGCAGGAAAATAAAAAAATTCCATATTCCTTAGAAGCTATGATAAATGTTCTTTATAGGGTATGAGTCAACTGGTAAAGGCCATTACATAATGTGTCTCCAACAATTGGATTTTTTAAAACCCTATATTTATACTAATCATGGGATCACTGTTCAAAGATTATATTATCAATTCTAATGATACATAACAGTCATATAAATACAATTTTATATAACAAATCAAGATAAGTACATGTTATTTCTACAACCATATTATATAATAATACATTTAATAATATGAAAGGGTATTATGTTTATAGTAGTACGATTTACTACACTAATCGCTTCACATGTTCACACATTTCCCAACGGTTGGCAGTGATTTTTGATCTATAGTTATAAATCCAAAAATGTATTGGGTTTTTTACTCATGATATGTGAAAATGTGAAAGCTTAAACATCGTATTAATTAATGTTACCTGAGAATAATGAACGAATTAATGATCTAGAATTGGATGCATTTATCATTGAATTAATCATATGAAGACATTACCTCTATAGTGAAATGTTTGAAATATATATGGATCAAAAAATCCTAAAGTGTATTATAATAAAACAAGATCAATATGGACCAATGAAGGTGATTAAAGAAATATTTTTTATCCATTTCCATTTCGACAATGCAAACAATGTGGAAGATGATCTGAGTATAAAGGATATTGTAACTCTATATAGGATTAGAATTGAAAGGGATCAAATATTGTTTGAAATGAAAAAGGATCGACATGGGAATTATATGAGGATATTCATCCTATTTTTAACAAATAACTACAAAACCATCAATTGTTTAGGGGATCCGGGAGGCTCTAAATGAAGATGGGTTAATATAGAATAAGGCAGTGAATTTTCTAGAGTTTAACTTTTCTGAAGAAGTTGTAATATGGTTTCGAACTAGGATTTCTGTCCCATAAAAACCAGAAATAAAGAATTAAACTATGGATAACGTGCATATATATTTATTCTCTATTTATCTAGAGATCACTAAGATGTGTAGATATTTTATGGAAAAAATCTTGTGGGATAACATGGAGAGGGAGATTGTGGAGTTTATATTGTGATTCTTGGTATTAAAACAATTAAATGAAGAATGATATATTTCTAAGGGCATGATATAACCATTGACCACACTAGTATAAAAGTCATAAAAATAACCAGGTAATTCATGATATAAATCCTTAGGATACTAATAAGAAATAACATCATCTAGGTGGTAGATGATCATCATACCGAACCAGCACATTTTATTTCAATAATGGAATATTTATCTCCTTATAACATCACCAATATATGCATAAGATAAGTTGTAATACAACATATAGTTCCACTATCTATTTTATCTGACTGTTATATGAGGTTTTCCTCTGGTTTTGGGTAATACCTTAAGAAGGGTTGGATACATAAACTGACCTTTAACACTACTTATCAACATTATATGAATGAAAAGTATAAAAGAACCATTCAAAATCTAGAGGATATTATATGATCATGCTCAATGGATTTCCAAGGATGTTGGGATAAAATCATACCATAGGGGAGTTCTTATAAAAAAGTAATTTCTATTCATGAATTCAAATGGAACATTATTAGTCATTATTTTGGAAGAGGTATCAAACATTTCCATGATGGGATGAACATGGAGAACTGAAGTTGATAGGACATAATCTATCTAAGAAATGATATAGATGGTTCAAACTATTCAACATCATATGAAATATGCATAATTTTAACTAAAAAACAATGTACAAAATCATCAAATTGATCTTGAGTTTGAGTTCAAAGATAACGTGTTACATTAAATATGAACATAGAATAATTTCATGAATTTTGAAATGAAGTGAATATTTATTCCTAGATACATCAGGCCCTTTTAGATCCTTGATCGCATCGGAGCAGTGGAATATTGACTATAACTCTCACCTCAACTATCTCAAGTAGATGATGACTTCCATGTATCAATCTTGAGGAAGTAAATAATATAAACCTCACTATTATTGAAGGAGAAATTGGTGAAGATATTAAATCATAGAGACAAGGTTCTAAAAAACAAGATAACTCACCTAGTCAAAGTATTGTAGTTGAACCACGTGCTTACGGAGGTGACATGGAAATAAAAGAGGAGATGAAACATAAGTTCCCTCATCTATTTTAGTATATAAAATAAAAATTTATATGGAGATATTTATAATGTGTTGAAGAATTCAGTGACCTGAAATTTTATAAATGAAATTCCCCTTTTGAATGAATAAATTCATTATTATGTAATGTAGCTATAAAAAATACCTGAACTGCATCTATTATATTGGACTGTTAGAATTTATATCCTATAAAATTTAAAATACTTTTAAGTATAAAAAACATTGATAGTATAATTATTATAAATTAATCTCATGATTAATATATATCATGGTTTTGGAAAAAAAATCTAATTTACCGAGACCAAGGAAATAACAATCAGAATAGTAGGATCATGCCATATGAATCCCATTAATTATAGCTTCAAAGGGAGATAGAATAACTTTTCATTTCACTTGATCAAACCCAATCTCATATTTAACTACGTAATAAAATAATAATCTATTAACAAGATATGTTCAATCTTGTAACACATCCGGATTTTAAAATAAGAATATTGTATTCGATAATGTTTGTGACATGAAACACCAAGATTAGAAGAAAATATAACACCCTAAGAGGTTATGATATATTTATTTCTATAGAAATTAAATTTATTCAATATATTTCATTATAGAAACACAGACATTATCTTTCCATATAAGAAACAGTATGTTTATCATGCCTTACACACAACACTAAGTTTCGCTTACGTCACACACAATATTGAATTTAAAAAAAATTAAATATTATTTTTTAGTAAACTATTTATAATCTGGACATTAAATTTCATGTATGAAAATTAATAGCTAAAAAAATAAAATTTTCATTATTTATTGATTAGAAATAAAATAAAAAACATTTCAATGAAAAAGATATGTTTTTAAAAACAATATTTATCTAAAAGATGGGTTAATCTCACTTTGTGCACATAATATTAAATTAATTTTTACCACTTTCAAAAAAATATTTTAAAAAATAAAGTTCATTTTTGAAATATTATACTAAAATTATAATAGGGTTATTTTTATTAATGTTTTCTAAAATATTTTATTTTTAGATGAATATTGAAAAACACTAAATTTTTATTGAAAACTATTCATTTTTTAAAACATTTGTGGAGTTAAATTATATTTCTGAATTGTTTTAAATGTAAAATTAGTTTAATTGTATATTAATTTATACTATTTAGGCCAGTTTAGTCATTTTTTATTGAATACTGATATAAATACTTTGTAAACATATGAACATTTTCTCTTTAAAATACCCGATTTCTCATCCGATCAGTGAGGTTAATTTTAAACTAAATTTCTCGAATTATGTAACATGTTGGCTCTTCTAATTAGCTTTATTCATGGTGGTAATGATATATGGACTTAATAGACATCCTCAGGATGACAATGGATGGAAAAAAATTCCAAGGGATTTGTTAACAATTGTGGGATGATTTTCCCATTGAAAATAAAACAACCAACAAAACATGAAATAACCAAATAAACTACTACATGATTCATGATATGATTTAATGAAAACTAAAATAAATACTTTTTATACCAATACCAACAAAAATAAATTTCCACAATGGATTACTACAAACAACCAAGTACACAACAAAAGACTACTATGGAAATAAAGCTCAAAGAAACCTATAACTCTAATGCTCTAAGTAGCTCCATGCTCCACTCCACAAAACAGACCATGTATCAATAAGAACCACTAGGGATGTCTGATACTTTACATTTTCTCATGTCCCTTTAAATAACATCTAAAATAGCACCAATGTTCTAAAGAACTGGTGATTAATGAAACTCAATATGATTTCACCTAAAGACATCCAAACACACTCTACTAGGATAGAACATGTTAGAACATTTAAATAAATCAATTTATATAAAACACTTTAAATAGTATATATCACAATTTATAACAATTTGTATACTAAAAATGTTCCTTCAAAACCAATGAAATTCCAAGGAATGAAACCACATAATACTTGAAAATAATTTCACAAGTTCTATTCTGGCATAATACATTCCAATCCACATATCCAGACATCATACCATGCATGTAAACATAACCTCCGTATACTAATGACTAGTGAGTCACTACAAAAAAATGATGATTTTAGAGGGGTAATTTTTTACATAAGAATGGGTTATAACCCCATTGAAAAACATTATTAGTGGTTATGAGGATTGAATGCTAATGTGCCTGCCTACATAGATTAGAGCCAATTTTGAAGAAATGCTAGTAAATTCATGATGAAATTAGTGGCATTTACATTAGAGGGGGTTTAAAACCCCTCTAATGGTGGACTAAATTTTCCAGAATCGCATGTATTAGGGGCAGTTATAACTTGAACTGCCTCTAATTGAAGGCATTAGTAGAGGTTCAAACCACCATTAAAGCATTTGTTTTGTAACCAGTCACCTCACATTCCTTTTTTTCACCTCAAACCTACATCCCACATGACTCTCCCCCACCCTCTCCAATTTTTTATCTGGTTACACATTATCCTTGACCCTCCTCCAATCCTATTACAAACTCGGTTCCCCTATCTTCTGTTGTTTAGAAGATAGTGCACCCCCTCCCATCCCCTTCCCCACCTATTATTAACCCTCGAACAAAGTGCATGTTCCCCTCCGATTTTTAACCCACAAACCCAGCACACCCCCACCATTTCCCTATTGTTACAAACCCAGCACACAACCTTTTCATGCACAGGTGGTAAAATGTGTGTCTGGTGAGTTGCGAACCGGAATTTGGAGCTTCCAACCGAGTGACCTAACCACTGATCCATTTGTTCTTTTTAATTGTCTTTACACATAAATATATTTCTATATATTAGCAAGATAATATAAATAAATATTATTATAAAAATTATTTAAATACACATATATATATATATAACTGTTAGGTCCACTAGGCTGGATACCCTGAGAGGGGGGGTGAATCAGGGTATGACTAATTAAAAATCAATGCCCGTTCTGATCTTGTTTCGCTGTCAAGCAAAACACTCTTCTCTCTTTTTCCTGCTGCATGATATAAACAGAATGTAAAGCAAGCACAGGACACATCAATTTTACTTGGTTCACCGCTAAGGGCTACGTCCAAGGAGCATACGCCGACAGGTTTCCGGTCGTACCAAATTCCACTATTCTTCACTAGATGTGGATTACAAGATTCGGGCTAGATCACTTCTATGCCCAAGCTCACTGCCTTTACAATGTTTAGGGTCAGCTCACTGCTTTCCCAAGGGTCACTCCCTGTTTCTCTCTCTCTGGCTCACTGCCGGTGGAGAGGATCACATTCTTCCTCTTCCTAAGCTCACTGCTCTTGGAAGGAATCCACTCACAGTTTATAGACCTGTAGGTCCCTTCATTTGCATGAGTGAATGCATCTTCTTCTATGTGTAGATGCTCTGTTGAAGTACAAATTTCACCCGTGGATGAATATCTCTTTGCACAGAAGGTATCGGGAAAACTTCCAGCTTCCACGCAGCCCGAAAACACTACTGGAACAAAACTTACTTGGCGCGCAAGTAAACCTTGGCGCGCAAGTATCAGCACGCAAGTCACAACGGGCGCGTAAGTCCTCCTCAGACACTTGCGCGACTCAATCTTCCTCAACTCCAAACATGCGCGACTCTCTTCCTTTTACGCCCAAACCAATATTGGCGCTTAACTACCAACCGACGCGCAACTTCTAACACCGGCGCACAACTTCAACCACTGGCGCGCAAGTCCCACCTACGCGACCACACACACCACTTGCGCGACCACCACACCTGCGCGACGGGAGCTCTCGTTTTGAACTTCGGTGAAAAATGAGGAGGGGTGTTCCAGTATTTATAGGCAATCTGACCACCCTGCGCGACGGCACGCAAGTCACCTGCGCGACCCAATCACGGCGCGCAAGTCTTCTCTCCTTTTAGACACTTGCGCGACCAACTCCCAAACTTGCGCGAACCTATTTCCTTAGCCATATTTTGATCTTCTGATCTTGAAAAACATATGGCACGCAAGTTTCCTATACTCCAAGTCCACGGCGCGCAAGTCCCTTTGCCAAAAACACTTTTCTTCATTTGCCGATTTTCAGGCCCAAAAATTTGGAAAACACTGGAAAACAGCGCCACCTTGTATCTGTTCTTTTGTACCGCCTCCAGATCATCCATTCCTTTTATCGACGTTCTTGAATCAAACATGGATCATTGACCTCAGCTCTTGAACTCGACATTCCACCATGTAATCCTCTTTGTCAACAATCACAACTCAGATGTCCACTTTGTCAACAAACACAATCACCTCAAAAAGGTTCAATGATACCTTGAGGGATTTTTGCCCAACAATCTCCCCCTTTGGGTTTGTTGAAGACTCTTCCAAACAAAGATACGTCATTGATTCTTAAGCCTCCATTCGCCTCATTGCGATTCTGATAGCGACCAAGGATTTACTCAACACATACTCTAAGCCCACATGAGCAATGCTCGGCGTGAGAAACAAGAGTAAATGAAAAGTTCATCAATGAATAACTTTGTCTCTGACATCCACTGTTGACACCAAACACTGTCCAACACCACTCTTCTGCTTTTACCACAATCCTCAGCTGTCGTGATATCTATTCTTTGATCGATCATTTCTAGCATCGTCAGATTTAATATGCTCCCCCTTTCTGCTCAAAGCTTCAACACCTCATTATCCATACTTCCTGTGTTGTCCAAGCTAAGCTCTTGCTAAGAACGTTCAATTGGCTTCAACTCCCCCTATCTGGCTGCTCCGCCTGTCATCTTCTCCCCATATCATTCAAAATTTATCAACTCTCCACATTGTCTCCCCCGTGAACAATCACTTATTTTCTCCCCCTTTGTCAACGAACCCAATGGACAGTCCTTTGTAGTCTGTAACATAGTAGAGAACACATATCAGCATATGAGGGAAAAACACATCATACCTCAGGGAGAGGGGGGGATGTCTCGCACCCAGACTATTTCAAGTGCGGGGAATCGACTGAACTCCCAGAGCTAGTCGATGCCTCTCAAAAGCTTCCTTGGGTAAGGCCTTTGTCAGAATGTCTGCAACCTGTAGCTCTGTAGGAACATACTCCAACTTCACGATGCCCTGCTCAACCTTCTCCTTGATGAAATGATACTTGATCTCAATGTGCTTTGTCCTGGAATGATGGACAAGATTTTTGCTAAGATTTATAGAACTTGAGTTGTCACAATGGATTCCGATCGGAGACTTCACTTCAACTCCCATATCTTCAAGCTGCTGCTTCATCCACAATAATTGTGTGCATGCTTGAGTGGCCGCAATATACTCAGCTTCTGCGGTGCTCAATGAAATGCAATCTTGTTTCTTGCTTATCCATGAAATACACAATCCACCAAGATAGAATGCACCACCTGACATTGATTTTCTATCATCTGCTGAACCGGCCCAGTCTGCATCAGTATATCCCAATAACTCTGTCTGAGATTTGTCGTTGTATGTCAAGCCGAAGTCCACCGTTCCCTTGATATACTGAAGTATTCTTTTCACTTCAAGCATGTGAATTTCCTTGGGATTACTCTGATATCTCACTGCTTGGAATGTGGCGAAAACAATACTAGGCCTTGTTGCGGATAAGTACAGTAGACTTCCAATGATTTGCCTGTATTTTGTGATATTAACTGCCTTTCCGTCCTCATATTTTGATAATTTCATCCGGGTAGCAACCGAAGTCTTCATTTCCTTGGAATTATCCATTCCAAACCTTCTTAGAACCTCCTTGGCATATTTGGATTGAAAAATGAATGTTCCATTCCTTCCTTGTGTCACCTATAGACCAAGGAAAAACGTTAGCTCTCCAATCATTGACATTTCAAACTCATTTTTCATGAATTCGGAAAACTGTCTGCACTGAGCTTCATCTGATCCGCCAAAAATTATGTCATCGACATACACTATCACCATCATCTTTTGATTACTGTCATTGCTGAAATAGAGGTTGTAGTCAACTCCTCCACGCTGGAAACCAAGCTTCTTCAAGTACTGATCAAGCCTTCAGTACCATGCCCTTGGTGCTTGTTTCAGCCCATACAACGCCTTCTTCAGCCTGAAAACTTTGTTCTCATCCTCATGAATGAGAAAACCATCTGGCTGCTCAATATACACCTCTTCTTCCAGAACCCCATTCAATAATGCGGATTTGACATCCATCTGGAACACTTTGAACTTTCTTTGCACTGCTATGGGCAAAAATAATCTGATTGTCTCCAGCCTTGCAAACCAGTGCAAATGTCTCATCAACATCTATTCCCTCTATCTGGGAGTATCCCTTGCACATTAGTCGTGCTTTGTTCCGAATCACTATGCCATCTTCATTCATCTTGTTGCGATAGACCCATTTAGTCCTGATGACATTATTGTCTGCTGGCCTCGAAACAATCTCCCATGTTTGGTTTTTCTCAATCTGATCAAGCTCTTAGTTCATGGCCTGAACCCAGTTTTCATCTTCAGATGCATTAGAAAAAAATTTCGGCTCCACTTGAGACAAAAACGATGCTTGCTGTGATGATTTCATTCTTCGAGTCTGAACTGGAGCTGTTTGATCACCATTGATATTCTGCCTATCAATTTCAGCTCGACTCTTTGGCTTTCTCACAGACACCGACTTGACACTTTCCTCTTCATCATCAGTATATTCTTCTGAGTCAGCTTCTGCCACTTCTTCTCCCCCTGGGTTGCTTACCTCATCATCACTTTCATCCAGGAACTGTTCACTGGATCGTTGAGTATTCTGCTCATTTTCAACTATAGTTACATCATTGCTTTCAATGATTTTTCCCAGCCTTTTATTGAAACATTTATATGCTTTGCTTTTCCCGGAATAGCCAAGAAATATCCCTTCATCTCCGCGTGCCTCAAACTTCCTATGATGTTCTTTGTTGAGAATGAAACACTTACTTCCAAAGATTCGAAAGTACATCAACGTTGGCTTCATTCCGTACCACAGTTCATACGGAGTCTTCCCTTGCTTCAGACATAACAGGGACCTTTTTGAAACATAGACCGATGTCAAAACTGCTTCCTTCCAAAATTTCTCTGGCAGGTCCTTATCAATAAGCATTGTTCTAGCCATATTATTGAGGATCCGATTTCTCCTTTAAAATACTCCATTCTGTTGGGGAGTTCTTACTGATGAAACTTGATGCCTTATCCCATGTTTCTCGAGATAGTTTTCAACCTGACTGTTTGTAAATTCCGTACCGTTATCAGTACGAAACTTCAGAATTTTCTGCCCCAGCATCTTTTCTGATTCCCTTCTGTACTGCTTTATGCAACTGAACACCTCTATCTTATGGGTTATGATGAATACCCAGGCCATTATGCTATATTCATCAATGAAAAGAACATAGTACCTTTGCCCATTTATAGCTCGTGGTGAGATAGGTCCACATACATCAGCATGCACCAATTCGAGCACTCTAGTTGATTTCTGTTCCTTTGGCCTGTATGTATTTCTGATGATTTTCCCTTGTTGACAAGCATCACACGTATGAGTGTGATCACGTGATAGTTTGAGAAGGTCTCTAGCAGCATCACATTTAACGAGATCCTCCATATATGGTTGGCATAGATGACCAAGTCGCTTATGCCACATCTGGTTTTCTTCCTCTCTGGATAAAAGACAAGTATCTTCTTCCCCACCTACAAGATAGAGATTTCCCTTTGACCTTTTTCCCTGCAGAACAACTGCTCCATCTTTTCCTTTCACAACACACATCTTCTTGGTAAATTGGATAGAGTGCCCAGAGTCACATAGTTGACTGACACTGAGTAGGTTATGACTGAGATCCTCTACTACCAAGACATCAGCACGTCTCATCTCTTTGCCCCCAAACTTGGCTTTCCCTGAGCCAACAATCTTCAGGCCTTCATCATTTCCAAATTTGACAACTCTTTCTTTGTCATATTTGATGCCTGTAACAAGATCCTTATTACCCGTCATGTGGGATGTGAAACCACTATCAAGGATCCAAACACCAGATCGATCTGATGCTTTAAGGGTAATCTGCGCCACCACAGCCTTCTCGTTTTTCTTCTTCTTGGTCCATACTTTTTCTTTCACACTCGGCATGGATTGAGGCTTCTGTTCTCTCTCAGAGTATGATGGACCACCCTCATCTTGCAGAGCTGCAAATCTGTTCTGAACTTTTAACTCACTTGTTGGATTATTGATCTACTGCTTGCGAACATTTTGATTATTCTTTTACACATTTCTCTGAATGGTTGAAGTGCAATACCTAGCCATGTTTCCAAATCCTCCGCACCAAAAACAGTGTCCTTCAAAATGTGTTCTGGAAAACCGTTCTTTGTTTGGCTGCCATCTCTGTTCATGTTCCCTTCTGTATCTCTTGGCTATGGAACACACATACTGTGAATGTCCCATTTTCCCACAGCAATAACACCTGATATAGGATGCATTCCCTCGTGATATTTCAGCACTATGATTTCCCCTTTGGGATCTCTAAATAGTCTGATTCTGTTTTGTTCCCAAATCAACCTTCACTTTCGGGATGAGTGCTTGCGGTCTGACTGCAATATTCGCAACTTTTATTTCTTGACTAAGCCCAGAAATGACCTTAACATCTGAGCTCAATTGCTGTTTCTTCCCTACTGAACTTCTAGGCTCCGCTTTCATCTTCTCTGTCTTCTGAATAGCCTTTTTTTCGGATATCACATTGGGGGTCAAGAGTTTATCTTGATTCTTATGTTTTTGTCGTAGACTGACCACTTCTTCTTCAAGCTCTTTGATACATCTAACCTGCTCCTTTCCTGTGTTAGTCAAACAATCAATTTCCTTCTTTTGTTCCTCAATTTTAAGCTTATACTCAACAATATTTTCTGAGCACTCTGGTGTTGAGGATTTTAGTCTTTCAATTTCTTCTAACAGCTCAGACTTTTCTTCATCCTGTTGTTGCATATAGAGTTTGGCATCACGAACCACTTTATTGGATTTCTTCATTTTGGCTCTCCAAACATCTATATCCTCAAGAGCTGCTTCCAATTCGGCTTCCATATCAATTCTACCTTCAATTTCTTCTTCTTCTTTAGCATCAGCTTCTTCTCCCTTTTGAGAACTACCAACAATTGCCACCAAGGCATTTACCCCACGATCTCTGCAATTTTCTATTTCCTCAACTTCTTCATCCTCAGACTCATCTGAACTTTCAAATTCTTGTGAAAGAAGATTCTTTTTCTTGAAGAAATTTCTCTTGAATTGTTTCTTCCCTTTTACAAAAGCTGAATTCTTCTTTTTGGGAATTTCAACGTCATCATCATCATCATCATCTTGAAACTTCTTGGGGCATCTTGCCGCAAGATGACCAACCTTTCCACATCTAAAGAATGCTAGTGGAAGTTTACCTTTAAACTTTCCTCTTCCTCTTTATAGATTTGAAGAAAGGAATGACATCACCTCATCTGTCTCTTCTTCTTCATTAGAATCTTCAATGGTGAGCTTCTTCATGGTCTTAAATGCCACCTCTTTAGACTTCCCCTTTTCCACAGCCTCATTATCATCGTTCCTCATTTCATATGCAACCAAGGTACTGTGAAAATTGTCCAATGTCAGCTCTTTTGGATCTTTATCTTCTAGTACTGAAACTTTCGGACTGAACCGAGGTGGAAGTTTCCTCAATACGCGCTTTACAATATTTATGTCTTCAATGACTTCTCCAAGACCTCGCATATCTTCCACAACAATGTTTACCCTATCAAAGAATGCGTCAACAGACACATTCGGGTTCATTTTCAGATCTTCATATTTGTTCCACAACACATGCAGCTTTGCCTCTCTGACTTTTGTGTCCCCTTCATATATATTCAAAAGCTTTTCCCACATGGAATGTGACGTTTTGCATGAAATCACCTTTGTGTAGATGGGATTGGAAAGGGCTCCTCCTAAGGCATTGATTGCTTTGGAATCAGCATTCAACTCTCTATGTTCAGCCTCTGATAAGGCACCACTATTAATATCATCTGTGATACCATGCATAGCTGCTGAAAACACATCCATTCCCAAGGATAGGAAATAGTGTTGCATCCGATTCTTCCATATCTGAAAATTATATCCATCGAAGATAGGAATCCCTTTATGATTGGTTACCTCCATTGAGAGAAGAACAACTTTCAACCTCCCTCTGATACCACTTGTTAGGTCCACTAGGCTTGACACCCTGAGAGGGGGGGTGAATCAGGGTATGACTAATTAAAAATCAATGCCCGTTCTGATCTTGTTTCGCTGTCAAGCAAAACACTCTTCTCTCTTTTTCCTGCTGCACGATATAAACAGAATGTAAAGCAAGCACAGGACAACAATTTTACTTGGTTCACCGCTAAGGGCTACGTCCAAGGAGCATACGCCGACAGGTTGCCAGTCGTACCAAATTCCACTAATCTTCACTAGATGTAGATTACAATATTCGGGCTAGATCACTTCTATGCCCAGGCTCACTGCCTTTACAATGTTTAGGGTCAGCTCACTGCTTTCCCAAGAGTCACTCCCTGTTTCTCTCTCTCTGGATCACTGCCGGTGGAGAGGATCACCTTCTTCCTCTTCCTAAGCTCACTGCTCTTGGAAGGAATCCACTCACAGTTTATAGACCTGTAGGTCCCTTCATTTTCATGAGTGAATGCATCTTCCTCTGTGTGTAGATGCTCTGTTGAAGTACAACATTCACCCGTAGATGAATATCTCTTTGCACCGAAGGTATCGGGCAAACTTCCAGCTTCCACGCAGCCCCAAAACACTGCTGGAACAAAACTTACTTGGCGCGCAAGTAAACCTCGGCGCGCAAGTCACAACGGGCGTGCAAGTCCTCCTCAGACACTTGCGCGACTCAAGCTTCCTCAACTCCAAACTTGCGGGACTCTCTTCCTTTTACGCCCAAACCAATATTGGCGCTTAACTGCCAACCGGCGCGCAACTTCTAACACCGGCGCACAACTTCAACCACTGGCGCGCAAGTCCCACCTGCGCGACCACACACACCACTTGCGCGACCACCACACCTGCGCGACGGGAGCTCTCGTTTTGAACTACGGTGAAAAATGAGGAGGAGTGGTCCAGTATTTATAGGCAATCTGACCACCCTGTGCGACGACGCGCAAGTCACCTGCGCGACCCAATCACGGCGCGCAAGTCTTCTCTCCTTTTAGACACTTGCGCGACCAACTCCCAAACTTGCGCGAACCTATTTCCTTAGCCATATTTTGATCTTCTGATCTTGAAAAACATATGGCGCGCAGGTTTCCTATACTCCAAGTCCACGGCGCGCAAGTCCCTTTTCCAAAAACACTTTTCTTCATTTGCCGATTTTCAGGCCCAAAAATTTGGAAAACACTGGAAAACGGCGCCACCTTGTATCTGTTCTTTTGTACCGCCTCCAGATCATCCATTCCTTTTATCGACGTTCTTGAATCAAACATGGATCCTTGACCTCAGCTCTTGAACTCGACATTCCACCCTGAAATCCTCTTTGTCAACAATCACAACTCAGATGTCCACTTTGTCAACAAACACAATCACCTCAAAAAGGCTTCAATGATACCTTGAGGGATTTTTTCCCAACAATAACATATATATATTTATATAAAATAATACTTATTTTTTTTATTTTTTATTTTTATTTATATTATAACACATCTATATTATAATTATTTTATACATTTATATAAATTAAATATTTTATATATGTATTTACATACATTTGAGTAAATATATTTTATAATTCTACTTATGTTAAGTATATACACATTATATTTATATATTTATAAATATATCTATATAAACTATTTATATACTTAAATACATATTTATATTATATATATATTATTTATTTAATATATTTATTTAATGTATTTAAAAATATATTTATATAATATCATTAAAAATATATTTATATAATTCATATAAAAATATATTTATATAATGTATTTCAATACCGATATTTATTATTATGTACACTAACATATATTTATTTGTATTAATTTTAGAATATTATGAGATAAACATATATATGAAATAGAATTGATAAAAATATTTATATAATGAATTTGAATACAAATATTTATTGTTATGCAAATTAATATATATATATATATTTATATATATATCAATATATATAATATAATTTTATAATTTTATTTACATTAATATATATGTATTCAAATAAATATTGTTGTATAATATTAGGTACAATAATAAATATATTTCTGTATAAATTATATATCATATAATATAAATTATATATAATATAAATGAATTAATATATTATTTAAAAACATATTTATTATTATATTAATATAAACAAGAAAAACTACAAGCTTGGATTTTTATAAAATATATTTTTTAAATAAATAATATTTTTGTATATATTTATATAATTTGTTTTGGATTTTATATTAAATATATTTCATATTATTTGAAATCCAATTTAAAAAAATTAATCTATATTAATGTACATAAAATTAAATAATTATATTTATGTATATATATGAACACTATTAAATAAAATCATATAAATATTATAAAGTATATGTTTAGATAATATTTTAAAATACATCTATATTTTGTTTTTTAGTTATATATATATATATATATTGTAATTTTTTCTAATTAGTGGGGGTTCAAACACCCTCTAATTCAAGACACTATAGGGGGTTCTGAACCCCCACTAATTTTATATATTAGCAGATGTTATGAACCACCATTAATCTCATTGACTAGAGGCAGTTATCACCACCTCTATTTTCTTCAAATAAAGGATGTGGAAAACCCCTTGTAAAATCCCACTAGATATTAAAAAAATAATGTTTAAAGATTTAAAGGGGTTTCTCAGCACCCTATAAATTTTATGATTACTGAGGGTCAAAAATATCCCCATATAAATTATATAATAAATAAATGTATAGGGGGTTAATAACCCCCTCTAAATTCTATTATTATAGGGGGTTGTGCCTAACCACCTCTAATCCGAGAGAAATTGAATTTAAAGGGGGTTGGGAAAACCCCCCTAAACCCTATAATAACCTTATTTCTTTACAGAGTAAATCGTTCACTAATATATCACATAATGAACCGATTTCATGTGGGAGATCCCTAACCCTTATCTGTCCCACTAATGATGGTGGGTGATTCTATACCCTTATCCATCACAAATGAAAATGAACACGCAAAAACATTATGCCAAAAACTAATGCCGCAACAACCATTTCTACAATTCCAAAAAACTATGTTTTTATTGATATCCTTTAAAAACAACTTCAATAAAACCAAAATTTTATTAAAAACATTTTCCATATATCAAAACCAAACAATCATTTTAAAATCACTATTTGTAAATCATGTAACCTATTCCTCTTTCCAAAAAAATTCTCAATTTCTACAATTCTATAAACCATCACCAAAGAGGGTTTACTGCAATAAATTCACCACAATTTCAAAAATAAATGTTAATCAAAAAAATAAATTTAAACTAAAACAAAAATTTATAAATAGAGGTGTCTATAGTGAATCCACCTACCATAGAAAACATAGAAAAAAGGAAAACCTCATGAAAATTTTAATAGAAACTAGTTGAATTTCCAAAAACTACCATATATCTCCTCCCCTATCAATAAAAAATTCATACATAATCATATTTTTCACGAAGTACCTTAGATATATTCACATCATACATATTTCTAATAAACATAGAGAGAGACCGGGATGTATATCTATGGAAAACCATCAAGAAAAACCATAATGCATGACATAAAATGATATCCAGGATTCAACACCCCATGAAAAACCTCAGGATCACATTCAAATAAATAGGTAAAGCTTCTTATACATTGAGAAGATGAAATCCATGATTTGGGTTTAAATGAAATAAGAAATAGTAATTAAAACATAAAACCCAAAAAGATATAATTTTTGTGGATTATTTTTAAAAATGTGCATTATTAGTCGAACTGTTAGAAAAATCGTGTGCTAATTGTGTTCTAGAGACTACCCCAATGGGGTTCCTTACATGATTGTATTGAATGATTTACAAACCCTACACCAACCATGTAAAATCCCACTGTCTAAGTTTTCATGGTTTCTACAGGGAGGCTACACGGTTCAGTCAAATCATCTTCTTTAACTGTGGGGCTACCCAGATCCCTTTCTAACATAGTTGATAGTTTACTTGATAAGTTTTCGGGTTTCAACTAAATGTGTATCAACCTTTCACCCTTATAAAATTCCCTCAAACATTTACAAATTCTTATAACACCTCCCAAAATTAACCCAAAATCTTTATATATATAAAATATTTAAAATAAGTGTTACATAATTGATTTTTTGGGTGAAAAATTATCCCCACCATTTATCTAATCATCCTTGGAGTGTAGCACACCATCATTTTCCCAAAGGATTTAAATCCATTTCTCAATCATTTCCCTCTCACATTCCCATGTCTCTTCTTAAATCTAACCAAGTTACCACAAAACCCGCACCAAAATGATGAATTTCTATGCAATATATTATTTTGCCTATCTACAATCTACATTGGGATATGTACTAAGGAATCAGCCAACTCTACCTCAACATGATATCGTCAAATCACATGGTCTAGATTCGGTTGATTATTTTTCAACAAAGATGCATGAAACACATCTTTCACAACAATAATCCAAGCTGGAAATTCAAACTATTATTCCACCTCACCAACTCATTCCATTATCTTGAATTTTTTAAGTATCATGGATATAACTTTCAAGGACTTCCAAAATATCAATGTCCAATACATGGAGAGATCATATAGAACCCATGATCACTCACCCTATAAGACAACGACTATCAAAGATGAAAAAATTATTATTTTTGAAGAGTTTGATCTGTCTCTTTCTGTTTTCTGATTAGCTTATTCTTCATTATTATTTACTGGACAAGGCTCATCCCTTCAATTGAAGTCTCACATATTTCCACCAAACAAAGTGGAGAACAACATTGATGCCCATACAGTGCTTTAAAAAAATCCATATGTATGGAGGCCTGATAATTTTTCATAAATAAGAACTACACCTTTATTGCATTCTTTTCCCATTATCCACCAATATCCATAACATAAGCCAGTAAAATGTCTTCAAACATTTTTATTTTCCTTTCATATTTCTAATTTATTTTAGGATGATACATTGTACAAATGTTCAACTAATTCCCAAGGTATTTATGTAAGGATTTATACAAATGAGATGTAAACATCATATTTGTATATGAAAATACTAAAATATATATTTCATTCCTCTTTACCACTTCTCTGTTATAAATTTTAGACAGGTCCTACACAATAATATATTCATGAATAAGAATGAAATGATATAACTTTGAGAGTTGGTCCACTATCACCCACATGGAATGGTGTTTTTAAGATTTCATTGGGAGACCAGTTAAAAAATATATAACAATATAATCCCATTTATAAATAAGAATAGCTAAATACAACTACATACATGTTGGTCACTGATGCTCAACCTTAACTTGATGACATGTTAAGCATCTCCAAACATCCTTATCCAACTTTCATTACATACAAACCCACAAAAACTATTATTTCAATGGCTTATTAATCTACAATATTCTAGGATGATGAAAGCATTTTCAATGGGGGTAAACATGAAGAAGTTGTTCTTGAAAATCCATATTTATGACTATATAATTTCTAAACCACAACACTGAACTCTCATCCTACCTCCATCCCTCAATGGTCTCCCCACCATTGAGTTTTGAGCTCATAGCAAAACATTCTTCATCTGATGTATGTGCCTACATAACTATCCTAAAAAAATCAAGAACTAATGAAACAAGAAGAAAACCTCCAAAATCACCTTGATCTCACATTATAATTTCAAACCATCTTGGACAGACATAAACTACCTCTCATTTGATGCTTCTTTTTCCAACTACGCATATAAATTTCTACTTAATGCATCTTCCACCTAATTTTCCTTTACCCTATGTATACTTTATGTCAAAGTCAAACATTTGTATATAATTCATATGTATTCTTTGTCTCAGGGTGAAATCTATTTGTGATAAAATTTTCTTAAAGAACATACAATCAGTAAACAAAATATATTTTCCACTAAAGAGGTAATGATGACATGTATTCAAATAATGGACTACAACATTGAGCTCCAAATCACATGTTGGATAGATCATCTCATACACCCATAATTGCCTTGAGCCATCTGAAACAACATGATCTCCCTCCATGAGAACACATCCAATCCCAAATCTTAAGGAATCAAAATAAACTATGTAGCCTTGTCCCGACTCTAGTAATATCATCATCGGTGCCGATGTATGAAGAACCTTTAGCACATAAAAATACATTTGGATTTCATTTTTCAATTTCAATAGTCCATTCATATTTTTCAATGTTTTAAATGGTTAAGCTAGTATTGATAATTAATGAACTAAATCTTGGTAATAAATAGGTAGAATAAGGAGGATATGTATCTCAATAACATTATTTGGTGGTTAGAAAGAGATCAAAAACTCTATCATTTGTGGATCAACATAAACATGTATTTTAGAAATTACATGCCCAATAATGTGTACTTCTTGTATCCAAAAATCATACTTTGAAAATTTGTAATACAAGTGATGATATGATAGCCTATGGGGAATCGTTAATTTTTATGGGGCTAACCAAATTTTGTAATTTATACAAACTCATACAACCTAAAAAAATATGTAGTATCTAGTAAGTCCAAGTTTCAAACCCATAGGGATAGAGTGTAGGTTGAAAATTAATTCGTGAAGAAAATTGAAATTTAGTAATTCGTTTGAGAAAAGAGTAATAACAATAATGATGATTTGGGTTTCAATTAATATGTTATGCATGTCATATTCAATAATTTTTAGTTTCGTGTTCCATGAATTCAATTATTATAGATTTATTTAGGTTTGGTGTCGAAATTGTGTTAGCAGGGATCCTTGGTCTTGGTATGATTCCCTACTCCTATGATTGGAAAATTAAAATGGAAATCTACTAGATTAATTCATAGATATATGTGACCTAAAAAGTTGTTTAAGCACAATCAGCTAATCTTGATTATTGTTCATACACAAACTAAGCTGATTAATCGGTGCAAAAAATAATACTCTACAAATCACAAGCGATGGTTGAAAAATTAAAAAAGGAGATTGGAATAGATAAATCTTGTTTACAACAATACAAAACATGAATAAAATAAATAAAATAATATGTAAGCACACATCCCCACTATGATTACATCACCCAATACAAATGGACTACTTGCTCATGTTGAGAGGGACTGTCATGGGTACCCAAAGAGGAATGGTGGCGAATAGGGGCTCTAGATCATTCGGTGGTAGTCCGTCGGCATCGGCTGGCCTTCATCAGTCCTAGATTACATCATAAGGGCTTCCAAGGCTTGTATTTATAGTTTTTTACCATAATAATCCGTGACCCATGTCAATTTATTTTTTTTCACGTCGACGTCGCCAGAATGATTACTTGGGTTACACATCCTATACATTAGATTTTATTTTTCCTAAAAAAACTCAAATATGTGGATGTTTCATGGACTGTTATACTTTTGTCACGATGTATTATAATAGTAAATGATGTTTAATTTTATTTCTCATTGTGTATGCACATCACGAATTGTCAGGTTCATATGTATTTCACTTTAAATGGACATGATGTGTACTCCCATTACATGACATGTCATCATTTTTCATCAGTTTCTAGATCCTCTTCATCGTCACAATTTGGTTATGCGCCCCTTCACTTTTTTCATGGCAAGACGGGTCGTTCAACTAATATTTCCTTCTCTTTCCTTTATTTTTTCACAAATACATCATTTCATGCCATAAAAAATAAAAAAAGTCCAATCATTCCAAAATTAGCATGAATAATAATTTAAATACAATATTAAATAAAAAAACTCTCAAATTTATTCATGAAATACATGTCTCATGATACCTCAAGACTCCCAATACTATAACCAAGTCTTTCTCATGCTTATACCTTTACCTTGAATACACTAATATTTCATCCACAAACACCGCCCCAAATAAATTCATATATTACTGAGGTAAAAGACTCATAATTTCCATAAATACTATATGAGAATTTTTAAAATCTAAATTCATTACTAGATATTCATAATGAACATATCTTCATGTGAACGTTATCTTTGGAATAAAATCCTTATGAACCTGTAATTGGAGATAGCCTGATCACAAGTTAATCATAGAGCACCGTTTATCTCCCCTCAATTGGATGAATAGATCTCGAATGTGTGGATGTGGATACATATTATTAATTTTAACTTGGCTATGCATATGATTATCCGCACAAAAACAAAGAGTACCATCAACCTTTTTAAAAAAAATAGGTGCTTCCCACAAAGATGTGATCGTCTAAATGAAGCCTTTGTTTTCCATCTCTTACAACTAAAATTTCAATTCCCATTAATTATATTGTTTACATTTTATAATATAGAAGAAAAATAGGACTTGTCCCTAGAAGAAGATCAATCATATACATTACTTCTATAATAAGTGGAAACCTTAAGAAATTTTTGCGAAACACATCTGTAAACTGATAAACCAATACTAGAAAACTATTACTCTTGATATAATTAACTGAGTCCAAGTCAAATATTCCAAGTGGTATGAGATCATTCCAACCAATGGGGCTAACTATATTTTCCCTGATCTAGGTGCAACTCAACGGGTTCCCCGAACCCAGTTGGTCACATGACCTCAAGCGAATTTCCCCAAATGCCAGAGGCTGCTGACTAGCAGCGAGGGCCCAGGTCTGATAGTGGGGAAACTATGCCCTCATTTTTCAATGAGTAATGAAACATAACAAAATATAATCATACAAATTGGAAGTAGTAAACAATACCAAATATGGAATGTACAATAGTACAGAAATAAATAAATTACCAACAGTCAAACATAATGATGCAATATGTCCCTAAGTATAGGAAAGCAGCCAAAACTGGATTAACTGCAATATAAAGCAATACAATACAAGGTAGAAATACAGAAAATCAAAATAAACAGCACAACAAGAACTTAGAAGCATCACAAGACTATGCTCGGTCCCATGCTCTCCTACTAATCTACAATAATCAGGTACCTGTATAGGGACTCTTACCCTTATCTACACATGAAACAATATAATCTGTTTGGGCCCAAGACATGACCCAAATAGGGTGTGAGAAATAAATCCCAGTAGGCAAACACCAAAGTCACGTGCCAAACTGTCAGTGAATTTGTGCAAAATCAGTGTGCAGTAATGGAAAAGAAGTAAACTAGGATGTACTCAAAAGCAGCTAGTCCTACCAATTCAATTTCCATTCAATTATTTTTTAACAATTCAATATAATTGAATTATAAGTTCTCGGGACTCAACCTATGTCGACAATCTCTTATACAGTGCCACAACAAAAACCACAACAACTATCTAACTTGAACAAGGTAAAACAATACCATGCATGTGCTTTAACTTGGTTGGTATAATACATAAAATCCCCAAAGTGAATATACGAAGTAAACAATTTCCTAAGACATAATAATCCTTATCCCTCAGGCTAAACATAATCTTTCCCTCTGGCCAAACCGAACCCTTCCCTCATGCCTTGACCTTAGGTGAAACCGAAACGAAACTCTCAGGTGAGTGCCCTAAAGCATGGAAGTTATAGCCCTCAGGCATATGAAATGTTTCCCTTAGGCTAACAAACAATTTCCCTTAGGATGAATTGACCCTTTCCCTCAGACTGAATAGTACCTTGCCCTCAGGCTGATCAGAACACTACCCTCATGCTAAATAAAGTAACCGGGACAATCCCAACACATAAGCAAGCATTATATACATTTTCTCTCAGGAAAACATAAATCATGCTATAATCATGGCATACCCTCGGGTATCCTGGCCAAACATCTAAAGAAGGGAACGAACCCACTGGGTGGCCCTAGATCCATGAAATGATCCCAGATAGCAGTTTATAAATATTCATTAAATACCTATGCAATTCTAGGCATTTAATTAGTCAAGGCCTTAGCCATACAACACCCCAAACATGGGCGCATAGCATAACGGTACACAAAAACAACATGAAAGTTGGAATTAAAAATCAGACCACCTACCTCGATCTCCCCTGATCGATCTTCGTGAACTACACATTCCAAAACAACTGGGAATGGCTTAGATCTTGGATAAACATTTATCCATTCAGACATAAATAACATCCCCTCAGTAAATAATTGGTAATAACAGATCAATTAGAAGGAAGGTCTTACCCGAATGGTTCAAACAAGATCGACGACGGATGAAACAGATTCCC
The DNA here is from genome assembly GCA_963277665.1 of Viscum album. Lineage (NCBI taxonomy): Eukaryota > Viridiplantae > Streptophyta > Magnoliopsida > Santalales > Viscaceae > Viscum > Viscum album. Next base: position 2,083,966,255 of record OY728136.1, on the reverse strand, counting down.
GGTGTGCGATCAGATGCTCCTCCAAGATCCATTTTCTCCTCCTTCACTCCAAATGATCTAACTTCGTCCTCTATCTAATGAGGAGTATACTTCCCGTTTTAAGAAAAAAACAAAAAAATGACACGGCGTGTACTCTCAAGTACACGACATATACTTTTAATTTTTTATAACTGTTCCACTGGCAATTAATTCTAACCTTCACACTATTTATCTATAGACAAGAGTACACAACATGTATTTCTAAGTACAAGGCGTATACTATTTCTCCACTAGCAGCTACTCCCACCTTTTTACTATTCACCTATCGACTGATCATACGGCGTGTAAATACCAAGTATATGGTGTGTAGTCAATTTTTACCCCATTCATCGCAAAGAGGCCTACATTCCCTATATACTCATCCCACATGGAGTGTAGATAACTACATGGCGTGTACCCCAAAAATTTGGGATTTTCCCTTATTTTACTTATTTTCTTAAAAACAATTAAGGAAAAAGGAAAAGAAGAAACCCATACCTTAAAAATAAGAACCAGGTTCTTAGAAAATTCCCCCATAAAGAAATTCCTCCCTGAATTTCCATTCCATGGGTGGTGAAGATAAAGCTATGAAAAACTCTAGCCACTGAGCACGTACGTTGGTCTCTCACTCCATGGTTTCATCCTAGACTCGACCATGCTTCTAGAGCACCAGTACGAGAGGAACTGAATGACCTCGGAGAACATTCTTTCTCATGTCATCAATATGAATCAGATTCTCCTCAAAGTATAAATCGACCTGATGTTCATCCTCCTCGGGCTTAAAAACGTGAGATGTGTCTGATTGATAACGGTGTAGCTGATATACATGGAAGACAACGTGCATGGCCCGGTACCTCTGCGGTAACTGCAACCGATAGGAAACCAACCTGACTCTCTCCTGAATCTCAAATAGTTCCAAATACCTTGGTGAATGTTTACCCTCTCTCCTGATCTGCCTGTGTCACAACTTCAGCAAAACATGAAAGAAAACATGATCCCCGACCATGAACACTATGTGTTGTTTATGGTGATCAGTATAAGATTTCTGAAGAGACTGTGCAGTATCCATCCACTTCTGAATCAACTGGACCTGCTCTGATGTATCCTACACGAGACGTGGTCCCAGTAAAGCAACCTCACCTACCTCCAACTTGCTCAAATGTTTTTTGAATGGCCTACCATATAAATCCTCATACGATGCCATCTCTACAGTTTCTTGGAAACTATTATTGTAGAAAAACTCGAGCAGGGGTATGTGCTTCTCCCAGTAGCCCCCAAAGTATCAGATGCATGCACGCAACATGTCCTCCAACACCTTTATCGTACGCTCTGACTGGAAATTGGTCTGAGGGTGGTAAGATGTTCTCAGAAGCACCTGTGTACCCAGTGCCCTCTGAATACTCTGCTAGAAATGAGACATAAACTGGGTGTCCCTATCTGAAATGATAGAACGAGGAACCCCATGAAGACATACCACCTCTTGGATATAAAAACTTTCGAGATCATCAACATCGAAGGTCTCCCTGATTGGTAGAAAGTGATCTACCTTCGTATGTATATCCACAACAACCCACATGAGACCACTACCCCGAGGTGACCTCGGCAACCCGGTCAAAAAATCCATCACGAATTCATCCCATTTCCAATCTAGAATGGCTAATTTCTATAACAGTCTGGTTGGCCTCTGATACTCCTCCTTCGACTGCTGACATGTGGAACATCTCGCAACAAAACTAGCTACCTCTCGTCTCATACCCGGCCATCAATAATGACGTCTCAAGTCATGGTACATTTTGGTAACTCCGGGATGCATTTCCCAAGTTGAGGCAGGAAATTCCCGCATCAACTCCTCGCGTATATCCCCTGGAACCCACACTCATCCATGGATACATAGTACATCATCATCGCCTATCATCCTACCAGGAGGACTATCCTCACTTTCCACCGACTCCCGTAAAAATTGGCCATCAGAATCTCATAGCTATCTCATCCTCACTCTCTCCATGAGGGTAGAAGTCACAGCTAAGGATGAATGATAGGCTCACCCCTGAAAATTGTTCACCTCCAAATGAATCACAATGAATAAATCCACAAGCTACCACTCACCACTCACCTCTGACACTACCTGTATCTGAGTCCTCCTACTTAGTGCATCATCTACTGCATTACCTTTACCAGGTGTATAGGCATGCTTGATGTTTATGGAATGAAGGTATTTGACCCAGCTTTAATGTCTCAAATTCAGGTCATGGTGGGTAATGATATATTTGAGACTTTTGTGGTCTGTAAAAACCACAAAATGTTCTCCGAAGAGATAATTTCTCCAACAACATAATGCATGATCAACTACAGCCAACTCTAGATCATGCGTCGAGTAATTCCTCCAATTTATTCTCAACATTTGAGACCCGTACGTAACTACTGGATCAACCTGCATCAACACTGCTCCCAGCCCAATACTTGATGTATCACAGTAAACTGTATTGATATACCCTTTGTCTGGAATTATCAGGATTGGTGCTGATGTCAACCGTCCACCCAGTTCCTAAAAGGCTATCTCACATGTTTCTGACCAAATGTACATCACACACTTCTTAGTCAAATCCATCAACGACGCTGATATGTGGGAGAAGTCCTTTATAAAGCATTTGTAGTAACTAGCCATCCCTAAGAAACGTCGTATCTCTATCACATTCTTAGGCTGCTCCCAGGAAACTTCAGTTCTAACTTTCTCTTAGTCTACCTCAACTCCTACATTAGAGATAATATGAACTAGGATGTGTATCTGTCCATCCAAATGTAGCACATTGAGAGAATAACATATAGTTGATGCTCTCCCAGTGTACTAAGAACAATCTCAAGATGGGTAGCATGGTAATGTCGAGTGTGAGAGTAAAAAATGATATCATCCATGAAGACTACCACATAAGAATACAGATATAGATGGATCACATGGTTCGTCATATCCATGAAAACTACTAGTTCATCTGTCAGTACGAACGACATAACCAAGTACTCATATATACCACATCTGCTCCGAAAAGCTGTAAGCTGTATGTCTGATGGTCTAACATGTAACTGATCATATCCAGATCTCAAGTAAATATTCGAGAACACTTGTTCTCCTCTATGTTGATCAAAAAGATCATCAATCCTTGGCATGGTATATAGGTTCTTGATCTTCAACTCGTTCAACTTCCAATAATCCACACAGAGTCGGAGGGTACCATCTTCCTTCTTCGCAAACAGGACAGGCGAACCCCAAGGAGATGTACTGGGTCGAATGAAAACATTTTCCTACAACTCCTCCAACTGCCTCTTGATCTCCTGAAATTCTGGTGTAGCCATCCTATAAGGGGGAATAGACAGTGGTTGAGCTCCTAGAAAAGTCTCAATAGAGAAATTCAATTTTCACTCTGGAGGAAGAACTGAATTGTTGTCTGGGAATACATACCTAAAATGATAAACTACTAGAGGGAAATCATTCTGGAATGTTCGCTGGTCATCTAGATATAAACTCCCAATATGGGCTATCACTCCACAGCACCCATGATTCTTGATTCCAGCTCGGCTCACCTGGACATCCCATTCCCCCTTTTATAGAAACTCTCAACCCTCTAGTGATGTGAAACTCAGCCTTTGACGACAGGAATCTACAAAGGATCGAAATGGTACCCACCAGTCCATACCGAGAATGACATCATATCCTGTCATCTCCAAGAAATAGAGTTCCCACAGAAAGTGACACCCACCAACCTCTAGGTGGCACTCCTTCCACTGATTCACACCTACCATTCTAGTCCCCAACGGAGTGTCTAGAGTCATAATATCATAAGAATAAGAAAAACTGAGACCAAGGCTCTCCATAATGTGCATAGATATAATGCTACGTGTAACACCCATATCGAAAACTACAGAAGACAAAACAAAAGCAACTAGAATAAAACCACTGACAGTAGAAGGTCTGGGATCCTGCTCCTACTCAGTCTACTGCACTGCATATTCCTCACTAGTGTTGTGACCCTGCGACATAGACTGGCTACCCTGATCTGGCCTGCCCTACTGCCTCTAAGACCTTGGTGTCTGAATACCCCGACCACAACCACCACCTCTGCCTGAACGTCCCGATGTATTCCAATTCCTTGATTGGTAAGAAGATGATGGTCCTGTTCCCGCAAACGGTGTCTGCACAGAACCCTTCTCACTAGCCACTGGTGGAAATGCTCTGCAAAAACACTACAGAGGATTCATCTTGCCGTAAGCTCGGCACTCCATTGGGTCACGTGGAGACTAAGGTCTCTTGTTCCCTTTCTTACCACACTTGTAGCACATAACTGAGACACATGTAGAATTCCTCTCTCTAGTACTTCCACCTAGAGATAATTCCATCTGCCTCTTCCTTTTACCAGTATAAATAGTACAAAAAACTGGTGCCGAACCGCCGTGGCCTGCACCACTAGCTTCTTGCAAGTTCTACTTAATAATAAGTGCTTGATTCACAATAGAATGAACTATATGAAACCAGAAAACATTCACCAGCACATGAATGTCATATCGGAGACCATACTCAAATCGTTTATCCCTCAACGTCTCATCACCCACTAGAACAGGTGAAAAACGTTCTAGCTCGGTGAAGTGGGGATAATAGTCCATCACTGATATAGCGCACTGCTATAGATTCCTGAAATCTCAAGCTCTATCTGGGATCAGCATCTCTGGGAAGAAAAAGTCATAGAAGACATCCTGAAAATCTACCCATGCCATGTCTCAGTGATGCTCGGTCTGGGTGGTAACATCCCACCATCTATTGGTGGAGTCATGTAGCTTGTATGTAGCGAGCTTGACCCTCCGCCATGGAGGCGTATCTAGATGCTCGAAGATAGTCTGCATAGAACCCATCAAGGACACCACAGATTGTGGTCCGCCATCCCCTATAAATGTAGGTGGATGCTGCTGCTAGAATTTACGCATTAGCTCTACCATAGATGTGGAAGCTGACAGTGCTCCCTGGAAAGTCTGCATAAACCGCATAAAGCCTTCACAGAACTGCGCTTCCACGACTGTGTCCGTTATAACGGCTGGCGCTGCATCTAGCTTTGCTGGAGGATCCATCAGTAGCCCATGGCCTACCATATCTAGAGTATAATCATTTCCTCTCTCCTGGAGAACAAATCATGGTCGTCTTGGTGACATGACTCTATGAGTTTAAACACACATATGAGATTAAGATCACCAAGGACTGAAAACAATGAGTGTAATAAGGGAACATGAGAAATAAAACATTCAAGTCTTACTAAACAAGACTACATGACGTGTGTAATTACTACACTGCATGTTCCCTAAATTCTTTCACATGGGCATGTACTTCATCCAAAACTGGTCATGTAACACCCCCAAACACACGGCATGTACGTGAATTTTCTACCCCTTCCCGAGTCCTTCTACACGGCGTATCCACACGACTCTCTTTTGAATGAGACTACCCGGCATGTATAAGGTCTACATGGTGTGTACTAGAAGAGCTTCACAGACCCATGTTGTCCATTACATGGTTGGGAACACAGCTCAGACTACATGGCGTGTTCCAGATAGATACGGTGTGTACTGTGTAGATTCTAACTACCTAGGTTGTTAGAGACATGGTCGGTTACTCAGCTGACACTACACGGCATGTTACACCCGCACACAGCATGTACACCACACCATTTCCCCTGCCCCATGGCCAAGTCCACATGATCTTTCAATGGTCAAGACTATAAAGTGTGTCCCTGAGGTACACAACATGTTTAAGAGGAGGTAACACCGACCCGTGTTTGTTAGCTACACAGACGGGTCACCAGGTCAAACTACACGGTGTGTTCATCATTGAAACGGCGTTTATAAGCTCAGATTTCTCCACCCATGTTGTTAGTTACATGGAAGAAACAGGTTCAAAACAACACAACGTGCATAATAACTACACGACGTGTTCCTTCAAGTTTCACTATCCCATGTTTCTGCTTACATAGCCTATGACACGGGTAGAAACTACACGGCGTGTACATACGGTACACGACGAGTACTTAATTTTTTTCTATTTCTTCCTGAAATAATAGTAAATGGGATGTAATCAAATTTACATACCATGTATTCAACGTTTTTCCGGATAGTAATCCTTAAAACTACTCCAGAGCCCAAAAAAACACTGAAACCAACACCTAAGTACAAAATTCCAATCCATGAGGGCCCGTACTCTCCGTGAATCAAAGATTGGAATCTTATGTGTGTTATAACAAGGAAAACAAGTATATGATCCCCCAAATTCCAGTTGATGAGGGCCCATACTCCTCACACACACAAAAATTTTGTTCATTCCCAAAACCCTAGATAAAAATAACCTATCAAGAAGCAGATATTTTGTCAAGTCATCTATCACAACAACATGCATTTTCTAATGCACCTATATGGCATGGAGACTATGCATGGAATGTGATTCTATCATGTTCCTAAATGATGCATGAGATGGCATACCCTCATCTCATTGGGTTGAAACTAAATAGACCCCATTTATAAAAATATAAATAGCACACAACAAGCATGTCACCTAAGCATGAAAATGAAATCAATTGTAATAATAATAAATAGAAAACAACAATTTAATTTAAGGAAATCTGGTCTCTACCTATACACGAGGTAGATACTCCCAGGCATAGTTAGTACTGAATCCCTTAGTAATCTATTTCTTTCTGTTGTCGCCAAATAAGCAGAGAAATGAAAAACCTCTGATACCACTTTGTAACGTCCCGGATTCGAGTGGAACTCAACGGGTGCCCCCAAACCAGTTGGTCACATGAACTCAAGCGCATTACCCCAAATGCCAGAGGCTACCGACTAGTAGTGAGGGCCCAGGTCTGATAGAGGGGAAACTATGCCCTCATTTGTTAATGTGTAACGTAGCAGAACAAAATATAAGCATACAAAAGCAGAATTTGTAAACAATACCAAAGATTAAATGGAAAACATTATAGAAATAAATAAATAACCAAAAGTCATATATAATGATGCAATATGTCCCCAATTCTTGGAAAGAAGAAAAAACAAGAATCACTCCAATATGAAGCAGTACAACACACGAGACAAATACAGCAAAATAAAATAAACAACGCAGTAGGAACTCAGCATCATAGTATGCCTAAGCACAGTCCTATTATCTCCTAATACTCTGCAACAATCACGTACCTGTATAGGGACTCTTTCCCTTATCTACACCTGTATCAATAATATCTGTTTGGTCCCAAGACAGGACCCAAACAAAATGTGAGAAATAAATCCCATTAGGCAACCACCAAAGGCTCGTTCCCAACTGTCAGTGAATTTGTGCAACAGTAGTGTGCAATAATGGAAAAGCAGAAAACTAGTAAGAACTCAAAAGCATCCCCTCCTACCAATTCCATTTCAATTTAATTATTAGTTAACAATTCCATATAATTGAATTATATGTTCCCGAGACTCAACCTCAGATGACAATCTTCTAAACATTGCTATAGTAAAAACCACGATAGCTATATAACCAGTACAATGTAAAACAATACCAAGCCTGTGCATTATCTTGCTTGGAATAACATGTAAAATAACCACAGTGAATATACGAAGTGAACAGTGTCCTCAGACATAAGAATTCTTTTCCCTTAGGCTAAACAGAATCTTTCCCTCAAGTGAAACCAAACCACGCCCTCAGGCCTTGCGCTCAGGAAAAACCAAAACTAAACCCTCTGGTGAGTGCCCTTATTCATGGAATCTACAGCGCTCAGGAATATGAAACATTACCCTGAGGCTAACAAACTCTTTCCCTCAGGCTAAATAGAGCATTCCCCTCAGGCTGAATAGTACATTGCCCTAAGGCGGATCAATACACTGCCCTCATGATAAATAATGTAATTGGGCCAAGACCAACACATAAGTAATAAATAATATACATTTTCACTAATTCATACTTAAAGCATAATATAATCACAACATACCCTTGGGTATCCTGGCCAAATGGCTAATGAAGAGAACGCACCCACATGGTGGCCCTATATCCAAACAATGATCTGAGACAACAGTTTATAAATATTCATTAAATACCTCTGCAATTCTTGGTGTTTAATTAGTCAAGGCCTCAGCCATACGACACCCCAAACATGGGCACGTAGCACAACAGTACACAAAAACAACATGAATGTTTGAATTAGACATCAGACCACATACCTATATCTCCCCTGATCAATATTCATGAACGACACCCTCCGAACATACCGATAATGGTGTAGATCTGGGATAAAAATTTATATATTAAAACATAAATAACATCCCCTCGAGAAATAATTGGTAAAAATGGCTCAAGGAGAAGGAAGGTCTTACCCGCACGGTTCAAACAATATCGACGGTGGAAGAAACGGATTCCTGGCGTGTGATCTGGAGCTCCTCCAAGTTATGGACTCTCCTCCCAAGATCCAAACGAGCTTACAGCCTCCTTTGTCGAATAATGAGTATACTTCCCATTTTAAGAAAAAAAACAAACTACATAGCATGTACTATCAAGTTAACGGTGTGTACTTTTCTTTTTTTTAACTGTTCCACTAGCGACTACTTCTCACTAACACACTGTTCATCTGTCAACATGAGTGCACGGTGTGTATTTCTAAATACACAGCTTGTATTGTCGCTCAGCTGGAAGCTACTCCAACAACCTTAATATTCACCATCCGACTGATTACTTGGCGTGTAAATACCAAGTACACGACGTGTAGTCATTTTTTATACCCTTCATCACCGATAGGCCAACCCGCCCTGTGTACTCATCCGACACGGCCAAAGTACATGGTGTTTTGAAAATTACATGGCGTGTACCCCCAAAATTTGGGAATTTTTTTTCATTTTTCTTATTTTCTCAAAAACGCTTAAGGAAAAAGGAAAAGAAGAAACCCGTACCTTAAAAATAAAAACAGGGTTCTTACACTAACCCACCAATTTCACCCACTTTTATGCTTTGGTATCCCCAAAAGAGATGATCAATGCCATATTCAGTTTTGAAATTAGAATTTATGGTATAATAGTAATGTATACAATGGATGTTTCAACCAATACATACATAGGATTATATCATAGACATTATTTTCAACCATAGATAAATCTCATTTCATCATTACTAAATTGATATTTATAGAACCATCTCTAGATATAAACGCTTGAAATTCCCTTTTGACAATAGAAATTTTATGTCTTAACACAAAAGGAATCATATAATCATTTAAACCCTGTAAAAAAATAACAAGAGATTAATTAAAGGAGTTCTACTCACCCATATCAAACAAATATTGAATAAGGATAAAATTCAAAATAATAGTACCTCTCGTAGTAGACGGTCTATATTGATCATCCATAATCACATGTTAAGTACATATAATTGATTACACACCATGCTCAATTCCTTATTTCCCAGTGGTGATTGCACTAGCTGAGGAGTCATTGGATTCCTGTAATCACTAGGGATTGTTTTCTTCTACTGATGAAACATATTCTACTAACTGCATCGTATAGAATCATATGATGCTTTCAACACCTGAGAAGTGTCCCGAACACCCAACCTTAGAGAACAGTAAAAATATCACTGAATATGACATATATTATTACACTTTTTGGATGTTCTAGGGTGGACCATACACTATCACATCATGTGGATAAACAAACCATATTGAAAACATCTATAATAGATCATTGTTTTTTGATGTAGATGCACTGATGCATCCATTTGATTATGACCCATACTCAAAATTTCTAAATCATTTACCTCTTTCACTTTCTCCTAGTACTAGTGTTCCAATCATTTCTTATAGGTATCAACATGCTTTCTCCTCCCGAATCTCCTGAAATATCTCTTTCTTCCATTTTCACTTGATTAACTATCCATGGATAATATATAAAATTGATAAAAAATCTCTTAGGGAAAATCTTCTAGCTCATCCCTGATTCAAATATTTTTTCCTTCAAGGATGCACTAGAAGTAAATTTTTTTTGAAAATAGAGATAAATTCATGTATTTAGCCACATAATCCATGTTAGAATTAATTTCCTTCTTCAAGGTGAATAATTATGGTGTTCATTGAATCTAAATGTCTAAGGATAGAATTATATGTTGAAAAATTATTCAAAATTGTCCCATGGATTCTTGTGGTTTAATTTTTCCAAAACATATAAATCCCCCCGGCATTAAAGATTCTTGAGAATATAGTCCACTAACTTGACATTCCATTATATTGGTGAACTAATTAAGTTTAATATTTGATTCATTTTGTCCAACCACACCTCTTCATTTTCTAGTTTAGAATCACCTTGAATGATGGATGCATTTTTCTTCTGGAATTGGACAGAACGATCCATGTTCCATGGATCATCCCTCCTATTCACATTGTCTATAATCTGAAACACTTTCAATATACTATGAACCAATTATTGGTTGATCTATTGTTCAGGTGAAACCACATTCTTAGTTGCTTCTTCTAATTGGTCTCTATAATACCTATCGAGTGACATTCTCATGAAACGCAAAATACGACATAAGTATAAAACTCTATTAATATAATTCTAAAAAATTAAAATTCTATCATATAACAATTATGATAATAATTCTTTCTCAAATAAATCATTAGCATGGTTCCACCAATTTTGAAAAATCACTACTTATACCTGGAACTGAAAAAAAATATAATACCAGAATGATGATCTTTATAAAAATTTAGAATTTCAAAAAAACTTAATCATTTTTAAATAATAAACCCATTAGAACATAATCATAAATCATTACTCAAAATAAAGTATACAATCCTAGTGTTAAGTAATGTTTATAAGGCTTTTCACGCTCATTTCATTGGATAAACCCATTAAAATTAGATTCAAATTCATATAAGTAGCTTCAAATTACACATGTCCCCAACTCCCTAGTAACATGATGTTTAAAATAAAAATATTAGATATTTATTTTTATGTTCTATATTCCTTGTCCCTAAAATCATAATCCTCTCTACTTACCGGATGCAATAAAAAGACAAGAATGGGTTCCAACCGTGTTTGACTTAATTGGTGAACACCTATTCCATAAGGGTTTTTGGAAGGAACTAGACTAATACAACTTCTGACATACCACCTATCCTAATTGGATTAATCTATTGTGTAAATTATGTATTGTCTTAAGTGACATACCCAATATGTCAAAGGATAGAAATAAATTCTAAAGGATTCATTAAAAATTGTGGGATGGTTTTACCTTTTAAATTATAACAACCGACCAAACATTCAGTTAGAAAATAAACCAATACATAATGGATGATATAATTGAAATCCATCTCAAATAAATACCATTTATATCAATACCAATGTCAAAAGAGTACAATAGTGGAATACTATAAACAAAAAAGTACCCAATGGAATACGAAAAGACCAAAAAATCTCAAAGACAATTATTACTTTAAAGCTTCAACCGGATCTATGCTACACTCCAAAATACATTCTATGTATCACTCTGAACCATTAGAGAAGTGTGATACATTACCTTTTCTCATGTCCTCATAATTTTTTTTTTGAAAATCAGAAAAGTGTCCATGTAGGTTTGTGTAATAAAACCCTATATTCTTTCACCAAATGACTTCCAAAATCACACAAATATGTTAGAACATGTTCGAAATTTTATATAAAATATTTTTTATAGATCACTTTAAATAAATTTTTATCTGAATCTAAGACAATTTCAACAGTAAAATTGTTTTCTCAAAACCAAAAAAAATCTTAAGGAATGAAATTAAAAAATTGTTTAAAATAATTTAACAATTTCAATTTTGGTTTAATCCAATCCATTCCACATATCCACAAATCCCTCCATGAATGTGACTCGGACCTCACTATACATGCAAGTGGCGATCCATCCATTAACTAAGGAATCTCTTAATGAACATATTTTTTGTGGGGTAGTCTTGGCCCTTATCGATATGACTAATGATGGGGGACACTCATTATCCTTATCTGTCCCAAATGCATTTGAACACACAAAATAATTATTATACAAACTAATTACACAATAATCATTTCATCCATTTCAATAAAATCGTGATTTTATTGAAAACCATTCAAACACGCCATTTCATTTAAACCAAAAATTTATTGAAAAACCTTTTTCATGTATCAAATAAAAAACAAAATTTTATATTCTTCATTTAAAAATCATGTTACAAATTCCACTTTCCATATTACTACCAAATTTCTATAATTCTATAAATTGTCACAAATGAGGGTTTCCAACAAGAAATTAACAAAATTTTAACAAAAAAACTATTCAAACAAATCCATTTTAAAACTATCCATCATGTTCTAAATAAAGGTCTAGAGAATAAATCCATCTACATCAGTATACCTGGTGAAAATAGAAAATGTCATAAAAACATCCATAAAATGGGCTAAATAACAAAAAAACCTTCCTTAGATCTCCTCCCCTATAAGTAAAAAATAAAAATATAATCATATTTGGAACCAAATATCATATATTTATCCATGTAAGACATTGATAAAAAAATATTGACAAGAGGGACAAGTAAATATACAAAAATCCATTAAGAAAAGCCATAAAAGATGACTTACTATTATAGATGGGCTTCAACACACAATGAAATGCTACTCAATTTCTTCCAAATAAATGGGAAAATCTTTCAAAGACAATAAGATGGAGACATGCTGAGTTTTTTTTGGAATGATTCATGAAAGAGGTCTCAAAACAAAAACCCTACATAGATCCACATTTAATGGATATAGTTTTTAATCATTGCACGTTTAGTCACATGGATAGAAAAAATGTGCGCTAAACATGCACCATGTAACGACCCGAAATTTTTAATAAATCCTATTTCTTAATTTTGTGTGTTATTTTATTTTTATACTCAACAAAACTTTTTCATTTGATATCATGGGTATAATTAAAATGAGACTGTTGGGTTTTGACTGTATATAACCATTGGTAAATATTACCACTGGAAACTAAACTTTTTGATTATTATCTCTAAATACAAGTAATATTGGTTAATTAATATAGAAATAATATTCGATGGCCTCACCCTGTAGTCCTGGACCGATCGAAGCCCATATAACAGAACATGGGAAGGAGGTAGCACCACTGGGATTTTTTCTGGACCAAACCCAAGCTGAACTTCATATGTTATGTCTTTAAAATTTCATTAACATGTACATATATCTTTTATATTCTGTCCCTATACTGTTTTATGGGTCATTTATGAATGTTTGACCCATGTCCCCTCTCTTTTCAACATTTTCTAAAACCCTGTAATGTTGCCGTTGTGCTGCAGAATTTTCGTCTCAAAATGCCCCTCTTTTTCTCAAAATTACTTCATGTTATTAAGTGAATACTCAAATCTCTTATTTATACAGGTGTATTCACATATATATAAAAATGATCTATTTTTAAATTCTGGTATTTACATACATGAAACCCGCTTTCCCTTTCTGTGGGTTTAAAGTGACATAAAGATCATGTCTTTAAAGCAGTTTTTAAAATGTTATGATTATGAAATGAAACCCATTTCTTTTATGATATATGGGTTATTTATGAAATTTTTGATGATTATATATGTGGATCAGATGATAATAAAGACAAATTTAAGGGTGTTCCCTGATAGCGCTCCAATTTATTAGGTAATGATGTAACCACTAGAGATTACAATTTTCACGATATCATGGTGAATAACCTTGGTAATTTTCAAATGACCCCTTGGGGATGGACCTTGGTTATATTTTTATGATTGTCTATGTTAAATTATGTAGCCACATCTTAATGTTATGAAAAATGTTATTTTTATTATGATATGCCTCGTGATTTCTTTCGCATGCCTTAAAGTTCTTTTTCATGACATTGTTGATGTATCTCAAGTTCACATTTTAGATGTTTCCCCTTGTTTCCCTTACTAGGCCATCTGCTCACCCTTTCTTTTGATGTATGTCCCCAGGTTATGAGATGCAGTAATGAACCTAGTATGGACATGAGGATAATCCTTTCAAGTGTTTAAGAAGAATGTTTTATGTTCTCATGTTTTAAGTTCTTGGTTTCCAAGACATTAAACCTTAAAGATCCTCAGTTTTGTATAATGTAATGAAAGTTTATATGACAAAAAGGCAGGATGCTATACACCATTTACTACCTTTAAGGGGATCCTCACATGGTTTTCTTGCACAGTTTTCATACCATGAGCTATCCATGCCAAATCTCACTATTCAAATTTACACGGTTTCAACTGGGTGGACGCATGGTTTGTCCAAACGATGCTCCTCAACCATGCACCTACCTAGAGCCCTCTGTCTCATTGTGTATAGTATCATGGGGATGTTTCATGGTTTTTATTAATCGTACACCAACTGAGCACACTTAGAAAACCCCGCAAAAATATTCTAAACTTCTTCTCAACGCACCCAAAACCTCGTTCTGTAAATACATTTCAATTTATTTTACCCTTTTAAAAATGATTTATTAATGGAATATTCAACCATTTATACTCATTTAAAAATTATTTCTATTAATTTTTATATCATTTAAAAAAAATTCATTTTGGATTTTATTTGAAATTAGAAATGAATCTTCATGGAATTTTACAAACAAAACATCTTCATGATCATTTTATAAAGAAAATGGATTTTTATTTTAAAATTTTGCAGCATGTGTGGTATTACCCATCATCATGAACATAATTTATTTGATGATTCCATTGAAAATTTATGAGGTTAATTTTAAATAATTTGTTTTAAAAGTTATTTTCAATGAAAATTATTTTTAGTTTTTTTAATATTAATGGGATATTTTCATCAATAATATTTTTAATGAAATTTTTATGGAATTTATTTTCTTCAAAAACGCCAACCCTTTATTGTACATATGATACACTTGGTACATATTGTATATATATCATAATTATTCATTATTTGGATGGATTATTATCAACTTGTATAAATATTTTCAATTTTGATACCATTCACCATATTACTATGGTTTTTTTATGGTTATGTTTTTTATTGGAGAAAGTATTAACATTTAATTTTATAGTTTTTAATACAAATATATATGTTATTTATATTTATCTGCTTTTTTAGAATAATGTGGCATAATTAATATGTAATGGGTGGGATATGTTTAATGATATTCCATAGATACATTAACTGGTTTGATGAGACAAATCAGTTGTGAAAAAAAAATGTGTTTATACCCATTGATTTAAACTAGGTTGAGGATAGAGCTTTATAGTAACTATATAAAGGATAGATCATGATAGTTCAAATGTACAAAATTATGTATTCCATTAGTAAAAATATATTTATTAATATTCTATTTGATTATTCGATTAATTATAATATCCATGTTAATGTTATCAAGATCATGTGATTATTATAATGGCATTATTTGGTCATCATTTATATCTATCATAGTATGATTAAGTTATTGATTAAGTTCATGGGATTTAATTATGTACCATTACACAATGATTATCTTTATCGATTCATGATAGATTACATTTTATAAACCCTTACCAATCATTAGAGTTCACTATTAGTTTTTTTCCTTTCCCCATGAACTGATGAATTGTACTCTGTTTGATATAAGTGGATATTATAGAGGGAATACTATTATTCTAAAAAAACTAGGTCTTAATTTGTGTTTTAAAATGAAATTTAAGGATTATATATGTATATAGTTTCAAAAGACTACTAAAGTACATGGTCTGTTGGGATATGATAACTTTTATCTTATGTTAATGTAATAAAGAAATACAGGAATTTGGGCTAGTAGGACAGAGTTGTTACAGTTTGAATCATTGGAAGTTTAGCAGAACGCATTGGAATTAGATTACAGAAACATATATTAGATAACATAACCCTATGATATATTTTGAGAATAGTATAGAATAGCATCCTAGTTTTGTGAAAGTAATATATTATGTGGGTGTTTCTAGAAATACATCCATGTCTCTATACTATAAATAGTTTTGGTTCTAGCACAGAGGTCCCTAAGGGTAATAACTCCAAAAAGAGTGCATTGGCCTATACCTGATCATCACCTAGTGCATAATAATGATCCATAATACACACCATGTTTGATTTTACCCTGGGATATTCTTATGATAATTCAAATTTTATTTACAAATCATTTTGAATGATTTGAAAAAATATATATCTCCCAAGAAACAATGTTTTTTTATGATATTAGCTTTGCATGAAATTTTCAATTTATTGTAAGTGTTTCACATGATTTTGTATTGTACATTTTTTATCATAATGATATAATATAATCTAGTGTACTCCATCCTCTAAAATGGTGTATAGTAGATGTAATGGGAACCTTATTAATGAATATAATCTAATGCATTTGAATGAGAATTTCCTTGACGGTTTTAAGACAATATTTCGAAGGGAACTAGTACCAAAAATATTATCATCATATGAGTAAATATTAATCATGTTATAAGAATATAGACATTAAATTATCTATGTATTATGGCTTAAGAGGGATGTATGAGAAGAAGATGGATGTCGGGAAAAATACCTTTTAAGGGAAGAATATGATGAAGGATTTTCCCACATATGATAATTATAAAATGAAACACCCAAGTACTTGATTAAAATGATGGGAAATTTGATACATATTTGGATAGAAAGGCCTAAATGATTTAGATTCCAAGGGTATGTGAAATTAATCAATGATCAATTATTCCAATTTAAGGGGACGAGGAACTATACAATTCAATGTCTCAAGCATCAATATAATATTCCATAAAAGAACCTAATAGATCACGTATAAGACTTTTATATTACCAAAGACGTATAGGAATGATTAATTTTAATTTGTTTGCTTTATATATTTATTTCATTTCTATATATCATTAATGATATCCCAATTATACGAATTATGAAATGTATAAGGACAATATTACAATACTTTTTATGTGATGATTTGAAAGCATGTGTTTAATGGTAACAAAAAAATTGATTCAGTAGAATGTTGAACTTATTATAAAATGCATGATTAAGGGGGTGATAACCCATAATATAATTTTGATATTGATATAATGATTTTTGGATAAATATATGATTAATATGAATAAATTAAATTGGATAGTAATGACTACCTTGGAAATGATTAATGACTGGTTGAAAAAGTGGTTCATAATAGACAAAGTTTAAAACATTTTTGAAATGAACAAATATTTATAATAATTTATTTTTTAAATAAGGTATAAGGAATAATGAATTTTTTTATTAATATTTGTTTTAGTAATTTAGGATATTAACTTGTTTCAATAGTTTTCATAATGAGGGAATTCATAGGTTTGGTACATGAAAATTAAGAACTATTTCATATTGTTTGAGGTATTAATTTGAAGTTCATTTTTTTAAATTAAGTGGAATTATATATATATATATTATCCTTTTGCATGGGTCATATGGGTAACCATTTAAGAATTTATTTATGATGAATAATGGATGTGGTTTTAGAGATTAATGTATTACTTCAACATATGATCATTTTTGAATATTGGATAACTTTTTCTAACAATATTGGTTTTGAAAAATAGTCGGAGATATATCAGATTAATTTTCACTCTTTTATAGTTATTATGACCTATTAAAAGTAAATTTTATTGTTTTAGGAAAAAATAATACATTTTTTGATATTAATTTCATGGTGTAAGGGATGAATTGGGAATTTTTGAAAGAATGTCCAACAAATGAGATTGTACTTATGAAATGGAATGAAATTAATTAATAAAATATTCTCAAGAAAATACATTCAATATTGTAAAATGGATCTTAAAATAATATATTATTCTATCAACATCATTTTTGATGATAACATTGAGCTTTTTCAGAACTATTTGATTTGTAGTTTACGGTCATTATCATTTTATGGATCACCTGCATTATTTTTATAACTTATATATATCAGAAAATATTATTCCTTGGGTGTTATTAGTTTCATCTATATTATGGTTTTAATTTCTTATCTACGTTTCCCTACTTGGAAACTTATCTGTGTTATTATTCTAGATGACATTTGTACTTCCAATTCTGTCTTATTAAGAGAATGTTTTATTAAATTTATTTAAGATATGGGATTTCAGAAAATTAACATTAAAATATAAAACCCTTTATTATCAGGATAATATTTAAATTGAGTGGATCAAATTTATTTGATGTTGTGAGAAGTTAACACCCAAATATTTTAATATAATAATATTATATTCGATAGAGTATACCACATGTAGCACCGTGATTTGAAGAAAATGTAACACCCATAGACTTTATAATATTTTTATTTTTAAATAAATTCAATATCTTATATATCATTCATTATAAGAAACATGGATTTTAACTTGCATTACATGCAAAAAAAATATTTATCTTACATTCCACACACTAATGAGTTTATCTTGCATCATATTCAGCACCGAGTTTAAAAGAATTGTGAAATATTATAAAAATATTATTATTTATATAATAAAAATAAACAAACTATTAAATTGGTGGGTATTAATATTAATAACTAAATTATGTATATTATGATCATATATAGATTATATGTAAAAAATATTCATTTAAAAAATAAATGTTTTCTCAAAAATAGCATTTTTCTAAAAGACAATTTACTTGTACTTTATGCATATAATTTAAAAATAATTTTTAACATATTTAGAGAGTTTATCTTAAAAAAACATCTTTTTTGAAAACATAACACTAAAAATATATTTCGGTGAATTTGTTGTATTTTTCTGAATTTTTTTTTAAAAAATGAATAGTGATAAATATAGAATTTAAAAAAAACTACCTTTCTATTTAAATAATTTCTTAATTTATAACATATTTTGATTTTTATTTGTGGTAAAATTCCTACTAATTTCATTTGAATCATTTTATTAATTAATTTTTATATAAAAAATTGGTAATCATTAGAACATTTTCTCTTAAAAACATACTTTCTCATCCCATCTAAAAGATTAATTTTTAAATAAAATTTTCTTATTTTGTAAATTTAAATTTTAAAAAGATATTATATATTTGTTATCCTCAGAATTTATAATTTATAATAAGTTAAATCTTATTTTTTACTGAAATTATTCCTGAATATTATAAAAATTAACTATCACAGTTTAGGTAAAAAATGGATCTACTAGGGGTGAAACTAAAAAGATAAGGTTAAATATGACTTATAAACTTTTATAAAAACATCTTTATATACATATGTAGGAAATTAAATCATTATGTTTAGATAAAATATAATTTTTAACCATTTTGCGTATGAAAAACAAGGGAACAATCAATCCTTTTCAAAAATACCAAGTGGTTCCTCTCCCCCACTTTATACTCACCCCTACACGGGCTATGCCCGCACCTCGTCGTGTTGGTTGCAGACGACGGGCAACGTAGACAGAGGCTGAGTGTTCGAGGACTGGATGGTATCCGAAGGTGGACCTCATGATGAGAAAGTATCTGTGGTGGACTTCACGATGAGGCGAAACTCGGAGGAGGTCGACGGGCGAGAGTGTTGTAGAGGCAATCTGTACCTACCCTTCAAGTATAATCCTTGGTGGACGATCTAGGAGTTGTGCTATCTATACCTACCCTTCAGGTAGGATCCTTGGTGGATGATCCAAGAGCTGCTTGTCACCTTCTGGCTATTTTATCTTTTTTCCTTGTACTTTACAGTTGGGTTTGTATTTTTGGCCCCCTTTACTATCAGCACAGCTTGTTTCAGTTTTACGTAGTGTTTTACATCCGCTTGTACACTGTGGTGTTTGTTTAATTTTATGAAGGCAATTCCTTCCCAGTTATCGGGATTTACCCCTTTGGTGCTAGTCTCCAGCCCCTGGCCTATAGAAGGCGGGCTTGGGGTAGTCACGGCACGGGCCCCGAGGACAGGTTGTGACAAATTATGGGTGCCCCTATCCTGTCTTATTCATAACGTCAAACCATTTTTTATTGGAAAATACATAGCTAAATCACGTTAAAAACCACTAATGTTGTAGAGACCGAATTCTTTACATACATGGAAATTACATTACTTTTGTGGAATACTTAATACATGAAAAAAATAGATGCCCAATGATCATATTAGTTTAGTGTCTTTGGAAACTCGGAACCTAATCTTCTAATCATAGCTAAAGATCTTCAACATCTCCTGTAAAGATCTTCCCCTTTTGGTTTTCTTACCTAAAACCTTTCTTTATATCCTGGGGAAAAGAAAACATAAAAAGGGTGAGCTCAAATGGTCAGTAAGGGTAAACATAGAGAACATAAAACAATCCGTAAACATTTGAATGCAAAAAATTGAACATAAAATCTAAACATCAAAATCTTGAGCAAGGACATAAATTGTGGAAGTACGTAAGGAATATATATCATAATGGATCATCAATCATGATAAAATATCATGGGAATAAATCATGTAATTGCGGAAACCATTAATCACATGTTATGATTTCTATAGTAGCCCATGCATTACTGCCATGACCATCTTAATGGACAAAGTCCCTTTCTAAATCGAGTTCACTCCTTGTTTCAGTCCTGTAACACTAAACCGGATTAACATACCATTCCATCCATGTCTATCTCATGAGATATAAATCTTTACCCAATGCATTGGAGGGAGATATAGGTCCCACCCATCTCAAAATGAAATCATTCTTATTTTTGCCACAAATTAAACATAAATCATTCATCATAACCCAATGAATAAAATGGGTTTCATAAACATCATCCCATATTGTAATCCATATAAAACAAATGGATATCATTTCATAATAAGAAAAATCAAACCATGTAAATAAAAGAGATATTATACTTTAAACATAATCATACTAAATAATGTCATCTTAGATGGAAAATAGTTTTGAAAAAACACTTGAAATGAATTCATGGGGAAAATATCCATTATTCTTCAAAATAATTTTATTTTAACAAAATCCCATTCAATTTTAAAAGAAAATGACTTTTTTGAAAATAATCATGAAATATTGTAGAGTAAGCTTCATGAAAATTAATTGTTATGAAACTGTAAAAATCCGTTCATGCCGTATAGGTTAAAAAACATTCTCCTCATAATTTTAACGAAAAAGTAAAAAAGTTACTCGTATGGTAAAAAAAGAAAGATTCCTTCCATAACATGTGGTAAAAGTAAAAAAAATGGGTAAAAAGGACATTAAACATACATGAAACCATTTTTAGAAAATAGGGACATGGATGATAAATATAACCCCGGTAAATACTTACGAATAAACAATCTCAGATAATAATGAGATTGGAAAAGTTATCCCTTACCTTATGTCTGATATGATTTGTAAGTATATGAACCTCATGTATAATGATTGAAATAATGTCATTGAATTATTACAGAATCATATTCAATGTTATGATATCATATATAGTTTACTTATGACTTTATATTACCTGTTCTTTTGTAAATTCGATGTAAATGTAGCGATTTGGGTAAAATTGTTTCTTTTATTGTACGTGTTTCGACTTTTTGTTCTTGATATTATTACTTATATCATGATTTACTTAGTTCTAGAATGTAAAACACGATTTATATATAATATATATTAATCATATACATATATATATGATAAATCATTGAATGGAATGAAATACACCGAGTCGTAACATCCTCCCCCCGCAGAACGTTTCGTCCCCGAAAATCCCTAAGCACTAGGAAAGTGACTAGACTCTCAACTGGGTCTCACACACCTGCGAGTTCACCAACTAACACCCCTGCCCGAACACATAAGTCAGAGGGACTCAATAACCACACCTCAATACTATCCACTTTGGGCGGTAATGACTTGCCCGCGCGGTTTTAATCGCGTCACATAAATGTGTCTAGGTGGGGGGAGGAGCCCTCTTCCTCATGCATTCGAAGCACGTTAAACAACACCCACACAGGGTCTTACCAACTCCCAGAACAAAAATCGAGAAAGCAACAAAAGGAAAGAGTACCGCTAAACAGTGGCTAACAAACTAATGCAGAAAGTAGAAAAGTCAAAAGGCGTACCTCTAACAATCCGCGGAGCCTCTGGGTCAACAGCCTCCAGGGTGTGCAGCTGTCCTCACCCTTGGCCACCAGCTCCCTGAGCTTGGCGTGGATCACCTGGGGGTGGGGGTGGTGGAAACTGATAATACATACCACCACCTCCTACTGCACCCACTCCGCCACCACGTCCGCCCACTGCAGGCCTCCTTGCTCGAGACGCTGCCTCTGCCAATGCAGTCCATCGAACGACTCCCTCTCAGCTGCACGACAGGCCGGAAAATCTCTATCAAGATGTCCCCAACCGTCGCAAGCATAACACTGCCTCTCCTGTGGCTGACCAAAATTGGCATGTGAGCCCTGTGAGACCTGAGGCCCAGATCCTCCATCCTGGGGCACCTCCTGAAAAGTCGACCACGTCCAAACCCTTGAGTCTGTCGTCGGCTACCAGATGTCGAAGTCTCATCTCTCACGTTCCCACCACTAACAGGGGGAATCTGCTCAGCCCGAAATCTCTCCACCACCAAAGCTCGCTCCAGCACTCCAGCATAGGTGGGCAGGCACAAAGAAACTACACCTTCCCGGATGTACCTGCGTAAACCCTGCTCAAAGGTTCGAGCCCTAAATAACGTTTCTCGAACCATATCCAGGGAGTAGCACGATAGGTCTATAAATATTGCTGAGCACTCCGACACAATCAGGCCCTCCTGTCGAAGCAGCAGAACTCCTTAATCCGTACTGACCTCAGCGTCACATGATTGAACTCTTCCCTGAAGAGCTGATCAAACTCTACCCACATGAGCGTCTCCTCAACATAGGACTGTGTCACCAAACTCCACCATCGCCCAACCGAACCATGCAGAAGGCTCGCCGCTAGGACCACCATCTGATCAGGAGGTGTCCTCACTAGGCAGAAAACTCGGGTGACTGCCTCTAGCCAGTCATCAGATGCCTGGGGGTCCGGATCACCCTAAAACCTCAGAGGTCGCTGCCTCTGGAACTCATGCAGCACACTCAGCCTACGCGCAACCTCGTCCTGCACTGCCGGCACAACCAGCTGCTCGACAGGTGGTGGCTCAACAGCCAGACCACCTGAAGGTGCGACCTCAGAACCTGCACCATTCTCCACAGCCTCTACATGGGGCGGTTCATCAGCACAATCCTACTGTGGAACTGTCGCTGGCTGTCGTCGTGGAGGCATCCTGAAATACATTCAAGACGCAACACAGTCAAGAGTATTTCTGGAGAGCGGACTCAAGAAGGAAATGGAAAACCGAAAACCAATTCCTATATGATGCATGTACCATTATGTCCCTGTGACTAGTGTACGAATTTCCCAAGTCGAATGGAAGGTTATCAGAGTCTTGGTGTATGGATACGTTGGTCCCCACACCAACACTGGAGTCTCTGGCCTGAAAGCCGAGCTCGAAACACCCTAACACTGCTGCTATGCAACCAAAACCAAACTCAGAGCTAGACCAGCTATGCTCTGATATCCCAAAGGTCGAACCTCCTCTGATATGAATCTTTCATGACCTGACCCAACGGGGCTCGAGCCGCCACTCCCCATGCCCGCCTCCCATAGGCCAAGGGCTGGCGACCAGCGCCGAGTAGGCTATCACACACATGGGAGGCATTAGCCTAAGGTACCTGTACACATGCTCCCACAAACACCTCTGTGCAACAGTGCAGAGATAGGTAACACTGAAAAGTAAAAATGCTTGCATACACTATCCCACAACCAGAGTATAGTAGAAGTACAAAGGGAAAAATAGGGCCCACCAAAAGAAAACTAGAAAAGCATGTTCAACCTGCTCTGAAGAAGTGGAATGCTTCCAAAAATAGCTGCCGGAAAGCTTCATCGGCACCGCACCGGTAAACCCCACAGTTAGTCTCTCTCACTCAGCTCCGCCTGCTCCGGGTCCTCCTGGGACTCCATCGAAAGGCATGTGGTCTACACAAGACACAACATGTTTGGGCAAAGCCCGTTTAGCGGTGAGTATAAACATACTCAGTAGGCACCCCAAAAACCCAAAACAAAATAGAGTAGCTGAAAGGAAATAGTCCGTTCATCCCAACCCGAGGGAACCCAGACGAGAGAGAAACTCCATCTTGTGACCATCCTAGACTAAACACAACTAGTCAGCTCAGCTCAGGTGTATTCCCATATATACACCTTGAACAATCCAGATAAACTCAGCTCACACCACAAAGCCACAAGGGGTACCGACCTTGTCACCACCAACTGTCCACAACCAGAAGAGTACACCCCGTGATCACTGTCATCCTAGATGACACTCATCTGAGAGATACACTCCATCGGGATTCTCACAAACCTCTCAGACGCTCACCCGAGAGATCACTCTTGTTGGTTGGCATCAATGTGGATAACTCACCGAAACAACATAACCACCAAACTCCTCGGATAGGGGATCCCCGTTAGGGTCCGCTAGGGGATACCAAAACCCACTCCGGTATACGTAGCTCATAGATAGGGGATCAATTACAGGGTCCGTTGGGGGATTCCATGACCTGATCTGGCATACGTAGTTGTCACAGATAGGGGATCACACCCAGGATCCACAAGGGGATACTACAACCCAATCTGGTGCTCGATAGAAGCACATCACTCAGATAGTGGATCATCGCCCATATAAAGGTTGTCACGATGATACCAGTACCCTATATGGTATAACTCGCGATGTAAGGGATCAAACCGACAATGTCGCATCCCTACCGAAACCACGCGCTGAGTAGGGGATCACATAACCAACGATACTGCAACCCTACTACACACCTCATGCTGAGTAGGGGATCGTATACCTGACGATGCCACAACCCTACTGAGCATGGCCCACCGCATTGGGGATCATAATCCTGATGATGCCACAAACCCTACGGGGTTAACCAGCTAGATAGGGGATCGCCGCCCCTGAATAAGCAGTCATAGCGATACCAAGGACCCGATCTAGGGAAAAGATGATAGAGGATCCCGCTCCGGGCCCACCGGAGGGATGCCACAACTCTAACAGTTTAATCATCCCATCGAAAGGATCACAAACCTATACGAAGGTTGTGATGCCACATGAACCCTCGTGGAAACGAACCAAGGGAGTACCCCCAACCAATGCTGGTCCAAAACGTCGCTAACTCGAGCGACCCACAACAACTCCACACTGCGCACCTCCAAGGCCAAAACCGAGGCCACCATCGCGTTCCACACGAAAAAACACGCAAGATGGGCTGTTTACTCACGTGAAACAGAGCACCGGTGAAAAAGGCACTATTCACCGTAGCTAGCTCGTGCGGGCCCCACACAATGATACTGAAACCAATCGAGCGGATCATACCACGGCAATCCCCACGGAAAAACAAGCGGAATCGACTACTTGCTCGTCCGAAACGGACACTTGGTGAAAAAGGTACTATTCACCAAGGGCCAACCGGGGTGGGGCCCACGCCTTGATCCTGAAACACATCGAGAGGATTGCACCATTGCGATCCTCTCAGAAAAACACACAAGATCGACTACTCATCCGCCAAAATCAGACTCCTGGTGCGAAAGCTGTGTTTCTCTGCAAACGTCAAAACCTGGCCTCATGGGGCCCACACCTCGTTCTCATTCCCAACACCCGAGAACCATCTCAAGAAGTCCACCGTACCATCAGAGTCTCAATACCACTAATGACACGTCATTCGGACGCTCCGGGTAGAAGTTACAATGGCCCGAAGTTGTAAAATAATAAAATACTATTACTTTCTACAACGTTTTTAACTCCCGGGCAATGATACCGAACCATTAAACCCTCGAAACCACATCGGAGGATTCGCCTCATCCCCAGGGTCGCGTTGCCGCAGACAGCACGTGAATCCGACCCCCAGATTGCAAGAAACGGGGGTCTAAGGACCCCGTATGAGAAAAAGTGGCCGGACCGGCCTGAACCGGCCGGTTCGGCCGTCCCGGACCGGCCCGCAGCCGCCGGTTGCCCTGGTCGGCGGCTCTCCACTGCGCTCCGACGCCTGGGCTGGTTCACCACCGTGGACCACCGCGCGCTGCCGTGGACCGCCCCTGTCGGCGCCGCTACGCCGGTGTTGCGCCGGCGGACCTTCCGAGGTCCGCTAGAGGCACCTCGGGGGTCCAAACGCAGCTCCGGAAGCATCTGTGTGCCCCCCAGGACCCAATATACCCATATGCAAGTTTAAAGCAGAGAAACACACAGAAATTTGGGTTCCGGGATTTTCAAAACATAAAACGCCTACCTGTTGGCGGATCACAGACGCTTTGGATGCAGAACGACGCCCTCGACGCCCTGAAGCTGGATCTGCCGACGAACGGCGCTGAAAACGGTCTCCATGAGCTCAAATCGGAGAAGAACAGAGGAGTTGGGGTGGGTTCATCACACGTCCACTGTGCGTGATGGAGGAGGGTGGTAGGGATGTGGAATCCCTTTGTTTTTTTAAACAAAAAAATCCCCCATCTCTAGCTCCCGACTCGCCTCCGCCCGATGCCCGATGCGAACAAAGTTAAGGTCACCCCTACGGTAAACGTGTCATTCTGAATGCGACGGCGGACTCAGATTTGCGATCTGAGACTCCGTTCAGAAGTTATTCGATCCGATGCTCATAAATGGACTATTCCACTTATTTACGAAAACGCCCCTGGTGGCGTTTCTCACCGCAGGCCCGCGCCCGCAAAGTTTACATCTCACCTAGGGTAAACGACACGTTCCAGATGCAACCGTGCCCTCAGATTCCCGTTATGAGCTACTGTTTCAGATATATCACACCCCCGCCACGTGTATTGTATAAAAATACCTAATATTTTTATAAAATTAATTTCAGGCACCCCGGGCCTCGGAATCGCACGCCGTCTTCGCGCCTAGCTCTGGAATTCTTCGTAGAAGTCTTTCAAAGTTTGACCCCAGCCAAAAACCTGAGTCTCTACAGTTAGGTTAATAATAATATCATTTTTACCCTTAATTACCCTATTTACATTTAATCGTGGTAAGTAAAAGTAAAAAGTGACTATTCAACAAAAATTATTTTTATCTTATTGAACTACATTTTACTCCTTGATATTAACTATGTCTCTCGGATTTCTGAAATTCCACTCACAGAAGTGGTAAAATTAAGTTTTATGTAAATTTTCAAATTCACCTAGGAGGTGGGTAAAAGACGGTGACAAGTTCAATAAAATTTTTATATATCTTAAATTATTATAAAATGACTCAAATGAATTACATTGAACTTATATATATATATATTATATCAATTTTGACCTAAATTAAATTTAATTAAATAAATAATTATTTAAATAAAAAGTTGGTTTTTAAATAGTAACCTAGTGTTTTAACTATTCATAAAAAATAGATAGTTTTCATAAAAATATAAAAAATTCACCCTAGGCTAATTTTGATATTCCGAATCCAAAAATGAAGTCCATTTTGAAAGATAAACATTATAAAATTTCAAAATGTGGGTATTACTATTCATAACGGCTAGTTCATAATAATATTATAATAATATCTCATTTAGTGAAACTTGGTATTGCGTATAACACACACTATCGTGGAAGGTATCAGTTGCGTGTAATGAGATCCAAGTCAGGGACGCGTGTAGTGAAATATTCATTTATTGTTGCGTATAATAGAATCCAACCATGTTTCATTTTTACATTGACTATATATATATACACTCAATGTTGCATAAAATAACTTCTATCAAATGAACATGAAATTGTGTGTAATACGATCCAAGATTAGTGTTGTGTATACTGCAAGATAATATGGCGATGCGTATAGAACAAGATAATTTTGGTCGCATACAACACAAGACATCAATGAAATTTAAAATAATAATTCTCATAAAATTTTGGGTTGTTCCATTCTACCCCCCTTATAATGAATTTTTCCCTCGAAATTCGTCGGGGTTATAAATCATTTACCACATGAATTTTTTATTAATAGAAACCCACTTCATAAAAAGGAATACTAAATATTAATTTTCAAAACTAATGTATGAAATGTAACGGTTACCCAAATCAACTTATCCCAAGGTTTCCACAAAGGAGAACATAGATGAAAATATGGATATGGAAGAGAAATCTAGCCGCCAAGTTCTGATGGAGAGAGGTAGAGAACATGGCTATGAAAAAGCCAACATTCACAAAGCTATAAATTTGTGATGATCTAAGGTACCATATGATTCATCGGATATAAGGTCACTATGAAAACATTTTTGATTTTCAAGATCATTTCCCTAACGTTGATGAACTTTTACATAAGGAGAAATACTGACTTGATTTTAGGGTAATATCATTTTTGGTCATTCCATGAACAATTTCCACTTCATCTCTATTTAAAGAAATGAAGCTGAATTTTTCATTCATGAAGTGTTAGTAGATCATGCGATAGAATAATAAGTCATCCCATCTGTTTCTATGACAAAAAGGTTACCATAAGTTATTAAATAGACATAAGACCATCCATGGTGAGATTAATAGTATATGATTCCAAAAATGGACTTATACTTCATCTATCATACCGCTTAATAAAATAAAACTAGTTTCTACTATCTAGGGACTTCTTTTAGGCCATTGGTATGCATTAATGGCCTATCGCATTTCAGTTGTGGGTTCAATTCCCACAGCCTTGTCCTACGCGATGGGTTGTCACCCGTCCTGCAGGTTTTACTTTTTCTAAAACTACATTATTATAACATTCCATAAATAATATCGAAAAAAAGTTCTAACCTTAAAAAATTCTATCTGATGTCCAACTTAATCTATTCTAACCATTAAGCTTATCGAAAATACTTCTGTCCAATCTTATAGTATAAAGAAAACATTTACTAGAAATGTCCTTAACCAAGAATATGAATACCATCATTTATCCCCCATAAAAAATATATCATGTTGGTCACATTCCAAACATGTGAATACCTTAATCATGTATTCTCTTGAAAAATGAATACCCCTTAAACCATAGTGAAAAGATGAATGCTGTAAAAAGTTAACTCTTTCCACATACCAAAATACCAAAATTTTTATATACTCAAACCATGATATCACATTGTCCTTATATCATCCATGAGCTCATAAATACTATAAAACATCTCATTATCTCCTAATCCATTCATTATGCACATATCATGTACATTCCAAAAATATATGAATTAACCTTTCCAAGTTACTGGTACCATTCAACATATACTTTCAAATAATTTTGAAAAAACAATAGTGTAACAATCCTTAGATGTGTCTTTATTCCATAGTACCATTAAATTACCTATACAACATAACTCTTGATTAACATACAATCCTTCCACTACCTTCTTAAACCTCCGACTAAGCTTCGTCATTTCTTTCATCTCATATATCATTTGTAGTCTCTTCATCATCATCAACATAAATACTACCCATACGACCATTCTGATTCTCCTCCTGAGATTTTCCCTTAGGGAATTGGTTTGCATAATGCCCATAAATTCCACATTTAAAACATTTAACCATTGTTTATGTCTTAGCAATACCCTTATCCTTGTCCATAGTGTTAACTGAACCTTTTCCTTTACAATTACTGGCTTTGTGTCTTTCTTTTCCACCCCCAAAGCATCTTCTGGTTCCATTGAAACATTCTCCCTGATTGCTCTTCCCACATGATTTACATGAGGGGAATTAAACTTTCTTTCCACTATGATCATCATGAAACTCCATCATTATCTTATTAGCGGAGTCAGGATACTTACCAATGTAGAGATTATTGATCATATTATGAGATTGCTGATTAGGCATAATAACAATGTTTGGACTTCCAGATCCAATTTCATTTGGTTCCTCATGAAAAATATCATTCCATTGTCCATCATATCCTCCATTATCGTGAATCTTCCTGTTTCCAGCCATTTTCTAAAACCCAAAAAGAATAGTGTGAGTGGAAAAAATCATGCTAAGAAAATAGCATAATAAAGGGGGAGTAACTTCAATATATAACACCTTAGGTTTAATTCTAATATCATTACCGTAATTCTAGGAATATAACCTATACGTATACTTAACCATAGAGACATCCCTAGACATACCTTAGAATTATCTCCAGGGATCTCACTAAAGTTCTCGCATCCTAGTTTCCA
This sequence comes from Viscum album, assembly GCA_963277665.1. Lineage (NCBI taxonomy): Eukaryota > Viridiplantae > Streptophyta > Magnoliopsida > Santalales > Viscaceae > Viscum > Viscum album. The sequence continues at coordinate 2,083,936,026 of OY728136.1, read as the reverse complement.
AAGGATAACTAATCCTTCGCTTTGATACCAACTGTAGAGACCCAAAGCATGACGTACATGGACATTACATTACTTTTGTGGAATAATTAATACATGACAAAAAAAGACGCCCAAAGATCGTATTAGTTTAGTGTCTTTGGAAACTCGGACCGTAATCTTCTAATCATGGTGAAAGATCATCAACATCTCCCATAAAGATATTCCCCTTTTGGTTCTCTTACCTAAAACCATTCATTATATCCTAGGGAAAAGAAAACATAAAAAGGGTGAGCTGAAATGCTTAGTAAAGGTAAACATGGGGAACATAGAACAATCCATAAACATTTGAATGCAAAAACATGAAGAGAAAATCTAAACATCAAAATCATGAGTAAATACATAAAAATTCAAAGTACATAAGGCATATATCATAATGGATCATCAATCATGATAAAATAGAATGGGAATAAAGCATGTAATTGTGGGAACCATTAAGCACATGTTATGATTTCCATAGTAGCCAAGGAATTACTTCCATGACCATCTTAGTGGACAAATTCCCTTTCGGAATCGAGTTCACTCCTTGTTTCAGTCCTGTAACACTGAACCGGATTAACTTACCATTCTAGCCATGTCTGTCTCATGAGATATAAATCTTTACCCAAATTCATTGGAGGGAGATATAGGTCCCACCAATCTCATAATGAAATCATTATTACTTGTGCCAAAAATTAATAATAAATCATTCATCATAACCCAAAGAATAAAATGGGTTTCATAAACATCATCCGATATTGTAATCCATATAAAACAAATGGATATAATTTCATCATAAGAAAAATCAAACCATGTAAATAAAAGTGAAATTATACTTGAAACATAATCATACTAAATAATGTCATCTTATATGGAAAATAGTTTTGACAAAACACTTGAAATGAATTCTTGAGGAAAATATCCGTTCTTCTTCAAAATCAATTTATTTTAACAAAATTCCATTAAATTTTAAAAGAAAAGTATTTTGTTGAAAATAATCCTGAAATATTGTAGAGTAAGCTTCATGAAAATTAGGTGTCATGAAACCGTAAAAATTTGTTCATGCCGTATAAGTTAAAAAAAACATTTTCCTCGTACTTTTAACGGAAAAGTAAAAAAGTTACTCATATGGTAAAGAAAAGAAATATTCCTTCCATAACATGTGGTAAAAGTAAAAAAAAGTGTAAAATGGACATTAAACATACATGAAACCATTTTTAGAAAACAGCACATGTCTGATAAATATAACCTCAGTAAATACTTACGAATAAACAATCTCAGATAAAAACAAGATTGGAAAAGTTATCCCTTACCTTATGTTTGATATGCTTCGTATGTATCCGAATCTCCTATATAATGATTTAAATAATGTCATTGTCTTATTACAGAATAATATTCACTGTTATTATATCATATATAGTTTACTTGTGACTTTATATTACCCGTTATTTTGTAAATTTGATGTAAAAGCAGCGATTTGGGTAAAATCGTTTAATTTATTATACGTGTCTCGATTTGTTGTTCTTGATATTATTACTTATATACGAATTTAAATAATTCCAAAATGTAAAAAATTATTTATATATAATATATCTTTATCATATACATATATATATGATTTATCGATAAATGGAATGAAATACACCATTCATGGAGACGGTAGGCCGTACGTATGCATGAACACTGTTTTCGTTTCCGTATTGAATTGAATTTTATTAAGTAGATGACATAAATATATATACCTAAATACAGTATCATTATTATGTCATATATTTCATTATTATTCATTATATATACTTTATAATCATTCATGAATGGTTAACATGGACAATGAATCTCATCGTGTCGTGGAGACGGTATTACGTACGTATGCACGAGCGATGATATCATTCTCATGATCATGGAATTGTATTGAAGTGTACGTATTATATTTCAGAATCAATATCACTTTATAATAATCATATATAGTTATTTATTTACATAATTATACCCATCCAAGTAAGGTGGTGGTCAGAAACAGATTACACTACAACGTGGAGATGGTATTCTGTACGTATGCACGCACAGCGATTTCATTTTCCGTAGGATGGATAGAAGGTGAAATATATTTTTTTAATATTTATAATAACATATCAGTATATAATTAATACTTATGTTATTACTTTATAATGATAAACCAAAATAAGAAGAGGTAGAAGAAGAATGAAACTTGAGAGAATCGGAAGAAGAGATTACCTCTTCTTCGACGCACCTCCTTTAAGATTCCTCTTAAGGAAGTAAAGATGATATTTTGAGAATACCAAAACCTCCAGAATGTTTCTAGAGAAGTGGATAAGGTAAATGGGTAGGGTCTTGCCGAACTTAAAGGCTCAAAATGGTGTGAAGTGAAGAGGGAAGGGGTGCCCTTTTTATAAGGGAGGAGATGGGCACCTTTGGAAAAACATAAAATATTATTTTATAATAAAGTCATGTTCGGTTTTCAATAGCTCCAAAATGATTTATTTCGAAGATATGGTGGGGATGGGTCTAACGCCTCTCAACAAATAGGTTTTAGACAAGTTTATATTAATATTTTAATCTTATCTTTTATATTTAACTCTATGTTAAATAATTTAACTTTTACCGTGTCTTCTTGTTTTCTTACACTATATGGTTAATAAACTTACTATAACCAGCCAAAAAAACCCCAAGTAGTTAATTATTAATATATATATCCTCAGTTAGGTCATTTTTCTGAACCTTAGATTTTTAGGAATATTATAAAAATTAATGATATAATATTTGTTTTAAAAACCATTTTATGTCAATTTTGACACTATTTGGTAATTGATTTTTGTGGAAATCATAACAGCATGATTAGTTCGAAAATAGTTAATTAATTCAATAATAACATGTCATATTAACCTAGAAAATTAGTGTAATTCATAAAAAGTATAAAATTACATTTATTTGGGTATTTATATTATCAATTATTTTAATATTTTATTATTTAGGTAATTACTGCATCACCATTGTGTCACAAATAACTTAACTTATTTAATGTCTAAAAATTATAAATAAAATACCATTAGGAAGGAAATATTTTTATCTTTATAATTAATATTTATAGTTTAATTTAAATTATTTACAACCCTAGATTAAAAATTGTCTAGTTATTAATCTTTAATTTTAACTATTTTAACTCTTCTTTAAATAAAATAATAATAAGTGTCCTAATCAAATACAAGTGGACCTAAAGGGTAATATATTGTTCCTAAGGTTGTTTTTGGTCGAATTAAACTTATCCAATAGAATTAGTACATGTGTTAGGATAATAATAATATCATTTTTACCCTTAATTACCCTATTCACTTTTAACCATGGTAAGTAAAAGTAAAACGTTACTATTCACCAAAAATTATTTTTATCTTATTGAACCACATATTACTCATTGATATTAACCGTGTCTCTTGGATTTCTGAAATTCAACTCACAGAAGCAGTCAAACTATGTTTTATGTAAATTTTCAAATTCTCCAAGGACGTGGGTAAAAGACGGTGAAAAGTTCAATAAAATTTTTATATATATCAAATTTTTATAAAATGACTCAAATTAATAACATTGAACTTATATAGGTATTATATATCAATTTTAACCTAAAATAAATTTAAATAAAATAAATAATTATTTAAATAAAATTTCGTTTTTTAAATAGTAACCCAGAGTTTTCACTATTCATCAAAAACTGATAGTTTTAAGAAAAATATCAAAAATTCATCCTAGGAAAATTTCAATATTCCGAATCGAAAAATGAAATCCATTTTCAAAGGTAAAATTTATAAAATTTCAAAAATTGTTTATTACTATTCATAACGGCTAGTTCATAATAATATTATAATAATATCTCATTTAGCGAAACATGGTATTGCGTATAACACATGCTATCGTGGAAGGTCACAGTTGCGTGTAATGAAATCCAAGTCAGGGTTGCGTGTAGTGCAAGATTCATTTATTGTTTCATATAATAGAATCCAACCATGTTTCATTTATACATTGAGTATATATATACACTCAATGTTTTGTAAAATAAATTCTATCAAACGAACTTGAAATTGTGTGGAACACGATCCAAGATTAGTGTTGTGTATACTTCAAGATAATACGGTGTTGCGTATAGAACAAGATAATTTTGGTGTCACGTACAAAAAAATACATCAATTAAATTAAAAAAAATAATTGTCATAAAATATCGGGTTGTTACAAATGTAATCTAAGAATTCTTATTGTGTTCATAAATATATACATGGAAGGGTTTAGTGCAATCCTAAGAAGGATACCCAAAGAAGAGATTATTTTATTCAACAAGCATATTTATTTTAATTCTTTCTCCTCATCCTTATATTATTATTAAACCATGAAGATATAAAAACAACCGTATCTAACATATACTAAGATATTGTCACAATTATTTCATGACCAAAATCCATCTCCACTTTTGTCAAATGGTTTGTGAAATCACCATTACATTATATGTCAGACTACCCCCTCATGAACTTACATCATTAACTCTTCAATTACCACCATTCATGGTTGGGTATGACTCTGGATATAATGTATATATATATTTGATATTTATAACATATATAGACCTATTTATTAATTATATATTATATATATCATTTACTTTCCCTTTAATTGGGGATATGATAACATCACTCATGTATATGGTGAAATACCATATAACGAAACGATGTGATTCGTATTTCAAAAACTCATTAGAATAATTGTAATAAGATTATAGTAAATTGTTATATTTTATATAAATGAAATAATTAAAGAATTCATTTCATATTTGCATTATTTAAGGAAAAAATATATCATATTATTTCATCCGTTTACACTCATTTATAGATGATAACATCTTTCGTGTACGTGTAGACTATTGCCTTAAAGAAGTTATATGACTCTCTTTTCATAACCACATCCCATAGATAAAATATATATAATTACATATAATAATAATAATATGGTATATAATATATTTTGACCATTATGTAAATATAAAATATTACTTAACCCAATTCTATAATTATTATTCAATAAATGGAAACGTTACTCATGTGTACGTACGGTCTACATTCTCCATGATCGTAACTTACTTCATTTTTAAAAACCATCATTAATGACTAGTTGTGAAGTAATAATTGATGTAAAAATTTTATGGTTAATTCTTGATTATTATTATGGATATTTTATTATTATATTAATTGTTCATGAAATAGATATTTCATAATGAAACCCACATGAGAAAAAAGGCAATTAACACCCAAAAATGGAAATAATGAAAAATAATCAATTAATGAGATATAATATTTTATAAATGGATAATATATGATATTATAAATTTTAATATAGTTAGTCTTTAGGTAATAAAATTTATTAAAACCAATATATATTTGGATAAATAATGTTGAATCAAAAGTACATGTTAGGTAAGCGATTTCTTAACTCAATTTATTTTTAATAGGTTAATCTTACACTTAATTGATTATATATTTCCATGATTATTTTAAAATTAATTTCTATTTCATTACATTTTTTTCACTTATTTTATATGTATATATATTTTATACACATATTTGATACATTTGATAATTCCCATGTTAACATTATCATCATTTTAGAGGTTTATATCAAAATCTCATTCAAATAGAGATTGATTACTCATGAAATTAACATGAAAGAAATTACACCATGATTTCATAATAAAACCATTAAACTTTATAATCCATTTTTTATTAATGATTTTTATATAATATTACCATTTTCCCACTTTTTGGTATTTAAATTAGTTCAAAAAATATATTTAAGAAAATATGACTCCATTTCTCTCTTCGGTCAGAAACTATTTTCCTATGAGACTATGTTTTCTAAAAATGTTTTCAAAAATATATGTAACCTATTATAAAATAACTATTAAAGGTATATTAACCCATTTTTACTCTATGAATAAAATTCAAAGGAAACTTATTTCATTTTCAGAACAATTTCCATTTGTATTTTAAAGAAAATATATAATGAATCTTCTTGTCGTTTTCCAAACAGGACACTTTTCTATAAAATTTATAGTGAAAAATGAATGTTCTTTTTTACATTGACAGAATGTATATAATTACCCTCCATCATGGACATATTTTAATTAAAGATTCATTTTTAGGTTTATATTGATCATTTTAAAGAAAATTCTTTCAAAAGTGATTTTTAATGAAATGTATTTTATAAATGTTTTTCCAAAAAAATTATATTTTCATCAAGAATGATTTTAATAAAAAATTATGATATTTATATTCATCAATTACATAAAACCATATTTTATCTTATGATCTACTAGGGCTATATAGTATTTAGATTATCTGTTTTCTTTTTTAGATGTTTATGATCATGTTGACGTTGGATGTTCTATTTTGATACCATTATTTATATTACACTTAATGGTTTATGGTTATGTTTTTTTATTGGGGAATTTATTAACATTTGATATAGTAAATAGAAAATATGTATATTCATGTTTTTTATTTTAATCCCATTCATATGAAGAATTAAATAGACATAACATTAGACTGGTGGGTACTGGTCAATGATATCCCAATGATGCTTCGACGGGTCTCATGAGAAAAATTTATTGGCCAAATCAAACTGTTTCTACCCAAATATTTAAACTGTCTTGAGGATAGATCTTGATAGTTACTATATTGAGGATAGATCTTGACATTTAATACATTTGGGATTATGCAATCTATCTTTATTAATTTAGGTATTGATATTCTATGTGGTAATTTATTCAGTGAGAATTTATAGGGATAAGTTAAATAGATCATGTGATTATTTATATGGTATTATTTGATCATCATTTATTCCAGCCAAATTATTCTCTAGTTATTAATTAAGTGTCTCATGTTTTAGTTACATATATTTTCTTATTAATTATGCTTATCGATTCCTAATAGATTTCACTATACTTAACTCTTGATATAAAATTCAGCTCATCGTTATTTTTTTCTTTCCCCTTGAATCCATAAACTGTACTATGTTTTATATTAAATGATATACTGTATGGAATAATGTTATTCTAATTTTTTTAAAATTTTTGATTTAAAATTTAATTTATGACTCAATTATTTCTGTAGTTTAACATGAATAATAAGCTATTTGGCCCTTCAATATGAGATAACTTCTATCTTATTTTAAAATAATAAATTAAGAACCATATCTATGCTACTGGGTTCAAGGTCATTGAAAATATCATCATGATTAAGGGCCAAACTAGTTATGTTAGATCACCCTAATAAAATATCACCATCATACACCTTCAACATATGGAATTCGCTGGTTTAATAAAGGGGTACATATATATTCTATGATTGTATGTTTTTTGTATTAAATTTAAACTAAAAAAGATTATATTTTTTCATTTTTAATATCAATTCTTAAATGAAAAAATTATGTTTCTGATAAAAATTTAATTCTAATACGATTAAAAAAATTATTTTTTGGGAAATATATAAATTCAATCAAGGCATCCATTGTGATGAATTTATGATTTTTTAGAAAAAATTATTTTAATAAAATATTATTATTAAATAATATTTATTAAATATAAATGATAATATACACTTAGAATGTTAAATGTAATTAGTATAATGTTCAAAAAAACAATTATTCTAAAGAAACTCGTATTTTTGAATTAATGGGTATATTAATTTAAAAGTGTAAATTATTATATTTAAATAATTATTTTGATAAAATTAATATTATTTTTTAAATTATCTTGTCAAAATTATCCAACGGTGATTTTTTCATAATTTTTTGATACACTCAAATATTTGGGATGAAATTAAATACAACATAAATATACGGTTAGTATTATAACATAGTAATGAACAAAAATTTATATATTATATTCTGTAGAAGTGTTAAAAAACTCAATACATATTTTTTCATAAAAAATAATGTGTTTTATTAATTATTTTATTAATTTTATAAACCCCATTCTCATAATAATCTCTTCCATATCTTTCAGAAGCACACCATCATGGTGAGGGATCTGTCAATCTATTTTTATTCAAGAATCTTATTTATATTATTCCACTTAAATTCAAAACATTTATGTTTTTTCATTTTATTACATATCCCTATTATAGTAACTATGATTTAAAAGACATTATGAACCACTTTCACTCTCATTAATCACTTTTATGAATCTTTATGTACCAACCTTATGCTATTTAAATTATCCTGCGATTTTTCATGCCAAACAATGGCTTAATGAATATCCATCTCCATTTACACTAAATATTATTCACCTAGTTATACATACAATTCATTTTTTTATTTTCATGTATATAACCCACACTCTTTAATCGTGGGCTTATAATTTATGAAACACAACCTTATGGTGTATGATATATGTGGGAGACTTATGGATGTAAATGATATGAATGTGATAGGTGGACCCAGAATTATATTTTCCACCAATGAATTAGATAATGATTTAATCTAATGAGATTCTATGTATGGTGCGTGGGTGATCTTCTCATGTACACTAGGTTTTGTTGTTTTTGTGGTTATCCTTGAATTATTCTTATGATGTCTTCTTTTATGTAACATCCACATTCCTATGTTTCCTTTTATCTTATCTTGTTATGTCATGCCTAATTATTCAAGATGATGATTCTCAGTCCTCTTATATTACCTTTATATTCCCCTTGTATCACATTTACTTCTTTACCTTATGTTATGATTTTTATTCCCTTAGTGGGTTTTATATCTCACCATTTTCTTATGTACGTTCACTTGTTATCTCATGATGTTTTAGAAGAGTGATAGAATTTTAGACATATGTTAAGGAAGTTATCAATAATTTCATTTTATTCCAAATGAAATTTGTTATAGTATGTACCTAATTTCACAAAATAATATTCTTACTCATATTTTTCATTTTATTATTTGTGACTTTGTGGAATTAAGCATGAATCAAAGTGTATTAACATATGGGTTTTCATAAGTGTATCTAGTGTGGTAAAAAAAGAGACAAATTTCAATAAGTGTGGTAAAAAAGGTTTGGATATATAGTATCCAAAACACTAAACCTCTTGTTCCTCAGGTTGTGTGACTATTTTAATGATTTATTAATTTAACCATGGAATCAATAAAATATTTAAGTAAATTTAGTACGGGCCACATTACCTATAAACCAAGATGAAGACCTAGAATTATTCATCACAATATTTAAAAGTATTATTTCTTTATTTATATTTAATTAATCAGTATCAACACCTCGGAATCTAAAAATAAAAATAACTATATGAATACAGGCATCAACAGTTTTGGTCAGGTATCTTACTTCTTTCTTAGTTTTGTGAATCATGAAACAAATCATTGAATAATGATATCTGAACTTGAATGAATGGAATTGACCTTGTCAGATTTCTTCTTATATTTGTATGACACATAAATTCTTACCAATGACATGTATGCTGCTCCAAAGCATTCATATGATCTCTTGTATAATGATACATACACCGATTCTTCCATCACACATACATTGAACCCATTGAATTTTATAATATTGGGTGTTTTATACCCAACATGAATTGTACTTTTAGATTACCATATTGTGTATATTATGAGTAATATATTATGTATAATTTCCAAAATTGTTTGGATATTTTTTTCCCACCATTTACATGTTAACATATACTTATTTTTTATTGTATCAAAAGGTTATAAAATCTCTCAATCTATAATGAGAACCATGACATACTATGAAATTAATCATAAAAATATTTAAAACAATATAGATACATCATAGTGAATGTAAATATATTATTGATAAATATAATATTCCGGGGGCTCATAAGAATTGATACTTCATATCAATAAGTTCTCACTTGATGATCTAATGTAGAAGAGATCATGAGGACCACCCCCAAATAGTAACACAACATGTTTTATGTGTCGATGGTTATTCTTATCAAACAACATGTGTATTGGTCTCCTAACATGATATTATTAACAGTATGTACCATTTGATATCATACTTTTATTCAATGAAAGAACCATGACATTGATGTTTTGGTGAGGTTTCCTATTTTTGGTGCATCATTGGTGGTGTGCAAATTTTTTGAATGGTCTAGATATAATTTGTTTCCTCAAAGTTGAGGAAGTGATATGTTAGGCCTAGTTTATTAGAATGGTAATATATTCACTAAATCCATGTCCTTGGTAGATAAAGGGAATATTGTTATGAATTCTCAATTAATAATAAATCGGGAAAAGGATGAAGAAAAAAGTATGTTTCCCTATTTATTATATGTCACGAGATAAGTAGATTATATTATATAGTGGGTGTTAATAGGAAGATTTTCATTGATTTGACTATTCCTTATCTCTTTAGGGTCCTTGGTGGGTTTATATAAACTGCTCCAAGTCTATTAATAGTATTCAAAACTATCAAGATAAGGGCATGAGGGGTCACACACAATATTATATTCAACATCCTACCCTTTGTTGTTGAGTATGAGAATAGAAGTATAAGACATGGCAGGCCACACTACAAGGTTTGAGATATTTCCTAGTTTTAAACCATCACAAAAAAAAATTAATTGGTTGTTATTGGATTATATAAGAAATTGGCTGAATTAATTTATAAAATGTGTTCATAGGGTATTTTTTGAATACATGGAAAATATTTATAGAAATGAATATTATTTTAATAGTTATTTTTTTAATATTATTAGAATTATGAGTCAAATGAATGCCTCAATTTTTTCACGTAATATATTTATTATATATTAAATGTATTTAAAAAAAATGAATTATTTTTGAGATGAATTAATTTCACAATAACATGTCATTTATTGCTTATTTAGTGGGTGTTGGATGTATGAGGTTCATGGAACCATTTTTTGGTATTTTATCTCCCACTATATAAGCAGTGGAAGAGCCCTATTTAATTTCATATTCATACAATCTGAATTAATAGCTCCCATTTCTTCTTTTTACATTCTCAAGGTATAATTCTTCATCCAAAAAATATATCTAAGAATACCTTTAATGATTGAAGGGACGGGATCATGGTGATCATCATGATATTAAAGGCATCATCAGATCCTTCATGAAATGATCACTAATGATGAGAGACATTTAAATACATTTGTGGATCCTTCATGTCAGTGAGGATGATATAGAGTTGTTAAATTTTGTCTCCTTCAATAAATTATCATCGAAGAAGATTTACAGTCGAATGATTACGTGATTTGAATGAGGTATTCATTCATTTATTTTGGGGCCTTAATAAATTCACATGAGATCTTCAAACCTATATTAAAGATTGTATCATCGAAAGTGATGATGTTTTCTTTTCCCAGTGATGAATAATTTAAATCCCTACCCCACCAGCTTTTATTTCATCCCCCAATACCATTAATTGATATATAATTTATAATTATAATTCTCTATGCCAATATAAAAATATTTTCCCTAAAATAAAGTATAAGGATTCATTTAAGTCTCAACCACTACAACTATAAATTTTTTTTATCTTATATGGCCAAGTTACAACCATCTTAAAAATATTTAATTTCTAACGAATGCATGGATATTGTGGGATAAACATGAATATATATACATGTTCATGTTATTTTATGGTATAATTATATGACCCTGATTTTTTTAACCATGTTCCATCTAGAAATTTCAATGATCAAAAAATATCTAAGCAGAACACATATTCCAGTGGGTAGAATATTTTTCGGCCTACAATTCATTGGATTTTGAATATTGATTAGAAAACAAAAGATAGATAAAAAAGGGTGGAGGAATTTGGGAATGATGGTTATCAGTAATGGATAGAAACACTTAAATAACAAACTTTTAATTATCATAGTGGGTGGCACGATTTATGAAAAGGAAAAATTAAAAACCATTTTTTAATTAAAATATATGAGCTTCGTGTTGGAAGCTTCTTGGTGGATAAATCGTACCCCATATCACAGTGCCTCCCCAGGTGTGCTTCCTCAACCATGACGTGGGCACCCCCTCACCCCACCTAACATCCAATGGAACACAGTCGACCTCCCCTAGACACAATGTTCCCTTCCACGTACATGAATATACTTCTCCCCTTGAACAATTCCCACACACTTCCACCTCCACCTGGTCATGCCTACGACTTCTCATAGCAGTTAACTGTTACCCTCACGTTTTAGGGAAATCGGTCACCAACTTCAAAATCTCCATTTTGATGTCTTACACTACCGTTATTTTTGGTACCTTCAGTTTCAGCCCCTTCTACAACCACCACCACCACTGCCTCCTTCTCCAAATGATCTGTATGTGACCTCACATTTCTGGTAAACCCCCTTTCCTGTTCATCCCATCCACTAATTGGTTGAAATGAATGAAACCCCAATATTTTCCCCCATTTTCATATTTGGAGAACAGTTTCCAAATAGGGTATACCCAACTTAGAATGGGTCTGAACAGCTCTTCCAAACCCATAACTTCTCTTCTTAGGCCATCCTAACCTACAAAAGCCCAAGGGGGGGGGGTGCCCTGCCCGAAACGTGCATGTGTGGGTTCAACATGACCCAAAGTGGTCTTGCGTGTGGTTTATTTGCAGAAACAAATTTTAATATAACCAAAATATAATTCATTAATGTATGGATTATCAATAATAAAGATTTTATTACTTGAAATTTCAATTTCAATTTTATTATAAAATTAAATTAATTGATAAATTTAATTATGAGATAAAAATAAAATTAATCATGGTACCAAATGAAATAATATTATATGAATTTAAATAATTATGTTAATATATTTAATTCACTAAATAATAATTTAATTTCACTTTAGTTTTTATCATGCTTTTAATTTTCCCTTCGGCTAGTCTTGAGTTGTGACAAATTATTAATTTGTCTTTTTTTATTTTAAAAATTATTATGACTATATTTCTTGCCTATATGATTTATTTATTTATTTATGGTACATTAATCTTATTTTTATTCACTGTGAATAAGGTTCTTCACATATCACATTATTTGTATATATATTTCTCTTCATGAGACCCTCTTGTCTACTCATAGGTATTTCTGTATGATGACTCTATAAGACCTGGACCATGCCAAGACGAAGAGGTATCCTATATGAGAAGTGATAAAATTTAACTAGGGTTGATATGTGATACGATTCAACAGGAAATATAGGAATTATACCCTATAGTCTCAGTTAATCAATTAAGTTCAAATGGATCAACCAATACAATATCCTCATGATCAGTTTGGAAATTTATTTAATTTATGAAATTTTTGTTATTGTTTTATTAAATTTTCATGATACCTCAATAAAATATATTAATAAAATAAAATTCATAGATTAAATCAATTTACAGTGTGATGAATATTTTTCTATTTATTTCATAGTCAGTTGAGAGTGAGATCACATCGTACTTGCATGTCAGATAGAAAATTGTTTTCATTAATTGATAAATAATAAAAAACCATCAAATATTTATGATGTTGTAATGCATTCCATCACGTAAATTTCATTCAAATCAGGTGTATGGGATGATTTTCATCCTACGTTGAGGGTGCATCCTACTACTAGAACAATTTTTATGAGAGTGATGGGTTCAATTGCTAAAGATGGTAGCAAAAAAGTAACCAAATATAGATTTCTATCACATTATAGGAAAATAATTAAGGGAGTATATTAGTACCAAGTTAAATGAAGAATATTTTGGTTATAATACATGTTTTTTTTCAAGTGTGATTTATTATGTTTTTAAAAAGAACAAGTAAACTCAATTTATAAAAGATTTTGTAAAATATGATGAGTCATTTCTAATTTTTATTTCACAAATATCATAAGTTGTTTAGAGAACTTTTGATTTAAGAAGTATGAAGGAAAGTTGGAGGAAAATTTTCTTCCAGTAATTTTTATGTTTGATTGGATTGTATGTTGTTTCTAGAAGATAGGGATGTTAAGATACTTTCATCTGAAAATCTAATTATGCTAAAGGTTATCGATCAAGGATTAAATATCACGACATATGGGGATCATGGTGGATAAAATTTAATGGTTTTAGAATTATGTGGTGTTTTTTATAATATTATTGAATTTATAAAAATTTATTAATGACCAAGAATCAGTATGGTCTTAGTTTTACCAATGCTGGTTTTTAAGGGGGCCTTATTTCCATGTGTTTTCTAATTTTTTATGCCTTAAAATGGGGAGTTTTTTTTCAGAAAAGAAAAATTTTCCGAGAATTATTTTATGGTTCGAGTGTGGTAGAGGAACTTTATAAGAGGTACACATAACAATGAAGACAAATTAGAAACGGAAGAAGATCTTCCAAACAACACTATATGGACCACAAATCGTGGTATGCAGACCACATAGGAAAAACAATTTACGGGAGGTTCATTTCATGTATAAGAATTTATGATTGTGGAATCATTTAATATATTTGGGTGGAACAATTTTTTTATAATGGTGTTAGTGATAAATTTTTTAATGGAATCAGCTGCTGTAAAGGAATAAATGCACTATGCATACGACGAAGGGAAAACAGATTGTAGGAGTGGCGTAGTATGCGGTGAAGGATGTACACCATCAAAAATTTGGAAAAATCATATTAAAAAAGTTTTCATATTTATTTTCATATATAAAGAACCCTAATCCTATAATTATGATAGATCAATTTTCATTAAAAACATCTTTCCCTATGGAAGAAATTGGTGATGTCTAAAGAGTACACGTAGGAGGATTATGTGATGAAAAGAGTTCACAGTGAAGAGTTTCAATGAAAGAGGAATTATTTCTCAGGGAATAATTTCAGTGAAAGAGGTTATCCATGTATATTTTTTGTAAAATTGGTTTTTGGGGCTCGATAACTGGGAAAGGAAAAGGGTCTATGAGCTATTGGTGGCCTTTGAAAGATAGTTTATTCATAGAGCGGGGGTGGTCCACCAAGCATCAAAAGTACGAGGGAAATTGTTTATCCATGGAGAAGTTATAATCCACTGAAGAAGAAGTGGGTTGCGAAGCTCTCTACCAATCCGTTGTAACTTAGTTCATGGATGATAAAGGTAGTTCACTGAAGAATCATGATAGTTTTCCAAAGAATGAAAAAATTTCCTACCCCCTTTTTGGAAGGAATGAAAATAATTTTTTTGAAAGATAACATTTGTTGAAGTTGGCCAATAAGCAACACAAACATTTTCATACCCTATTTTTTCTAAGAGGGATCACACAAAATAGAATTGTTTTCAATGTTTTACATAAGTGAAAGGGCACATCCTAATATTTTTATTCCACATCAAAAGGATTTTTTTATAATTTATTGTGTGCTATTTTATTGTTTCTATACCATACCAAGTACATAGCTACTCTTGTTGAGTAGTGAATCATGTAAGTTATAGTGTGTGTGTGGATATGTGGTTGAATTATGTTCTGTAGGGAATGAAATATTAAAAATGAGGTGTAGGTTCATTAATTATTAATAAAACATAATGTAATAAAGATATCACTTATTAACCCTCACCCCCTCTTAGTGATACTTGAATCCTGACTAGGAAACTTGAGAGTCAAGGTAACAATTTTGATAATCTATGACATCACTCAATAGTTCAAGGAACTGTGAGTAAATGTCTTTTATAATCTAGATCCTACCCTAAAAATCTTTAATAAGCCTTATAGCCAAATCCTGTATACTATGAGGAGAGGATTCACATTTATTTTCCACTTCAATCCTCCGTAAAATGAGTATCTTGAATCTAGGAGTGAGGGATACTATAGTTCAATAAAATATTGGTAGAAATTTGATGATTAAATTAATTGTTAATGAATGTTAATTAAGAAAGTTACTAATCATTTGGATTATTTGTAGTAAATGGAATGTAATACAACATACACAATATATAATATTGGGAAAATAAAATTTCCAAATTGGGATGAATTTCCAAGAGTATTATACGCACTTGTGAAAAGTACAAAGATATCAGAAATTCAAGGGGAATGTGTCCCCAGTACCTGTTAAGCCTCCTAGATAATTGTGTGTTAGAAAATGATTACAAGAGACCCATGTATAATGAATTTTATATTTACATCAGAATGTGATCATCAACGTATGATGTTATTTGTGGATACAACATCAATATATTGATGATTCGACAAGTTATCTCATATCTGAGATGATTTTAAGGAGAAAGTGAAGTGAGATATTAATAAGTGATTATTACACTAGATATATAAAAATTATAAGGTAAATAATGATATTTTAAGATATCCATTTTGTGGGGACCGTGGCCACCATATCCATGATATTTTGTCTTATTTATTACATTGACAAAAATACATTGAATCTCATCCCAAATGATAGAGTAGTTTAGTTTTCTTGGTTTAATAATTACAGGCTTTAAATTCCAATTAAATATTAAAACATTAAATACCCAAATAATTTTCTTTGAGAATTAAATTATTCCCCTTACCATATACCAATATATAAATCAAGAAATACATCTTGGTATCTTAGAGAAAATAATACATTATAATGGGATGAGCTCATATGATCAGCAAGGTTAATCGTACAATTGATGCTATGAAAAATAAGGTGTAATTAATATGGAACGTTAAATAGATCAACCGTATTCTATTTATTAAATATCTTGATCGTGATATGGAAATAATAAAATACGATCAAATAATTCCTTATAAAATATCTCATGAGTTTGAATCTTGGCCATATATATTCTAACAAATCAAATAACCACATTCAATATCAATAAATGAATTCATGATTATGGAATGAATAATGATGGGAATATAAAAAATACTATAATGTATTATGATAAGACATTTAATAGATTCAAGGATACTTCCATGAAATCTATATAAATGAGGTTTGGCCTCAAAAAAACTATATGTAGTTTTTTAAAGGAGACATACAGGTGAATTGAGGGGATATAGTGTTCCCCACCATCACATACAATGTTAAATTAATTCTTCATAATAATGGGTTGAAAAATAATCAATATAAACTATTTTATTTAAAAATTAACATTAGAAATGTTATTACTTATCAAAATTAATAGACATAATCATAAAACATTAAGATAAAAATGGTGAATGGTAATAGAATTGTACATACTGAATTAACTTATCATAAATAATCCAAGGAAATAATAAAGATGGTATACATTAAAAATATCCCCATTGAATTAGAATTACATTAAAGGATTGATGTCATCGATGAATATAAGTAACATAAAAATTTAATTAAATATATTCTTAGGGAAAATACCCTTTTAATTTTAGAAATAACACTTCGAATGCCTTAGTTCAAGAATTTTTTTTGAAAAACATAACTATTTAAACAAATATTTTGAAATGTATAAAATATTATTTTTCACATTGATTGGTCATGATAGAGTGGAATTTTTTACATGGTTAGTATGTGAATCAAATATTCTATTCACATTATTGATAAAAACAAAAAAGAAATTATTTCTAAAATTACATGAATATTCATTTAATTTTTTTTGTAAAATGGGTAAAAATTTATTAAATAAATCATCTTGAAAGTAACAAAAATAGTTTTGAATTTTTTTTGAAAACATTGGTTTTGATTAAAATTGATTTCCTTCTAAGAGAAAAATAAATACAAATCTTCTTAGAAATTTTTTATCAATCGTATTATGTACTAATGAGAAAGACTATATACTATTATGTGAAAACTTTAATGAATAAAAAAAGGATAAAAAATTAGATTTATTTTAAGATTAAAATATCATTTAATTTCCCCACATGAATCCTAAACAAAAGAAAATAATGTACAATTATGAGATCATGAAATAAACCCTTATAACTTTGGTAAATTTTGAATCATAAGACCCAACAGAAAAATAATTTTAAATGAAAAATATACCATGATGTTAAATTAATTAATGATATATCACATTTAGATGGAATTATATACACCAAAATGATGGAATAAGTTGTGAATATGGTGTATGTCTCATGGAAGAAAATTTAATTGGAGAACCCATTATATCTCGCTTCATTCTGGTTGAATATACATTAATATAATGAATTGTGATTTCAAAAATGTTATTATCCTATTAAAAATATCATTTTATAATTTATAATATCATATAATATTATTTTATAACTTATTATCATGTATTCATTAATGATTATTCATTCATCTCATTCGTTCATGTGTTAATAATATCAAAATAATAAAAATTACACTTCAATTATAATATTAAAAACAATCATGAATCATGGTTTTAAAAAATCCAATACATTACATTCATAGAGATAGTAGGTCATGCGTACGCAAGAGTAACATTTCCATTTTTCAATGATAAATATGGATGAAGTTAGGTACTATTTTATATTTAAAAAATCATATTAATATCATATATACTATATTATTTTATTAAAAATACTTATATATATATCATCAATGTTTTGTGGTGATGAAAGAGAGTCACATCGCATCGTGAAGACTGTAGTCCACATGTACATGAATGATGTTAGAATTTTCAATGTACAAATTAAATTAATATATAATATTTTTCAGAATGACATGTATATAATAAATATCATTATTTTTTCAATTATTTCACAAATACTCATTAATAATGTCTTTATTACTTCTCATGTAATGTGTTAGTAAAAAATTAATCACATCGCTTCCCACGGTGGGAGCTCATCATACACAAGAAAGACTGTATCATATCCCCTATGAAACGGAATGAAAAAAATTTATATGTCATATATTTTATACCTAGGGATAATAATATTATAAATATCTAAAATAATCTTTATATCCCTCATAATACTCAACTATGAAAGGTGGTAATGGAAAATGAATGGCATCGGTTCACGAGTCGATAGCCCCCCCCCACCCATCTCGTACACATAAATGATGATTTCATAACATATTTAATTGATGTGGGATGGTTGTAGGACCTAAAATTATTATAAAAACATATTATTATATGTAATATATTTATTATATTCTACCATTATATTTAAATACTATTTTTCAGGATGTGGCGGAAGAAATAAAATAAAAAACATTTGTGGAAGAACGTCACCACTTTTTTAAGTAACCTCCTTAGGTTTTCAATAATACCTTCCAAGGTTGAATTTATGGAAAAAATAAGGATTATTGAATTAGTTTAGTAATTTTTTGAAGTTATTATATAATTTACATTATAAAATAAATGGTGTTATGGTGTGAAAAAGAGTAGATAAGGGGTTTCCTTTTACAAGAGAGGTGAGTGGCACACTTATAATATTTGAAAGAAAAAAGTATACCCACATTTTTTACAAGAAAAATGGTAAAAAATAAATTAAAATCTATAACTATATTGTATAGGGTAATGATAATTACAAGAAATATACATTAATAATTTTTAGTTCAATTTAACACTTATCGTTTCAATTTAAATCCCTGGTAAATACATTTTTAACTTAACCACAATAATTAATTTTTACGATTTTCACTATTCATTTTGGTAAAAAATCATGATGATATTTTTATAAAATATAAATTATTATGATTTGAAATATAAATTAAATTTTTATAAATTCCATTTACATTATTGGATAATTTTAATTTAGAATTAATCCCACACACATGACGAGAAAGCGTGTTTTCAAAGGAAAATTGTTCAAAAGTTTATAATTTTTTTATATCAAAATTAAAAATGAAAATGATTCCCATGAATGAAATTGGATTAATGTATTATTAATTTGAACTATTTTTATTTTAAAATGAATTCAAAAAAAAATTATTGTGTTTGTCATTTAAACAAGAAGGCAGTTTTCAATTAGAAATTATTATTTTTAACTATTAAACAAAAATATAAATTATTTGGAAAAATTCCAATATTTAATCCAATGATAATTTTTATATTATTATATAAAAAATAAAAATTCCCAAATTTTTTATCTAATAGTGTTAAAATAGCTATAAATTATTTTCACAAAGCGGGACTAACTCAACTATTTGAAAAATTACAATTTTTGGAAAACATTTATTTTATTTAGAAGTATTATTATTTTATTTATAATTAATATATAAAAATAATATTCATAATTTAGTCAGTAAAATTATTACACTCCAAAATAGTAAGTATATTATAATGCTACACTATATTATGAATCATTTTGACTCGGGGTTTCATGTTTCGCAAGCCATTGAGTTGATTAATTTTTTTAAAAAGAAATATTTTGTAAAGTCTGGGGTGTAATATTTTATTCTATGATTGGTTATACATGTCATACAAGCTATAGAAATCACTTTTTTTATTTTAAAGTATTATTCTGTTACATTATACACATATTAAATAAATTAGATCCTTATCATTTAAATGTGATCATGTTAGCCAAGGTTTTGACATTTGGAAATACCATTGTTGAAACACCCACATTCTAAAAACGGTTAACAAAACTTCATCTTAAAAAGAGAGAAATATTGGATAAAAATAATAAGATTTATAAGTAGGATAACATAGGTGAGAAATTAAAACATTTACATGCAATAAAGTCATAAATAATTTCACTCGATACATGTTTCAGTTTCAATTTTAAAATTCGAATATTGGGCATGTTGGCAACTTGGGTTCGATGATGATGAAATTTTCATTTGAATCTTTTTGGTAGATTTGATATTTTTTAATATGATATTGTTTGTGTTTTAAGGGTTTACACTTCATCTATAAAAGTTTTTTTTTCGAAAAAAACAAAAATATAGATTTGGTTGAGAGTGATAAAATACATTGATCGCAAGAAAGTGAATGGTCAATAGAAATTTAAGGTCCTTAAAACCATAAATTTGTGATTAGTTAAAATTCCATATGATTCGTCGAATATAAATCTAATAGGATAACAATTTTTTCATGATCTTTTTTCAAAAGTTATTTAATTTATTTATAGTATATTATTATAAGAAAATATAGTTACTTGAAACATTTATAATTAATATGGATGATTTCATCCTTTAGTTGTTATTATATCAATTTATAATTCATCACTTACTCCAAGAAATGTTTATCCAAAAATAAAATTTTTATTCCGGAAGAACTAAAATTGATCTTTAATAGATCATGATATCTATAATATAATTACTTGTCATTCTTTCTATATCTATTTATCATTACAAAAAAATGGTTAACAACCTTAATCAAATTCTAAAGATTCTACATACTGTAAAATAATACATTAATCTTTAAAACTTCATCCAAATTTCAACTTAAACCATTTCATAAATGGTTAACCTTGTGGTCATTCCATAATATTAGTATCCACAACTTTAGAGAGAAGGTCACCGATTTTTGAAAATGAAAATATCATTAATTAGATCCAAATTATTTAGTATTGTCCAATTTACGTTGTCCATATCTATTATCTGATTATCCCAACATCATTATCCCCAAATTTGGAACATATTAAAGGATATATTTCTCTTAATATTGTTTTTTCTATGAAGTTAAACATGCCATTGATTAGTTTTTCTTGGTCACTAATACCATTCAACATGTTCTTTAAAATCGTTAATAAAAATTATTGTAGTGTAAACCTTATTATTTTCAATAATGGAATTAACAAAATAATTTTACGACGTATTTATTGGATCCAAATGCACAAGTATAGGAATCATTCCACTTCATCTATGGTAATAATATAATAAATAAATTTCCCCCTTGTCTCCCTTTGAGGTACTTTCCCTTGACGCTAGGGGAATTCATTTTCGAAGTGCCTCATATCCTTATAGTAGAAGCACTGAACATCAAGTTATTATTTCATAATAATTTAATCTCGATCATGGTGGCCTTTTTATACAAATTTTAAGTGAACCATTTTTTTAATAATGTACTATGATGTTTTTTCTACAAATATAACATGTTAGAAAATTCTTCTTCCCCTTCATCCTGTTATCCATTTTTTCTTTGTTTTCCTCTTCTTGTCTTGATTACATTCAAATCATAATGCATGGAGTATTATTTATATCTCTAGATAGAGCAAGATACTATGTCCTTATATGATTAGAACTTTCGGTAGAAATTTTCCCCTCAGATGGTTTGATTATTCCCATAAAATAAAGGGTTAATATTTCTATTTGGATTACGTACATAGTCTCCAGAATACCTTTCAATCCATCATAAGATTTATTTATACTTAATAATAATTCAAAATTATTTATATCATACAATCAAGAAAGTTATTTCTATATCTTATTATTTCTCATAAGGATTTTTTCCATGAATAATAACTTGAAATACTTCCACTCAATACATTTTATTTCTTCCTCATCGATAGTTTTTCTAATCAATGATAACCATTAATCCACATCTCATGAGATATAATGAACCCCCCTGAAAACATTCTACCTTTCACTAAATCCCATAGAAATAAATATCTTCTCTAAAGAACTTATCCGTCAATGAGTTAAATATAGTCTTGTATTCCTGTTGAATGATAGAGGTTTTTGATTCATAAAGAGGTCTAATTTTATTATACTACATGGTGGATCTATACGCTCTTCCATACCATAAATTTAATTATTCCTAACCTAAGATGGGTTCTATATATAGTCATAATTTGACCAATTCTAGATATATCTCTTTATCTAGCTTTTTTAACATTCCTAGGAGGAAAATTCCTATATGGAGTAAATGTATTGTCAAAGTTATAATTACTTCTATTAGGAACCATTTCTAAATAATATCATACACTATATTAGATCCCAATATTGTGAACCATAAATTATAATCCCAAAACTAGTGAAACAATTAAAATAGGCAATATCATAATCATAAACATGGTTACTTTGGGAATATATTAATTTTCAAATCCTTTATAATAGTTTTCAATGAAAATGTGATTTATCGTAACAATATATCCTAAGAGTGTCAAACTATGTCAGTACTCAGGACTATTTTCAGGCATCAGGTAACAATATGGCCAAGGTAAATGTACCATACATAAATTTATTACTCCCAGATACATATTTACTAGATCCACATCCACTAATAGTGTCCATAAAAGTAATTATTTTTAGGACATACTACATAATATAAATCATAAAAAAATATTAGGATATCTATATGGGATTCTTATCAAATTATACCATAGGTTTATGTTCTCGAATATATGTTTTTCTAAATATATTTCTTCGTTATTATACTAAAAATCCTCTGATATGAACCTTAGGGAAATCAACCCTATTAGATCAAAGTCGGTTCCTACATTATTAAATATTCAAAAGATATAAGGAATTTAATCCCAAAGGACTGAATAGTATAGTAATATTTGTAAACTAGTTATGTACCTAAAATTCACATTACATTTTAAAATATAAAATAAAAAAATATTTTTCCTTATTAGTTCCATTATTCCCCTTAGAGAATCCATTTAGATCCTTCACAAAATTCATCATGGTATCCCAGGGAAAATAAATCGTATAAAACTGATGAGCTCAGATGATCAGTAAGGGAAAGTCTTAATTGAGAGATAAGAATAAACAAAGAATCATTAATATGGAATGGTAAATAGCTGAATGAAATTCCATTTATTCAATATCCTGAGAAATATTTGGTAGTAATAAAACATGATTAAATAAATTCATATAAATAATAACATGAGCTTTAAATGAGACAATGAATATTTTAAATCCTCTAATAATCATATGGAATATAAATCAATAAATTTATAATTATAAAATACATAATGTTGGATATGTAAATTATACCAACAAGTCAATCACCGAGAATTATAATATTGATGAATCTTTTTTTAATACATCTAATACTGTCAAATCTTGTGAGAAGATGTATTTATAAATTGGGAAGGACTCATCCAAAAACCAATCTAGTTTGTCTTATGAGACCTACCAATGCATCAAGAGGATGTAATTGGTCCTGCATATCACATACATAGTCCAATGCATGCCAAAAATGGTAGGGGTGAAACATAACAAATATAAACATTCATATTTAAAAACTATTGTGGGAAATGTTAAAACATACCTCGACTAATATCCGTATTCCTAAACCATTTGAGTAAAATAGTAAATAGTAATAAAATTGTTCATCCTCAAATAAAATAATCATAAACAATTTAATAAAATTACAAGGATTATATTAGTTTCTAATATCCCTTGTTTATTAAAATTAAATTAAATGATATTATGTTATTGATTAATATAAAAACCATAAAAATATCATTAAAAATGTTCTTGAGAAAAATATCCTTCTATGTTTGAAAATAAATTTTTTAAACTACAAATTCAATAGTAATATTGATATTTTTTAAAAGAAACATGTCAATTTCATAAAAACAAATTCAAAACACTTAGTTTTCATAATATAACGTAATTTTGTACATGATGATTATTTTAAAACTATGATTGATTCATATTTTTATTAAAAGATAAACATGATTTATTTGAAGATAACATTATGATTTCATTTAAAAAAATAGTAAAAATAAAAAATGGAGAAATATTTTATTGATAAATTACATTAAAATGGTTAAAAATATTTTTTTTTATTTTTTAAGAAAACATGGGTTATGATTAAAATGGATTTTTGGTCAAAGAGTGAAATAAAGTTAGATTTTATAAAAACGATTTTCCCAATAATTTTAAGTAGTAATGTGATAAAAATTGTAAATTACATAAATAATTTCTTGAATAAATAGATAATTAGAAAAAATTTGATTTAAAAATATAAATATAATGTAATTTGACAAATGGATACTTAAAAAACCAATTCTGGATAATGATGAGATTGTGAAATAAACCCTTACCACTGTGCTAACTTTTGAATCATATGACCCATGAAAAAAATAATTTTAAATGAAACAAAAAATACCATTAATATAATTTTATTTATTATATATAATTAAATAATTTAATTATGTTGTCCACACAAAAGAAATAATGGTTTAATATGGCATATGTCTCAAAGAAGAAAAAGTTAGATAAGAAACCCTTACCTCACATTTCCTTTTGGTTGAAAATAAATTAACCTCGTGTATAGTTGTTTTAGAAAAGTTAGTAACTTATTCCAGAGCCTTATTAATATCTATAATATCACATATGATGCTTCTATAACATCTTATCACCCATTCATTAAGAATTTTTCATTATTCACATTATTTCATGTGCTAATTGTCTTGTTTTCTCATTCGTGTTTCATGATGAAAGATCTTATTTTGACACATATTATATAGTATGTGATATAAAAAATAATAATCATGAAATAATTTTCATATTTATAGATTAATTATAATTTTATAACCAATAACTATTTATGGTTACGATAAATGAACAATGTTACAGTCATGGAGAGGGTAGGCCATATGTACGCTTGAGTAACATTTCTATAATTCAATGATCATTGTGAAAAGAAGTTAAATAATATTTCAACAATCATGAGTTTTAATAATTTGATATATATAATATTATATATTTATATATATATAAATCATGTGTTTTGGTGATTAAAGAGAGTCACATCACTTCGTGAAGGCGGTAGTCCACATGTACAAGAACAATGTTATCCTTTTTAGTTTAAGAAATAAAATAATATATTATCTTTTTATAATAATAAATATGTAATTAATATCATAATTGTGTAATTTATATCACATTTTTTTCTAAAATTTTCCTTATTACCTTTCATGTAAAGTGTTAGTGAAAAACAAATCACATCGCTTCATGAGACGGTGGTCTGTTGCACACACGAGTGATGTCATCATATCACCTACAGAATGTAAAATAAAAAATTTATATATGTTATAATTTCTCAAAATATATTATTAAATTATAAATTTCATATATATAAATATATATATATATTATACACATAATTATTCCCAACATTGAAAAGTGGTAATGGAAAATGTGAATGACAATGGTTCGCGAGGTGGTAGTTTGCTGTACACACGAATGATGCTTTCATAACCCATATTATATAAGTGTGAATGGTTGTAGGTAACTAATTTATTATAAAAAATATAAATATATGTAGTATAATTTTTTTTATAATTTTTTTAATAATAATTATATGATGTAAATGAAGATATCAAATAGAAATTGCTCCTAAAATAACGTTACCTCTTTTTCAGGTATCCTCTTTAGGATTACACCAAAGCCTTCCATGTTTGGATATATGCCCAAAATGAGGAATATATTATCAGGGTATGGATGTTGGGATGTTATTTTACTAGGTAATTTTTTACCCAAAAGTGTGTGATGGTGTGAAGAAGATCATAATGGGGGTTGGTTTTTTATTAGTGAGGTGAGTGGAAAACTTGTTATTTTGGGAAAGAAAATTGTGTAACCATTTTATTAGATAAAAATTGTACCAAAAGAGAATACTCTATATCCTTACACAAGATAAGATCATTATATGTACATAAATTAGATTTTATACAAGCATTGATGTCAATTTAACCTATAACTTTTTAATTTAACCGCCCTAGAAAATACATTTTAATCATAATAGTGGAAATTAATTTTTACTATTTTCATGATTCATTTTGTTCAAAAATTATGTTGAACAAAATATAAAAAATAAATTATTCTGATTCAATGTATAAAATAAATTTTTACAAATTCCATTACAGAATTTGGAAAATTAAATTTAAAATTAATCTCACAGACGTGACCAGAACGTTGGTTTTCAAAGAAAAAATGTTCCAATGTTTACAGATTTTTTATATCAATACAAAAATTGAAAATGATTTCAATGACCTAAATTGTATTAATGTAGATATATACATATATATATAATTAAACTAATTTGTATCACCCATGTTTCAATTACGTAACCCTTTATTTAGTAAGATTATGTTTGTAATATTTATGGGTAATGTTTGAGAGAGTTCGGAGAACATTAGATATGTTCTTGGGGATTTTATAATAGTGCAACGTTAGTGGAAGTTTTGGGAGACCAATGAAAAACCTACAAGTAACTGTGAACAGTGAAACATGGGAAAAAGTGAAGGTGCACTGACAGTGTATGGTTTGTTCAATGTTTGTGGAAGCCATGGAGAAAATGTGCTATATAGAACTGTGGGTGTTGGCATGACATGCACACGGTTTAGAAACCTTGTTATCTAACCTTGTGAGGTACATCCTTAATGAAGTGTATTTTACATGGTTTTTCTAATCATGTGACTTACTGAGTTCAGGTTAAATGTGATAGAACAAAATTATGGTTCTTACATGTTTTGGTCTATAACTACTTTTTCCATACCATTATATTGTAACACAAGATTCAATCTTTCCAAATGCAATTCTAGATTCTCCCATTGATCTGGAGTCAATCTTAAGGGTTCGCTTTGTGATTTGAAGATGGATTCTAGGAATAAGTCATCATTCTTTTTTTTTTCTTAGTGGTTCATCTTAAATATACTTCCCTATCTCTCTTGGTTTTATATATCTATAAATAGTGTATATAAATTCAAGATAGAATATGAAAAAAATGATTATATTTGTTCTTGTTGAAGAATGTGAAAGAGATCTAAGTTGGTGTTTTGGATATTCAATAAGGTTTCATGAATGTTTTCTTGCCATTTTTTCATTTTCTCTAAATCATTTGTGGTAGGAGGTTTCACTCTCGACATATGTATCTAGAAAATGAAGGATTTTTTCAAATTATTAAATTTTCAAGAAATGGATTTTTAATTTTAGGTTCCATGATTTTATAAAATCCTCTTCAGTGATGGTCTTTTTAATCATGGAAATTGGGTGATTTCTAGAAAGTTCTTTATTTTATTATTTTTAAAATATGTTTTTTTTGGAATTATGGTAAATGCATTAATTGATATATATTCAATAAATGGATAGTTTTATTTAAATGAATTGATTCGTTTTATTTGAAATTTTTGGTTTTTAATGTTTTTAATAAAAGAACAATTTTATTAAAATGGTTATTTTGGTATTGTTTTTGGCATAATGGTTGTGTGTGTTCATGTGAAATTAGGATGGATAAGGGTAATCTATCCCATCCATTATTAGTGCTATGAATAAATTTCCAAGATCTCCCCTAACAAAATGGTTCACATAGTGATAGTTTTGTGAAAGGATGACTCGCCAATCGCGAGCATAGGATGGTCCAGGTTTCGATTCATGGTGGATGTGTGTCTATGTAAAATAGAATGGATAATCCAAAATAAAATTTGGGAAATACTTTTAGAACATTTTTTTGTTTCTTTCCATTTAATTGGATGTTTTTTAGAAATCTATTAATGTGGTAATTTTTTATATTTTGATATAAATAATTTTTAATAATTTTTTTGTATATAAAATATTTCATACAATTTTTTTACCATTTTATATCATAGTGGAATGAGTAGGTATGTCATTATGGGGAATCTATTGAGTTTTAGTACTCACCACTTCATTGGAACATCGTAGCATTTTTAGATATTGTTCATTCAAATACAGGGAAGCTAAAGTATCGCACTTATTTTGTAATGTTTGGTGATACTTGGTATATTTTTGGATCATGAAACTTTTTGGTGATTTGGAGATTTATTAGAGTCTTTGTGTAATATCATTTACATCTTTCACTATTTTCCTTTAGGTTTAATAGAATGTTTTTGTGGTACTCCTGATAGTTGTTATTGATTCAAATGGTTTTACCTTCAGTTGTTTTACATTTGCCATCATACATCATGTAGTAGTTGTATTATGCTATGTTTGGTTTGTTGTTTTCTTTCAGAGGGAAAATCATCCCCCGCCTTTTCAATGAATCCCTTGGAATTTATTTATAGCTTTGGTGTCGGGGGGATTCCACTTAAGGACATGTAACATTTCACTACATACTAAAGATAATGAGAAGCTGAGGGATGTTACATGTGATATCAGCTTGTTCAGACCATTCCTAACATGTGGTCTCCAGTTATATAAGTTATAATGTTGAAATTATTCCTCATATATTCATTATGTCGGGTTGGTAGAAATGGGTTGGATTTCCCAGACATAAAATTTTGAGCCTAAAAAGATGTAGCTAACATTTTTGTGATGAATGTATAATTAAAATGTAGTTGGGTATATATCTGTTTTATAGAAACATATTGTATTTGAAATCTCATTTTCATGGGTTTATAAAATTATATGATAATTACATGAATTATAAAATAGCTTCCTACTAGGAGGACAATTTTCATTTTTATTAATGATATATGATTTGGTGTAATGTGATTATTATTGAAAAATGTTGAAATTATTTTCAAATGAAATACTTTGGAAAGAAAATGATTATGGTATATTGGAAATGGTTTTATTTTAAAAATCATGTATATATTATTCAAAAAATGGTTGAATATTGTTAATGTTTATTTTGGAAACAATTATTATGACAATTAATATGTGATATAATTTGAAATAATTAACCTTCTGTTGAAAATAGTGAGATTAATAGCCTTTTTGTTTTTATATAAAATGTCACCCAGTAGGTATTGTAGAAATAAATTTGGAGAAAAAGGTAATAATATAGTTACACTAGAGCCATATGTGATCCAAAAACAGGTTCAGAGTATAGTCCAAACATTTCAAGAAGTGGATACGGGGAATAGGAGGGACCAGCCAAGGAACATAGATCATTTAGTCCAGTTCCAAAAGAAAAATCCAGACATATTTTATGGTTATTATGAACCATATAAATAAAAGGAGTGGCTAAACATGATGATTCAAATCGTTGATTTCATCATCACACCAATAGAGTTCAATATAAATCTCATGTTGTATATTCAACAGGATCTTGCACACCAGTGGTGGTATTTACTAGTCCTTTCTAAATTGGACCAAGTCCTAGAATTGAAGTATTTTGAATAATTTTTCAACAAACAATTGCAACCCCACATGTTTAGAAGTTAAATAATAATGGAATTCTTCGTCTTGAAGTAGTAAATTCGTTTTTTCCTAGATACTATGGATAAATTCATGAATTTAGACTTCTTTTCACCCAATGTTGCTTTGAGTGCATCCTCAAAGGAATACATCAATGAATCATGGATGATTTATGAGATTCGCTATAATATTGTTGTTCTTTGTATAGCTGATTATACGAAGATGGTCAACAGAGTGGTAGTGGCTGAAAGTGATATCTCATGAACTACATAAGTACATAGTATGTTGATACCCATGGGAAATAGGGGGACCTCTAATGGTAGGAAAAAGTGGAAGACGGACACCTATCTCCAACGTGGGAGAAAGAATCAAAATCTAACAGCTGAATGGGGGAATCATCATCCAAGACTAATTCTCTATTCCAGATGGTTTAAATGTGGTTCATTCAACCACATGAAATGACATTGTATGACACCACCTTTTTCATGTTGTAATTTTATTCATTTGAGGAAACATCAGCACTATTGTCTCATTGCAATGAGGATAGGTGTTTAGGAAACTCCTCAGTTGTTTGAGGAACCTTATGCTTCAAATGGATGAGGTCGGCAGAATCAGTATCATTATTAGTATAGAGCTAGCCATAGATATTCTTGGAATACCATAACTCCTTAGAAATTAAAATCTCAATGTGGAAAAAGGAACAATGATCTATGATTGAACAATTATATGGAGATGAGAAGGTTGTGGTTGATGATTAGTCTGGACCATCAAATGTGAGAGGTACAATTCTTTAGAATTGGTCCACTATGCATGTTTGTTTGATACAAGTGAATCCCATCCATTTATTATTTCTCTTTATATTTCCTTTATATGTTTAAATGTTGAGATAATGTATAATGTGATAAAATATAAAAATCATACTGGATAATGAGAATGTCGAGCCAATTTCAATAGATCATGATCAATAACTATTGATAGAGTTGAGCTAAAATGGGATTTATCTATGCTTCAGATGTATTTTTTGAAATAATCATGTGTATGTATTGGTTGAAAATGTAAAAGGATCACATAGACTATTATACCAAAACAATTAGTTTTACAATTGATAATGGTTTCAACAATCTCTTTTGAGGAGAGGGAATGTAAAAGCATGTGCAATAGGCCTATTGGAACCAGTGGTAGAAAAAAATTCATACTAGATATCGAATTTCAAAGAGAATAATGTTACATTCTAATGGAATAAGTAATGTAAGATTCTTTTTCAAGTCATTAATGTTTTCTTTACATCTGCACCAATATTGATTTTTCTGGAATCAGGACAAGGGTGTATAGTGTATTGTGATGCTTCATGATAGCGGATGTGATGTGTTTTAATGAAAGGATATCATGTTGTTTCATATGGGCGAGGTTAGTTATTAGTTCATGAGAATAATTACACAAAACATGATTTGTAACTCACTGTCGTAGTCCATTCTTTGATGTCTGGGCATCATTACCTCTTCAGTGATAAATTTATAATGTTTACAAATCGTAAGAGTTGGAAACTTGTTTTATCACAACTGGACATGAATCTAATACAAATAAGATAGATATAGTATCACCAAATGATTTACTTTGACATGATGTGTACAATAAGAAATGGAAATTCTGTAAAAGATAAATTTGGGAAAATGAAAAATTATTGGATTGAAAAAAAGCTTTAGATTATTGGTAGTTGATGTTGGTCCTAGCCAACATGAACATTGAATGTGAAGACTGAGGTGGAGTTGAAACCTTCTTTCTTGTTTTTTTGTACCTATGTATTCATAAAAAAATTCTTCATGCTTACAACCATACTATATTGTTTATTTATCCCAAAATATAGAAGTTCTATAAGGCATTGAATGCACAGTTTTGGAGGAGCGATACAAAAATAATGGTAACTAAGTTTGCATCGAGATTCATAACATTACATCATGTTAATGTATATCATCATAAAATAGAATTTATTTTCTAGTATTTACCTATCCCTATGTGGAAATGGGAGTTGATAACCAAGGATTCTGTAATATGTCTCCCAAGAATGGTTCAAGAACATGATGTCTTATGAGTGGCAGTGGATCGATTCAAAAACTGAGATCATTATATATTTATTAATGAATATCATATAGTGAACGAAATTTCAAAAATATATATCTGATTGGTGGTAAAGTGGAATGGTACACCATTTTGATCACATTAGACAGAAATCTATGGTTAATGTCTCATTTGTATAAATAATTATAGAAATACCTTGGGACTCATATAAATATTAGCACAGCCTATTAAACACAATTGGATGAGATATTTTAAAAGACAATATAGAAAATGGAATAGATGTTTCAGTCTTGTGTAATGTATTTTTGTGGCTCATGGGATGAGCTTGTTCCCTTAGTGGAGTTCTCACATAACATTAGTTATTTCGACTCGATATAGAATAGCTTATTTGAAGAATTATATTGGAATACTTATCTTTATCATCTTTGATGGGTGGAAATTAATGATACTTCAAAAAATGTTTTGATAATTATACATGAAATAATGGGGAATATTCGTTAGATCGTCAAATGTATGTATATGGCCCAATGTAATTGAAAATATTTTTGCAAATAATCATCGAAGTTCATTTTCTTTCAAGGTGAGTAATCATGGGTTATTGAGAATATCTCCAAGACATGGGAATAAATGTTCTGGAAAGTAGCTAAATTCATTTCCTCGATACATAGGCCCTTTTTGAGATATTGTAACTCATTGGTGATGTGGAATATCATTAAGAATTTCTTCCACAGTTTAGTGTGGTGCATAATGTATTCCAAGTATCTTAGTTGAAGAACAATCTCATAGATCCTGATAATGTGATTTGATTGGATCACATTGACCAAGAGAAGAATTCTTTGTTGGTGAACATTCTAGTGCGGGTTGGGGAAAGGTAAGAGAAAACATTGCATGAAAAAAGAAATGGTATAGTGTGGGTTTTGTGGGAACATGGTCAGATTCATGTAGAGACATGAGAATAGGTGAAATAAATTAATGAGAAATGGCCTGAACTATTTCAGGGAAATTATTGGTTTCTACTTTCTAGGGATGAAAATGGAAATTTTGAGGGAGTATAGCAACCCCAGATTCAATAATGTAACAATTTACTTATGGTTTTTAAGTATGTAATTTTTATAGGTGATGTTTGGGAGAGTTTGGGGAATTTTTTAGACGTTTTTTGGGCTTTTATAAAGGTGAATGGTTGGTCCATGATTTGGGAAAGCTGTAAAACACCAATAAGAAACATTTCACAAAGAGACATAGGCTAAATGAAAGGTTCACGAGTGGCACATAATTTTTACAAACCGTGCGAAATCATAGGAGAAATTGTGTTATGTTGGATAGTGGTCTTTGGCATGACTGGTGCATGGTTTAGAAACTCTGAGAGCCAACAATGATCGGTTTATCCCTAAGGATTTTGATTGCATAAGGTTAGTGAATTATTTTCTTAGATGAGTGACTAACCATACAAGGGTTAAAAGTGAGATACTAATATTGTGGATCTCACATATTTTTATTTCTATCTCCTTAATTTTCCTTGTTATGTGCTCCTAACTCTAGATTTCATCATCCCAAATGTGGTGGTAAATTATCCCATCAACAAAGAGGTGATCTAAAGGATTACATTGGTTATTTGAAGCCATATTATCTAGGTTAGTGATCGTTCTTGGTTGTTCTTGGTGGTTAATCTTATATCTAATTCTAAATCATTCTTGGTTTCTAATATCTATATTTTTTTGTTTATAGAACCTTTATATTTTATTCTAAATATTTTTATATTCGTTGTTTTTCATGATAGGGGAATATATATAAGATGGGGTTTTAGATATTTCACCCAATTTCATTAACATTTTCATGTAGTTTTCCATTTTCACCAAATCATTCAAGGAAGTTAGCTTCAATCTTGACTCCTCTATCTAGAATATAAAGTCTTGATTTAAAATTGGTTTTCTTTCCTGAAATGGATTGTCATTTTTATTCTCAATCATTGTTGAAACCCCACTTGTGTGTTGGTTTATGTAAAAATGGAAATTGGTTGTTCTATAGAAAGTGCATTGTTTTTATGATTTTAATATTTTGATTTTAAAATGTGGATTTTTGTCAAGAATTTTGGTAATTGATTTAATAGAATTTTTTTGAATATTATTAAATTTTTAAAAATTAATTGGTATGGTTTATTTGAAATAGTATGTTTGGATGTTCTTCAATGACAATGGTTTTATTAAAAATGATGATATGGTTGTTTTGTAATTATTTTGGAATAATGTTTGTGTGTGTTCATGTGTATTTGGGATGGAAAAGGGTACATATTCTCCCCCATCATAAGTGGTTTGGATAACGGTTAGGTCTATCCCCTATCAAAATTGATCACTATGTATTGACATAGTAATGGGATGACTCACCCCTCACGAGTATAGGGAGGTCAAGGATTTCATGTATGTTTAGATGTGTGAATATGTGGAATTTAATTGTTATTCCAAAATAAAATTTTTGAAATGATTTGAGAACATTTTTTGGTTTCTATCCTCGAAATTTTATTTTTTTCTGAGAAAACTAAAAATATGGAAGTTTTTTTAAATTTTATATAATTATTTTGAAATTGTTTTATATAAACTCTTCTATATAATTGACAATGATATTACTATTTAATTAATTATATACCTAATAATTATATAATTGATTAATTAATTATTTATTTGTTAATTAATAATTATATAGTAAATAATTATATTACTAACAATCTAATTAATTTTCTACTATTCCTTATATTTTTAGATCTTTTTTTATTCTTCATTTATATTGGTCTTATAGTTTATATTTTATAGGCTTTCAAACTCCCATACATAACACATTTTTATGTTTCATGTAAGGGGATTTGAAAGCATATAAATTATTTTCCATTAATATTTTTTATGATGTTCTTTTATTTTTGACTATTTCTTATATGTTTAATACTTGTTTTATGTTTCATTTATATTGGTCTTACAGTTTTTATTTGAGAGGCTTTCAAAGTCACATACTTGAAAAAATTTATGTGTCAAGTAGGTTTCTTTTAATTCTTATAAATTATTTCTCATCGAATTATTTTTTCAGAATTATTTTTTTCTAGTATTTTTTATATATTTAATCCATGATTTATGATTCGTTTATATTGGCCTTATAGTTTATATTTTATAGGCTTTTAACGCAACAAACATGAAACATTTTTAACTTTCCAATATGTGGATTTGAATTGTTTTAAATTATTTTTCTTCATCATTGTTTCTTATTTTTTATTTTAAACTATTTATTATATGTTTGATGTTTAATTTATATGTGTCTTATACTTTCTATTTTATAGTCCTTAAAAACCACATGCTTGAAAGAGTTCTAAATTCCACATTGGAAATATAGATTGTTCTGCACAGGAAACAGAGTACAAGAATCCCACATTGAAAATGAAGAATGTTTTCTAGGGAAATCCCTCTTATAATGGTGATCCCTAGGTTAGGTATTTTGTTAGAATCTAGACTGCTTTAATGGAAGTACTGCTTGATAATAAATAGAAGATATGTTTTTATGAATTATTTTATTTACTTTTATATATAAAAAAAATCAATGTAAAAAAAACAAAATTGCAAAATTTTAAAATAAAAAAATACAATGTTTTTTTAGTAGAAAGGCAGTATCATGGGTGCCTTATATTTTAAACATGTTGAAAAATAAAACTAAACCTAGTTAATAAAAAATTTACGAAACATATTTAAAAAAACTCAAGGTCATTATCACAAACCATTAGTATACCATTTAAATCACCATCCAAGAAAGCGATAATAGGGGATTAAACCACCACTTTGATGCAATATAGAAGGTAGATTGACCACTCATCATTAACATTATTTAACATGCATTAAAAGTGACTGAAAATAAAATGTCCATATGAAAAAAATGGTTAATTAGTTCCAAAGTGTAAATATATTTCTTAAACATAAAATCATATACAAAATTCACAAACATTGTCATGTTCTTATATAAACAATACCTATCCAAGTCATTTTGATTTATCTTGACACATCAAACATTAATTTTAAATAAAATTATACACAAATAAAAAAATCATATTTAATATACCCATATAGTGACATAGGCCCCACAAATCTAAATAAATAATTGAAATTATATTGAATTGAAAATTTGAAATTAAAAAACAATTCCAAAAATATTATATATCTTTATATACATGGTTACATGTTTCTATATAATATAATTTTACTTTTTAAAAATTTAAACATTAATTTTAAAAGGAATTATGAAATTGAAGTTGGATATAAATTTTAGAAATTTTTTTAATCAAGAAAATATTTTTATAATAATAATAATATATATGATTAATGATTAATAATAAATAATAAAAAATTAATATGATTTAAGTGTAAATAAAAACATTTTATAATAAATTTATAATTTAATTAAAATTTTAATTATGAAATATATAATAATACATATTTTTATTATTAATTGTTTTGAATTGTAACATTTTTATATAATTACTAATTTTTTTGTTACATAAATAATAAATAAATCATTTTAAAAAAATCAAAATTAAATAATAATAAATTTTATTATTTCTAAAAATAAATGATTCTAAATTTAGTATTTAATTATGGATATATTTTAAATCCATTTATTTGAAAATATAATTAATAATTAATAAAATGAAAAAATTTAAATATATATTAAATTGATTAGTAATCCTTTTTTTACCTTGTGTTGTTTTTTGTGGTGGCGGATATAATCGACCGTATCTAAATGTTCATAATAATATAAAAAATGAAAGACATATATAATTTTGTTCTAATATTATTAGAGTAATCATTTACACACAAACACACATGCATGCACACAGGCACCCGCACACACATGTACACGCATGCACACCCATGTGCACCCCACACCATATATATACAACTCTCTAATTCAATTTTTTATCAATATATAAAAACTAGGTTGATGTTAAATTGGGAACTGGCTTCCAACCCCAACATAACAAAACATTCGTACATCCACAAACACCCAAATAAACCAATATACCAACAAAAACAATCACATACCATCCATGAGCAGAAGAGTTACCAAACACAGAAGAACATGAGGCCCCAGATGATATATTTTTAATTCCTAGAGTTCTTTGCGAAGTGGGAACCTTGTGGAACACACCCTGCAAGTCTCCACCTTACTATCGATCGTGCACTATCTCCACCTCAAACATCACCCCCAGCAAAAAAAATCTATCATCTATGATACAAAGATATCAGGCACCACCAAAACCACATCAAAGAATTAATGCCCCCCCCCCTCAACATGGATAAACACACTATAAAATGAAATCCCAAAACCCTACTAACGATCATATATAGGAAAAATCACATATAAAGAAATAGATTTCACCATCATGATGACACATTGATGAAATATATACCCCTCATAAAACCACACTGATCATCGAAACATCACCATTTCAATCAATACCCACCACATAACATCTTCTTCTATGGAAGACTTCCATTGATAGAGAACATGCTACCAACACCAATGATGACTACAATAGAAATACCTTACAAATAGTTACCCTAAATTAACATGGGGAAGAAAGGACCAAATAACCACGCAAGGACACTGAAGAAATAAACTACCTCTAATGGCCTAGATTTTACATACAAACCCAGTTCAACCAATAGTTTCACCTAAATTGGACTTACATAAGTCCCAATGTGTGTTTTCAATCGCCATAGGCTGACAAAAATCACCATGATATTATTCAAATGAACATGGAAATGATTTCATCCCAATAAGAACATATAATATTATATAAATACAATAGTGTTTCAGAAAAGATATCCTGAATACAACTTATTTCAATCATTCAAAACAAAAATTTAACATCCAATAATTGGATAACAAGGTCTAAAAAAGCATACTAATCAAACATAAACATAAAACCCAATGAAACCCAGGGGTCCATTTCCATGTGAGAAATTTTTACTTCAATCCCAAACTAACCAAAAAGCCTACATTCTCCAAGTGATTCTTCATCTACATGACTCTCTTCCGTTTAAATGTATCCTCCCAAAACATTGCATCAAATGTCCTACAAAAAATGTAGATTGTGATATCTAATTACATGTAGGATACGACCAAAAATCTATAAAATTTATATTAATGTTCCTCAATTGGTTATTTTTTAAAATATTTTTCTCCAAAATTTCTAGAAGAAATCATTTTCTATATGAAAAACAACCTTATGTTTTCATTTCAAAAGCATGCTAGTTTAAAATAAACAAAACAATATCACATGAGATTTATCCATCAGGAATAAAGAGGAAATAAAATTTTTTCAAGAATCATATCTATAAAAATTGATCAAATGGGAATATAAAATAAACATGAATGTAACTTATCCATACAACAACAAAGGGATACTCACAACTCAAGGGTGTACACAACTCAGAAAAAAAAAGAACACTATGTGACAAAAGTGCCTCCAAAATTATGTGAAACATGGATTCCTAGAAATTCTACCAACTAGAAATACATGGAATCAATTGATCCTCACCTGGTGATACTTACTCAACTAGGGAATCCATATGTATATTTTTTCCCTGTACCACATGGTATTCTTCATGTGCTAATACATTGTCATTCCTTTTGATAAATCAAATCCATGGTTTATGAAATAATTTCCAAGGAAAATACATTACCTTTCATGATAATTTTTAATAAAACATTGAATATATTGGTACCACACCAATTATATGCTTTAAAACCATTCCCGTTTTAAAATAACATTTATGTAAATTTATTAAACACATAATGTGAATCAAAATAGTTTTCATCATAACCAGCTTTTAAAAAAAGTTTTCCATATCCATTAAAGATCTCATTCACTATTAATTTATTTAAATTCATCAATTTCACAATTCTATAATAAATTAAATCATACGAATATAATCCATGAGAAGGGATAGACTATAAGATATAGACACCAACCACAAGAATGATGAAAACGATTTCACCTTCAAAACAATGTTGGGAAATGATGAGATCATATCCTCACGAGAGTAGATATCAATTGAAAATTTTTATTTATCTATACAATGCACTAAATTATGAAATAACATCCCAATTGTGTTTCAACGTATCATCAAGAAGAGAGATTGAGGTTAGATATAGGTTAAAGATTGGAAGATAGAAGAAAACCAAAATGTACCGTGAAGAGATCCACACAAAATGATTACATATGACCATGAAATCAAATGTAGATTACCCTAGAGAGTCAAAAATGGGCTTGTTTGAGTTAATTACTGGTTATTATAAGATTATAGGTTAAAATGACTACGGTAATTTGGGTAATTTTTAGATTTCATAAGTTCAGATGTAGATGACCCATTAGGATGCACAGTTTGAAGAAGCATGTACCAACTATGTAGTGGCCACTTTCCATTGAAAACAAAGACACATGGCTGAAATAAAGCTCCTGTGTCAATGAGAAATCAAAGGGGGTGAATTAGTTATTTAAATCATTTTCAATTATCTTGGTCAAAGAGCCCCTTTCACTGGTTAAATTGAATCTTGATCACTGGTCCTCACTCACATGCGGATGGGATAAAAAACATACATGGTTCAGTTCATCAAAAAAGAAGAATAGTATTTGGTGTAATATCCCAACATTTTTAGGCGCAACACTCCTTGTCTTCTTAATTTGAGCTATGGTGGCTATGTCTTATTCTGAGATGAAGAGCCTTTGTTTGGGGAAATTACTTAATGATGATGGATGTAAGTTTTTTTTCAATTAATAGACTCATGATATAAACATGTTAAATGGTTTTATGAGGAGTGTCCTTTCTCTTTATATATTCAAAGGTGGTTTAGGTTCATTCTAGGTGAAATAGGCTAATGTATATCTTTAGAGCAATTACACACCATATAATGAGGTTACATGATGTGTAACTGTTTCTAGGAACAATTTGTGAGCCTGGATCATGATAGGAAATGAATACATTATTTGAATACATTACATATAGTGTAATGTTTGGGAAGTGTTAAAAATCATCTGAGGCGGTACATTATACATCAAATCCCTTTTAAAAAGAATATGCTATGTGTAAATGTATTATACTCTATTTATCTATCACAAACAATGGATTTAAGTGTGATGTGCATTATATATATTCTCAATATCATGTTTTTCATTCCTCTCTCGACTATTGTGTGGTTTCAATCCAATTTTGGAGAACATCCCTAGATTATATACACCCTATTTGAGAAACTCAATCCTAAATAAGTCATATTTTATTGGTTTCCATTCTCTCCCTCTATTCTCTGGTCATTGTAGTGTAATATCTTTACTACGATCATAGTTGGTCTTTATCTTGATCATTTATGACCTAAGTTCCTTCATGAAAGCATACGTGCGTTCATTACCTTTGGTAGATCCTACTAGATGAATTATTTGATCATTAATTAATGTTTGGAGATCTAAATCTCAACCCTATGATCTGTTTAATAGCAATGAATTAGTAGTATTATGATTTCACCAACATAATGTGCACATAAATTTGTTAATTGATTAATTGAAGTATTATATTGAATCCATTGGGATCCAATTGTAGTGACATGGATTTTTGATACTTGTTTGGGAAGAAAACAATTGATTAATATAAATTGGATAATGGATTTATTTTCTTTATCATGAGATGAGATGTTTGGTGATTTCATTATATAGAATACATGTGTAATGGATTACTAATTTTTGAAATTAGCATTGTTCATTTTGGATATAAATTAAGTTATATTTAAAGAGAACTGGAAATTTTCATAATTAACCATTGAGATACATGATGTGATATTATGATATCCATGATGTTTTCAATTATTATATTATCATGTTGTAATGCTTATATTGAGATGGATAGGCTCATCCCCCAACTATAATGCTTATATTGAGTGATATAAGCCTAATATCATGTTATAATGATTATGTTGAGTGGGATAAGAATGTTTCCACACTATAATACTTATGCATAGTGGGATCAGACTTGTCCCATGATTTAATTATTATATTGGGTAGGATCTACCCAATCCCTTGATGAAATGATTATATTAAGGGTCTTGACCCAGACTGTGGATTTACACCATGAATGAAAGGATGTTGTTTTACAGTTGTGATACATGCATATAGACTTCCAAACATGGAACCAAAGTAGGATATCTTTTTTCGTGGTTGTATGTTTGTTGGTTGGAATGAATGTGCAATCTGATCCAAGATATTATGATAGGGTTCCGAAGTAGGATGATTTATATATTGTGTAAATTGATTAATTAATGAACCTATATATCGCCTTATTTCATACACTAATTACCATATTGGTTATATTTTAACATGGTGGTGTCGACCTACTGAGTTATACTCAATCCCTGTCCCAATCATCATTTGGTATGCAAGTATATTAAAAGGATGCTGGATTGCACAAGGGAAAAGGACCTTTCTATTGATTTTTTGATTATTTGATGTGATGGATTATAGAGATAGAACCGACATGGGGTTCGAGACCAGGGTCTTTTGGGTTTACTTTGATTCTTCCATTGTTTTATTGGTAACAATAAAAGTATGTCATTTAGTTAAATTGCATTTTGTGATTACATGATCCATCACTATTGGATTATTTTTTATTTCTCAGCTGTATCACATGGTTACCTATTGTTTTTTACTCTGACTATACAATTTATATTTTTTCATTCTACATCTTTGTAACTCCATGCTATGTGTTATAGTATCCCCAATATACAGATCACACCCCTATTACTCGTCATAAGCCTTTGGTATATGAGTAGCCATGTTTGAGTTCTATTAATTGACCCTTTATAGCCATATGCGAGAGTGTCAGATCAGTGGATGCTAAAATGGGCTGTTATAGGGGTAGGTTTAATTTTCTGCTTCCTTACACTTTGGGAAATTTATAAAGTAGACTAGGATGTGATGAGACTTGGTGATGAACTTATGCATGAGAGTATCTAACCCATATATTAGAGAAAATATGAGTTCCCAAGGATGAGATTGTTGTCTATACTATTCAATTTTTATAGTTGATATTATTTTACCATGATTGATTCACATGTCATGTGAGTTTTTTATTTCCGGTGTTATCGATTCTTGATATTTACACTCATGGATCAGTATGGTGGGATATAAATATGCATGCACCATGACAAGAACATTTATATTTATCATAATTCATTTTTCGTGATAGTGATATATAGATTGGATGTTATATATATACATGCCTATATAAACTATGATATGTGATAACTTTTATATCAACTAAATGAAATTAATGGAATTATATGTTCATCTAAATGACTTGTAAGCCATATTTAGAGATTTTATCAGTCAGTGGTTCTCTATTTATGTAACATATTGACGTTGAACCAATTGTTATGTATAGTGTTGTAAGGATTGTGTTTTTCTTAAAGATTAAATGATTCAATGTCATATTCAAGTGGAGAATATGGAGAGTCGACATTAGAGATCTCCTAACATAGCTGAACTAGATATTCTTGTAGATCCAGAGGATTATATTGATGATCAGATTCAGGACCACTTATGAAGGGTCATCTAATC
Source organism: Viscum album (assembly GCA_963277665.1). NCBI lineage: Eukaryota > Viridiplantae > Streptophyta > Magnoliopsida > Santalales > Viscaceae > Viscum > Viscum album. The sequence goes on along the minus strand of OY728136.1, from coordinate 2,083,893,376 downwards.
CATGTTAAGGGAGATTGTTCGTATTTTGTCTTCAATGCCTTTTCTAATGAGATATTTCAAGCTATATGATCAACATATATTCATTGGTGAGGGATGACCCCTGGTATCAAAGTTCATAGTTGAGTTGGTCTACATAATAAATAATCATCTTGAGACACCCAAAGATTGTGGGGTAAACCATGATTCATATACATTTTTTGGACTCTCTAGAAGTAAGTGGGACATTATGGAAAATTAATTGAATCAATAAGGTCAATCTCATATGGATTTTAAGACAATAATAATAATCCATTTTTGTCTCAAGTTGTTGAGGGATGAGAAGGCTCAAGAGTTCATGCACCTAACATTAGAGGGAATGTAAGTGTCCGACTGCACCAAACATTTCACCATCTTCTAGTTATTTTCTCCAACATTAATAGATGATGAGATATCCATAGATATATTTTTTATTATGGAGTTTATGTGAGATAAGGTGATTGATGAACATGTTTTGTCTTTGTAGTTTTATAGATGTGGTGAATTTGGAACATAATATTTAACATAATCTGAGAGAGGCATTGAGTAGTGGCTAGACTCTTTCAAAAGGAAGAACTGGTAACTATTATGTTGGTGGAATGAAGAACCACTATGATACTTTTTTCATGTAAACAGTGGAAAAACCAGCCAGAGTAGTGGGTAGAAATCCCAGGACCGGGTTCCATTCTAGTTCATTCATTGTGGAAAGTTAGGGCTCATGTAGACTTAGTGTCCATACAATGATCTAGAGTTTCACTCTTGTGGAAGGATGGAAAACCTATATAGGTTTTTAGGGGAATTCGGTAGGAGATTAAGGGAATGGGTTCAGGATAATTACCAAGGTTTGAGAGGGACTCGTCTACTCCTTAACATGCAGGTAGCTGGAGTTCCACAAGGCGTTCTGGTTGAAGCAGTGGACATGGTACCACAATAAAAGAGTGGTAGTACTTGGTAGTGTGAATATATCAAGGGATTCATGTTGGATCCCATGGAATAGTGGATAATCAACTACATGTTATACAGACTACTCCACCTTGTTTTGATATAACATTTTCTACTATCGTAGGTACAATTCTTGTATTATATATCATATCATATGTTTTTTAATAAAATGGAATAACATTACTTTTTATATAAATATTTTTTAAATGGTTTGGCCATCAACGTTGAAATATTGTATGGTTCTTTAAACAAAAACACAAAACTGTAAGTGAGGTCAAATAATGGCAATCGTTGCAAGATGTGTTCTCTATAAATTGGTGGTTACCATTTCTTTTGGAAACAGTTTTCATTGGAAATGAAAATATTTGATTCTATTAATGTTATAGATTGGAGGGTTCTATATCAGGACCATATTGAATTTTATTGGAGGGGATTTACCTCTCTATATTTAGAATTAGGGATTTATGCTCAGAAGGGTGAGTGGGTTCTCTCTAATAGTCCTGCATGACCAATTCACTCAGCTGACAATCATGAAAAACATCATGACATTTCATTTATTACATTAACAGAGTATCATATTTATATAATTCTTACCAAAGGTAGTGTCTAGATTGATAATGTGAACTTATTTGGAAATTTAATCTCAGAGGCAGAAGTGTAAGGGGACCTAGAGAAAGTGGCATCCTTGGTATCTTGGATGAACCACAAGAATGTATTCAAGATTAATATATTTCAATGTTTAGAAGGTTATTATTGATGATTTATCCATGACTAATATTGTTTGGAATAACCTATTTTTGGGAAGACTAAGAGGGGAGTGATGTTGCTTTGGTTAGGTGCTTGCAATATTTATTTTCATGAGATGAAAGAGAAGACGACCCCAATACCCACCCTCACATTACCAATGCTTGGTAAAGAATATATCATGTACTATGAAACATTTGGATCTGAATTTTGAGATATTTTTATGCAAGAGGATCGAGGGGTTTCTTATAGACCTATAATGAAATGACTGTATGAGAGTAATTACCCTACTCATGATATAGAGATAGTAGCGGTATTACAATCTCTGAGATGTTGAAGGCATTATATCATGGATTAGATGAATGTGGTATACATAGACCATAGAATTATCAAGTACATATTTTCTCAATAGTACCTATCCCTTCTAAAGATGATGTTGTTTTATTATCTTTTATCCTCCGACCTCCAATATAATTATACTATAGGAAAGGGGAATTTTTAACCAACTAATTGAGATGATAGACGAAGAAGGTGGTAGTGTAGGAGTCTTGTTATGAGTGGATGGTGATATAAATAATTTAATACATGAATCTAGATATTAATGTATCATAAGGATGAGTATTTATGGCTTCAACATATGTTATATACATTATTTTGTGACAATTTTTTATAAATATATTATCTGATCTGTAAGAAATTGTTTTTAGAGGCAATTTATATGATGGGGAGACATCATTGGGATGGTCTCTTGGTAGTGAAAATTAAATTCTTTTTCAGGATCGAGGGTTACTATAAGATTTTAATAAGATATGACCGGACAATTTCATGATACTATATTGATGGTAAAACCTTGTTTAACAATGGTATATTGTAATCTCTATAGACAGTACTAGTGGTCTCGAATCAAGAAGATGGAATCATGATTTCAGTAAGTTATTTCAACTATTATTAGGTTAAAGCCTAGTATGAGAGTCTAGTTGAGATTTTACAGCCTCTTACCATTCTAGAGTGTAAATTATATAATATCAATATGGGGGTTTTTATAGTATTACCTAGGAAAAAAAGTAATAATGATGTTGTATGGGTGATCATGGATTGACCAACGAAGGTTTTCCTCTTCATTCTTATTGAGTAGACCTACACAATTGGTGATATGAGTAGTTTTTGTATGTGTGAGGTAGTTTGACTGTACATTTTTTTGAGGGGTATTGTTTCATATAGAGATCCTTATTTAAATCATGGTAATGGAAGAGTCTTCAAAAGGCTGAAGGATCACAAGTTATTTTGAGTATATCTTGTCATCCTATGACTGATAGCCAATCAATGTGGTCTATTTAGGTTCTGGGGGATATGTTACAAGATCGTGTTTAATATTTTGGTTTATCATTGGAAAATCACATAGAACTCTTATAGTTTTCATATAATAATATCTTCCAGGCTTTGATTGAGATAGAAATCTTCATGGATTTGAATGGAAGGTTGTGTTGTTGGCCTCTTTGTTGGTTTGAGGTAGGAGAGTCAGCACTTATTGGGCCTAGTCTAGTGTAAGAGACATCTGAGAAGGATTAGTTGATCAGGAGGTAATTGGTGACTACACAGGGCTAGAACATATCAGATGTTGACCACAAAATACTACCTTTAGAGTTATTGTTTTTTCCTCGTGTTCTATTTACGGTTTAGCCTACTATGGGGAAAATCTATATAATGAGAAAAGGAAATCTAGTGCCTTGGTTTGTTAAGATGGTCAAGATAGTCAATAGTTTTGTTCTATTGGTGCACAGATTATAACATACACAATGCTACATTACTATTAACAATGTGTTTTATTTGTTGCAACATCATTGATATTATAACAACACTTATCATTTAGAATTATTCAAGGAAATCAAGATTAGTTTTGGTGAATCCTTTTTGGGGAATCCAATATAGATTGTGAACCATATTGAGATGTATATATGGGTGGGACTAAACCTCTGGTTCAAGTATAGGGGTAGAATGGTTGGGTTTAGGAGGATACCTAGGAGAGAGTGTTTGATATGAGGGAATAGTGGGAAGATATTTTAGTTAGGACCCCATAGTGATTCATGGATCATCTCATGGATAAGATATTATATGGTGGGGAGGTTATAAGATCCTGCCTTTTTCTAGTTGTGTCCCTCTTTGATATTTTCATTTGAGGCATGGTGTCCAACTCTTGTTCATTAATATGGAGCCATTATTTGGTAAAATTAATTAAATACCGGGGATGTATGTTTGTTTGAATTAATAAATTATAGATATAAATGTGTTAAATGGGGTTATGAGGGGTTTTAAGGGTTTGGATGGCTTTAGAGGTTGTTCGTGTTCTTTTTATAGGAAATAAACTGATGTTTTTTTGTAGAGAAATTACACAACATGTAATGAAGGTACATGAAATGTAACTATTTCTTGGAATAAACCATAATCTCAGTTCATGACATGAAATTAATATATTCTATAAAGAGATTACACATTGTTTAATGTTCGTGAAGTGTTAAAATACAACCTAGGCGACATGTCTTTCAGAGTATCCATTTTAAAAGGAATACATGATGTATACACGTATTACACAACACATATTTATCGTGAGAAGTGTTTTTACATGTTTAGTGCATTTGATATTATCTAATTTTCAAGTAAATATTTTCTTTATTGACCCTAGGGTGGTTTCTATGTTGTTTTGGAGAGACTCCCTTGATTCTAGATATCCTTTTAGAGAAAATAAATTTCAGGAATGTTGTTCCGTTTAGGTTTACATTCTATCCATTTATTATTTGGTTTCTGTAGTATAATCTCATGATTGTGGTCATTGTTGGTTTTCATTAGGATCTATTATGATCTGAGAACCTTCTTGAAATTATTAGTGCCTTCGTTCCCATTGAAAAATTGAACCTGAATAATTTTTTATCGATAATTAATGGTTGGGCTCTAAATCTTAACCTTGTGGGTTGTTTAATTTAAATGTATGTGATATATGAGAATTTTTTCAGAATAACATGATCCTATATTAATTAAATTATGAATTGGATTATTACATGGAATATCTTAGGATACAATTATTGTTACTTGGCTTTGGGATACTTGTTGGTTGTGAAAATCTATTATTAATATGAAATGTCTAATGTATTTAATTTTTTAATCATGACAAGAGACCTTAGGTGATGGCATGATATAGAATATCTTGGTAATGGATTATTGATTATTGATATGACAATTTATCATTTTGGATATAAATGAAGTTATATTTTATGATTCAATATAGTGATATCCATGATTCCATGACTTGTTATTTTATCACAATATAATGCTTATATTGAGCGAGCTACAGCCTAGTCCCATGCTATAATACTTATCTTGAGTGTTATATTCACAATCCCATGATGTAATGATTATATTTAGTGGTCTATGCATTGTCCCAGACGATAATTATTATATTTAGTAGGATAGACCAAGTCTCATGATGTAATTATTATATTGGGTTGGCTTGGCCCAATCCCAAGCCATAATTCTTATGTTGAGCAGGATTTTCCCATTCCCATGTTGAAATGAATAAATAAATGGCATTGACCCATTTTTTAGATTTATACCTTATATCTATGGTTTTTGTTGGAATGGTTGTGAGATATGGTCGGAGACATTCCGAAATTGGACCCAAGGAGGATATGTTTTACCATGGTTATATGGTTATGAATTTTCATGATTATTCTAATTGGCCATAGATATTCAACCAGTATGCTGATGTAGGTTGTTATATATGTTATATTACATTATTAATTAATTATCCTATTTATTTCACTATTGCATACACTTATTTTGAGAATTTTTATATTTAGACATATTCGTGTCGACCTATTGAGTTATACTGACAACTTATTTGGGACTCAATTTGGTACCCATATATATTACATGGATGTAATATTGGAAAAGCGAAAGGGACCTTGCGGTTTATTTGTTTCATGCTAGATGGGATGAAATTTTGATACGAGACCGACATGGGTCTTAGGAACAGAGTATTTTTGGTTTACTTTAAGTACTAAAATAATTTATTTGTGTTACATATAGCATGTAATTTAGTTATTTTTCAACTATTCATTACATGATTCATTAATATTGGTTTCCCTATAATTTTTTAGTAATATAATAATTTTTCTTCTGGTCCATTTCTATGATTATGTCACTTATATTTTCTATTTCTAATAAAATTTAACTTCATAAAAGGGGGAATAGTCTCCCCACTATACTGATCACATATGCACTATTAGTCATCTACCTCTAATATATGAGAAGACAAACAAGATGTCTCATAACTTCTACTTTTTAACCACATGAGAGACTTCTAGATTATGAGATGTTACACTTAGCGTGATATAGATTCTACCAAGATCACACAACCCACTAGTTTCCATATGATTGTAAAATGAGAAGGGTTTATCCTTGAATTATAATCACAAAAAGTATATTTAATAACATTGTTCATCCCAAACATAAAAAAAGTACTTAATTTTCAGTATCAACAAAAAATAATACTTCTAACTATATCCTTAAAATGATGATGTTGCACTCCTATTTTCTTAATCAATATGTAAAACCACATCTATGATTTCTTCAATATGTATAAATATTGAAAATAATTATTATACTCTTTCTCTTAAACTTCATCCTTCTTATATTCACTCCAATTCATTGTTAAATTCACCCACGTGTAACTTCCAAGGTATCATGTTTTCATATCATATCAAGATTTATTTTTAAATTCAAATTCAAAAAAACAAACTTTTATTTCAAATCCAGCCTTTGGATATTATAAAATTGATCTCGATAATCCAATTTAGAATAATTAGTTATTAAAGACTACGGTGACCACCAAATTCATCACACAAATCTATATCAGCATGAACCCCAAGAAACTTCCAAGAAAAAACATTTTACAGCATGGTGTAGGGTCTTACCGTGTAGACTATTGTTTTTAGTAGTTTTATGTAATTTCATTGATTACATGTGGTGGTCATCCTCTCACTGTGGTTTGGACTTCCAAAAATCCTACATAATATGGCATGGTCGATCATTTGTGTCATGGATGTAACCAAATATCTAGAACCGATGAAAACCAGTAGTTGAGCATTATGGTAGGGTTAATCCACTATAGAGTGGAGGCACCTAAGTCACTAAAAGAGCCAAAAAAATGTCTCAAACTCCATTGTTTCATTTTCATTATCTACATTATAGAGGCATTCTCCTCTATGACTAAAACAATCCACTATACCATGGGAATGATTATTTTTCTAGTGGCACCAAAATCTGACCTAGTCTACCTCTGTGACCTGGATAAATACATTGTTCAATGGTCACTAATTCTTTGGAATGGTACCTTTTATTTCTTATTGTTCTAATACATCTTTCCATATCAATATATCCATCATTTTTTGATCATGAACATCATTCAGGAAACATAAGCAATAAGACAAAATCACTTAACATTGTATTATTTAATCACATAGAATATTATTTATGTATTGAAAACAAAACCAAAAAAAACATAATCAGATATTTCCTTCAATACATTATACTCACAAATATAGACAGCCATCAAAGAAAATATTTGGATCAATAATCTTCCACTTTTATTTTTTTTGAAACTAAGAAACATAAATAAAATTTTTATGCAAAAAACATATAAATGAATCACTATTCAATAATTCTAATACCATGTGAGAGAACATGGTGTAAAAATACAGTAAATTTAATAAATAATAAAATTTATCCAATATATATTGTTATATATGTATCTTACTTAAACATGACCTTCACAACCTTCAAACTAGACTTTATCAACATAATAAAAATTATTTAAAACATGAAATATTTTTATCAACACGAACAATAAATTGGTAAAACAGTTAATATATATTTATATCAAATCATTCCACTTTTAATAACTCTATTTGAATATATGATTCACCAGAGGTAAACACATATCAATGGATACTCCCCCTACATTGTATACTACCACTTTAAAAACCGTATGAGGATAAACATAAAGGTAAAATTTATTATGATAATTACACCCACTAAAAATAATATTTGAAGAAAATATAGTATATTGAATATGAAATCCATAACATTGAAATGTAAATAGTGTGGATGAACACCAAAATACAACCTCATATTCGAGAAATGTTCCTTTGACAGTGGCTTGGTGACCACATGCCCAATTTTATCTTCTATAGAAAAAACATTCTTACTTTAACTCATTCTGATCCACTAGATCATCGAGGAAGTGATATTTCATTTCATTTTTTTGATACTTGAATTCTGAACTATATTTTTAAATGTTTATTCAATGTTGAAAATAACATAAAATGAGTAATGGAAACATCACATTGAATTTAAGATCTTGTAGTTGAGTCTTTATCCACATATGTTGTGTTTTTTCCTAAGTAGAATCCATATATTAGAACTGTAATGTGCCCGAGTTTAATAAATGTTTTTTTCATGAATTTCAAAAAAAAAATCTTTATGAATGAATTCTCCACCAAATATAATCCTCCTATAATCAACCCAACCTGCCCAATAGACATCTGAATAAATAATCAAATCCATCTGACATTGGTTACCATATTTCAACCCACATGTTTTTCAGACTTTGATATATCTATGTATTATATTTCCATAAAAAATGAGATAGTTTTGGTTAACTTTGATACATGAAAAAAAGAGTAATAGCATAGATAATATTCTTTCATGAAATTATTTAAAAATCTAAACATCCAATAAACATTCAGAATTTGATTGGTTCAACTTTATTTCCATATCCATACTTTTTTAACATAATTACTATAGAAATTATTATATAAATAGGGTTAAAATTATAAAATAAGAATTTCATCAACATCTCACTACCATAAACTTAAAATATAAAAACATAATCCTCCACATGATAAATTTATTTTCTAAGAAAGTATCTCATATCACCAGGAATATAAATATTTAAAATAATCTTTATTAACTTTAACGATTCATCTGAAAATCATTTATCATTTCTATCAAAAATAATGTCATCTACATAAATAATGAAAATTAGAAATACCTATTAATCATATCTAATGTGATGATTTTTTTAAACTCCTCCTTTTCTAAAATTCAACGTCTTTAAGAAGTTTCCAATCATAGAATACCAAACTAGTGAGACTTGTTTTATTGCATATATGACCTTATTTATCCTAGAGGAACAATACCCATCTTCACCAAAAAATAAACCACATGGTTTTTCAATATAAACATCATATTCCAACTCACCATTGAGTAAGGTTGACCTGAAATCCATTTTAATGGTCTTTCATTACCTTTTTCTACAATAGTGAGAAAATTATTATAGTTTCATGTCTTGGAATATGTGAAAAGGATTCATCGAAGACAAATTTTTCAACCATGGAAAAGAATAAATAGACCATTATTTTGTTATTTCTCACCAATTTTCTTCGCTCCATAATCACTCTCTTTGGATTCTTGGGTAGGGAGAAGTCAATTTCTTGGAATGCAATTGGGGTGGCGGTCTTCTCGCTTTCCCTAGCTAACCAAATCCTAATATTTTGGTCAGGGAGGCTTCCCTCCACCCCTCATTCCTCAGAGATGTGCTGAGCCCAGCCCATGAAGACCGTTTCCTTGAAATCTACATGGACAGATCTCTGGACAGGTGCATTTTCAGGTGCTCTCCTTCAGGTGTATTATAAGAAAAGGATTATAAGAAGATCATCTCTGTGCAACTGGCTAGCGAACCCTAGGGCGGTACTCTCTGGGGAAAATATATCCCTCCCAAATTCATTTTTCTCATCTGGAGAGTCCGGCTCAATGCCCTTCCAATAGAATTGGCCATCAAAGAAAAAGGAATCCTTATGTCCTCATGATGCATCTGTTGCTCATCCCTTAAGGAGGAGTCTTCAATCCATCTATTCCTCCACAGAAGCTGGGCCGGCCATTTTTGGAGTGTGCTTGATGAGTTTGTGGTCCTTCCATGAGAGGCCCTTTCTTTTGAGGATTTCTTCCACCACTGGTTTCACGGAGCCCCCTCCAGACATGAGGATGATGGGTGGTCAATTCTAATAGCCGTTAGCTTTTGGTGCATCTAGAATGCGTGGAATCAGGAATGGAACCATGGGTCTCATCACTCCCTCCGGGCTTTGGGTGTTAGGACCAGGCTTCTCGCCTCCGATCTCGGTTCCCTTTATAAACACCATGAGTCGACGCCTCCCCTTAGACATTTTATTGCACAACTGCGACATCCTGACTCTCCATCCCACTCACCCCCATGGTCGTGGGTCAGATGGTTCCCTCCTCCTATTGGACTCAAACTCAATACAGATGGGGCTTGAGGCCAGGGCATCAGGAGGTGAGGTGGGGAAGTTAGGTCCAATATGGGTTCAGTCATCCTCGCTTTCAAAGCATACTTTGGGATGTGTGACTGTTTTGTGGCTGAAGCCAAGGCCATGCATATTGGGTTAGAGCACTACCTATCTCGGGCTATCCCTCTCACCATTGTGGAAACAGACTCTGAACTCATCTGAGATCCCTTAAAGGAGACACCCCCACCTTGTAACATCACTTATATCTTTCGCAAGTGCATGGATCTCATCCCGCATGATACTGAGATCCTCCACACATGGCGTGGGGGTAACAAGATGGCTGATTTTTTGGCATCCAGGGTGACTCAAGAATCTTCCCTCAAGGCATTCCACTCCCTTGGATCCCTGCCCCCAAGTGGTGTGGACGTCGCTCTCGAAGACTCTCTTGGCCTTCAGTTTTTGAGACCTCTATGATCCCATATTTCCAGTGAAGGTTCGGTGCCGTAACATGCTGTCATGATGTTTTTCTGTCTAAATAAAAAATATATAATTTCTAACAGTAGGACATAATAACACTCTAATACATTTTATACCATGACATTTCTTATAATTCATGGATACCTTGTTTGTTTCTCAACTCTTTTGTGTAGATTATTCTCACAATTTATTTTTTGATAAGTGCAACACACCCAATTCTATTATCTTTTCTACTTATTAACATCATATTAATTTTCTTCGTAAATAATATCACTTAGGTACTTTTATAAATGCGGACATAAACTTTGATTTCATGCTTTATTATATTCATTCATGTTTAAAAAACAAAAATTTTGATCATCCCCAATCTAAATCAAAATAATGTTTGTTGACTTCAATATTATCAAAATACATCCATCATTCATGATCCTCATAGAAGACATATCTTTATGAAAGATCACTTTATTCCCTTTAACACATGACTTAGACACTCTAGGAAGATTTTTTTTCATTCATTCAATATACAATGTGTTTTTGGATTTCAAATTATATTTACCAATAAATGTTGATCCAACACCTTTGATTTTGAGTGAAACATTATTTTCAAAATGTCACTGATCCTTCATTACATTTTTCAACACACTTGCAAATATTTAGATCTCATATCATATTGTAATAAAAATAAATATCCAAAATAAATAGATATAATCATTTTTATTATTTTTTGGAAACCTCAAAAACTTGATATTTTTTATCATTTATCCTAATTATATAAATAACTCTGAACTCTTAGTCTTTAGAACATTGGAGGTGGTATCACGATAGGACACCATTTTTAAAGATGACATGATTTCTCACATCATTCAAAAAAATATTCCAATAGTCGAAATATATTTGTAGATTTCAATATATATTCCATAGGGATTCTCATAATAGTTCTCTATTGACAGAGATGAATCCCCATTAATTTTTTCTTATAAACCATTTAAACTCATTATTTTATTGATAATTAAAGGAAAATATCCCAACCATGTTCCCATATATTCCACAGTAAAAGAAATATCCATAAAATAATATTTTCTTTTATAGACATCATTCTATCTAAAACTATGAAAATCTAATTCATCATTCTTCACACTATTAATTTTAGGTCCCTTATGGAAACCAAAAATTTGGATGAATTTTTGACTATTCATTATTTATAACCAAATATTTTTCACTTTTATATTTACTATTTGTAGCCATTTTTTCATTCATGTGCGTGGAATCAAAATTTACTAAATATGTATAATCGCAACATTTTTTATCAAGATTAATATTCATTATTTGATTCTTCTTATCAAACGCAACACATGTATCGTAATTGTTTTTGATTTCATCTATAACTGATCTTTTTTGATTTCCATGATTCGTGACCATACTTGATCTTTCCCCACCATCATGATTGGAGTTCTAAAATTTTAGCTTTAAACTTTCAAGATATTTTTTTTTCAAACTCAACAATTGTTTTTTAAAATATAAAACACATTTTATTTTTTCTTTTACTGCTTCTTCCATATTAACTATTGAAATATTCATTTCATAAATAATCTTGTTCATGTTATCAACATCTGCTTACAACATTAATTTGTCTAAAATAAAAAACAATTCATTTCATCTAAGAAATTCAATTTTCATTTTCAGATATCTTATATCATTTTACAAATTAGATATATTTTAGATACATTTTTTAGTTCTCTTTTAAAAAATAATTCCATTTTATTTTCATCATTTTCTTAAACTAGACTCTATATTTCAGTAGTTAATTCTTATACATTCACCTTTTTAATGATAATTTTTTCATAAAAACTCTTTCCAATTCCTTTCAATCTTCCCCATCATAATATTCACATCATAAAATTGGGATAATAAATTTCCCCTTCTTTATTTTAGGGAATTTATTTCATATATTTAGAAGAGAACACATATTTTTCAAACTTTGATGATCTCATTCTAAAAAATCCTCGTTGAAGTTACTTTTCTTCATCATTGAATTTACCTTCTTTTATCATAGTACAATTTTCAAAAAAAATATGAATGATCCACACCCATTTAATTATAATGGAATTTCAACATTAGGCCTTCCTATATATCATCTCACATTTCTAGAGATTAAGGATATCATCCTTTCAAACATCTAACTAAAATCATAATTAGGATCATAACAATCTACATATTCTTCATAAACCATATTCTTATTCTTAAATTACATTAATACATTAAACGAAAATTATTTTTCAGTCTATCACTTATTATGTATAATAAATTATTTCATAGTATCATATGAAATATGGATACTATCAAAATAATCTAGGGGTTTTTATACAAGATCCATGTCTTCCTGATAAAAAACATTATCATCTAACATTCATTTTAATATATAAAGTATCCAATAAACCACGTTAGTATCATCTAATTTATCACTATAACATCTGATCATACTAAAAATATAATTTACTATAATGTATAAATAATCTATAATTTCATATATATATTTTCAAATATTCATATTTAAATCTCCATTCCTATATATTATCATAAAAAATATTCATATTTCATTCATATATATTTACATGTATATACAAAATTTATTTTGATATCATGATACCTATAACATTGAGAAATTATTTCTCAGATAATTTGAAAAAAGGACTCATTGAATGACCATAATTATCAATATTTTTTTATCTTCAACTATCAGAGTAATATTCTCATCATGTGGTAAAAACCCACGTGTATAATCATAAAAAAATATCAATCTGATTATAATAATGTAAATAAATATATTTTCCATCCAGATATGATATTGTTTCTTATAAAGGTGGGAATTCCCTTTATATTCATTGAATTATGATTGTTTATGAATCCCAAAAAAAATATTAGAACCAACCACTCTAAATAGAGAGAACCATATTCTAAAACATCAAGCAATAAATAAAAAATAAAGAAATATGTTCCTTTGATATTACATGAAAATAATCCTCTTGGATCAATGAGGAATCACTTGGGGATTAATTCGTAATTCAAATATTTTATGCCTTTACTAATTAATCAAAGTTATTAACCAATTAAATTGAATATTTATCATTGTTTATCACTCATATAATATGTCGAAATAAAATTTATAAGGTTCAACTCCCAAAATGATAAGTCTAGTCATTGGTTTTATATGAATTCTACTGAGATCATACAACCTACTAGTTTCAATATGGATGCACAAAGAGAAGGGGTTATCCTTGAAATCGAATTACAAAATGTATCCCAAATTGGATAGTTCGTCCCACACTAAAATAATGAATAATAAATTTTTGGGGTCAATAAAAAGAAAAAATTCCAACAATATACTTCAAATACTGATGTAGTACTCCTCCTATTATTCATTAACATTTAAAACCACAAGTACGATCTCCTCACATAATGCCAATGTGAAAAAAATCTTATACCCCTAATCCTATTATTACTATTTATATTCACTCCAATTATCTTTTCAATTCACTCACACATAACTTCCACAACAACATGTTTTATTTTCATCACATGCTTGAATTTTAAATTAAAATTCAATCAACTAACACATCTTTCAAACATATCCTTCAGATCTTAATATAAAAGATAATTGTAATACAATTTAAAATTTGTAGTTACTGTAGACCAAAATAACCACTAATGTTATAAAATGAGGTTATATTAGTATAATACCTCAAAAAAATCTATAAACACCCCTTTGTGGCATGGTCTAAGGACATACCATAGAGCCGATTAATTTTTAGTTGTTTTCATATAAATTCTTTGAATTTGTAGCATGGGAAGGTTCTCATTATTAAATGGACTTCTATAAATCATTTATACAATTACATGGAACATGGGATGCTTCATAACGATTTAAAAATCTCTACAACTTCATAAAACTAGTATTAGACCACTATGGCGTGGACAAGTCACTATGACGTGGAGGTTCCAAAATCTCCAGAGGCACCAAAATGTGACTCAGCCTCCTCTTTTCCATAGTCTTTATTTTCATTGCGGAGTATTCTCATCTATGATGGGGACAACCCATTTTGTGATCGAGGTGATATTTTCTATTGTGGAATCCAAATTCAACTTAACCTCCCTCTGTAGAAAAGATTAATACATTGTGTAGTGGTAAAAGATTTTCTGGCGTGGTTCCTCGTACTATACCATGTTTTAAAACTTATTTTCATCTCTACTTGTCCATTAATTTTTCATTAAATATGAAATTAGTTCATGATTTTATGCAAAAATAAAACATCACCTAACACTATATTATTTAATCAATTAGAATATGATTTATGAATTGAATAAAATAAAAAATATAGTAATATTGTTTTCTTCAGAACATCATATTCACCAATCACAAAAACCATCAGTGAACCTCTTCAAATCAACAAATTATATCCTAAAAATAGTGGCATGAATTGATAAAACCATGCTGATGTTGTGTGGAAACCTCTATATTGAAACCCAAACATCCACTTAGTTTCTGAATAACACAAATGGATTAAAGTGATATTTGTGTTGTAATTTTTGTCAAAAGATTTGATTTATTGAAATTAAATGTTATAGTGTTTTTTAATGATTGAATAATTTTACAATGTTTGAAGAATGTAGATTATGACATTGACTCCTTATTGAAAATTATTCCAAATCAATAATGGATGATTTGATTTGAAAATGTTTCTTTGTGTAAAGAAACCACTATTATGATGAATTTTGATCTGGTTAGCAGTTCATAAAATGTGTGTCATTAGTTATTAACATAATGTTTACATCATTGAATGTTTTGGAATTTTTTATTTAAATAAAAATAAAAAGTATTGAGTTTATTGAATTTTTGAATTAATATTGTTTTATATTTAGGGTAATATTATAATTTTTGAGAAGAATATTGGCTTTCCATTTTCTATGTAATACCGATAATTTTTTTAATGATAGTATATTAAAAATTAAGGGAAATATGTGATATAGAATGGGAAGATCATAGCAGAGGGAGTGCTATAAAGGGGAACCTAGGGATGGGACATGATTGGAAACATGCCACCATGTAGGGTTGGCATAATGAAAGAGATGGGTTCTGTTATGGGGTGGTTTCAACATGGTATGAGAGGGATTAGTAAGTGAATTTTGATACAGATGGTCTGCATCCTATATTATAAGAAATCTGAGGAATGGGAGTCCTTTCAATGGGGTATATAATTTGAGATGATAACTATTTCTCTATGAAATCTTCCACATTCTGATCATCTGATCTGATGATCCAGGTCATCCATTCATTTCAGTACAGTGTATTCTCTAGCTAGTTTTATGAGAGTTCATATTATCAAAGAAGCTACATTGCAATGTTGAAATGATGATTAGCCAAGACTTCTGAACATCATTAATTAATTCTGATAGCTCTATCATGATTGAAATAAAATAAAACACAATTTTCATTATAAAACAAAGATCAAACCGATAATATGAACGTGAGAAGTGTAACACCCAAATACATAGAGGTATGTTTTTGAAAATAAATTTAATAACTTGGTTTGCACGTAACACCAAGTTTGAGCACACAAAGATTGATTAACCTAGCCATTTAAATAGATATTATTAATAGGATTAACCAAATTTTAAATTTTATCTACATTATATATAATTTTAACATTGTTCTTATGTGTTTTTAGTACAATTATATATGAAAAAATATGATTTAAAAAAAAACGTTTTTATTGTGAATTTTTACTTTTTTTAACGACATGCATATTTTAAATCTAATTTATCAAAATTTAAGAAAATTTATTTTTTAAATTAGAATTAGTCTTTTAATTTGGAATGTCAAAATTATCTTAGGGTTAATTTTATTATTTTTCTAAGAAGATTCATTTTTTGACGTATAATAAAAAATATTGCATTGTAATTAAAATTAATAGTTTTCTTTTAAATAATTGTAATTTATTAAATGGAGTATTAAAGTCATGATAGATAAATAATACATATATAAATCCCTGATAGCTCATTTTAATCATTTTTATTTTGACATTAGATATAAAAAATTATTGAACTTTTGAACATCTCTTTTACCCGCCTAATTGCAACATCTGCAGGATTAGTGTTAAAATTAATTTTTCAACTTATGTGAATTGAATATGAAAAAATGGACATAATTGTTTGAAATCAGTACTTATTTAGTGTCTAAATGTTATACCTAGTTTTTGGATATTATGAATAATAATGTTATAATATTTTTATTTATCACTATTACGAGTAAATCATGTGAGAAAAGGTAAAAATGATATTATAATATTAAAAATTTACCCTAATACTTATTATTAATTTCATTTTATGTGCAGTTTTAGACCAAAATAAAACTTTTTCCAAAATTATAAGGTTTTAAGACACTTGTTTTAGAAAATGACATTGATAATATTTTCTTGAAAGATATGTTAAAAATGTCATACTTACATTTTTAATAACTATAACATTTTTTTATAGGGTTATAAAAAAGATAAATATAAATATAAATTTTAATTTGAATATTTAAATGTTTATAAACTTCATGATAATTTATTTATACATTTTTATGATAATATAATTTACATAAATGGCGACATATATACGATGCATTAATTGTTTAAATAATGAAATAATAAAATAAATAGTGTTAAAAATATTAATATTAATATAATTTGATTGAGATAAAGTCATCCATGATTTTTAATTACTAATTAAACATGTCATTGATGTTTTAGAAGTCTTTTTTCTAATTTATCTTAATTGTCTGATTTTTTTATAAGACAAAATAATGGATAGTTTCAAAATTTAAAATTAGGATATTTTAAAATAAATAATATTTTACTGAATGATATAAAATATATAAAAAACCAAATTCATCCAAATATTTTTAAGAAGTCTTAAAATTTGATAAATAACTCATTTTCTAGCCGTTTTTGTTTTTATTGTTTTTATATTAACCCATAATGTTAAAATTATATGATATCATGGTAATAGGTAAATGGGTTAGATAAGGGTTAAAACAAAAATATAAGGATTAAAAGAAGAATAATAACTTGTAAAAAATTATTAGATGAATAATATTCAACCCTTATGAAATTATGATAGATTTCTAGTTGATTAATCGATACTTTTCTATGAAAATTCATTATATATAATTTAAATCCAAGATAATTACAAAATATCACTAATTTTTTAAATATATTTTATTTGTCCACAAAGGTAAAAACTGAGGATATGAAAAATCCTAATTATCAATTATTATCAAAATTATATTTGAAATTATATAATTTTTTTTAATATTTATAAATTATACAATTACCTAAAATTATTCTTTAATGATAAAACAATATTAATATGATTAACAAAAACAAAATAATTGATATTAATAATCTAATTTTTGATATATTTTGATGTGATAATGTTTCTAACAAATTTCCGTGAGCTATAAGAAATATTATAGATCTGTTAAATAAATATATTCAAATTAACACTTTTTGTAATGCATTTTGTGTCAAATTAAATGAGTTCTATTCAATTTGACAATAATGATATCTTATTGAAATAATTTATTGTTAAATTATTTAAAAATAAAAAAAATTTAAATAATTAAAAG
Source organism: Viscum album (assembly GCA_963277665.1). Taxonomy (NCBI): domain Eukaryota; kingdom Viridiplantae; phylum Streptophyta; class Magnoliopsida; order Santalales; family Viscaceae; genus Viscum; species Viscum album. Next base: position 2,083,875,175 of record OY728136.1, on the reverse strand, counting down.
GGGATTGGATATGGTCTAAAAGGACTTATCAGTTTCATTTATGGGCAATATTTATGTATTTTATCTATAATAGTCATATTATATTTTAATATTTTGATGATTTCTAAAAGTTCCCATCACCTCAATTATTAAAGGGAACCTCCTCCATCACTTCCTCACACCAATTTTATCCTTATATATAAATCATACCATAACCATTTCTTACCCCCAACATTTATTGTTAATTTATGGACATCCTAGTTTTCCAAAATTAATAACCAGGTTGTCGCTAAGAGGATCTCCAAAGGAAGTACACCGAAAATAGGTAATTATTTAACCCAGTCATTCAAATTATTTTATTCTTCTACTTCTTATATCTATGTTTTTTCTATATGAATGTAATAACTCTATTATATTATATATTTTGAGATTTTATTATGACTATTGTAAATATATTTTTTTCTTTTATCCACCCTAAAATAAATATCACGACATGTGTGTATGTACGACTTTTCGTCTCCACACTATGGTGTAATTTTTTTTCATTACAACATTATTTTCAGGGTTATAATGATGGATATAATGTGTATAAATAATAAATATGTAATGATATTGAATCTATATAATTAATCTAACATCTAACTCCCCACACATTTACCAATATGAAATTGATAATATCTCTCATGCATATATACGACCTACTGTCTCCATGATGCGATGAGATTCATCTTCCATGTTAACCATAATGAGTGATTATAAAAGTGTATATAATTACTAAATAAAAAAATATATGAAATAATAATTCTACTTTAATAATATATATACATATATTTCATTTGAATTCTTCCATTCAATATGACAATAAAACGGAAACAATTGTGATGCGTACATACGACCAACAATCTCCATGAATGGTGAATTCCATTTCATATATCTATATGTTATATATATTTAAATACTGAATATATATGATATATAAATCATGTTTTATATTTTGGATGTAATTAAATAATGATCTATGTAATAGGATCATGCATAATAAGTCAAAACAGTAATGATAAAAAAATGGCTATTACATGAAACATAGATTTAACAAATAATTGTTAAAAAGGGTATTATGATGTCATAAATGATTCATATATGATACCCTAAATATTAATGTAATTCTGTTAAAGTTAATAATATGTATAAAACCATTAATCAAAAATTTTGTACACGTACGGTGGGAATCAGACCTAAGGAAAGGGTTAATTTCAAAATCACATTATTATTCCAGATTTTTTATATGTAAGTATTTATAATGAAATATTTATCATCCATGTCCATGTTCCATTAAAATGTTTTCAAACTGATTTTCTTATTGTTTTATGCAAGTAACTCCTTAACTAAAACAACTTTTCAAATGTATATATGATTTATTCTTATAATTCATTATTATTCATTTCCATGTTATAAAAATGGGTTTTATATATTTATTTATATGGATATGAATATTTTGAAATGTTAATTTTTGAATTTCTCTAAAATTAAAAAAAAAAGTGGAATGAGACAATTTGATTCAAAAAGCTATTTCTAAAATGTGTTTTTTATAAATGCATGCCTTTTGAATAAAAGGTTTGAAAGTAAAATAATGGTATTTTTTAAAGAATTTTTTAGTGATTTTATTATAGAACTGTCATCTATGTCATCATCCTATATTTTGATCATGATGATTGATTAAGGTTGATCTCTAACGAAACCATTTACGATATTTCATTAAATAGTATATGATTTTGTTAGACTATGGATGTGCTATTTTGATACCATTCATAGTTTATTGATAAATTATTCACATTTCGTATGTTATATTTAATATGAATGTTGATTGTTGTTATACTTTACTTCTTCACAATATGAATGCATTGGACTTAGTAAGTGATGGATGGGGACCACAATAGCCCCTAGATGCATCAGTAGGTCACATGAGACTAACTAGATATAGACTTGGATGAGGCCCTACCCATTTAGTATCACATATGATTTTGACTAAGGGGTTAACCATTTATTTTCATATGCCTTGGTTTAGGCATCAAGGTTTTGTTTTAGATGTCTGTCAATATGCATTCTCCAGATTTGAGATTAGTTATTGTTATTCCATTTGATTATTCGACTAGTAGAATAACTATGGTTTTGTATCTGTCTCAAGTGATTACTTATATGGAGTTATATGATCTTGTTTTATTCCTACCATAGTATGCTCAAAATTATGATTAATTGAATTTTTTTTAGTTATTCACGATTCCTTATTTTTTTATTTATGACAACTTTTGTTGTATTATTACCCTTACTAAGCATCTGAGCTCACCCATTTATTATGTTTTATTTTTCCTCAAGATTCCAAGATGCTTTATATACATGGTTTAGCTAGTCGAAACATGGTGTTTTCAAAATAATATCTATGTAGTATTTTATGATTGAATCGTAATGTCAGATTCATGTGTGTAATATATTTTTTAAGATTGGTAAATTGATAAATCCTTCCTGATTCAAATCATGTATCAATACCAAAGATAAAAAAATAATGAATTTGCTCTGGGATACTAAGGTTGGAGTCCATTCAGTTAGTATTAGATGAAGTGTAGAATAAACCTTTTAAATTAGATTTAGAAAACCTAGAATAGAAAACATAACCCAAATGTAGACATTAAAGATAAGTATATAACAACATACCAAAGAACCCATTTTAATGATTATGATACTACATGAATATAAATTATTCATTTCTTTTAGAATTATACATTATTCTATAACCTATTATATTCCATAATTTATAAATTAAACCATGTAGAAGGAATGCGAACCTCAAAGATTCACATTATCCAAATGGTAAGAAGAATCATATCATTAATGATCTTACATAAATATTTCAAAGGGAAATATTCTTCTATAAATTGTCATCATTTGAGGACATCGTATAAAGTGATAAAAGAATAGGTAAAGCGTAATCAAAGTATTATGGATTCATTGGTAATAACAATTATAAATATATAGGTAGTAAAAATATTGATAAAGAAAATAAGGTATATAAGTATTTTATCACATGTAATAATTGTGAAAATAAATAAACTGGAACTTTCTTAAAAGGAATGGGATTTTTCTACATGTGTAGAAAAAAAGGCCATTTTTATTGGGATTGTAAGGATAAGAAAACATCATTCTAATGTACAATTATTCAACTACAATGAGATGAGAAATTATGAAAATAAATGTCTCAGGTTTGAATGGAACATAACCCACCAAGAGGCTAATAGATCATGGTCTAGATTATGCTAGTATGATATATGAAGAGGAATGATTAATGATATTATGTTTGGGTTGAATAATTATGTCATTTTATTATTTTATCAATTATTATGGAATATAGATGGATGGTAATGTAGTACTATTTCATTATAGATTTGATATTGTATGTTGAATGGAACCGATTACTATGAAATTTACTCAATAGTATGTTAATTATTTGGAAAAAATATTATTGAATGAAATATAACTCTTAATATGTTACTAAAAATTGAGATATGGTGGTGGAATAATGAGTTTACTGACTTGGATATGTATTATTTTAGAATTAATTAGGTTAAACTTCGGATATTAATATTTGAGGTTAAATTATGATTTATTGGATATTATGTGCTATCCTAATTAGATTCAATAAATATTTAGAGGATGAAAGAAATAATTTTGGACCTTAAAATTCGTCAAAAGTGTTTCAGGAATAATATTAATATTGAATATCTATCTATTGGTGTAATAAATGAAGTGAAAATAAACTAAAAAAATAAAGGTTGTGATTAGGATTGACCGGGCATGTATTTCGTCTCATGAAAAATTATTCAACTCTAGGGAAGGGATGTTGAAACCAAAAAAATGTTATCCTAATTCCACCTTTCCTGATGAATCAAATGGTCCCTAATACCATCAAAGAATTATGGATTTCGGAATGTTAACTTTATATTGACCATGTTTTCTATCACTCCCCATTATATCATCATAGTTATATTTATCTTTTGTGTCCATGTTTCCACTTTAGAACATTTTTATCCAATTTTAAAGCATAGTTTTGTTGTAACCTTTGCCTTTCCCTCTTCCCTCTTATTAAGAGATAATTTTCATCAGACTATATGTAATTTGGGTTGTTGAAAAATTTATTTTCTAGTATCAACCTTTAATTTTAGATGTGTATTTTCAAATTACAAGGACACAATTTATTGAATGAGGGGGGCTGTAATAACCCAATATTTCATGGTACATTTTCATAAAAAATTCAATAGATTATGTTGTATGGAACACCGAGTTTTAGCGAACCACGATCGATTAACCCAGCCATTTCAATAGTAGATATGAATTGTATTAAAACCATTACAAAATTTATGTTCATTATATATAATTTCAATATCCAAACGATGTGTTTCATAGAATATTAAATAAGAAAAAAAAATCTAAATTTACACATAAAAACTATATTTTCATAAAAGGGGAAATTTACAACCTCTTTATGGAATAACTATTTTAAAAATAAATTTTGGAAATATTATAAATTATATTTTACAGAATAGAATTTATTTTGAAATTCATAATTTCAACATTGATATAGGTTTAATTTGTTATATTTTTCTGGGAATTTTCAGTTTTTGATGAATAGTGAAAAATACTACACTTTAATTAAAAATTGATTCTTTTTTTCAAATAATTTTTATTATTTAAATATAATTTTAAAGTCACAATAGTTATATAATAAATATATTAATCTATTTTATTTTATTAGAATCATTTTTATATTTAAATTATATGTTAAAATTTATTGATCGTTCGAACCTCTCTTTTACTCGGCTTCTCCCCACATCTGCAGGATTAGCATTAAACATAATCCAGAAACTTATTTGAATTGAAGTTGGAAACAATATGATACGTGGTTTTAATTAGTATAATATTTTTTGTCTAATTGGATGAACATAAATTTTTTTATATTGTGAATTGTAACATTGTTTACAATTGTTAAGTGTAAATCAGGTAATTAATGGTAAAAACAATATTATAATTTTATAAAGTTACCCTAACAACTTCTTTAATTTAATTATATTTGTTAGTTGTAACCAAAATAATAATAATTCCGAAATTATAAACTTTTTATGCCACATACGTAAGAAAATGACAATAAAAATATTTTATTTAATGCAATGTAAAAAATGTCATACACACATTTTTAATAACTATAAATTTTTTATTAGATATTTATTCAAAAGATAAATTAGAATATAAATATAAATTTGAAATATAAAATTTTTATCTACATCATGACAATTTATTTATAAATTTTAATGACAATGTAATTGACATAGATGGTTACTCAATGAATATGTAATAATTATTTAAATAATGGAATAATCCAATAAATTAAATTACAATTTTAATAAAAATTATTTTGAGTGAGTTAATATCAACCATGATTTTTTTGATATATTGGACATGTAATTGGGTTTTAAGAAGTATTTGTTCAGACTTATCTTATTTGTCTAATTTTTTTATAAGAAAAAATAATGAACTGTCAAAATTAACTTTTAAAATATTTACAAATAATTATATTTTCATAAATTATATAAAAATTAATAAGAAATAAATTTTTACCAAAAAAATTTAATAAGTCTTATAATTTCCTCAATTTCACATTTATTGTTCGTTTTGAATTTTATATTAATAATATGATCCCATAATGAAAAAATTATTTGAAAATATAGTAATAGATAATGGGGATAAATTAGGGTTAAAATAAAAAAGATAATGATTTAAAAATATGACAAAGCTATAAAAAATTATTGGATGAATAATATTAGACCCTTATCACATTATGGTAAATTTTTAGTTGTTTAACGGAATATTTTCCACAAAAATAAATTAATATTGTTACAAAATATCACTCTCTTCGATTTTAATATGATTTATGTGTCCACATAAGAAAAAAATAAATATATGAATGAACTTAAAGGTTAGTATTTATCATAATTATATTTCTTTAATTAGATAATTTTATATTGAATTTTTATAAATTATAAAATTTCCATAAAATAATCATTAATGTTTAAACATTATTTATTTTATTAAAAGAAATACTAAATAATTGATATTAAAATTATTAATTTTGAATGCTTTTGAAGCGTTAATCTATATAAGGAATTTCCTAGATATATAACATATATTATAGATATGAGAAGATTTATATTGTATTTTTTACTTTGTCTTAATGTATTTGAAGTCAGATTAAATTAATATAATTAAATTTGACAATAATTATATCTAATTGAAATAAATTAATATTAAATTATTTTAAAATTAAAAAATGTTAACTAATCACAAGGGGATATTATAAGTTCTAAAACTTATATTTATTCTTATTTTAGGCTATTTTTATGGATCTATGTCTAGAATTTCCATATTATATTTTATTATTTTGAGGATTTCAAAAAGTGCCTTCACCTCAATTATAAAAGCGAACCTTCTATCTCACTTCCTCACACCACATTGATCATTCTAGAGAGAGATAACCATACCCATTTCCCCTCCAAACTTTATTTTTTATGTTATGGAGGTACTAGTATTCCAAAAATTAACAACCATAGATTTCCTAAGAGGATATCCAATGGAAGTCCACTGAAGAAGAGGTAGATGTTTTACACATTTATTTTTGCTATTTTCTTCTTATACCTCAAGATCCTATGTTGATTCTATAATAAATTAATAAATATTTTAAAATATATATTATGAGATGTTATTATGATTTTGGGACAAAAAATATTCCTCATTTTACCTGTACTATGAAAAACAATAGCACCATGCGTGCATACATACGACTTACCATCTCCATGCTGTGTTGTGATTTTTTTCATCACCACATTATTTGGATGGGTATAATGATGAATATAATGGATAAAAATATTAAATATGACATGATATTGATTTATTATTATTAATATACCATCTAATTTCTCACCATTTTACCAATAATGAAATGATACCATCGCTTATGCATACATATGACCTACCGTCTTCATGACGTGGTGAGATTCATCTTCCACGTTAACCATTAAATTATGATTATAAAAATTTATATAATGAATAAATGTGAAATATATGACTTAATAATTCTCTATGAATAATATATATACATTAATACATTTAATTTACTTTCTTCAATTCAATATGATAGAAAAACAGAAACAATAATCATGTGTACGCACATCCTACCATCTTCATGAATAGTGTATTTCATTTCATATATATATCTTTTAAATATAAATATATTATAAATATATATGATATATAAATAATTTATTTCATTCCTTATGTACGTAAATCATAATAACTAAGACATCATTTAACTATTTAACTATGACACCATTTAACTAAGACATCATTTAATTATTTCTAATATTTATTATTCTAAATCATTTTCATTCATGTATATGATATCAAAATGTGTTTTATGGATTTATTTTTAAGGACATGGATATTTTAAAATGAAAATTTATGAATTTATATCAAATTAATCAATGTTACATTTGATATTTTCATTCAAAAATAGATACATTTTTAAATGTATTCTTTTATAAATGTTTGGAATTTGACAAATTATTTCAATTTAAAAATGGTATTTTCCCAAGAAAATTTTAATGATTTTATTAGAGTATTTTCATATATGTCAACATCCAATATTGGATATTATGTTTTATTGAGATTGACCTCTTAGGATACCATTTACCATATTTCATTGAATGATATATGATTTGTTTTGACTATGGATGTCCTATTTTCAAACCATTCATTATTTATGAATAAATTATTCACATTTTTTATGGTGGTTTTAAAATGATTGTCTATGTTGGTTATGTATGAAAACAATATATGAGCCCTGAATTGAACTTAGTAAGTGAAAGGAGAGACCCTCTATAGAACCTCGATGCAGCAGTATGTCTCATGAGACATACTATACATGCACATAGATAAAGCCTTTCCCATTTATTTTCAGATATTATTTTGGCTGAGGCCATACCAATTTATTTTTTATAAGTTATTGTTGAGGCTTTTATTATATGTTTTAGATTCCCAAAAATAGGCATTCCCTTATTATGAGATTAGTTATTTATGTTCCATGTGATTATTTGACAAGTATAATATCCATGGTTGTGTATCTCTCTCATTTTATTATTTATATGACATTATTTGATTAACTTTTATTGCTTCCATATTATAATCATGATTGTTATGTATTGGCATGTGTTGTTAGTTATTAACATTGCCTTATTATTTATGTTTTTTATTATATCTTCTATTGTATGCTTACCCTTACTGATTATCTAAGATAACCCATTTCATATTTTATTTTTTTCCCAGATTCTAAGATGTTTTATATTCAGGGATTAACTTGTAGAATAATGGTATTATAAAAGGATTCTCTATGTTTTATTTTTAATATTAATTATAATGTACGTTTTATCTATTTAATATATTTTTGAAGACTAATAAATTAATTTTCACTTCAGTATATGAATTATATATATATATACAAATCTAATGACAGAATTCACCGACTCCATTATACTAGGGTTGGGGTCCTTATAAGAAGAATATATTATTTTTGGTGATTGTGGTGGTTTGCAGTGCGTATCTTGAAATACAAGAAGTTCTTAAGAAAAAAATTTCACTCTATGATTCTCGGTAGTTATATAAAATTTATTACATATAAATACATGATGATGGGATAATTTGTTGCGTTTCTTATCTATCATATGAGAGTATTTGTGGGAGCATGATGGAGAATCATAGGATTGAAAAACGAGTGTGTTGCGACGATTAGGGTCTAAGAATATTATGCTTATGTGAATAAGGATGTGAGTAGGAGACCTATTCTCCACACACTTTTTTGTTTCCTGAAGAAATAATTTCCACAAAACAATTCGCGATTCACGATACCCTTACATATGATTATCTGGTTTTCAAAAACATTTTGAAGAATTGTGAACCAGTTAAAACCACAATGTGTTTTTCAATGTTGAACAATACATAGTGAACACTATTGTTACACGAAGAATTTATAACTACCATAAATGAGAATAGTATTGTCCAAAAATAATATTCCATATGAAGATCTCATCTATAAGCTAAAACTTCTACACATAGAATATATTTTTTTCAGAACACTTCATACTTATAATTTTATGTGAAAAATATAACAAACATACATGGTGTACAAACACAGTAAGATCATTTGAAGAGGACCAGTTCCATTTTTTTTCTATAAATAAAAAGAATAGTGTGTGTAGTTATGATTTTTAAGAAATATGTTTATGAAGTAATATATAGAGGTAGTGAGTTTACTTATGTGTTTCATAAAAAAGGATGAAATGAAAATGTAGTTCTTATTCTCATATATGAATATTTTTGTAATAAATTATGGAATTTTGTTGATGTAGGAAGGCAATATCACATATATCATTTGAATAAAATAATATTTTCTTGATCTTATGGAGGAATGTGTTGTTAGATGAGTTAAGCTACCAAATGGTACCATTCTTGGAATTATATGATTACAAAGGTGGTGAGCACCATTTATTTTTATTACACTATATTGGAATAAATAACTGATATCAATGCTAGATGAATCTATGAAAAGGGATATGAAATTTTTCTATGAACATAATATACATACAATATTCATTCATGATGAAAATATATTTTTAACCATTGTGTATTTTGAAAAATATTATGTTATTGTTTTGAATTGATTGTGATTTTGAATAAAAATAATAAATAAAAATGTTCATATGTATTCAAAGACAAATTAATGTGATAAGAGATGTGAGACAATATTTTTAGGCATACTAGCATTGTGAATGTGCACATAGAAGATAAAAAAGAATATACATTGTTGTGATTTTTTTATTTCCAAAAGAATATAAAAAAGTCATGTGAAAAATTATATGCATTAATTATATTCATGTGGTTTTTATAACTATATGAATGAAGATAACAAGATATTGATGTATGTAACAATTAAGTTGATCTAAAGGATTTTTTTCGTGAAATGTATAGAATGAAAACGTGTACCTTTTTGATAAATATTCAATTTGTTTTTTCTAGAATTACATTCAATTGATGTGAAAGTAATATCTCTAAATTATTTGGAAGGGTATACTGAAATATATTTCATGGATTATTTTTTATTATATTCAGTGGAAGTCAAAGGGTTTTAGTTGAAGTGAGAAAGTGCAATATTAGTTTATTCTTAGTGGTTGTTAGAGGAAGATCAGTTTTTTTTGCATTAGCATGATGAAGTTATTCTGATCATTCTAACTGTTATATTTGTTTTATTTATGAAACTCTAGTGGGGATTAGGTATAGGGAATACCAGTGGGATTCCCGTATAATTTAGGAAATGTTTTATACATACACATCATGGATTCTATGTGATACCTGACCACCCCACATGTAATAAATGATTCATTCACAGTATATAATTTTTGTCTCAGATCATCCCAAACACATCAAGGACATGGTCACACATGTAAGGGTATAACATTTTAAATGTAATTATTTATGTGCTTCATTCACTTTAATTAGTACATGTGGTATAATTATGTTTGTAAACATGGGAGATATTATAACTCTAACAAGTTTAGAGTTTCAATTTAAAAAGGTAAAGGGAAATTAAAAGAAAATTGTTTAAAACATGGGTACATTGATTCATCCCCCTATCATTTTACCTGTATGATCCACTAGGCACTTCAATTGGTATTAGAGTGCATTTAACAACTCTGATTAGATCTATCATATTGTCCCAGTTGTTTGTATCAGAATTATACAAAGTGAATATTTGAATTTGAAAAGTAAAATCGTTTTCTTAGCTCAAAAATTCAATTCCAATATATTTTAGTTGATAAAATTTGGTTTCTATAAATACCATGAACAATATATTGAATAAATAAGTAAGAAACCTGAAAAATAATTTTATGAATGAAAAGGATAAATCAAAAAATCAAGAGACCATATGTTTAAAAATTCTTAGGGAGAAAAATATGTTGAGGATATAGAGATATCCTTGGAATAGAAGTTTCAAAGTTGTAATCTTAAATAAATAAATATTGATTCCAAAGATAAAACTATACCAATTCTCAATGAACATTTATCATGTACCAAAGAACAATTGAAACGAAATATTTGTGAAAAAGAAGTTACTGATAAGGTCCTTATTGATAAAATTCCAAAACATAATAAATATCATAATGATTTATTGAATATTAAGGATTCTCCATTTGAAATCCAAAACATGGATTAAATATTCATCAGAGCTATAAATTTAGGAAAATAGTACATATTTCATTGAAATATAAGACTTAATTTTATCGAAGATGAATTACAATAGACTATTTGTGAGAATAATGTTACTGAGAATGTTTAGAAAAAAATTTACTCATGCATTGAAGAATCTACTAAAAAACCTATATTAATTTTAAAGGATCCCAGCTAGAGGTTATGAAAAAGGGAATTAATTAGTTGAATAATTCTCAATAGTATTTTTTTCATATACGTGATGATCAAGATGAGAAAATGAATGAACAATGGGAAGACATACAAAAAGATGTTTAATATGATAATAATGCTACCATCATGAAGTGTCTTGAAATGGTTTTCAATTTCAAAAAATATGAAGGAATCACAATTAAAGACTTCCCAGAATGAATGAGATGATATGGTGAAATCACTAGAATATAAGAAGAATTCCCTAAATCTGAATTATCATGAGTTAGAGTTAATGTACAATAATATAGATAATATTTAAGTTGAATTATCAAAAAATAATTTTCTTAGAAAATCTACCATGAGTAAATCCTAAAATATTCTTACTTATGATAAGGATCATTCAAGTGGAAATAAAATTTTGATATTATTTGATGATAAATTTGTTTCAAGATCATTAATGTAGGAAACCCTTGATCCAAAAGAATCGGTTTATACTAGTATTATTTTATATACATGTACATGTTCTAAATATAATTCTAGTCAAATATAGAGGAAGAATACTGATGATAAATTCACCAAATCATCAAAGGAGGATATAAAGAAATGTGTGAATTCTTATTCCCAACCAAGCGATCTTCTGAAAAATTATATTACCCTAAACAAAAAAATGTCAAGACAATCCAAATAGTATCACATAAGATGATCTAATTATTTTTTAGACATTTTTGGCATTTTTGGAAAATTAGGCATCGTTCTATTTAAGGATGTTATAATTTTCCAATACATTACAATTACAGAAGGCTATTATTAAGGTGCAAAAGATCTAATATAAAGAGGAATCCTACAAAGATTAAGCACAATTCATAGATGAAGAATAATATTTTCATTAAGAATATATTCCACTACCACTAATATTTCTATGATTATTGCAATATAAGTGGTCTCAATTATAATGAATGATGGTATGTATGGATCTTTTACTATGAATTTTCTAATATCAAGAAAAAACCACAACAAATGTATAAGTGAAGAAACAATAAAGACGGATATTCCTAGGGATATAAATTGGGAAATAATGTTTAGAAAATTATGTAGCAAGATATATCAATGAAGAACGATGAAATAAATGCCACACTAAATATCAAGTGCTTATATAATAGAAGAAAAATCCATATAATGGACCTTTCAAAAAAAGTTATAAAATCTAATTTTAGTGCATATAAGATGGATATGATAAATAAATAAATATGAAAAACAAATAATAGGAATGATTTAGTGCATGAAAATCAAGGTCAAAAAATCTAATTTCGTGAGCTGTTGTCTAAAAAGGATAACACTATGATTGGTGGAGTTTTGTGTGGAAGGTGAAGAATGTTAGGGAATATTGCTGATAAATGTATGAAATGGTTTCCTGAAAAATAGAACTAGTGATGAAAAAAGATAAATAACCAGTGGATTCTTATGCTAAAAATTCTACTGTAGAGAAGGAATCTATAAACTTGAATAAGCATTAATATGTACCAAAATAATTCTTACTGATTTGGATAGAGTAGCTAGAATTGGCGAAAATGTTGGAGTAGGAGCAGATAAATAAAAGTGTGTTGGTTACTAATGTGATAAAAATTATTCCATATATGATGAAAAAAAATTAAAACTACAAGGAAATTTTGTCCTTAAATTATAAAATTTGTTATGTGAAAGAAGGATCAAGTGTTATAAGTTTTCATATATTTGGAGCATTATTTAAAGGGATTTTTGGTTTGAGAGATAAATCCCATACCTTCTTCTGTAACTGAAAATCACTGAAATCCCACTGTATTCCTTTGTATGAATTGTATTTTTTTTCTTTTAGGTAGGGAATTAAAGGTGATTCATATATTCATGGGAGTCCTGAAAATCTGAGTGCTGTGAAAATATTAGATAGTATTTAAGAGGCTATCCATCATGGATTTATTTATTTCAATTTCAATTAAAATTGTTATTGAATTTCATTCATGAAGAAAGTAATTCATGATGAATAACATGGATGAAGTTCATCCCTCTAAGAGGAGTAGTGATGAACAACTACCGGAGTAAAATATATCAACTAGTTTCATTTAATATTTGGTATTCACGAAAGATATTTATTAGATGATTTCAAATTCATCAAATTAAATATTGTCATTGGAATAAGTATGATCTTTTATTTCTATAGGAATGAAAATTATGAATAAAAAATGGAGAAACTTATAATTTGAAGAAAAATGTAAAATGTATTGATAAAGGAGAATTGCATTTTGGTAGTTGAATATTTTTAATCTATTATTCAAGATTAATTCAAGATATTATTTGACTATCTTTAATATAACACCCAAAAGAATGTTTAAGTGTTAGAATCATATTATGAACAATTTTTTAATATTATTTGATGTCTAGATTGATCAATATTGTTTTCTACACCAGGTTATGCCATATATACATAGAAATGAATAAATTATGGCTCATTTATTAAGAAAGGTGATGAATTTAATTTCTCAAGTAGATAAATTTGATTTTCTAATATGTGGAATCTCTTATAAAATGAGCACATTAAATTAGAGATGTTAAAAAGTTCATTACATATAAAATTAGATGTGTCAAATTCCTTCCCATACTATTATCATGGGTTTTATTGTCATGTAAGTGGGAGAATAGAACATTGAATTTTAAAGTTACTGAAAAAAAATATTATGGGGGTATTAAAGAAACAAAATTGATTAAAGTTATATTTCTGTTGTAATTGTTTTGAATAGATTTTATTAATGAAAATTCAACTTTATAGTTTTTTACTTTGTTTTATGAATTTTATAATGTTTAAAGAATGGATGTTCAGGATTTGATCTATTGTTGATAATTATTCATAATATAGAAGGGATGATCGAAATTGAAAAAATTACTTCAAGTAAAATAAAAATTACTGTGAGAATTGTTGAGATGGTCAGTAGTTTAGAAATCTTATTTAATTGGTTATTGATGAAGTTTTTAGAACATTGATCATTTTGGTATTTTTTATTTATATTAAAATAGTTAATAATTGAGTTTATTTTCAATGGAAATATTTTGTTTTTTTACAGGAAGATTAGAATTTTTGAGATGAAAATTGGATTTTCAATTTATATGTAACAGGGATAATGTTTTCTTTATAGGGAATGTTAAAATTGAAGGACCACATAAGAGTCATCAAGGGGAAGGTTTTAGGTAAGTGAGATCTAGTAACAGACGCCTATAGATGGAATACGAGCATAAACATGCCATCGTGTAGGGCGGCCTAATGATGGGGATGGGTGTAAGCATGTGGTGTTGATAGTATGTTGAGGGAGTCAAATGTAACCGATTTAAGAGAAAAATGATTGGCATACTATATTATAATAATGTTGATAAATGGGAGTTATTTCTTTGTGGTATCTCATTTTATCAGGTTATAGTTTCTCTATAAAAATTTCTACCTTCTAATCTTCTAATTGAATGATCCAGGAACTGAGAACATTGTTGTTACAAGAAGAATTATAGATCTATCTCAAAAGAGAAGAAGAATTTATATGATGCATATGCTTCATTAATATATAATACATGTAATGAACCAATAATGTGGACAGGATTATTTTTTATGATACACCCTACTAATACTGTAACATGAAAAATATAAAAAATAGGCCTAGTGTGTAAAAATAGTAGGATCGGTTGAAGCGAACTAGTGCAATTTATGTTTTAAAATAAATACGAAAAAAGTGTGTGCAGTTGATATATGAAAAATATATGTTCCTGAAATAACATAAAGACGTATTGAGTTTCTCTATTTAATTAAAAAAATAGAAACAAATGAAAATGTGTTTCATATACTGATACACAAACTGTTTTGATAATAAAGTGTGAAATATTGTTGATTCATGTAGGAAGTATCACGTGTATCATATGACGAACATTGTTTGTTCTTGATCTTGAAAAGAAGAGTGTTATAAGAAGATTTCAGCTACACAATAGTAATTAGTTCAAAATTATATGAATACAAAGGTAGTGGTAACAATGTATTTTTGATTCAAATCATATGAAGAAGTATGTGAGGTAAATAAATGTGGCATCTGTTCAAAGGGAGATAAAATTGTTCATTGTAAATAATATACATAGATGACGAATTCATGAAGAAAATAAATTATTCTTCTCTATGTGTTGTAATAAATATGAATCTATCACATAAGATTCATTGATATTTTTACAACAATGAAAAATGCACATGTTGATATTTATTAATAGGAAATGTAATGTGATAATAATAGTGAGATAGTATTTTTAGACTTACTTGAATTTTATACGTTCATAAAGAAGATAATAAATAATATATAGTGTTGTGCATTTGTAATTTAAAAAAGAATATAAATAAATACAATAAATAGTTACATAGATTAAATATTTTCATGCGATGTTGAGAACTACATTCATGAAGATAAAATGATATTGATATATGTAATAATTGAGTTGTGTTGAAGGAATATGTTTTAGTAAAATGTTGAAAAAGAAAACTTGCATCTTTTAGATAAATATTTATATTTTATTTCTATTATTATAGTGAGTTGAAGTGAAAGTAATATCTTTTATTGATTTTTAAGACTATACTAAACTAGGTGGCATGCATTATTGTTAATATATTTAGTTGAATTCAAATTCTTTCAATTGATGTGAGGATGGATAGTATCCATTTATTCTCAGTGGATCAAAGAGGAAGATTAGTTTTCTATTGAATTGTAAGCTTGATGATCTTGTTATCTTTCTCATTGTGAAATGTTTAATATTTGTGAAAATATCGTGGGATGATAATAAATAGATCACTGGTGGGATTCCATTATATTATAGAAAAGGGACCATACCAACTCAAAATTGTTCAAGGGTGATACCTAACCAACCCACTTCAAATTGGTGATTCATTCACAGTGGAGAATCTATATATTGGGTCATAAAAAACAAAAAGGATGTATTCACCCACATCTGGGGTGAACCTTGTAAAATTAATGTGTTCCCTAGATCATTTAATTTTAGTCATTAATGTGGTATAATTGTGTTTGTAAACATGAAATATCTATTACTCTAACAAGTTCAGAGGATACATTTAAAAATGAGTAAGAGAAATAAAAGAGATTTTATTAAAACATGGGTACACAGATTCACCCCCCTCTTAGTGTACCTTCATGATACACTAGAAACATCAATTTCCATGAAACTTTTTTGGTTATAAAAATAATTCTCAAAACATGAAAAATAAAAATAGAATATGAATTTCCACCACACATGGTTAACACTAACCAAGCACCTAAACCGAACACTATATTGTTTTCTCTAAAACTATAAATTTTCTACCCTTACTCAAAAAATACAATAAAATATCAAAATAGATAAACCAAGATCAAAATTGGAAAACAATTATCTTGAAGGGTGTATTAATTATCCCCACAGGTGACATCCCATTACTAGATTTCATGTTTTTCCTAATCACTTTTTGGACCATCTTACAAGCAGGTTTTGTTCTCGGTCGTTTCAGAAATTTTTTGGGAAATTTTGGAGTAAATCAGGTTTTTTGTAGGGATGTTCACCAAGGTGGGTAAAGGATAAGGTGTAAGCCCCATGTTCTTTGGAGTAGAGGGATTTATTGTAAAGTTGGGGATCAATGGCTTGTTTTTGGCCAGTTCTACCTATTTAGAAACTCTTATAACATTTTTGTGGGGGTAAGACATGCTGAGTGGATTAATACACCATAGATGGGAGGTACTGCACCATGGAGACATGTGGGATATTTTGGTCTGTTCATCCAAAATCTTTACCCCTATGATATTTTTTATCTAGATATATAGTGGTCCGTCCCTAGGAAAATAGGATCCATGGCCCCGTAACTCATACACGGGTTTGATCAGAAGGATAAATCATGGCTCTTCACATTGTGATTTGGTCCACTATTTTATAGTATAGGTATAAATACCCAGAGACCCCATCAAACCTTCACTAATTCAAAATTTATTCCTAGAAATTTAGGTAACCAATATTGGTTACTAAAGGCCTTAAAATTCCTTTTTGATTAGATTAATCCATGTGCTTTGGGAGATAAATTTTTGAAGTTTCCTCATTATTCTCTTGTTAGGTCTCTCAATATAAATATTCTAATTATTTTTTAAACATTATTTTTTTTAAATTCCTTGGTTTTGTTATGAAAAAGTTGGATTTAATACCAAGGTAGAATATTTTTTAGATCTACATTTTAAATGGATTTTATTTAAAAATGGTTTAGGATACATTATATATATAAGAAATGGATTAAAGGTGTTTTTTGATTAAAAATGGGTTTTAAAGGATGAACGTATATATTTTGGACTATGAAAATAATTTAAAAATTAGTATAAAGGTTTTAAAAGGGTTTTTGAAAACCATGGAACATTGGGTACCTTAGGCTTGTTGGGAAATGGACATGTCACATTAGTGTGTGTAATGTTAAAAAAGGTTTTTTGATATTGAAATATTATTTTTTGATTCAATATTGGTTAATAATATTTATTTCGGGTTTAGGATTCTTTTAATGTCTATTATATATCCCCTTAGGTTATATCCCATTTGTGGTATTTTTCATTTTTTCCTTGTTTTAGATGTGATGGTTTATTTCATGGTTGAACTGCTCACTTTTTACCTTATGGTGTACTAGTGGATGGTTTTTATTATTCTCCATTGATTTATTGTATACACTTTTCATAATATTTATTCTCATAATATGAATAGTGTTTATGGAAGTCCTATGACTGTTTTGTTTCATAAATTTTTTTATCTTATCAAAATTGTTTATAAAAGTGTTTTATTTAGAATCATGAAGAAACGTTCTCTTGATATTAAACATTTTATACATTATTTTTAAAAAATCCACTAGGATCTCTATTCACACCATACTATTACAATTTTGAAATTTTAGATATATTTAGGTATAAAATATGTTAAGGGAAAGGAATCTGAAAGTTCGCCATCTTCGCTTGAGCTTTATCACCATCTTTTGAGATGAGATGGAGGTGACATATGTTCACATGGAATTTTTATCTTTTATCTTATTGTGTTTCCTCTTAATGGGTTATACAATTAGGCATGAAATTGTATTTCTCATGGATATATACAATTTCTTCTTCTATGTACTCTTTTTGTTTACCATTTATCAGTTAAATATTTTACTTGTTTGGTTGTATTGATGATGATCTTCACGTGGAAGACCTTCTTGAGTGACATATCTGGTTATCTCACATTTGTTTGTTTTAAAATGGTATCCTAGAAAATAACAAGCCTGGTGTGTTATGAGACAACCTAAGATTTGTTCAGGGTCTTCGTTAAACATGATTTAGGACCATAAACATTCAAATATTTACTGTTGATGGGTTCTTGGCTAGCTAACATACATATCTGAGTATTAGATACAGAAGTATTTTTAGTATTTTTTTAAGCTTCCGACTTAGTGTTTGAGTATATTTGAATAAACTAGAATTTGGGTTTTTTAAATGGACATATTATTTCTTAATGTATTTTATTTACATCCTACAATACATTATTGATTTAAATTATTATTTTTTAAATTAATTGATATGGATTCTAGAAGTGGTCTTATGATTTGGGAGTTTCTTATAAGATGGTAAGTTTCTGTATTTTGTTTTTAAAAAATTAATTCCGGAAGATATCATTAATATATGAGAGAGGGAGACATGAAACAATTTATGTTGGAAAATATTCCAACAGAACTTATTTTGGGGAATATTTATTCCACATCATTCAAAAACTATGTTAAGAAGGTATCAGTCACCATGGATGAGGAGTGGATCATCGCTTAAAATTTATTAAGTAAAATACACCCATCTTCCATGGTGAAAAAGTAAAAAAGGAATATGAGGATTGTCTTGATTGAATTGAGAGGATATTTCACATCCGAAAAACATCAGAGGACTCTAAGGTGGGTTTCTTCATGTACCTAATTGAGATACTATGAAAGATATAGTGGGACTATATTGTGAAATATATGTTACATGAGGTTATTAACCAATATTCTATTTATAACTTATTCAATTAGAAATTTTCTCCAAAAAATAGATCTGATCCAAAGACCCCTGAATTTATGAACATAGAGTGAGGGGATCATATAGTTTTGGAGTATTTCACCCATTTCACTGATTAAATCCACATAGAGGCTATGTTTGTTAAAAATGATTACTTAATGTTTTATAGGTTCAAGATGTGTCTAAGTGAATATATTTAGTAAATTACAATTCCATTGATCCTTATAAACATCATGGATGTGGAATATATAGGTACTATCAATGAGGAAGTCATATCATCAAAAATAGGTTTAGGTGGAACAATGGTTATAGTTGTTGTTAGCTTGGATTTGAATTTTTTTCTTGAAAAGGTAAGACAAGGGTTCCTAGTTTTCATCAAGAGTAGTTTCCAGAACTTATTCATGGAGAAAATAAGTTGTTTTCTATCAGTGTAGAAATATTAGACATATCATCACTAATTACACGGGGGTTCCCAAGATGTGTCATCATTGTTTTCAGCAAGGTCATATCACAAATTTTTATAGGAGGATTTTAAAAGGAATTAAGTTTCGATCCACTGTCACCAAGATTTCCTAGGTTCATTATTCTGAGTCTAAGCATGGTGGGTATTATCGTAATTCCAATGGAATGTTATTATGTATAAGAATTATTAGTGATGATTTGATACCAGAATCCATTACATATCAGATTATGCATTAGATGAATTTGAGGATGGGATAGTTAATGTCAGAGGTATGATAATCATTTCATCCAATGTGGTATTGAATTTTCTGATATATGTGACACCTATTAATATATATAATCAAAGTTTTTTATGTGTTGGTGTTGTGTTATGAGACTATTATGTATTTTTTGGATCATTCCATTATTTTGGAATGAGGTTCGATCAAAATTTTAAATGTCTTATGCATCACGTGATAATAGGCGACTTGGATGTGGTGTGTAATTTATTGGTTCATAGAATTTTTATCTTTCACTTTATCATTGGAATATAATTTATGATCAGTATTATGAAATAAATTAATAATTATCATCATTTATTTCATTTCACATACCTTGATTTAGTTTCTCTTATCTTTCCGGGTGAGTGGGATTATATGTTTGGGAGAGTGGGTCTTGATGTACCTTATGATGGAGTTATATCATGTCATTTTTTTGAAGTGTTGGCTAATGTCATCGAACTTTTTTGATTATTCCACTTCTTGAAATGGGTAGTGTGTGTCACATGGTAATTCATAATGATTTTTTGGGTTCTCACCACATAGATTGGTGGCATTCAATATTGACCCACATCCTGGTATGATTCCCATTTCTATTCCAAGATATTGCATGAGCACTACTGAGTAAAAGGAGTTCAAATTATAGTTAGTATATCTTGAGTCTCAGTAAATTATTCATCCTTATATGTCTCCTTGGGATTCTCAAATCCTCTTTGAGAAGAAGGAATATGGGAGCCTTATAATTTTTTAGAATTATCAATGGGAAAATTAGGTGACCATTAAGAATAAATATTCATTTTAAAGGATTGATAGTCTCTTTGATAAACATTAAGGTGCTTATTGGTTTTAAAGAATTTACCTATGGTCAAGGTATCACTGGTTAATATTATAAAAAGATGATATATCTAAGATAGCTTTTAGGGTTTGATTTTGTAATTTCATGTTTTTGGTTATTCCATTTGGACTCACTAATTCTCCTGCAGTATTTTGAGAATTGATGAACCTGAAATTCCATTAGTTATTAGAAGCTTTTCTTGTATTTTTTGGATGATATTGTTTTGTACCCTACGTTTGAGGAGGAGGACTTGGATAATTTAAATATTATCCATAATACTACGAGGGATCATAAAATTTATGGTATTCATTATATGTGTGTGTTTTTCATCCATGAAGTGAAATTTATGGGGTGTGTAATATCTTTTAGGGGACTCTTAGTGGATCCTAAAAAAGATTCAGAATTTAATGTCATTGGAGCATCCCATTTTTGGGATTTAGAGTTTAATGAAATTGGTCGGTTATTACATTAGGTTTATTCAGGACATTTATATGACGCCATCCTTGAGGGTGGCTTTAACACATAAGGGTGTAAAGATTGAGTGGGGTGAAAATTTTCAATGTTCTTTTGATAAACTAATTGTATGTTTGACTATAGTTCATGTTATGATTCTTCCATAACTAGGTTTGAGAAATGATGTGTTCCGTGATGATCCATCTATAGAATTTGGTTATTTCATGATGAAAGGAAAGTAAGTGGTGTCATATGGTCTTATCACATCTTCCTTATTGGGGAATAATACCATACCCATGATCTTGATTTTTATGTGTTTTGTAATGTACTAGAAAAATGGGGTCACTAGCACTTTAGGGAGTGTTTTATGGTATATTATGAATATAAGAGTATGAAGAATATTCGTACTCATATTGAAATGAACATGCTATAACGATGCTTCTTTGGGAATCTATAGTGTTATGATTTTGATATTTCATATACTCTCGTGAAAGGGAAAATGGTCCCTTATGTGATGAGTAATAAATTACTAACTCATGCCTTGATAGAATCAATGGAGGAGTGGAATTTGATGAATTTATTCAATGAAATGAAATTGGTAGTGTAATATTATATTTGGTAGGTTTTCATACCATTGGTGGAGGATGATGTATCATTGGATAAAAGGATTTGGCTTGATCATTTATTAGAAAATGATTTCCTGTTATTTAGTAAAATCTTAAATGGTGGGAGACCTTAGGTGAGTATTCTCATTCTCCTTTTGTCACATTTTGTTTACAAGGTAGGGTAGTCGTTTCTATTTCTCTGTGGTTGTAGTTGATGGATGATGGGAACAAGAATTTTTAGTCCATTCACCTATGGACTATCATGTTGTATCATGATTTAAAATGTTTATATTGGTGTATATGGATGAGGTGGTCGATTTGAGATTTCATGTCATGGTTGATGAGAAATTAGATCATTAATGAGGAACATCTGAGACCTGATTGTTTTTTGGAATGAATTACTGATTACAATATTTACGTTGAATTATATTTTAATGATACATATCATTAGTATGCCACATACTCCTTGGGGTAAGGATTCGAATTCTGAGATCATTTATCAACTTATGAAATCATCTCATTTCATCCCTATTAGGGAGGCGATGAAGGTGGTCATGGTTAGAAACTTATTTTTATGAGAGGTTCTGGACTTCTTGGGGTTCCCTCAATGATTGTTTCTAACATGGATCTATGGTTCAATTATATTATTTGGATATGTATAAAATAGTTTATGGGTTACCAATTAAATTTAATCAGGATAGATCATCCAAAACTGGATTGAAAGATAGAGAAAAATTTCTATGTTTATAAGGATATTTGTGATACATGTGTTCTTGATATTGGTGGTTCAACGGAAAATAATCTTATTGTGGTATAATTTTAATATAAAAAATTTATCCCAGTTTTGTTTAATATTTAAATCATATATTTTTTTTATTATTAGATACATGTATCTCTCATATGTTGGGAAGAGTTTGGAGAGTTGTCCTCTGTTGGATGAAGCCTTCATTGGGAGTTGAAAGAAAAGGTGGAATGGATCCAAAAGTGATTGGTGATTACATAGTGTCATAAGAAATCCAATAAGGACTTCTATTATCATCTTATAGAGATTGAGGATGGTGATTGGAAATTTATTTCACTTTTACCTCACTGGGTATATCGTCAGTTGGGTATGCAATGTCAGTCAGCATCGAGTTTTGTGGGTCCATTTGAGATCATGGTGCCTTTTTGAAAGGTGGAATGTTAATTGTAATTTTCCTCTCCCTTGATTTCAATTCAAGATTTTTTTTTGGTTTCCATGATAAAAAGGTATCAACAATACCCTCCACATTCTATTTAATGGGAGGACATTGATCTTGGTCCCAAAACTAGTATGGTTCAAAAAAAATTCATATTATAGATTACCCAGAATGGTTACTCTATTTTAAATCAATTACATTAGTTTTTATACTATGGACGTGCAGATAGGATAACCAAAATATGAGGTAATGGTAATTTTTTTAAAGTAATCAATGGAAATATATGTTTGTGTGTCCAGTATTTGTATGAATTTCATTGTAAGAATGAATTTATAGTGGGGATATTTTAACATCTTGTTACTAAATTTTAGGTTTTTCTGAACCCCATTTTTCGTTCATCCTACTATTATGTGATTTTATTTATGTTTTTTGGATTTTATATGGTAAATTTGTAGTGAATTTAGATTTTGTGAGGGGGTTCCACAATGAAGTGTATAAGCTACATCGTAGGCTTGGAGATCAATGTAGTGGTGTGAGTTGTTGTAGTGTAGGTGCTATATGGCTTTTTGGATGATTATTCTTATATAGAGACCCTTATGTATTTTGGTGGTCTATGGCGGGGTGAGTTCATGGATTCACCATGGATTAGAGCTATAACATTGTGGATTCCTATAAGGTTTTATGTCATTTCTTCAAGAATTGGTACCCCCTACGACATGGTGTATTTGAATATACTATATATCCTTTCTTGGAAAATATGATATGTTCCCATGGAACTCAGATATGGTTTTCAATAGATGTTGTGGCATGTCCCGTTCACATTATTCCATGGTCCAATATTTCACAATATGGGTATAATTACCCATACACCCTTCCGAACCTTCACTTCTTCCAAGAGTATTCCTCAGAATTTCGGTTCCCAAGAGAGCTCATTGATGTCCCGTTAATCATTTTTATTGGATAAAACCCCAGGTTTTGGGAGATCAATTCTTGATATTTCCACTTCATTCTTGAGGAATGTGTCTCTATAAAAGGTGATAATTTTTGAATAAATTTATTTTTTTGTTCAATTCCTTGGTTTGTATTTTGAAATGGATGGATTTTGATATCAAGGTGCATTTTCTTTATGATATTTATGATTTTATGGGGTTTTTATTAAAAAATAGTTATTGGTAATTTTATATGTTGATTAAAATCGTAAAAAGTGGGTTTTTATTACAAATTAATTTAAAGCATGGAAACAGATATGTTTCACTATGAAAAATTATTTATAAATTATGATCAATGTATTTAAAGGGTTTTTTGGAAATCATGGAAATTGGGGACCTTGGGTGAATCATGATATAGATATGTCACTTCAGTGTGTATAGCGACACTACATGTTTTGCGATATTGAAAAAATATTTTGTGAATGAATATAATTTTGATCCACATTATTCCAAATATTAGCTTATTTTTTCCTTTTATTATTTCTATTTTTTAGATCCCAGTCATGTTATTTTTTATTTACACTTAGTTCTACACGTGATTATTTATTTCATGGTTAGATTGCGCACATGATTATCTTATGGTGCAGCCCTATATGGTTTTTGTAATGGTCACATGATTTCTTATATAAAGTTATCACATTATTTATTAAGAAAATATAAAAAGATTTTAGGAAAATCAAAAGGGTGTTTTTTCAATAAAATTTTTTCTCTTTCAAAAATTATTTTTCAATTTGTTTTCTTTTAATGAAGAACTAATTTTTCTTGATTTTAGACTTTTTATATAATATTTTGTGAAATAATATTAGGATTTATGCTCATAGCCTACTTTTAACATTATGAACACAAGAAAAAAAGAATCAAGTAGTTCTTTATATTCATTTGACTGTCAGGAGCTTCTTGTTAGATTTGTTAGACATGAAAAGTTGTTGCATGATGACTTTAGCTTGTGTGTCTTCTTATTTTATCATTATAGTATATACATTTTGTATTTATATTTTATGTCTCATGTATATATACCCTTTATTATACAATATTATTTGTTGGTCTCCCTTGTTCTTATTATACATGATACAAGATTAGTTTTTTTGATGATTCTCACCTTGTGGAGGACCTTTGGGGATGTACTATCTAGTTTTCTTAAGTTGGTTCATTACACTACCATAAAATCATTACATCCCTAGAAAGGATCAGGATCATGAACCCAAAAATAGATAATTCCATTGTTGTATCATTATGTTCCCATACACCAATATCTCAAGGATTTCCCATCCACAATTTAATCTCACTCAAACAAATGGTATTTTTCACTAAGCACATTATCCTATTGGTAAACTATCTAAAAATTCCTTTCAATCACTAAGGTGTTGGGTTTAATAGAAACTTACTCTCACATGATAAAGTATGATCGATCCGTATGATACATATTTAGTAGGGAATCATGGAACATGTTATATATATAAGTCAAACCTGATTATATATACAATCTGTATACACCTTTCCATATTTCTCCACAATCTAAAATGGAATGAAATAATGAGCTGATAACTAACCCTACCTCCAAAAAAATTTATGCCCCATATAGGGTGAACATATGAGGAAAAAATTAACACCTTCCAAAAAAACAAAATTAATTATGCTAATCAACATAATATATTTAGAAGATATGATGAGTTTATAGCCTATTATAAATAAAATGCACAATATCTATTATCTCTTGGATAATTCTCAATCAAACCAAGGTCCATTATCCAACTATATTGAAAATAATTGCGATCTAAAGACCTTTCATACAATGCCTAAAATAACACCTTCATGATCGAATAATAATAAACATTTTTATAAGAAAACTCCAATAAGGGTACATTTTTATACCAAGAACTACTAAATTTAAGAACACACGACAAGAGTATGTCTTTATTAATCCAAATGGTTTGCTATTAATGGACATCCATCTAGGGATGATAATCTATGATTAACTTCAAATATGAGCCCATCACTATAAATAATTTACCCTAGAACTAGGATTTGATGTGAAGATATATATATATGAAATGAAATCTAATGAAACACCATGATGTCTGAAAATCTATAGATAACAAAAGTGTCCAAGATCCTCTACCATCAATGATTTCCAGATAGGTCGAAAATGGGTTTATTTGGTTTTCTGACCAATAATAACCTAAATCTCATCATTACTGGTAGGATTCCAAGGTATCCAAATAATAAATTTCATGACTATATATTACTATTTTCATTTTATAATGGTAAATGGATGTTGAAAACTAGTAGGATTTTGATTTTCCACCTTTATTTTATGACACCCAAGGAAATGAGACACAAAATCCCTAATCGATCCCCTCATTCATAACCACCAATAATGATGTTTCAAGTCATTATAAAAATTGGTACTCATATTCTGACCAGATCAGTTTCCTTCATCCATAAACCCCCAACTCAAATTCATTGGAATAATTATCCAACCTCACAAGTGAGACTCCATCAGGAGACCTAGATCACTTACCCAAGGTCTCCCACCCATAATGATTTTTTCTAATGTGCTGAATATTTTCATCCTTCACCTATCCAAGTAAAATTTGATCATCCATATGTGATATTTCTTGAGCACAATATTGGACTAACTATAATTTTCAATCCCTTAAACCATGTGAAGCCTAATAAACAATCCCATAAATAACCACCAATCACTAATTCCTTCAATGCCAAAGTCATAAACTTTATACTCAAATTAACCTTGACCACAATTACTTTTCATGGGGTGTATTCAATATCAAAATAAATGGTATAAAATTACTCCAAATATCATATAATAACATAATATTTTCATACGTATATATATATCACATTTTAATAGACAAATATTCTTTTCATTACATAATGATCTAGGCTAGAATTTTATAGGCTTGTTGCCTTTTGAATCTTTGATACAAAAACAACTAGTTCATAGATGAAATAAATAGTATCTCATTAACTTCATCATAACTAGGACCCTTATTATACATATAATACATATTTCCATTCTTCATAAACTTGGTAAGGTAATCATAGAAAATAGTGAGTTGAAATGCTCATTAAGGATAAAGAATTGAGATTTCAACATAACACAGGCATAAGGTAGTTAGAACATGAGAATAAAATTTCATAACCACACCCTACATATCATAGATCATAAAAATTATTCATGGAATAAATATTGGTTGTTCACAAGAAATTAGTGATAATAGAATAAATGATCATGGTCCATGATAGCATAATATTGGCATAAGACATAGAATTTTTGAATACTCATTATAATTGAAAATATTATGTCCATGATACCAACTAAGACATTAATATAATTTTATTCTGGTGCAAACAACCCATGTATCTATTTATGGACTGGGATATCCTCTTATGTATCGTATTTTGGGATTAGGATAACCTCTATTGTACTAGCCTTTGGATTTGTGATAACCTCGAGTGTACAATATTCTAGGCTTGGGATAAATTCTTGTATACCCACATTTCAGATTGGAATAACCTAATGTGTATCCATTTCTGGGATTACGAAACCTCCCATGTAACCTTTTAGATCATATAACATTAATAATTAATCAATTCATTAGAGGTATATATAGATCCCACCAATCAAATAACCTTTAATTTTGTGTAACACAAGATCATAAAATTTCATAATATCACAAACCATAAAAAGGAAATAGGTTTCTTAAACATTTAATCGTAGAATAACCACTGAACTACTAAAAACAATCCTTTAATACTGCTATAATAACCCTTTATCTTCACTAGAAAAGCACTGAACAACATAGCATGGTTATAAGGAAAAATATTTACTAGTGCCAAAAAAGTAATGAAAAAGGGTATCTATATCAGCACAGATAAACTATATCTTTAATTACGTAAATAAAAGTATTGATAAATCATAATTTTATTAGTGTTATTAAATGAGTTTATAAAATACACCATTTAGCACTGAATTTATTTATAACTGATAAAGATACCATTCATCAGTGCTTTTAGATGCACAGATAAGGAATCATTTATCAGTGTATTTTGTAGCGCTGATAATGATAGAAACTACAGTGTCATGTTACCGCACACTACATCACCAGAAATAGGATTATTGTGCTATAAAAACATAATACATCACCAAAAAAATAATAGAGATGACCAAAATAGGATACATATACTTATTTTAAAGGAAATTAAATTTTGAAAAAAATACAATAAAAGAAGAATTTTGAGACATACCAGTCACACCATGAGTCAAATTGAGGTGTGGAAGATTACCACTCATCACTAATGTCATATATATTTTTCTCCTATAATTAATTTAAATAAATGGAATATGGATATATTTTAATAAAATTATGGTAAATTTTGAATAAAAAATTTCTTTTGGTGTCATCCTAGTGAAACCGTGTGTCAAATTGAGGTTTGAATGATTAATACATGTCACTAATGAAATGTGGATTATTTTCCTAAACTAAAAAACCAATATGAATGTGGTTTCTCAGTTTTGAGTATGTGAGTTATTTATTTTTATAAAAAATAATTTTAGTTTTGAGCTATTTGAGTCATACTGGTCACACCATGTGTCATATTGAGTTGAGGATAATTCTTACATGTAAAAAATGACTTATGGATTTCTTTTATAAAATAAAAAACAATCTAAATGTGTTTGCTCAATTTTGAGTATATCAGTTTGTTTTATCACTAATTTTTTTCCAATTTTAAATAAAAACACACACTTGGAGTCATACCTATCACACTATGCCTCAGATTGGGGTGAGGCTGATTTCTACACATCCCAATTGACTGATGGTTTGTTTTAATAAAGTATCCAAAAACTATCAGATTTTGTTTCCTTCTCTTTTGAGTATGATACATGGGTTTTTTTTCTAAAATGTAATTTTAATCTTGAAAAAAACAATATGAGAAATACAGGTAGAATCATTTATGGGTTTGACATGAGACTGATTCATACACATCAAAAATGACTTAAGAATCATTGTCTTAATCTATGAAGACAATCCAACAATGTTTTTTAAATTTTCAATGAATGACACTTTTTTTTTGAAAATGTAAAATTTAAAACTATAACAAACACTTGGAGTCATATCGTTCACCCCATGAATTGGATCGAGGTATATCTAGTTCTTTTATGTCATAAATTACTTATGTATTATTGTTATAATGTACTAGCACTAACACAAGAATTTTCTTAGTTTTGAGTGTGTCATTCTGTTTTATTCAATAAAATTAATGTCAATTTTGAATAAAAAGACATACTTGGGGTCATACGTGTCCCACAATGCATCAAATTGAGGTGAGGCTAGTTTAAACACATACAGAATGACTTATGGAACAATTTTATAATGTTTCAAAATAATCAGAATAAGTTTCCTCTATTTTGATTATCCACTTATGTTTTTTTCTAAAATATTATTTTAAACTGGAAACATGCACTTTGATCCATACATGTGGTATCAGGTGTTGGTTTGACATATGAATAATTCATACATATTAAAAATTAATTGAGAATACTTGTCGCAAATTATTTAGTTAGTTCAGATGTGTTTTATTATTTTTAAGTGAGTGATAGATTTTTGTATTAAAATATTAATTTTAAACTAATAACAGTCACTTGGAGATATACCAGTCACACCATATATTAGATATAGGTATGGATAAATCCTACATATAAAAAATGACATATATATAATTTTACTAAATTACTGAAATAATCTAAATTGATTTTCTTGGATTTGGGTATGTTAGTTGTTTTTTTCACTAAAATTTGTGTCAATTTTTATTACAAAAATGCACTTGAGTTTTACTATTCACACATTCCATCATATTGAGGTGAAAATGATTTCTTTACGTATAAAATGGTAGTGGGATCATTTTCATAATGTATCAAAATAATCTGAAATGTTTTTCCTCTATTTTTATTTGGATAATTTTGTTTTTTTACAAAAATGTCATTTTAAACTTGAAACATGCACTTTGATCCATATTGATGGAATCGTGTATGGTTTTGACATGAGGCCAATTCATACACATTTAAAAATTAATTAAAAATAACTTTCCTAAATTATCAAGATAAATTGAGCGTGTATGCTAGGTTTTCAATGAGTGACACATTTTTTTTAATTAAATGTAAATTTTAGACTGATAACGGACACATGGAGTCATACCAGTGACATCATGCATCAGATTGAGGTGATGTTAAATCCTACAAATAAAAAATGACTTATGTATCCTTTTCCTAAATTACCATAATAAATAAAAATCGTTTTCTCTATTTTTAGTATGTGAGATTTTTTTCACTAAAATTAATGTCAATTATGAATAAAAAGACACACCTAAAGTCATACCAGTCACACTATGCATCGTATTGAGGTGTGACTTTTTTATACATGTCCCAAAAGACTCGTTAATAATTTTATGAAAGTATAACAACTATTAGAAAGTGATTCCTCTACATTGAGTACACCACTTTTGTTTCTGTACACTAATTTCATCTTAAACTAAAAACATGCACTTTTTCCAATATAGGTGGATTCATGTATGGGATTGACATGAGATGTATTCATACATATCAAAAATTTATTTTGAATCATTTTCATAAATTATCTATTCAATATATTCTTTAAAACCGATTTTCAATGAGTGACACATTATAGTATAAAAATGTCAATTTTAAAATTACAATAGACACTTGGAGTCATAATGGTCAAACCATGCATCAGATTGAGGTTTGCATAATTGACACATGTCAAAAATCACATATGGATAGTTTTCATAATGTTAAAAAATCTTAATGCTTTTTATTGGTTAATTAGTATGTTAGTTGTTTTTCTCACTAAAATTAATGTCAATTTTGATTAAAAAGATTCACTTGGATTCAAACCCAACCTAATTTTTTTAGATTGAGGAGTGTATAATTTCTACACGTCTTAAATAACCCACATATCATTTTATAATGTATCAAAACAATCAAAATGTGTTTCCTCTATTTTGAATATGTGTCTTCTGTTTTTTTACTAAAATGTCATTTTAAGCTAGAAACACGCACTTTGATCCATATATGATTCATCATGTATGGGATTTACATGGGACTTATCCATAAAAATTACAAATTAATAATGAATTGTGGTTCCAAATTATAAAAAAATTTGTAGAAAAACAGTATTTCAATAAGTCACATGAAACACCTTCACAATGGATCTTATCTTATGTGACTGTGTTTTATTAACTTTTAAAAAAAATTCTCAAACAAAATCATGGTATAATCCTCATTCAACTTCAATTCCCAAAAAAAAATTATTTTCAAACAATTGATTCTTATTATCTTCCACCTCGGTATCAACCTCAATATTATCCTCTGCCTCCTCCTCCTTATCAGTCTCTACATCTGATTATGGCTCTTCCTTCACCTCCACCTCCGCCTCTACCTCCACCTCTGATTTGAAGAATTCTAAATAGTTCTATTGTTTTCATGAAGGTTCTTATAAAAAATGATTTCCCCCATTACAATTCTCCTTAAGAAAGTGATAAATAATTGTACATAATCATTATGACACTAATTACACACACAAAAACTAGCTTTCGATGGTTATAACTCATAGTAAATCAAAACAATATTATGTTATCGCCTAAATTTGTTGTCATTATACATTATGATAAAAATTGTGCTTCTAACTCATCTCTAAAAAAAATTGATTCCTTCATTTGAGTAACAAATTTGCTAGAACTTTTGATATTACATAAAAAAAATATACAAACAAATTATTATAAAATATATTTAATTAAAATTTTATTATCCTGTGAAATTAAAAATGGATGTTGGTATTTTCATTATTATGATTTATGACATAATTTTTATATCATAATATCCACAATCAGTGTTATTATTTAGTTTTTAACACTGTAGAAATGTTGATCAAAATAGGTAAGTTGTATTGAAATATTTATATAGTTTAATATGTCTATATAAAACTTATTTTTTTTTCTATGTGTAATAATCCGTAGGATTTATCCATTCAGACACTGACTTCATTCCATGAACTAGCATATATTTAGAGACCACCCAATCCTAACAAAATTGTTATTAAAACACATATTGAACATATAATTCGATGTTTATCCATAAAAGTTTTATTGTAGTGTATTACATATTCACAAAACACATAATGTGTGGTCAAGTTATTAAATATCCATGCATTGTATCAAAAAAAATATTTTTGGTGTCCATATTGACTATTATCATCTTTTAGTGTGTCTTAAAAACAACATCAATTATGTAATTCAAAAATTAAAAATATATTTTATGTGATTATATTTTACAGTTTTCCTATTTCACTGTAGGAATTAAAAATAGTGTTTTGTCAAATTATTTTTCATTAAACACTTCGAGTAACTAAACTTGTTTCTTATTATTTTCTTCTACATCTAATTTAATGTCTGACTTAGAGATGATACCAAGATTAATGAATCCAAATCCTGTTTCACACAATATTCCCTTTATATATCTGTGATATATACATCTTTAGAAAAAATGAATGGTTATTAACATTAATAAACATATTATATCACTATTTGTATAGACATATTATGAAAATGTACCTTATGAATGTATTCACAACTGAGATGCCTAGTCATTCATTCCTGAAACCATCATTTCAGTCTTGAGACCAAGTATGTTTGTCAAGGAATATCCATATGCTTTTTCATCAAATTCAATGTAAGACATTGTTTTATATTTAAATTTTGTCTCTAAATGATGTTTTAATGATAATAAATGTGACATTGGAATTGGTAGGGAGAAGGTACTCTTGGAAGGTTGTTTTTCTCTTTGATGAATCACATGGTTTTATTGATTTGTACTTCTGTTTCCCAATCGCCTTATCTATTTGTAATATTATACCTCCCTTTAGTCATTTTGAAATCAACTTTTTCATATTTTTAATAAGAAAAAAATTGGAAAAGATGTTCCACATGTATCTTTATTAGATTATATGGCTATGATATAAAGGCTCCAATGGCAGTTTTGACTATTGTAATACCAAGACATCAAGTGAAACCAGAAACTTAGCAGACATCTCATAATCAACCCCAATCCACACTCTCATATAAAATTTTGAGAGGTCTTGGCTATTTATCTGGTCTCCCAGGATATGATAAACTATACACATCACATCACGATGGAATGAGGGTGTTGACCGATACATATCCCATACAACTGTACAGTATAGAATTTTTACAATATGAAGTTATTAAAAGATATTTGATTATCATTTATGCGAAAGATTATTGAAAAAATTGATTAAACTAGGTATGGTATGTGGTTTGGAGTAATGACTAGCCTCAATACTAGTGGGATCATTTGGTTCATGTTCAGATCTTTTTCCCCTCTAGTTCATTTTTATCATCTCGTATACATTGGTCTACCAAATCAGACCGCAAAATATTATCTTACAGTGAGATTATTTTTGTCTACAATCATATAATCATATTATATACATATTAATGTGTTTTTATCTTCTCAAAATATGTTCGAGGAGAGGCTCCCAAACCTACTCCTCTAACGCGACCATATTGTTCAGGCCACATCAAAGCTCCTAAAAGTATCTTTTCCTCTGGTAAGGGCATTACCGATTCTTTTTACTAAACCATATAAAAAATATAAAAAAATAGTATATATATTTTAATACTCTTTAATAGAATAAGGAATTACATTAATGACATACATACACAATCTTTCAATATAATGTTTTTTTCATCAACTAATTTATCATAATTATTTACAAGAGTATCCTTCCATACCACATGACATGGGATTGAAGTGGCATCAGATTTTGATTCATCAATCCACATATAATAAATGGATCATATACTATTTCATATCACATAATATAACTTTTATAGTTTATTTAAAATACATAACAATTTATCCTCAAATTATATATATGGCATCCTTACTTTGAGATACAGATATGTTGGTTTTAATTCAAGTTATTTATTTTAATCACTTTTTGTTGTTTCATAAATTAATAATTATGAATCATGTTGTATAAAATAAATATTGTCAAATAATATATTATAGACTACATGCACTTGAAATTATTTCTCATTGAGATGATTGATGAAATTAGTCTATGTTTACTACTTTATTATGTCTTTATAACTATGTGGTGTGTGGGTGTTTTTCCACTTACCATCCCTAAGATGAAACATTGGAATTAGAGTCTGGAGGCCTCTATTGGCAATTCCAGTGGACCTTAAGAAAAATTTCATATTTAAATATTCTAAAATAAAGGAATTTTATAAGGAATAATGAAAATTAAATCCATATTTCCTATAATATTTTATTGAGTAAAATATAGAATGTATATTTTAATGTTTCCATTATATCGTTCTAATGTATTTCCTTCATTATAGATTTGATGAATCACCACGAATCGGTATAAATCAGCACATCCATCATCGTTGTGACTACAAGATAACTAATGACCATTGATTTATAGGGTTCAATAGTTTGGTTGGGTGTATTCCATGCAACCCCAAATTTTATACCCTAAACCATTTAATTTATAATTTTATTCAGTATTGATATTATGCATCTTTTTTTATCAACATATCTATGATCCTCTAATAATTTAAATGTTTCATCATCAACCGTATTTTCTAACATTATATTTCTAATATAAACATGTGTAGAAAACATTGAATTCATTATTAGTCAAAAATTTAATTATTCTTGAGTAATAACATTACAATACAATCCATTCATAAATGTACACAATTGGATACATCATTTGTGAAATTTATTATTTTCATGAATATAGATGTAATGCATAAATACTACAGTACAAAAAATATTCCCTATCTTTATTTAATCCATCCGTATTTGTTGATTGTCGTACATATCATTATAATGGATTGGACTCCCCTTTTCAAACTATCCTTCCTCCCATTATTGTGTTTCCAATGTTCCTTTGTGACTTACCACCCGAACATCTATTTTTGTATTATTATATTTCTTTATTTGATATGTATCTCCCATTTTATGTGTAAATCCATATATGTTTCTTGAAATACTCTAACAAAACTCAACCTATGAATATTTTTGATGACTACTTCTCAGAGTAGTTCATGAAATATAGAAGATATGGGGAATGAGTCTCAAGAAACTAAATGAAATAACTATTCAGAAGATAAAATTTGAGTTTCCACTGATTTTAAATAATACCTTAAATGAAATTTTAATTATGAATTATAAAAATATTACATTACAAAAATGAAGGAATGAACATAAATATCCACATGACATCCACTAACAGTCATTTACTTCCACTCACAATCATTTATTTTTTTCCACTTCTTATTAAATGATTCTTTTTTTTGGTTGGGAATGGAGGCGACACAATCTTGTGGAGGTATTTATGTGATGATAATTGGAGATCTTTACAACTAGACATTTATACAAAATGGAAGTGGAATATATCCAAAATATGAAGATAGAAATAGGGTCAGAGAGAAATGCTCATTGTGGGAGTAATACTGTTGGGATTCATATTGGATAACTCATTGTACTTGTATTCTTATCTATCTGTGATTAACTATGTAATTCTAATAGGATCTAATGCGAACACACTCAAAAAAATATGTAATTTTTTATGAATGTTTTTCAAAATTAACCAAGTGAGTCCTATAATAATATAAATATCAGGAAACCAAAATAATTTATTCATTATGTTTCGAATAATTTTTCAGTGTCATTTTTTAAGTTTCTAGGAAGAATTAAATGAGGAGGATGAATGGATGAAATAGTTGAACAATGATTTGGTAGATGTAGTATTCAAATCCATGGCAGTATATTTAATATAGATTAATGAGTGCAATATTAGTGGGAGGTATGTCATCACAGAACAATGGAACCACAATGATCGGAGGGAGGATAGTTTGAATGAGTGAGTCCAATCCATCATCAATATATGGAATACAATCATGATTCTCAGGATATATTAAATTAAGTTAGTGATGTTTAGCTATATTTCAGTTTTGTTGTATTATATATCTATTCAAGATAGTAACAATTTTCTTGAAACATGCATTCAATTATGGACTTTTATGGGTGGAGTGTATTTTATTTTATATCTATCTACCCAAAATGAATCCTTAATTACACAACCTTATTTTTCAAACCTATGGTCATTGTTTATAAAACTATATTTATGTTGCTCATGAATATTACGTATGAATTTCTTCTTTTAGAATAGTTGATGGAGATGCAGTTTAGAGTGGTCTCAAATAAAGCTGGAATGAGTTTAAATAGTAGGGGTGGCATTGTGTAGGTATAGGTAATGGAGATACAAAGAGAGAGAGGTAAGACACTCATAAATAAAATGGATACTGATTACTATTTTTCCATATGATCAAATGTATGGAATATTGATTTTGATAAGATTAAAA
This sequence comes from Viscum album, assembly GCA_963277665.1. NCBI lineage: Eukaryota > Viridiplantae > Streptophyta > Magnoliopsida > Santalales > Viscaceae > Viscum > Viscum album. Next base: position 2,083,838,291 of record OY728136.1, on the reverse strand, counting down.
ATAAGTTCTAATCTCATTCCCAGATTAAATATATGATAATCATAAATAAATAATATGAAGCTTGTCACACCCGATTTTTCATGTCTTTGTTTCGATCTGGTCCATCAGAAATCCTGATCTTTTTAATGGGTATTTGGTGAGATGAATGTTGAGTTTTCAAGTTTCATATATTTCCAATCACCCTAATTTGGGTTCCCCATTGTTTGTTTAGGTGTTTTTGAATAAAGGTTGGTTACTTCATGATTTGGGCCAACCATGAGCCCATTTGCAGTTTTAAAAACCAAATTTGTTTTATCAATAACTCCTTAATTTTTCATCATTTTTTACCCATTACAATTCCCACTTGTCCTATATTAACATATGAAAACATTCATATCATTTTGGACCACTTAATAAATTATAATCATGGTGAATTTGGTTAAATTATTTAGGTATTGGGCCAACCCATGGGCCCATTTCCAGTTCTAAAAATAATAATTTTTTTCTTTTATATATAATTTAATATTTAATATTTTCTAGTGGTTCTACATCCCACCTAAATCCAATATCCCCATCCTCACACCCATTACTGATTTTCCTCTTTGGGCCTCATAATAGTCGCGTCAAATCATCCAGAATTTATAAGGTAAATTGTATCACTCGTAAAAAAATTTAATTATTACTCGTTTTGCGCCAAATATTGTTTCTCTGGTTTTTATAGACCTTTGGAGTCTCTTCAAGACGTTTTAAGCCATTCCCTTTTATCTAAGGGTGCAAATCAAATGGAATACAAATATTTTTCTAATTAAAAGGTGAGATTCATTTTCCTTTATCCTTTCTATTCTTTTTCCATTCATTATTTTTAGGTTTTATAATATCCCCTAGTCATGATTGACCTAGGGTTCTGTTATCCCATGATTTTTATGGCTGTTTTGTTTGTTTGTGGATTCTCTTCATAGGTTTAGGGTTTGTAAACCCTCGAATGGTGATTTTGGGTGTGCATTTCAATTACGCCAAGTAATTGAGGTAGGATATCCCCATCCACCAGCCATTATCATATAAGATTCATCTTTATCATTAAGTTATAACCTTTTTTATATTATACGTTCTACTATGAAACCTTGTTTTTAATGGTTTTGTGTGCAATTTTTGTTTTATGGCTTATTTTGTTAAAAATATAGTTGTTTTGGTATAAATGTGCACTCCTCCTATTTGATAAATTATTCCATGAGATTTCACACATGTTTTATGGTATTTTGAATATGTTTCAGTATATTAAATAACTTTATGGTATGAAAATGGTATTTTATCCCTTTTTATGTGCTTAACATAAGTTGTTTTGTCAAAGAGTGTATGCCATGTGTTCAGTAAATTGCTTAGTTGGCTTTTATGTCTCTAGTGAAATTTAAAATGATTTATTTAGATTTATATATAAATTTTCAGCATGTAAAAAAATTATTTTGGGATCCTTTTATGGCATTCCTATTTTTATTTTGTTTTACAAACAAATGGTTTTTGGTTTACAACATGTTTTGGCCTGAGTTTCTCGAAAATGGCATATTTCAAATTCTTATGAAAATGGTTGTGTTTTGAATAAGTAACCTGAGTGTTTTAAGAGATTTATTACTATGGATTGATGCTATAAATTTTGTGTATACACATACATAATAAAATTGTAATTCATAACTTTTTAAAATTACTGTTTTGAGAAAGTGTTTAAAGGCCCATTTGGCCATTCCTAAAAATGAAGAATGTGTGTTTTATTTGTATATACCATGATGTGTCAGTTGGTATTGTTTTATGGTACATTAAATGAATTTATTAAATGTTTTTTGGGATTCCAAATATGGATGGTTATTTTTTTATTGTGTTTTTATAATTTAAACAGTGTTTTTGAATGAGTTTTATTTGCAAACCCTCAATATACTTCCTGAAATTATTTTGCGAAAATTTTTAGTGGTTTATAGATTCGTTAAAGAAATGTGAAGAATGTTTGTGTTATGCATGTGTGTTTTGGTTTGGAATTGAATTTGGACGTGAAATGGTTATTTTATACTATGTGTAACATGATTGAGCACTAAAGGGAATCCCGGGTATCTAGGTGGGAAGACGTGTACTGGTATAATAGTGATCCAGTGGGGTTTGGCCCCGATTTCACGTAGCTAGTTTGAATATGACATCACTAACTAATCAATTATGATGCCGATGTTGGGGGACCACAATGTTATGTGTATTCTCCCTACTAGTGGCTCGTGTGCATGATAATGGAAATTTATTATGGTTACATTCACCAAGATACAAGGTACCTGGGGCTCACAACTAACTGGTGCCTAGGGGTGTTCCCAAGACTTGTGCTCATTGACTATTTTGAACTCACCATAATCATATGATGTGTTTGGTTGGTAAATTATGTAGTGTGTGTGATATATTTAATAGTGAAAATTCTTTAAAGCGTCCCTCTTGAAATAATTTTTATATTGAAGTTGAACCTCTTTGAAAATTGTTACTATAATTCTTATTTATAAAACCTGAAATTGTTTGTCTAGTAATTTGTTTTATATATTGTGGGACATTATTTGGAAAACATAACTTTATATTTATGTATTTAAAACGTGAAATTGATGTTTCTTTTATTTTAAAGGATGTGCATTGGAAATAGAATATCGGGCTAACCTTATGAGATTTAATACTCACAGCTATAGTCTTCTTCTATTTTTAGAACTTGTGCAGGTTTCAGTTTGAGTTCGATCTCCTTGGGAGACAATTGATCATTATGTTGGAGATTTTCTAGAAGGTTCACATGGAGTTGTTTTTTTATCAGTTTTTTTCAGATAAGTTGTTGGTTTAGATGTACTTTCATTTTCTTGTTAAAATAATGTTCAGTTCGTTTTTATATAAATGTATTTTGGGCTATCCATTTTTTTACTGTTTGTTTTATTGTTTATATATGAGTGAAATCATTCCCTTGTGTAATCTATTGATGACCTTGGTTCTTGTCCCCATCCCGGGAGGATTGGAAATGCCTCTCAGGACTTGTCGCGGGTTGGCCCTTGTGACCGGTTCAGGGTCGACTCGAGCTGGTTCGTGTTAATGATTATGAATCCAAATACCATCGACAATAGTATAATATAACAGGATTGTACCTATCACTATATAAGAACTATATATAGAATCATCCATAGAATACTCAACCTTAAATATTCTACCGACCAAATTTATTGACAACACCTTGAAGGAATAGCTTAAAAGGACCTTTGGAGGTTCCCAACTAACCACATCGATAGAAATGTTTCACAATAATGTATCAATAAGGTTTAAAGATTACTACGTACCTAAATTAATAGATTCACTAAAAATGTATGCTTAATTGAATATTATTGGAATATATCAACTCTAATAGTCTTACAGAATTACATCTCACATCGCCTATATTCGACATCACTTCTATCTGCTCAAGGAATCCACAACTTCCAATTTTGGATATTTGTTTAATCCACTATAGTCACAACAATCAGTACCGATATTACTATTATCCATGCATTCACATCCTAATACACTTTAATGTGGTTTTCAAAACATTATAATTATTATAAACTAAATTACTGGGTATAAAAATTGATTTTCATCTTGATGGATGTTAACTAATGATTTACCAAAATCATTTCAAACATATCCATCTCAATTATTGAGAAATCCGAGAAATTGTTTTCCTCAATAAAAATTATAATACATGTTTCAAAGTAAAATTCTTGATTTTATCTTTTTCCAAGAGGTGTTAAAATATTCCACACAAGGGGATTCTTTTCAACAGGTAATCCCATATGATCCACAACATGAAAAGCCTTAAAATAGTGAAATGTTTTAGAATCAAACAAAGAATGCATGTGAGTATAATTTATGAGAATAATATCACTCACTATCAAAAGAACATATTTATCCCCTATAACAATCATATTGGACTAATATTTTTAATAGTTGTGTAAGAAATTATATATTAGTTTATTATGGATTTAATGATTGCTGGGGTATTAGTGTTACATAAGAGTCACCCTGGGTCACTCATTGTATTTCGGTGGTGAGGAGATGAGATGTAGGGTTCATCATGGTTAAGAATAGTGCAATAATGAAAAATTTTGAACCTACAAAAATCAAAAAATTATAGAGGAAATGTAAAAAATAGCATCCACTAGCTTCTAGCCTTGACTTATTGGAGATAACATAGAGGAGTCGTGTCGGAAGTAGAGGAATTTCATGAGTGATTGAAAATAGTGAGTGGTTAAGTCATGGTTAGGGTTTTTTCAAATATATCGGAGACACTTTTAATAGTACTTTCATAAAATAAGTGATAAAAATTACTTTTATCATTGATAAAATGATAAGTGCTCATAAAATTGATATTTATCGGCGATAACATCTTAGCACTGTAAATATATATTTTAACAACACTTTTTATGCATTGATAAATATTCATTTTATCAGCACAAAAAGTTTAGCACTAAAAAATTATTTATAATTATAATTATTTAAATAAGTATATTATAATTTTATAATTATTTCAATATAACTAATTTATTATTTATAATTATATATATATGTATTTAAAAATAATAATTATTTAACTATAGTAATTATAAATATATAAATTTTTTAATATATAAAGTTAATATACATTTATAAATATATTTACTTATAAATATTTTCTTATAGATGAGTTATTAATATTATTAATCGATATATAATCTTAAATACACGCATTTTAATAATGAGTGAAATTAAATAATTGAAAATCAGTACACTTTAAAAATATTGAAAAATGGTTATGTTTTATTAATTAAATATAATTATTTTTAAAAATATGGATATATATATTTAAAATATGAAAACATAGTAAATAAATAAGTAAAAATAAACAATATAAAATTATCAAATTCCAAAACATGAATAGCCTAACCAAAATATTATTAAAAATAAATAAATAAAATTGACTGATTAAAAACATAATATATTGTGGAATAATTAGAATTCATAAATATACTAATATTTTAATAAATTATGTAAATATTAGGTGTATGAGTTTCTATGTATTGCCTAAATATAATTTTTTTTGCATTTGTATATAAAAATGCAATAATTACTTATATAAGTGTACATGATATTAATTCAATGACTAATATTTGATATATGTTAAATTGAGAAATAAGAAAACATTAAAAATTAACAAGGAATTTATTTGTTTTTAATTAAAATTATATTCATTATATATATATTTATATTATATTATTTATAATTTTTTATAATAAATATACTTATATATATATTATACTAATTTCTTTATACTAATAATAGTTTCATCAATAAATTTCTAAATAGTTTAGTAATTTATTCATTAATATTATTTTTGTTTAATTATTAAAATATATTAATTTTATATATTAATATATAATATATACTATTTTTTAATATTTATACTCTATATATATGTTAAAATAATTTCTTTTTGTCAATAATTTTTTAATTTATAAAATGTTTAATATTTTTCATAAATTAGTCAATTTAAATATTTATCTCTTTAATCATTTCATTTTATTCATTATTCATATATATATATTTAATATATACAATTTATTAATTTTTAAAAGTTATATATATGTATATTCAACTTATTAATTTTTAAAAATAATTATTTAATTAATGAAATTAGTATTTTTTTAACATATTTCATTTTATTGCGGACCTTTATCAGTACTAAAATAATGAAATTGTAATAGTATCCCTTTATCAGTGCTTATTTTAGCAATGATAAATATATATACATTAATATAATTATTTTCTACCACTATATAACGTCAGCACTGTGTATGGTATGTCTTTTAGCAGTGATAGGAAGGAAACATGTTTCATAAACAGTTTTCTTCATAATCATAATCCATAAAGAAAAATAATAAGCATTGTATCATTTTATAATATCCCTATTAAATATTAAGTAACATCAAAGGATGACTTATTATAAGGAAAATGATTTTAAATGACCACACAAAACATTTCTGGAAGAAAATAAGCTTCTCCATTTGAAAAAATTTATTTAAAATCTAAATATATAACATATAATAAAAAAAATACATTGAAAACACCCTTAGAAACTTATAATGTATGATTTAATTCATTTAGTGGACATTATGGTACAAAATATTGGTCATAGAATACATGTTTAAATAATGATTAATTTCACATTTTTGCTAAAAAAATTAAAGGCTTTTAGGAAAAAGTAAAGTATATTCGTTTTAAAACATTTTTTAAAATTTTAAACACGGGTAAAAATTTATTTAACATCTATTTAAATAAATTTCAAATCTATCTTTAATTTTATTAGAAAACATGTATATGGTATAATTTTGATTTCAGATCGGAGATAAAAATAAACTTGATTTTTATTAAAAAATCATTCAATTTATTGAGTACTTAATGAGATGAAAAATTAAATGGAATATGTATTATATATAAGTAAATATTAAATAAAAAAGAGTTTATTGAGAGGTAGATCCTATGAATTCATCATCATATTCATAATACAAAACAATCACGATAATCAATGAGGTTGTAACAAAAACAATTTACATATTTGTGAGGATTCAATCATAATACCCATGAAAGAAAGAACCTTATATAAATATGGACATCCATTAAATTTAAATAATAATTATTATAAAAAATATTCATGTATAATATACAACACACAAAAAGAAAAAAGTGGTGAATATGAAATAAGTCCTTTATAAATAAATGTTAAAAGAAAATCTCGTACCTTAGTCCTCAATGTAATTTGAACACATTAAAAACTCTTATATAATAAAAATAGGTTTATTATAAAATTTCTATAGAACCATAGTCATATATATGAAATCATATATGGTTTACTCATGTTGTTTTATTACCAATTTATTGAAAATCCCTTGTTTAAATTAGGTAATGGGTAATAACTAAGTCTATTTTCATTCATGTTTTGTTTTGGTATTTTTGGTACATTCACATTGATCATGATTCCATCATCTCAATAATGTTAACCAAATTATAAATATCACATATCTTTATTTTACATTTATTTAGAGTAATCCATTAAATTTATAGACAGAAAATAAATTACAATGTTCATGGAGATGGTAGGTCCTATGTAAGAGTGAACATTGTTTTCATTTTTTCAATGGAAGGAATGAAATAAAGTTAAATTTTAATTATAACTTGTGAAAAAAAATTATATTATATATCTCATATATATTCATTTAATTACCCTTATTACCATCCATTTTTAATTAAAATGAAAAATATGTTACATCACTTTATGGAGGAAGTAGTCTTTGTGTTTGCATGAGTTACATTATCATTTTTAATGGATTGGAACGTAATATGGTAGATGTGATTAGATAATTTAATAAATAAATTTATTTCATAAATATAATATAAAAATGTAAAACATATCATTATATCTACCATTGAAAGGCGGTGTTGGAAACAATTACATCAAGAATAGAGGCAGTAGTCCGCCGTACACATGATCAACTGTTTCCTTTCCATTGTGACGAAGGAGAAGATAGATGTATGTTATTAAATTAAAATAATAATTTATTAGTCTATTCTACATACTTATTTAAATATTTAAAAATATTTTAGTAATATTTAATGTATGTGGAAGAATAAATAAAACAAAAACGTTTGGTTAAGAACGATACATCTTATTCGGACAACTTCCTTTGTTTTATATAAAAAGCATTACCAGGGGTTTTTTCTAATCCAAATAAGGCCTATATGATGTGTTTATAGAATTAAGAAATATATTTGGTAGCTATTTTATAAGCCAAATGGATTTTTTAGTTTTAAGTAGAATGGAGAGGGGGTGTCTTTTTATACGTGCGGGAGAGGACACACTTGGAATTATGGAAATAAAAACATATACCCACATTTTACACAAGAAAAAAGGCTAAAATATGGATCATTATTGATTCTTAAATGATATAATATTGATATATGGACATAAAATTTGAGTTTTATAGGTTTTTAGGTCGTTTTAATAATTATAGTTTTTGTTTAACCCCTTGTAAATCCAAATAAACCTTAACCATGGTAAATAATTTTTACTGTTAATTATGAAAAATAATAAAGTTATAAATATTATATAATATTAATCACTATGATTAAAAAAATTTAATCCTTTATTTAAAATTTAATTCATATTATTGGATTAATTTAGATTAAAATTAAACCTACAGATGAAATGAAAATACTGTTATCCAAAGAATGGTTTTTTTTAAGTATATAATGTTTCAAAATCAGAATTAAATATAAAATTTATTAAAAAGTAAAATATTAGATTAATAATGATATAAGTTATCTAATTTTTCTTTAAAAAAATCAAAAAAAAAGGAACTTGTAAATTCTTTAAAATGGATGTTTTTAATAAATACCATCATTTTCAATTTTAATCAAAAACTAATATTTTTGAAAAATAATGAAAACAATCCATGATAATTTTCAAATTATATTTTCAAAAATAAATTTAATTATGTTAAAATATTTTTTCTAAAATTGAAAAAAAAATTAAATTTATTATCTATTAATAAAAAATAAATATTTTTTCACAAAATTTTATTTTTGACAAATAAAAAACATTTCTAATGATTATGTACATTTATTAAATATTTTTCTATTATATAAAACAATTATAATTAATTTTACACATGTGTTTAATACAATTTATATCATTAATTTGAAAAGATAAGTAATAACTTTCGTGGTTAACAAGTATTATTTATAGTATATTATACTTCATTAAAAGTAGATGTTAAGTATAGAAAAAACTATTGAAAAAAATAAATTTATTGGAAAAAAATATTTCATAAAATCATTGGTGTTACATTAGAACCCAAAAGAATTTCCATAATAATTTCATAACTTTGGTATAAACAATTTGGGTTACCTCTTCCTCATCACATATTAGGTTCCCATGTATATTGAAAAACATGGTGGTTTTACAATAAAACATTGACTGGGTGAGTTGTATTTTTCGTTATAACATTCGGTCTATGGACTATGATCTTTAAGGTGGTTATTCATAGGAAATACGATGATATATCAGTATAAGGTCTATGTTTAGATGTTTTTAAAGATCATGAATATACATCCTCAAGAGAGATACATATAACACATTGTTGACTTTAGATAGGTTTTAAGGGAAGCACCAAGAGATAAACAATTGACCGTACTTGATTAAGAATATTTAAGAGAAAATATATATATTTGGTTCAAATTTATTTTATTTCCAATTATCATAACCTTCTTCCATGGATAAATTTATAGAAACACCTTCTCACCAACTTCAAACTCTATATGATATTAACAATTGTCAAGATACCTTTTCTATCGTATTAGAGCTACAACGATGTGCTGTTCAATTACTCTAACCTTCTCTAATATTTATTTTGCTAGATCAGGTTCTAATATCGTTATTTCTCCAATATCATCGCTTAATTTTGGAGTTTTAAACTTCATTCCATATTGATTAATTCATAAGGATCCCTATGAATGTTTGATCCCAATCTTGCATTTTAGGAAAACTAAAATAGAGGAATGTGTTGATTGTAACCACCTTTTAAAAACATGGAATAATATTTAATAGTATCCTCTTTGGTTTGAATTTTTTTTTTCATATTATACATCTACTTGAGTAGTTTCATAGTTTCAAAACTCAACCATATATCCGTATCCTGCTAAATACATCTCAATTACTTCTAGGTAAACCTAGGATCCTGATTAGATATGAAAGAGTGTGGTATTAAATTAATTCTTAATGATTCTACAATTTATATCGTAGAAATATGATTGAGAGATAAATATTCTTTGATACTGATGACGTGTTCTAGATTTGTAAGGTGATCACCTACAACCCATATTCCATTATTCCCTTTAGATTTTTTGGGGATTCCAATGACAAAATATATCATGATGTTTTTACATTTATAATTTTGTATGGGAAATGATTATAATATCCCATTAGTGTTTTTTCCCTTGGCCTTAACTTGAAAAAATACCAAGCATCAAGATATATACCATCACAACACATATATTTAATGCACCTTAATTAATGATTTATTACATAAAGGTAGACATTATACAATCCAAAAAAGCAATTAATTTTTGTTTATTTTTGAAATTAGTTACATATAACAACGACATGCAATATGAATATATTGACATTATTGATAACTACATTAACATGCTCATAAAATTCCATAGTGCTTTTATTATTACACGGGAAAACCTGAGGACATTCATTAAAAAGATAGAAACTACAAATAATAGTAAGGGAAAAAATTATTATAATGTAATGTAGTACATGTGATACAAGAGTCATATGAAGGTTATATAATAGGGAAGAGAATCAAAATCATGAACAATGAGAATGATATAACATGATAATAAAAAAGAAACATAGGAATGAGGAAATAACATAAACTATAACCTCATAAACATAAGTCAATTCTAACTGAGGATAAAATATAACATTTCGTTATTAAAATAACCTATGAAAAACCATATATGTAATCTCATGAGATGAAAACATAAGACCTGGATTGAGCAGTGATCGCATATGCTTCTTGGAAGCTGAGACATCATGAGAAGAACTACGCTACCCATGACCTAGAGTTGGCAGTAGAGATCTTCTCCTTGAAGATGTGGAGACACTATCCGATGGGAGAGCGTTTTACCATGTACTCTGATCACAAGAGTCTCAGGTGTGTCTTATCTCAGAAGAACCTGAACCTATGAAAGCGGTGATGGCTTGAGTTACTCCATGACTATGACTTAGATATAGTTTATACTCCTGTGAAGGGGAATGTGGTAGCAGATGCACTCAGCAGGAGATCTGGTATACAACTGTTAGGAGAGGTGACATAGCAGCTTGCTGCCTTGCAGATATCATTTTTGGGTAGAGATGGAGAGGCTTTTCTTCCGTATCTTACCGTAACTCCCCCACTTTATCAGCAAGTCAGGGAGGCGCAGCATAGGGACACTGACTGTGAGACACGACATGCTATGATATCCATAGGGAAGGCACCTGATGGATTTTCTGAAGGTGGGGAGCACGTCATCCTCTTCAGAGGATGTACCTTGGTACCAGTTTCACATCAAGAGGTGTTGTTGAGGGATCTCCACACATCCCCTCTAACAGTACATATAGGAGGGAAAATATGTACCAGGACCTTTGGCGACAACACTGGTGTCCAGGTATGAAGAAGGCAGTAGCGGAGTTTGTCTCTCGGCGTATGCAAATGTGTCCCACATAGATCATTCAAGATAGGATCATATTTCATCAAATTCAATCCAATGATTTAGGAGTTTTGGATAAATACTTGGAAGAACCAAATAAATGAATATATGATCCTCTAGGTTGATTCCATTGATTGTAAATGTGGATAAGTATTCCCAACACAAATTTTTGGCATTAAAAATCATAAGAAATTTTCAGAAGCAAAAAAAGGGTATTTACATATTCATGGTAGTGATTAATAAGCATAAATGGGTCTCTAATCACTAGGAAACCATTATATAAGTAAGAGGTGTATGTAATAACATAACCCAATATGAAAAATTACAAATTAAATACATGGTTCAAAGAAGGATCATGAATAAAGAGGAGAAGAAGATGATCCCTTACCTTGAGTGGATGTTGTTAAAAGATTGGGAGGAGCTTTTTAAGAAAACTGGGGAGCCTTTTGAGTGATATAGAGAGGTAAATTACATGAAATTTAATTATACAAGGTGTTTTAGTGGAGATGAATTGGAGTTTTGGTTTGATTATATATAAAAATGGAGAAGTATTCTTTAATAATTTTTTACCATAGGAATTGGACCCTATAAGATAAGGTATTCAAAAATATACACCATTACAAGTTTTTTCCTGTGGTTAATATAATTGATAAGTGGTTTTAATTATATTAAAATTTTAGGAACCATTATAACTAAAATAACAACCTTGGTGATGCGGAAGTGATTCATGCTTACAAATATTTTATTTTAAAAACAAAAAATTTAATATAGGTTTTGGAGGATTCATTAAGGGTTTATAGAATTAATCAAAAAAATTAAAAAAAAACATTATTTTAAAGGAAAAATGTCTATTTTTCGTTAATACCTTTTATGTAATATATTACATCACTTTTGGGTCAATATGATATCATAATAAATATTGTATATTTATACCATATTTAATTTTTACCTGAAAATTAGAATGTGTCAAAATATTATGAATCAATTACCATTTTATAATTTTTAATTTATGATATAAAAAATAATATTTATTTAATCAACATATTTATTTTAAATATCATTATTTACACTTGTAAATAAAAATTTTTATTTATTAAAATATATTGGGTTTGTTTACAATAACTATTTTCATAACCTTATAAAAATTACATTTTATATTGTAAATTTATTTATCATTTTTATTTTATAAATATTATTTGTTATTAATATTTTTTGGGAAATAGATTTTATTTCAAAATTTTATAAATTAGATAAAAAAGTGTATTGATTGAAATTATATATTTCTCCAAAAAATTCAAATTCGGTTTCATCGTAACGTAATCTATTTTTTCTCCAAATCATTATTTTATCATTTAAAATGTAATATTAAAAATGGATAAATATAAGAATTTTTTAATTAAAAGACACTATACAAATAAATACCATTAGGTTCTAGATATACATCCTTTTATTACACAAGTGAATTCCTTAAGCGTATGATCTGTGATGGTGATATTTTCATGCGGTTGTTCAACATACATTGTTCGGAACGTGATATCAATGAGCTTGAAATAGTACTATAAGTGGTATTGTTCATATTTTATTCTTTATATATAGTCTTTAGATTAATAAATGAAAAGTACTAGTGATGTTGTCTTTTTTATAAGATCTGATAATGGCATTCAGAGGGTAAAATCCGACAAGTTAAGGACATCATTTCCATTGTTTATATCAATTCGAATTCATCATAACCATTAATATATATTAATCATAATATCACTATATGATTAGTATACAATAAAAATTCATAATGATGTTCCCTCACGGATTTCGGGGATGACCTCCGGGACGGGAGATTCAAACATTCCGATCGGTTTCTAGCGGGTTTGTTCGTAGAACCGGAAACATCCAATGATTCCACATCCGTTTGGACCTACTTTCCAAAGGCAGGCGCTCATTAGCTTGTGGACTGATGAGGCTTAGGAATTTGCATTGGTCGAGAGGATGGGAGGTCGGACTCATCACACCTTTTTGAGGGGAATTATTGTCTACTCCGGGACTCTCTTTATAGATTTATGTTATGTTCGTGAATCCTTATTACATTACCAAGTATAAAATGCGCTTTCCTTTAGTTTTAACAATCAATGATTAAATATGCAAGAAATTTAGAGAATATTTTATATGTATTCGAGGTTCTTCATCAATAGAGAATCATCTATATCTGTTTAGAGATTCTTGATCAATGGTATCCTTCAAAACATTTATATAAAAGTCTCTTGGTCATTATGATGACCAGACTGGTTTTAAAGCCACTCAGTGGGGCACTTGATGTTTATCGTCATTCAGAAGGACAGGGATTATTTCAAAGTTGGGATCGAACCCAAAAATGGGCTACCTACGTATACTTTGTTTTGGAAAAGGAATCAGAACCCACGTAGTTCGAGTAATGGAGTATGATGTTTATGATTGATGGCTCAAAGAAGAATGTCATAATTACTTTTACACTCTAATCTCACGTGAGTCATGCTCGGTGTGAGAAACAAGAGGTATTGGTAAAAATTAGACAATTGTGCCATGAAATATGCAACCATAAGAATTTGCTTGGGGATTATGTATGTATGACTGCCCAGATAGATGAAGGTTTAGGATTTACTTTTAGGGAGAAAATCCATGAACATGGTCCATAAAGTTATATGTGCTTCATGGAGATTTGAATACTCTAATCATGGGGCTTACTCCTAATGAGGATGCCCAAGTTAGGAGGGGACTTATGATTGGGTTTTTACTCCTAAAAAGGAAACCCAAATCAAGGGTAAATTAGGACTGGTTAAGAGAAATTTAAGGGGTCTTGGGTTTTACTCCTGAAAATAAAACCCAAGATTATTACTCGGACTTACTCCTAAAAAGGAGGCCCAGGTTAGGGGACTTGGGGCTTACTCCTGAAAAGGAAGCCCAAGATTATGACTGAGTCTTATTCCTGAAAAGGAGACCCAGGTTAGGGATTAAGGTTTGGGGCTTACTCCTGAGGAGGATACCCAAGTTTGGGAACTTTAAGAATTTGGGGCTTACTCCTAAAGAAGGATGTCCAGATTAAAGGATTTATAACTGGGGATTATTCCTAAAAAAGGAGACCCAAGTTAAGGATTCTCTCATCTTAAAGGATGAGGTTAAATGAATTAACTCTCCATAATTAGTGACATAAGGATATTTAAATCACTAGGTTTTGAGAGATATTCCACAGAATTCCTTTCAGATAAGGAAGTCAAATTAAGAAATCATGCCATAAATGGCTTTGAAGAGTGTCTTGAAGACAGAATCTTGAAAAGGAAAGGTGAAATGGATTAAGAGGGGTATAATGGGAATGATGGGAACTCAAAAAGATAGGCGCGTGCAAGTCTTGAAAGGAGCGCAAGACTTCCGTGGGCGCGCAAGTGTTGGTCGCGCAGGTATACCTGCGCGACACATGGTGTACTTGTATGATTTTTCAACCAGCATTGAAATACTTGAGTGAATCTTTTTTAAACCCTTTAGAATCCTCTTGAGGTTCTTCCAGAAAAGGAACGCGCAAGTTATATTGAAGGAAATAAGTCGGCGCACAAGTGTTTGATAAGTTTCAACACTTAGGCCTTCCTTCTTCTCTTTAGATCTTCCGTTCAAGGTAAGAAATTGCCTTAGAAGTGTTCCGGAAGCTTTGAGAAAAGACTTGGGCGTCGGGAGCTTGAATCCGAGTTTCTGAAAAAAGACCCTCTCGAATGGGGGGCCCACAGGGTCTATTTTTAGGCAGGAGAAGACCCCGGGCGGTTACCGGGCGGTTATCACTTAGGTTGCGCAAGTCACTTGCGCGACCAAGAGCGTCGCACAAGTGTACTTGCGCGACAGTGATATAACATGCGCGGTGCAGTTGATGATGATCCTTTGTTCATGCCTTTGTCGATTTTTGATGTTTTCTTCAAAGGTTGAATCACTTTGAGCTCAGATATTCCCTTTTCCGATCATTAGATTCTGTGACGAAAGGAGCGTCCACAAAATTCCCCCCTCAGAGTTGGATCCGGAGAGAAATGAGGATTTGACTCTGAGGAAATCGAATCCATCCAAAGGAAAAGAGTGGCGCGCAAGTCTTCAGTGCACAGAGGGTGGCGCGCAAGTTTGCGTCATGCAGGACTTAAGCGCTCTGGGTACGGCGCGTAGATAGGCTTCCTGGCCTATAAATACACCGCTTCACCTCCATACAAGCATCCGGATTTCCGGACTTCATACTTTCTCGAGCTCTCGCCGTGCAGGTCACCTAATTCGCACAAGTTTCTCTATTTTCTAGTGTTTTCCTTGACGTCGCGCTACTGTAAAGTTATCTGTACTTGCACGGTTTATACTTGCACGTCAAAAACTAGCGCGGCACATGGATACTTGCGCGCCATTGTTTAGACTTGCACGAATTAATGCCTTAGCCATTTTTTTCCGAATTCTTTCACAAATTTTATGAAAAATAAACCCATTTAAGAGTTAAATTTGTTCAACTTTTGTGCAGATTCAATGGCTCCTAAGGGAATTGGAATGGCTGATGAACTGGCTAGCAAGCGGATTGATGACATGATGAACATTATTGGCCATGATTACTATGATATCTGCGATAGTACTTTCCCAGATTTGGATAAGTACTTGAAGAAATATCATCTTAATTTCCCACAGAGCATCTACCTGTCTCTGTGTGGTCATGGTCATCTGCTAGTAGTCAATGTTCCAAATGCAAACAATTATACACCTGAGATGCAGCTGCACTGCTACTTCTCTATTTCGGTTATGCTGTGCATTAAGAGTAACAACAATGGTGAGAACTTTCAAATTCTTCCTCCATGTCATTTCCTTGCAGATATGAAAATGGAAAACCCATGGGCTGAAATGTTTTCCACTAATGGTTGGTGGAGAGAAGACAAACATGGTATTAAAGCAATATCAGAAAAGAGTACTCTCTCCAAATGGCTATTTACATCCAATGCTCCATTCTCAAATCCATGTATCCATCTTCCAAGTCTCTTGGACAGAAACAAAGTCACTGTTTGATCAGCAGAAAATTTTCTCAAACCGCACTCAGGAACATCCTTTTACAATTGTTCCAAGAAGAGCTGGTATCACTGCATCTCTTTTTGTATCCAGTTGAATGAATGAATTCTAGGTGGTTGCTGATGAAGCTCGGAATGCCGTAAATCAAATGAAGTGTTATGTTGGAAGCCTCTTGTAATTATTGAAAAAAAGAGAAGAGACTCCAGTCTGTGGATGTCCTTCTAACTCTTGTGTATCAATGAAAAACACTTTTGTCTTCAATCATTAGTACCTGCATTCTTTCATTACCTGCATCAAATTTACTTAAGCCAATGGGCCTAGTAAGCATAGTTTGATTTTTTACTAGGATTATTACAAATAATCCTACAAACTTTGAACCTTTTAGTTGCTCAATATTACCTAAATCAGACAAAAAATGTATATTTAGTGAGCTGGAAGTTGACTTTTATTCAGAATTCCTTTGTCTTTTGTTTGGGAAGTTTAATGTCATGCACGCCGGACATAAAGGGGCTAATGTTTAAGGTCGAAATGGATTTTACCAAAATGGATTAAAATGGATTCAATTCCTTGAAAATTTATCTAAAAACATATTACCATACTCAGGTATGAGAGAAAATATGTAAACTATGGCTTAAGAATATTTGAATCTGAGGAATGATATGAAAAAGAGCTAAAAGGCATGAAAAGAAGTAGTTTCCAAGAATAAAGTTACTATTATTTAACAAAACCCGTTAGGGGGTTGAAATATGCAGGGCCACCTATGGGCATTGGCTGCATGGTTAAATAAATAGCATCTTTCGGCTGACAAGTCTGTTATGTGGACTGTTTATGCAAGGCCACCTATGGGCACGTGCTGCATAGTCAGGGAAAAGAACTCCCAGAAATTTAATTTCCTAGTGCTAAAAGCCAGTGAAAGTTTATGGAGATTCAAATTTTCTAAAGTATAGAGTTTGTTGTATGGAAAGAGGTACTTGAATATGGAGAAGATATTTCCGAACAATAATATCGAAGAACTGGATGAATATCACTCCAACGAAGGTCTGACCCAATCGTAGGGAAGAAGAATAAACCATAGACATGAATACTTTCAGATCATGAAAAAGGATATGGGACAAATATGTTAAGGATGGCTATTTTTTGTGGATCGCTACATACTGTCGTTTAAGACAAATAAGGACAAAAGAGGCATTCTTCCCAAGAATGAAGTTACTATTATTTAACAAAACCCTTTAGGGGGTTGAAATATGCAGGGCCACCTATGGGCATTGGCTGCATGGTCAAATAAATAGCATTTTCGGCTGAAAAGTCTGTTATGTGGACTGTTTATGCAAGGCCACCTATGGGCACGTACTGCATAGTCAGGCAAAAGAATTCTCAGAAGTTTGACATTTTTGTGATTAGAAGTCATGAAAAGGGTTATGAAGATCTGAAAATGTTTAAGGTTAGGATTATAACACATAAAGATGGGTATTGTCCAATGTATATAGAGATACATAGGTCAATGAAAACCATAATCATGTTGTGGCTGGGTCCTGAATTGAAATTTTGGATTTCACTACATATCTCATAAGAATGAGAATCAAGCAATACGTAGTTCTTGAAATGCAGTTTAACGTCGTGCAGGACGAAAGTATGAGAAATCTTAGTTTAGGGTCATAGAATTCGGACCATAATAATGAATACACAGTGTGTGTTTTCATGAGGACTTTTCAGCCAAGGGACTGAAAGTGAAATTTGGGGTTAGGCCCAAAAGACTTGGGGCTGGATTCGAGGGATACTCGAACATTCCTACGTATCCCATAAGGATGGGAATCAAGCCCACGTAGTTCTAGAACTACCCTTTGTACAAATTTGGTTCGTACTTGTGAAGGGTGAAAGGGGACTTTAGTGAAATGATGGTTTTACCTAAGATAAAAAGTTTAGGCATTACCATGTATGCATGTAGTCTTTTGGAATGAAACATGATCAAAGAATATTGTAGTTTATTGTCGTACCGGACAAAAGTGTTGTATAGTTTAACGTCATATAACAAGGACGAAAGTGAATCAATGTAAAGATATTGATTCCAGGGGCGGTTTCACAAATCAACATCATATGAGATGGTGGTGAACCGATGTGAAGAGATTGTTTTTTGGCTTGAACCTTGGGAGGTTGCCTACATACCCAGCCTGGAGGGCAAGGATCAAAGTCCGTGTAATTCAATTAAAGAATGAATTAATGATCAAGTTGTTCTTGGGGACAATGATCTAATTAAAATGTTGTTGGGACTTACACATGGTTAGCGGCCCATAGGGAGTGTTATGGTTGATGTTCGCTCTAAGCTCACGTGATTCATACTCGGTGTGAGAAACAAGAGGTAATAAAAACCTTAACGATGCACAGTTTAATGTCATATAGGACATAAAAAAAGGGACTATGCAGTTTAAAGTCTTGCAGTTAGGACTATTGGTTCTTCACAGTTTAGTGTCATGTAGCAGGGACAAAATAACAGTTTAATGTCATGTAGGACATATCAAGGACTTTCTATATAGTTTAGCGTCATATAGTTAGGACGATGGGGACAATACAGTTTAACGTCATATTGGACGAAAGGGGGATTGTGCAGTTTAATGTCATGCATTAAGGACAAAATAACACACCATTTATGTCATGTTGGACGAAAGTTCGAATAGTTTAAGGTCATATTCATGGACCGTGGATGGTGCAGTTTAATGTCATGATGGACCTTTGATGATTATATAGTATTAACGTCTTTCCGGACGTGAGGGACTTTTATACAGTTTAGCGTCATGTAGTTAGGACGTCACAGTTTAACGTCTTTCTGGACATAAGGGATTTGCAAATAGTTTATGGTCATATACATGGACCAGGGATGATGCAGTTTAAGGTCATGCTGGATGGTTTAGGGAACTTTTTACAGTTTAATGTCGTGTGGGACGAAGTTGCAGTTTAAAGTCATATTGGACCATTGCTGTATAGTTTAACGTCATATAGCAAGGACGAACTGGTGCTGTACAGTTTAAAGTCATGTAGGTAGGTCTAAGGTGAACCAATACGAGGATATCAGTTCTGGGGACTTTTTACAGTTTATCGTCATGCTGGACGTTTGAAGTGCCACACAGTTTAATGTCATGTTGCTAGGACACAATATAGTTTAATGTCATCTCTGACAAAATATAGGATCTTCTGTACAGTTTAATGTCATGTAGATAGGACATAATACAGTTTAGTGTCTTGTAGGACAAAATATAGGAACTTATGTACAGTTTAATGTCATGTAGATAGGACATAATACAGTTTAGTGTCTTGTAGGACAAAATATCGGAACTTCTGTATAGTTTAATGTCATGTAGATAGGACATAATACAGTTTAGTGTCTTGTAGGACAAACATGAACCAATGTGATTGTTTTGGATCTGGGAACAATATTTTGTGTTTATACAAAATACTTCTTCAGAAATCGGGCATTAGTTGGAGTCGTGATGTGTTCTCCATACATTGAGATTAGAGAATACGCTCCATTGGAGTAGACCTTATGTATTGAATAAGGTCCTTCCCATTTTGGTTCAATCTTGGGAGGCTTCTTTCCTGGTATCATTGGTGATCTGATAACCAATACCAATTCTCCCTGAATGAATGAACGAAGAAGAACTTTTTTGTTAAAAGCTCGTTCTATTCAATTCTGATAGATTTCCAAGTGGTGCAAAGTGCACAATCTTTTCTCATCTAACTGTTCCAATTCTTTCAACCGCTTTTGGGATTGCTCATCTGTAGATAACTGATCACAAATGGCTATTCTAAGTGAGGTCAATTGAACTTCAATTGGCAAGATTGCTTCTGTTCCATATACCAATGAATATGGAGTTAACCGCGTTGCATTGCGAGTGGTAGTCCGATAAGCCCATAAAGCATGAAAGAGTTTATCAGGCCATGACCTCTTATCTTTATCCACCATCTTTTGCAGTATATTTGAAAGAGTCTTGTTGAAGGCCTCTATCTGTCCATTAGCCGCTGCATGATATCGAGATGAATGGTTGGACTTAATGTTGTATTCTTGATACAATTTCTTTACCTCAGAAGAACAGAAGTTGGTGTCGTTGTCCGTCAATATAGTATGAGGGACACCAAATCTAGTAATGATGTTAGACTTGATGAAGCTAACAATGAATTTAGAACTGACTTCTTTGAGAGGTACTGTCTCTGCCCATTTGGAAAAGAAATCAGTAGCAGTAAGAATGTACTTAAACTGCTTGGTCATAGCTGAAGGGTAAGGTCCCACCACATCCATTCCCCATGTGGAAAATGGCCATGAGTATTTAGCTGTATGAAGAAACTCTGGAGGTTTATGAATGAAGTTGGCATATACTTGGCATGAATGACACTTCCTTGTGAAATTAACACAATCTTGTATCATTGAAGGCCAAAAGTATCCAAGCCTTCGAATTTGATCAGACAGTCTATGTCCAGACTGGTGGGCACCACAGACTCCTGCATGTACTTCTTTTATGATAGCCATTGTCTCTTCACCATCAATACATCTGAAGAGAACTCCGTCAAAACCACGTTTGTAGAGAATTTTCTCGAGGTGGTTTGGGCTATCATAAGGAGTAAAATTGACCACACGTCGCCGAATTTGTTCTTTTTCGGCTCTATCAGGTGGAAGTGTTCCATTTTGAAGGTATTCCCTGATAGGTGACGTCCATCTTGTAGTATGACCATACGGTTCAGGAATGGGACTAATTTCATTAATTTCCTCTGTTCTGACATGAACATAAGGTGAAATTGCACGACGGTGGGTAATACAGATGGTTGTCTCGTCCCGATTTGGATCTGCTAAAGCTGTGGCTATATTAGCCAGTGCATCATCTTGAGCATTTTGTGATCTTGGGACATAAGAAAATGTCGGTTCTGAAGGGAATTCCGACATTAACTCTCTGACGTAATCATACAAAGGGATTAATTCTGCTTTTCTGATGGCATAATCCCCGTTGACTTGTTTGATTACCAGGTCTGAATCACCTTTTACCTTTATGTGATTCACTTGTGCTTGAAGCGCAAATTCTAATCTTGTAATGAGAGCTTGGTATTCAGCTTCATTATTGGTACCACCTTCCCACAACAAAAAGGAATAAGGTAACACTTCCTTATCTGGAGAAATGAGCACAATTCCTAAACCAACTTTGTTGAATTTAGGATTTTCCATTTTCTTCCCTGTTGGACTTCTAGAAGCACCATCAAAATACATTTCCCATGTATGAGGACTCTCTTGAATTGAGAAAACTTCCTCATCAGGGAGTTCGATATCTGAATACGTGTCTTCCACTGAAGGATGTTCATCCAGGAAATCAGCCAGAGCTTGGCCCTTAATTGCCTTTTGAGACACATACTGAATGTCGAACTGCTGTAGAATAACCGCCCACCTTGCCAGACGTCCTGTAAGCATTGGACGACTAAGGATGAATTTGAGCGGATTATTACGAGATACCAATTGGACCTCATGATGTTGCAGGTAGTGTCTCAGTTTCTGAACTGCAAAGATTAATGCTAGGAAGCATTTTTCAATACTTGAATACCGGGTTTCTGCTTCAAGCATAGTTCTACTGAGATAGTAGAGACTATTTTCATTCCCAGCATCATTCTTTTGAGCGAGAAAGGCACCCAATGATCGCTCTAAAGCTGTCACATAGAGGATAAGCGGTCTACCCTCAACAGGTGGCATGAGTACTGGTGGACTCAAGAGGTATTTCTTGAGAACATCAAATGTTTCTTGACATTCTTCAGTCCACTGGTAAGTGACTCCTTTCTTCAATAATTTTGTAAAGGGTAAACTTTTGCCTGCCAAATTAGCGATGAAACGCCGAATATAGGCTACGTGTCATTGAAGTCCTCTTAATTCTTTCAAATTCTGAGGAGGTGATATACCAAGGATTGATTTGGTCTTCTCAGGATCGACTTCAATACCACGATGGCATACAACAAAGCTGAGGAATTTTCTTGAGGTTACCCCAAAGGCACATTTTAAGGGATTCATCTTCAAATTATGTTGTCGAAGCTTGTGGAATATGACTTACAAATCAGCCAAGTGATTAGAACGTTGTTTGGATTTAACCACCAAATCATCTACATAGCATTCAACAAACTTCCCTAAAAGAGGTTTGAAGATACGATGCATGGCGCGTTGATATGTTGCACCTGCATTCTTTAAACCACAGGGCATCACCCGGTAACAAAACACACCTTGAGGAGCTCTGAAGGCTGTATATTCCTCATCTTCTGGGGCCATTTGGATCTGATTATATCCGGAATATCCATCCATGAAAGAAAGTACTTCATATCCAGCCGTCGCATCAATTAAGAGTTCTGTAATCGGAACCGGGAAATCAACTTTAGGACAATACCGATTAAGATCTCTGAAATCGATGCAAACCTTAATTTGTCCATTCTTCATCTTTACAGGGACAATATTAGCCAACCACTTGGGATATTGAACTTCTCTGACGAAGTTGGCTTTGATAAGCTTATCCACTTCAGCTTCAATTTTGGAAGCATAGGTTGGGTGTGTTCTTCTCGCGGCTTGTTTAAAACCTCGATGTTCTTTTGGTAAACCCAAATGATGAGTAGCAACATCAGGATCACGCCCAGGCATTTCTGTATAATTCCAAGAAAAAATATCTTTATTTTTCTTTAGAAAAGAAATATACATCTCTTTCTCTTCAAGGGTCATGGCCGCACTAATTAAAGTGGGGCATTGATCTTTCTCAGTACCCAGATTTACTTCTCTGAGTTCATCCACAGTGGTAGAGATACCCTCTTCAAATGCTGGAGGAGCATCTATAAGATCTTCCTCTTCCTCTTCATCATGTGTTATTTCTTCTGTTTCTACTTGCAAAGTAGATGAAAAAACTAAATTCTCATGATCATAAGAGATGTCAAAATTTTCACATTTTGAAGAAGAAGCTTCCATTTCCGACCCTATTGATGATAAAGGGTCTTCTTTGGGAAATAAAGAGGAGATGATGGATTGATAATCGACATCATTATTCACCTCTGGTGTTTCTATAACTTCTTCTGTCCTGATTAGCGAAGTATAGACTTGTTGGACTTCATCACCATTTATGCTTTCATCACTGCTTGGTAGGTTACTAAATTCTCCCATGTTGTCTGGCTCGATCTCCGTAATTGACATTATGGATCTTTCTATAAGAGTATTTTGATTTGGGCCTATTTTGTCAATTTGACTGATAGGTAATACATAATCTGTACTCACATGTAAAAATGGATTTATTGGAATTTTATCCAAACCATATGGAGCATTAACTTTGGTAATTTCCTTCATTGTAGATTTTTCTATTCCTTTCATGTGATAAAAGTCTTCCTCAATATATTGAGACTCACATGTCTTGAAGAGGGCCTTATCACCATAAAATGTTCCAACTTGACCATCGAAATAGTATTTGAGACATTGATGGTATGATGAAGGAATAACTGCATGCTGATGTAGCCAGGGTCTTCCAAGCAAGATATTGAAAGCTGAGTATTGATCAATAATAATGAAATCCGAATTGGATACAAGATCTCCAAACTGAGTTCTGAGTGTAACTTCTCCCAGTGGTTCTTGTTCATTTTTATCATATCCTTGTAACATCATGGTAGAAGGAGATAAATCAGATTCTGTGAGGCCCAATCGACGAAGTGTACGAATGGGCATGATGTTGACTCCTGAACCATTGTCAATAAAAGCTCTTTGAACATCTACACCATTGACTTTTCCAGATAAGTACAAAGGTTTTATGTGTCCATGCACAACATCATCTTCATCTTTATCAGTAAAAGATATTACTGCATGGCATTCTGTAGGATTATTCTCTATGTGATAGATTTCAGCTGTAGCAATTTCAACTTCAAACTCCTGAGGACTTGACAAAGCTTCGATGAGTGCTTCCCGAAGATCTTTTGACAGATTCAAAGCATCCAAAATTGATAACTTGGCTGGTACTTGGTCCAAGTGTTTCAATATATCATACTTTTGATCTAGAGTTCTGCGCTTCCCAATAAGAATATGTGGTTTAGCAGGTACCTTGGAAGCAGATGCTTTGGAAGCTGATGCATCTTGTATTGAAGTTGGCAACATCCTTGGTTTTGGAAGATTAGACTGATTAGATTCATTTACTTGCTGATATAAAGAAGATGGAACCTTTAATCGGTCTTCCAAAATAACTATGCCAAAACTGAGTTGGCCATTGGCAGAAGAACTTGCTAGTTCTTTTTGAGCTCGCTGAAGGGCTCTACCACGAGTTTCTGCTGCATATACAGTGCTAGCAGGGGTAAAATTAGAGTAGTGGCTTCGGAAAGATCCACGTCTTCCCCTGTATCCTGAACCTCTAGAACCTCCTCGGATTCCCTTATTTGATACAGGGAATTCAGGCTCATCAAGACTGGAATATGGATCTGTTAATTGAATCATATTAACAGAACCAAAGATTAACTCTTCGTCTGATAAAGACTCTGCCTGGTTAGCCTGTTTAGGTTGTGCCGTTTGGTGGGACGGTTCCCGTGGCTTTGAAGTAGATGGCATGAAATCTGCCAGAGTCAAAGACAATTTAGGCTTTGATACATACTCATCTTCTCCTGATTCCTCTTTCTTCTTTGAATTGCGCTATCCTTTTGAGGATTTGTCTTTTGATGGAGGCTTTACTGCAGCTTTTGTAGGAGACACAATTGGCTTCTTCAATTGTGTTCGCAAAATGGAATGGGTCCGATTGATTATCTTTCTGACCATCCAATCATCATATTTTTAGCAGTTTTGCTTTTGACTTCCTGCCACTCGCCTCCTTCCTCTAGATCTGTAGCAGTAATACACGCTACATGATCTGAAGAACCCTTCAATTTGACTTGTCCCAAGTCGACCATCTTTTGCAGGAGGTCTTTAAAGACAAAACACTCCTGGATGGGATGCCCTAACATTTGATGAAAGGGACAATAATTGGGACGGTCTTCATCTCCTTCCTTGTTTGGCCTCTTGGGCAATGGTAATTGAACCAAATTATTTTTCCAGAGCTGAAATGAAGTAACCAGGAACTTTCTCACTTCGGAAAGAGTATGTTTTACTCTTCATATCTTCAAATTGTTTTCGCCGTTGATCTTTTTGATCATTTGGACGAAACAGCCTTTGTTGTTGGCGTTCAAGAGGTGGAGCCCTTCGAGAAGATGAAGGTTTTGAAGTAGAAATAGGTACAGGTGCTTGTTTAAGCATAACTGTAGCTGTTTCCGCTTTACCCATTCTCCTTCCTGGAGCTGATGGAATTATACGAGATTTAACCTTAGCCTGTATAGCGGAATCTACAATCTGTCGAGTGATTGAAGTAAGGTCTCGAAACCCTCCTGTGTATTTCACAGGGATCAATGGCGTGCGTAATTCGTCACGCAAATTTTCCACACAGATTGGCAACAATTCCTCCTGAGGGAGTGCTAAACTCAGGGAATACGTTAATCCCTTCAAACGAGCAATGAAATCAGAGACTCTTTCATTCTCCCTTTGCTTGCAGTTTGTAAGATCGAAAACTGTCGTTTTTGGCAAAGTTGAGCTAAACTGAAGAAGGAATTTTTGACGAAGATCCTTCCATCCGATGACTGACCAGGATTACAAGCTTGTATACTAGACAAAAGCTGGTCCTTGTAGGGTTCGCACGAAGCATCTGAGTTTCACTGCTTCTTGCTGCTCTGGAGTTCCCATCATAGGATCACAACAAGACACGTAATGCGTCAAAATGTTGTTCGGGGTCGCCTGATCCATTGAAAGTAGGGAAAACAGGGTTTCCAAAACTGGATGGAGGAGAAATTGAATCTACCCATTCAGGGTAAACTTTCTTTTCAGGTTGAACTTGCGCCTGTTTCCCTTCCATAGTTTCTAATCGAGCTGTTAATGACTCAATATTAGTTATTAACTTTTGAGAAACATCAGGTTGAACTTGGTTTTGGGTAGGTGCGATGAATTGAGCTTGGACAGACGTGGTGGTTGGTGCTGCAACTGATGGTAGTGCTGCCAAACATTGTTGTGTTTGACCCGTAGGATTAGACCTCTGAGGGTGTATTGATAAAGAAGGATATTCCTGATCCATCTCAGTAGTTACAACAAATTCCTTCGGCTGTCGGACTTCAGCATTCTTAAGAAGAAGACTACTCTGAAGTAGTTCTGCATTCAACCTTCTTAATTCTTTCATTTCTTCCTCCTGTTGTGCAAATCTTTGCTCTAATGAGAGCGATTGACCTCCTTCAGAGGATGGGTGAGAAGTAACCTGATTCTTTCCTTTCCCCTTATTGGATCCTTTTCGGAGAGGGGAAAGTGGGTTACTTGAAGGAATACCCAGATTTTGGGTAAGCCTTTTATTACGTGTGCGCACACCTTCTTAATTTAGGTCTGTGTGCGCAACTTCTTGGGCAGGAACCTCTTCGTCTGATCCCTCTGATTGAGCCTCATCTGGTGAATCAGCAGCAACAACATTGATGAAATTA
This sequence comes from Viscum album, assembly GCA_963277665.1. Classification (NCBI taxonomy): domain Eukaryota; kingdom Viridiplantae; phylum Streptophyta; class Magnoliopsida; order Santalales; family Viscaceae; genus Viscum; species Viscum album. The sequence goes on along the minus strand of OY728136.1, from coordinate 2,083,811,444 downwards.
ATGGATGCATATTGCATGGAATCCTTTCTATCAGCATTTCTGTGATATTGTCTTCTTCCATGTCCATGACGAGACATGTCATTCTGTTGACTTGATCCCTCAGGAATTTCTTGGAGAACCGTCACTTGGAGAGAATCTCCTGATAGCTTGGCTCTTCGTTCCTCTTTAGGCTTATTCCCTAATCAAGAGAATACTGACTTTCTATGAGGGAGGGATTGAATATTTGAAAAAGTCCCCTGTCCGGTGGACTAGGGATGTTCCTGCTGCTTCTGATCAACTCCTCGAATCCCATTTGTTGACTCTGAGGGTTGTTTTAGAGAAGTCCCCAGTCTGACAAGCTGGGGTGTCTCTTGACATGCTATGTCTGAGATCTTCTTAAAATATCTCTTGATCTTACGAATCATAGTTCGAAAATTAGCTGGATTCATTAACCTGTATCCACTTTTATCACCTGGTTCAACAGACCGTTGGATGATTTCCGAAACTTCTGTCATTTGATGACGTGTTTGCTCCAGAAGAGAGGCTTGTGCATTATTCTAGCCTGCTTGATGTAGGAGAAATTAAACAACTTGTTCTCTATATACTTGATTTTGAGAGGAACTAGTTGAAGCCTGTTTTTTGAGCAAGCTTTTGATTATGAACAAAGCCTATTGATTGTGGCCAGCCATGGGCAATAACATTGCATGAGACCATTTTCGGAGGGCTTTGGTGACTGGAAAGCACTGTGAAATGTAGTGCTCCGTGAACACCCCATCCTCTGATATGAACATCAGATGGAGCATTGGAAATTAACTGACGCAATTTTCTTAGTGCGCCAAGGAATGAACGTTGAAGGGTTCTTTGTTGCTTTTCAGCCTTCGGATACCGAGAGACTAATAGAGATGCCAAATCAATCTGGCGTTGTAACCCTTCTATTATCTTAATATGATTTTCATAATCACCGTAAGTTAATACTTTCTTCTTCAATTGAAAAAGAGTCTTCCATATGATGAGACGAATATCATGGATTCCATCATCCATCAACATCTTTGGAATGTCGTACTGGGAGTCAGCCAAAGGCCAAAACATGACTGGTACTTCACCTTTTGCCAGTTTTTTCCTCATGTTCAGCATTTCCTCTTTATCATTAATTGAAGATTCTTCTACCTGTTTGGACCAGAGTTGGTGTTTCCTTGTTGCTTCATCAGATTCAACAAGATTGGTAGAGAGATCACTATTCATGCTGGAAGATGAATGACCCAGGGATGGTTCGAAGAATAACCTGAACCCCAAGCTATCTTCTGATGGAGAAAGAGTTTCACCTACCGATAGTAAAGCATCAGACATGACTGGCTTTACGTTTTCAAGTGCCTCGAGATAAGAGGGCTTTCTTGTCACTACATTTCCTTCTGAAGAATTTTGGAGACAACATGAATCACTACTGCGGAGAGGACTTTCGCAACGAAGTTCATCACCATGAGGAGGACCGTCATGATGGGTTATAGAAAAAGATGAAATCTCTTGCTCCTTGGTCTTCTGACCACACAGAGGGTTCCTGTGGCTCTCATCTGAAGAAGAAACTTCAAGATTGACCAAACTTTCATGAAGCAAGCCTTCTTGAGGAAGTGTCTGTTGAAGACCTTCAAAATTAATGTTCCCATTATTGAGAACTGAGGGAGTAGAATCTTGATTTTCGACAGATAAATGTCTGAGGGCTTCAAGAACACCAGCATCGAGCAAGGCCTTGTTGCAGATTGGCCTTTGATCTCCTGACTGTGCTGGGCGGATCTTTTTCTTAGATGCCTTCTTACTCACTTTAGAAACCACTTGTTGACGAAAGTGGTTACTCTGAGCAGGTGTATGTGCCTGATCAGGAAAGATGGTCAGGTTAGGCTGATGATCTCCACTCAAATCAGGTGTATGTGCCTGACTTGGTTGTCCGTTTGATATGGGGGAGTATGCCCCATAACCCTCTTGGACTAGAACAGATGTGTGTGTCTGTTCCGGAGTGAATCGTTGATGTGTCACTCCACTGCTAGGGATAGATTTATGTGTCTGTCCCTGATATGATGCTGAAGCTGTTATGATAACCTGGCAAGCATCCAGAATATGAGCAGGAATTTGCTTCTGCTCTTTCACCATTGAAAAAATATGTTTGGTGACTTCAGCCGCTGTAACGGGGATATACGTCCATTCCGGGCTTGGAGTAGGTGTATGTGCCTGCTCATGTCCTCCTTTTCCTGTCAGTGAATCCTGACAGTACTCAGGTGTGGAGGTAGAGAGTTGAGTCTACCACCTGTTTGTCGTCGGGGCTTTCCGACTGACTTCTCAGTGCGCTACCAAGATAGACTGTTTGTAGGCTTGATTAGTATTAGCAGGTGTATGTGCCTGCTGATTACACTTTGCTAAACGCCGTTGACGAGATCCATCATATGTAGTCAGACGAGCCTGCTGACTAACTGGTGATGTATAAGCAGGTGTATGTTCCTGCCTATGGTACTCCGCCGGAATTGCCTGGCGGGATTGGCGTGATGCTTCCAGACGAGTCTGCTGGACAGTGGAATTAAAACGGACAGGTGTGTATGCCTGCTCGTTGTTCGCCACCAAGTTAGGTTGGTGGAATTCTCCGGAGATGGCAGGGATGAAAACCTGCCCATTGTTCACTGGATTCCGTCTCTGGCGGTTCATCTTGCCTGCTCGGGTTTGAGGAACCTGAGCTGAATGCCTGGAGTCGGTACCCTCATCATATTGAGGGCGCACTACCGCACGAGTCTGGCGACGATTGTTGATGGGAGCCCTTGGGAAGGACTCCTGTCTTTTTGAATTAAGGTCCTGCGGAACCTGCTCATTCACTTCCTCTAAGTAAGGGAGTGAATGGAAATTGCGTTCCGGGGATAACAACCCGAAACGGTTGGAGACGGTAGTCAGCACCGCCTGCTTCTTGATCGCTGGCCGCCGTTGTCCGGACGACCAGGTAGAGTTGTTAACTTGGAGGGCTTGACGAGCGGCCTCCAGTGTTGGGATAGAACCGTTGCGACGGTACTCCTTAAACAGTGCATTAGAAACCCAGTGTTGAAGACGCTGAGTTGGTGATGTCATCCTCAGAGCGGACGACATTCTAGCAGGAGTAGCAGCATTGGTTTTCACAGCAGTAGACCTCACAGTAGAGGTGTTCACAGCAGCAACATTCACAGGGGTGAATTTAAGGAAAGCCATTTTGCAGAAGATCTTGAGAAAAGAGTGCCTGTTCCATATAACAGACATAATCAAGATGAATCCGGCCACTGCATCTTTTGGATGAGCATATGTCAATGATTTCTTTGTTGGCCCAAGGGGCCTAACAAATAAGAAGAACATCACTTTAACTTGGTTAAGGATTCACATCGGGTTCACCATTTTTGTTTCCTCACGGATTTCAGGGATGACCTCCCGGACGGGAGATTCAAACATTCCGATCGGTTTCTAGCGGTTTTGTTCGTAGAACCGGAAACATCCAATGATTCCACATCCGTTTGGACCTAATTTCCAAAGGCAGGCGCTCATTAGCTTGTGGAATGATGAGGCTTAGGAATTTGCATTAGTCGAGAGGATGGGAGGTCGGACTCAGCACACCTTTTTGAGGGTAATTATTGCCTACTCTGGGACTCTCTTTATAGATTTAAGTTATGTTCGTGAATCCTTATTACATTACCAAGTATAAAATGCGCTTTCCTTTAGTTTTAACAATCAATGATTAAATATGCAAGAAATTTAGAGAATATTTTATATGTATTCGAGGTTCTTCATCAATAGAGAATCATCTATATCTGTTTAGAGATTCTTGATCAATGGTATACTTCAAAACATTTATATAAAATTCTCTTGGTCATTATGATGACCAGGCTGGTTTTAAAGCCACTCAGTGGGGCACTTGAAGTTTATCGACATTCAGAAGGACATGGATTATCTCAAAGTTGGGATCGAACCCAAAAATGGGCTACCTACATATCCTTCGTTTTGGAAAAGGAATCAGAACCCACGTAGTTCGAGTAATGGAGTATGATGTTTATGATTGATGGCTCAAAGAAGAATGTCATAATTACTTTTACACTCTAAGCTCACGTGAGTCATGCTCAGTGTGAGAAACAAGAGGTATTGGTAAAAATTAGACAATTGTGCCATGAAAGATGCAACCATAAGAATTTGCTTGGGGCTTATGTATGTATGACTGCCCAGATAGATGAAGGTTTAGGATTTACTTTTAGGGAGAAAAATCCATGAACATGGTCCATAAAGTTATATGTGCTTCATAGAGATTTGAATACTCTAATCTTGGGGCTTACTCCAAAGGAGGATGCCCACGTTAGGAGGGGACTTATGATTGGGTTTTTACTCCTGAAAAGGAAACCCAAATCAAGGGTAAATTAGGACTGGTTAAGAGAAATTTAAGGGGGCTTGGGTTTTACTCCTGAAAAGGAAACCCAAGATTATGACTGGGACTTACTCCTAAAAAGGACGCCCAGGTTAGGGGACATGGGGATTACTCCTGAAAAGGAAGCCCAAGATTATGACTGAGTCTTATTCTTGAAAAGGAGACCCAGGTTAGGGATTAAGGTTTGGGGCTTACTCCTGAGGAGGATGCCCAAGTTTGGGAACTTTAAGAATTTGGGGCTTACTCATAAAGAAGGATGCCCAGATTAAAGGATTTATAACTGGGGATTATTCCTAAAAAAAAGGAGACCCAAGTTAAGGATTCTCTCATCTTAAAGGATGAGGTTAAATTAATGAACTATCCATAATTAGTGACATAAGGATATTTAAATCACTGCGTTTTGAGAGATATTCCACAGAATTCCTTTCAGGTAAGCAAGTCAAATCAAGAAATCATGCCATAAATGGCTTTGAAGAGTGTCTTGAAGACTGAATCTTGAAAAGGAAAGGTGAAATGACTTAAGAGGGGTAAAATGGGAAAGATGGGCACTCAAAAAGATAGGGGCGTGCAAGTCTTGAAAGGCGCGCAAGTCTTCCGTGGGCGCGCAAGTGTTGGTCGCGCAGGTATACCTGCGCGACAAATGGTGTACTTGCGCGATTTTTCAACCAGCATTGAAATACTTGAGTGACTCTTTTTTAAACCCTTTAGAATCCTCTTGAGGTTCTTCCAGAAAAGGGACGCACAAGTTATATTGAAGGAAATAAGTCGGCGTGCAAGTGTTTGATAAGTTTCAACACTTAGGCCTTCCTTATTCTCTTTAGATCTTCCGTTCTAGGTAAGAAATTACCTTAGAAGTGTTCCGGAAGCTTTGAAAAAAGACTTGGGCGTCGGGAGCTTCAATCCGAGTTTCTGAAAAAAGATCCTCTTGAATGGGGGTCCCACAGGGTCTATTTATAGGCAGGAGAAGACCCCGGGCGGTTATCACTTAGGTCGCGCAAGTCACTTGCGCGACCAAGAGCGTCGCGCAAGTGTACTTGCGCGACAGTGATATAACTTGCGCGGTGCAGTTGATGTTGATCCTTTGTTCATGCCTTTGTCAATTTTTTATGTTTTCATCAAAGGTTGAATCACTTTGAGCTCAGATATTCCCTTTTCCGATCTTTAGATTCTGTGACGAAAGGAGCGTCAACCAATTCTTAATGGTCTTTTAAATTTCATTGGATATAACTTATAACATTCCAAAAATACCAAAGTACTGAATGTGTTTTCTATAGCTACATGCGCATATTCATTCAAAAATGTAATTTCATTTACAAAACCACAAATAATTTCATTCTTCCACTTAAAAAATTTAGAAATTGGAATTTTCATTCCATACACCATAATTGATAATGGTACTTCTATTTCATCACCTCTTATAGTTTCCATTCCATTTACTTAAATATGTGGTTCTACCGCAAAATTTTACCAGGTGAGTTATCATGTCTCATAAAACATTATCTATATAATCTAAGATATTAATAAAATCTTCATATTAAGGATCATTAATTAATGATACCACCACTATAATTAGTACATGCGTGGGGTTTTTTATGTACTTCTTTATGAGGGATATGGAATACATCATGTACTTCAGATATTTTAGGGGGGATTAATGGTTGATATATTTCCACTCCAATGAGATCAAGGATATTAAAAGAGAAAATGAATATAGGTATATTATTTCCTTTCTATTAAATATCATGAATTTCTTCCATGATGATATATGAAGTAAAACTTTATCTCTGACCTCATACTCATTGTCCCATCAATGATTTTCTACATATCTCTTCAATCGACTTTTTGAAGACTTTATATGATGTTGAATGGTTCGAACCTTCTATATCATCTCATAGACATAATAATGTACAATCATCTTCCTCTACCCAACTCTATCACATCATGTTAGTGTATGAAATATAATCCCATATAGATCCTCATAAAGTTGTATTTGAATGGATGAATAGAAATTATTGTTTCGTAATAACTCTACTAGGGGAAGGTGGTTATCCCAACATCCTTTTAAATCCATTATATATTATTTTAACATATCCTATTCAATTTTAATGGTTCTTTCATGTTGATCATCTATTTGAGAGTGATAAGAAGAGCTAAATATTAGCTTCACATCCAATTATTACTGATGACTTCTCTAAAACCTCATGGTAATCATTAGATTTCAACTAGATATAATAGTGTATAACTCCATGCAGTATTACCATTTACCATATATATATATATATATCATAAAATGTTAGCCACAAGAGAAATATTTGTTGATTGAAATTAAATATACTGACATGTTATGGTGATCAACTACCACCTAGATGGTGTTATTTAATTTTTGTGTCTTTGGGAGTCCAATATTGAAATCCATGGTTATGATTTCCCATTTCTACACTCATTTGGGAAAGGGTTACATCATACCACTAGAATTATGGCATTCTATCTTACCTTTTTGTTATACTAATCTTTGTGACAGAAAATCCAAAATCTCCCTCATTAGGTTATCCTAACAGAATTTTTAATTTAAATATATATATATATATACATCTTAATTCTTCCAAGATGAATAAATAAGGATGAGCTATTCAAATCAACTAGAAGATCCCCCTTTATTTCTAGTTTTAATGGGACACATATATCGATTCCAAACATTATAACCCAATATTTATCAAGGTTTAACTATTGAACATTCTCGACCTTCTTTTATAGAAACTCATCATCTTTCTATCCCACCTCGACATTATCAATAATAGTAATTTTAATAGTTATTTGAGAAATGTAATATTATGATTCATTAATCATTCCAATATCCACCATTTTCTTATCCATGATGATTGTATCCCTTTAAATCATCATCATTAATTGGGTTATGGGATCATTTCTAATCAAAGAATTTCCCACTTTTTTCCCTTCAATGTATTGATGTGGAGTGAATAATATAATCCATGATAATCTATAACCACATTCATTGGAACATATTAATCTTATTTGGTGGGAATATATACTCGTGGATTTTATGACATATATATATGCCATGAATTTTCCTATAGAGATAATATCAACAAATATTAAATGCAAAGACCATTTTTCCAAATTCTAGATCATTAATTTGGTAGTTATACTTATGGATCATTAACTAGTAGGATAAACGACTAGCACTTTTTCATCATGCATGAGTACACCACCCAGTTACTTTTTAGACTAATTATTTTAGATAAAAAATCCTTCCCAATTAGTGGGTAGTGTGAGAATATGTGTAGTGAGTATTCTATTTATCATATATTTGATTATTTCCTTAACTTCATCAATTCAGAAAATCTCGACTCCCATACATCTACGCTTGGTTTTTGGGATTGAAAATCATGATGTGTTGCTCAAAAATTGATGATAGTACCCAACCAATCCAGGAAAACATATGATGTTTTTTCATGTATCCTAGACATTTACCATCCTTCAATTTCTTTAGTTTATTGAGTATATAAAAATATACCCTTTTGTTGATAACATTCCATAGTAAAGTTACATGGTACATGAATAAGTTCGATTGATAACTCAACCACTCATTTAATGGGAACAATAGTTAATTATTCAATAAAAAAAATAAATAAATTATCTTAAAATGATACTTTCTTAACGAATGATCATTTAATTAGTCTAAATCATTTGAGAAATATTATATATCTCATGAGACAATAATATACATTATTAATATACTAGAACCAATAAAGATTCATCCTGCTCCATTCACATTTATAGATTTATAGGGAAATTCCTGATATAGAGGGTTAATTCAATATATTATAAATTTATGTTTGCACTTTTAAAGTAAAGGTAATACAAACATAGATAATAATTGAATTACTCTAAAGGTTGAATGATAATAATTTCAAGAATATTCCCATAAAATTCAAACTGTGAAAGAATAATCATAGAATTTTTTCCTCGGTGATATCAAATAATTTGTGATGGTGAATTTATGTTCTTAGATAAAATACAATATATTTTTATATGGTATGATTTAAAATATAACAAGACGAAAAAATCTATTGAGCATAGGTTAAATGTATTTCAGTCATCATGATCTAGCTCATCATTAGATATTCCTTGTTCCCTTATTGTTAGAGATTATTGGAGATAACCATGCTTCTTAGCCCTTGGAATAGAGCACTCTATTGGATAATGTCAAACTACTTCAAATTTATGTCATAGAACTATTAATGGTACCATATATTGAAATTTATTTCCATCCATTATGTTAACTAAACTCATTAATTATCTACTAAAAGTTTCTAGTTTATACCCTATTTTTCCACATATAAAAAAATCTTTGAGTTTGTTCGTTTCATTTCCCATATAGTATTTTCCCCATTTTGACACATAGAAAATAGAATATTAATTCATTTATAAACTTTATCAGTTGAATTTCTTGAGGCATCATCCTCCTCTTATATTCATGTTTTTAAATTCTGCTATGTTTCAGTTGTTAAAAATAATTTTTGATATCTAGTTTGAAATAATCCTGATACTTCTTACTTTAGATCCAATCATGTTAAGAATCTATTTTTTGAATTCCTGAAATTTCTCCTCACATTGGTTATTGAATCGATCCCTCCTATTTCCATACATTGAATATAATAAATAGACAATTTGGGTTGATTATTTTTTAAACTGATGAACACATGAAAGAGAACCCATGAAAATTAATGTGATAAATCATAAAAGATATATATTCCTTAAGCTAGGAATTTATATGATTTAATATAAGTTATCCAGGATATATTTCCTAAATAAAATTTCCATAGTAATCTTTATCCTTTAATAATGATTCGTAAGGATATTTTGAATTTAGAAAAGAATATACCTAATGAGTGTGAAGCCAAGGGTGCAGAAAGGACCATTTTTTGTATCGACTATCAATTGAGTCTGCATCAATATGCCCTTTTATGGGTTATTACTGCAATGTACATCTGTGATAGGGACAAATCTACTTGTACTATCTAGATATGGCTTATTTTTAGGGAAACTATCTACCATATAATTTATCAAAACATAGGGATGTTATTATTTATTTATTATTATCCCTAAGCATTTCAGTAGAATTTTATAATCCAAATCCACAAAATTAACAAGAATTTGATTTGAAATTAGATATGACAACCCATATATATAATACACCTTAATTCTTGATTTATCAAATAATGTTACACGTAATAAAATAAAAAAGACAATGAAGACTATTATCTCTAGAGAATTAGGAAAATAGAATTAAAAATTACAACTGGAATATAACGAAATTATTTAAATCTTCCTCAAAATTTTCATAAAATCCAATTATTCTTCTAAAATTATAGGGGATAACCTGGGGGTGTACATAATAAAGTGGTGAGATATAAAACCCAATAAGGGAAAAATTAATAGAAAAAGGCAAATCAGTACATGTGATTTAACAGAAATATTTGGGTAACATAATATGGTATATAATCATAATTTTGAATAATGAGGCATGATATAACATGATATAATAAAGGAAAAATGGAAATATGTAAAGAATATAAAACAAGAAATAATAAACAAAATTAATGGGTAAAAACCATAAAAAAATAACATATTGTGATTATGATAACATCCCATGCCCCATACATGTAATATCTTGAGTTTGAAGAATTAATCATTTCATTGGAGGGATAGGTAATTTTATGCGAACCTTTCACATTAATATCATGTACAAGCATAAGTGTTTCACCGAGATCATTAAACATAGGATCATATTTCACAAGATTAAATACTAAGAATAAGGATTGTTGAATACCAAAATGAAAGTAAATATTAATTTAATGATTCATAAATCAAGGTGAATACACTTTTGCTGAAATAAGGATGATTATTTACAATATTAATTTTTTGTATAGACAATCGCATGATAATTTGGGCAGCATAACATGGGTAATTAATGTTTCATGGGAGGGATTCATGAGAGTTAATGTGGTATAAAATATATTTGAAATCATAAGGTGCCCAATAATTATATTTAAAATATAAAATAATATGAAAACTAGAAATTTAAGGTATTATTCCAAAAAAATTTCTTCATTAGTGAAGAGAATGAGAGGATCCCTTGCCTTGAGATGGCACTTCTAAAATATTATGTGGGTATTCATAATAGATTGGGTGAAACTTTGGAGGAATATAGATAGGTATATTGTGATAAATTTTATAATAAAATGGTTATTAGTGAAGATTAATGATATTTTTGTGGCTTTATATAGAAAAATATAGGACAATTCATAATTAATTTGCAAACGTAGGTTTTAGAATCTATATAATAAAGTAATAAAAACCAAAAACCGTATCATAGTTTTTTAAAAAGGATTTTATAAAATTATTATTATTTTATTTATATTAAATTTTTTATAATATATATCATTAAAATAATATAACTGGTGATGTGGTAGTGAGTCATGTTTACAATGAATTGATTTTAAAACCTTAAAATATAATATACGTTTTGATGGATTCATTAAGGATTTATAAAATTATTGAAATAAGATAAAAAATAAATTATTTAAAAGGGTAAATATGTATTTGGTTTTTGATACATTTAATTTCATATATTACATCACTTTTGGGATATTTTGTTTTCATAATACATAACTCATATTTATATCATATTTTTTTACCCAAAAATTATATTGTCTCAGAAAATTTTGAAAAAATCTCCATTGGATAATTTTTACATTATAATTTCAAAAATAATAATAATTTATCAAAATAATTTGTGTAAATATGAGATTGTTCGCTTTTAAATGATTCAATCCATTTATAAAAAAATATATGTTTTATTGAGAATAGAAGTTTTCTTCCACATAAAAAATTACGTTTGAATTCGTAAAATTATATTAAAATTTATATATAATAAATATTATTTAATAATAATATATTATTCAAATTTCCTTTATTTAATAAAATCATAAATTTATAAAAATTATTGTCCTGGTTGAAAGTATATATTTTCCCAAAAAATACAAATTTGGTTTAATTGTATCAGAATATAATTTTAATCAAGCTAATTATTTAATATTTTAAAATGTAATTTTATAAATGGATAAATATAATATTTTTTTAATTTTTAGAAAATATAAAAATTCATAATACTATGTTCTAGATATATATCATTTTATTACAGCAGTGAATTCCCTAAGGGTAAGGTTTGTAATGGTTATATTTTATTAGGGTGGTTGTACATAAATAGTTTGGGTTGTGATCTTTATGATATTGAACTTATCCCACAAATTTTTTCATTCATGCATTCCTTATTTAATATCATCTTGGTCTTGATCATGGTCAAATCCTATTGTTTTTATTCCATCATAATTTGTGATAAATGAACTTCATAAGGTACGATCCTACTGGTTGATTCCATCATTTCCTTTGTCTATGTCAATTATATTTTATCATAAACCATAATATATTCTAATCATAACATGACAACATAATAAATATACTATTAAAAATTTTTATGCCAAATTTACTTTTAAATTTTAAATTATATAACATATAATGGTCCAAAATAACCATATAGGTGCATGTTTTTTCTATATCGACATACATTTATTCATTAAAAAGTAAAATATTATTTATAAAAGTTTGATTTTTTACACAAATATTGAAATATCTATCTTCATGTTTTCCCACTAGAAATAATATTTTAGGTATCCCTACATCCTTGTAATTCTAAAATTATTGGATAATTATGAACTATGAGTTACCTCTAAAAACACCTTCAAATCAGGCCTGGAAAAAACTCATATACATTTTCTGGACCTTATAATTCTATCAAAATCAATGTTAAACTCAAGTAAATTTCTCAAATTCTTCTATTTCACTAAATCTTCCTCCTATTCCTCTTTAATCATTACATGGATATATTGTGGAAACCCCTTTTTAAAAACATATCATTTAACCCCTTCCAACAAAATTTCTAGATCCATCCCTTTTAAATATAATAATATTCAATATTTTACTGTCCTCATCATAGATAGGCTATAATGATCCTTTCAAATCAAATAATTGAACTACTTTTTTTATTTACCACTGTGGTAGTGTATTGAGTAGTCATAATCTTTAATTATCTCCAACCAACTTCTCTATAGGGGGTTCAACTCTTTCAATGTGATTATATACATTAAAATATTATGATCAGTATATATATAACACATTTCTCTATAATGATAATTCCTCTATATAATTAATTAATAATTTACCGTAGCTAACTCAAAATCATGAGTTGGTTATATTTTTTTTTACAAAACATTAATTTTATTGAGGTATAATATACCAAAACAACATTTTGAATGAGAATTCATCCCAATCACTTCTTTTATAAATCACTATATATTTAAAACCTTTTTATACTATAGGGTAATGGAATCATAATTGTACTAACTAACCATCTCTCCATTGGCTTGAAATTTTTCTCACATTTACCTATCTGAAGGAACTTATATACCTTTCAATATTACATAGTAAGTGTAATGATAATTTATTGAAAACCCATTGATAATATCAAAAAAAACCAAGAAAACATCATATCACCGTCACAATGGTTTTTCTGGCCCAATGTTCAATTGTCATGTGTTTTATGGATCCACTGATATACCCTCACATGAGATTCTATGACTCAAAAAATGAATCTTTTTATAGCCAAAATTCACACATACTCAATTTTTCAAATAGATTCTCCTTCTATATGGTCATAACCACAATTCTAATATAACATTAATGAACATCCTTTCTCTTTGAATTTATAATAATGTTATCTATAATGATCACAATAAAATGTATCAAATTGATCTCTAATGAATCTATTCTTTAAATCTATGAATATATAGGGGAATTAGTAAGACCAAATGACATCTTTATAAACACATTGTGTCCATACCATGTACTAAATTTTATCTTTGTTATATAGTCCTTCTTAACGCTCAATTGATGATATACACAATAGAGGAAAATCTTTTAAATGTATTGAGGGCCTCATAGATGATCACAAAATACATCAATACAGGATAAAATATAATTTTTATTAATTAAATTCTTGTTCAGTTACCGATATTGTATGCATAGTAACATCGATATATATTTCTTATTAGGAAAAGGAACTAGTGAACCCCATGATGACACACATGACTAAATGAATCCCTTTCCAGGATTCTACTAGAGTTTCTTCTTAAATTCTTATAACTGAAATAGGGTTATTATATATGTTGTATTTGAAATAGCTATAGCTCATGGTTTGAGTTCTATTGGTAAATAAACATCACGATCCATTTGAAGACTAGGAAACTATTCTATAAAGACAATATATAACTCTATAAAAATAAGTATATCATCAATTTTGAGTTTCTCCCCAACCATCTAATATTTATACCCCTTTTAGGAAAATCAAAACCCATAAATTGGTTAATACTTCCATCAGATGTTCTTATTTGTCTTCACATTAATAGATGATCATAATATGGTTTTTAATATCAAGAATTTCCCTTACATGGAAATTAATGTGCGATTTATGTAAATAAATCCATTCCATGCCTATGATACCATCAAATTCAACCCGAGGGTGTAACGCCTGAGAATTTTATGAGAAATATTTTTTTTTATCAAAGGAATCTTTCACTACACACAACACTAGCTTGGCTTGCTTTACAAGAAATTGCGGCTTTCCTCAATAGCTTGCGTCGTACGCAATACCGAGTTTCACTAAACAACGATATGCTATTAAATTATTATTAAAACTAGCCGTTATAAATAGTAATAACAACTTTTTGAAATTTTATAATTTTTATTTTTCAAAATGGACTTCTTTTTTGGATTTGGAATATTGAATTAGCCTAGGGTAAAATTTTGGTATTTTTGTGAAAACATTCAATTTTTGATGAATAGTGAAACCACTAAGTGGTAGTTAAAAAACTGATTTTTTCATAAAACTTAATTTTACCGCTTCTGTGAATGGAATTTCGAAAATCCGAGAGACACGGTTAATATCAAGGACTAAAATGTGGTTCAATGATATGAAAATAATTTTTGGTGAATAGATACTTTTTACTTTTTTTACCAAGGTTAAAAGTAAATAGGGTAATTAAGGGTAAAAGTGTTATTATTATTACCCTAACACATTTCCTAATTCTATTGGATAAGTGTAATTAGACCTAAAACAACCTTAGGAATAAAATATGACTATTTAGGCCCACTTGGATTATATTAGGACATTTATTATTAATTTATTTAAAGAAGGGTTAAAATCGTTAAAATCAAAGTTTAATAAGTAAATAATTTTTAATATGGGGTTATACATAAGATAAATTCGACTATAAATATTAATTATAAATCTAAAACAATTTCCTACATAATGTTATTTTATTTGTAATTTTTAGACATTAAATAATTTAATTTATTTATGACACAACGATGATGTAGTAATTATCTTATTAATGAAATATTGACATAATTGATGTTATAAATACCCAAATAAATGTAATTTGATACTTTTTATGAATTAGACTAATTTTATAGGTTAACATGACATGTTAGTATTGATTTAATTAACTTAGTTTGAACTAATAATTCTGTTATGATTTTCACAAAAATCAATTACTAAATAGTGTCAAAATTGACATAAAATAGTTTTTTTAAAAAATATTATATTATTAATTGTTATTTTATTCCTAAAAATCTAAGGTTCGGCCAAATGACTTAGATAAGGTTATATATATTAATTATAAACAACTTGGGGTTCTTTTGGCTTGATATAGTAAGTTAATTAACCTTATAGTTTAAGAAAACAAGAAGACACGGTAAAAGTTAAATTATCTAACTTAAAGTTAAATCTAAATGATAAGGTTAAAATTGATACCTAACCTTGTATAAATTCTATTTTATGAGATTCTTTCGACCCATACCCACCTTATATTCGATATATATCAATTTGGAGCTATTTAAAATCGAATTTGACTTTATAATAAAATAATATTTTTTGTTATTCCAAAGGTGCCCCTCTCCTCCCTTCTAAAAGGGAACCTCATCCCTCTCTTCCTCACACCACTTTGAGCCTTCAATCTCGGCCAACCTCTGCCAATTTCTTCTCTCCACTTCCCTATAGACATCCTAGAGGTCCTGGTCTTCTTCAAAGACCAATTTTAGTGCCCTAAAAGGAGGTCTCAAAGAAGCGCTTCAAAGAAGATGTAATGTCCGTTACCGATTCTTTCATCTTTATTTCTTCTTCCACTTCTTCTTCATTAGTTTTTTCATTATGAAGTAATACCTTAAGTATAACTCATATACTGATATGTTATTATAAGTATGAAACAACCGTATTTCACCATCTATCCATCCTATAGAAAACGAAATCACCGCGCGTGCGTACGTACGGAATACCGTCTCCACGCTATGGTGTAATATATTTTCCACCACCACCTTACATGGATGGGTATAATGGTGTAAATAATGAATATATATGATTATTGTAAAGTGATATTGATTATGAAAAAGTATATATACACTCCAATACAATTCCGCGATCATGGGAACAATATCATCACTCGTGCGTACGTACGGAATACCGTCTCCACGATGTGATGCGATTCGTTTTGACATGATCTTCATTACATAATGATTATATAAATAAAATGAATGAATGAATATGATATATATTACACTAATACAATTCTGGAAATGAGGTATCTATAACCTAAAGATAAGAATAAGAATTTATTTGACAAAACACGCATAAGAACAAAAAGTAATAAACACCTGAATAACAAGTAGTAATGAAATATTACTAATAAGAAGCTAAGAATATTACCATATATGATATCATAACAATAATTATGATTTTGGAATAAGTAAATAACTTCATTTAAATTATTATACAGGAGGTTCGGACACTTACGAAGCAAATCGGACCTAAGGTAAGGGAAAATATCACAATCTCATTTTATCCGAGATTGTTTATACTTTGGTATTTACTAGGGTGTATTTTACCATCCACATCAATGTTTCCTCAATATGTAATATTATTTCCATCCACCTAAAATTTTTTAAATCCAATTTTACCCTTCGGTGAGTTTTTAGTAAAAGATATTAAAGGAATCTTTTGTCGTTTTACGTACGAGGTACTTTTTGACTTTTCCGACAAAAGTACGAGAAGAATGTTTTTTTAACTTATAATGCATGAATGGAATTTTAAAACATTATTTCCAAAAATATTCCTTTACAAGTTTTCATGTTTATTTTTAATCAACTTCTTTTAGTTTAGAATTGTATGACATGTTAAGAAAGGAAAAGTGTTTTTGAAGTAGAAAGGATATTTTCCTCAAGAATGGAGTTCAAGTGTTTTATCAAAATTATTTTCCATATAAGATAATAAAGTGTTTCGTTTCTATCCCTATTATTACATTGATTTTATTATGTTGTGATGAAATTATTTATATGAATTCTTTTATCTTATATGAATTGTTTTATGATGTCATGTTGTTTAAGAATCCCATTTTTATTACATGCGTCATGCAATGATGTATGATTTATGATTTTGTGGCACACATAAGAATGGTATCCTTATGAGATGGTTGGGACCTATATATACCTCCAATGTATTGGGTAAATATTTTATATCTCAGGAGATAGACATGGATGGAATGGCAGGTTAAACTGGTTCAGTGAAACAGGACTGAAAAGAGGAGTGAACTCGGTTCAGAAATAGACATTGTCCACTAAGATAGTCTTGACCATGAGTCTTGACTAATAAGAAATGATTTTCTATGATTATGTGTGTATGCCACAAAGTTTCATGTTTTAATTTAGGATTATTGGGATTCCATTTCACTGCTATGATTTATCCCATATGCTCTCTTTTGCAGGTTATTATTTCCAAAATGTTATGTTCTTATGAATATGATGTGATTGATATTTCTTTTGTTTACCCTTATTGAGAATTTTAGTTCACCCTTTTGTATGTTTTCATTCCACAGGTCAGGAAGAATGTTATTAAGTAATATATTCCAAAAGGGACTATAGATATGATGAAATAAATGGGAGACAGTGTAGATGCTTTATGAACCAGTTGTTTATGTTTCCCAGTTTCTAAAGACACTATACCTATATGGTTCTTTCCTGGTTTTGTTATATGTTGTGATAAGTGTGCTTCAATTCTGATGTAATAACAATGTATGTAAATTATGGGTCATTATAGTTGGTATCAGAGGAAAGGTATAGTCAACCTTTGGAAACTAGGATGTGAAAGCCTCAGTAAGAACCCTAAGGATAAGTCTAAGCATAGAACACAATCTCAGTGTTTTAGAAATGGCCATGAATTACCTAGGATAAGACATTAAGTGTGAAATTTTATTCTTGATTATGCAGTTTTCCTATTATAATTAGTGTTTCTCACACTATTCTTCTTGGTTTTAGTCAATGGCTGGAACCCGAAGGAACCGTGTTAATGAGGAATGCGACGGGCAATGCAATGATTTTCCCCCTGAGCAACCAAACGTTATGGGAGATGGAATGAAAAATCTTGTAGCCATGCGCACACAACATTCTCAAGCTATGAATCATGTAGGACTTCAAAACACGCAATGGAAGAAGCAAAATTATGTTGAATCCTTCATGAGGCATCGTCCACCTTCATTCAGCGGGTCTACTGATCCATTAGTTACTGAACAATGGATTAGTACTACTGAAAAGATATTTTCAGTTCTTTAATGTTATGAACATGATAATGTCATCCTAGCAGTGTATCGTTTGGAAGGTGATGCTGATCAATGGTGGAATCTTATCAAGAATACGAGGCAATGAGGTGAAATTGAGTCCATGGAATGGGACGAGTTCAAGAACTTATTTTTCAATAAGTACTTCCCTCGTATTCTCCGAACAATGATGGAGAAAGAGTTTCTTGAACTAAAGAAAAAGGATGATGAATCTGTTGGTACATATGAAGAAAATTTTACAAGACATACAAGGTATTCTTCTGGTATTATTATCCAACCTAAGAGTAATATCGATCGATTCTTTAGTGGCTTAAAACCAAGTCTTCGAAGGGCCTTAGCCATAAGGGACTTCAATAGATATGAGGAAATCGTTTGATGTGCTCTCAAAGTTGAGATGGAGATTGGGGTAACCCATCAGTCATATGGGTTTGATAAGTAGAGGAAAATGGAATTCAAAGGAAAATCTAAAGAGCACACTGTAAAGAAGATGAGTTTTCCCTTATGCTCAAAGTGTGGAAAGAAAAATGGAGGGAGTTGTCTTAAATGGACAAGTAAATGTTTCAAATGTTGAAAGGAAGGTCATCGGGTATTTGAATGCCTCAATGATGCGAAGAAGATGTATAATGATGCAAACAAAGGAAGGGACACACAGAATGAACCTACTACACTTCAATGTTTCAAGTGCAAGGAGATGGGGCATTATGACAATAAATTCCCTAATCCAAGGGTTGTTGATGATGATCAACATCAACAAAATCTTAAGGCTAAAGACAAAGGAAAGTCACATGCAATTTCTATCAGTGATGTGGAGTACGATAACGATGTGGTGAAAGGTAAACTTACCATCCACTCTAAAGTAGAAAATGTTTTATCTGATTCTGGATCCACCCACTCTTTTATTTTTGATGATTTTTATAAGTTTATCACCGTATTACCTCAACTATTAGATGTTATGTTAGCTGTGACAAATTCTAATGGCACACCAGTCACATCAAAAGTTTATAATTCTTCCCCGATTGATGTTTGTGGGAAAGTGCTTCCTGCATATCATGTGATCCTTCCTACAGTGGAATTTGATGTGATTCTTGGCATGGATTGGTTTTCTTTATATGGAGCTCATATAAATTTCCAAATAAGGGAAGTCACATTTCATATTCCAGATCAATATATGATCGTCTATCGATACAAGGATGAACATAACCTTATAGTGGAAATTTCTTCCATCTTATGGGTCTTGATTCCACTAAATTAGGGCTATTTATCTCAAATGGTTGATGAGAAACTCATGATTAATAATATTCCCATTGTACGGGAGTTTGATGATGTCTTTCTGGAGGAATTGCAGGGTCTTCCACTAAATCGTGAAGTTGAGTTTTCAATAGAACTCGTACCAGGTGATTTGCCTATTTCAAAGACACCTCATAGAATGGCCCCAATTGAGTTGCAGGAATTGAAGAAACAACTCCAAGAGAATCTTGATAAGGGATTCATACGCCCTAGTGCATCACCTTGGGGAGAACCTGTTCTGTTTGTTAAGAAGAAAGATGGATCAATGAGACTCTCCATTGATTATCGAGAACTTAACAAGATCACTATCAAGAACAAATATCTTCTCCCGCGCATTGATGACTAATTTGACCAACTATGCGGAGCTCAATACTTTTCCAAGATTGATCTTCGTTCAGGGTATCATCAATTAAGGGTCAAAAGGAAGGATATACCAAAGATGGCTTTCCGTACAAGGTATGGACACTATGAATTTATAGTGATGCCATTTGTTCTTACTAATGCCCCTGTTATCTTCATGGATCTGATGAATAGAGTCTTTAGAGACTATCTTGATCAATTTGTAGTAGTCTTTATAGACGATATTCTTTTCTATTCAAAGAGCAAGGAAGAACATGAAGATCACTTGAGAATTATGTTGAAGACCCTGAGAAAGGAGAAGCTTTATGCCAAATTTAACAAGTGTGAATTTTGGCTTCAAAGAGTTTCATTTTTGGGTCACATAATCTCAAAAGAGGGGATATCTGTGGATCCAGCAAAAACCGAGGTTATTGAAAGATGGTCGAGACCGACAACAGTAACTAAGATCCGATGTTTTCTTGGTTTGACTGGATATTATCAACGTTTTGTGAAAGATTTTTCACGATTATCCAATCCACTCACCAGGTTGACTCGAAAAGGAGATAAGTTTGTTTGGACGGAGTAATGTGAAGATAATTTCAAGGAGTTGAAAAGAAGGTTATCCAGTGCACCTATGCTCACATTGCCTTGTAGTGGAGAAAGGTTTTTGATCTACAGTGATGCATCCAAGAAGGGGCTAGGGTGCGTTCTTATGAAAAATGACATGGGGATAGCTTATGCCTCATGACAGTTGAAACTCCATGAGCAAAATTACCCAACACATGATTAGGAGTTAGCTGCGGTAATCTTTTCATTAATGATTTGGAGGCATTATCTTTATGGAGAATGGTGTGACATTTATACTAATCATAAATGTTTATAGTATATTTTCACACAAAAGGAGCTGAATATGCGCCAAAGAAGATGGTTAGAGCTGAATAAGGATTACGACTGATCAATTCATTACCACCCTGGGAAAGAAAACAAGGTGGCAGATGCATTAAGTCGACAAGACCATGCCAGTTTATCCATGATAAGGATAAAAAAAGGTCCAATATTTATGGATTTACAAAGGATGGATCTTGGAATTATAATGGAAGGGGGGAAATCGTATCTTTCTCAAATGAATGTTCAACCATCTATACATGTGATGATTAAAGAGGTGCAGAAAGAAGATGTAGAGTTACAAAAGAAGGTGAGAAATATTCATGAATTCAACCTTGATTGTGATGGGATAATAAAGTTCAGGAATCAGGTTTTTTTCCCCCCATCCCCAAATTAAAGAAGGAGATGCTGGATGAGGCTCATAGTTCGTCATTCTCTATTCAACATGGAAGCACGAAGATGTATAGGGACCTGAAAGAGTACTTCTGGTGGGATGGAATGAAAAGAGATGTTGCTGAATATGTCTCTCGATGCTTGGTTTGTCAGCAAGTTAAATCTGAGAGACAAAAGTCTAAGGGGATGTTACAACCATTACCCATACCCAAATGGAAATGAGAAAAAATCACTATGGACTTTGTCATAGGACTTCCTAAAACATCCAAAGGAAATAATGCTATCTGGGTCATAGTTGATCATTTAGAAAGCCTGCACACTTCATTGCTATTAGAGAGGATTTATCTCTGGATCAGCTTGCCATGATATATGTAAAGGAAGTGGTAAGATTGCATTGAGTACCACTTTTTATTATATCTGATCGGGATCTGAGATTTACCTCGAAGTTCTGGCGAAGTGTTCAGCATACTCTGGATACAGAGTCGAGTTTCAGCACTGCTTATCATCCTCAGACAGACGGTCAGTCTGAGAGAACAATTAAAACTCTATAAGATATGTTGAGAGCTTTCTCTATGGATTTCAAAGGTTGTTGGGATCAAAAGCTACCTTTGGTGGAATTTTCTTATAATAATAGCTTTCACTCCAGTATTTAGATGGATCCTTATGAATCTATCTATGGAAAGAAATGCAGGACTCCAACTTGCTGGGATGAAGTTGGGAAAAGGAAGATATTAGGACCTGATCTCGTTGATAAAATGGTAGAAAGGTCCGATCTATTCAACAACACATAAGAGCAGCTCAGAGTCGACAAAAAAGTTATACCGACAACCGAAGAAAAGACCTATAGTTTGAATTGGGTGATAATGTATTCTTACGAATATCTCCCTGGAAGAGGGTTATGAGATTTGGAAAGAAGGGGAAGTTGAGCCCTAGATATTTCGGTCCATTCGAATTACTAGATCGTGTTGGAAATGTAGCTTACCGATTGGAACTTCCACCGAATCGCTCTCAGGTTCACGATGTCTTCCATGTATCTCTCTTGAGAAAGTACATACCTGATCCTTCACATGTACTCAGCTGATAAGTTGTACCGCTGGAGCAAGATCTTTCTTATGAAGAACAGCCGATAGAGTTTCTGGATCGTAGCGAAAAAGTCCTACCAAACAAGACCAGTCGATTGGTGAATGTCTTATGGAGGAACCACCAATTAGAAGAATCTACATGGGAGCTTGAGGATATGATGAGGGAGAGGTATCCTCATCTTTTTGTTACAAAGTGAATAATTTCGACGGCGAAATTCATTTTAAGGGGTGTGAATGTAACGCCCGAGACTTTTATGAGAAATATTTTGTTTTTATCAAAGGAATATTTCACTACACACAACACTAGCTTGTCTTGCTTTACACGCAACCGCGACCTTCCTCAATATCTTGCGTCATACGCAATACCGAGTTTCACTAAACAACTATATGATATTAAAATATTATTAAAACTAGCCGTTATGAATAGTAATAACCACTTTTTGAAATTTTATAATTTTTATTTTTCAAAATGGACTTCATTTTTGGATTCGGAATATTGAAATTAGCCTAGGGTGAAATTTTGGTATTTTTCTGAAAACTTTCAATTTTTGATGAATAGTGAAACCACTAAGTGGTAGTTAAAAAAACTGAATTTTTCATAAAACACAATTTTACCACTTCTGTGAGTGGAATTTCAAAAATCTGAGAGACACGGTTAATATCAAGGACTAAAATGTGGTTCAATGAGATGAAAATAATTTTTTGTGCATAGTAACTTTTTACTTTTTTTTACCATGGTTAAAAGTAAATAGGGTAATTAAGGGTAAAAGTGTTATTATTATTACCCTAAAACATGTCCTAATTCTATTGGATAAGTTTAATTCTACCAAAAACAACTTTAGGAATAACATATGACCATTTAGGCCCACTTGGATTAGATTAGGACATTTATTATTAATTTATTTAAAGAAGGGTTAAAATAGTTAAAATCAATGTTTAATAAGTAAATCATTTTTAATATGGGGTTATACATAAGATAAATTCTACTATAAATATTCATTAGAAAGATAAAAAAAATCATACATAATTGTATTTTAATTTAAATTTTTATACACTACATAATTTAATTTATTTATGACATAACGATGATGCAGTAATTATCTTATTAGTGAAATATTGACATAATTGATGTTATAAATACCCAAATATATTTAATTTGAGACTTTTTATGAATTAAACAAATTTTCTAGGTAAATATGACATGTTAGTATTGATTTAATTAACATGGTTCTAACTAATCATTCTGTTATGATTTTCCAAAAAATAAATTACTAAATAGTGTCAAAATTGACATAAAATAGTATTTAAAAAAATATTATATTATTAATTGTTATTTTATTCCTAAAAATATAAGGTTCGGCTAAATGACTTAGATAAGGTTATATATATTAATAAATAAACAACTTGGGGTTCTTTTGGCTTGATATAGTAAGTTTATTAACCTTATAGTGTAAGAAAACAAGAAGACACGGTAAAAGTTAAATTATCTAACTTAAAGTTAAATCTAAATGATAAGGTTAAAATTGATACCTAAACTTGTCTAAATTCTATTGGATGAGAGGATATATACCAATAACCACCTTATCTTCTAAATATATCAATTTGGAGCTATTAAAAACCGAATTTGACTTTATAATAAAATAATATTTTTAGTTATTCCAAAGGTGCCCCTCTCCTCCCTTTTAAAGGGGCACCTCCTCCCTCTCTTCCTCACACCACTTTGAGCATTCAATCTCGTCCAAACCCTACCAATTTCTTTTCTCCACTTCCCTAGAGACATCATAGAGGTCCTGGTCGTCTTCAAAGACCAATTTTAGTGCCCTAAAAGGAGGTCTCAAAGAAGCCCTTCAAAGAAGAGGTAATGTCCGTTACCGATTCTTTCATCTTTATTTCTTCTTCCACTTCTTCTTCTTTAGTTGTTTCATTATGAAGTAATATCATCAGTATCACTCATATACTGATATGTTATTATAAGTATGAAACAACCCTATTTCACCATCTATCCATCATACGGAAAACGAAATCATCGTGCATGCGTACGTACGGAATACCGTCTCCACGCCGTGGTGTAATCTATTTTCCACCACCACCTTACTTGGATGGGTATAATGGTGTAAATAATGACTATATATGATTATTGTAAAGTGATACAGATTATGAAATAGTATATATACACTCCAATACAATTCCATGATCATGGGAACGATATCATCGCTCGTGCGTACGTACGGAATACCATCTCCACGATGTGATGCGATTCGTTCTACATGATCTTCATTAAATAATGATTATATAAATAAATTGAACGAATTAATATGATATATATTACACTAATACCATTCTGGAAATGAGGTATCTATAAACTAAAGAGAAGAATAAGAATTTGTTCGACAAAACATGCATAAGAACAAAAAGTAATAAACACCTGAATAACAAGTAGTAATGAAATATTACTAATAAGAAGCTAATAATATGACCATATATGATATCATAACAATAAGTATTATTATAGAATAAGTCAATAACATTATTTAAATCATTATACTGGAGGTTCGGACACTTACGAAGCAAATCGGACCAAAGGTAAGAGAAAATATCACAATCTCATTTTATCCGAGATTGTTTATACTTTGGTATTTACTGGGGTGTATTTTATCATCCACATCCATGTTTCCTCAATATGTAATATTATTTCCATCCACCTAAAATTTTTGTAATCCAATTTTACCCTTCGGTGAGTTTTTAGTAAAAGATATGAAAGGAATCTTTTGTCGTTTTTCGTACGAGGTACTTTTTGTCTTTTCCAACAAAAGTACGAGAAGAATGTTTTTTTAACTTATACGGAATGAATGGATTTTTAAAAAATTATTTCCAAAAATCTTACTTTACAAGTTTTGAAGTTTATTTTTAATCAACTTCTTTTATTTTAGAATTGTATGACATGTTAAGAAAGGAAAAGTGTTTTTGAAGTTGAAAGGATATTTTCCTCAAGAATGGAGTTCAAGTGTTTTATCAAAATTATTTTCCATCTAAGATAATAAAGGGTTCTGTTTCTATCCCTATTATTAAATTGATTTGATTATTTTGTGATGGAATTATTTTTATGAATTATTTTTTCTTATATGAATTGTTTTATGATGTCACATTGTTTAAGAATCCCATTTTTATTACATGAGTTATGCAATGATGTATGATTTATGATTTTGTGGCACACATAAGAATGGTATCATTATGAGATGGGTGGGACCTATATCTCCCTCCAATGCATTGGGTAAAGATTTTATATCTCATGAGATAGAAATGGCCGGAACGGCAGGTTAAACTGGTTCAGTGAAATAGGACTGAAACGAGGAGTGAACTCGGTTCAGAAATGGACTTTGTCCACTAAGATAGTCTTGGCCATGAGTCTGGACTAATAAGAAATGATTCTCTATGATTATGTGTGTATGACACAAGGTTTCATGTTTTAATTTATGATTATTGGGATTTCCTTTCACTGCTATGATTTATCCCATATGCTCTCTTTTGCAGGTTAAGATTTCCAAAATGTTATGTTCTTATGAATATGATGTGATTGATATTTCTTTTGTTTACCCTTACTGAGCATTTGAGATCACCCTTTTGTATGTTTTCTTTCCCCAGGTCAGGAAGAAGGTTATTAGGTATGATATGCCAAAAGGGACTATAGATATGATGAAATAAATGGGAGACAGTGTAGACGCTTTATGAACCAGTTGTTTATGTTTCCCAGTTTCTAAAGACACTATACCAATACAGCCCTTTCCTGGTTTTGTTATATATTGTGATAAGTGTTCTTCAATTCTAATGTAATAACAATGTATGTAAAGTATGGGTCGATAGAGGGAGAATAAAGACATTTTTATGAAGCACATTGCCACAAATATACACAATAAATGATTCATAGAATTGAGATGTGATCATTATACCATCAGGTGTTTTCATTGATAATTCAACATATAATTATTAGGGATAGGAACTGGCATTCATAAAATCATATCAAAATAAAAGGTAATTCATATAACTAAGATCAAATATCTTAATTCAATATTTTATCATACCTGTCACTACCACAACTTCATTGTTCGGTTTTCAGTCCTTAGTAAAACCAAAATGGTCATCACTGCCATTATGAATCCTTGATCATAGTGATGAATAATTCATAGGATGTAAATATATTGACACATTCATTTCAATCCATGACAACTTAGGTTTATCCCTTTCCATACCTCATCATTATCTATTCAAATCATTCACGATGGATATAAAATAGTTTTAATATTTTGAAAATATATCCTCTGGGATTGTTTAACTGGCTGTGCAACAAAGTCCATTGTCATGCACTGGGTGATGATCAATTCAAATACCAATGTATCATTTTTGATGTTATTACACCCAGGTACATCAATGATATATCCATATACTCTTTTAGTAACTAGACGTGGATGTAATTGTTTGGAACATAATATCCTTATCCTTCATGAAAATTCCATGATATTTCTTACACATAGAATTCTCCTTATACATATCCCTAGGTTTCTCAATAAAGATTCCTCAAACTAGTTTTAAAAGATTATCCAATCCATTCAATGATATTATCTTTAACGTCCAAAAAATTTCATACATATATATCACATCATAATATATGAAAATATATTACATAACATTATGATCCACACTAGAATCGTATAACACTAGTGTTTTTTGAAACATAGATACATAATCAACTTGAATAGTAGGTAATTTAAACCATTTCTCACTATCTTATTCATACATATAACCCTTTATAGACATATCATACATAATACCATTCATCATTACATTAAGAAAGGAAACATAATAAATAGTGATCTTGAATTCTCAATAACGGTAAACAATGGATTAATCACCGAAAAATGAGAATAAGGGTACGAGAACATGATAATTACATTTGAAAACCATAACCTTAATATCATAGATCAAAAAAAGATTCATGCCATAAATCTTGGAAGTTTATAGGAAATTAACCACAATAGAATAAAGGAACAAGAGACATGCGAGAATAAAATTGGAATCACACACATATTTTTGTAATAAATAAAAGCATAGAAAAAGTTATGATAAGACTACCCACCATGACATTCATAACATGATTGGCTTAGGCTAACCACTCGTAAACCTGCATCAGGCTTGGGATAAAATCCGATGTACATTATGTTGGGATTAGGATAACCTATCATGTAACATAATTCAATTTTTGGATAACCTCCTATATAACATCTTTTGGGATTAGGATATCCTCTCTTGAACCATCCTTAGGGATTGGGATAACATCATGTGTCGCCTATTTTGGGATTGGGATAACCTACCTTGTTCTTTTTGAGATCATAAAACATTAATCATTACCTAAATAATTGGAGAGAGATATAGATCTCACCTATCACATAATGAATTAATTTTTGGTCCATAATATCTTACAATGTTCATCATATCATAACCCATGTAAATGAAATGGGTTTTATAAACAATTCTTCATTGCATAACCCATGTGAAAGAAAAAGTTTTTATAAACATTTATAATCAAAATCCTAAATCATAAATAGAATGAATAAGAATGGTATAATTGAATAATAAACCCATTAAATCCTATGTAATATCAAAATATTCCATCTTTTTTGGAAAATTATTTAAAAGTATCACTTGAAAAATTTCTCAAGAAAATTAAAATTTCCACTTCGAAACACTTATTTATAATTTAAAATTCCACAATATATTAAGGAATATTTTTTTACATTGAATATAATCATGGATAATTATAAAGGAATAAATAAATAAATTATTTTTTTATGATAGTGTAAAATACCTTTAAAGATATATACGTTAAAACAATGATTGGTTTAACTTTTTCAGTAAAAAGACAAAAGACCCTTGTTGGAAAAAGGACAAGAAGATTCATTATAATTTTTTAAAATATTAATCATTGGATAAATTTTCATTAAAAACATTTTATAATTTATAAATCATTATTTAAAACATTTTTAGAAAACATTTATATGGAATAAAAAATATTTCTGATAGAAGTGAGAAATAAAGTATATTTTTCTTAGAATCAATTTTTGGAACAATTAAGTACTTAAAGATAAGAAAAATAAATGGAAAAAAGTATTCTATATAAATGAATAAATTATAATATAATAATTTTTTTTATAGTTATAACATAATATGTCTTCATCGTCATATTAATCATAAATAATCCTGATAAATAAAGAGATTGTATCATAAAACGATTACCACTTTGATAATGTCTGAATTGTAATACCTTTGACAGAAAGAAAAGTATATGGATGTGTAAATCTACATAAAATTTATAATAATAACCATATAAAAACATTTATGTTGATTCTATTCCTCATAAAAAAGAAACAAGTGGGGATTATGTCATGTGTCCCACAAAAATGTAAGTCAGATTAAAATCTATTACCTCACATCCCAACATCCTCATACATGTTCAAACCTCTAGTATAATAAATATATGATTATTATAAATCTATTATATAACTATAATTATATATATAATAACATATATTATTTATATATTACCTTTTACTACCCCTTTGTTAATAATTACTTGTTAAAATAATGATTTGGATAATAACTGTTATATTTTTCATGTATGTTTTGGTTAGGTATTTTTAGTCCTTTAACTTTTTTCATTTTTATGTAACATAAAAAATTATAAACAATATGTAAATATAAAACATATTCAGAGTACATTTATTTAAATAAATAAATTATATTTAGTTATATGAAATCCATTACACCATTCACATAAATAGTAGGTCATACGTACGCATAAATGTTGTTTCCGTTTTCTCAATAAAAGAAATTAATGAAATTTACATGTTAATTAAAATATAAATAATGGTTTATATATCATATATTTATAATTTATACATTAAATATAAAACAATCACCATCACATTCATAATTGAATGAAAAACATGACACATCGCTTCATGAAGCCTGTAGTCCACACGCACGCACGAGCAACATTATAGTTTTTGAATGATTTGGATGTTAAGAAGGAATATGTGATATTATAAATAGAATATCCAAATATTTGCATAAATTTCATATAAATATGTTAAAAACTTCATTATATCTATCCATAAATTTCGGTTATGGAAAACGAATTAAATTGATTCTTGAGAAGGTAAAAGGCTATACAAGTGATATATAATTTCTTTTCCCATTTGATGAAGTAGGAGATAGATATTGGTTTTGAAATTAACATAATTATATGTCAATATATTTCATATAATGATTTTATTATATCATAATAGTTTAATATTAGTTGAATTAGTTATGATAAAAATAAAATAAAAACACTTTGTTAAGAAGAACACCTCTTCTTCAGAAAACCTCCTTAGGTTTTCAACAAAATCCTTATTAAAATGGAATCCTAATAAAACTAATAACTATAGGATGTAATGAATGAATTAAAAAAAATATTTTGGTATATATTTTGATAAAACAAATATTTGGGGGTGTGAATAGTAGAAAATATGTGGTTCCATTTTATAAGTGAGGGGATAAAATAATTAAAATTGTTGAAATAAAAAAGTTTTACCCACATTATACACATTCCAACTGGTTAAAAATTGATTATAATAGAACAATATATTATATAAAATCAAAACAATTATGTAAAATTAGACATTTAAACGTTTTTAGGTCATTTTATCCGTTATTTTTTTAGTTTTATCCCTAGAAAAACCATTTTAACCTTAAAGGCAATAAATAATTTTTACTATTTTTTATATTTATTAAAAAATAAGTTAATATTATTATATAATATTAATTATTATTTTTAAAAATATTTGATAAATTTTTTAAAATTAAATTCATAAATTTGGATGAATTTTATTTAATATTAAACCCATAGATGCGACGAAAAGACAGGTATTCCATAGAAATGCTATTCATATGTATAAAAAGTTTTAATATAAATATTTAATATGAAATTGATTCCAGTGAACTATGTTTTATTATTTATGATATTATTTAACTATTTTTATTTAAAAAATCCTAAAACAAAATTTATCTTGTATATTCTTAAAATTAAATTTATTTTTTTAATAAAAATTAGTATTTTTTACTATTCATAAAAGAAATAAATCGTTTTAGAAAATTATAAAAACTTGTATGTTAGATAATTTTGAAATTATGAATCAAAAAATGAATAAATAATTTTGAAATTAATTTTCTAATATTTTAAAAGTATTATTTTATTATTTGTACACAAAATGACAAATGTTTTTGAGAAAAAGTATTTTTGAAGCATATAATTTCATTATGTGAAATAATTTACTTTTTTATCAATATGTTTTTTTATATAAAGTTTATAAAAATTATTTAAAAAAATTATATATTTATATTCATGCTTAGAATCATAATGAATATTTTATAATGGACATGTTTAAATAAAAAAATTAATAGTATATTATGGTTCGTTAAAACATGGTGTGGTGTGTAATGCCTACTATTGAAGAAATATAATTTATTTGAAAAACATATCTCGTAAAATTACACGGTGTTACAAAAAATATTTTTCCCATGTTCATATCTCTGCAAGTGAAGATATAATTTATACTCTTATGGTATAGATAAAATATAAAAATCTCTTAGAAGAGGCATTGGAGCCAAGCCTTAAGAGCGTTTATCACTTCTACCAACTCAAGATCAAGAATTAAATAGTTATATTCATGGGTGAATAACTAACGACATGAATAAAAAAATAACCATACCCATGGAATTATAACACATCAAAAACCCAAACACTTTATAATCATAGTAGATATTATAACCAACACCCATATCCAGTAGAATCAAGACTATAACTATGGTCAATCTAAATTTTAACTCCTTAAATGATTTTTGGCTCTAATTTCCTCAAACAATATTTAGAACCTTACGGGTTACCATTTTTATAGGAGATGAAACCCTTGATATGTCCCTAATAGATCATTAGTGTAACACCCAGTGATTTTAAAAGAAGAATTTTTTTCATACCATATGATACATTGAACACTGAGATTAAATAACCAACGAAGTGTATTTCATAAATTTAATACCCTTGATAGTTTACAGAACACGCAACCATATGGTGTAATGAATCATAATATAGAATACATGTATAACACTACCATTAAATTTTTTTGTACAAATATTAGAACAAAAAATATGAATATAATTGTTAGTAATTTATTACAAATAAAATAATAATCATTTAAAAGAAAATGAAATGTTTTTAAGAAACTATATTTTCCAGAAAAGATAGATAAGTCACACATTCCACACATAATTTAAAATCAATTTTTACCATTTTTAAAAAATATATTTAATAAAATAAACCTAACTTACGAAATAATCATATCAAAATTATCATAGGTTGATTTTTTTATTTTTATAATGTATTTCATTTTTCAATGAATATTAAAAAACACTGAAATTTAATTGAAAATAGTCTCTTATAATAAATTATTTTTTATGTTAAATTATATTTTTAATTGGTTATAAATTAAATTTAGTTCAAATATATATCTATTAGTCCAATTTAGTTAATTTAAATTATTTTCATATTGAATTTGGATATAATACATTATAAACGTTGGATCATTTTGCCATTGAAAACTCACTTTTTCATCACGGCTTTGAGATTAATTTTAATTTAAAAATTTCTTATTATGTGAATTGAATTTTGAAAAATGGATTAAATTATTTGAATAATAAATATTTATATTATATAAAATGCTAAAATTAACTATTTACCTAAATTAGAAGAGAAAACAGTAAAAATTATATATCGTTTTTATGGTAAAAATAGAGTTACTAGGCATTAAAATAATAAGATAAATTTTATAATGACTTAAATAGTTCATTAAAATATATTTTAATCCCATATATATACCTTATAACTTCTAATGATGTATAATAGTCCATTTTCTACCCTTGTGACATATGAAAAATGTTGGTGCTAACATTTCTTTTAAAAATCTACAAGTGTGCCACTCACCTCAATTATAAAAGGAACACCCACTCATATCTTCATGACACCTTAAAAAAATTATTTATCTAAAAATCCTTGATAAAATCCATTTATAACTTCAGTCTGATCATCCTAGAATCTCAATTTTTGGCATAAAGTTATCCAAATTTAGATTTTTCTCCAAACATAAAAATGAGACCTGAAGAAGATGTGGTGTTATTAAACGAGATTTTTTTGTTATTTATTTAACAACCTACTTATATTATTAGAAAACCATGATGGTAAAATAAAATAATTATGCTAAATATTGTGAGTTGTATTGATGTTAATTTAATGACCTTAATGCATACCAAAATCTCATTAAATGGGATACAAAGTCATCATCATGTTTTTCATGGACTACCACCCCACGAACTGATATAATTTCTTTCTCCATGAACACCTACAACGATTGGATATTTTGATGGATATAAAGTATATATTTTAAATTTATAAAAAAATCATACCCCTATATTCATTATATCAAATATTACTTTTTTACATTACAATACATAGAAGACAAAATAACATTGCTCGGTTGTATGGAGGACAACCAGCTCGTGAAACGATGCGATTTGTCTTTCACTAATGATTTATGTAAAAGGTGATGAGGATAATGTTAATGATTATATAAGATATAAATAACATAATTATGATTTTAGTAAAATATTTATCATTCTAAATATATCATATATATCATTTTCTCTCATTCTATTTCACTCAAGGAAAGACGATAATGTCGTTCGTGTATGTGTGGACTATCTCCTTCACGGAACGATGTGACTCTATTTTAATTACCACCCAAAATATATGATATATATAAGAATATATAAAAAATATGGCATATATAATATAATGATTATTATTTAATGATAATATATTTCCTACCATGTGTCTATATTAATCATTGGAAAATGAAATGTTACTCATGTATACGTACGACCTACCATATCCATGATTATAACATAATTAATTTCACTAAAAAATATTTCATGAATGGTATTAAATGTGTATTAGGTCTATAAGTATTAAAGATATAACATGGTTATTATTAAATATATTATAGATCTATATAATATACACAAGAACTGTAACTTTAATAATCATTCCAGAATTAGAAAATAAGGAAACTAACACCTGAAACAATAAACAAAATTGAAATATTGTTAACAAAAGGGTGATAATATATTATTAGAAGATAATTTATGATATAATAAATATTAATAAAGTTATTTAATAAGACAATAACATGTTTAAAACAAATATACCTTATGTTAAATCATTTTCAACTAAAAGGATGAGTGAGGTAATGAAATCCAAATCAATTTTACTTCATTGAGGAATATTGTAGTGTTTTGAACCTAATTGATTTTATATGGTTTATATTATATATAACCTAGACTTTTAAACATATAATTACATAATTTTAATCATAAAAATGATCATATTAAAATCCAAGGATTGTAATGTCTAGTGTTTTAGAAGAATGGGTGCCTAAAATTTATAACATGGGACTAAATAATACATTTATTTATTTAGTATTCATTAATAGAAACTAAAATTCATTTTGATAATACATATTCATTGGAAAACCTAGAGATAACATAAATAAATTGATGAATTAAAATCCTAGTAAGGGAATAAGCATAATATTAAAACATAGACAATGGGTTTGAAGGCATGAAATAATGATATAAAAATGCATGGAACATGTGAAACCATAACATATCAACATGGGATCACATAAACATGAAGTCATAATAATGAGTAATAAAAATAAAACATGAATTTATCATGATTAAAAGATTTTTTCACATAGAGGAGCACAATCCATGGTTAACAATGAAGACCATTGAACATGGTAGCACAAGTAAAGGAAAACTGCCAAGACCATTTCACATAATGTCCCATGAGACTCAACATTACCCAATGAATAAGAGTTCTATCTAGGAACAACCATCATAACATGTTCATGAATATTTTTTCCATATATAAAATCATACATAATCAATCATACATAAATATAAGGGTACACATGGAAGGAATTAGTTATCATAAACTTTTCATAGTGCATAAGAAATGGGTGTATCATTCATGCATCCATGAAAGAAAGTAATTAAAAAATGAGGACATTCATAAGGAAAAATAGTCATATTTACTAGAAATTGGGTTCAAATATATGTCACAATGTGTATGAACAGTATTCATGAAATTATTGCATTAAAACATTTTAGTGCAGTTTTAAGGAAATTACTAAATAGAATTTAAAAAAGAAAAGGTCATAATCTTTTAAATTAAACTAAAATTGAACTAAGAATGTTTTCATAATAAATATAATTTTTTTATAAAAAAATACTGTATTAAAACAGATGGTAGAGTTCACATTAAATTTGGTATGAATTAGTGAAGTTCCATTAAAAAATGTTTGTTTATCAAGAATAATTTAAGAAGGAATCATTTAAAAACATGAATATACCCAAAAGATAATAATGAATGGATTTTGATACATGATTTTGGATAATATAAAAATAATTTTAAAAATTTTCATAAAATTAATAGTTAACTTCATTGGCGTAAAAATAAATATTAAACAACTCGAATGAATAATGAAGGTTCCGGTAGAGTCTCATACCTTACGTATGATGAAATCCTTAAAATGATCATAATTTTTTGGATAACCAAATTAAAATAATTAATTAATATTTAAATAAACTTTTATTCATGGAATTTATTTATAATAGCCTTATTATGTTCATTCCTGGCCATTTTTTCCTGGGTAAAGAGGTTCAATTTCATCATTTGGGATCTTTATTTCCCTAGTTTTCATGATAAGTTTACTTATATATATATAATGATAAACATGTAAGATGATAATTGTCATCCATGACTTAATTTATATGTTATTAATGAACAATCATATGATTACTTGGTCATAAAATTCATTTGGTTGTTTGAT
The DNA here is from genome assembly GCA_963277665.1 of Viscum album. Lineage (NCBI taxonomy): Eukaryota > Viridiplantae > Streptophyta > Magnoliopsida > Santalales > Viscaceae > Viscum > Viscum album. Next base: position 2,083,776,223 of record OY728136.1, on the reverse strand, counting down.
GTAATTATGAATAATTAAATAAAACATTAATGATAACCCTCTTTGTTAAATGGTGGTTTTTAATCACCTCTGATACATTTTGATTTATAAATTAATATCATGTGTACAAAATATTCTGGGAGCTTAAATTATATATAATACACATATTATATTTTTGTTCTTCCATTTAAATGGCATCAATTGTAGGATTGAAGATGGTGATAGAAATTGAAAACCTGTCATCCTTGAATGTGATAAATTAACACATCTCAGATGGTGTTTTCATTTCTATTATATAAGGAGGGGAAAGAGAGATGCTAATTAATTATTCCATTATCATAATAAAATATCAGTACTTGTAAGGTATTTTAGTTATCATAAAATTTGGATGAAAGGAGGTGTGGAATGAAAAATAAAGAAAAGAACTTGAATGAAAATAAGAGAAATGAATATAAGAGTTTATCTGTTGAATATATCTTCCCTCATGGCCACTTTAGGGGGTAAGATTTGGAGCTTTAAGGATACCAAGGGATATTGGATGAGAGATAGAGGATTATGGAGACATGTTTTTAGAATTTATACAAGGTACACGGCTTGAGATGAGTGAAGAGAAGAGGTAAATTGAGGTGGTATTTATAGTGGAGGAGACGCACGGTTTGCCATTATTTTAATCATTAGTTTAATTTTTTTTCACAAAACTATGAAAGGTATTGGGCCCTGTGACTAAAAATATTAATAATAGAATGTGGTTTCAAACCAATGGCCATTTACATAATCCATGACTCAAGCATGATGTAGAAATTTAGGTTTCAGAACTTATTGTAAATTATCGTATTTTACTATTCGTAAAAAATTCATATATTTTAGAAACAATCTGAAAGCTTCACTATTACAATTTATCAATTTTTTGAATATAGTAAGAACTCAATTTTATGAAAATAATTTTATATATATGGAAAATTTAATTTTTAAATAAAATACTCATTTACCTGAAAAATACATATTTTATAATTATAACTGATTTTATAAAACTTTTAAAAATTAAATAGGGTCTCATAAAAATATCATATAATTGTATGTCATAAATACAATAATTTATGAATAATTTTTATGAAAATAATTTTTTTAATGTAATTATTATATTATTCAGAAATTTTTAATTAAATATTTATGACTTATAAAAGTTACAATAGTAACATATTCTCACTTATAATATTGGTAAATTTTATGTATAATTTCATTAGTATGGTTACTATTTACATGGATGATTTGATATTAATTAGGGTCATGTTAATATCCATATGGGTTATGATACTATACATAAGGGTCAGTTACTTTTCACCAAAAAAAAGTTTTCTTATCAGACTCAAAAAATCTTACTCATTACAACTGTGTATGCTAGATTTTCAAAATTCAAATCATAGAAGTGTCATTATCATGTTTAATGGTCACATATAAATTATTATTTCATTAGGTTGGGATTTCATGTGATTATATTAAATAATTATAAAAATGTATTTTTCATTGATTAAACATTGGGTCGCTATATTCTTGCCCCATTGTGAAATTTCACCCTCAAAATGTTATATTATATTTTATGTCGTAAATAGGTGAGGGTACTTTTCTTTCATTTCCTACTCTAGTTCCCATGTTTCCTCTTCGTACTTATGGTTATTTAATAATACTTTGACCAGGTGAGTATTCTAGTTACATAGAAAATTTATCTCTATGATCTGAGATCGTCACTGGTTGTTCTTCGTAAGAAAGATCAATATCAAATTGTACCACCTATGAAGACATTACATGTGAAGGATATAATATTTACATTAATAAGAGAGATATGTGGATGAAATCATGTACTTTAGACATGGTAGGTGGAAATTCTAGCCGATATGCCATAGCTTCGACATGATCAAGAATCTTGAAGGGGATGATGTAACTAAGACTTAGATTTCCTTTCTTCACAAACCTCATGACCTTATTACATGGAAATTAGTAGAGTAATAACATGTCTCCCACATTTAACTCAAGGTCATATTGACAATTTTATTCTCAACACTTTAATCAACTTTGGGTTTCCTTGATGTGTTTCTGAAGGGTTTTGACCTTCTCTTCCAGTTTATCGACCATTTTAGGTCCTAGAGGCTTACGATCAGTGACTTCAACCAAACATTCTAGTGTTACTCACCTTTTCTGATAAATGAATTCATATGGTTCCATTCAAATGATGGAGTGGAAACTATTATTGTAGGATAAATGAACTAGTAGAAGATGTTGGTCCCACCCTCCTTTTATTTCTATAGAACACGCTCTCAACATGTCTTCTAGTGTCTGAATAGTTCACATAGAATGGTAATAGTTTGAGGATGATAGGTTGTACTAATGTTTAGTTTAGTGCTTAGAGAATTTTTGAGACTTTTCCAAATTTTTGAGGGGAATCTTAGATCTTTATCTGATATAACATATATTTGTAATCTATGCATCATTGCCACCACATTGATATATATCCATAAAATTTTTTCCAATGAGAATTCCTCTCAAATTTTGATTGAGTGAGTTGTCTTTATAAGATGATTCATAATGAACCATATAGCATTGACTCCTCTGGATGTCGATGGATGTCCAATATCAAAGTCTGTGGTGATGTTCTCCCACTTCCATGTTGTTATAGGTATTAGTACATAATCCCCATAGACTTATATCATCCAGACTCTACTTGCAGACATACCAGGAACATTAATGTATATTCGGCAATATACTTATTCATATTATCCTACTAAAAGTTCTCTTGGAGATATCAATACATATTTGGACTCCCTGGGTGAATATAAATGTTTGAGAAATGTGTGTCATTCATAAACTCCTTCATTATCTCTAGATCAAATGGTACACATAATCGTGACCAAAATCGTACAAATCCTTCGTCATCAGTCGTGAACTCAGAGGATTTTTCTTTTCTGACAGCTTCCACCATTTTCTGAATTTCCACATCTTTTCTTTTAGAATAATTTATTTTCACTATAAGGGGTGGTTCAAAATTCATTTTCTAACAGATTCATGATCTTCCTCTAATAATAATTCACATGTCCATCCTCTTCAAATCTAAGAAGATTGGATAGTTTTCAATTCATATCATTGATAATAATGCATGATCCTTTCTACATAAAGAATTCACCGCCTTATTTTCCTTACTAGAATGGTAGTGGATTGAGCAGTCATAATCTGTGATGAGCTATAACCATCTCCACTGGGTAATATTAAGATCCTTCCATGTTAATGTGTATTTGGGACTCCTGTGATCTGTATATATCTCACATTTCTCCCCATTGAGATAATACTGCCAGATTTTCTATGTAAAACTTATTACCTCCTACTCCAAATCGTTCCTATGATAGTGTTTCTCATGGATTTTTCGCTGCCTAAAGGTGTAAGATATTAATTTATCATTTGTCATTAGTATGTAGCCTAATACCTTCATTAAAGAATTGTTGTAGACCAGAAAGAGTTCTCCACTTGTTGGGATAGTGAGTACTAGGGTAATGGTAAGCCTATTTTTTGAGCTCCTTAATGCTTTCCTCACATTATTGTATCTAAAATAACTTCACTCCCATCCATTTCATCTTATTTAGTGTGTTTTAAAATGATGAGGATTTCTTCACAAATCGTAAATAATAACCGGCTAGACCCAGAAAGCTACAGATCTCCATTAAAAAAGTTGGTTGGGTAATTCTTCAATTTCCATTATCTAGGAAGGTACTATATAAATCCCCTTACTTGTGATTACATGCCCCAAAAATGATACATCCTTCATCTACAACCCACATTCACTATATGTTTCATATATTTTCTCCTTTATAAATTTCTTTAGCATAGTATTAAAATGATCCCCGTGTTCCTCCATGCTCATGAAGTATATCAGAATATCATCATACCAAAAAAAATTCAAGGTGTTCTCAAAAGAATATATTGATTAGATCCATGAAACTTTTTCGAGTAATAGTGAGTCTGAATATAATCATTATGAACTCATAATGTCCAAACCTCATTAGAAAGGGAGTTTAGGGAATATCTTTATTCCTCACCATTAATTGGTGATATCATGACCGAAGTTCCACCATATATCAATAACTGGCACAACAAAGATGATTAAAAAATTCAAATATTCGAGGTAGGGGATACTTGTTATTTATATTTATTTTATTGATCTCATGAGAATCAATGTAAAGGCTCATTGAACCATCATTCTTCTTGATGAAAAGGACTAACGCACCCCATGGTGAAGCATAAGGGCCTATAAAACCCTTCATTGGATTCTCTTATTACTACTTATTTATATCATTGAGATCAATAGTGTCCATTTCATAAGGTTTCTTTGATATGTGTAGGGATCCTAAATAATTTCAATTGATAACTCAACCTCACGATGTGGATGAAGACTAGGAAATTCTTCAGGGAATACATCAGTGTAATCATTCATGATGGACATATCTTCGAGAAGCATCATCTCTTTTCTCTATATCATTTAAGCTAGAAATTCTTTTTTTAAGGCAGTAATATCAACACCTGAGGCAATGATTCTAAAATAGATTTATATTCCCCCATAAACATGTAAAAAAATTGGAGGATTCCTCAGTATGTGAAGAGTTATATAACATTCTCTATAGTTTATGTTGGATTTGTATAAAGAAAACCAATCCATTTCTAATATCACATTGAACTCCACTAAATAGTGTATGAAAATAACTGTTGGGAGGTTCAATCCACAAACATTTACTGGGGAATAGTTATAAACCTTGGACGCAATAATTTTTCCATTCGTTGTTCTCATAGGTAGCTTATCCTCTAAATTTTTAGGTTGGGTTTTAATAGTTGTACTAATCTTTCATGATATGAAAGAATTCATATAACTAGAATCAAATAGAAAGTTTGATATTATTGAATGAATAACTAGCTTAACAATCACCACATCATTGTCTGGCTCCACCTCAGCTATAGTGATATCATAAGACCTTCCTTCTTTCCTTGGAGGTCGTTTTTGATTTCCTCTGATAACCCTTGTCTTAGGGAAATTGTTCACTTAATTTCCATGCTCCTTGTAGTTGCAACACTACACTATATGGTGAGTGTTGATATGAACATTCCTTTCATCATCTACATTAGTGGAAATCTTCACATCCCTTCAGTAGTTCTTTCCTAGAAACCGCATCTTTCTATATTTGAAGCAATTCATAGTTCGCTTTCGAAATTTCCCTATATATTTCTTCCCACAATTTTGACACATAAGATGTTCGATCATCTTTCTATCATGGGATATATTTTCTGAACCCCCATATTAGACAGCATATTACACTCTTTTTCACTGGGCCCATGAGACCCCTAAGAGTCTCCATTTTCTATTTCAACCTTGGGGGTATAATAGAAAATCTCCTCATAACTTTTTATTTCTCTAATCTCCAATGCTTTTCATGGACTCTGATTTAGTATAGTAATAAAGATATTCACATTGATTTTAGTGTTCCAAACAATTCTCGAGGAATATCATTCAAGCCTTGAGATGTTTTCTTCATATCCCCTGATGAAATAATCTTCCGTCTACATGAGTCTCATGATCTCTCTATCTATAATGAGGTGGGGGGTTCGAATAAAATATTATTTGAAAAAAACATGAATTCATCCCAATCCATGGAATCAATTTCTTCTTGGGACTTCTTATACTTGATCAGTGTCTACCACAATTCAGGTTCCCCATCACATTGATATTTGACATGTGTTCTTCTATTTCCTTCCATTAACTATAAAAAAACGTACAATTAAGGGGCTAAAATACTTATCTAATAATGATAAAAAACTATATTTGTAATAGAAAAGGATAAAACCATAAAAGAAAAGTATATTTGTTTCTGACTCTTTTTTCTGGGAATACATCCGTCTGTGAGTACGCATTGGCTTTTTCCCCACATTCCATGTTTCCAATGGTGGGCAGCATCTGTCTATTATTCTAGGAAATCATCTCATTGATAGAAATAGTTTTATGGTATGTTATTTTCCCTTTTTGTGGATTTCTCCTCGAAACTCATCACCTGGTCTGGGACTCCCTTAATGATTAAAATGTTGTTCAAGAAACTCTTCACATGTTCTATATCTTCAAGGAAACCAGTTGATTACATTGCTTCTATCAGAACATAAGGGGTCACGATAGGGTATAAACCTTGTATTTGGGGAGTAGAGACGTTGACATCACTGGTGTGTCTGGATGTTGAAGCCCTGATGTATCTGGAGTTCTTCCCATTATGATAGGGATTCTTGAGGGCATAGAAACCCAAGTCATTCCATGTACAATGAAGGGAATTATATTCCATAGGCATGTCTCTAAGGTTTTCCACATCTTCCCCTGTGAAAATAGGGTATTCCATGGGGTTAACATCTATAGGACATGTATCAGAATAATCATAACACTTATAGCAGTGGATTGCATGGGTTCATCCCTATATGGTATAACATGATGGGTTTACTAGATGAGTGGTTCAGAACATCTAATTATGAAGGATCAGAGGATGCTTGGGTACCTATAATGGGGATCCCAGGGCTTACCATTGGCTAGGATTGGACCTCAGGGTTTTTCCCTATGTACCCTGTGTTGGATATAAACCCACATATTTTGAAGGGGTGATTAACTGGGGAATAGACAAAGGATAACGACATAAGAACATGTATGGGGTTATGCATGGTTAGCAACCCATCACAAGAGGGACAATATTGGTTAGATGGTTATGCACTATGTGGGGCTTATGTGTGGTCATCTAACCAAATGGATGGAATGATCCCACAGAGACATGGAGGCCTGGGTATTAACTAGGGTTTATATGGATCTAATGTCAATGGATTGAGTTTGTGGGGATGGAACAGACCTGAAGATGATGGTGATGTTTGGCTTGAACCTAGAAGCGGATTCTAACATATTTCAATTTAAGGGAATCAAACTCTACATAGTTCGGTGGGGGAGATGAGTCACTTCAGGAGGTGAAACATGGGAAGGAACTCATGGATGGGACCTAGAGGAAGTAATACCTCTTTGTTGGATCATTACCATTTAAAAACTCAACGTCTTATGGGAGGGAACGGGATGGTATATGAGTGATTGGCATGAAACTCATGGAGGATTCCTACATATCCTCATGATAGGGAATAAAATTCTATGTATTTTCAGATCCGAGATTAAAATTTAATTGTATATAAAGCATAACTAACTGATGATGTGCTAGGGGTTACACATTGTTAGCAGCCCAAAGGTTGCTTTGACACCACAAAGGGGAGGAAAATGGATGTGGGTCCTATTAAATGGGACACCAATGTTTACCAGTGTTTGGAGTTGAACCTCAGGGAGGCTTCCTATGTACCCTTCCTAGTAGACATGGATTAAAACCCCCCGAATGTTAACCATTGTTTGGGGTTGAACCTCATGGAGGCTTCCTACGTACCATGTCCAAGATACAAGGATAAAAACAAATGGAGTTTGAATGCATACAGTTTAACGTCATACTGGATGATAAGGGAATAGAGTTTTATGTCATACAATATTAGGGGGGATAGACATGATGTGGTCAGGACCAATGGATGATAGGCTTGAACCATAGAAAGGCTTCCTAGGTACCTTTCCAAGAAAGAGTATAGATTAATTTCCATGTAGTTCAGTTGGATGGGGAGTGGATATTACACGCCAAAGGGGGCCCAAGGAAGATTCCATGTTCAGTACTTACACTAACCCATGTGAGCCATGATCATTGTGAGAAACAAGAGGTAGCAAGGACCTAATAATCATTTCATGAAAGGTGAGTATGCAATGAATAGATCATGGCTTACACGTGGTTAGTATCCCAAAGATGAAACATGGGATTACTCTTTGTTTGTGGCCTAAGATGATAGATATTGGGACATACTCAAGGATGGAGGCTCGATTGCGATAGAGTCCATAAGGGAGAGGGATGTGGTATTGAAGGTCCATATGTCTATATATTCTCTTTTCATTGTGCAAAGAAGAATAGATAAGGTGAACGGATAATACCTACAAGAATAAAGGTCATGGGATTACACCAAGGTGGTTTCCCTCCCCCATAGACAGATGTGATTCCATTCGAGGGGGATCTATTTCATGCGAGGAAGATCTCACCCCAAAGAGACTAATGAAAATGGAAAATGTCTGAGGCGGGGCACCTCATTTATATTTAACGGTGAAAGGCTATAGTTTAACGTTATCTACTAGGGTCGAAGGTGCTTGGAAGTTTAAATTCCTATAGCTTGGACATTGAGGATTCTCTCCCCACCCCTGTGACATTCATAAATGCAGTTATTTAACCCTTGATTAAGGGAAGGCACGAATAATTCTATGTAGATATAGGTTTTTGGAGTGTTCTATTGAGCGTCTCATGTTAGAGTGTCTATGCGAAGATGAAATAAGTGTTAGAATACATATAAAAAAAGCATGATGGTACACAATTAAATACAAAGCACTACCCAAGGGACCTTGAAATATCATTGCACAAACATGGAAGGTCATACAAGAGAAGGGTTTGTGAAGAAAAGGGGTTCACAAGAAGAGTCCTTACGAAGCTCTGATGCTCCACAAAGTGGAGAGACTCCACGAAGGGGTATGAATCATGAAGTGGAGTCGTCTATCTGAGATAATTATTATATATGTCTATAAAGAGTGTTTCAAGATGTGCATGTTCTTTTTCAAAGTAGGATTTTGCAGAGCATGGGTGCCTTATAAAGCGTGACATTGTGATGAAATGTACTTCTCGAAGCATTTTGATCCTACCTTAGAAAGGGTTTCATATGTTAAAGGATTCTACTTAGTGAAGCATGAGTTATTTGAGAAGACATGAGTTACCATAGTGATTTACTTATTTTGTGATGGCCCATAGTCATTGTGAAGGGAATCCCTACGTGAATAGGGGTTCAATACGAGCCAAGGTAAAGGTATTATGTAGTTCTCAAATATCATGAAGAGCTCATTTTTCACAATGATTCGTAGAGCAGAGGGTTCTTTGTGATTTAAAAGTTGATAAGGTAACCAGTCTGGATATCCATAGTTTGGGCCTTGGGGAAGCCTAGTATTTATAAGTAAGAGGTGGCGTGAAGCTAAAGGGTCTGGTCATGTAGAAATTGGACCTCGAAATTAGAGGAAGATCCTGTAAGTTCCTCAGACTCATGGAGATCTCCATAAGCCACTTCACAACACTCGTAGAGGGTTCTATCTAGAATATCATAGTCATGGAGTATTTCATTCATTTCTCTGCGGCTTACACATAACTCTCTCTCAAGTGTGTCGTAGTCGTAATGTCTTCTGTCAGCTACTCTATAATGTCCACAAGGGAGGATTTTTCTCTACTTCGTGCCAATTGATGAGCCAGAGGGGATTTGTGTAGAGACCCAAAGCTTGACGTATGTGGACATTACATTACTTTTTCGGAATACATAATACATAACAAGAACCAACACTCAAGTATAGTAATAGTTTAGTGTCTTTGGAAACTCGGAACCCAATCTTCTAATCATGGTGAAAGATCATCAACATCTCCCATAAGGATCTTCTAATTATTTTTTTCTTACTTAAAACCTGTCTTCAAATTCTGGGGAAAAGAAAACATATAAAAGGGTGAGCTCAAATGCTTAGTAACTGTACGCATGGAGAAAATAAAACAAATCATATACATTTGAACTTAAATACATGAACATAATGTTTAAACATCAAGATCTTGAGAAATGACATAAAACATGGAAGTACGTCAGGCCTAGATCATAAAGAAACAATAATCCTAATGAAATAGAATGAGAATAAAACATGTAATTTTGTAAACCATTAATCACATTTTATTATTTCCATAGTAGCCAAGGCATTTCTACCAAGACCATGTTAGTGGACAAAGTCCCTTTCTGAATCGAGTTCACTCCTTGTTTCAGTCCTGTAACACTGAACCAGATTAACTTACCATTCCATCCATGTCTATCTCATGAGATATAAATCTTTACCCAATGCATTAGAGGGGGATATAGGTCCCACCTATCTCATAATGAAATCATTCTTACTTGTGCCACAACATAAACAATAATCATTCATCATAACCCAAATGAATAAAAATTGGTTTCATAAACATCATCCCATCATAAAAATATTCATATAAAACAAATGGATATAGTTTCATCATAAGAGAAGTGAGAAAATGTAAATCATAGAGATATTATATTTGAAACATACACATATTAAATAATGTCATCTTAGATGCAGAATGGTTTTGATAAAACACATGAAAATAATTCATGTGGAAAATATCCTTTCTTCATAAATATAATTTTCTTTTCACAAAATGCCATTCAATTTTAAAATAAAAGGATTTTGTTGACAATATTCACAAAATCATGTAGAGTAAGATTCATGAAAATAAGGCGTTACGTAAAAATCCGTTCATGCCATATAAGTTAAAAAAACATTCTTCTCATACTTTTTCCGTAAAAGTCAAAACGTGCCTCGTATGGTAAAAAAAGACAGATTCCATCCATAACAAAAAGTAAAAGTCAAAGAAGGGTAAAAATGAATTTAGACATACATGGAAGAATATTAAACACTTTATGAAAAATATTTTATGGACATGGATGAAAAATATAACCCCAGTAAATACTTACGAATAACAATCTCGACTAAGATTGAGATTGGAATAGTTATCCCTTACCTTAGATACGATATGCTTCGTACGTATCTGAACCTTGAGTATAATGATTTAAATAATTTCATAGACTAATTACAGATTCATATTCATTGTTATGATATCATATATGGTTAACTTATGACTTTATATTACCCGTTCTTTTGTAAATTCCATGATAAAGCAACGTTTTAGGTAAAATCATTTTATTAATCATATGTGTTTGGACATGTTTTTCTTGATATTATTATAACTTATATCATGATTTAATTACATCCAGAATGTAAATAATGATTTATATATCATATATATATATATAAATTATAGATAAATTAAATGAAATACACCGTTCATGGAGACGGTAGGCCGTACGTACGCATGAACGATGTTTTTCGTTTCCTTATTGAATTGAACGGAATTAAGTAGATGACATATACACACACACACACACACACACACATATATATATATATATATATAAACCCAGTAGAATTATTATTTCATATGTTTCATGATTACTTATTATATATACTTTATAATAATTCTTGAATTGTTAACATGGAAAATAAATCTCATCACGTCGTGGAGACGGTAATCCGTACGTATGCACAAGCGGTGATATCATTCCCATATTTATTGAATGGTATTATAGTGGATGATATAATATATTAGAATTATTATGTTGTTATTATAAAAATATATAGTTATTCTTTACACCATTAAACCCATCCAAGTAAGGTGGTGGTGGAAAAACTTATTACACCACGGCGTGGAGACAGTATTCCGTACGTACGCACGCGTGGTGATTTTGTTTTCTGTAGGATGGATATATGGTGAAAAAAGGTTGTTTAATATTTAAAAAAAACATATCAGTATATAAATAATACTTATTTTATTAATTTATAATGAAATAACTAAATTAGAGTAAGTAGAAGCAGAAAGAAACTAGAAAGAGTCAGTAGAAGAGATTACCTCTTCCTCGACGCACCTCCTTTAAACTACTTCTTAGAGCACTAGAGATGGTCTTTTGAGAAGAACGAAACCTATGTGATATAACTAAATAGGATTATAAGAGTAATTGGAAGGGTTTTTCGGAGCATCAAGGCTCAAAATGGTGTGAAGAGAAGAGGAAAGGGGTGCCCTTCTTAAAAGGGAGGAGAGGGGCACCTTTGAAAAAACATAAAGTATTATTTTATAATAAAGTAATATTTGGTTAATAATAGCTCCAAATTGATTTATTTAGAAGATAAAGTGGGTATGGGTCGAAATCCTCCCAACCAATAGGATTTAGACAAGTTTAGGTTACTATTTTATCCTTATCTTATAGATTTAACTCTAAGTTAAATAATTTAACTTTTACAGTGTCTTCTTGTTTTCTTACACTATATGGTTAATAAACATACTATAACAAGACAAAAGAACCCCAAGTGGTTAATTAATAATATATATAACATTATCTAAGTCATTTGTCCGAAAATTAGATTTTTAGGAATAAATTAACAATTAATAATATAATATTTGTTTTAAAAACCATTTCATGTCAATTTTGACACTATTTGGTAATTGTTATTTGTAAAAATTATAACAGCATGATTAGATCGAAAAAAGTTAATTAAATAAATAATAACATGTCATATTAACCTAAAAATATGTTTAATTAGACAAAGTCTCAAATTACATTTATTTAGATATTTATAATATCAACTATGTTAATATTTCATTAAAAAGGCAATTACTGCATCATCATTGTGTCACAAATAAATTAAATTATTTAACGTATAAAAATTACAAATAAAATACCATTATGTAGGAAATATTTTTATCTTTCTAATGAATATTTATAGTCAAATTTATCTTATTTATAGCCTTATACTAAAGATGTTTTATTTATTAAACTTTTATTTTAACTATTTTAACTCTTCTTGAAATAAAATAATAATAATTGTCCTAATCTAATCCAAGTGAACCTAAAGGGTAATATTTTATTCCTAAGGTTGTTTTTGGTCAAATTAAACTTATCCAATAGAATTATTACATTTTTTAGGGTGATAATAATATCATTTTTATCCTTAATTTCTCTATTTACTTTTAACCGTGGTAAATAAAAGTAAAAAGTTACTATTCATAAAAAATTATTTTTATTTTATTGAACCAAATTTTACTCCGTGATATTAACAGTGTCTCTCGAATTTCTAAAATTCAACTCATAGAAGCAGTAAAATTATGTTTTATGTAAATTTTCAAACTCTCCTATAAGGTGGGTAAAAGACGGTGAAAAGTTCAATAAAATTTTTATATATCTAAAATTATTATAAAATTACTCCAATGAATTATATTGAAAATATATAGGTATTATGTATCAATTTTGACCTAAAATAAATTTAAATAAAATTAATAAATATTTAATTAAAAAGTCATTTTTTAAATACTACCTTTGTGTTTTCACTATTCATCAAAAATTGAAAGTTTTCAAAAAAATACAAAAAATTCATCCTAGAATAAATTTGATATTCCGAATCAAAAAATGAATCCCATTTTGAAAAATAGAATTTATAAAATTTCAAAAAGTGGGTATTACTATTCATAACGGCTAGTTCATAATAATATTATAATAATATCTCGTTTAGTGAAACATGGTATTACGTACTACACACACTATCAAAGAAGGTCTTGATTGCGTGTAATTCAAGCCATGTCAGGGCTGAGTGTAGTGAATGCTCCGTTTGGTGTTGTGTATAACATAATCAAAACTTGTTAAACAAAATCTATACTTAATGTTGCATAAAATAATTTCCACAAAATGAACTTGAAATTGTGTGTAACATGAGCCAAGAATAGTGTTGCATATACTGCAAACTAATACGGTGTTGCGTATAGTACAAGATAATCCTTGTGTAGTGTATAATAGAAGACATCAAAGAAATTAAAAATAATATATCTCATAAAATATCAGGTTGTTACATTCTACCCCCGTTAAAAAGAATTTCACCCACCAAATTTTTCGGGGTTATAAATCGTCTACTACAAGAAAGTTTCATTCATAGAAACCCACATAGTGAAAAAGAATACTAAATCTTCATTTTAAAAAGGAATGTTAGAAAAAAATGGATACCCAATGTAACTCATCACTTGGGTTCCCACATAGGAGAATATAAGTGAAAATATGGACGTGGAAGAGAAATCTAACCATCATGTTCTGATAGAGAGTGGTAGAGAACATGGCTATGAAAATGCCAGAAATCGCAAAGCCGTAAATTTTTGTTGATCTAAGGTACCATCTGATTCATCGGATATAAGGGAACTAGGATAACATTTTTGGTTTTCAAGATCAGTTCCCTAATGTTGAAGAAATTTGAATTAGAATCAATACTTTCTTGATTTTGGTACAATATCCCCGTTGGTAGTTCCTTGAACAATTTACACTTCATCTCTTAAAGAAATGAAGTTTAATTTGTCATTCTTGAAGTGTTAGCAGATCATGTGATAGAATGACGGGTCATTCCATCTGTCTCAAACAAAAGGTTATGAAAAGTTATCAAATATACATAAGTCCACCTATAGTGAGATTAATCATATATGGTTCCTAAAATGGACATATACTTCATATATCATACTTCTTAATATAATAAAACTAGTTTCTACTAACCAGGGACCTCATGTAGGACAGTGGTAGGTGATAAAGGAATCTCACACTTCGGTTGTGGGTTCGATTCTCACAGCCTTGTCCGACGTGACGGGTTGCCGCCCGTCCTTCATGTTGTCCTTTTTCTAAAACTACATTATTATAACATTCCATCAATAATATCAAAAAAGTTCTAGCCTTAAACAATTATAACTTATGCCCAACATAGTCCATTCAAATCTTTAGGCTTATCCAAAATACTCTTGTCCGAGCTCATAGTGTAAAGAAAACAATTTCAAGAAATGTCATCTGTCAAGAATGTGAATACCATCATTTATCCCCCATATATCTTATGATATATAATGTCGTTCAAATTAAAAATATGTAAATAACTTATTCGTGTATTCTCTTGAAAAATGAATACCCATTGAACCTTAATTAAAACATTAATGTTGTCAAGAGTTAACTCTTTCCACATACCAAAAGCCCAAAATTTCTATATACTCAATCCATGATATCAGTCATGAGCTCATTTCATTTTCTCTTTATCCCTTCATTATGCGCATATCATCATTTTTACAAAAATATTTCAATCACTTTTCTTAGTTACCGGTACAGTATAATTATTGAAAACCAATACATAGATATTCCAAAATTCCACAATACCATAAATGATATTCCATGATACTGTTTTGAAATCCCATTACATAAACTCTTAATCATTACACAACATCATTGTCATACTCAACATCACAAATAGTGATCGCATGTGACTTCACTTTATCCATTTCCTTAAGAGGTTTCTCACGTTGATCATCATTAACCCTTGGATTAGGGCATTGATTAACATAATGCCCCATTTCCTTGCACTTGAAGCATTGAAGTGTTGGTCATGCGTTCTCTACAGTGTTTTTTTATTCACATCATTAGAAACCATTTTTCCATTACTTCGACACTCAGCTACTCGATGACCTTCTTTTCTACACTGAAAACATTTTATAGTCCTTTTATGACAATCTCCACCATGCTTCTTTCCACACTTTGAGCATAAAGAAACATCCATCTACTTTTCACCATTATTCTGAGATTTCTCCTTAAACTCCATCTTTCATTTCTTTTAAAAACCATGATATGGATATGTTACACCAACTTCCAGTTATACATTGAGAGCACAATGCACAATTTCTTCATAGCTACTGAAGTCTCTTATAGCTAATGCCCTTCGAAAACATGGTTTTAACCCACTGAATTTTCGATCAACTTTACTTTCAGGTTGGATAATAATGACAGATGCATACCTTGAAACTCTTGTAATCTTCTCTTCATATAACCAACAGATTCATCATCCTTCTTCTTAAGCTCAAGGAACTCCTTTTCCATCTTTCTTCGAAGAATACGAGGGAAGTACTTACTGAAAAACAAGTTCTTGAACTCATCCCATTCTATGGATTCAATTTCATCTTGGGGCCTTGTATTCTTAATTAGAGTCCACCATTGATCTGCTTCACCTTCTAAATAGTTAATAGCCAGAAATAATTTTTCATGTTCCGGATAGAAAAGAATGGAAAATATCTTTTCAATGGTACTGATGAATTGTTCATCAACAAGTGGATCAAAAGACCCACTGAAAGAATGTGGACGTTGCCTCATGAAGGACTCAATAGAATATTGTTCCCTTCTCTGCTCATTTGTAAGTCCAGAATGATTCATAGCTTGTGTAAGTATAGAAATAATATTTTTCACTCCATCTCCCATGAAATTGGTTTGTTCAAGATGAAAATCATTGAATTGTACATTACATTGATCAACACGGTTCTTTCGGGTTCCATCCATCGTCTAAAACCCAAAAAGAATACTGTGAAAGGAAAAAATCATGCAAGGGAAAACAACATAATAAAGGGGGAGTAACATCAATATCTAACACTATAGTTTTAACAATAAGATCATTACTTTAATTCTAGGACTATAACATATACTTATACTTAACCTTAGGTACATCCATAGACATACCTTAGAAATATCTCTAGGGATCTCACTAAAGTTTTCGCATCCTAGTTTCCAAATGTTAACTAAAACTTTCCTCTGATACGAACTATAGAGGTCTGGAATTACTTCTAGTGGACTATAATTGATACATATCAGGGCACTCCATGGGCAGCTACACCCCCTGGGTGGTACACACCACCATCCCTAGTGGCATCCAATCCTCATGAAGCCCTTGGGAGGAGAGGCATGCTTTGTCCAATGATCACATGTGAGAGTTCCCAAGGATCAGATTCATTCCTACCTCTTCTGCATATGTTACCAACAATAGAGACCCAAATATTGACATAAATGGACATTAAATTAATTTTGAGGAATACTTAATACATAACAAGAACCAACACTCAAGGACTGTAATAGTTTAGTGTCTTTGGAAACTCGGAACACAATCTTCTAGTTGTGGGGAATGATCTTAAACATCTCCCATAAAGATCTTCCCCTTTTTTTCTTACCTAAAAACTTTTTTAAAATCATGGGGAAAGTAAAACATATAAAATGTTGATCTAAAATGCTCAGTAAGGGTATGCATGGAGAAAATAAAACAAATCATATACATTTGAACTTAAATACATGAACATAATGTTTAAACATCAAGATCTTGAGCAATGACATAAAACATGGTAGCATGTAAGGCATAAATCATAAAGAAACATTAATCCTGAAAAAATAGAAAGAGAATAAAACATGTAATTATGGAAACCATTAAGCAAATGTTATGATTTCCACAGTATCTAAGGAATTGTTGTCAATACCATCTTAGTGGACAAAGTCCCTTTCTGAATCGAGTTCAATCCACGTTTCAGTACTGTAACACTGAACCAGATTAACTAACCATTCCATACATGTCTATATCAGGAGATATAAATCTTTACCCAATTCATTAGAGGGAGATATAGGTCCCACCCATCTCATAATGAAATCATTCTTAATTGTGCCACAACATAAACATAAATCATTCATCATAACCCAAAGAATAAAAATGGGTTTCATAAACATCATCCCATCATAACATAATCCATATAAAACAAATGGATATCATTTCATCATAAGAAAATTGAAACCATGTAAATCATAGAGATATTATACTTGAAACATACACATATGAAATAATGTCATCTTAGATGGAAAATGGTTTTGATAAAACACTAGAAAAGAATTCTTGAGGAAAATATACTTTCTTCTTAAAAATCATTTTCCTTTCACAAAATGCAATACAATTTTAAGAGAAAACGATTTTGTTAAAAATATTCATGAAATATTGTAGAGTAAGCTTCATGAAAATAAGGCTTTATTAAACCATAAAAATCCGTTCATGCCATATATGTTTAAAAAACATTCTTCTCGTACTTTTTCCAGAAAAGTCAAAAAGTACCTCGTATGGTAGACAAAAAAAAGATTCCATCCATAACACAAAGTAAAAGTCAAAGAAGGGTAAAAATGACTTTATAAATACATGGAAGAATATTAAAAACATTATGAAATACATTTTTTGGACGTGGATGAAAAATATAACCCCAGTAAATACTTACGAATTACAATATCAGATAAGAAGAAGATTGGAATAGTTATCCCTTACCTTAGGTCCGATATGCTTTGTACGTATCCGAACCTCCTGTATAATGATTTAAATAATGTCATTGACTTATTACAGAATCATATTAATTGTTATGATATCATATATGGTTCACTTATGACTTTATATTACTCGTTCTTTTGTAAATTACATGTTAAAGCAACGTTTTGGGTAAAATCGTTTTATTTATCGTACGTGTTTGGACTTGTTATTATTGATATTATTATTACTTATATCATGATTTAATTACATCCAGAATGTGAATAATGATTTATATTTCATTTATATTAAATATATATATAAAATATAGATAAATGAAATTAAATTCACATTTCATGGGGACGATAGGCCGTACGTACACATGAATGATGTTTTTCGTTTCCTTATTGAATTGAATGGAATTAAGTAGATGACATACATATATATATATATATATACATAAATACAGTAGCATTATTATGTCATATATTTCATGATTAATTATTATATATACTTTATAATCATTCATTAATTGTGTACATGGAAAAGAAATCTCATCGCGTCGTGGAGATGGCAATCCGTACGTATGCACGAGCGGTGATATCATTCCCATATTTATTGAATGGTATTAGATTGAATGATATAATATATTAGAATCTGTATGATGTTATAATAATCGTATATAGTTTTTCTTTACACCATTATACCCATCCAAGTAAGGTGGTGGTGGAAAAACTGATTACACCATGGCGTGGAGACGGTATTAAGTACGTACGTACGCGCGGTGATTTCGTTTTCCGTAGGATAGATAGAAGGTGAAAACGGGTTGTTTAATATTTATAATAACATATCAGTATATAAATAAGACTTATTTTATTACATTATAATGAAACAACTAAAGAATAGTAAGTATAAGAAGAAAAAAACTTGAAAGGGTCGGTAGAAGAGATTACCTCTTCCTCGACGCACCTCCTTTAAACTTCTTCTTAGGGAACTAGAGTTGGTATTTTGAGAAGACAAGAACCTCTGTGATATAACTAGAGAGGTTGAGAAGAGTAATTGGTAGGGGTTTTCCGAGATTCACGGATCAGAAGGGTGTTAATAGAAGATTTAAGGGGTTCCCTTTTTATAAGGGAGGAGAGGGGCACCTTTGAAAAAACATAAAATATTATTTTATAATAAAGTCATATTCGGTTTATAATAGCTCGAAATTGATTTATTTAAAAGATAAAGAGGGGATGGGTCTAAAACCTTTCAACCAATAAGATTTAGACATGTTTAGGTTACTATTTTTACCTTATCATATAGATTTAACTCTAAGTTAAATAACTTAACTTTTACCATGTCTTCTTGTTTTCTTACACTATATGGTTAATAAACCTACTATAACAAGACAAAAGAACCCCAAGTGGTTAATTATTAGTATATATAACATTATATAAGTCATTTGGCCGATATTTAGAGTTTTTGGAATAAAATAACAATTAATAATATAATATTTGTTTTACAAACTATTTTATTTCAATTCTGACACTATTTGGTAATTGATTTTTGTGAAATTTATAACAGAATTATTAGTTCTAAGAAAGTAAATTAAATCAATACTAACATGTAATATTAACCTAAAAATTAGTTTAATTTATAAAAAATTTCAATTTACATTTATTTAGGTATTTATAATATCAATTTTGTTAATATTTCATTAATAATGTAATTACTGCATCATCATTGTGTCATAAATAAATTAAATTATTTAATGTCTAAAAATTATAAATAAAATATCATTATGTAGGAAATATTTTTATCATTATA
Organism: Viscum album; assembly: GCA_963277665.1. Classification (NCBI taxonomy): domain Eukaryota; kingdom Viridiplantae; phylum Streptophyta; class Magnoliopsida; order Santalales; family Viscaceae; genus Viscum; species Viscum album. The sequence continues at coordinate 2,083,756,515 of OY728136.1, read as the reverse complement.
ATTAATGTTTATAGTCCAATTTATCTTATGTATATCCCTATATTAAAATGTTTTAGTTATTCAACATTGATTTTAACTATTTTATCTTCTCTTTAAATAAAATAATAATAAGTGTCCTAATCTAATCCAAGTGAACCTAAAGGGTAATATTTTAGTCCTTATGTTGTTTTTGGTCGAATTACACTAATCAAATATAATTAGTACATGTGTTAGTGTAATAATAATATCATTTTTACCCTTAATTACCCTATTTACTTTTAACCGTCGTAAATAAAAGTAAAAAGTTACTATTCAACAAAAATTATTTTTATCTTATTGATCCACATTTTACTCCTTTATATTAACCATGTCTCTCAGATTTTCAAAATTCCACTCACAAAAGTGGTAAAATTATTTTTTATGTAAAATTTCAAACTCTCCTAGGAGGTGGGTAAAAGACGGTGAAAAGTTCAATAAATTTTTTCTATATCTAAAATTATTATAAAAGCACTCCAATGAATTACTTTGAACTTATATATGTATTTTGTATCAATTTTTACCTAATATAAATTTAAATAAAATAAATAATTATTTAAATAAAAAGTTGGTTTTTAAATAGTAGCCCAGTGTTTTCACTATTCATCAAAAATTGAAAGTTTTCAGAAAAATACCAAAAATTCACCCTAGGATAATTTTGATATTCAGAATCCAAAAATGAATTCCATTTTGAAAAATAAAATTTATAAAATTTCAAATAGTGGGTATTAATTTTCAAAACTGCTAGTTCATAATAATATTATAATAATATATTGTTTAGTGAAACTTGGTATTGCGTACTACACATGCTATCGAAGAAAGTCTTGATTGCGTGTAATTCAAGCCTAGTTAGGGCTGTGTGTAGTGAAAGATCCGTTTGGTGTTTCATATAACATAATCAAAACTTATTAAACAAAATCTATACTTAATGTTGCGTAAAATATTTTCTACAAAACTAACTTCAAATTGTATGTAACATGAGCCAAGAATAGTGTTGTGTATACTGTGAGATAATACAGCGTTGCGTATAGTACAAGTTAATCCTTGGGTAGTGTATAATAGAGTACATCAAAGAATTTGAAAGTAATATATCTCGTAAAATCTCGGAGTGTTACACATTGTGAGGCTACTCTATGATGATACTTTGAGAGGCATGTTTCCATAGAATTTTTGTGGTGTTTGTTTGGCCAAGGGAAAACTTTTGGCACCAGCAAATTCCCCCTCTCACGATGGGAGCCACGGAGAAATGAGGGTTGTATTTTGAGGGTACTTCTTCAAAATATTGGTATATTGAGAAGTATGAATGTGAAGTATGGGTGAAAATCATCATTCGAGCATGTCATGGAGCACGCGACATGCCATGAATCTCGGTGGTCATCGACTATAAATATATGGTGATGAAAACTAGTTTTTACTCATTTTATCTTGAATTTCGGTGCATTGACTCTCGATTCGTGAAGCTCTCTGCACTCCACAATCTTGTATTGTGAATCCAGAGTTCGTGGACCTGTGTTTCGCAATGCTACTTAGTGAGCCGGTGCACCACAATCCCAGGCTACTTTGCCCTGTGTTTTGGGTCTTTGACATCGTAACCACACACTTCGCAACCCATGCTTTGTGATAGGGCTCTGCGACTGTGCTCCATGACTGAGCTCTATGACCAAGATTTGAGAACATCAAATAAAGAATCTCTGAAGTCTTAATCAAAAGGAAAGTCCAACTCGAAATTTTTCCAAGAGGTCCTCATAGTAGCTTCCTGAAGGGAGAGAATTATAGATAACTTATGGATTGGTGAATATGTGGACATCCACTCAGATCATGAATCCAAGAAGGCATTTCTCATAGATGGCCATAATAACTATCCTCTATGAAAGAGACTACTATTTTACGACATCATTCTGAGTGAAGTGGTTTTTATCCCACAGGGTGTTAGGGATGAACCAACCAACTGGTTCCGGAAAACCCCATTCCAGTATTAGTGGTTTAGGGACACTGATGTACATATGTGTCCTGATCATATATCTATCACTTCCACCTACTTATACAACCAAACTCATAATGTTGACGGGATGGAGCTACATGATGATGTGTCCCCTCCAAAATATCACACTATCCTAATAGCAGCTCTATGAAATTCAGAAAGGGGTTGGACCGATGAGTGGGACCCATGCTAGGGTGGAAACATAAAAGATGGTTGGTCCTTGGCCAACTAGGTATGTGAAACCTGTGAGAAGATAGGGTAAGAGTTGAGGCGAGTGGAACTATATGAGGTAGGATCGGCTTCCAAATTTCATATCTACCAGCCGAAGAGTGTGATGCTAGAGCTGTTGAGAAGTTGGACACCCAGGACCAACACATTTCATCATCATCATAGGGAAGTTGACATCAATATCTAGGATATCCAAAAGATCTATGGGATTACCATTCTAGGATATAGGTATGACGAACTCCTCCCAACAAAGAATGTGTGGGAAGCCATGGAATAGATTCCATGGATGGAGAAAGACCTGATGGACTTAGTGGGAGGCGATGACAACCAATCAGTGAGAGACATGTACTTCCAGCTATGGTTCAGGTTGTTTCTAATTTTCCCATTCGATAGGATGTTCTCGGTGAGGCCCCCTAGTTACACAAAGGGATCCCAACACATCAAAGAGAACTCATAATGGTGACTCTTGGAAGACATCCAATAGAAGACATGGGGGTTCAGTGTTAGCAGAAGGAAGCAACCAGTGGTTAGGTTGGCTACTCTAATCTTAGTTCTCATATATATTTGGATGCATCCCCTGAGAGATAAAAACATGGGTGAATGAATGTGTATGTTCATCATGGAATCCAAGATAGAAATAAGGAATCAATTCAAACTTAGTATCCTAGTACTTGCATAGCAGTATAAGATGTTGTGGAATATCAACGAGGGTAAGAAGTCATTGTGGGTGTGTGGGACAGTCAATTTCATGTATGTATTGGTGGCAGACAACATGAGGGTATATGAGTACCCAAACCCAATTTAACATCTTGGTTCATGCTTCTGGACCTCCATCAGAAATGTAGTGGGAATATTTCTGGAATAGTAGCTCCCGCTGATGATACTAAAATCATTTGGTATGCGGACAAGTTTTTTTTTCCACTGATTTCCACTACCCATGGGGGATTTCACCGATGATGGTTGAGGTACTGAAGAGCACCAGTCATATCTTTTGTCTTTAAGGGTTAGGGTTTTGGTTGCATGGGTGGACCGAGAGCCCATCTGTGCCTCGTACACCAACACTGATTGTGAGGGAATTTCAGTGCATGAAAATGATGGCTCTGAAGGATTATCTAGCATTGCGTCATGAGGAAAACCCATGAGTAATGGGGAATATGTGGCTCATGTTAACCCAAGTGTATGGGTCAATGAAAAAATGAGATACCTCTAGAAAATGTTGCATATGGTCTAGTGAAAGAATATGCCAAGAACTAGGAGTTGGACTACCTAGGGGAGATGATGATGTAACAAACTAACTGGGTTAATGACGAAGTGTCTCCTCAACCCAAAGGTTGAGGTTAGAGAATGAAGGGTGCATATTATGGTGGCAGCATAGTGGAAGATGTGAGGGATGCACAATCAAGGCCTACACCATGTGGTGAAAAAGTGGTTGCAGCAGACCCATCAGTCATAGCTAAATGAGGTCTATAAGGGGTAGGATACCTAAAGGGTTTCACCAGATTCCCATTCATGCTCTTGGGAAATAGTTGTTCTACATAGACATGCATCTGGATGCTATCTTTTTGAAATAATGGGTCAACTAAGAGGTGAACCAACAATTCCTTATCCCAATCCAGATCTTGGATCATATAAACCAATACTAAATGGACTATTCATACATTGTTAACGTTGATGCTAACATCCTAGATTCTTAGGATGAAGGAGAACTATTTTTCAAAGAGCTGGAGGACTACATACATTCTTTGGGCACTCCACATCCAATGAAGATCCAGGTAAATGTACTAATGGTTCAGAAAGTCCCAACTCAATGGTTGGATATTGAGCTGAGGGAGAACTTACCTGTACCTAAGGATTCAGAGATCTCTTGGGGAGATGAGGCTGATAGGGGAAGTCCATTAAGAATAATTTGATGTTGGGAATTCAGAGTAGGAATATTTCGACAAATTTTTCGAGGTATGTTCCAGAACCATTTTTGCGCCATGATTTTATTTGTGTCACCTGATCCTCTCATCTAACATTTTTTATCTATAGGAGAGCCTTATGGATGAGTTTCCCACCCGCATTCCTAATAGTTTGGGCCTACGATATGTACCCAAGATGATGGTGATTGCAGATTTGAGCATGGTTTTGGCAACCAGGATGACCCTTCTGAAGTCTTTAGGGTTCCCGACCATTAATGGTGGGGGATGCCCCGATATACAATTGATGACGACCCAAAAACAGAAGAATTACTTTGACCTTCATAAGCCTTCACTCCCATAGAGTCCCGACATATTGTCTATTGAACCAAACATTGACATTTTCATCTCTATTATGAAGAGTTCTTCAAATGGCATGGGTTGTACTAGAAAAAATGAAATGGGTTCCTAAAGCACCTCTCTCGAAAGTGGTGATAATTATAGTGGAATTAGATGTCTGGGCTAGGAAGACCATAGTGGCCCATGTTTCAGGTGGAGCCGTTGGTGGGATGGAGCCATGGATTATTGAAGTTGATTTGGATGATGATGATCAGCCCCATGATGCATATCCTATTGATTTTTTCAATGTAAAACCCAACATTATTGACAGGACACAAGTGGAAGACCCTGCCACTGATTTTTTGGAAGTATTCCCAGAGTACGAACCCGTAGACCAAAGTTTCAATACAATACTCATTCTGATGAATTAGGTATCAAGGACATCCACCACCAGTCATGGAAGCTGATCAAGAACATCATTGGGGAGGCCACATAGGAAAAATGGATAGACTAGATGTGTAGGATTCATTCCCGGTTGCAAGAACTATGCGTTAGAGGAATGGATTCCTAGCTTCCTCATTTTCTCATTATAAACTATATCGAAGAGAAAATATGGGATCATGACTAAGACATAAGTGTGGGATGGAAGTGGTGGAATTATTTCAATATTAGAAGACATTAGAAGGCTATGCATGATGTCCAATAGTTGAGTCCATGGGTGAACAAGGAGTCTTCTTTTCGCGATGTGAAATCCGAAATCATATCGTGATTAAAGTCCCAACTAGTAGAGGATGAGGGAAAAGTATGGTGATATTCAAAAGAGATGGCTACATCCCAAGTTTATGAATATTGGGATGAGATTAAGGCTGATGAACTACTCCCCATCACCATCAAGGAGGAGTGAGTTCCTAATAGGCAACAACAGTTCATGGATGCCACACACCAGAGATTAGCGGAGCTGATACACTCTATTGAAGTGTCCAACCCATCTATGGGAGGTGCCAATCCTTGGTCATTGTAACATCTGTTAACTCAAAAACATACATTCATGATTTGATTTTTTTATGAATGTTTTGTTAATGAGTTCTGTTATTTGTTTTTGTTGGTTTATTTCCATCATATCCATGAAATATATTGTGATCAATCTCTAAGATCACATGGGTCATTCCTGATATGAGAAACAATGGATGACCTCAGAATTATTATATTTGAATACAAGAGTTCCAACCAATATCTGGGTATCCAAGGTACGAAAGACCACTCCGGGTTTCTGGAAAAAAGGAGGGAGAATTGACTGGAGAATTAAATTCTCAGAACAGTCGAATTGCTACTTTCCAAACGTGCGATAGTGCACACGTGATGTAATTCCAAGAGAGATGGAATAAATTTTAATAGAGGGGAGTGGAAAGTGTGAATAATAATACCCAAGATTCAGAACACTATAGGGATGGATTGAAAATAATGGATAAATGTAGACCATGTTTAAAACATGGTATCACTATTGCATTAGCCTGAATGGGGACAACAAATGAGGTTTGAATGCTGACCATTTACGAAACACGAGACCTGACTCGAAATGTCATCCATAGCCTTTTGGAACATTATCCCATGATAGTTGGTGAGACATGGGAAGGGAATCCATATTGTTAGGGGTTACATTTAGACATGAAACATGATGAGGATCTAAATAAAGGGAATGAAAAGTGTGGAGGGAAGAGAGATGGGTAGTTCAAATGGAGTCCAAAACTCCTGAAACTTTGCCACCGTGATGAAGACGAATTTTCTGGAAGCACCGGTCTGATCAGGGATCATACTCATTTCCCAAAATAATCTCTCTAGAGATAACCTATAGTGGCATGTAGTTTTATGTCATGCCAATGAGGATGATAGAGATGCATTTTAACATTGTATGGTGATGATAGAGGAAATGAATGAGTGAAAGGGGGTATGAGGCCATAATGACCAAATTAGGGGGTTTATAGGTTCATGGATGGATCTAGGATCTAGAAATCCATATGTCACTATGTATCCTCATAGGGAAGGAATGAAGAAATACATAGTTCTAAAAGACCCATGCAGTTTAACATCATGTGGTAAAGATGAAAGGGGAAGGGATATATGAAGGGATACATGACGTGGTAACTGTAAACCCAAAGTGAATGAGGAAAAAATGAATTGTACACCACTTACATGCCTCGAACAAAGATCTCAGACCAAGGGTATAAAAATGATTATTTTTGGGTTGGACCTTAGGAAATATACGCAGGTGTTCCTAGGTATCCCTTAAGGATGGGGATTGAGCTGAACATAGTATTCAAAGCTCAGTGTGGTGAAAGTACAACAATGGAAAGGGAAAACCTCTCTAGTAGAGAAGCTAAAGAATACCATAATTATTATGGGGCATCCTGGACTTATCCAGTGTATTATCATAGTTTAAATTCATACATTGACGATGTGGTTACCTAGAAAGGAAAAATGTGGTGCTAATAATATTCCGATTTGATGGGGGACCATGCAGTACATATAAAAACAAGAGACTTAGATCTTTAAAAATAGTGATAAAATTAATGATTTACCCAAATAAACATCTTTAATCCATATAATAACAAATCCACATCATTCTTTGATGATTACATGATGATCTAATGAAATCTTCTTCAAATCATTATATGAAATACCTAAAACTAGATAGATGAACATGATAAGGAAGAATAATAATAGTGGGAGGGGATTACTAAGATCTGAAACACCAAGATATTACCTAATCATAAACCAAGGGGGTCTATGGGGAAAAAGGGGGATAATTTCAGCCATATATCCTCTCTCGAGGGTCTAATTGGGTAAAAAAAGTGGGATAGGGAAACACCAAAATTATAGGGTTGTCCCTAAAAAACAATACAAAAAGACCCATTGGATACCCTGTTATCATTGAATGGGAACCTGATATGAAACCATGCACATAGTGTAATTCTAATAGCAACTTGGTGGAACTCAAAAGTATACTTCTTATTGGCCAAAGCCATCAGGTACCCAAAGGCTTTCGATTAGTTTCCAGAAGATGTAGTTTATCAGTAGACCATTAATTCTTCCAAAAACCCAATCTAAATCCATAAATTCTTGATAAATAATAATAATATTTAATACACATTAACAATATTTTCTAACTCCAATAATTCTAATACACATATGAATTCTTTAATCATCGCTAATCTAAGAAAAAATTCAAATTCACTCTAAAACAGCCAACCCATCAGAATAATATTATTTACAAACTCTCCAATATAATGATTTTTATCCCTATTAAGTTCTTAAAAAATATCCCTAAATCCAACATATTTAATTGAATTTAATACAACTCATTATTCTTTATTTTACACTAAATTTCATTATACTCTACTTCCCACTCATTGAAGTTGGATATTCCACATTTTCTATGGAAACCCCCAAACCAATCATCAAAAAATGAATCTAGACTACAAATTACTCACATGATTCAAATTCCTTACCACCATTTCTAATTATACAAGGATTCACTAGTTAGTACCCCACTATTCTCATCTTCTAGAAACACCTTTCCTCACAATATGACAAGAACAACCCAATCACTAAATCAAAATTCCTTAAGCATTTCAGGTATTATAGATACACTGAAACTCCCACATTCAAGTAAAAATACCAAACATGTCTAGTTTCTATAAATAAAACCTAAACCCATCCAATCAATCATAATACCCCATCATTTGGCATCGACAAACCCTTAGTCGAAGAATCACATAGATAAAAAGTCATGTTCTACTGATTCATCATCCGAAGGATTTGAATCTACCCAAAAACCAAAAATAAATTTTAATTATTATATTTTTCAAGGAACTAGGTGGATTTTTCAATTTAGTACATCAACATTCTAGGTGATTCCAAAGATTCACACCAATCATTTTCACTACACCAAAACCCTTCTAATACAAGGATTATAGTTGATGTGACCGAAATGATTTTCCCCACTATAAGAGTGTCCTTATCAAAATTATATCGTAATAAAACACTTTTTTAATATGGACCTTTCCCCATAGGTTTCCAAAAATAATATCAAAATTCGATAGAAATTCTTTTACATGATCAACACAAAAAACAAAATTCACCACCAACAAAAGAATTACAAAGAACACCACCCTCTTTGTTAAAAAAAACTCCCTTAAAATGAGGTCCAAAACTCGAAATAGTAAATGGTGCACTCCACACTATAATAAATTCCTTAAACATCCTGTACAACATTTATATAGAGAGATCCCACCATTCCTCATATGGTTATACTCACAATACTCACTCGTCCCAAACTTGAGAACCCCTATAAAGGAATACACTGTAATTTAAAATATTATGGTGATTTGGACGATTGTTTTCTAACTAGAATGAGAATCAAAAACTCATATAAAAAATCTCATAAGATGTTCACTAAATCATTAGATTCCAATACCACAAAATTTTTTTATCTCTTCTAACAATAGTAATCCCTATCCATTTCCACTGCATTCTAAATTCTCATTAATTTCACATAATATCATATATAGGATAAATTCAATTCCAATAAAAACATTAAGAAACCCAACACACGGGTGTCTCACCAAGCACATTTGGTCATCCCACCCGAAGGGTGACCAAATACCCAAAACCCACTAAATTTTCATGAATCCTCTCGAAACAGTTATGTAATAGGGGTAACCACTCCTATACCATCATCATTACAACAATCACGATCTACCTGAATCTAGAATATTCATAATGGATCTATTCATGGAGAATTCAAGTACTCCACATACAAAATTTGCGTCACATGTTACCAATAGGAAACTGACCTCACACATCTATATTTTTCAACAAAAATACACACCATCACTCACCCTCCTCCTTCCATGTTAGAGTTAACTCTATAAATAACCCTCTAACAAGTTCATATCCAATCACCCAAGTATTTCTAATTAAAATTAAAATGGTAACACAACTCAATATTACCTAATGAAGAAAATGATTCAAGATTCAATTATTTGAATTTCACTAGACCTATGATCATATTACAAATTAACTATATATTCATCCTATACAATTCAACACATAAATTGAAATCACCCTTGGTGCTTCCTCTCTCTAGAACCAAAGGCAGAACACATTTTATAACACTAAAATACTAATACATGTCGCATACTACATGGGAATCACTCTATAAAAATAAGGAATATAACCATTCTCTTCTCATCCTAGACTCAATTATCTCGTATTAAAACACATTAACCCATATAAAACCAATATGGAATCAAAATTGGATAGGAATATAAATGATCATATGCTCTAAAAAACCATTTTACACCAATAAATTCACATCTCAATATTCCATTGATTCCCACATACCTTTACCTACCATATAAATTATATACAACCCATTTTAGGTAAAACAATGTCTTATCTAGTACATTATTCATGCATACCCCACTAGTATCAAACCATCAACAAAAAATCATCTTCTTAAACTAACCCACAACGGGTTTCCATTCATCAACTACATGTTGGATCATCATAATAATAATAAGATGATATCCCATGATATTGTCCATGAAACATATCATTAGGAAAATTTTGGTTCTACTGAGTAAAATTACACCAACATCTAATATAGTGAAATAATATATAAGTTATTATTGAGACTCTAAACAAAAACCCCACTATTATAACCAATAATAAATCATATAATCGTGCATAAATTTCGTGGGAATCCTATATGTCAATTTGGTTTCATACAGACTTGAATCTATCCACTCTAGGTCAAAATATAAAAAATAACTACCCCACATTATCACCCCATGCTTGAAAAATTATCCTGACTCTAATAATGAAAACCAATAAAAATACTACATAACACAAGTAACGTGGACATCCCATCTGATAAGATTTCATGACTTAGAAACCTAAGATATATGTCATGATCTGAAACATTATTATATCTTGAACCTCATTATATAGATAGTATCAAATAAAATTAAAAAATAAGTTTCTCAAACTATTTTGTAACACCCTATCTAAAATCACCAAAATGACCCTCCACTCATGGATTTCAGAACACCTCAGGGACAATTCCCAATACATTTGACGCTATAATGAAATAATGAGAGTATATCACCAACATTTTAGAGAGAATATTATCAACAACATAGTAATCAATAATAATAAAGAACCAAACATCATACATAACAATTAATTAGAGTACATACATATGGAATTATAGTTAAAACAGTCCATAGAAAAATAAACATCAACACAAGCTATAGAAAATTAAGATGCATTCCATATATTCATTCAACCCAAAAAAAAAACACACCTATCTGTTGTCCTGTACAAAAAAAGGAAAGCAATACACAAATGGATACAATATGAACCCCGAGGATTAGAAAACCCCATCTCCACTATTTTTCAAGATTCCCTAACTTGATCGGCTATATAACCAGTGATCTGACATATGTAAAACATGTGTTCTATACATAGATCGGGGTTCCCTTATAGGTTTTGTGAAAACAATATTAGTATGGTCTCCCCAGGATCCCTAACATACACCCCTATATACAAGTGTATGCACAAAGAACATAAATAAATGAAAAAATATGACATAAAATCATATACGTTAGGTCACCACATGCCAACTATGCCACCATGAAACTTGATCATACCTGGATCAGACATTCTTATAATATCTAGTATCCTCATGTCCCAAACACAACCTATACATTGGATTCTAGGAAAGGATGTCATTATATATCTTAACCTCTACCCTCTCACTCAAGGTAGGGTACCATAGAAAAATTAAACCCCATACTATCAAGTATACACCTCGACCCTATTACTTAGGTTACATTCCTATAATAAACCCTATACTACTACCCTCTCACTCAAGGTATTCCTCATACAAAACAATGGCCTCTACCCTCTCAATTAGGGTGGGTCCTCATACTATGCCTCGATAACCACCATATCACTTAGGTTAAGGCTCCAACTAAACCTTGACATCTTTCATCTCACATAGGGTAGGACTTTTAACAAAAAATAACCTCTACCCTCACACTTATTTTAGGCGTCATAGTAAACCTCACCCTCTTCCCTATGACTTTGGGTAAGTAAGAAATAGAAAATTTTCTTATGAACTATCATGGAAGTAATACATTATATCAAACTAAACCACCACCTTCTCACTCTTGTTGATAATTTATACCCATTCACATAAATTATAACATTTTATTACAAAATATATTATGGTTTAACCACACATTGAAACCCTACTTACTGATATCACCTACCCTAAATGTCACTAGATACTTCTCTAGATCTTATACCTATATTCAGTCAATTCAATAAATAACCTCACCAAATAACTCTGATAGTCACAATCATTTACCAAGTTCTACTATAGTGAAAAGCACTCAAAACACTCTACATAACCACACAAAAATTCCAACATATTCTATAATTCCATAGAAAATATTGGTCCATAACAATGAACCATGGTGACCTCATATCCCATAGGCAAAAACCGAACCACATTTCTCGACCCTCTAGTCATAGTCGACTAAACTATACAACAAATATTTCAGAATATATTTCAATAACCCATTCTTAAGACCCCATAACTACATCCTCAAGGATTGTACACAAGTAAACCACCAAGAGACAAATCTCCTTTCTAGAATATACCAAGCCCTAATGGAATTATAATTCCCAACTCAATCACTATGACCACTATCCACCCTCATTAGGGTGTTTCCAACCATATATGGGATGAACTATCACTCCACCCATCACCCAAGGACCGATGTTTTACATGTCTACCATACCAATCCTAGGGAACAACACCTAGAATATACACAATACATATAATGATTGAGTATCAATCATAGATCCCTTCACCCATTATTGGCATTATCATTCCATGGTGATGTAGTGACCAGAAATTTATAGATCACATAGTACACAATGGAGCATTCACTCGGACCCTAGAAGGATTTATTCCACCTATCTCTCTACTAGGGAACTCTCAGTCCCTTTCCAATTTATCCAAATCCAAATATTTATGTAGGTCTCCAAAATCATGTTTAAATAATATTATGTTAAAGTGGTATAGGGAAAACATACCATAATGATTGAACCAATACCTTTTAGCCCTGCTCTCTAGGCCTCATAAAAACCCACAATAATAATATACAAGATTATGAGCCTATATCTCATACCAAAAACACTAATAAATTAATTATATAATTTTATAATAAATTTACCATTTTAATTCAAAGTGGAATAACACCCAAAAAACTCAATGATACATAATGACAAACAAAAACCATGATAAAAAGTGTGAAAATATCATGGTGTAACCTTGAAAGCTGTATGATAAAAAATATATATCAGAATATACTATAGTATATCATTAAATTTGAATAAAATCGTCAAAATTTATAAAAAAAATACATCAATAAGCTTACCGATATTAAATGGTCCTAAAAAATGGTATTTACCTCTATTTGATGTCATATAGGCATACTATAATTAATTACATCAATTCTAGGATGATTTCAACATGAACTAGAGTAATAGTAATCAAATCCATATATAGAATACCCAAAATTAGAGGGAATACCATGAGAGAGTGAAAAAATGGTGGTAGGGTAACATATAGATCCAATATTCTGAAATAAACCTTAATCAACCAACAACCAAGGGGAGAAATAAAAGGAAAATGGATCACAAAATCCACTCTATTGAATTCCAAAAGCGGAAAAAATGAGGGTGGTAACATCCCAAAATTTTTGGATTTCTGCATTGAAAACTCACCCAGACCCCATCGGGTATAAGATCAGCCTTCATCGGCTTCCTAGTATGGCACCAGCCAACTGATGGAGCTCCATCATCAAGTTGGTGGAACTCTAGGGGATAACATCTCCCAAACATAACCATTAAGTACCATGTTCTTTTTTGGTCCCAGTTGTAACTATAGAATATCTATAATTCACCACCTAACCCCTTCGTACATCAAAAACTATAGCCACTCGAAGACCTTCCATGAACACCCAAACAAGAATAAACATAGCTCTAGGAGATTATCCAACACCAAAAATTCAAATATGAATATAAATTCTATAGTAAGAACTATTTTGGATCCAGGAACTATAATTCCATTTTAAATTACCAAGATATTGAAATTTTTATTGTTATGAGAAAAATAATTACCGTGTATTTTCATATAAATCCTCCCCAAAATCACTAGTATGTTTTCCTATATTGAGAGAAATATGTGGGAGTTACACCATTAGAGAAAGAGATATTTTGAATATCAAAGTCTGTTTTCCAGAAGTATTTCAGAGTGAATTTATTATAAAAATTATATAAAAAACTATTAAAAGTATTTCCAATTAAATAAAAATTCATCCATCATTAATAAATCATGAAACAAGATCACGATATCATTAATCCTTAGGAGAAAATATTTTACTCATTTATAACATGTTTTAAAAATACTTAATAAATATGATGGGATATGTGATTGAAATGATTATAACAACATTTCTATGTTTGATAAAAAATTATCAAAAGGATAAAAATAGTGAGAATGATCTCATAATGTAAAACAATTATGATAATGATCATTTCTTAATTTGTGACATCTCAAAGGAAACTAGATGTTAAACCTATTTTAAATTTGTAAAGTGATCAAAAAAGTATTTTTTTATATTAAACGCAATTTTATATTTATTAATATATTACCAACATTAATGAAATATAAAATAGGATTTATATCATTATATAAAATTAGTAAAACAACTTGTGATTCAATTCTGACATTTAAAAAAAACCTGTTCAACAATCTGATTTACGATGTGACTAGAAAAATTAAAAGTATATTTTATAATTTATATAAAATTTCCTATCATTATCAAAATAAATAAAACACATATGAAATTCCATAAAAAACAATACAATGATCATTGATTCATGTGTGATTTTTTAGAAAGGACATACCATTCAACATATAGTTAATTTGAATGGAATGATAATTAAGGTATTTTTTCTTTTAAAAGTCAATTTGGTTATTTACCTACATATAAAATTATCAAAACTGAGTTAAAAAATCATATTTTTTGTAAATTTTGTCCAATATTTTTCAAATAATTATTCTCATATAGGAATAAATTATGAGTCTATTCAACATTTGATATGAAATAATTTATATAACACTTTTTTATAATTAGAAATCTTTTTTGTAATACAAACAATTATCAAAACAAATTGAAACAAAACTAATAGTTTTAAATTATAATGAATTTTTTTACTACAATTTATGATTTATCAATGTCCTGTTCAAATAATCAACTCATCAATCTAAATTTTGATATATTTATAATGATCCGATATATTTTTTTGACATACATATGTAATTTTCCTTGTATTTTAAACAATACATTGTTATTTTAATATATATAATGACATACATTTTTAATTATATATCTTTATAAAAAATAAGTAAACTATTAATTAACTAAATGTTTCACAAATTATATATTACTAAAATTATTATACTTATTTTTCATGAAGAATTATTACTAATATAAATATTGATTTTATTATAGGAATAAAATTATTTGAGATGTGGCTCAGTACAATCACGGATATGGTCTCCTATGAGTTTATTAATTTTATTCAATTTGTATTCTAAGTGTTGTACATCAACGTAACTATTATATTAATTGAATTAATATTTCAAAATCTAAATCAATCTTTATTGAAATTCTATATGATAAATATATTATCTATTACATGACCATGTTCTAATTAACCATTCCAAATTTAATTTTATGGTGTCAACTAATATAGTTTTTTATGATACATGAAATTTATGTACCAAAAATATTATTTTATTATCCATTGAATTTACATTTGAAAAATTTATACTTTTATAAATACTGAATAAGAACTGATAAAATATTTCTTTATCATCACTAAATATTTTTTAAAAGTGAATGAAATATAAACGTTCTTTTCTATCAATAAGGAAATAAATCAACAATTATTAGAACTAAAATTATAATCACATAAAAATCATTAAAAAATTTGTTTTTTAGTTCATATAAAGGAACAATTTATAGTATTGAATGATTTATAACAAGTATTCCATGAAATAGTTAGTATTTTCTTTTTAAGGATACTACCACTCCTTAGTAAAATGAATTATTATTCAATTTTTTTACTATATTATGATCAATAAATATCATTTATCATTAATCAAGATAATTAATGAATATTTATGGGATTTAATATGGATTTATTGTATCCTTCAATAGAAATGACAATTTTTAAGGGTATATTTGTTGTAAAATATTCTATGATGGGGTAATGGGCATGTATGAACATGAAATGTTTTATAAACAATTTCATGATTTGTTCAGTTAGAAAATCCTTATTAATAATTCAAGGGAGAATTATTTTTTGAAAAATAGGTTTCTTAAAAGGACCAGATTTGGTAATATTAACTATAAATTCCCATCCATGTAGCTTGGTTTAATGTATGTTTTATTTTTAATATTAGTCACTCAGGATTTAATTTCTATTTTAATACTAAGCTCTATTTTTAGAAATATAATTAGATTGGTGTTCCACTTGTTAACTATTTCTAAGGCGACATCCAAGACACTAATGTCTATATTATGGAAAAGATGAAATATTTTATTGATGATCTTCCTTCCACATTTAGGGAGATTATATATGGATACAATTTTTTCTCCAATAAGGATATTATAGTTTTGGATCTTGTTGGAAGTGATTTTTTAAACTACAACCTATATTACCAGTTCCCGGGGGGCAATTCATATAACGGTTCTATATTTATCTTTCAATTCAATAAGCCTTGGATTTTTCCTTTAATGTTTTTTATTCCCTGTAGAGATTTAATATTTTTATTTCCAATTATCATTAATTTATGAAGATTAAAACTATACTATATTCTATTTGTAACTTTTCCAAGATGGGTGAAGTCACCATTGAGCATATTGTCCATTAATTCTACTACGAAAGAGATCTTCAGTCATTTATGTTCAATGCTTTTGAAATAAAATACATCGGTGTTGCTAAAATCATGGGAACTATTGAATTTTGATACAATCTGAATCATTCTATGTCTATTAAAAAAACCATTAAATTAGTTGTTACTATAATCTATTTTCTGTATTAAAGGAATAGAAACCTATCAAGTTCCAATGGATGAAAATTATAGTTGTAAAAGGAAATAAATGATAAAATTTCAAAATTAAAATCTTTTAACTCTTTATAGATTGTCTGGTATAGATATCCTATCTAGTATTTATCTTTCCACAATACAATAAGAATGTAGGGAAACAATAAAATGATTAGTGTTTATATTTCTATTTTTTTGGAATATTCCTTATGTAGGTAAGAAGAGTGATACTATTGATGGAGAAACTAATGGATGACATAGATTAGCTATATATGGTGGGATATTTAGGGAATATAATGTTGTATTCTAAATCATATTCTATAAAAATTGTCGGTTGTAATTTTATTATTAGGATAATATGGAACAGAATATCAATAAATTAAAAATTATACGAAACAATAAGTAGACTGATATTTGGCTTGAAGTGGATTATTCATTTATTTCTCCTTCTTTAAATATCATGTATTTTTAATTTTCAATGAGGATGGTCATTGAATGGTAGGATTACATGTAGTACTGTTATGAAATTTAAATTGTTGTTTCCAACACTATTGGGGAATGAAATAGGGTCATAGATACATTCAACAATATGGGTGGGGGTTTGGGTTTCTATTCCTATACTGATATTGTTCCTACTCAAATTAGGATTACATGTAGTACTGTTATGAAATTAAAATTGTTGTTTCCAACACTATTAGGGAATGAAATAGGGTCATAGATACCTTCAACAATATGGGTGGGGTTTTGGGTTTCTATTCCTATACTGATATTGTTCCTACTCAAATTAAGGATATATTATACCTTATCATTTTTAAAACATCATCTAATCATTTTGTAACATTTTTAATTTTTATATATTTTTATGTAAGGTTATATCTCGTTGATTATTATTATTATTATTAGTATTCATTAAAATATATAGATATTTGAATTTTTTGTTGATAAATTCTACATATCATATGAGAAAAAATATACCAAAATCTATATGATTTAAATGGTGAGTAAAAATTTTATGGAATCATTGATATTAAGTAATATCAGGGATTTTTTTATAAACATTGAATCCAATATAGTTAGTTTCCTAGGATGATTCTACATGTGTTATTAATTACAAATGATTTTGGTTTCATTTAAAATATCCATTGGGAAACCATGTAAGATAACTAGAATATTAATACAACTTATATAAAGACAACTAACATGAATAATAAAATTATCTAAAAATTCAATAAAAAATATAATGACTTATAAAGAGAAATCAGTAATGGATACCAATATTTTTTATCTAGAAAGTGGTAATAAAGAACCTCTACTAAAATTTCCTTAACCCCACCCTAGACCGACCACAACATGACCTCAAATGAATGTCTCCAAAGGCTAGTGATTGTAGAATAGTGATGGGAGTCTATGATCCACATTGAATATACTATACTATCCATATTTGTATAGTTAATAATTGATAAATCACCAAAAATCAACTAAAATAAAAAATAAAAATATACATTATATATTTATATCAAAAAATAACCATTGACATTTAAACCATAATAATTCATTAAAAATTGTAAATACATGTTATATAGTGATAAATCCAAATTGATATCCAACTAGGATGACCACGTGTACAACAAAAATAGAATAAACAATATGGAGACTCCACTCTAACCCTTATACTCACCTCTAACTCATCTCCACTACTTATGAAGTGCTTCAAACACGATATATTATGTTTCCAATGCTTAGAACTACAAAAAATAATGAGGTACGAAACCACACAAAAATTCCCTTTCTATGGTGATAAATACATCTCTGTAGGTTCGTACAATGTTCCCCATGATATAGGATATCATATACATATTTATATGCAAGTAAAATAATAAACAAAAATCAAATAAATAGTAGAATTCATGTCAGGTCATCATGTGATAACTAGGTCATCAGGAAATCCAACCCTTCATGGCTTTACCAACATTATAATAAGATATATCTTCAAGATACAACCCTAACCTAGACACTATATCTCTATGTTGGGTTTTATACCTTGTCACCACATGTACACTCTAACTTATGGTTAGGTTCTACATTGAACCTCCACCACATCATTCCAAGTCTCAACCTTCACCCCATCACTCAATGTAGGGTCCCACAATCCCCCCTAAACCAATAAACTGAGTCATAGTGTTCTATTCTAGTATCCTTTCACTCAGGGTGAGGCTTCACATTCAGACCATTCTGAAATACCCTATAACTTAGGGAAGTCTATATCAACACCATCTCTCTTAGTTATGGTCCATATATCCATATCCTAGACCAATAAATTATCACTTTTGGTGGTTAATTCAAAGCTACCTATCACTCAGGGTGAGGCTACACATTCATATCTTCTACTAATACGCTATCACCAAGGATGATCCATTTTATCATCACATCACTTAGTGCAAGGCAGCACATCCACATTTTTTTCTGATACCCTATCACTTAGGGATGACTATGATATAAGCCACTCTATTAGGGTGAGTCATAATATCCAATATCACCAAAAATAATTCATAAATTAGGGAAAAAACACAAAAAAAAAGTCATAGAATGAAATCTAAACCACATATACCCCACTTGATTCCATGTCCATTCCTTGGATCTAGGATTTCCATCCATACCATGATCACATCACATGAAAAAATTGAAAGCCAACACAATTCTATCGTAAAATATCCCAACACCACATGACACAAATCACCACACACCTAACCTTTTAAGAAAAATATATCAAAATAAGCTCATAAAAATAGACATGACAACTTAAACCCCTGAAAATTCACATTACACTTGTAAGGAAATCCAGTAGGTTCCATAAACCCAACCCAATATCCAATTGTTGATTCCAAATTTCTCTCATCACCCAACTATATGCATTATATATTTGATCATAGATTCAATAGTCTAAGTCTAATTTCCTTTCCAATTACCACATCACAACCCATTCCCTATAATAATGTACTTTCATAATCTAACTCACACAACATCCCTTAGAAAACCTAATACAATCCATCAATAAAAAAACTAATTCCAACTCCTAGGTCTTATATCAAATATGCCTTAGTAGATTTCTCAAGCCGATCACATATAGAAAATACTCCCCATCACAACACTCCTAGAATAATAGGTCGTACCCTTATCATAAAATATACCAATTCTCCCAACCAACCTTAAGAGGGTATTCATAACATGCATGATATATACAAATATCTCATATATAATCCCTATATATGATCCACTCATGCATGCAACAACAGCCTTATAGAATCCTATGTAGGCTATTCGCCACTCATCCTAACCCAAAAACCTATCTATAACCTCATGTAATCTCAAAAATCATCACCCCCTTTTCGAAATATTAATTGAGGTATTTCATAACCCTCAATATATAAGGTTAAATTTCTCCACTACTAGGAGGTACTATCTAACCTAAAATTTTGACATAGTGTTTTTTTTATCCATAATTATTTTACTTGAACCCATATTCCTAATACAGTATGCACAACCCTGAATTAAAAATTATATGGTTAAGTATTATAGTGACCACCTACTTCAATAAAGGATTTATCATCATTAAGACACAACGTTCCAGCATTGTTAAGCCTCCACAATTCCTTAGCACACATTCCTGACCCAATCTCATTCCAACAACAATAAATTATTAATTATAAAAACTATAATTTGTTAAATAATTAATCCAATGAGGCCGAATTTTCGTAAACTCCACAGGAAGCATCCCATGGATTGAACATTGGAGAATGATATACCTACAACATGTGGTAATCTCCTATCAATACTATGAAAAAACCCATAATTATATAAAAATCTGTCTCAAATTCTGTGAAAATTTTGTATATACCCTAGGAAAATAAATCATGAATCCTATTTTCATCATTTGGGTGAATGATGGCATAAAATAAAATTTCCAGACTCCCTCAATGTACCACATATAAAATCACCAATGATAAGGATAAAGTGAAATCCATTATGAAACCCTGATATGGTAGCTTAATGAATAGTGGATAATGAAGGGGAAAATAACATAAGGGATCGTAGTAAATTATTTAATATATATATCCATACAATACATACAACAACCACCACTAAAAAAATGGAACCATGAGTGGAATGATGGATGGGATAGACTAAATAGAAATATCTTCAATTTCATCCCACGTAAATCTGATTGGGGGATTACCTAAAATGTTTTGATTACGTCTTTCCAAAAAGGGTGGAAAACACTAGTTATGGCATGACCCAAAGGGGTAATGAGGAATCAGACCACATATAAGGTTGCATTGATGCATAAAACACAAGTTTATGAAACAATTACTACCCTTATACATCCACTTCAATGTTTACTAAGGCTCCACAGTGTGACCAACATCTTAGTGTATGCTGATACCACTTCCACCAGGGATCACTTCCTGGCATGACACCTGAAGTTACAGTGTCAAAAATATCCATCCAATATCCATCATGATAAAAAAAGGGCTATGATTTAATCCCTGAAAGACTAAATATTTTTATTCTAACATAAATTAATTGTGGATTGATACCTTTATTCACACGGAATCTCTCTTTTCCCTCTAAAACATGATCTCACACAACTAATGGCATACCGTAACACACCTTGTTTGTGGTATTATTCATCCCTTGTAGTGAAATTATAAATTTTTGACACACCAACCCAACTCTAATGGTCACATAATAACCCAAGTCACCACTTAGAACATCGAACATATACGAAATCACATACATGATAAGGTAAAACTTTTATAAATCGGAATATAGTTCCAATTCACAAAACATTCCCAACTTCATGAATCGAAATTCTAATTTATTCTAATTTCACCCATATATAATGATGTGATCCATTCAAGATAAAATATTTGTTCTTATGTATAAATTATAATAGATGTATTCCGGAAAATTACTTTTCATTCAATAATTTTTTATTTTATAAATTTTGTTCTCGATGATATCAAATTTTCTTCTTATAAAAACTAATCCCACGGTTTAAAATTTATATCAATCTTCATACAATTATGAGAGACCTAAAATTTAATAGAAATTGTTTCTTTTGTTCTATAAAAATCATTAATCACCCAACTATTATGACCAAGATAAAATTATATGGTATAAAACATCAACTTACTATTTTATAAAATCTCTCATATTATATATTTTTATGGATTTAAATACCACTAAAAACACTCATATATATAGTGAAATAACATCAATTTTTTTTAAAAATTCACAAAAGTATTAGAATAATTTAATTCATAGTATCATAAGGTCACTATTTTTTATAACAAAAAATTATATATATGATAAAAAATAAAAAAACTACCTAAATATTATTGTGGAAATTTTCTTTTAATTACACATGATTCTTAATACATATTTAACTAATAGAACTATTATTTTCAATATCAAGAAGAAAGGGTATTATTATAGAGAATAGTAATTATTTTTTATAAGAGTAGATAAAATGTTGATAAATATTTCTCAATTTAACATACTATAATTGAAAATAGAATAATTATAAATTATCAATATACATAGGTAATGTATTGGCATGGACATAATAAACATATAACAAAGGCTAACCACCAATGTATCATCAAAACTACCTGCCAATATACATTATCAATATGTATAGGGTTTATTACCTATAAAAAATATAATATATATATATATATATTACACTATTATAAATATGATCTAAATTCAAACCATAATGTGGGGTTTAATCCATGTTGTTCTTTGGGTAATGTAGAAAGGATCTCTGCAATATGTTTTAGTTCATGGAATTTAATTCATTGTTAGATAATTTTTAAATTTAATACACTCATTCCTAAGATATCCTGATCATTTTAGAATATCAATTGATGATACTCATGGTATTTTAAATGGGAACATGTTATTTTAAATATTAATCATTCAATGGGAGGTACTGGACATGATATTTACAATGAGTTGTAATATTGGATATATTCATGAAATTTTTCATCAATAAGATTCCCATTTAAACAACATTTTAAATTATTGGAGGCACATATAAAAAGGTTATATATTTATTTAATATGTAAAATTTCAATACATGATTTAATCTTTTAAAAATATTAAAATTAAAGCTCTCTTTAGATCTCATTTTTGTTCAATCATTTAACCAAATGTTCTATTAGATCATTACAGAAATTAAATCTTTCCTTATAAGTGGGAAATTCACTCAGATCATTGGTACCCCAGTAAGAAATATTATATTTAATTTTTCATAGTGATACTTATCAATTTTATGTACTAAATCATTGATTGATTATGTCATCAAATAAAATGATTCCATTTTTTAATGTATTTCATTCTGTGTAGAATGAATGAGTTTTTGTTATTTATTTCATTAGTGATTGGATAAGAGTTATAAGATTTAAATTTTTTTTACGGTATTGGGTCAATATAACACCGCATGATTCTAGAGTATGTATCTTTTTATAGTTAACGTCCTTGATAGTATATTTTACATGCTTCACCAAGTCTATGTAAACCATAATATTCTATTAATATTGATATTTAAAAAGAAAATTATAACATAGCCATTAAATAGCTGGAAATAATTTTTATTAACCATATTATAAAATTTTTATGTTTAATATAATTTTAAAAATTCATATTATGTATTTTCATGACATGATATAAAAATAAATCTTATTTTACGTATAAAAAGCTATATTTTTTTTATGGAATATCTGCTTCTTTTTTATTTGAAACTTGTTTCAAAATAAAATATTAATACTTTTATAAATTATATATATAAAAATAATATTCATTTTTTAAACATTAATATGAAAATTTACTTTTGTTTAATTTATATATTTTTCTATTGTGTTTCATTTTGTAATTAATAATAAAAAATTCAACATTTTAACTAAAAACGGATTTCATATAAATTATTTAGGATGTTATAAAATATTTTAATTTTTTTATTAAAAATAAATTTATTATATATTTAGTAAATAAAATACGATCATTTAAATATTTTTTATATTTAATATGGATATAAAGTCATTTAAAACTTTCGCACATCATCACATTAAAAAAAAATTTTGTCACCATGTCCATAGGACTAATTTTGAATTGATTTTTTCCAATTATGGGTTTTGAATTTAGAAAAATAGATTTAATATTTTGAATCTCAAAGTCAAAAATTATGAAATAGGACCCTTTTATTTTCTTCCATCATGAATCTTAACATTATAAATTTTAATTATCATAGTTAGGGGAAAATAAGGTTATTAAGGGTAAAAATAATATTATAAATATTATAAAATTATCCTAACACTTGTCCAAATTTTATTTGGAAAGTTATTGTTGAACAAAAGCCTTCTTAAAATTATTTTATGAGAAAATGGATCCATTATGATGACTCTAATCTATTTATAGTATTTTAATTTAACAAAATCTCTAAGATTTCTTACTTTGGTTTTTAACAAGTCTAATATTTTAATATGGGGTTACATAGGGGATATATTACAATATAAATTGTATTTAAAATATAAAATAAAAAAATAATGATTTTTTTAATTTATATCAAATAAATAATTATCATAAATTATTTCACAATGTGGATATAGTAATTTATTAATTACTTGATATATAAAATAAATTATATTAAAAATAATAAAGTAACTATACATTGACATAATTAATGTCATAAAAATTTAAAAGAAGAATTTGAAATTTTGGTTATGTTTTCAAAGATAAATTTTGAATATATCTTTTCTAGGTTATTTTTAAAAATACATGTAATAAATAGTGTCATAATTAACAATAAAGTTTTTTTATAATAAATATTAATTTATTAAATTATACAAAATTAATAAAAAACTAAAATTTTCAAATTTTTGGGATAATTATAAAAATACTATCCCTGACTCATTTATGCTTCATTTGGCATTTTATGGTTACAATAGTAACCCTCAATGTGTAAAAATCTATATTTTCACTTTAATAGTTAAAAGGGTTAAATAAAGGTTAAAAATAAAAATACAAGGGTGCAACTATGTCATAAACTTACCCAACAATTATTTGATGAATGTTATTCAAAACCTATCACCATAATATCTAATATTAGTTGCATACTAGATTCTTTTTCATGAAAATTACTTATATATTATTTAAATCTAGGATAGTTACAAAATGTCACTCACTTTGTATTTTGTATCATTTATGTGTCTAAAGGGGTAGAAAATCAAGAAATGAACACACCTAAATGTCTATTTAGATCCTGATGGAATGATTTTCATTATAGAAATTTATTTTTAGTATTTATAAATTAGATAAATTCCTTTATTACTTATTCAATTAGAAAATTAAATTTATTTATTTAACAGAACTATAAAATAATTGATTTTAAAAATATTAATTTTGATATATTTAGGATGTGTTAATGGGTATAATTTTTTTTTACATATTTAAGTTTTATTAGAGAATTTTGAATGAATTATATTTTAATTACCACTTTTTATTAACATATTTAATGTAATATTATATGAATTGAATAAAATTTGTTAATAATGATATTTTATTGAATTATTATATAATTAAATTATATAAAAAGAATTAAAATATTAAATAATTACAAAGGGTATAATATATGGTCGATAATTGAATTCTATATTCATTTATATATGATTTTAAATTCTTTGGATGTATAATACCCTTTATATATTTTAATATTTAGTGAAATTCTAAGTGTACCCCTCTCCTCAATTATAAAAGGGAACCTTTTTTCTCACATATTCACAACACCTTTAAAATTATATCTCAATAAAAAACTAAAAATTTATTTTCAAAAAATCATTTTCCATGTTATAGAGATTCCAATAATCCAAAAAGACCAACCTGAGATCCATTAAGAAGTAATATAAAGGAACTCTGCTAAAGAAGAGATATCCGTTTTTAACAACTCAACCATGTTCATTTCCTTTTCTACATCATATTCATGTGTTGCTCCCATTATAAATAAATAACTCCAGTATCACCTATATTATGAGATTTTATTTTGATTATAAGAAAACTATATTATACCATTTATCTATCCTTTGAAAAATGAAAGCACCACACCTGCGTACATACAAATTACCATCTCCACACTATGGTATAATCTTTTTTTCATGACCACTTACCATCGATGGGTATGATGATAGAAATAATACATTTATCAGAAAATTTTGACACAATATTAAGTATATAAAGAAAATATGCCACACACTTCTTTTTCCTTTCAACCCTATAGAAATTATATCATCAGTAATGTGTAAATACAACTTTCTGTCTCCACAATGTGATGTATTTAATTTTCTCTTTTAATCATTAAAGAGTGGTTAAAAATGTATTTAACAATTAAATATGAAAATTATGACATTTATATTTTTTTGGAGATGTTGGATCTAAATTTTATGCTAGATAATTGATAATTTCAATACAAAAAAACATAAGAAACTATTAAAAGTAACAACTGAAATATTGAAATGAATAAAATATTTTTAATTAATGAGTGGTAAAATGTTACAAAGGGATCATATATGATATCATAAATATTATTAAGATTATTTTATAAGATAATGATATGAATAAAACCAATATACAATAGTTTCGGTCATGTTTAGATGAAATCCGATCTAATGTATGGGTTTAGTCCACAATCTCATCACCAATCAAGATTATTTATATTTAATTCTATACTATGGAATATTTTCCATAAATGTAATTATTATTTATAAAAATTTGGAAATATTTTAACTATTCTCCAATTATTTTATAATTTTTAATATTATTGAATTTAATAAAAATTTAAAAGGTATATTTATTTATTTTCAAAAAAAGTTTCTTTTGGACATTTCTGATAAAAATAAAAAAGAAATGTTATTTTAACTTATTTCGCTTGACCGAATTTTCTTACCATCATGACACCTTAATGATTTATAACATCCTTTTCCCATTTTTATAATTATTTTCAAAGAAACTTTTCTATTTCATAATTCTACTACATTATAGAAATAAGTTATTTTCAAAGTGAAAAATGGAATCTTACTCAATAAATTTTCAGTGATTTTATTTTAGTATTTTAATCAATGTCAACACCCATTGTTAAATTTTATGATTCATTGATGTTGATATCTTATGGATATCATCTAAAATATTTTTATTAAATGGATAATGATCAGTTCTATTATGGATGTTCTATTTTGGTATTATCCTTGGTTTATGGTTAACATATTCACATTTTGTATGAGAGTTTTTGAAAATAAATTATTATGTTGTTTATGGATCACCCCATTCATATGAGGAATTCATTGGACCTAGTTTGTGATGGGGGGCCACCATAGCCTCTCAATGAATTTATAGGTCTCATTTGATATAATAAATTGTTATTTGGTTGAGGCCTTACCCATTGCTTTTTAGATTTCTTGTTCGAGGACTCAAATATATGTTTCAAATGTACAACATTATGAATTCAGTAATTATGAGATTAGTTATTGATTTCTATGTCATTATTATTTTTGTAAATTTCAATGGATAATTTTAATAGCTCATGGGATTGTTTATATGGTATCATTTGATCATCTTTTATACCAGATATGTTGTTCTCATGTTATTGGTTAAATGTCATGTGTTTAAGTTATTTACCATGCCATAATTTTATTACTTAGCTACAGCTATATACATATCCTTAGTAAGATTTTTGATATCACCCATTTCTTATGTTTAACTTTTACTAGGATGAACCTATGTATATTATTATTGAGGTGTTGGGAAAATCTTGAATAATAGTGGGTTTCTTAAAGGAATTGTTATGTTTTAGTCTATAATTTTAACAGTAATGTATGTTTCAAGTATGTATCTAGTTTTCCAAAAGTACTAAACTATTAATACATTCAGGATGTGATTCCTTGTATAATATTCTAATATAATAAATTAACCACTCAATCTTGACTACTGGGGTCTGGTTCTTTAACATTGGTATCAGAGGAAGTTTAGTAGAAACCTGCGGAAGTAGATTTTGGAAATCATATATTACAGAATGAATCCCTATGAAAGAATTTGGAATAATACCCAAATAACCCATTCATATGATTTAGAGGTTAGTTATACCTTCATATTTAATTTAGGTTACTCTATTCACTAGTTTTGATATTACAAATTATGTTTCATAATGTTTTGATATAATCTAGTGCATTGCATTGTTTATAAATGGAAAATAGAAGAAGGAATTGAAATGGTATCAACAGATGTAATCTATGTAGGTGTTTATTTCATATAGAATATAATGATATAGGATATAGGTATGCAACAAGTTTAGAATAACTTATAACTATACTGGGCTAAATAAATCAGAATATGATCAATAATCATACCCTTATGAAGAATTATAATCCACAACATAGAGGAACCATGCCTGGATACTTCATGAGAAAAAAACCACTATAATTTAATTATACTACAAATATATTTTTAACTGAGCAGGGTATATGTTTATTAGAAAATATATTTCTCACATTAGGATGTAATAAACGATGTAATTTTATCTTGGAAATTTATTATCTCTTCAAAAATGTGAATAAATGATGTTCATTTTTTCAAAACACGAAGGATGAAGAAGAAATAGAAAACATGTAATTGAAGGATTTTAAGTAAGTTTTATTGAAAAATTATTTACCTCTATAATAGTTAGAATATATAGAGAGAAAATTTTTGAATTTGAGGAAAAAGAAGGACTAGGATGTTTCACAATATAAATCCAACTTTACATGGTTTACATGGAATACTATGAATTACATACAAAATCGAAGGACAAAGATATATTTATTCTTTAATAGAAAAAATCCATTTCATTAGAGGACACTAGTCTCCCAAAAAAATTATTCATATTAGCATATATTATATTGTTAAATAAAGAAAGAAAAATAATTCTTCATGTCTAATAGTTTTTAATTTACACCAATTATGACGAGGATGAAAGGAAAAATATTAATAAGGGGAAGAAAAGAAAGAATGAATTTTACACATGTGATAATTGTGGTAAGAAACACCTCAAGTACTTTCTTCAAGGGAATGGGTGTTTTCTATTAATGTGGAGAAAAGGCCACCAAACCCATGATTTAATAAGAAATAAATAATCTAGTAGTGTGAATTGAATCAGTTGTAATGAAATGGGGATGAAGGAAAATAAATTTCCCATGAGTCCACGAAATATATCTCAAAATAAGCAAAGGGATGAAGGTAAATATTAAGTTATTACTATAGTATAAGTGGAATGAATAATGTGTTTTTTATTTAATAATTGTTTTGTAAAGGTATTTTATCACGGATATTATAGTTACAATAATCATGTGCTATATGAAGATTGTACTGGTGTACTTCTTCTTTTAAGATTATAGAAAATATGTTGAATGGTACTGATGACCAAGAAAAGTGATTTAGTATCCAATTAATCATTTCGAAATCACATTTTAGGGGAATATAACACATTATATATTATTTATATTTAGATAATAATTAAAATATATGTTTATGGAATATTATTAGAGACTACGAAACTTGTAGGTGATTTTATGTTTTTTGTTATCTTTTTTGGGTTTAAAAAATGTTTGGATTTATGAAATATACCTAAAATTTTATTATTAGAAGAATTTAAATAATAAATAATGATTAATGGTGAGAAATGTATTTTTATATTTGGTATGCGAAAAAATCTGCATTATTATGTTTGGGGGAAATCAGATGTTATGTTGTTTTGAAAATGTAGTTACCTTCCTTATATGTTTTTGGACCATGAATTTGGATATATGTATTGTGGATGAGTCTTAATATTGTAATTGATAATGTTGAACATTTGATATTATTTTTAAGGTTAAATTAATATTTATTATATTAGATATCTTGTTCTTATCATTTTTGGTTTCTCTAAAAATTTAAAGTCCAAATGAATGACTTATTGATCTTATTATTCATTATAGTGTTTGGGTAATAAACAAATTGTCATGGAAATTCAGTTCATGGTGTAATGGATGAAGTGAAAATATATCAAATTATAACCAAAGCATGAGATTATGATTATCAAATAGAGGTAATAATATAAGAATATTTTATCAAGTTTATATCTGAATATTAAATGAACCAATAGAATATATGGAAAAGGGGTTTGGACTAAAAATGTTATCCATTTAATTTCATTATATTAAATCATTGTTCTTTTAACAAAATAACATTTATGGTTTTATGATGGTTAAATTTCTAATGAGAAAGTACTCTATCACTCTCCATCATAAATTGATAGTTAGATTTCTCTTCCAATTCAAGGTTTCTAATTCCCACTAATGTTATCATATTCGAATACCTAATTTTGTAGTCACCTTCACATTTCACATTACCTATTATTAGGACGCTGTTTTGTCAACCCTATTTCTGGTGTTGGTTTCCCATTAGTTAATTTTCAAGATTCAACATTTGATTTTTGATATAAAATGGAAAATTGTGGTGATGAAATTTACTAAACAAGGGGAGAATGTAGCACTCTTACATTTTTCAATATTTCACCTTTTTTATTTAACTTTTTGAAAGCTTATGTTTCATGGAACACTGAGCTTGAAAGAGCAATGAAATAATATTAATATTATTATTTAAAATAAATTATATATTCTATCCACTAAATATGTGGGTATGTATAGTATTACCCATATTATAAAATTTATATGTTAAATATATTTTTTAACAGTGACGTTATTTTTTTCTAGACCTGATATAAAAAAAATCCGTATCTGTGGATAAAAAGCTATATTTTTAGAAAGGCAGTTTTTTTCCTCTTGATGGAGCAATTTTATAAAAACAAAATTTTGAAACATTTATTAATTATATTTGAAAAAACAAACATCATTTTTAAAATATGAATATAAAAATTTACACTGGATGAATTAATTTTTATAATATGTTATAATTTTTTATGATTGGTAAAAAATAATAAATTTTAATCAAAAATTGAATTTTCATTTAAATTTTTTATGAAATTAAATTATATTTAAAATTGTTTTATATGTAAAAATATATATATATAATATATCTTTTAATTAATATAATTTAATTGAATTGTTTTTTATATAGAATGTGTATGTAAAAACATTTCAAACTTCTGTACATTTTCATTTTAAAAACTCATTTTTCACCCCGTTTATGGGATTACTTTTAAATTGATTTTATTTAATTATCTGTTTCGAATTTTCACAAATTGATTCAATATTATTAATTAAATGTTCCCAATTTATTAAATACTATCTTTTTTCCAATATAAATATTTACATTAGTAATTTTAATTACCACGGTTAAGGACAAATCGCGTATTTAAGGGTAAAATTAATATTTATAATATTATAAAATTTACATAACAATAGTTATATTTTGATTGGATGATTTATTATAGAAACAATATTACTATTTGGATGATTTTATGAGCCCTTGAAGCAACTTGTATTTCATTATGTAATTTATTGTATTTTAATTTAAATAATAGCCTAGATGTCATAGTTTTAATTTTAAGAAGTTAAATATTTCAATACAGGTTTACCAATTGGATATATTAAACTACAAAGTGTTTTTTGAGATATAATTTTTTTAATCTCAATAATGGTAATTTATTTTTAGATTTTATTAAAAAATAATTAACATAGTTACATGAAAAATAATGATGCATTAGTTGTTTAATTAATTGTAATATCAAATTAATGAAATTTAAAATATTAAAATAAATATAATTTGACATAATTAATGTCATACATGAATTATCCAGATAACATCACCATGTTCGAAATTTTTTAAATGAATTATATTATATATTATTTTTACAATATTTTGAAAAAATAATGTAATGAATATTGTCACAATTTACATTATTGATATTTAAAAAAATTTATATCTTATTAAATGATATAAAACATCTAAAAATATGAAATTCTTCCAAATAATTAAGAAATGTTGGAAATTTTCATCCATGATTCATTTAAGGTATGTTTTGAAATTTTATGTTAATAATATTAATACTCAATGTGTAAAAATCCATGTTGTAATGGTAAGAGTCAAAGTGGATAAATAATGGTTAATACCAAAAGATTAGGGTAAAACCATGAACTAAATTTTCCAAAAAACTATTGTAAAAAGTGGATTAGACCCTTATCACCATAATATATAATTTTTGTTTTTAATGAATACATTTCCTTAAAAATGACTTATATATTATTAAAATAAATATTGGTTACAAAACATCACTCCCATTGTATTTAATATAATTTCTGTGTCCACATAGGGAAAATTAAATATATAAATCAGCTAAAAATATATTTATATATTAATGAAATAACATCCATTACATAATTTTTTTTAATTTTTATAAATTATACAATTAAAATAAATTCTTTTTCAATGCTAAAGTAATATTTAATTAACTAACAGAAAAAATAAATAAATTTAGTTTAAAAACATTAATTTTGAAATATCTTGGATGAGTTAATGTGTCTGAATAATTTTGTAGATCATAAAATTATATTATATAATTTTTAATGAATTATATTCTAATTCCCACTTTGTCTTCGTATATTTGAAATCAAATAAAAGTATTTGTATAAAATTTCTTATTATTGATATTTTATTGAATTATTATTATTTAAAATTATTTAATAATCGTAAAAATATAATCAAATTACAAATATCATAATATAGGGTCTATAATTTCATCAATTATTCATTTATAGGCCATTCTAATGTTTTTGTCTCTATAATAGACTTATTATATTTTAATATTTTGGGGAATTTTGATAGGGCTTATCACATAAATTATAAAAGGATACCTCCTCTCTCACTTATTCACACCACATTGAGCCTTCTATATAGACTAAATCTTAAAAATTTCTCTTCAAAACATCCAAAACCATGTTTTTGAGATCCTACTCTTCCAACAATATCCACCCCATATTCCATAAGAATAGATCTATAAAAAGTCCATTGAATAATAGGTAATCATTTTTACCAACTCATCCATGTTAATTTCTTCTTCTACTTCCAAATCATGTTTTGTTTACCTGATAAAGTAATAAAACAATTATCATATATATTCTGTTATGTTATTATGAATATAGAATAAACATATTCCACCATTCTCTCATCCTACAAAAAAAATAAAGTACCACACATGCATACGTATGTCTAACCGTCTCAATATCCCGGTGTAATATGTTTTTCACCACCACATTACATGGGTGGGTATGATAATAGAAATAATATATATATATGATAATTATGATATAATATTGACTCTAGAAATTTAACATTCCATCAATTTTATCACCCATTAAACCATATAGAAATGATGTCATCGCTCATGTGTATATACAACTTACCATTTTCACGAAGCCATGTGATTCATGATCTATGTTCAACATTCAAGAGTGGTTATAAAAATATATTTAATAACGAGATATGATATTTTTTATTATAATATCATTCTATATTTGTTGGATCAATATCATATATAAATTAATCGGGACATTCAAGACCATACAAGCATGAGAAAACATGGTAATTGTCACTATAAATAATGTAATGAAAAAATATTATTAATAAATGAGTGGTAACATGCTATTAAGAGATAATATATGACATAATAAATATTTTGATAATTTTATTATAAGTTAATAACATTTTTGACCACTATTCATGATTTTCAGGTACATATATAGGAAATGAGACCTGGGGTAAGGGATTAATCTACAATCTCATCATTAATCGAGATTGTTTATGTTTAGGTATCGAATAGGGATTATTTATCTTTCAAGTAATTTTATTATAAATTTTTTTTGAAAAATATTATTATTATTATATGATGATTGTTCAATGTCCTTTTTAACTCTTTTTGAGTTTTTTAAAAATACATAAAAGTTATAATTTATCATTTTCTTAAAAAATGTTATTTAGAACTTTTTTTAATAAAATAATAAATGAATGTTTTTTAAATTTATGTTGTGTGATAAGATTTTACTACTTTCATGAGTCCATAATTATTTATAACTTTCTTTACCAATTTTCTTAATTATTTTTTAAGAATATTTCCTTTAACAATATAACAGTGTTTTAAAAATAATTGATTTCCAATGTGAAAATGGGTATTTTAGTAAATAAAATTTCATTGATTGTATTAGAGTATTTTCATCAATGTCATAACCCTTATTTGAATATTATTATCCATTAAAATGTATCTCTAATGATACCACATACAGTATTTTATCAGATGGGGTTTTATCATTTTGACTATGGATGTTCAATTTTGAAACTATTACTGGTTTATGATTAATGTATTCAAAATTAATAAGATTGTTTTTCCATAATAATGTTTATTTTTTTATGTTTCACCATTTTAATATGATAAATTCATTGGAAATTTTATGTGATGGTTGGGGCCCTCTGTATCCCATTGATGAATAAGTAATCCTTATGAGATAGACAAGCTTGGGTATTGATAAAGGCCTTTCCCATTTATGTACAATGTCATAGTCGAATCCTTGGGGTAGGTTTCTGATATCCCACATTACGAATTCCCTCATTAGGAGAATATTTATATATATTCCATGTGACTATTCACATAGTATAATATCCATTTGATTATTTATATGGTATTATTTGATTATCCTTTACTCTTTCACTTTTATGCTCAAGAATAAGTTTAAATGGATAGTGTGTCAGTTATAAACCATTCTTTAATGTTTATGCTTAATTATTCATGATTTCCTCCACTTTATGCTTACCCTTACTGAGAATTTCATATCACCCTAATTATTTTTTCTTTCTCAATTATATGATGATTAATTATTTGAATGAATTTCATCGATACTAAGAAGTTTATTTTGTTATGTATGATGTTTCATTTTCTATTCCCACTGTAAAATTAGTTTCATGTATGTATATTGTCTACCAATAATACAAAATGAAATGGTCATTTGGGATGTTATTCTATGTATTCATTCCAATATAATAAAGTAAATAATCAACTCAAAGATTCTAGGGTTACGGTGTTACAATCCACCTCCATTACAAATAGATTTTTTTAAATAGATGTATAAATTGGTTAAATACAATTTTTTAGAACCATCAAGTGTTTTTTTAATTTTTCACAGTTTGTGAATTATTGAAAAAAATTACATAATTTATTATTAAAATGTCCATAATTTTAAAAAACCAATAATATCACGTCATGGTTTGATAAACACATGAATAAAAAAGTGTTAACAAAATATTGTATAATAAAAGAAATAATTATGCAATGGTTTACCAGTAAAATTCTTATGGTCAGTGTTGAAATATGATTTTCTTAAAATAACCTTATAATATATAAATAAACTAAAATTTTAGATTTAAAACTGGGACATATGAATGTTATTCCTGAAATGACCTCATCTAAGGAAAACAAGTCACATTTTTCTTTTCTATCTTTGGTCAATTGGAAAAATCCACAACATGGATTCCTTAAAAGTGATCATTGTTATCTAAATTTGAAAGAATAATTTTTTTAAAAAAATCCTCAAAAACCATTTCTAGTGTGGTCCTAGAGCCCATATTGAATATGAGGGGGGGGGCCTATAAAAAATACCAAATTATCTTTTCTGGGAATGATCTAGGTAAAATGATGATTTATATGAGTG
Source organism: Viscum album (assembly GCA_963277665.1). Lineage (NCBI taxonomy): Eukaryota > Viridiplantae > Streptophyta > Magnoliopsida > Santalales > Viscaceae > Viscum > Viscum album. Next base: position 2,083,721,019 of record OY728136.1, on the reverse strand, counting down.
GATGTTTAATGATGTGTTTATACATTATAAAATAATGTAAAATATAATGATGTTTCTATTAATTTATGAAATTTTCATAAGTGATAATATGAGGTATTCATATTAAATGGCCTTTGAATATATGTTATAATTTTTATGCAACATCATTACATTAAATATGAAATGTTTATATGACTACAAATGTATTCATATGTATAAAACATTTGGAATATTAAATAGGTTATATATAATACCATGTAATTTAATAATATAATAGGGTTTATATTTAAATAAATTTTAAATGTTTATGTTTATTTATATTATCAATTTTATATAATACATGTTTAATAATAATACATTTATTGTTTTTATTTTTGAAATATTTATAAATATTGATCAGGTGCCTGAATTTATGAATAAATTATTTACAATATTACCAACATTATTATTCATAATTATAATTTTTATATTATTAATGGATGTATGATTTAGTTTAAAGTGATTAAATTACTATTATTATTGGTATACACATCATATAAAAAGTTAAATACCTGGTATGACCAATGAAATTTTATGTTCAACTATGAATACGATTTCTTGTGGGTTATGAACATAAAATTTAATGTTTGTAATGATATATACATATTACATGTCATATTTTTATTGTAATTTTGGTGTCTCCTGCGAAGAGATCGATAGATAGTGGGAAATTGGGTTATATTTATCATTGTCTTGGATCTTTGGCTATGTTCATGAAAAAGATGTGGTAAACTACCCATCACACCATGATTTCTTTTATGGAGATTTTAGATTCTTATGATTTTAATCATTTAAATAAAGTATTATCATGTACTATGTTTGTGGGATGAATTTAGCTATTTGTGAATATAATTATATTTTATTTATCATTAAGTAACATAAATCCAGAGTTGTATAAAGTGATAAACATTAATATCTTTTGAACATATCAATTTGTTTAATTTTATAATATAAAAAAACTAACACATTTAAAGAATTAATGTATTTTGAATGTACATGAGGAAATTTGGTGATATTTAAAATCCCATCAAAATATTATGTTTCACATTACATCAAATAAAAAAAATGTTTGGACCTCGATCATTTAGTATGGGTGACCCTAAAGGATAGGTGGCAAAGAATTTTATTTTTAAAGCATGGTGGAAATGGTTAACCCTATAAAATTTTTAACCAAACGACACAGATATTTGGGTCACCCTTATCTAGACAACACAAGGTTATAATACTTATTTAATTCAGTTTATATACTACAAATGATAGATTTGGGTAATGAGTTTTTTTCTAAACTATCTATCGAAATATTCACTTGATAGTTTCATAATAATTTTTAAAACATGATATAATTAATATATTCCACTCCCTACTTAGGAACATAATACGATTGTGTTAATTATTCAATTTGAGTGGCTGGTGTTTCTTTTAAGTATTGATATAAATCTGACATATTTTTTAGTTATTGCTTGATTGGTTCAAAAATTATGAATATGAACTACAACAGTTTACATGGTCTCCGTAATATATTGTGGATATTTTGACAATACATGGGATTTCATAGCCCTAGTTCTATGTATATAATATAGAAGGGTAAAAGTTTAGTTCATGAATAAGAGATTTGAGTGTTAAATTATCATAATATTTAATTGAAACCTAACATAGGTGTTAAAAAGAAGGGATGATTTTTCCAATAGTGATTGAATTTTATAAAATACCTAAAGGTATTTGATAAAATTCAAAGTGAATCAAATACATATATTATTTTTATGATAATAAGTTCTTTTATTTTGAAGGGTATGTGATTCTAAATATATATATTCTAAATGTTTTAAACAAAGAAGAGTTCAATATTGAGGAAATGATTGATTAAGCTTGAATTTTTTTTAAATGATTTAGAAAATGGTATTCAAATCTAGTAATTTACTAAAAAATATTAGTATAAATATTAACTATATTTAAGTAAAGAGAAATTATTTGAAAATAATGTTTTTTTTCAGAATTAGAGATAGTTATTTTGATATACATGGTTCACGATCCATTTAATTCCATAACATAGTTTGATGAGAAGATAAGTACAATTTTCCACTGTAATATAGTTAATACAATTTAATTGATAAAATATAATGGAATGAGTTCCCACTACCTAATAGTTATTTATTTTTAATAATATCAAAATATTTTTTGGATGGTTTGACATATTTTTTTAATTTTGATGTAGCATGTGGTATAAATAAATGTTATTTTTTACCAAAACAAGTTTTAGAATATATCAAAAGGTGTTTTGAATATGGTTTTTAAAGTTATAATATATGATGAAAAATAACATAAAATAAATCTATGTCTATGGGTATTTAGTGGAAGTTGTATATTATTTGAAAAATTCACTAAATTTAAACCATGACATGGTGGTGTGAAGCATATCGCAGGTTTATCTAGTAAAAACCATTATGTAGTGAGGCTCACAACGTTTTAGTTTAGTGAATAGAAATATTGTAATTCTAAAATAATTCTAAACATTTAATGACTCACACACTTAAGTTATCATGGATATTTTATAATATCATTTATTATATTTAGAGTAGTTTTAATAAACAACTAATTCTTTGAAATATAAATATAAATGTGAGTAATTGGATATATATATATATATATATAATGAGTTGAAACATCTAAAATGTTTATGAAACATTTCATCAATATGATAATTGTTTTAGAAATGTTTGAGATCCTTGTATTCAAATATAAATAGATCCAGTATTTATATGATGATTTATAATTGAATTTGAAACCAATTCCATGAAAATTACTCTTAATGAATCAGAATTTAACCGTTAGTTTTCTTCAAGCCTTTAACAAAATGTCCTAAAATTCAATGGAATAATGTAAATCCTAAAAAATTGTTGGGATATTCACTCAGATATTGGATTCCATAATAAGAAAGTGTATATTGTCTATTTATTAGTATCCACTATCAAACTCATGTGAAAAATCAAGGATAGACTTTTCTACCATAGTTATGGTTCACATTATTTATTTATTACATTTAGTCTAAAATAATGAATGAATCCTATGGAATATTTTGATGTTCCTATTTATTTATGTCACATTAGGATATGTTTGTTCACTACAAACCCTTCATAAACATCATCCACCTCATTAGAGGGTTATATAATTAAAATTCATCCCAACACATACATTATCTATAAATAATTGAAACAATTAAAATAAAACACATTTAAAAGCACAAAACATTAGGATTTCATGTCACATGATCATTCTTAAATGATAACCAATAAGATAGGGTATATTATTTTCATTTCAAAAATCCATAAATAAGGAAATAATAAGATGAAAATACAATTAAGAATGAAAAAATATAATTTTTCCTAGATAATTGCATAAAAAGGTATCAATTCAAGGATTATCATAAATGTGTTGCGCTGGAAACAATTTCAAATTATCTATCAAATTGAATTGGTACATTTCACATACGCAAACTAAATTGTGTTATATAAAAACAAGTTAAGGATTTTATCAAACACATTATATTAATTCTTAAAAGGTTTAAACATTTTCATATATCAATAATACTCCTCATCAACATGATTAGTATTGAACCGGGTATAACTATCATTACATTTCATGATAGAGTCTTATTTAATATATTTCATATTTACATGAATTTAAATACATTTCAACGTGAGTAAAAATTACGTAACATTATTATGAAATATATTTGATAGAATAAAGGAAAAATTATTAGGAAATTAAATATCTCCTAAAAAATTATGATGGTGGAGGAAGAATATGATTATCATATTTTCTTCAAATATTATATTCATAATAAAATTTTTGAGTATTAGAACATTATCTAAATTAGTAATGTGTGATAGAAATATTTATATATAAATCTGAAAGATGGCATCAAATTTAGTAAGGCATAAAATGAAAAAAAAGAATATTTATATGCCCGATTAAAGAATCCATTAAATAAAAACCATTGAATAAATTATTATTTATTATCATTAATGACTTAAGTTCTCATCCCATATGGTTTGTTAATTATATTAGTTCTCGTGGAACTATCCATGTTATTGGAATGAGCATGTGATATACTTTTATGCTATATGTTGTTTTTATTTAAACTCATCCAATATTTAACTATTTACCACTACATATTATATTTATTATTAAATTGTTAATATTAAATCCCACAAATAATTATCCAATCCCTTTTAAACATTAATGTAATATTTTATCAAAATGAGATTTCAATTTTGATAAATTTATCTTTTAATTATGAATAACAATTCATAAAAAAATTTAATCATGTTATAATATATTTTATTGTTAAAATATACTTATACATAAATACAATTATTGTTTTTAAGCACAAACCACATTATCACACCAGTACATTCCCCAAGGGTATTTTGTAGAAATATTGGTATTTTTATGTGGTTTCTAGACTAATACGAATCTTGTAATAATATCCACAATATTTAACATATCTCATAGGTGACTTTGTTCTAGTAATAGCTTCAAGAGTTTAACTTAGGCTTGGTCTTAAGAGAATCGTAGGGATAAAACTACCCTCTAAAATTTGGATAGGTAAATTTTGTATGGGATTTTTCTTCTACTTTATTCTATATTTCCTTCTTTTTTCAAAATTTTTCCTATTTAATTATAGTAATGAATACAAATTAATTTTAATGGAATCATATTATCAATATCTTAGAAATTATCATATAATGTATAATTTAACTTTATCTATAGTCCTATAAAATCTAATTTACCTAACAAACGTGTATACATAATCTCAAGATAAATCCCTAAACATTTCACCTATCATACCTTCAATTTTTAATAGAATAATTGATTTCAATATATAAAATGTTTGATTATGAATTAGTATTATTTTTAATGGGATTTTGATTATTATAGATAGGTTTTCTTGTACCCCACCAACCATGAAATTTCAAAGTCCCAGTCACCGTATTTTATTTTTATATCTATTTGTTTAATCAAATTTATAAATAGTACATATCAATAATTTGTAAATTTTTATTATAATTAAATAATTTGTATTTACCACCCAATCTAGGTTGGAATATTATATTTATTTTTTTATATTATTGTATCCATATATTCTCTCACTCTTAAAAAAAATTTCTACTATAAAATTAAAACTATAAACAAATTTATGAATAAATAATTTTACGTATTGTACATTACATTTTATGGTTATCATCCACCTATTACAACAAGATTTTGTTTTGAAAAACATTTATTATTTGAGTTTTTTAATTAAACAACACTTTTACCATTTATATTATGATTTAATTAATATATTCTAAATATTAGTTGAAAAAATTCAATTTACCCATTCATTTGTGAGTATATGCACTGGGTCTAACATAAACATCACTAATTAAAAAACATAGATATATTCAATAACTTTTAAAAGGTTTTTTTGAAGATACAACTGATAGTTTGTAGTTACTATTACTCTAATATTTCAAGTGAAAAAATGAATTGGGATTAGATTTAACAAATTCTAAAATAGCATAATAAATTTCAATAGTGATATCATTATAATGATATAATGCTCAACGTGGAACTCTACATCCTTTCAAAAATTATCAGTATAACTATTTATCCACTATATAATGATTTGACATGCTATTAATTTTTTTCAGCTTCACATTACTAAAAATTTTATATATCTAAACTCATCCCAACATGTTAGTTTTTAAAATTCATTCCCATATTAATCATGCATTGTTTAAATTTATATACTTAAATAGAAACTATTTTCATATAATTATTCTACAAATATATGGTTTTCATCCTATAATCCATATAATTTATGTGATGAAAACATGAATATATCCTATAATATCTATATATTCCTCTCAATCATTCATCCACTCAACGGTTAATAAAATGTGTTATGTTTTATATCAATGATTTGAGGACACTAAAATATGTCTAAAATTTATATGTGAACCTTAGTTCATGATATGATATAATTGATAAAATAATACAATTATGCCTCAAAATACCATTATATAAATCCTAGAAATACCATTAAGGGATGAATCCTCATGTTTTCTTAATAATTAAGTAACATTAGTTATCTGATAGTTAACCATCGAAATAAAAATTAGTTATTTCCTTAGATTGTGGTATTTGGTGATATGGTGCCTTATGGGAAAGAATGTGGGTGGAGAGTCACTAATGAGGGTTCAATATCTAAATTTGTTATAAATTTTTATTCCTTATAGTATGAATTTGACACATGAATTTATATTATAATATTTTTTATATTATCCCTTTTTTGAAATTTCATGACTGATTCTATCAAGAAAAATGGGTCTATTTTTTAGGTATAATATGTTATTGTTTTTATTTTGGAGTCTTTAATTGTTTTTTGGAGTTGGATTCTTGAGGTATGGAATCATTTGAGAAGTATTTAATGTAGTGGGTTGGATTTTTTTTCTGAATTTTATCAATGCAATGTTTATTTGGAACATGGGAGGAAGGGAAATACGAGTAGTTGAAATTAAAGATGAATTCAATCATCCATGGATATCATTCAATGAATTTTAAAATTATAACGTGTGTTGTTCATGTAATGATCGAATATGGAAGGAGAAGACTGGTTAATTTTATGGTCAAAATAGTGAATGTATTATGTCTTGTTTTTTGGTATTATGATGTGGTTATATAAATCACACCAAATAATTAGAGAATATGTTTTATATGTTTCAAAAATTTAGAATAAGGAAGGTACTTTCACTATAAATTGAATTCATGGTTTTTTTAGGATTTACAAACAAATACATGGTTTTATTAACCATACTGTAATTGGTTTTAGATTATAATAGATTTAAATTGAATATAGTATTGTATTCTATAGGGTCATATAGTTTATTATTTTATGGGGGCTCAATTTGGATCCGTGGAAAACATGATATAGTATATGTATTTAACTTTTTATTATAAAATAAAAAATATTGTAAAACCACACGAACCAATTTCATTAATTATGAGACTTATCCATGACAAATTTGTGCAACATAAGAAGTCTATGGGGTTATTTCCAATGATTATAGGAATCCTCTAGTGGATTTATATATAGGAGGGACCAAATCAGTGATTAGAGCGTCGAAAATCAGATTCATGATCTCTATACTTATAGTGTAAATATGATTCTCATTATTGTTTAATCCTAATTAGATTTGATATATGGATAGATGAATCATGGGGTTTTATAATGTATATGAATTTTAAAAATTAGAGAGTGTTATTATAGGATGATTTTAGAGAGGATCAATCATCAATTATATTGCGATTCTATCTTTTATTTTTATGCATTTTTTGAGAATTTTTATAGTTTGGTTGATATGGTGATCAGTCATTACTTTGAATCTCATGAAAAATAAAAAAAACAATAATATATGGATATATATGGGATTAGATGTTTAAATGGAATGAGATAATGAACTAAGTGAGAATGATGTAGCTATAGTGGTGTAGAATTGGAGTGGGATAAGTATGTGAAAGTAGAAGAGGGACAATGGTTGATGATATTGAAAACATATGATCATTGAATACAAGTATGTTATTGATGAAGAAATTATATACTCTAAATGATTTATAATGTTGTTGAATATTGTGTGAACCTCAATATTTATTGTTACATTGATAGAAATTGTTGTATGATTATGGTTGTTTGGTTATCTGGTGGTGCTATATTTGAAGGGTTGTGTGGTTCATTTGTAGATAGTTATGGAATATTTGTGAGGTATAGGTGAATATAACATCTAGTTTGGGATGATTATATTGAGGTTAGATAATGTTATAGTGGTTTCACCATCGTGATTATGTTTTGGTAAATATTTTAGTAATAAATTATGTTTGATATAGTGTATAGATATTATTTCTATATTATTGGACGTTGATGCTATATTCTGTTTTTTTATTACCATTCATGATAGGTTTGTGATGTGTATATTATAGGGACTTGGTATTATGTTATATTTTAATATATACTTCCGACCATAGAAACATTTTTTGTTGTTCTTGTTTTATCTTTATTCAATTATTTTTTTATAGGCGCATTATCCTTGATATGGAGATAAATATATTTTTGGGATATGGATACTATCATTAGTGGTGTGAAAATACCTTGGAGGTGATTTATATTGTGAATGAATTTTTTTGGTCATAGTGATGAAGACCCAATGATTGATGACATGTTACAGTGGTTTACTCAGGCTAACCTTCTTTATTTAACAGTTCCTACAAGATTAATATATATATATATATATATATAATTAATTCGTCATTATTACCACTCCATGAAGAAGGTATGGTTGTAAGAATAAACATTTAGGTATACTTATATTCCCTCCCCATATATCAAATTTGTTTTCAAGGAATAGTAGATCATGTTAAGGGAGGTATAATACAATTTTAGTTTATACATGAGGTAATCTATTTGACGTTGGAGTTATGAATCAATTAACATTTTATATAGAAATTGGGTTACATTATACTGTGTGATTGTAGGGTCCTTAAAAATATGCACAGGAAAATGAGAATCTAGGGATATTCTAACCAATTTCCCCCCAAAAAATTGTGGAAAATTGTAGAGAATACTCAAAGGAAGGCAAAAGATGAACCGGTCCACAGACCGGTCCAATGATAATGGGTCGTGGCCGGTTCCGCGAAGCACCCCCTCCACGGACCTCTGTTGTTCGCAGAATAGAGGGGGAGATCCTCCACTGGTGCAAAACAGTATGGGCACTGAACCTGGTCCACCGATACGAACCACCCCCATCCATGGACCGCGTCGATCGGCCCGAGCCGCATTTGCTGTCGTTCACGGAATGGATGCGGAACCCTGTGTGGCCGCGAAGAAATCCCCCAAGTTATTTTGGTTCGTAGGGGAGGTGCGTTCAATGTACCCGTGAGCCGCGAATTGACCAAGTCATCCTTGAAACGGGTCTTCGATCATGGGCCTCCACAAAAGGTTCCAAATAACCATAGATATATCTCTTTCCCCACTCTATAAATAGAGATCGAGGGGGAAGAGCCGGGAGGAGGCAATTTTAGAGATCGATCAGATTTGGGAGGAAGAATTTCAATGGAAGGAGAATAGGATTTCGTAAACAGAGAAGTTCTAGTTCGCGAGCCAGAACAGGTATGAAGCTGGAAGAGAATTAATAAGGAACCAAAAACACATAACAACTTGGTAAACCACGAACCTAAAATAACAATGAAAACAAGACCGCAAACCATGGTCCCTTCGCGGATGCACTTCCAGTGGACGAGGGAGTTTACTCCCCTTTTTCGATCCTTCGCACCGAGTAGCACCCTTCTATGCGGGCGAAGCCCCGACCGACAAAGCCCCGGCCGACATCACCCTCAGATGCCACTGCATGCATGGACTCATCCACGTTCCAACCTGGTACGTGGGATTAACCCGAAGCCTCATACCACCCTAGTTTGCGGGATACCCGCCAAGCTACGAACCACCATGTTTTATGAAATTCCCATCATTCCGCAGAACACCCTGGTTCGCGAAAGACCTCTTTACCCGTGTATCACCTCCCTACGCGAAGGGATCCACCACTCATATACCTGTGTGGCCCGCCAGATCCTTTAGAGTTCTCATTCCCCGAGACAGATAAAATCCTTCCAATCCGGCCCAATCCTCAGTAACTCCCTCATTGGCCCATTCATCATCCTCGAGCTGAGGCCTCCACTAGAGCCATCGGACCTATGTGATGTAACCCTCAGGCGCATCAGCGTGCCGTTTTGCGTTCACATACCCAGAGTAAGTAGGGGTGAAGGGGTTCCCCCGGCCCTTGAGCGGATTTCCGAAGCATTCCTTGGTTCAAATTCACACGTTAATGCAGAGTCCGAGCCTAGGAGTCCCCTTTCTGCCCCTTCACTTGTTAGGACTGGGGCACTTCTCCCCTCCCCAGGGTGTGGCAGACTACCCATCACAAGGAAGCCCCCATGCACCTCCGTACTTACCCACAGCCATGGTTGTGGAAGGGAGTAGTGGGGAAGGGTGTTGCTCCATCCTTTTTTGGGGCCAAGTCCCTCTCCTGCTACACTTTGTCACCATGGGAATCCATTTTGGAGTAAGACCCACCCTTTTTGGGCTGCTTCATGCGTAATCCCCACTACACTTCCCACAGATGCATCTTTCACGACGTGCTCGTCTGGTCCCTGCTACCTTTTATTTCTCACACCGAGCATGACTCACGTGGGCTTAGAGTAAGCATCGACAATGAAATCCTATTATGGGCCTCCTCAGAGTGTAAGCCCTAATCCATTACCCTGGGCCTCTTCAGAGTGTATGCCCCAATCCATTACCCTGGCTTGCCTCATAACGTAAGCCCCACCCCATTCAAACTACGTGGACTTTGATTCCATGCCCCAAGGATATATAGGAAGCCTTCCCGAGGTTCAATACAAACAACCTGTCGATCCAATTATCTACACATCGGTTCACTACAACAACCCTTCGAATCCCGGAGCGTAAGTCACACTCAAACCGAACTACGTGGATTCTGATTCCTCTCATGAGGATACGTAGGAAGACCATCTCACTGGTTCGATCCAACCGCTCAAGTTGTTATCTGTCCTCCCTGGGTGAAAATAACTCCAGAGTGCCTGGTTATAAGGCATTAAATCGGTGTCTTCTCAGTGAGTCCAGACTCCTCAGGGTCATTAATCAATAGAGGGATGGTAAACCTTGAGTATAAATGATTTTGAACCCCTGCGTCCAGCTGACCATTTCTAACCAGAAGAAATTTGTGGATACTATGCTTGGGTATAAAACAACGATTCGCGAACATATGAATACATCTTAAATATATAATAGAGTCCTGGAACATGAAATAATTCCTCTAAAAAAGTGTAATGAGCCTGAATTCCCATCCTTTCAACCAATGTGAGTTCTTAAGCATCGCTGGTCAAACCTCCCAGTGAACGCCTGCCTTTGGAAAGCAGGTCCACGCATTGCTTGATATAAAACCGTTGGGAATTTCGAGGAAAAAATGGAGCATCTGATACGAGTGATTATGCAGAACCCAATCTTCTCTAATCAACTGTCGGGTAGTGCACGTTTCTCACCCACGACCCCATCTTGTGCTGCGAGAAAAAAAAATGGTGAACCCGATGTGAATCTTTAACCAAGTATTACAGATTTAACCTAATATCATGTTGTTCCCCCCTATACTCACAAGGAGTGCCATGAATGGTCATTAATTATGCATGGGATCATAAGATGATGCTTTGACAGGTCTGCTATTTGTATTAGTTAAACTGTTTTACAGATACCACGCAGAACACCCTTCGATCCAATGGCTTCCCGAAAGAATGCAGAAGCGCGTGCTTCCAACAATGCAATGACCGGACTTCCTCACCAACGGAGGACACCGTCACCTAACCAGAGTCTTCAATGATAGTTCTTGGATGCATTGATTCGAGAGTACCACGTGAATGGTACTCTCACGACGGTGGAGGCATCCATGCATGCCCTCCAATCCGCCAGGACTCGTCGATCGCCTTCCCATCAGTAGCCGCGAAGGAAAATCTAGATGGCCCCTGTTGCTGTATCCATCCGTTTTGGGAGTCTATCCCCAGAACGAGAAAACGTTTACCTCCCTTATCTTAGGGAGGTGGATGAGGTCGACGCTGAGGACTTCATCCCTGCTAAACGGGGGTTCTCCTCCAAGGCCCCCACTGGAAGACGTCATCATGGTCACGCCACGACTCAACATCCTCAAGATAATGAGGATGTCATCCCGAGGATCCAGGGCCACGCTCCCCGAGCTCCGGCCCATCCGACCGCCCGACGAGGGCGGAAAACAAACCAGGGACCAGCCATTACCCTCATCCCTCAGGAGGAGATCTGCTGCCCAGTCATGGAGACATATCACGAACAGGCGCATACACCTATTCACTCTTCCAAAGCCCGCCATCCAGACATGGTGGCATCATACGAGCAGGCACGCATCCCAACCGAGCTCCGTCAAGCCCGTCACTCACACAGGACAACACCTAACCGGCATGCACCGTTCCCTGTCCAGGGTCATGAAGCCCACAAACCAGAAGTGGTGGTGACTCAGCACCTGTAGGACCAGCCCCCAGCATATTCTTCTGACTCCTACAATCCTGGCATGGTGGCGATCAACAAAGCCCACCATACAGATGTATCGGCAATTAATAGGCGCCCACGTCTCCCTGCCAATAAAGGTCACCAACTCGATACGGCGGGAAACCAACATATACAGGGCCATCTCCTTGTGGATGTAAGTAAATTCTGCCATCCCAATGTGGCGGAAAATGGAGAGATAACCCGGCAGATCTCGGCCCAGGGGCAGATTAGTTCACCCGCCCCGACACTAGGGAATTGTCAGTGCCCACTGACCGCCAGAGGACCAGAGCAGGATATTCCTACTCCGATACCAGAATGGGCCTTCATACCTGTTCCAGCCAAAGATTTCTCTCTTTATATCCTGGAAATGGCGGAGGAGAAGTTATTGATCTCAGATCATGTCTTGAAGACTTTCCATAATGTAATTGAATCAGTGGAAACAACATGGACTCAGGCCTGTGAGCCCGGATCCCCAATTGAGGCGACTCATCTAAGAGAAAAGATATCCACCTCGGAGAAGATCTACATCCCTGCTTCCACCCTGGAGGGTCGCCAGATATATTCCGCGACACAAGGGAAACCAGATCGAGCAGCATCACTCATGCCAACTGGGGGACACACTTCCATCACGGTGGATTCTCCAGAGCAGGCATATATTCCTTCTATATGTCCAGATGTTCGTCAGCGTATCCCGGAAACATCACGGTACCCAATTAGATGGGTACCCGAAGGTTAAGGTCGTTGTCAACAGCAGACATTCCCCGCTACTCACAAGAAAGTTCCCCAAAGGCGCCGAAGGTAGCCGGAAAATAAAGAGCGGGTTCATGACTCCACTCTACTGGAAGCTGGGGTTCCCGATGCTGTTAAGTGCATATCGAAGGCTCTAAACCCTGACCACCCATCACCATATTATGGGAGAATAAGTTGTTATTGAGAAGGTCCTCCCCACAATGTCGCTACCAGCAGCTCTGTAGGTCCTCCCCAGAGCACCCGCGGGGGCCTCCCCCACGGGTATATAACGATCGATCATGAGAGCTCCTCTTTTTATGGGAGTCATAGAAAACCTCCATGTGACCAGAAGATCGAGCAGTAAGAAGGCCCTCCACTTACTGCGGTCCACCATGAAGGTCCTCCCTGGGTAATATGCTCCAATCACTCTCCATCTAGTGGGACCACATATTATTATAGTAGTCCTCCCTATAATAGTGACGACTACGGAGGCCCTCCCTGCAGTGACGTCTCATCATGACATGAAGGCCCTCCCCTTGTTGTGGCCTACCCTGAAGGTCCTCCCTAGGGGTTACGTTGCAATGACACTCCGCGCAGTAGGGCATCATATCATGGTGGTTGTCCTCACCACCCTGATAACGGAGGTCCTCCCCGTAGAGACGTCAAGCAACAAGAAGGTCCTCCCCTCATCGTGGTACATTCTGAAGGCCCTCCCCAGGGTGTACCCCAAAGACATTCTCCCTATGATAGCTGTAATGTTATTCCTCACCATTGCAGTAGATGTGATGGTAGTCCTCACCACCACGACCAACATTGCGATGGTCCTCCCCGCAGTGACCCCAAGCAACAAGAAGGTCCTCCCCTTGTAGCAGTGTGTCTTGAAGGTCCTCCCCAGGATGCACCCCGAACGTCAAACCATGATGGTCATCCTCACCATGACGGTAGTTTTTGCGAAGGCCCTCCCCGTAACAGCTCTTTGTAGCCAGGAGTTCCTCCCCTTGATGCAACACGCCATGGAGGTCCTCCCCAGGGTATGCACTGCAAATGTCCTCTATGCAGTGAGGCGTCAAGCAGTAATGGTAGTTCTCTCCATTGCAGCCGACATTGCGAAGGTCCTCCCCACAATGACTTATCACATCGACAAGAAGGTCCTCCCCATGAGGAATCAATCACAAAAAAGCCCTCATATTCCGAGGCACTCAGAATTATGGGATCAAGCATGTCAGATTCCCAGCAAGTCGCTAACGACACCCTTCTTCAAATTGGAGATTTTCCGGGCCACGTTCATCTTTCGAACCACCTCGGAATCGCCCACATGACAATTCAATACCTACCAGTCCCACTATCTCCAACCACACTATTAGTGAGCATCTCAGTTGGGGTGACTAGGTAGAGGAATCACTAGAAAAGGAGTACACATGCATGTTGCACCTGAGGAAACGACTGGTCAGGGATGATATACTAGTTATGTTTTGGCCCACAACCACCTCCCAATTCGACATACCTATAAAGTTGTCGGAGGAATGTGTGCACGACATCTTCTACAATATATGGACAACCCTCCACCGGCTGAAATCATGCTTCCTGCCCTACGATGGGTATATGGAAAACATCAAGACCATAGTAGACATCCTGTGTCACATCGACCTAGAAGCTCTTCCTTCGGCGCGCCAACACCGACCCAAAAAAAGTAAAGGAAACATGGAGATTGGCTGCCTCTGTGTGCTATACCAGCTACGCCAGCTCATTGGTGATGCCTCGATGAGATTCTATATCAGAGGATTAGGAGAACATGGAGCTCTGCATTTCACTCTTCTCCACACCCAGAAGAACCCGTTCGGCATGGTGTCTTGCAACGGCATCACATAAAAACAGTGATCGAGTGGGCTCCCGTTTCAGGAAAGACAACACACCCAACAGAGACAGGTCTTGAGTAATTCTATGAAGCATCAGGAACGAAGGAAAAAATCCATCCAAGAGCTATTGAATCGGGCCATCGAGAGTATACAAAAGGACTCTCACCTAAGAGAGGCCAATCAGTGGTCATTGCATGCTTCCCCAAAAGGGGACGATTCATAGAAGAACTCGGCACCAAACCCAGTTCAACCCCGAATGGGGGCATGCAAGATCAGGCAGCTAGCAATAGAAGTAGCCACCACCAAAATCCAAGGGTAACCCCTGTCTGCAGGGCGGGGGAAATTTTAACAACAAATGCTCCATAAGATGAATAAAAATAGGAAGAGACTCAACGTCCAAGGAATGGAGCCAACCCCAGCCCTCAGGGCTAGGGGAATTATTACCTCCTCAACAACAACCTCCACCATGAGAATCAGTATTCTCCCATCTAGGGAGGATAATAAGAAGAATGGGTTCCTGCCCTATCCCATCATTTGAATCATCATCCCCACCAAGAGGGAGGCATACCATAAGGTCGCATCAAAGACCTCTCCACGTCAACCTTCGTCAAGGAGCCCAAAAGCAACCCCAGGACGGAAGAGGGAACGTATGTAAAAGACGCGGGAGATCATCTTCCTATTTTGTAGATGACAACTTCTATGCCCCGTGATATGAAACCATCAACTCCATAGAGGATAACCCCACCGATGATTCCAGAGATGATGCAAATTTGTATGGATCGGTAGATGATGGTTCCGGTTAGGCTGTGACTCACAACAAACCACCAGGTGTGCACACCCAGAACCAGAGGGTAGCCCTAAATATGGCTTCCCCTTTAGCTAACCTTCCTATACTCACCCTGCGAGTTCCCAATAAGGATAAGAACAAAGGACCGGTTACCCTTAACCTGCCCCCCTCTATCGATAAAAATGAGACACTTATTCTTGAAGAGATATTCGCTCGATAGGAAGAGGAAATGAAAGAATTAAGGCCGCTTGAGGCCGAGGTACTCTAGAGGAACCTTCTTATTGAAAGAGCATCACAAGAGGAGAAACATCATGCACTCCAAATAAGTGCACCTCAAAGACCAAGGTTTGCCCCGGAAAATGAAGCGTGGTCAGGGCTCCCGCACAATGAGGAGCCCGACCCGTTCAACTACCTAGATATGGATCCGGATGAATACGAGGACTTCCCTCCACTCAGGAAGCAACCAGAGCGAGTACATATGAACCCTCTGAAGGTGTCACAAACGGCACATGCACCCCTGGTGCCAACCGAGCTGGATCCTCAAGCAATGACTCGGGATACATCTGCCCAAGACTGGGCCCAACAGGATGTAAATTAGGGTCTCACCAACACCATCGAGGCACTAACAGATTGACTGGATGTGATAGAAGGTCGACGTGCTCCGATATAGCCAGAGCGGAAGCCCTACCCAGATCGGTTGAGCAACACGCCTACTCCACCCAATTTTCGGAGCCCTTTATTCCGTATTTTCAATGTATCAGGAGATCCAGAACAACATTTGATGCACTACGCATCTTATTGTGACCCTATGATGGGAACTCTCAAACAGAAAGAAGCAGTAAAACTCAGATGATTTGTATGGACCTTGAAAGGACCTGCCTTCTTCTCGTATACCAGCCTACAAGCCCAGTCAATAAAAATCTGGGAAGACCATCGGCAACAGTTCCTGTTCCACTTCAGTTCAATGATGCCTAAAACAATGGTCAGCGACCTCATGAAATGCAAGAAGAGGGAGAAAGAGAGTGTCTTATATTTCATCGCTAGATTGAAAGGTCTCACCTACTCTCTGAACAAGACAGTGCCTCAAGACGAGTTGCTTTCCATATGCATCAATAATCTTCGAGTTGAGCTGCGAACACCGCTCATACCAGTGGAGTGCACCACTGGCTTCCACCATCTCTCTAACATTTCCTAGAGAATTGAGGACTCCCTGCAATGGACTAATTTAGAATCCTGAAGTGCCTCGTAGGCTCCTGCCAAGAGAGCATCCAGAGCTGAAGCGTCCTTTGTCACACTCAAGCCAGCCCTTGTTTCTACTTCGCTGCTCATGCCTCCAAAAAATCATCAAGGGCCCCCTCTATATCAGCGACTGCCTCTGCCTAAGTGGGATGATCCGAGAGGGTCGATGAGGAACCCTTTTGAGGAATGAAAACACAAATCATACTCGTTCTGAGAGGACCAAGTCAACGACTACTTCATCGCCGCCATTAATTGCAACTTGATCCACCTCCAGAAGCCAAGTAAAACTGAAGTATTCGGCCACGATGACATGCTAGATTACTGTCCCTACCATCGAATGTTGGGGCACAATATTCGAAAATGCTTCATCTTCAAATACCTCCTACAAAGGATGGTAGACTTCGGGCAGGTCGAGCAGGGACCACCCTCATCACATGTGACATATATTTCTACCACCGACTCCGAAAAGGGGGAGGGGTGGAAGGATGGAACCATCAAGAAGGGGTGGAAATTTGACAACTGGATGAATCGGAAGACTATCAACCGAGCCCAGGGCATACTCTGAACTCAATTACAGCAACCGGTGTTGCCGCCAACATCCCGTAATTCGGCGCAACCGACAATGTTGGCCTCACAACCCTCATCGAGCCGGTCATCTAGGCATTATTGAGAAGGGAGAAGGCAAGAGAGATAGGAGCACTCCGCAATGAGGCCAATGTTAGCCCATACACTTTCGGATTTTAAGCCCACAAACTTGGCACCACGGGCACCGACCCACCGAACGACACCATCAGGGACAACCGTCCAGGTCGACCTGTTAGAGGAAGAGGAACCAATTTTTGGTTCCATCAATGTCATCCATCTAATGGAATTGTTCCCTGACGAAGGGTATGGGTACGAACCTGAGTTCCCAACACAAGGGGTCGGGATGAGGAATCGTAGAGGTAGGGGATACCGAGGAAGGTGCAGTCGCGGCCGAAACCAACCCTACGGTTTTACCCAGGACCAAACCGTTAATATTGCAGAAACCCGTGGGAGATCCCTTCAACGAAATCAACAAGAAAAAGAATATCCCTCCACCTCCACAAATGGCCACTCTTCCCCAGTCATTCTTCGGTACCTATTAGAGGAGGAACAAGTGCCTAGCCACCCAGTGCGCACAAACAGACCGGTCAGGCCGAGTCCCCAGAATGTGGGAACAACACCAACCTCTAACCCCGCGGCCAGTCACTCCTCGTCACATATTCCAACTCCCAAGATTCTTTCTAAGACTCAGCCACCAATGGAGATGTGTCGACCACTAGAGCATAAATACGACATCCTCAAGCATCTAGCGTCGGTACCAGCCAAACTGTCGATCTTGGATGCCCTGGGGTTTTCAGCTGACCTCAGGGAGGCACTTATAAAATCCTTTCTCAGCCCCCGGGAGTTTCATTCCGAGGTAGCTACCACCAAAATATACCAAACGGAGACTGGCTCAGCCAAAAGTGATGTAGGGATTTCCTTCACCGATCTGGATAAAGATGCCATCATGCAGGGGAACATCAACCACTATATGTGTATGGAACACTAGATGATGTTGAGATCTGCAATGTGTTTATTGACAAAGGCTCTAGAGTTAACCTCATTACCCTACAGACACTCTGTATGTTGGGCTACAGTGATGGTGGTTTAATACCCTAGGACACAACTATTATAGGTTACGACAAGAGTGAGAAGAATCCAATGGGCAAAATTATTCTAAAGACCCATTTTGGAAACCTTGTGGCCTATTCATAATTCATGGTGGTTCGGCAGAACACATCATTCAATTCCATGCTGGGAAGCCCAAGGCTCCATAAGCATATGGTCATTCCTTCATCCTAACACCAGTGTATTATGTACTGCGTCAATGTAAATATTGGGACATTGCACGCCGACAAGGCCCCTATCGATCTCTCCGAGTCATACTACATTGATGCCGGGATTTATGAGCAAAAGGAGAAGAAAACCTCGGTTGATGGTATTGACTGGATCCTCGCTCCGAATGGCCAGGAAATGGTTCCTGACGACCCACTCAGGCAGCTTGGCAGAGACTACGTACTGCCCATCAACCATATTGAGAGCATGAGTTCAAGTCCGGACACACACTCAGTTGTCCTCATGATATCGGCCATAATGACCGAGTGTGACAATGTGGGAACGTCTACATAACCTATATATGATGGAAGATTCTTGAGCGAGGACACCCACAATGCCTCTCCTCTGGACTCCAAAGAGCCCGAGTCAAGAGATCTCCCCACGTCGGATCAAGAAGATGAGGATTTGGGGGAAGAAGAGGAGGATGATCTCTGGGATGCACCTCCCACATTTGAGGAAGGTATCTCCACCATGGTGGAAGAGCTTAGGTAAATAAACCTGGGTACCGAAGAAGAACCAAGGCCCACTCTTGTTAGTGGAGACATGTCCCCCGAGGAGCATGGTGTATATGCCTCTTTCTTGAAGCAACACCAGGTTGTTTTTTTCCTGGATTTACACAGAAATGCCGGGAATCGATCCCTTAGTGGAGACGCATCACCTAGGTCTATCAGAAGACCACCGAGGCTATAAACAGGACGCCAGAAGGACACACCTCTCACATACTGCCAAAATAGAGGCTGAAGTCGATAAGATCATCAAATCAGGCTTCATTAGGGAGGTCCAGTACCCCATATGGTTGGCCAAAATTGTTCACATCATGAAAAAGAATGGAAAAATCCACGTCTACATTGATTTCAAAGATCCCAATCGCCATTTCCCGATAGATGATTTCCTGGACCTGATCACCAAGTTATTAATCGATGCAACGGCCAGGTATGAGGCTCTATCTTTCATGGATGGATATTCTGGGTATAATCAAATCTGGATGGCCCAAGAAGATGAAGAATCCACTACCTTAAGGGCCCCTCAAAGTATATTCTGTTACAAGGTTATGCCCTTTGGTCTCAAGAACGTTGGCGCCACATATCAACGCGCCATGCATCACATCTTTAAACCATTCTGGGGTAGATTCATTCAATGTTACGTAGACGACATGGTGGTTATGATCAGACAATGCTTAGATCACCTGTCAGATCTTGAGACCATATTCAATAAACATCGACAACCTAGCCTGAAGATGAACCCGATGAAATGCACCTTCGGGGTTACCTTAGGAAAATTCCTTGTCTTCATCGTAAACCATCGTGGCATCGATGTCGACCCTGAAAAGACAAAGGATATCATCTTCCTTCCATCCCCCCGCAATCACAACGAGTTGAGAGCATTCCAAGGGCACCTGGCCTACATCAGGCAATTCATAGCAAACCTGGCAGGCAATTGTTTCCCCTTTACCAGGATAATGAGGAGTGGAGTCATGTACCAATTGACAGATGACATCCAAGAGACATTCGAGAGCCTAAATAAGTATCTCTTAAGCATGTCAGTGCTCATTCCCCCGGTTGAAGGAAGACCTCTCATCCTATACGTGATGATTCTAGATCGATCGTTGGGAGCCTTCCTCATGCCGAAAAATGACACTTCTAGTGAAAAAAGTATCTATTACCTCATCCGAACCATGATTGATGCTGAGACTCGATACTCAAACATTTAGAAGAGTTTTTTGGCCTTGGTCTTCATAGTTCAAAAACTATGACATTGCCTATAACATCATGAAATCCATTTGGTCTCACGTAGTGACCCGCTAAAGTACATCCTCAGCCGCCTGATGCTAACTGGGCACCTATCCCGATGGGTAGTCGTACTAGAACATTTTTACATCCTGTTTGTGCCTCAGAAGGCCATCAAAGGCTATGCATTAGTATATTTTCAGGCAGAGCACCCTTCAATAGGGACCGTCGCACCGGACGCCGAGCTACCTGATAAAGACATCTTCTCGGTTCAGGAGGAGCTCCGAACATGGCCAATTTACTTCTACAGTGCATCCTGAAGCCTGACAAGGAAAAGGATAGAGGTTCTCAAATTTAACAAGGTGGGTTTGGGGATAATACTCATGTCCTCGGAAAAAGAAGTCTTTCCGTATTCCTTCCTCCTATTAGAAGGACGTATGAACAATGAAGCGGAATATCACGTCCTCATTGTAGGCCTGAAGCTCTCACTACAGGCACAAGTACAACACCTTAAGGTAAAAGGTGACTCAGAACTGGTCATCAAGCAAGTCAATGGTGACTATGTTATTAAAAAGGAGGAGCTGATTCCCCTCTTTGACCATGTCCAAGGGTTAATGGAAAAATTCTCCACAGAACCAACATTGACCTATATTCCCCAATCTCATAATGCCCAGGTTGACACATTATCTACTGCGGACACACCCCTAGCTGACCCAGACTGGGATGAAACAGTTATCATTATTGCTCATCGTCGAATGGTCTTCCCGTTTGTCCAGACCATGATAGAGGAAATCCAATATGTCAGTCCTGTCACTAAGCCATATGCTCCCTCCACTAGATGGATGACCCTCATTGCAAATTATCTTCAATGGGGAGAACATCCATCCGACAGGGCTGAATGACAGAAAATACGGAGAAGGGAAATCCACTTTGTCTTATATGGCAGTACGGGTCAGATAGAGGTCCTCTACAAACGATGCCTCGATGGAATCCTCCTCAGATTCATTGATGGAGAAGAAACTGCTGCCTTCATGACTGAGGTACATGCCAGATTATGTGGGGCACATTATCCGGGGTCCGACATTCCCATCAGGTTCGACGACTTGGGTACTATTGGCCTACAGTGGCACGAGATTGCGAGCTCTTTACAACAAAATGCCACTATTTCCAAATTCATGCCAACTTCTTACATCAACCCCCGGAGTTACTTCATCAGGATAAGTACTCCTGGCCATTTTTTGTCTGGGGAATGGATGTCATTGGACCATATCCTCATGCCACAACCAAAGAGCTGAATTATAGCCTCATGACAACCGACTTCTTTTCCAAATGGGCAGAAGCTATACCACTCAAAGAAGTCGGGGCGAGAAACATTGTCAGATTTCTGAAAACCATTATCATAACTTGATTTTATGTCCCTCATACTATATTGATGTATAACAGCACCAAATTATACTCTGCTTAATTGGAGAAACTATATCAAGAATACAGTATCAAATCTAACCACTCATCCGGCTACCACGCGGCAACCAACGGACAGATGAAGGCTTTCAAAAAGACCATGTACAAAATTCTCTAGAAAATGGTTTTAGGACCAAGATGAACTAATAGATGGTTTTCATGGATTGCATTTTGTTGATCTTGAGGAAGTTTTCATAAAGGAAAATACCTTGAATTTCTAAGAATTTGGAAGCTGGAAGTTTGAAGATTCTGAACCGAGTAGATTAAACATTCAGAACCTAGTGTTTTAAGAATTCGGAGTCTGGAATTAAGAGTTTTTAAATTGAGAAGTTCGGAACCGGAAAATTGCAAATTCTCGAAGGCTGACTGGTAGGAGATGTGAAGGCACTAATTGTGATGATGCATTATTGTTTTGTAACTCTAAATTTTTAGTATATGCAAGTACTCATGATGCAAGCAAATGTGTGGTGGTGAAGTCATACCAAAATCCAAAGGAGTCATTCCGAGAATTCAAAATCTCCGGTATCGATGATTGAAGAAGTCTCACCAAGAACCAGAAGTCGTATCGATAACCAAAAGCCGTTCTAAAAATCTGGAAGGGTCATTATGAGAATCTAGAAGAGTCGTTCTGAGAATTTGGAAGAGCTGTTCCAAGAATCTGGAAGAGCCATTACGATAATCTGGAAGAGTCGTTCCGAGAACCTGAAGTCATACTGAGTATCGAAGAAGTCATATCGAGAACCAAAATCTATTTCGAGAATTAGGAAGAACTGTTCCATGAACCAGAAGTTGTACTGAGAACCTGGATATCGTCCCATGAATTGGTTAAGCCATACCAAGATCCAGAGGAGTCATACCGAGAATTAAAATTCTTCGATATCATTGAATAAAACAGAGTCATATCGACAATGAAGAATTTGTCATACCGAGGAAGCAATGAAAAGCCATACTGAGAAGTGATGAAGAATCATACCGAGAATTGAAATGGTGTCATGCCGAAGACTCAGGAAGGATGGATCAGAGAATGTGATATCGATAAACATGTGTAACAAGGTCAGATTCGTAAAAGGAAAAAGTTTTAAATCAAGAGAAGTGGAAGAAGATTCTATAAGATTCTACAAGAGTTGAAAAAGTCTTAATTACTCTGATATTTCAGGTGAAATTATGATTTGGGTGAATTTATGTGAGAAGAAAAATATTTTGGATTCCCGCCTATGCACACTTTGGAGCACCTATAAAAAAGAGATTAGAGTACAAAGTAAATGTGTGATGACAAAGTAGTGAGAGAATCTTCGATAATCTAGAGAGAGAAATAAGTGTTTGGCCGAAATAGTTTCATTGTAGTCTCAATTGAAATGAGAATTTGATACTCGTTGACACTGTATTGAGTTTCTCTGATTGAGAAAATTCGGAGCGAAGAAGAAAATTCAGAGTGGAGATTCGGAATGGGGAATCAGTACTGGCTGTCACCGTATTGAGTTTACGAGACTAAAGAAGACTCAGATTGAAGAATCGGAGTGATGAAGGGAAATTCGGAGTGAATACTTTGGAGTGAAGATTCAGAATGGGGAATCAGTACTGGCTATCACCGTATTGAGTTTCTCAGACTGAGGAATAATCGGATTGAACAATCAGAGTGAAGAAGAAAATTTGGAGTGAAGAATTCAGCGTGGAGATTCGGAATGGGATGTTCGGACTGTAATTGATCTGTCTCAAGTCCAATGAGTCCTTGACTTTCATTTGGGTAAGGAAGTGAAGATTTGTGATGAACATTATTACACTTGCGTATTTGAAAGGAAGTGTAGGTAACATAAGTTGTTACAAGAAATGAGACTTTTCCCTATTGTGCCAAGAGGGTGCACACCTACCGGAGTGATTGTTTCAATGTGGTTCACGAGTGTAAGGGTATATCCTACTCATTGTAATCCAAGAATTGTATTCATAGTGGATTGTATGGTGCTGGATTGTTTCCAACCATACCAAAGACGTAGCTGTTCTTATTGAATAGTGAACCTTGTAAATTGTTGTGTACCTTTGGATGTGTGCTTGTCTGTTTCTCAGAAAAAAATTATATCTTTAACAGGAGACAAAGGTTGTTCTCAAAATTAAGGGAACCTAAAAGAAGATAAAGTGGTGCCACTGATTCACCCCCCCCCCCCCTCTAAGTGGTTCATTACTCCAGCTGGATCCTTACAAGTGGTATCAGAGGGAGGTTGTCTTTGTTTTCCTTGTTGATGGAGAATCTGAATTGTCTGAACAATAAAGGCATTCCAGTATTCGATGGGAAGAACTATGACATTTGGAAGGGTAGAATGTTACCGTATCTCATGTATATTAGTTATGATGTTCTTGAAGCTACACCAGTTGGGTTTCCCCCCATTGAATACAATGTTCCACTTACACCTGTTGACAAGAAGTTTCATGAGAATAATGGATGATCCAAGAATTCTATATTTTCTTCGCTTTTTAAATGTGAATTCTTAAGAGTAAAAGGAGTGGCCACAACCAAAGGTATATGGGACAAACTGAAAATCATATATGAATGAAATACAAAAGTCAAGAAGGCAAAACATCAAATCTGGATATTGAAGTATGAAGACTTGAAGATGGGAGAGCATGAATCTGTTGGGGGTTTCTTCACCAGGTTAAAAGATATTGTTAGTACAATCACATGTCTTTCTGACTAGCTGAAAGACTCTATTGTGATGGAAAAAATATTGAGGAGACATCCTGATAAATTTGATGCGAAGATTTCTTCATTAGAAGATAGATACTTTGAGACTCTATATCTGGATGATACGCATAGTACACACATTACTTATGAAATGAGAAGGGAAGCAACTATGAAGACCAAGAAAAAGGTTGACAGATAATTTTCTTTCAAAGCCATGAAGAAGGAGAGATCTATGAAGATATTGATTGAAGAATATGGTGGTGACTCTGACTCTGAAATTCATATATGTAAAAATCGTAACGATATTTTATCCTTGATTTCAAAAAATGTTAAAAGAGGCACAAGGAAATACATGGGAAAACATCCCATGAAGTGTTTTGAATGTGGAGGCATTGGTCACATTGTGGCTAACTGTCCTCGAAGGGAGAATGAAGGAGACCGTGATGAAGAATAAAGAAAGCCAAGAAAGTTATGGAAGAAACAGGGTGGTAATGGAAATTCGGGGATAGAAAAGAAGTTCTTCAAATCCAAGAGAAAAATCTTCCTATCCATAAATGAAGAAGATAGAGAAAGTGATTCTGAATCTGAAAAAACATTTGTGCATGTTGTTGAGAATACATTCATTGCAATAGTGAATGATGAGGATTTCGGAAGAAGAATATTGGAATAAGAAGAAACTCAGCTTGAGATGCATCTGAAAGAATAATTGAAGGAATGTTTAAGGAAGATAAAAAGGCTAGAGATTCATAAAAAAAAGTTGTAAGATGAATGTTTCTCAGCATCCAATCAAGAAAATGATAAATGAGAACTTTAGAAAGAGCTTTAATACATGAAGAAGTATCTTGAAGATGAGTAAAATCAAATTGAGAACATGAGAGTTGAGATGAAGGCAAAAGTGGAAGAAATTGAACTCGTTCAAAAGAAGCTCTCTGAAGTTGAATAAAAAAACATTTTTTTTTCAATACTCAATTATTGATGTTGGTGAAGGCTCTCAACAAGAACATTCTGAGAAAATTAAATAGAATAATAAGGTGGTTTCTGTGAAGAAGAAAGCAGAGAAAGCTACTTATGTGTCCAAGACCAGCGTTACTGGGAACTATGAAGTTTCAAGGAAACCTAAGTCTAACACTGGTGAAAAACAAGAAAAATCAGAGAAGCCAGAATTCCAGCTGAGCAATATTACTAGTAAAATAATGGTTAGTGAGGCTGAAGAAAGAGCAACAAAGAAGTATCAGAACAAAAGATATAGAGGAAGGTACTCCTTTTATGGGTACTGTTGGTATTGTGATGGATTTGGGCATACAAAAAATATGTGTTTGTTCA
The DNA here is from genome assembly GCA_963277665.1 of Viscum album. Lineage (NCBI taxonomy): Eukaryota > Viridiplantae > Streptophyta > Magnoliopsida > Santalales > Viscaceae > Viscum > Viscum album. The sequence continues at coordinate 2,083,695,128 of OY728136.1, read as the reverse complement.
ATCAACATTATAACCATCACCCCACTAGTTATGAAAGGTAGAGATTGATGGGGAGTTAATCTCCTCAATGGAAGAATAGTGAGAAGGTTTTCTTGAATAATGTTGAGAAGAATAAAGTCAAGACAGAAAATAGGTTCCAGCCTTTGGAGACCATTTTTGAATGGTGTGAACAAACTAGAAACCTTTCAAAAGGATGTCTTGTGATTTTGCCAGCTCAAAAAAAAGTTCTTAATTTTCAGAAGCCAAAGGTGAATAAAATGTGAATGAAGAAAAAGCATTGTTGTTGAAACTGTTCTAAAAGTTACAAAGGAAAAAATGACCATGGATACATGATAGTGGGTGTTCTTCACATCTGACAGGAGAATTGAAGTTTCTAAAGAATATGAAGAAGTTTAAAGAAGTCACAGTGAAATTTGGGAATGGTGAATCTTTAAAAATCAAAGGTATTGGATCAGCCATCATTGGAAAGGAAAAATTAAAGTCCAAGAAAACCTTGTATGTTGATGGGATGAATCATAACATTCTGAGTGTATCATAATTGTGTGATGAGGGTAACAAATTTATGTTCAAGAAATATTGATTTATTGTGAAAAGTGAAGAAGATGGGAAGATTGTTACAAGAGGCCAACAAACCAAAGGAAATCTGTTTCAAGTTGGAAATTCACAATGCTCTTGTTACATGAGCATAGAGAAACAAAATCAGTTGTGGCACAGAATACATGGACACATGTGTTAGATAAATATGAGCAAGTTATCTCAAAGGGACAGTGTTTGAGATAGTCCAGATTTTCCAAGAAGAAGAGATTGGCGTTGCACTACCTGTCAGAATGGAAAGATTACAAGTGTTGTGTATAAGAAGGTTGAAATTTGTTCTAAACAACCCCTTGAACTAATACATTCTGATATATGTGGGCCGATGAGAAAACAATAACAAAATGGAGACAAGTACTTCATCACTTTCATTGATGATTTTACTCGCATTACATGTGTAATTTTTATGAATCGCAAGTCAGATGCCCTGAAAATGTTTGAAATATTCAGAAATAAAGCTGAGAAAGAATGTGAGTACTCTGTGAAGAAGTTGAGAATAGATAATGGTGGGGAGTATAGAAGTGAATAATTTGAATACTATCATGAGAAGCATGGGATTAAGCATGAATATAGTGCTCCATATACACCTCAACAAAATCGGGTTTCTGAAAGGAAGAACAGAATCTTGGTGGAAATGGGAAGAACCATGTTACTTGAACATGGCCTTACTCATTACTTTTGGAGGCAAGCTACAAGTACAGGTGTTTATATTCAAAATCGGTGTTTCTACATGCCTCAATTAGAAAAGACTCCATATGAAATTTTCTATGGAATTACTCCAAGTATGAAGCCTGATAATGTTTTTGGGAGCCCGTGCATTATAAAGAAGAACAGTGGAAGCTGTGGGAAATTTGAGCAGAAAGGAGAAGACAGAATTATTCATGGATATGCACCAGAAGGAAGAGGTTATAGATGATTTAAAAAATAAACATGATGAATTGAGGATTCAGTTGATGTAAAAGTCCGTGAAACTCTGGGAAAAGATAATCATGTCCAGACAGACAAGGAAGATGAGGAAGATGGTGTTAACGATTCTGATAAGGATGCATTGAATTGTAATCCTAATCAAGATGAAGAATCGGATTCAGCCATATCAAGTGATGAGGAAGGCACATGAAAAACTTATCCATGGCTGATGAAACAAGTGCAAGCTCATAATATTATTGGTGATCAGTGTCACACGGTTCCAACAAGAAGAACAATTAATTCTGTATCACATACTTCCTTGTATTCCAAAGTGGAACCAAATGATGATAAAGAAACCTTTGAGAATCAACAATGGTTTCAAGCCATGAATGAAGTATTGGATCAGATTTAAAAGATGGATACATGGGAACTCATACCCAAGACTGAAAGTAAGAACATTATTGGCACCAAATGGGTCTTCCGGAACAAGTTGAATGAAAGAAGGTGAAGTTATTAGAAATAAAGCAAGATTGGTTTGCAAAGGCTACTCTCAGATTAAAGGAATTGACTTTGAAGAAACTTTTGCTCCAGTAGCCAGATTAGAAACTATCTGAATCTTTCTTGATATTGCTGCACAACAAGGCTACAAAATCTTTCAAATGGATGTTAAATCCGCATTTCTGAATAGTGATCTCAAAGAAAAAGTTTATATTGAGAAACCATGTGGTTTTGTTGTTAGGAAGAATGAAAGTTATGTGTGCAGGTTGAAGAAAGCCTTGTATGGGATAAATCAAGCTCCAAGAGCATGGTATTCCATACTGGATACTTGCTTAAAGGAGATGAACTTCAAGAAAGGGAGAGTTGACAACAATTTTTACATCAAGGAAATCCACGATCTTTCTATCATTGCGATTGTCTATTTCGAGGACATTATTTTTACTGGGAATGATGAAAGAAGCTATGAAAGGTTTGCTGAGTAATTGAAGATTGAATATGAGATGTTTATGTTGGGTGAAATGAGATACTTTCATAGGTTACAAATTTTTCAACAGAAAGAATTCATTTTTTCTCTCCCAAGAAAAGTATGCTAAGGATCTTCTTAAGAAGTTTTGGATGGAAAACTCAAAACCTTCATCGACTCCTATATCAGTGGGAATGAAGATAAGCAAATATGATTAAGGAAAAGTTGTTGATCAGAAATAATATCGACAGATTATTGGATGTTTTTTATACCTGACTACATCAAGACCAGATATTGTTTTTTCTTTTACCTTATATTCAAGATTTCAGAGTGCTCATAATGAATCACATCTTGTTGCTAGAAAAAGAATTCTCAGATACATAAAAGGAAAAAAAGAATTCGGAATCAAGTATAGTGGGTCAAATAAAATTGATTTGTTTGGCTATTCAGATACATATTTGGCAGGAAATAATGATGATAGAAGATCCACATCTGGTGGAGTCTTCTTTATGGGAAAAAGTTGTGTTGGCTGGCACTCGATGAAGAAATATTTTGTGACACTTAGTAAGAATGAAGCTGAATATGTTGTTTCTACTCAGGCTTCTACTCAACCTATCTAGATGAAGACACAGTTGGATGATTTTTTTGTTGAAGTGATGTTTCCCTTTCTCTTGGGCTGTGATAATCAAAGCACAATTAAACATACCAAGAATCAAGTCCAACATTCTCATTCAAAGCATATTGAAATCAAATATCATTTCATCAAAGAGCATGTGGAAAATAATGAACTTAAACTTGAATATGTTTCGTCTATTGAACAAGTTTCTGATATTTTCATGAAACCCTTGACGAAGGAATCATTCTCACGAATGAGGTTGAACATGGGTGTCCGACCTCTTTCTCTTCAAGTCCAAGGTATGTTGTTCCGTCCCCTCTCTCTTCTTACATGTGGATTGATTTTTCAAGGGGGAGAATTTGTTTGTATCATAAATCTATTGTTCAAATAGAGAGTTGTGGGTAAGCTGTGATCTCAGCAATTTTTGGGTATTTGAACTATTCTAACTGTTTGTTGGAGTGGTTGTAGGAAATAACTTGAACATGAATTTGTTTATAATATGTATGAAGCTAAAGATATATGAAGTTGAAGATGTCATTTTCACTAACTATAGACAGCATGGTTTTGCTGTCAATTATTCTTGTTTCCAACAATTAGTTAGCTCACGTAGGCTTAGAATTATTGATAAGTAATCCATTTCTTGAGGTTACAAAGTTTGGTGATTTATGAAAACATGGTTCACAACAAAATCCAAAGGGGGATATTGTTAGGACCAAGCTGAAGGAAGAAATGGTTAGCATGGATTGTTTTTTGTTGATCTTGAGGAAGTTTTCATAAAGGAAAGACAGCTTGAATATCTAAGAATTTGGAAGCTGGAAGTTTGAAGATTCAGAACCGAGTATATTGAACATTTGAAAACTGGTGTTCGAAGAATTCGGAGGCTGGAATTCAAAGTCTTGAAATTGAGAAGTTCGGAACTGGGAAATTGAAAATTCTCGAAAGCTGGTTGGTAGGGGATGTGGAGGCACTAATTGTGATGATGCTTTGCTATTTTTTAACTCTAATTTGTGAGTATATGCACGTACTCATGACGCAAGAAAAAGTTGGTTGGTGAAGACATACCAAAATTCGCAGGAGTCATTCCGAGAATTCAAAATCTCCGGTATTGATGATTAAAGAAGTCGCACCAAGAACCAGAAGTCGTATCAAGAACCAAAATCCATTCTGAGAATTTGGAAGAGCCGTTCCAAGAATTTGGAAGATCCATTCCCAGAATCTGAAAGAGTTGTTTTGAGAATCTGGAAGAGTTGTTCAATGAATCTGGAAGATCTGTTCCGAGAACCTGAAGTCGTACCAAGAATCAAAGAAGTTTTATCGAGAACCAAAAGTAACTCTGAGAATCAGGAAGAACCGTCTCGAGAACCATAAGTTGTACGGAGAACCTAGATATCGTACCAAGAACTAGTGAAGTCATACTGAGATCCAGAGGAGTCATACTGAGAATTAAAAATCTTCTGTATCGTTGAATAAAGCAGAGTCATACCAAGAATGAAGAATGTGTCATATCGAGGAAGAAATGAAAAGCCATACCGAGAAGTGATGAAGAGTCATATCGAGAATTGAAATGGTGTCATGCCGAAGACTGAAGAACTATGGATCCGAGAATGTGATACCATGAAGCTTGTGTAACAAGGTCGAATCCGGAAAATGCCAAATTTCTAAATCAAGAGAAATGGAAGAAGATTCGAGAAGATTCTAGAAGCGTTGAAAAAGTATTAATTACTCCGAGATTTCAGGAGAAATTATGATTTGGGTGAATTTAAGTGAGTGGGAAAATATTTTGTTTTCCCGCCTAAGCACACTTTGGAGCACCTATAAAAGGAGATCAGAGTAAAAAGTAAAAGTGTGATGACAAATAAGTGAGAGAAGCTCCAACAATCTAGAGAGAGAAATAAGTGTTTGGCTGAAAAAGTTTGATTGAAGTATCAATTGAAACAAGAATTTGATAATGGTTGACAACGTATTGAGTTTCTCGGATTGAGAAAATTTGGAGTGAAGAAGAAAATTCGTAGTGGAGATTCGGAATTGGGAATCAGTACTGGCTATCACCGTATTGAGATTCTCAGACTGGAAAAAACTTGGATTGATGAATCAGAGTGAAGATGGGAAATTCAGAGTGAAGAATTCGGAGTGGAGATTCGGAATGGGGAATTAGTACTGGCTATCGTCGTATTGAGTTTCTCAGACTGAGGAAGACTCGGATTGAAGAATCATAGTGAAGAAAAAAATTTTCAGTGAAGAATTCAGAGTGGAGATTCAGAATGGGAAGATCGGACTGTAATTGATCTATCTCATGTTCACAGAGTCCTTGCCTTTCTTCTGGGTGAGGAAGTGAATATTTGTGCTGAACTTTCTTACACTTGTCTATTTGAAAGGATGTGCTGGTAACATAAGTTGTTACATGAAACGAGACTTTTCCCTATTGTGCTAAGAGGGTACACACGCACTGGTGTGATTATTTCATAGTATTTAACGAGTGTAAGGATATATCCTACTTGTTGTAATCCAAGGATTGTTTTCTTAGTGGATTTTATGGTGCTGGATTGTTTCCAACCATACCATGGACGTAGATATTCTTATTGAATAGTTAACCTTGTAAATTGATGTGTTTTTTTGGATGTGTGGTTGTTTGTTTCTCGGTAGGGAATTATATCATTAACAGGAGACAAAGGTTGTTCTCAACATTAAGGGAACATAAAAGAAGAAAAAGGGGTACCACTGATTCACCCCCCCCCCCTTCAGTGGTTCATTACTTCAGCTGGGTCCTTACAAATGGTGGACAAAGACAGGAATTCACGGCCGGGTAAACTCCTCCATGCATTTTGGGCTTATCGAACCACAATCTCCACTACTACTCGGGCAACCCCGTACTCATTAGTATAAGGAACGGAAGAGGTCCTGCCCATTAATCTCCAATTACCCTCACAATGTGTTTCCAGTTGTGATCAGTTATCCAACGATGAGAAATCAAAAAAGTGGCTAGGTGAACTGGAACAACTAGATGAGAATCAGTTGCACACTTTGCACCATCTGGAAGTATACCAGAACTGGATTGCATGAGCCTTCAATAAAATGGTCTGTCTTGGGTCTTTCTTGGAAGGATAATTGGTTTTGGTCCTCCGGACCCCAATGATACCCAGAAATAATTCTCCAAAGCTGGAGCCCAAGTGGTAGAGACCATATGTTATACATAAGGTCTACTCCAACAGAGAATATGCCATGATCTCTATGGACGGTCTGTTCACCACCACTCCTCAAAATGCGAGATTCCTGAAGAAGTATTTCGCATAATAACTAAATGCAGTTATCATTCGAGCTGCGGGACGTTAAACTACCAAGCACCCAACGTTCCTAACTCTATGATCCCTAAACTAAGAGTATTTCTTCCTCACCGCATGACGTTAAACTACACGGATCTTAGAGAACTACGTACGGCTTGATTCCTTCCCAATGTAGGATACGTAGCAACTCCATAGTCCCCAATCCTGGCCCAGCCATCCCAAAATAGATTTAAAAATTCACTTTTCCCCCATGTACGGACCAACCCTCCACGAGGTGTATTCCTTGTCCTTAATGCATGATGTTAAAATACATTGATAAAGAAAAGATAAAAAATATCTTTTCCCCCATGTATGGACTAGAACTACGCGGGGTGTATTATCTTCTAAAAAACTATGTACGGCTTGATTCCTGCCCTCACAAGATACGTAGCGACGCAGGGATCCCCTATCCTGGCCCAGATACTCACAAATGGAATAAAAAAATGTCCCCTTCCCCCGTGTACGGACCAACCCTACCCGGGGTGTACTCTTTGTCCTTACCGCGTGACGTTAAACTGCACAGATAAGGAAAAAAATTCCCCTTATCCCCCATGTATGAACCAGAACTACACGATTTGTATTTTCTTTTAGAGAACTACGCGAGGCTTGATTCTTGCCCTCGAAGGATACGTAGTGATGCCATAATTCCACACCCTAGTCCATAGACCTCAAATGAAGCCAAATATGCCCTCCTCCCCCGTGTATAGACCAGATCTGCATCGTGTGTATTATCCGTCCTCACCTCACAACATTAAAACTGCACGGACTTCATCCTCACCACACGATGTTAAAACTACACGGACATTGTCTTCACTACACGATGTTAAAACTGCACAGACATTGTCCTCACCGCCCGACGTTAAACTGCACGGACCTCATCCTCATCGCACGACATTTAAACTACAAGAACTTCATTGTGAACCACCAAAGATATATGAAAAAAAAATGGAAATACTCCTTCCGCATTTGGAAGCATCCTCTCTATACATCAGACTCCACGACCCGGATAATTATGGATCTTCATAACCATTCACAGCCATCAGAAGTGGAAAGTTATCGACCCGTGGACACCATTTAATGACTATTCATACCATGACCTCAGCGGCTCTGCATATTGATATACCATGGCCTATCTACCAAAGTCAAGATTTCCTCAAGCGATACTCTTCCTAGCTCCATACGCTTACCGGCCTTAGAGCCCCCATATCATATCTCCTGATCCAGAAATTTACAACACATTGGGTTACAAGTTCGGCCCCCTTTTCACATCCAAATGTTGTCAGGGTATCCCTACCCGGTTAGTCTATGTATCCGCCTGTGGTTCACAAGACAACATGTATTTACGAACATCATGATAGGGCTACACTAGTTTGACTTAATAGACAATTGCAGTGAAGATGTTTCTTATATGCTCGGACACCATTATCCCCACATGTCGAACTCTATACTGTGAGAAATCTCAGATTTTCATAACCATTCACGTCCATAAAAAGTGGAAAGTTATCGACCCGTGGACACCTTTTCATGACTATTCAAACCATTCCCTCAGCGGATCTGTATATTGATAGCCACTGGCTCGTCTACCAAAGGCAATATTTTCTCGGACGATACTCTTCCTTGCTTCGTACTCTTACCGGCCTCAGAGCCCCCAAACCACACCTACTGATCTGGGAATCCTCATAGATGCAGTTTACAACCTTCACCCCCACCTTGTTCAGAGTATATCAGAGCATGATAACTCAGTTATCCATTGAGTGACTACAGCAATAGCCACCCAATGGTCCGAGTTCTATGACCCCTAAACTAGGATTACATCATCCTTACCACAAGATGTTAAACTGCATGGAGTGAAGGTACACTCGTGCATGCAAGATAAATCAACGCAGGGGCTCTCCAAGCTTTTACAACAACCAAGGTTGAATATGCCCGACATGTCCAGATATTTTCTTACCAATTGAAACACATCGTGGCCCGAACAATCGCGGATCCACATAACCATTCACGGCCATAGGAAGTGGAAAGTTATCGACCTGAGGACACCTTTTCATGACTATGCATACCACTCCCTCGGCGTCTATGCATATGGATAAACCCTGGACTATCAACCAATGGAAAGGTTTCCTCAACCGATACTCTTCCTACCTCCGTACGCCAACCGGCCTCAGAGCCCTCATATCATTTCTCATAATCAGAGAATCCCCGGAACCATGATTTACACCATCAAACCCTCTTCCACGTCTTGGGCATGCCGAGATGTTCAAGCCCAATTACATTCTGATCAAGATCAGCCTTTTCAACTACGTCATTACCGCATGACGTTAAACTGCACGGAACATCTTGGCCGCTTGGGATAAAGCTGCAAAGACCAAGAATTCAACATCCAGGGAAATATATCCAACTACAAGAATTTTCACTGGTTTAAAAATGCCCCTTGTCCTCTCTGGATGATGTTAAACTACAAAGCATCCTTTAGTAATACTCCTCATCTTTACAGCATGACGTTAAACTACACGGAATCTGTCCTTACCGCATGATGTTAAACTGCATGGTCAAACCTGTCATAGGTTCAGTAAGGAACAAAGGATTTTCTCTATCCCTCATTACACGGGTCAGACCTGCACGAACAACCATCTCACACCTGCATGAGAAGGAATCACTTTAACATTTCTCGGTAAATTCATCCTAGATGTTTCTCCCTTATCCAGGCACCCTCTCCTCATAAACCATACTCGGTACTCAGAAAAAAAAGGCTGAACCCTTGTAAACCACCCCCGATGGTCCCGAATCCCAAACATCCTTGAAGTTTCCAGGGTATCGGGAGAATAAAATCATGGACCTAAGGACACCTTTGCATGACTATGCATACCATGCACTCAGTGGCTCTGCATATTGATCTCCCCTGGCTCGTCTACCAAATGCATGATTTCGTTAGGAAATGCTTCTCTCCATATGCCTCTTGGCCTTTGATCCCCCATGTCCATCCTGGGATTTGGAAACCCACTGAGCTACAGTTTAACAACCTTTTTTATAACCGTACCTGAGTATGGTGGAACGTCTATGTCGAAATTACTGAGAACTGGGAGAAGCCATTCCATTCTAAATGAGGTCCCAACTGCATGACTATAAACTGCGCCAAGCTCTAACCATTATTTATGCTAGATAAATGTGTAATATAGGAACCTTGCTTCCACACTCCTGATCAATACATAAGTTCTCAAACCCTTTTCAGACATCACATACCCTTTCCGAGCCACCCCCGGTGGTTTTAATAATTCTCCAAGCCACCCATGGTGGTTTCCATAATCCATACATCCTTGAAGTCCTTAGGCCATCAAAAATGGAGAGTCATTGACTTAAGGACACCTTTTCATAACTATTCATACAATAACCTTAGCACCTCTGCATATTGATAACTCTTGTCGGGTCTACCAAAGGCAAGATTTCCTTAGGCGATGCTCTTCCTACCTCTGTATGTCGATAAGACTCCCATGCCTTGAGACATTCCCTGCATGTCGTTCAAATCTAAACATATTCCACCCACATGCATCTGGAGGAAACTGAGACATCGTTTAATCAACCAAACCTCATTGGGGCCCTCGCCCCACCATACCTAGTCAATGTTGTTTGACCTAAAACGTCAGTAATGATAGTCTTGTCGGCAGAACATTAAACAGTTCACAAAAATAGGCACAAATCATGTTAGGCCCAAAACCCGAAAAGGGTGACCTAAGAAAAAGATGGTACATACCCATTGGGTCCACACCAAATGGGCCCAAGAAAAATTAGGATATTAAAAGAAAAAGACAAAAAGTTTGTGGTGTTTTTCTACAAAAACCTAGAAGTAGTCAAACAATTCTCGCTGGATCCTATGATCCAGGAAAAAGTTAGTGTTTGTTTCTATTTTCCTGAATTTTTATTAATTCTGATTCAGTGAGTTGTTATTTACACAAAAATTGTTCTAGCGACAAAGATTGTATTCCGTTTGAACAAAAAAAACAAGGGGAGGACATCCACAATCTGGGGCCTCTCCCTCATAGTAACAAAAAAATGGGAAGGGGGGAATGCAAAACAGAGTGTACAAGAATGGTTCTGACCACCACAAAGGTTCCTGGCTCGCTCTCTCCTTCAGATCGGCAACCGTGCGACGGAGGTTGATGCAAGTCTTCTCCAGCACGGCCCTCTCTCTGGCCTCAGTCTCGGCCACTGAATGAGTGTACCCCACTGTTGTTCATAGATCTTTGATTCTTTTCCTAGTGGCTTCAATGTTACCAGTCAGAGTTGACAACTGATCCCTCAGCATCGCTGCTCGAGCTTCACATTCGAGCAACTCGGTAGATAGGGCGGTCTCCTAAACATGAGATCCCGACTCATGTTCCATTAGTTGATTGAGCTTTATCATGTCCTCCTCAAGGGATCGGGTCTTGCAATGAGAGGCAGCAAGGTGAGCAAGCTTGTGTTCACCATCGACAACTTCCCCACGGGAAATGACATCCTGGAGAGCGAGAAAATGAAACTGTCGATAGTCAAAGCCACCTGACCCCAAACACAAGAATAATTTTTAGAGATCTTCAGTTTTAGTTTCCATCTCATCCAGAGGTGTTTCGGGAACAATCTCACAAATTCGGGGCCAATCCCACCTGCGCACTACTCGGTGGTCTTCCATGACACAAAGATCAATGGTATCCTCGCTAGGTGGCACGGGGACAGAGTTTGGAATTGAGATATGTGCATACATGTGCACACTAGAATATGGTTTCGAAGTTGGAAGGTCTAAAGATTCTAACCCTGGTTTAGTCTTGGGGATCAAGTTGCTAAGTCCGGTATCCACCGACAAAACTTCAGGCATTGTCTCGCTAGGACCCGAAGTCACAAGGTCATCCTCATCCACATCAAAAAGGGTGGGGTCCGTCTGAATTTTGGCCGCAGAAGGGCTGGGAGAGGAAAATACCCTGAGTTGCTTTGACCGAAGAGCCATAAGTCGGTCCTCCCTCAGAGCCTATGAGGATGGTGCGGTAGTCATAGCAGCAGTAATGACTCTTATGTTGGGAACCTGCCGAACATCCTTCCCCAAGATCCCATCGGGATAATGTTTCACCCACATTATTGCATACTCCAAGGATAGGCTGGCAGTCTCCCTTATGCCAGGCAAGGGGATGCTTGTGTCAGATCCCTCCCGCATCAGCATCAGCCACCATTGACAGAGATTGGTCGGGTACAGTCCTCGAGCTTAAGGATGGGGAAGAGAAACTTGGAGTTGCGTACACCCAAACTGGCAGAGAAAACTAGGGGGAATACAACTCACACAGAGAAACCCCATCAATCCGTGCGGAGAGAATCCCATCCCGAAGTGAAATTGCGTAAGAACGCTCCTCTAGGCTCCCCTGCAGTTGTAAACCATGATGCCAAAAGGGGCGGGTTAGGGAGCTTAAGAAATCTAAGAGAAGTCAGTTAGAAGCTAGACGACTTCATCATAACTTAGGGACTTCAAGAGAACCCCAGCTATATCAAGAGGGGCGGGTCGAAAGGTAGGAAGCGGGATGACTGTGTTATGATGATACTCATAATAGTGTAAATGATCTACTGCCCATACATATAAGAATTTAAATGGACCACTCAGATGGTAGGGTGACCCGCCCTCCTGCATGTGGCACATTAATTCATAAATATGAGCCAAAGTGGGCATGACCAAGTTCACCAGGTGGCCCTCTGCTAAATCAACATCCATCATCATGGTGAAAGCCCGGATGATTGGGTTGATATCACGAGAAGGGAATAGCCACCAGCTCAAAAACATTGCAAACAGACCTGCCAGCCTGAGAATAGGAGGCACACCTGGGTGTACCTCATAACCCCATGAAAGGTAGTCACCCGCCTCCAGAACCACCCAGTAGGAAGATGGGATGGTTTGTGACTGCTGAGAAGGATGAGTCCCGGGGCGCTTAATCTTTGACACATGACCAGTGGTGTTCAGAAATAACCCTATACAGGTGCTATAGGGAATAAGAGAATTACCATTCAAGGCCTGACCCTGTGACCACTCTAACATCACCAGAAGATCCCTCTCAAATGAAGGCACTTGTTCGACATCGTACCATGCGTCAGGAGTGGGCAGAAACTTATCATACATCTCACCAATAATCGGACGCCCTCCCAATTGATAGATGCCCCACAAGCTAATGCCAACTTCACCATGGGAAATGTGGAAAGTATTAGTGTATGAACACCAGTTCCTGAGAAGGTCAGGCATGATAAAAGATGGTGGGTAGACAACAAACCGGGTGGCCCACACTGCGGAGTACCAATTGACTGCTTCCAGTGACTCGAGAGATTTATAGCAATGATGATGGACCCAGAAGTCCTAGGCCCAGTAATTTGAGAAACTCCCACAAGACCACAGATCCAACCTTTAAATCCACCCCGCATCAGGGTCCACTCGAGAAAGGTTAATTGTGGAGGGGTAACTCTTGAGGAAAAATTCTTGAGAAAATTCTTATGCATACTGATCACTTTGGGTCCAAACAGAGCCTCTCAAAATGAAAGTGGCTTTCGGATTAGAATCAGAAATCAACTCCCCGAATGAAGTAAGGTTTGCCTGAATGCAATCTCGTGATGCTTCCAAGCAAGGAGATGGAAGACCTGAGAAAGTAAAAGGGATAGGGACGTCGTCTTGAAGACAGAAGCCATAATGAGGAAGTCGATTTGATAGTGGATAACCAAGGAGCTCAAGAGAGAGAAAGAACCTCAAGACAACCTCGCCGGGAATGATGGACCGGCTGGGTTCCTCTTTGATGCTCTCCACTCTACGAATCATAGCTGGACGTCTCTCTGAACCAATTGGGAGAGGCTCGGGAACATAACTGGGTGTAGGGAGAGGGGGAACCATGTTTTCTCCCTGAATGATAAAAAACCTGGAAAATGGTTAGTCCAGAATAATAAAATCTGTAAAATGGTTAGACCGGAATAATAAATTCTGGACAAAAATACCAGTAATATGGCAAATGAGTCAAGAAGTATTCAAGACAGGACCGCAAGAAGGCCTCAAAAAGTAGTTCGTGATGACCGCATATCACGAACCAACCGTCCATGGAAGAGTTTCATGGTACTCTGGACCATGGAGTGCTGGCCAGTAAACCACGAACCAGGTTGCTCCACGGAGTCTTAATCTCGTATTAAAATAATTATATTTAGATGACATAATAAATTTTCAATGTTTGGAAGATTTCAATCCATGGAGCATCGAAACCATGGAGCGAGTTCCTATGCAGCCCGACGTGACTTAATTTTTAATTAATTAAAAGTGTTAGTTCGCTGTTGGAAAATTGGACCGCGGATGAAGGCGACCACGAATGAGGAATGGTTCACGGAAGTGGTAGCTGGTTTGTGGACAAGGGTTTTCGCGAAGGAACGAGCACGCAGACAAAAAAAGCATGAGAGCTCTGGTTACTAGAAGAATTCGGTAAAAGAAAAAGGAAGGGACCCCATATTTATAGGCGTGGTCCGCTATCGGGTCCACTCCCCTACTGCAATGCATCCATGTTTCAGGACCACTCTACATCGGAATGGCCTCCTCTTCTTTCCGATCGAACCCCATTCTGATGGGGGGCATTTGTAGGGTCCTAAAAATCCACACATGAAAATGAGAATCCAGGGAGATTCTACCCAATTTCCCCCAAAAAAATTGGGGATAATTGTGGAGAATAATCAATGGAAGGAACAAGTTGATCCAGTCAGCAGACCGGTCCAATGATAACGGGTCGCGGACGGTTCCGCGAAGCACCCACTCCATGGACCGATGTCATTGGCGGAACGGAGGTAGAGATCATCCGCGGGTGCGAAGTAGGATGGGTGCCGATCCCAGTCCACCGATATGAACCTCCCCCAGCCGTTGACCACGTCGACCAGCCGGGGCCGCATCTGCTTTCATTCGCAGAATGGAGGCGAAACCCTGCGAGGCCGTGACGCACTTTCCTGAGTTACTTCGGTTCACAGGGGAGGTGCGTTCAATGCACCCATGAGTCGCGGATTGACCAAGTCATATGTGAACCGGGTCCCCAATCATGGGCCTCCAAAAAAGGTTCCTCATAACCCCAGATATATCTCTTTCCCCACTCTATAAAAAGAGATCGAGGGAGAAGATACTAGAGGAGGAATTTTTTTAGATCGATCAGATTTGGGTGGAAGGATTTTGAAGGAAGGAGCTTAGGATTTCGCAAACAGTGAAGTTCCAGTTCGCGATCCTGAACAGGTATGAAGCTGGAAGAAAATTACTAAGGAACTGAATACGCATAACAACTTGGTGAACCGCGAACCTAAAATAACAAAGAAAATAAACCACAAACCATAGTCCCTCCACCGATGCATGTCCCATAGACCAGGGAGTTTATTCCCCTTTTTCGATTCCTCGCACTGCGAATCACCCTCCTACGTGGGAGAAGCCCCGACCGGTGAAACCCCGACTGGCATCGTCCTCGGTCGATGCTGCTCGCATGGACTCCTCCACGTAACAACCTGGTGTGTGGGCCAAACCCGAAGTCGTGAACCACCCTGGTTCATGGGATACCCGCCAAGCCGTGAACCACCCTGGTTCACGGAATGCCCATCAGTCCACGGAACACCCTAGTTTGCGAACGACCTCTCCACCCATGTAGAACCTCTCTACGTGAAGGGAGCCACCACTCATATACCTGTGTGGCCCACCAAATCCTTCAAAGATCCCATTCCCTGAGCCATATAAAATCCTTCCAATCCAGCCTGATCCTCTGAAACTCTCTCATAGGCCCATTCATTGGCCCCGAGCTGAGGCCTCCACCGAGCCACCAGACCTATGTGATGAAACCCTAAGGAACATCAGTGTGTCATTTTGAGTTTACATACCCATGGTATGTAGGGTAAAAGTGGTTTCCATGTCCCTTGAATGGATTTCTGAAGCATTCCTAGGATCACATTCCCAAGGTAATGTGGAGTCCGAGCCCGGGAGTCCCCTTTCTACCCCCTCCACTTGTTAGGAACAGGGCACTTCTCCCCTCCTCGAGCTGTGGCGGACTACCCATCAGAAGGAATCCTTCATTCACCTCTGTACTTCCCCACGGCCATGGAGGAGGAAGAGCTTAGTGGGGAAGGGTGTTGCTCCGTCATTCTTTGGGGACAAGTCCCTCTCCTACTGTGCTTTGTCGCCAATGCATCAATTTTGGAGTAAGCCCCAACCTTTTTGGGATGCTCCATGCGTATGCCCCACTCCACTTCCCACGGACGAACCTTTCGCGATGTGATCGTCTGGTCCCTGCTGCATCTGGTTTCTCACACCGAGCATGACTCACGTGGGATTAGAGTAAGAATCAACCATGAAATCCTCTTATGGCCCTCCTCAGAGTGTAAGCCCCAATCCATTACCATGGGCCTACTTAGAGTGTAAGCCCCAATCCATTACCATGGGCTTCCTCAAACCGTAAGACCCACTCCATTCAAACTACATGGACTTTGATTCCCCACCACATGGATACGTAGGAAGCCTCCCCGAGGTTCAATCCCAACAACCGGTCGATCCGACAATCTACACGTCGGTTCCCTGCACCAACCCTGGGAAACATAGAGCGTAATTCCCACTCCAACCGAACTATGTTGATTCTGATTCTTCTCACGAGGATACGTAGGAAGCCCATCTCATGGGTTTGATCCAAATGCTCATGTCGTTATCTGTCCTCCCTGGATGAAAATAAACTCCAGAGTGCCTGGTCATGAGGCTTTAAATCAGTGTGGTCTTAGTGATTCTAGACTCATCGGGGTCATTAACCCAACGAGGGATGGTAAACCACGAGAATAAATGATTTCGAACCCCTGCATCCAGTTGACCATTTCCAACCAGGTGAAATCTATGGATACTATGATTGGGTATAAACCAATGATTCATGAACATATGAATATGTATTAAATCTATAAGAGAGTCATGGAACAGGAAATAATTCCCCCCAAAAGGGTGAGATGAGCCCGACATCCCATCCTCTCGGCCAATGTGAGTTCTTAAGCATCGCTGGTCAAATAACCCAGTGAACGCCTACCTTTGGAAAGTTGGTCCATGCATTGCTGGATATGGAACAGTTGGGTGTTTCGAGGCGAAAACGGTGCATCCAATATGAGTGATTAAGAAGATCCCAACCTTCTCTAATCAACAGTCAGGTAGCGCATGTTTCTCCCCTAGGAACCCATCGTGCGCCGTGATATAGTGATGAAATTATAAAATTATTTATTCATTTGAGTTATTGAGTTATTATTTATTTTTAGTGTACACTATGAATTTTCTGTTAAAATAAGGTAAATGTCTCCCATATTAATATTTATATAACCTTGGTTCTAGTCTTTACCATGTGGTTTATTAGTGGTGGGATTTAGGGTTCCCTCAAAATATGTTTCCTAGATTAGGAGGATTCCTTAAAGGGTCGATACATTAGAAAAATGGTAAGTGGTTTCATAACCCATTTTTATACCTTTTGATTCTTCAAAACATTTTTGGAATACCACATACCATAATATTTATTAAAAAATATTTATATTTATGTTATATCACCAACTGTGGTTTTTTGTAACCCTATAATTTTTTTTGTTTCCAAACATGTATAGATAAAATCTAGTTGTTTTAATCATCCAAAAAAAATTAGTCTTTAAATGTGGTAGAATAGGTACAAATAAAAAAGTACCAAAATATAACACACACTATTGATTAATGTGGATCAAAAGAATTTTTTCCTATTTTATTGCCTTTATATTATGTTATACCATAGGTTCACCTCATTTAAAATCATTGAACTTCTCTAGTAATTATGGTGGGATAATAATATGAGACATATTTTTTTCATTTCTATAAAATTTACACGTCTAACTTCTATGTTTCCTCAACTAAGAGGCCATTCTTAATCCTTACTAGTGTATGAATATCAACTTAAAATTAACATAATGAATTATATTTATTATTATAATCTATTATGAGAGAGTAAATTTAAAATTATAAATTATAAATAGATCTCTTATACTTATATATTCCATTTTTAATTGTCTTTTTATGAATATATACTTTAGAAATTTTTGGTATTTATATATGTAAAATATATTCTTTTATTTTTTTTGCATCTATATATTCAATGAAACAATATATTAAATTTTATTTCATCCATGAATAGATTAATTATTATTATCTGTATTCAATTTCCTTGAATAATAAGATATCAAATTTAAATTTTTAATTAGACTACACCCAATCCATTATATTTATACATCACTATAAATGAAAAAATATTTACCAATAGATGGAACTATTTACAATGGTGCACTGACTAACATCCTAATTTTTAACTGAAACCATTGATCATTATATTTACTCAAAATAATATTAACCCCATTCTATGATAATTTATTACTGGGTTGGGTAATCATTCATGTTTTCTATAAATTTTTGATAATACAATAAAAGATATATTTATTATTACTGTTGGGTGGAAAAATATAATTTATACATTAAAAAATATCTTGGGTGGAATTTTGATCATAAAAATATATATTATATCACATGGTATATGATATGTTTCATCAATATGAGTGATAAATTCCATCATTGATAGCAGTAGAGGACAATCAATGGGTGGGTTTTAAGCATGTCAGTGTATATGATAAGTGTGTTAGATGTTATATAATATTAATATATATTAAATATTCGATAATCTATAAAATGATTGTATAATATCATTTTATGATATTTATGGGATCAAAATAATTATGAAATTGGTAAAAATTTGTACGATATTCATTTCGGGTTTATTATGTTCATAAATTTCATAATGATATGAATTTCATTGAAACAATCATGGTATTAAATCAACAAATAAAGAATCCATAGATTCCCTATATAGAGTATACACTTTGATGTTTTATATAAATCACAATTTTATCTTAATAATACTTACATAAATCCTTATTTTTTATTTTCCTTTAAAATAATATTTTCATTCCTAGTGGAGTACTGGACGAATCCTACAAAAAAATATTTCATGGTCATTCATAGGTTTTGTGGATACCTTTAGAGGTGAAAATAATTTTATTTACATTAATATATCTTACTAATCCACAACGAATTAGGGATATCAATATCTAAGAGAAGATATGTTTTTTTATTTTTATATTGTTATTATAAAATTATCATGTATAATCTTATGGATTAATACAATGACCAAACCTGGAACCCAAAGATCCAGCCTGAATTTTTATAATACCATGGGAATTGTTCAAAAATTTAATAAGCTACCATAATAAAAAATTTATAGGGTAGGTAATAGCGGTAAATGATTTCCCATTCATAATTATAATAGGGTATTATTATATTCTACTCGAAAACCTATATAGCCCATCATATGTTGTATCGACTATAATTATACAATATATCCATCAGAAGTACATGTTTTAACTATATAAAAATATAACGAAACCATTATTATGTTTACATAAACATGAAAACGGAATTCTAAAACATACACAACCCATCAATCAGATAAAACTATAATCATTCTCAAAAATGAATTGGAATAAAGAGAATGAAAAATATCTATACATTGGTAAAATAAATCCAATGACATGATATAAAAAATCCAACCAAGACTATTACCCTTTAAGAATTGAATCATTCAATAAAAAATTAATTATGACTCCTAGATCCTCTATATATTATCCCTCATTAATTTTCACCTTTTCCTTACATGGATCGTGGAAAAAGGTTTTACATAGATAAATTGGGTAAAAATACAGGGCTTTAGTATATCATACCTATTAGGAAGTCACCACCCCAAACCATACTTTTTTTAATATGTTCATGTGCATGATGTACGATAATAATATTAGTATACATAAATATATAATAGTAAAGAAATTATCAAGTAGTTTTTATATAAAATAAACTATAATACCATGGATATTGATTTCCATGTGCTCAAAAAGCTACAAGAGAAACTGTATATATATATATATACATCAAACCCTTTGTAAATCTATACTAGTGGAAATATGATGCCCTATATTGGATGGAAATAACCACACACACACATATAAATGTTCAATTTAGATGACCCTTTTTTCATTGGAACAAATGTATAAATTGATATCTCTATGTTCTAATACATATCCTTTATTACATAGGTGGCCAAGATTTTCTTAGGAAGTAAAAAATAGTATGTATATATATAAGAATAAATCAACAATGTACAAAAGTATAATAACCTATGTATGTTATATACAATGAGTGTTAATGGTTTATAATCGAAATATCATATATTAATTATTTTTTAATATTAGATAAATAATAGTAAAATGTAATAATTAAACTACATAAACAAATCAATGAATAATAATCATTGAATAATAATTTATTCAAATCTATTTTGAATATAAAACACTTTAATGGAATGTTTTTTATAATAATAATATTTTCCACTTATTTCTAAATCTACACCATGTTTCTACTATCATATCCAATATAGTAATATGAGGGAGAGGATGGTTCTCTCACTGAAATTATTACTATAACCTATTCAAAATAACAAAATAACAGGTTATTCAAATAAATTAGGGATTCATGAAACCTAGGATAGAGAAAATTAATAAATTGGTGTGATTACTAGAGAGATGGAGTAAATAAATAGAAAATAAGGAATTCATACCATACCCTCACTTAAATAATAGTATTAAAACACCTTAGAATGTGATCTAGACCAATATCAATAGAGGATTCTTTTGAGAGAGGAGGATATGCATGTGAGAATACTATGAAGAGAATTATATTTATTATGGTCTGTATATACAAAAATAAACTATTTAAGGGGGTAAAATATAATGTGAAATTATAATTTCCCCTGAAATGATAAAAAAACCATATCAGGTACCCATTGTGGAAACATTGGACACATAGTGAGGTACATGGTACATGGTTTAAATCCATTGGTTACAAATTTCAAGAACCTAGTGGTTATGTAATTCCATCATATTTTACTGGGTAATCGTTTCCAATCCACCTAATACCTATTATCACTTCTATAAAAACTAGATTCATCAGTTTTGGAATTGAATAACCTAAATGAAAATTAAATAATAACCCAAAATGATAAAAGTCATTAAAATATCTCTATAACTATGATTGTAATCCCCTTTAATCACAAGTTATTTTTAGTTGGAATAACTAAAAACATTATATTCCTACCTCATCTTTATGCTCCAATTTTCATAAAAAATATGGTCGTGATGCCACTACACCTGAACCAATGGCATGAGCATACTTTATTAGAACATTAACTGTAGTCGATGATATTAATATGTTTCTCCATACAATATTCATCGGTTTTTAATTATATAAATGTAAATTGAATAACATTAATAAGATTGGGTATATATCTACTTAGTTTAGGTGTATTAAAGGAATTTTGAATTACATCTAAATGACGAGGTAATTTCAATCTACATGATATTTCTATAATATAATCCATGATTTAAAATGGTCTAATAAAATGAGGATTTATTTTAACATACCCAATAAATGGTGACAAAATCATGGAGAACCTTAAATATACACAAAATCATTGACCAAGAATTCCACTGGTCATAAAAATGATTGGTGTATGATTAATGGGAGATATTTAAATAGATCAAATATTTTTCAATAAATTTTACCTTATAAAATATCTCATATAATTATAGGGAAAATTAAATTGGATCATGTAATCACCATAAAATACAATGAATAAAAACAACAATTACTATAAAGAGACTCCCAATGATTCAGCTGGATGGATGAATTATAGCTATTATTACATGAAATATTTATCAGTGATAGATAATATCCACGTGAGTAGTTTTAATATGTGATTCAATATTGATACATGTCATCTAGTATAAGAATGGTATTATATTATTATCCCTTTGTTTGATAGTGATAATATATTCTCAAATTTAGTTGAGTACCAGGACCATACTATACCCTTTCCAAAATATGGATGTACACTCTGGGCCTTGATAAAAAAAATAATCTTTTCACCTTATTAAGCCTTATTATCCCCCTAAAATATAACTTTTCTAACTAATCCTCAAAAGTAGACTATATAAAATGCACAATGTGAGTTGTATTGAGTAGGTGACCAAAAATTACTAAAATTGTACCTCAACCTCTTGAATACCATTGTAAGATAGTTATAAAATCAATTTTTTTTTCAAAATTCAATATTAGTTTAGAAAGTGGTTTTAATCCACCCATGTGTCACTAATGTTCATATTTCTACTATTAATAATTGATTCACTGAAAAATAAAATCAACAATCACTCATTTCATACTCATCAACCTTAATTTCAGTGTATATCATGATACATTTTGGATATTATTGTGTGAGTATCACATTGAATGAATGGAATTCCATCATAACTTCATCCCTATTGATTTTTTTCAATGATAAAAATTCAATATACATAAATTAATGAATTATAATCTTGAAATTAACCATCGAGTATATCCCTACCAAAAATCCTTTCTTAAATATTGATATATTATTAATAATAGTTTTATGAGTCCATTAATTGATCCATAATTTTCTATACAGGATTTTTATGTTATAAAAGATAACATTAAAATACCTAATGATATCTTGTTGATGCTCAGTTAACAATGAAATCAATATCTATTATATTCTCACATCTTTCATTATTTTAGGCCAATCCTCCATTCTAAGTGAATCAACTACGATTCATCATTTATTATGTACATAATGGACTTGAAAATCAAAATTTTAAAATAATCAATCCCAATAATGTTTCCTCAAATTTAGATCTCAACATGAAAATATATATTTTATACTCTTACCATTGATGTATAGCCCATATCATTCATGAAGAGATGATGCCTCCAGAACATTAAATGATACACTATAAAAACAAATTCAATAGTGTGTGATGGATAATTTCATTATGATAACATATTTTTTAAGAACTATAAACCCTTTCATAATGATCCTCTATTGGTATATAATGAATTACAACTATAGTGACAATTGAATAAACATCAAAGCACTTAGTAGATTATGTAGTGATCAAGATTGTTTCTCTTGTATGTAAATTCATGAATTTTTTAAAAATAAACATTAAATTGGTTAATCCAAATGAAATTTTCCCATACATTTTCAGAGCACTCATAAGGGTATTATTTTTAGAAAATTACTAAATAATGAATCAATAATACCAAACATATCTAAATATAGTCTAAATATCAATGAAATTATTTGATACGTGTGACACCCATTATGCCAAAATGTAGTCCATTTAATATTCTTTAATATAATTTTTTGTTTTTTTTTGGATTTCAGTAAATTTCAGGCTTGAAATTTTAAATTTTCAAAAATTTTGAGGGGCCGCACAGTTAGCCCACATGGTTAGTAAACCATATAAAAAATAATAATTTTGATCCATATTTATCCAATATCATTTATAATGGTTAATAAATTGTTGGCGAACAATGTTGGGTCCTCAAAGTAAACATGTAGAGTGTGTTTTGGTATTCCAATATATGATTCATGGATATGAAATATGTTTCTTAATCACATGGGTAAACCATGCACATATCCTAGTATTTAAAATGTTGAGAATTTCTAAAAATACTATTTATTGTTTAAATCCCATTTTATTATCCCCACTCCCCTTGAATCATCTGACCCCATAACTGAGCCCCCTTCTATATAATGAACTCTCCCACCCTGATATCCCTCTTATTGGTGATTCAGTGATATTACATCATGGTTTTGGATCGAATATCAGAGGTGATATATTTTCTTCCCTTTCGTTTATATTTTCTCACGGGGTTAATCTTCATATATCACCATTTCAATTTTTCCAAGCTCTAGGGAATGGTTTTTGTCTTATTTGTTTTGATTCATCTAGTTTTGAGAACTTTTGATGGTACCGTGTTTGTTTCTTGGGTATTCTTCATCAAAGGTGATGTGTTTTTGACTATTCTCTATCGATTCCATGTAAGATTTCCCATTCCAAAACCATTTAATTTTATAACCGTTATTTTCCTGAGTGTTAAATTATTGTTTTAATTTCTTCTTAATATAATGTTATATGTACTAGTATTTTTTGAATGTAAAATTATGTTTTACTTCATTTTCATTTCTATATGATGTTTTAAATATTTTGAATATATGTAAAATGTGATATTATTAAAATATACTCGCCGATTGTTTGATAAAATTTCAAAATGACTCTTTGAAAATTAAATTGATTGTTTTAATGGTTATTTTGACATTTATGTTGTTTTTATTAATTCTATTACAATGATTTTGATGCGATACAATAAATTCCATGAATTTTTAACAGTTTAAATAATTTATTTAAATAAATTATGTGGTTTAAAACATAGCATGACCATGTTTGGTTCATAGAATATATTAAAGAGTAATTTTATGGACACTTAGATATTTTTAATGAGAATTGTAATAACACCCCCTTCTCATTGGCTTGAGTCAATTAAAGATTTGTACATGGAAATATTTGACATCCCTAATACACCAAAGTCTAGAAATAAATTCCAAGGGCTTTAATATAATTGGAGGATGGTTTTCACTTTGGAAATAAACAACAAAAACTAACATACCAAAACCAAAAAACCACTAAATGATGCACCAGACGCATGTAATATAAAAAATACAACTATACTAAAAACCAAAACCCTTATCATAGTAAAATTTTGAAACCAAAAACAAACATTTGAGTATAATGTGGAACACAAAACCAACAAAACTCAACGAATCCAAAGACACTTAACTCCACATCTCCAAACATGTTCCAATATCCAACTCCCTGAGACATGATCAAATTATCATGACATGTTACTAAACAAATTAGATACTTTTACATTACCAATTTTAGATAAAAAAAATATTTGGAATCACAAAAATGTTCCCAAGAAAGTCATGAGTAAGGAAACTCAATGGGTTTTCCCCAGATGACTTGCATACTCACGCCACTACTATAGATCATGTTATCAAATTAACATAAAAAAATTATATAAAATAACATAAAAAATTTTATTGAAGAATATAACATGATTTCAATACCAAAATAAATTTATTATAAAAAATCCATTTCCAAGGAATATAGCCATAATACACTTTAAAACCATTTCTGAACATCCATTTTGGCATAACCCATTCCATTCTAGATATCCACACATCCATCAAGGCATGAAACTAGGGACCACCCTATACTCACGAGTACTAAGTCATACTTTAACTATTATATCACATGGTAACCTATTTAGATGGGATAATGTTCATACCATTATCCATCCAACATTTTATGGGGGAAAATTTATACCCATATCCATATCGAATGCACCTGAACACACACAAACCAATATGCCAAAAATTTATTCATCCAATTTTTCAAAATTATTTCAATAAAGAAAATATTTTTATGGAAAAAAATTACATAAAAAATTTATCCATGAATTAAACAAAGAATATAATTTTAAATCATCATTTTATATTCATTCAACAAACCTCTTTTCACAACAATTATATAATTCCAAAAACCATCACTAATGAAATATTCTACAGTGATTTTCTCCATAATTTCACAATATGTTTTTTGAAATATAAACAATTTTAAATATAGCCATCATGTTCTAATAAGAAGATTCAAGGGTGAAGCCAACATCCATTAAAAATATGGATAAAACAAGGTATTGAATAAATTCTTCAACATAACAGTTTGGAAATCAAAAAACATTCCTTATATCTCATTACCTATCAAAAAACACACAAATATCATCATAATTTTCCTAAAAATCATTGATTTATCCCCATAATACTAGATATATGAATCCAAGAGGGGGAAAAAGAATAATTCTAAGGAAAACCAAAAATAACAAATACTTATGAAGTAGTATGGACTACAATGCCCTAATATTAGTCAACAAATAGCTCTCGAATTGAAGGTAAGAGTCATCACATCCTTTGGGAGGAGATAAAACTATCTTAGGGTCATAATAGAGAAAAAAATTGGTTAGTGGGATAAGAAGTGTTACATCCACAATTTTTTGATCCACCTTTTGGCCATTCTAGATTATCTCGCATGTTTAAGAAAACCCTGACATAACTATTCACATGCCACTACCTCAAGATGCACCTCACACAGTTTACCCGAATGGTTAGAAAAACTCTTCACCAACAATGAAAAAACATATCCATCCCAAAATAATGACTTCTCATAGGTTTCTATTTGGTTTGGCCAATTCATTCCCCAATCTATGTGCCAACCAAGTAACCTCCCTTTCACCTTCCATAGTTTCGTAGAGGTGTTTCAGGGTTCCTACTTGATATTATCAAAATGTGAAACTCCATAAAATCGTAAAAAAACATTCCAATAGTCCTCAAAATCCTCCCAAACATTATCCAGACACATTACTTAATAAAAATACATAATTTAATGTGTATATAATTGAAATATAGGATATTATATTCCCTCTAACAATGTTCCTTAAATACATGGAAGGTGAATAAAAACTATTTTACTTATAGATTTTGGGTCATTGCTCAACCATGTATTTTCGTTCTCCGATGTATCTAAATAAATTTGACAATTATTTCGCAAATAATACTACTAACTGATGATTTTACCACACAATACATTCTCTTACCTATCCAGAATTCACCCTGGCACATGCACCAATGACGAATCTGAATCATGTTAAACATGATCCCGTTGAATCACATGGTTAGGATGAGGATGATATATTTTCAACTAAGATACATGAAACGCATTATCCACTTTAATGAACATTAGTGAAATAAATTGATATTCCACCTCACTAACTAATTCAATTACCTCAATTTGGACTTTCAATTGAAGTGAAAAATTCCCTTATTTTCAAAATAAAATTTCCTTTGCCTTTGAATGATTCTCAAGAACACATGATCACTCACCTAGATCAACAATGGCCATCGACAATGATCCAAAAAATATTTATAATGACTATGTTTCATATCTATTTGTTTCCCTATCAACTGAATCTTGTTCATTTTCCTTGGATAAGGCTCAACCCAAATAGTGAATTCTCTCTTTTTGCACTTTAACAATGTAGATTATGATAAGGATTCTCAAACAATGATTCAAAAGGATCCATATATGTGAGTCCTGGTGATCATTTCTAAATAATAACTCCACTAATGGTTTATAATCCTCACATGATCTACCAAAATTCATTACACAAGACTGATTCTTGTCTCTTAGAATTTGTATCACCCTTTTGGATTGTCCATCTATTTGAGGAAGATATGTTGTACCCATTGTCAACTGAGTCCCAATGTCATTCTATAAAGAATTCATATATGATATTTAATTCTTATATCACTTTAATATACTATCAAAAATGGTATTTCATACCTCTTTACAACTCTCAAGATATATATTTTATACAATCCCTCTACTTTTTGAGAATCATGAATTGAGATGAAATGGGTTGGATTTGTGAGTTGATCTGCTACTATCCTTATGGAATGGTGTTTTCAAACCATTATTTGGAGACCGATCACAAATTACAAGAATATTTACTTCTATTTACAAATAGGAATAGGTAAATACTTCATCCTACCTATGGGTTGTTGATTCTCTGCATTAACATTCTGACAGAAAAGGAATCATTAAACAAACTCATCCACCATCATTTTCATGAAAACCCCAAAAACTGTGCTTTTAATACCTTATAAATATTCTATATTCAAGGATGAAAAACATATATAATAGTGGTATGTATGAATAATGTTTTCAGGAGAATTCAAAGGTATGAAAATTAAATTTGGAAACCAAAAAACTGAACTCACATCCAACTTATGTCTTTCAATGGCCTCCCCACCATATAGTTCTGACCTCATATAAACACATTCTTAATCACATTCATGTTTTTCTTTACCCATATCCACTAAACCAGGAATGAATGAAAATGGAAATAAAATCACTGCACTACCATGGTCTTCACAATCTAAGTGAATTTTAACTACCACTAACATCAATTTCCACTGATCTAAAGACTCTTTTTCCAATTGAGAATATGAATTTCTACTTAATGCATCTACCACCGAAGTTCCATTACCTGGTGTATACGTCAATTCAATGTATAAAATTTAGAAATATTCCATCTATATTATTTTTCTTATACTCTAATACTTTTTAAACATATTTGTTTTAATATCTTATGATCTGTAAACACTAAAAATTTATAACCAAAGATGTAATGAATCCATGTTTTCAAATCATAGACTACAATAGAAAACTCCAAGTTATGTGTTGAATAAATATCCTCTTGTGACTGAAACAACCATGATCCATAAGTAACCATATGATCTCCCTACATGAGGACACATCATAAAGTGATCTAAAATCATCACAATACATCATGTACCCTTTTCCTAATTCTTAAAGAATAAATATTTGTGCTGATGTAAGGAAAAAAATAATCTATTGGAAATAATTCTGTCATTTATCATTCCATTGTAATGGAAAATGGTTCATTTTCAATGATGTAATTGGTTAATATAGTTTTAAATATTCATGAACAAAAAATCTGTAATGACCAACAATTCTAGGGAAACTGTGTATATGAAAGATATTATTTCGCAGTATCAAAGAGGTAACAACCAATATCTTTTCTTAATCAAACATAAATACCTCTTTGATAGAATACTTTTCAAATTAAATGAACCTATTATATCCAAAAAACATTTTGATAATATTACAAACAAATAATGATCCCTCAAGGTTCCCAACATTGACCCTTTGTATTTCTCTTGCACAACCATTTTCGTTGAGTACACCAATATATCATACATAAGAATGACCATAATAATGTCCAAATAACATTGAAATATCTGATTCATAAATTCCATAAAGACTTTTATTGCATTCATAAGACCAAAATGCATATCCACATACTCATAATTCCCATATCTAATTTTGAAAGATGTGTTTGGAATATCCTACTCTAAACCCATAATTAGTGATACCTTGAATGGATATTATTTTCAATGAATGACTTAGCTCCACCCAATTGAATGAATAGATCATAATTGTGTTGATCTAGATATGAATTATTTACTATAAATTGGTTATTCATATGATAATACATATAGAAATGATGTCATCCTTCCTTATTTTTGACAAACTAGACCAGTGATTCCAAGAGAGAAGTCATAGAATGAATAAACAATTTGTTTTCTACCTCTTCCAACTGGACAAAAAAATTCTCATAATTTTTTTGGATAAATCTGATAATATAGAAAGGAAATACTAATCGTACCTAGTAAGAGGTAAATCCCAAACTCAACATCACCTGTGGGTGGGAACCTTGAGAAATTTTCATGAAAAATATTTGAAAATAGATCAATAATTGATGGAAATCTACTAGTCTCAATCTCATCCAACACTATGAAAGTCAAAGTGGCCAAGTGTTATGAGATCGTTCTAACTACTAGTGCAAAAAAATATGTTGCACCTTCCTTTAGTTCTTGTCTATTTTAAATGAGATGTATGAAGCAATCCATAGTTATAAAACTAGATATTTGGGTATGAAAATTTATGTGATCCTTGAACATTGTCAACCAATCCAATCCCAGGATTATTTATTAGACATCCACCCCATATATTGTAAAATCCCATATGAACTCACCTCCATCAATTGTTATAAAACATTATTTTTACATATATTCTCAAAATTATCTTTTCCCAATATGTGTTTGGATTTTTAAAACCTGTGGCATAATCTCAATATTTATACCCAAAAGATCACGATACTAAAAATAAATAAAAAACATTTATAAACCAATATCAAAAAAATATTTCATATGTGTTGAATTAAATATAATCATTCCTCTCAATGTTTATGCTTCATATTGATCACCCACAATCACATGATAATCACCATATATCATATTAGTCACTGCACATTGTTATTTATTTCCTCATTGAGATTTCCATTAGTGTATAGTCTTGATATTCCTAAAATATCCCTTGATAGATTGGTTTTGATGATGAGAAATATTCTGATTCCATCATCCCATCAATTAATTTGACGTCTAAACAAAATAGATGTGCCCCAAACACCCATCCTTAGAGAACTACAACAATAGTATTGAATATTCCCCAGCTGGTTGAAATTGAGACATTCTATATCTAGTTTCATTCAATATCACATCATATGGTCAAACGAACCACATTGGAAACATCCAATAATGATCTTTAGTTTTAGAGAATGATTTAAAAACCCAACTATTTGGTTCTAAGTCATTACACTACCATGGAAATATGTGTCCCTCTTTTTCTTGTTCCCAACAGTAGTGTCCCCACACATCCCTATTGGTATCATCATGCTTCCCACACAAAAACTACATTAGATTCCCCTTTTTCCACATTTTCACTATTTTAAATATTTATATAATATCTTGTACAAAGCCTGAAAATCATAGAATTTTTTTTGCTTCTTCCCTAATTCGAAAAATGAATTCCAAATAGGATTCAATTGCCAAAACAATGGGAATAATGTAGATGAAATTCATATATTTATTTTCATACACTATCGCATTGAGTTTCTCTTGATTTAAGATGAAAAACCCCATCATTATAGTTGTCCTGAATGTGTGGGGATATAATTTTTAATTGAATAATTGTTTAAAAACTTCCCAATGAATTCCTTGTCCTCATTTATCTTGAACTTCTAAATCCCACTACTTTCATGCTAGATTATTTTACTTATACATCATCAAATTTAATTTCAAATTTTTTGGTGTTCCATGGAAATCAAAGATTCAATCCCTTCTATTCATCCACACCTCTACCTTCTTTGGTTCTGAATCACCTTGAATGATGGGTTGATTATACTTCAAGAACTGAATTTAATGATCTACACTACTTGGTTCATCTCTTTTATTCCCTCTATTAACAACATGAAAATCAAGGAAAATAATATAAAGTACCTATTGGTTAAACTGTGTAAGAACCTGGTTCTAATATTTGAGGTACTGGTTTCTTCCTTTCACTTTTCCATAAGTGTTTTTGAGAATATATTGAAAATAGAAAAAATCCTAAATTTTGGAAGTACACACCGTGTAGTTTTTCCACACGCCGGGTACTTTTGGCCGTGTAGGGATTAGTACACGGTGTGTGTAACCACATCGGCAACAACGGGTGTAGGAATCGACTACACGCTGTGTAGTGGTACTTTACACGCCATGTAGTCAGTCAGCAGGCCAAGACAGTAAGGTGGTGGAGCAATCGCCAGGTGGGCGATAGTACACGCCGTGTATTCAGGAGTACATGTCGTGTACTCATGTCGGCGGACAAACAGTTTGGCGGTGCCGCCAGGGGAACAATTAAATGAAGGGAGTACACGCCGTGTACTTGGAATTACACGCCGTGTACTTTGTTTTTTTTTTCCGCTTAAAACGGGCAGTAGCCTCCCCTATTCACAGGGAAGGCTTAGAACAAGAGGAAGGAGTGGGAGGGGGTGGCCGAACCTTTGATGATCCGCAAGATGTTCGTCTGGAATCTGATTCCTCTTCGGACGATCTCGTTGGAACCGCACGGGTAAGCCCTATCTTCTCCTTGAGTGTTTCTTTCCAATTATTTCCCTAGAGGGAGTTATTTGAGTTTGAATGAATTTTTTATTACCTCATATCTACGTCGTTATTCGACGTTTCTGGAACCGATGTTCGAGTATAACGCTCGTTGGTGTATAAGGTAGGTGGTTTGGTGTTAATTTTTCCAACTGTTGTGTGTTTTGTTAGTTTTTTTACCACAAACCCATGATGGGGTGTCGTGTGGATGAGGCCGTGGTTATTTTTGGAATACCTAGAATTGAATAGGTGTTTAATTTTGATATTAAAATGATGGTTGGGATCGTTGCTCGGATTCGGAACCACCCCAAGGGTGGGTTCCACTGTTTAGCCGTTTGTTCAGGATACCCAAGGGTATGCCTTTAAAGTTGTAATTGTAGAATTGCCTCAAGAGGAATTACTTGTTTAATACATAATGACAAGTTGGGCATGGACCGGTTACCTGTTTAGCCTGAGGGCTTTGTTGTGATTATCCTGAGGGCGTGACTGTATTAGCCTGAGGGCAACGTTCTACTTTGCCTGAGGGAAACCTTTCGTGCCTGAGGGCTTGACTTCTATGCCTGAGGGTGACACTTCCTACGCCTGAGGGAAATTTCTATTACACCTGAGGGTAATACCAACGGGTTGGATTCTGTATAGCCTGAGGGTGTGGTTCACTATATTAGCCTGAGGGCAAGATACTGGTTGGCCTGAGGGATTTGTGCTGTTGTGCACAAAATGTTACTAAATTAAATGGATTAAATGAATAATTAAATGTAAATATAACTGGTAAGTTAGTTACTTTTGGGTACTGCTTAGTTTATTACTTTTTACTAGTGCACACTTGTTTCAATCTTTACACATAGTTGAGCACGGGCCTTTGGTGGGTGCCTACTGAGATATATTTCTCACACCCTGTTTGGGTAATGATTTTCGGCCGAAACAGATTACGTTTCCGCAGGAGTGGATAGGGGAAAGAGTCCCTATACAGGTACTTGACTATTGTTGTGGAGTAGGAGGGCATGGGACCAAGCCTAGGCTTGTGATGCCTCTACCAGCTATTTTCCTTGTTTTGTTGTACTCTGCTTTTTGTTGTATTTCATTGATGTATAACATGTTCTGGTTGTTTTCTTAGAACTTGAGACATGTAGCATCATTATTTATATACTGTTGGTTATATCCCCTGCTGTTGTTTATTTCAGTTGTGTATGTTTTACTGCTTCTACCGTTCATTGTATGTTTTATTTTCTATTCCTCTGCGCTACACTTTGACAAATGAGGGCATAGTTTCCCCACTATCAGACTTGGGCCCTCGTTGGTAGTCGGCAGCCTCTGGAGTTTGGGGAAATGCACTTGAGGTCACGTGGCGAACCAAGTTCGAGGCACCCATTATGTGGAACATGGAACCGGGACGTTACAAAGTGGTATCAGAGGGGTTATTTTCTTTGACTTATTTTTGGAGCTGTAGTCAGGGATTGGACAACCGATAGTTGGTAATAAGATGTGCCCAGGCGTACCTAACCTGTGTACAGGGAAAAGCCAGTCTACCTCGTATTTTGCAATTTTCTGATTTTGCATATTTTACAGTTGATATGTTTTCACTGTTGGGTGAAGCACTTGAGATTGTGCTATTATAATTTGTTATTGGGTTCTATTTAGTTGCAACCCGATGAGATGAGGGTATTCCATCTCATGCATCATTTAGGAAAATGCTAGAAATCACATGCCATGCATTGTTCCATGCCATGTAGGTGCATTAGAAATTTCATGTTGTTGTGATAGTTGATGTATTAGAAAAGCATGTTGTTGTGATAGTTTCTTGATAATTACCTGCTATGTGATAGGGTAGTTCTGTATGAGACGGTTTATTGAATGAACTCCACACTTTGGTTGTTGGGGAGTATGGGCCCCCATTTACCGGAATTTGGCGGATCATTGACTGTTTATTTTGTTATAACATAGATAAGATGTCAACAATTGATTCGTGTGGAGTACGGGCCCTCGTGGGTCGGAATTTGACAATTAAGTGTTGTTTTTCTATATTTTCTGGGCTTCGGGGAAGTTTTTGAGGCATACTGTTTGGAAACTCTGCATACACGCCATGTAGTATTTTTACACATATCGTGTATGGCCATCTATTTGGGAAGGAAAATAAACCTTTGAGTACACACCGTGTACCCCGAGTACACGCAGTGTAGTCGCTTACCGTGTCACAAACCGTGTGGACGGTGACACGAGGTAGGTAAGACTTGGGTAAAAACCCGTCGTGTACCTAATGCACACGCCGTGTAGTTGTGACCAGGTGTCCGGCCGTGTAACTAACAACAGAGGTCAGTGAACTCCTTCACAGAACATGATGTTTCAATAATGTACACACCGTGAAGTGTGACCTGGGGACTCGGACATGTAACTAAAAACATGGGCCGATGTCACCTCTCCTTGAACACGCCGTGTACCTGTGGGACACGCCATGTAGTCTTGTCCAAGGACAGACCAAGTAGACAGAGCCGTGTGGTTCAGAAACGGGGTGATTTACACGCCGTGTGCGGTTGTAACACGCCATGTAGTTGTAATCCGAGTAGTCGGCCGTGTCACAAACGATACGGGCAGTTAGAAAATAACACCATACATGTCGTGTAGTCAGCATAAATGTCGTGTAGTTTTTGTTCAACGGGAGCCATGTGGCTTAGCCATGTCGAAGGACCCGGGAAGGGGAAGGGAAGTCAAGTACACGTCGTGTAGTCAGTATACACGCCGTGTAGTCTTGTTTTGAAAATATAGAAATGCCTTCTTCCTCTTCTTACCTTTGTGGTTCCTTCGCTTTCAGTTTCGATAAATATTGATCTAAGGCATGCTTTTGACCTTGTAGTGTAATGTCGTCTAGACGTCCACGCGTTGTTTGCTACGAGAGTGGCAACGAGAATACTCTGGAGATAGTGGGCTATGGGATACCAGTAGATCCACCAGCAGAGCCAGATGCGGCACCAGCTGCTATACTAGACATAGGCACGGAGGCGCTGTTCTGTGAAGGCTTATTGCAGTTTATGCAGACCTTTCAGGGAGCACCATCGGCTACCACATATATGGCTGAGCTGATGCGTATATTCCAGGAGCAGCATCCGCCTATGTTTTCAGGGGATGATGGACCACAGGCTATGGAGTCTTGGTTGGGGTCGATGCAGACTATTTTCGAGCATCTGGAGACGCCTACCTGGCAGAGGGTCAAGCTCGCGACATACATGATGCGTGATTCCGACATGAGGTTGTCAGATGTCACCACCGAGTCAGAGTATCACAGGGACATGTCGTGGGTGGATTTCCATGCAGTCTTCTATGACTTCTTCTTTCCCGAGACGCTGTGGACAGACAGAGCTCAAGAGTTCATGAAACTGAAGCAGGTTGCCATGTCGGTGATGGACTATTCTGCTCGTTTCACCGAGCTTCAGCGTTTTTCACCCGTACTGGTGGGTGAAGAGACGTTGAGGGGTATATGTTTTGAGGTTGGTCTTCATTATGACATCCGAGCACTAGTGAATGTTTTCAGGTTTCCTTCAGTACATGATATTGTAAATCAGGCGCTGATTATAGAGAGGAACCTACAGGAATCTGGTGGTGTGGGAAGGGTGGTTCAGCACCAGTTACTGGTACTATTTCTACTAGAAAGAGGAAGGGACATATGGACTTCTCTCAGGGTGGCAGTACCATCCAGGAAGCTTCTTTAGGTTGCTCGATCCGGTGCTACTAGTGTGTAGAGAGGGACACAAGAGACCACAGTGTGCATGAGACCCAGTAGAGTGTCGAACTTGTGGCAAGATGGGTCATCTGCAGCGCTATTGCAAGGTGTTTCCACCAGTGGAGAGTGAGAGGGGTTCTGTACGGATTCCACATGCAGGAGAAGGACCAGTACCTTCTTACCAGTCAGGGAACTGGAATACGTCAGGGCATGCAAGTAGAGAGGGTGGTCGTGGCCATGGTAGCTAGACACCAGGATCTAGGAGGCAGTAGGGCGGGACAGCTCAGGGTAGCCAGGCAGTGCCGCAGGGCCACGGCACTGGGCAGACATATACGGTGCAACAGACCCAGCATGAGCAGAATCTCGGACCTTCTACAGTCAGAGGTACTATTCTATTAGATTCTATCTTATCTTCAGTACTATTCGATACGGGTTCTACACATAGTTTCATATATGTACCCGTAGTGAAGAGACTTGGGCTTTGTGTCTCTACATCTTCTGATATCATGACACTAGATACTCTGTTGCGGACTATAACGGCTAATGTGCATCAGTGCAAGGACTTCCCCCTTGAGGTTGGTGGGTGCCACATTCTTTGGGACCTTTTTTTCTTAGAGATGAAGAGCTATGAAGTCATTCCAAGGATGGACTGGTTGGTTCCCTTTCATGCCTTTGTAGACTGCTATCGTCGTAGGGTGAGTTTCACATCACCGGAGGGCAGAGAGTTTCTATACAAGGGTGAATGGGATGTTCAAGCAAGTCGAGCTGGAACAGAGCATCGTGGGAGAGCTGGAGTCGTAGCCCATATTGCGAGCTTATATCTGGATGATCAGAGGACTTTCTAGACAGATTTACCTCCAGTGGTTGATCGTTTCAGGGATGTCTTCCCGGAGGAATTGTCAGGTCTACCTCCGAAGCGTGAGGTGGATTTCTCTATTGAGCTAGTGCCAGGGGCAGCACCAGTGTCCATTCCTCCTTATTGGATGGCTACACCTGAGCTGAAGGAGCTCAAGAGGCAGTTAGAGGAGTTACAGGAAAAGGGTTTTATCTGACCCAATACATCTCCTTGGGGTTCTCCGTTCCTTTTAGCAAAGAAGGAGGATGGTACACTTAGACTTTGTGTGAATTATCGGAAGCTGAACCAGGTGACGGTTAAGAACGGATATCCCTTACCGCGGATTGATGATCTTTTGGATCAACTTCGTGGGTCATGAGTGTTCTCAAAGATTGACATGAGATCAGGATATCATCAGCTGCGTGTTAGACCATCTGATATAACTTTCACAGCTTTCAAGAGAAGGTATGGTCTATACGAGTATACGGTTATGCCGTTCGGACTCACGAACGTTCCAACAGTTTTCATGGATCTGATGAATCGAGTGTTCCATCCTTATATGGATTATTTTGTGGTAGTATTCGTGGATTATATTTTTGTGTACTCTCACAATCAGCACGACCATTCCACCCATCTTGAGATCGTATTGAGTACACTAAGAGAGCATCGGCTATATGCTAAGCTCTCAAAGTGCCACTTTTGGATGCACCAGATTCACTTCCTGGGTCATGTCATCTCAGAGGCAGGAGTTTATGTAGAACCATATAATGTACGAGTAGTAGTTTCCTGGGAGCATCCAAAGAACATGTTTGAGATACGGATTTTCTTGGGGCTGGCTGGTTACTACAGACGCTTCATACATGACTTCTCCTGCTTAGCATCCTCGTTGACGGGTTTGATTAATAAGGGTGTGAAGTTCATTTGGTCAGACTCTTGTGAGACAGCCTTTCAGGACCTGAAAGGAAGGTTGACATCAGCACGGATGCTGATACTCCCAGAGCAGTGGAAGAGCTATACATTTTACTCTGATGCATCAGGGATTGGGATGGGACCAGTGTCGATGAAGGGCGATCGAGTTGGTGCATACATGTCTCAGCAGTTGAGGCCACATGAGAGGAATTACCCGACTCGTGATCTTCAGTTGGCTGGATTAGTGCATGTGTTGCACTGTTGGAGACATTATCTGCTGGGAGAACGTTTTGTGGTCTTCACCGACCACAAAAGTATCAAGTACATCTTTACTCAGCGTGACCTGAATCTGAGGCAGAGAAGGTGGGTCAAATACCTACAGTCCTTCTATTTTGAGCTTGCCTATACACCTGGTTAAGGTAATGCAGTAGCTGATGCAATGAGCAGGAAGACTCATATACATGCAGTGCATGATGCCAGTGATGAGTGGAAGCTTATGGCTTCATTCTCTGAGATGCATCTTGAGGTGCACGACTGTCAGGGGCAGATTTATCTTTCCTCTTTAGATGTTACTTCTACCCTATTGGATAGAGTGAGGATGAAATAACTATCTGATTTAGAAGGCCTAGTTCTATAGGAGTCGGTGACAAGTGAGGACCCTCCTATTGGTTGGACGATAGGTGATGATAAAGTTCTGTTTTTCCATGGACGCGTATGGGTTCCAGGGGATATACGCGTCGAGTTGATGTGAGAGTTTCATGCTTCAGCTTGGTCATTTCATCCCGGGGTTACCAAGATGTACCATGACCTGAGACATCAGTACTGGTGGATGGGTATGAAGAGAGATGTAGCTGGTTTTCTTACGAGGTGTTCCACCTGTCAGTGGGTGAAGGCGGAGCATCAGAGACCAGCCGGACTGTTACAACAGTTACCCATTCCGGGGTGGAAATGGGATGATTTCATGATGGATTTCGTGATAGGTTTACCGAGGTCACCTCGAAGCAATGACTCCGTGCGGGTTGTTGTGGACAGACTCACGAAGGTAGCTCACTTCTTGCCGATCAAGGAGACCTTCGGGGTTGATGATCTCAGAAGGTTGTATATCCGAGAGGTCATACGTCTTCATGGGGTCCCTCGTTATATCGTTTCAGATAGGGATGCCTGTTTTACTTCTCGTTTCTAGAAGAGGGTCCAGAGGGCACTGGGTACACATGTGGTTCTGAGAACAGCTTACCACCCTCAGACAGATGGCCAGTCAGAGCATACTATACAGGTTCTTGAGTACATGTTGTGAGCATGAGTTCTAGACTTTGGGGGCTCATGGGAGAATCATATACCCTTATTAGAGTTTTCCTATAACAATAGCGTTCAGGAAACTATTGATATGGTACCATATGAGGCATTATACGGTAGGACGTTCCGATCACCTTTGTGTTGGTTAGTGGAAGGTGAGGCAGCTCTACTGGGACCATGTCTCGTGCAAGAGACTTATGAGCAGGTCCAGTTGATTCAGAAGTGGATGGATACCACATATTCTCATCAGAAGTCATATGCCGATCGCCGAAGAATACCTTTGGAGTTCATTGTCAGGGATCAGGTTTTCTTGCGTGATTCACCGAAGCTAGGACACAAGTGTATCAGGAGACAGGGTAAAATCTCACCGCAGTATGTGGGGCCATTCAAGATTCTGGAAAGAGTCGGGCTGGTTGCCTATCGGTTGTTGTAAACGCAGCGGTACCGAGCCATGCACGACATCATCCATGTATCTCAATATTTCTGCTATCATTCAGACCTGCCTCACACCTTTCAGCCAGAGGAGATTGAGCTTCAGATGGATGCATCTTTTGAGCATTCGTATCATTCGGAATGGGAAGATCAGACTGTAATTGATCTATCTCATGTTCAAGGAGTCCTTGCCATTCTTATCAGTGAGGAAGTGAAGATTTGTGCTGAACTTGCTTACAATTGTGTATTTGAAAGGATGTGCTGGTAACATAAGTTGTTATAAGAAACGAGACTTTTCCCTATTGTTCTAAGAGGGTGCACACGCACTGGTGTGATTGTTTCATAGTGCTTCACGAGTGTAAGGGTATATCCTACTCGTTGTAATCCAAGGATTATTTTCTTAGTGGATTTTATGGTGCTAGATTGTTTCCAACCATACCATGGACGTAGATATTCTTATTGAATAGTAAACCTTGTAAATTGATGTGTTCCTTTGGATGTGTGCTTGTTTGTTTTTCAGTAGGAAATTATATCTTTAACAGGAGACATAGGTTGTTCTCAAAATTAAGGGAACGTAAATGAATAAAAGGGGTACCAATGATTCACCCTCCCTCAGTGGTTCATTACTTCAGCTTAGTCCTTAGAAATGGTGGACAAAGACAGAAATTCATGGCAGGGTAAACTCCTCCATGAATTGTGGGCTTATCGAACCATAATCCGCACCGCTACTTGGGCAACCTCGTACTCATTAGTATATGGAATGGAAGAAGTCCTTCCCATTGAGCTCCAATTACCCTCACTCTGTGTTTCCATTTGTGATCAGCTATCCAACGATGAGCAATCAAAAAAGCAGTTAGGTGAACTGGAACAACTAGACGAGTAGTGGTTGCACACTTTGCACCATCTGGAAGTATACCAGAACTGGATTGCAAGAGACTTCAATAAAATGGTCCGTCTTGGGTCTTTCATGGAAGGATAATTGGTTTTGGTCCTCTGGACCCCAATGATACCAAGAAATAATGCTTAAAAGCTGGAGCCCAAGTGGTAGGGACCATATGTTATACATAAGGTCTACTCCAACAGAGCATATTCCATGATCCTTATGGACGGGTTGTTCACCACCAGTCCTAAAAATGTGAGATTTCTGAAGAAGTATTTCTCATAATAACTAAAAGCAGTTATCGTTTGAGCTGCAGGACATTAATCTACCAATCACCCAACGTTCCTAACTCTATGACCCCAAACTAAGAGTATTTCCTCCTCACCGCATGACGTTAAACTGCACGTATCTTAGAGAACAACGTACGGCTTGATTCCTGCCCGATGTAGGATACGTAGCAATGCCAGGGTCCCCAATCCTGGCCCATCCATCCCAAAATAGATTTAAAAATTCCATTTTCCCCCATGTATGGACCAACCCTCCACGAGGTGTATTCCTCATCCTTACTGCATGACATTAACCTACATGGATAAAGAAAAGTTAAAAAATCACTTTTCCCCCATGTATGGACTAGAACTACGTGGGGTGTATTATCTTCTAAAGAACTATGTACATCTTGATTCCTTCCCTCGCAAGATATGTAGGAACACCAGGATACCCTATCCTGACCCAGAAACTCCCAAATGGAATAAAAAAATTTCCCCTTCCCCCGTGTGTGGACCACCCCTGCACGGGGTGTACTCTTCGTCCTTACCGCACGATGTTAAACTGCACAGATAAGGGAAAAAATTCCCCTTATCCTCCGTGTATGAACCAGACCTACACGAGTTGTATTTCCTTTTAGAGAGCTATGTGAGGCTTGATTCCTGCCCTTGAAGGATACGTAGTGATGCCATAATTCCACACCCTAGCCCATCGACCTCAAATGAAGCCAAATATGCCCTCTTCCCCCGTGTATGGACCATATCTGCACGGTGTGTATTATCCGTCCTCACCGCACGACATTAAAACTGCACGGACTTCTTCCTCACCACACGATGTTAAAACTGCAAAGACTTCGTCTTCACCGCACGACGTTAAAACTGCACAGACATTGTCCTCACCGCCTGACGTTAAACTGCACAGACCTCGTCCTCATCGCACGACGTTTAAACTGCAAGAACTTCGTTGTGAACCACCTAATATATATGTAAAAACAAGACGGAAATACTCTTTTCACATTTGGATGCATCCTCTCCATACATCAGACTCCACGACCCGGATAATTATGGATCTTCATAACCATTCATGGCCATCAGAAGTGGAAAGTTATCGACCTTTGGACACCATTTCATGACTATTCATACCATGACCTCAGCGGATCTGCAAATTGATATCCCCTTCCCTATCTACCAAAGTCAGTTTTTCTTCAAGCGATACACTTCCTAGCTCTATACGCTTATCGGCCTCAGAGCCCCCATATCATATCTCCTAATCCAGAAATTTACGGCACAGTGGGTTAAAATTTTGGCCCCCTTTTCACATCCAAATTTTGTTAGGGTATCCCTACCCGGTTAGCCTACGTATCCACCTTTGGTTCACAAGACAACTTGCATTTACGAACATCAAGACAGGGCTCGGATAGTTTGACTCAATAGACAATTGCAGTGAATATGTTTCTTATATGCTCGGACACCATTATCCCCACATGTCGAACTCTATACCGTGAGAAATCTCAGATTTTCATAACCATTCACAGCCATCAAAAGTTGAAAGTTATCAACCTTTGGACACCTTTGCATGACTATGCATACCATGCCCTTAGCGGATCTGTATATTGATAGCCCCTGGACCATCTACCAAAGGCATGATTTTCTCGGGGAGTACTCTTCCTTGCTCCGTATGCTTACCGGCCTCAGATCCCCCACAACACAACTAATGATCTGGGAAACCTCAGTGATGCAGTTTACAACCTTCATCCTCCACCTTGTTCAAAGTATATCAGAGCATGATAACTCAGTTATCCTTTGAGTGACTACAGCAATAGCCACCCAATGGTGCGTGCTCTATGAACCCTAAACTAGGATTACTTCATCCTTAACACACGACGTTAAACTGCAAGGAGTGAAGGTACACCCTTTCACACAAGATAAATCAACGCAGGGGGCTCTCTAAGCTTTAACAACAACCAAGGCTGAATTTTCCCGACATGTCCAGATATTTTCTTACCAAATGAAACACATTGTGGCCCGGACAATCGTGGATCCTCATAACCATTCACGGCAATAAGAAGTGGAAAGTTATCGACTTGAGGACACCTTTGCATGACTATGCATACCACACCCTCAGCGGCTCTGCATATGGATATCCCCTGGACTATCAACCAAAGGCAAGATTTCCTCAACCGATACTCTTCCTAGCTCCGTACGCCTACCGGCCTCAGAGCCCTCATATCATTTCTCATGATCTGAGAATCCCTGGAACCATGATTTACACCATCAAACCATTTTCGACGTCTTGGGCATGCCGAGATGTTCAAGCATAATTACATTCTGATCAAGAGTGGCCTTTTCAAATACGTCGTTACCATATGACGTTAAACTACACGGAACATCTTGGACGCTTGGCATAAAGCTACAAAGACCAAGAATTCAACATCTAGGTAAATGCATCCAACTACAAGCATTTTCACTGGATTAAAAATTCCCCCCGTCTTCTCTACATGATGTTAAAATGAAAAGCATCCTTTAGTAATACTCCTCATCTTTACTGCATGACGTTAAACTGCACGACGTTAAACTACATGGTCAAACCTGTCATAGGTTCAGTAAGGAACAAATGATTTTCTATATCCCTCATTGCACGGGTCAGTCCTGCATGAACAACCATCTCACACCTGCATGAGAAGGAATCGCTTTAACCATTCTCAGAAAATTCAGCCTAGATGTTTCTCCCTTATCTGGGAACCCTCTCCTCATAAAACATACTCGGTACTCAGAAAAAAAGGCTTAACCCTTGTAAACCACCCCTGATGGTCCCGAATCCCAAGAATCCTTGAAGTTTACAGGGTATCGGTAGAATACAATCATTGACCTAAGGACACATTTGCATGACTATGCATAGCATTCCCTTAGTGGCTCTGCATATTGATCTCCCCTGGCTCGTCTACCAAAGGCAATATTTCCTTAGGCAATGC
The DNA here is from genome assembly GCA_963277665.1 of Viscum album. Lineage (NCBI taxonomy): Eukaryota > Viridiplantae > Streptophyta > Magnoliopsida > Santalales > Viscaceae > Viscum > Viscum album. The sequence continues at coordinate 2,083,652,764 of OY728136.1, read as the reverse complement.
TTCTCTCCAAACGCCTCTTGGACTTTGATCCCCCATGTCCATCCTGGGATTTGGAAACCCTCTGAGCAACAGTCTACCAACCTCTTTCACAACCCTACCTATGTATGGTGGAACGTCTATGTCGAAATTACTGAGAACCGGGAGAATCCGTTCCATTCTAAATGAGGTCCCAACTGCATGACTTTAAACTGCGCCAAGATCCAACCATTCTTTACGCTAGATAAATGTATAATACATGAACCTTGTGTCTACACTCCTGATTAATACATAAGTCCTCAAACCCTTTTAGGACGTCACATACCCTTTCCAAGACACCCCCGGTGGCTTTCATAATTCTCCAAGCCACCCATGGTGGTTTCCATAAGCCGGACATCCATGAAGTCCATAGGCCATCAGAAACGGAGAGTGACTTATGGACACCTTTACATGACTATGCATACAATAACCTCAGCAGCTCTGTATATTGATAGCTCTTGTACCTTCTACCAATGAAAATATTTCCTTAGGCGATGCTCTTCCTACCTATGTATGCCGATACGACTCCCATGCCTTAAGACATGCCCTGCATGTCGTTCAAATCTAATCATGTTCCACCCACATGCGTCTGGAGGATATTAAGACATCTCTTAATCAACCAAACCTCTTTGGGGACCTCGCCCCACCATACCTAGGCAAAGTTATTTGACCTAAAATGTCAGTAATGATAGTCCTGTTGGTGGGACATTAAACTGTTCACAAAAACAGGCACAAATCTTGTTAGGCTGAAAACCTGAAAAGGGTGACCTAATAAAAAGTTGGGTCATACCCACTGGGTCCACACCAAATGGGCCCAAGAAAAATTAGGGTATTAAAAGAAAAATACAAAAATTTGTTGTTGTTTTTCTACAAAAACCTAGAAATAGTCAAACTATTCTCGCTGGATCCCATGATCTAGGAAAAAGTTAGAGTTTGTTTCTATTTTCATGAATTATGATTAATTCTGATTCAGTGAGTTGTTATTTACGCAAAAATTGTTCTGGCGACGAAGATTGTATTCCGTTTGAACAAAAAAAAGAAGGGGAGGACATCCACAAGCTGGGGCCTCTCCCTCGTAGTAACAAAAAAAGGGAAGGGGGGAGAAAAACAGAGTGTACAAGAATGGATCTGACCGTCACAAAGGTGCCTCGCTCGCTCTCTCCATCAGATCGGCAACCGTGCGATGGAGGTTTTTGCAAGTCTTCTCCAGCATGGCCCTCTCCCTGGCCTCATCCTCGGCCACTGAATGAGTGTACCCCACTGATGTTCAGAGATCGTTGATTCTTTTCCTAGTGGCTTCAAGGTTACCAGTCAAAGTTGACAACTGATCCCTCAGCATCGCTGCTCGAGCTTCGCATTCGCACATCTCGGTAGATAGGGTTGTCTCCTAAACTTGAGATCCCTTCTCCTGTTCCATTAGCTAATTGAGCTTCATCATGGCCTCCTCAAGCGACCAGGTCTTGCAATGAGAGGCAGCAAGGTGAGCATGCTTTTGTTCACCATCGGCAACTTCCCCACGAGAAATGACAACCTGGAAAGCGAGAAAATGAAACTGTCGATATTCAAAGCCACCTGACCCCAAACCCAGGAAGAATTTTTGGAGAGCTTCAGTTTTAGTTTCCATCACATCCAGAGGTGTTTCGAGAACAATCTCACAAATTCGGGGCCAAGCTCACCTGTGCACTGCTCGGTGGTCTTCTATGATGCAAAGATCATTGGTATCCTCACTAGGTGGCATGGGGACGGAGTCTGGAATTGCGATCTGTGCATACATGTGCATAGTAGAAGATGGTTTCGAAGTTGGAAGGTCTGAAGATTATAACTCCGATTCAGGCTAGGGGATCATGTTTCGGCGTCTGGTACCCGCCGACAAAACTTCAGGCATTGTCTCGCTGGGACCCGAAGCCACAGGGTCATCCTCATCCACATCTAAAAGGGTGGGGTCCATCTGAATTTCGGCCGCAGAAGGCCTGGGAGAGGAAAATTCCCTAACTCACTTTGACAGAAGAGCCATAAGTCGGTCCTCCCTCAGATCCAATGATGATGGTGCGGTAGTCACAGCAGGAGTAATGACTCCTAAGTTGGGAACCTGCCGGACAGCCTTCCCCAAGATCCCAACGGGATAAAGTTTCACACACATTATTGCATACTCCAAGGATAGTCTGGCAGCCGCCCCTATGCCAGGCAAGGGGATGCTTGTGTCAGATCCCTCCCGCATCAGTATCAGCCACCATTGACAGAGAGTGGCCGGGTGCAGTCCTCAAGCTTAAGGACGGGGAAGAGAAACTTAGAGTTGCATACACCCAAACTGGCGGAAAAAACTATGGGGGGCACATAACTCACACAGAGAAACCCCTTCAATCCGTGTGGAGAGAAACCCATCCCGTAGTGAAACCACGTAAGAACACTCCTCTAGGCTCCCCTGCGGTTTCCAACCACGATGCCAAAAGGGGTGGGGTAGGGAGTGTAAGAAATCTAAGAGAAGTCACTTAGAAGCTAGATGACTTCATCATAACCGAGGGACTACAAGCGAACCCCAGCTATATCAAGCGGGGCAGGTCGAAAGGTAGGAAGCGGGATGACTGTGTTATGATGATACTCATAATAGTGTAAATGATCTACTGCCCAGCCATATAAGAATTGAAATGGCCCACTCAGATGGTAGGGTGACCCGCCCTCCTGCATGTGGCACAGTAATTCATAAATATGATCCAAAGTGGGAACGACCAAGTTCACCAGGTGGCCCTATGCCAACTCAACTGCCATCATCAAGGTGCAAGCCCGTATGATTGGGTTGATATCACGAGAAGGGAATAGACACCAGCTTAAAAACATGGGAAACAGACCTGCCAGCCTGAGCATAGGAGCCACACCGGGGCGTACCTCATAACCCCATGAAAGGTAGTCGCCCGCCTCCAGAACCACCCAGTAGGATGCTGGGATGGATCATGACTGCTGAGAAGGATGAGTCCTGGGGCGCATAATCTTTGACACATTACCAGTGGTGTTTAGAAATAACCCTATACAGGTGCTATAGAGAATAAGAGAACGACCATGCAAGGCCTGACCCTGTGACCACTCTTCCATCACCAACAGATCCCTCTCCAATGAAGGAACTTGTTCGACGCCATCCCATGCATCAGGAGTGGGAGGAAACTCATCATACATCTCACCAATAATCGAACGCCCTCCAAATTGATAGATGTCCAACAAGCCAATTCCAACTTCACCATGGGAAATTTGGAATGTATTAGTACATGAACACCAGCGCCTGAGTAGGTCTGGCAGGATCAAAGATGGTGGGTAGACAGCAAACCGGGTGGCCTACACTATGGAGTACAAATTGACTGGATCCAGTGACTCTGGAGATTTCTGGTAATGATGATGGACCCAGATGGCCCAGGCCCAGTAATTTGAGAAAATCCCACAAGACCGCAGATCCCACCTATAAATCCACCCCGCATCAGGGTCCACTCGAGAAAGGTTGATTATGGAGGGGTAACTCTTGAGGACAAATTCTTGAGAAAATTCATGTGCATATTGATCACTTTGGGTCCAAACTGATCCTCTCAAAAATGAAAGTGCCTTTCAGATTTGAATCAGAGATCATCTCCCCGAATTAAGTAAGGTTTTCCTGAATGCAATCTGGTGACGCTTCCAAGAAAGGAGATGGAAGACCTGAGAAAGTAAAAGGGATAGGGACATCATCTTGACAACCGAATACATAATGAGGAAGTTGATTTGATAATGGATAACCTAGGAGCTCAAGAGAGAGCAATAGCTTCAAGACACCCTCACAGGGAATGATGGACCGACTAGGGTCCTCTTTGATGCTCTCCACTCTGCGAATCATAGCTGGACATCTCTCTGAACCAATTGGGAGAGGCTCGGCAACAGACCTGAGTGTAGAGAAAGAGGGAACCATGTTATCTCCCTAAATGATAAAAAACCTGGAAAATGGTTAGTCCTGAATAATAAAATCTGTAAAATGGTTAGTCTGGAATAATAAATTCTGGACAAAAATATCAGTAATATGGAAAATGAATCATGAATTCTTCAAGACAGGACCGCAAGAAGGCCTCAAAATGTGGTTCGTGATGACTGCATACCGCGAACCAACCCTCTATGGTAGATGTCAGTGGTACTCTGGCCCAAAGAGCGCTGTCCAGAAATCCACGAACCAGGTTGCTCCACGGAGTATTAAGCTCAGATTAAAATAATTAGATTTAGAAGACTTAATAAATTTTCAATGTTCGGAAGATTTCTATCCATAGAGCATCGAAACCGCGGAGTGAGTTCCTATGCGGCCCGACGTGACATACTTTTTAATTAATTAAAAGTGTTAGTTCGTGGTTGGGAAATTGGTCCGTGGATGAAGGCGACCGCGAATGAGGAATGGTTCGTGGAAGTGGCAGCTGGTTTGTGGAAGAGGGGTTTCGTGAAGGAACGAGCACGCGGAAACAAAAAGAAAGAGAGCTCTGGTTACTCGAAGAATCTGGTAAAAGGAAAGGGAAGGGACCGCGTATTTATAGGCATGGCCCCCTATTGGGTCCACTCCCCTACTGTAATGCATCCATGTTTCAGGACCACTCTATATCAGAATGGACTCCTCTTCATTCAGATCGGACCCCATTATGATGGTGGGCATTTGTAGGGTCCTGAAAAATCTGCACAGGAAAATGAGAATCCAGGGAGATTCTACCCAATTTCCTCCCAAAGAATTGGGGAAAATTGTAGAGAATACTTAATGAAAGGAACAAGATGATCTAGTCAGGAGACTGGTCCAATGATAACGGGCCACAGACAGTTCCGCGAAGCACCCCTTCCACGGACCGATGTCGTTGCCAGAACGGTGGCCGAGATCATCCGTGAGTGTGAAGTAGGATGGGTACAGATCCTGGTCCACCGATACGAACCTCCCCTAGCCATGGACTGTGTCGACCAGCCCGGGCCTCATCTTCTGTCATTTGCGGAATGGAGGCGAAACCCTGCGCGGCCGCGATGCATTCCCCTGAGTTAGTTTGGTTCGCAGGGGAGGTGCGTTCAATGCACCCGTGAGTCGTGGATTGACCAAGTCATCCGTGAACCGGGTCTCCAATAATGGGCCTCCGCAAAAGGTTCCTCATAACCCCAGATATATCTCTTTCCCCACTCTATAAAAAGATATCAAGGGGGAAGAGACTGGAGGAGTAAATTTTGTAGATCGATCAGATTTGGGTGGAAGGATTTTGAAGGAAGGAGCTTAGAATTTCGCAAACAGTGAAGTTCTAGTTCGCGATCCCGAACAGGTATGAAGTTGGAAGAAAATTATTAAGGAAACGAATACGCATAACAACTTTTTGAACCGCGAACCTAAAATAACAATGAAAATAAGACTGCAAACCATGGTCCCTTCCGCGGATGCACATCCCACAGACCAGGGAGTTTATGCCCCTTTTTTGATTCATCGCACCGCGTATCACCCTCCTACATGGCAGAAGCCACGACCGGTGAAACCCCGACTGGCATCGCCCTCGGTCCACACTGCTTGCATGGACTCCTCTGCGTAATAACCTGGTGTGCGGGCCAAACCCGAAGTCGTGAACCACCCCAGTTCGTGGGATACCCACCAAGCCGTGAACCACCCTGGTTCACGGAATGCCCATTAGTCCATGGAACACCCTGGTTCGCGGACGACCTCTCCACCCATTTAGCACCTCTCTACGCGAAGGGCTCCACCACTCATATACCTGTGTGGCCCGCCAGATTCTTCAGAGTTCCCATTCCCTGAGCCATATAAAATCCTTCCAATCCAGCCTGATCCTCCGAAACTCTCTCATAGGACCATTCATTGGCCCCGAGTTGAGGCCTCCACCGGAGCCACCAGACCCGTGTGATGTAACCCTAAGGCGCATCAACATGTCGTTTTGAGTTTACATACCCATGGTAAGCAGGAAAAAACGGGTTCCCCCGGCCCTTGAGTGGATTTCTGAAGCATTCCTAGGCTCACATTCCCAAGGTAATGTGGAGTCTGAGCCCGGGTGTCCCCTTTCTGCCACTCCACTTGTTAGGACTGGGGCACTTCTCCCCTCCCTGGGTTATGGCAGACTACCCATCAAAAAGAAGCCCCCATTCACCTCCGTACTTCTCCATAGCCATGGAGGAGGAAGGGCTTAGGGTGGAAGGGTGTTTCTCCATCATTATTTGGGGCCAAGTCCCTCTCATACTGCGCTTTGTTGCCAATGCATCCATTTTGGAGTAATCCCCAACCTTTTTGGGCTGCTCCATGCATAAACCCCACTCTATATCCCACGGATGCACCTTTAGCGATGTGATCGTCTGGTCCCTGCTGCCTCTGGTTTCTCACACCGAGCATGAATCACGTGGGATTAGAGTAATCATCGACCATGACATCCTCTTATGGGCCTCCTCAGAGTGTAAGCCCCAATCCATTACCCTAGACCTACTCAGAGTCTAAGCCTCAATCCATTACCCTGGGCTTCCTCAAACAGTAAGCCCCACTCCATTCAAACTACATGGACATTGATTCCCCACCACAGGGATACGTAGGAAGCCTCCCTGAGGTTCAAGCCCAAAAACTGGTCGATCCGAATATCTACACATCGGTTCACTACACCAACCCTGGGAAACACGGAGCGTAAGTCCCACTCCAACCGAACTACGTCGATTCTGATTCTTCTCATGAGGATACGTAGGAATCCCGTCTCATGGGTTTGATCCAAATGCTCATGTCGTTATATGTCCTCCCTGGATGAAAATAAACTCCAATGTGCCTAGTCAGGAGGCTTTAAATCAGTGTCGTCATAGTGATTCTAGACTCCTTGGAGTCATTAACCCAACGAGGGATGGTAAACCTCCGAAATAAATGATTCTGAACCCCTGCATCCAGTTGACCATTTCCAACCAGGAGAAATCCATGGATACTATGCTTGGGTATAAACCAAAGATTCATGAACATATAAATATGTCTTAAATCTATAAGAGAGTCCTGGAACATGCAATAATTCCCCCCAAAATGTGCGATGAGCCCGACTTCCCATCCTCTCAACCAATGTGAGTTCTTAAGCATCGCTGGTCAAATAACCCAGTGAACGCCTACCTTTGGAAAGTTGGTCCATGCATTGCTGGATATGGAACCGTTGGGCGTTTCGAGGTGAAAACGGTGCATCCAATATGAGTGATTAAGCAGATCCCAACCTTCTCTAATCAACAGTCAAGTAGCGCATGTTTCTCCCCCAAAAACCCGTCATGCGCCGCGAGATAGTGATGAAATTAGAAAATTATTTATTCATTTGAGTTATTGAGTTATTATTTAATTTTAGTGTACACTATGAATTTTCTGTTAAAATAAGGGTAATGTCTCCCATATTAATATTTACATAACCTTGGTTCTATTATTTACCATGTGGTTTATTAGTGGTGGGATTTAGTGTTCCCTCAAAATATGTTTTCTGGATTAGGAGGATTCCTTAAAGGGTCGATACATTAGAATAATGGTAAGTGGTTTCATAACCCATTTTTATACCTTTAGTTTCTTCTAATCATTTTTGGAATACCAAATACCATTATATTTATTAAAAAATATTTATATTTATGTTATATCACCAACTGTGGTTTTTTGTAACCCTATAATTTTTTTTGTTTCCAAACATGTATAGATAAAATCTAGTTGTTTTAATCATCCAAAAAAATTAGTCTTTAAATGTGGTAGAATAGGTACAAATAAAAATATACCAAAATATAACACACACTATTGATTAATGTGGAACAAAAGAATTTTTTCCTATATAGTACCTTTATATTATGTTATAGCATAGGTTCACCTCATTTAAAATCATTGAACTTCTCTAGTAATTATGGTGGGATAATAATATGAGACATATTTTTTTTCATTTCTATAAAATTACCACGTCTATCTTCTACGTTTCCTCAACTAACAGGCCATTCTTAATATTTACTAATGTATGAATATCAACTTACCATTAACATAATGAATTATATTTATTATTATAATATATTAGGAGAGAATAAATTTAAAATTTAAAATTATAAATAGATCTCTTATACTTATATATTCCATATTTAATTATCTTTCTATGAATATATACTTTATAAATTTTTGGTATTTATATATGTAAAATATATTATTTTAATTTTTTTTCTATATATTCAATGAAATGATATATTAAATTTGATTTTATCAATGAATAGATTAATTATTATTACCTGTATTCAATTTCCTTGAATAATAAGATATCAACTTTAAATTTTTAAATAGGCTACACTCAATCCATTACATTTAAACATCACTATAAATGAAAAAATATTTACTAATAGATGCAACTATTTACAATGGTGCACTGACTAACATCCTAATTATGAATTGAAACCATTGATCAGAATATTTATTCAAAATAATATTAACCCCATTCTATGTTAATTTATTACTGGGTTGTGTAATCATTCATGTTTTCTATAAATTTATGATAATACAATAAAAGATATATTTATTATTGTTGTTGGGTGGAAAAAATATAATTTATACATTAAAAAATATCATGGGTGGAATTTTGATCATAAAAATATATATTATATCACATGGTATATGATATGTTTCATCAATATCAGTGATAAATTCCATCATTGATAGCGGTAGAGGACAATCAATGGGTGGGTTTTAAGCATGTCGGTGTATTTGATAAGTGTGTTAGATGTTATATCATATTAATATATATTAAATATTTGATAGTCTATAAAATGATTGTATAATATCATTTTATGATATTTATGGGATCAAAATAATTATGAAATTGGTAAACATTTATACGATATTCTTTAAGGGAATATTAATTATAGAAATTTTATAATGATTTGAATTTCATTGAAACAATCATGGTATTAATTCAACTGATAATGAATCCATATATTCCCTATATAGCGTGTACACTTTGATGTTTTATATAAATCAAAATTTTATCCTAATAATACTTACATAAATCCTCATTTTTTATTTTCCTTTAATATAATATTATAATTTCTAGTGGAGTACAGGATGAATCCTACAAATAAATATTTCATGGTCATTCATAGGTTTTGTGGATACCTTTAGAGGTGAAAATAATTTTATTTTCATTAAGATATCTTACTCAACCAAAACGAATAAGGGATATATACATCTAAGAGAAGATATGTTTTTTTTATTTTTATATAATTATTATGAACTTATCATGTATGATCATACGGTTTAATACAATGACCAAGCCTGGAATCTAAGGTTCCAGCCTGAATTTTTATAATACCATGGGAATTGTTCAAAATTTTAATAAGATACCATAATCACAAATTTATATTGTAGTTAATAGTTGGAAATTATTTCCCTTTCATAATTATAATAGGGTATTAATATATTCTACTCGAAAACCTATATAGCCTTTCATATGTTGTATAGACTATAATTATAGAATATCTCCATCAGAAGTACATGTTTTAACTATATAAAAATATAACGAAACCATTTTTATGTTTACATACACATGAAGAAGAAATTCTAAAACATATACAACCCATCAATCCGATAAAACTATAATCATTCTCAAAAATGAATTGGAAAAAAGAGAATGAAAAATATCTATACATTTGTAAAATAAATCCAATGACATGATATAAAAAAAATACAACCAAGACTATTAACCTTTAAGAATAGAATCATTCTATATAAAATTAATTATTACTCCTAAATCCTATATATATTATCCCTCATGAATTTTCACCTTTTCCGTTCATGGATCAGGGAAAAATGTTTTACATAGATACCTTGGGTAAAAATACAGGGCTTTAGTAAATCATACTTATTAGGAAGTCACAACCCCAAACCATACTTTTTTTAATATGACCATGTGCATGATGTACGAAAATAATATTAGTATACATAAATATATAATAGTAAGAACATTATCATGTAGTTTTTATATAAAATAAACTATAATACCATGGATATTGATTTCCATGTGCTCAAAAATCTACAAGGGAAACTATATATATATATACATCAAACCCTTTGTAAATATATACTAGTGGAAATATGATGCCCTCTATTGGATGGAAATAACAACACACACACACATCAATCTTAAATTAGGATGACCCTTTTTTCATTGGAACAGATGTATAAATTGATATCTCTATGTTCTAACACATATCCTTTATTACATAGGTGACCAAGATTTTCTTAGGATGTAAAAAATATAATGTATATATATAAGTATAAATCAACAGTGTAAAAAAGTATAATAACCTATCTATGTTATATAAAATGAGTGTTAATGGTTCATAATCAAAATATCTTATATTAATTCCATTTTAATATTAGATAAAGAATAGTAAAATATAATAATTAAACTACATAATCAAATCAATGAATAATAATAATTGAATAATAATTTATTAAAATCTATTTTGAATATAAAACACTTTAAAGGAATGTTTTTATAATAATAAAATTTTCCTATTATTTCTCAATCTACACCATGTTTCTATTATCATATCCAATATAGTAATATGAGAGAGAGGATGGTTCTCTTAGTGAAATATTTACTATAACCTATAATAAATACCAAAATAAAAGGTTATTCAAATAAATTAAGGATTCATGAAACCTAGGATATAGAAAATTAAGAAATTAGTGTGATTACTAGAGAGATGGAGTAAATAAAGAGAAAATAAGGAAGTCATGCCATACCCTCACTTAAATAAGAGTATTAAAACACCTTAGAATGTGATCTAGACCAATATCAATAGAGGATTATTTTGAGAGAGGAGGCTATGCATGTGAGAATACTATGAAGAGAATTATATTTATTATGGTTTTATATACAAAAAATAAACTATTTAAGGGGGTAAAATATAATGTGAAATTCTAATTTCCCCTGAAATGATAAAAAAACCATATCAGGTACCCATTGTGGAAACATTGGACACATAGTGAGGTATATGGTACATGGTTTAAATCCATTGGTTACAAATTTCAAGAACCTAGTGGTTATGTAATTCCATCATATTCTTCTGGGTACTCGTTTCCAATCCACCTAATACATAGTCTCACTTCTTTAAAAACTAGATTCATCAGTTTTGGAATTGAATAACCAAAATGAAAATGAATTAATAACCCAAAATGATAAATTTCATTAATATATCTCTATAACTAAGATTTTCATCCCCTTGAATCACAAGTGATCTTTAGTTAGAATAACTACAAACATTATATTCCTACCTCAGCCTTATGCTCCAATTTTCATAAAAAAGATGGTCGTGATGCCACTACACATGAACCAATGGCATGAGCATACTTTATAAGAATATTAACTATAGTCGATGATATGAATATGTTTCTCTATAAAAGATCCATCAGATTTTAATTATATAAATGTAAATTTAATAACATTAATAATATTGGGTATATATCTACTTAGTTTAGGTGTATTAAAGGAATTTTGAATTACATCTAAATGACGAGGTAATTTCAGTCTACATTATATTTCTATAATATAATCCATGATTTAAAATGGTATAATAAAATGAGGATTTATTTTAACATACCCAATCAATGGTGAAATAATAATGGAGAACCCTAAATATACACAAAATCATCGACCAAGAATTCCACTGGTCATAAAAATGATTGGTGTACGATTAATGGGAGATATTTAAATAGATCAAATATTTTTCAATAAATTTTACCTTATAAGTTATCTCATATAATTATTGGGAAAATTAAATTTGATCATGTAATCAACATAAAATACAATGAATAATGACAATAATTACTATAAAGAGACTCTAAATGATTCAGCTGGATGGTTGAATTATAGCTATTATTACATGAAATATTTATCAGTGATAGATTATATTCACATGAGTAGTTTTAATATGTGATTCAATATTGATACATTTCATCTAGTATATGAATGGTCATATATTATTATCCCTTGGTCTGATAGTGATAATATATTCTCAAATTTAGTTGAGTACTAGGACCATACTATACCGTTTCCAAAATATGGATGTACGCTCTGGGCCTTGATAAAAAAATAATCTGTTCACCTTATTAAGCCATATTATCCCCCTAAAATATAACTTTTCTAACTAATACTCAAAAGTAGACTATATAAAATGCACAATGTGAGTTGTATTGAGTAGGTGACCAAAAATTACTAAAATTGTACCTCAACCTCTTGAATACCATTGTAAGATAGTTATAAAATAAAAAAATATTTTTTCAAAATTAAATATTAGTTTAGAAAGTGGTTTTAATCCACCCATGTGTCACTAATGTTCATATTTCACCTATTAGTAATTGATTCACTAAAAAATTAAATAATCAATCACTCATTTCATACTCAACAACCTTAATTCCAGTGTATATCATGATACATTTTGGATATTATTGTGTGAGTATCCCATTGAATGAATGGAATTCCATCGTAACTTCATCCCTCTTGTTTTTTTTCAATTATGAACATTAAATATACATAAATTAATGAATTATAATCTTGAAATTAACCATTGAGTATATCCCTACCAAAAAGCCTTTCTTAAATAATGATATATTATTAATAATAGTTTTATGAGTTCATTAATTGATCCATAATTTTTTATACAGGATTGTTATGTTATAAAAGATCACATTAAAATACTCAATGATATCTTGTTGATGCTCAGTTAACAATGAAATAAATATCAATTATATTCTTGCATCTTTCATTATTTTAGGCCAATCCTCCATTCTAAGGGAATCAAATACGATTCATCATTTATTATGAACATAATGGACTTGAAAATCAAAATTTTAAAATAATCAACCCCAATAATGTTTCCTCAAATTTAGATCTCAACATGAAAATATTTATTTTAGACTCTTACCATTGATGTATAGCTCATATTATTCTTGAAGAGATGATGCCTCCAAAACATTAAAAGATACACTATAAAAACAAATTCAATAGTGTGTGTTGGATAATTTCATTATGATAACATATTTTTTTAAGAACTATAAACCCTTTCATAATGATCCTCTATTGATATATAATGAATTAAAACTATAGTGAAAATTGAACAAACATCAAACCACTTAGTAGATTATGTAGTGATCAAGACTATTTCTCTTGTATGTAAAATCATGAATTTTTTAAAAATAAACATTACATTGTTTAATCCAAATGAAATTTTCCCATAATTTTTTAGAGCACTCATAAGGTTATTATTTTTAGAAAATTACTAAATAAAGAATCAATAATACCAAACATATCTAAATATACTCTAAATATCAATGAAATTATTTGATACATGTGACACCCATTATGCCAAAATATAGTTCATTTAATATTCTTTAATATTATTTTATGTTTTTTTGGATTTCAGTAAATTTCAGGCTTGAAATTTTAAATTTTCAACAATTTTTAGGGGCCGCACAGTTAGCCCATAGGGTTAGTAAACCATATAAAAAATATGAATTTTGATCAATATTTAGCCAATATCATTTAGAATGGTTAATAAATTGTTGGCGAACAATGTGGGGTCCTCAGAGTAAACATGTAGAGTGTGTTTTGGTATTCTAATATAGAATTCATGGTTATGAAATATGTTTCTTAATCACATGGGTAAACCATGCACATAGCCCAGTTTTTAAAATGTTGATAATTTCTAAAAATACTCCGTATTGTTTAAATATCATTTTATTTTCCCCACTCCCCTTGAATCATCTGACCCCACAACTGAGCCCCCTTCTATATAATGAACTCTCCCACCCTGATATCCCTCTTATTGGTGATTCAGTGAAATTACATCATGGTTTTGGATCGAATATCTGAGGTGATATATTTTCTTCCCTTTTGTTTATATTTTCTCATGGGTTTAGTCTTCATATATCACCATTTCATTTTTTCCAACCTCTAGGGAATGATTTTTGTCTTATTTTTTTTGATTCATATAGTTATGAGAACTTTTGATGGTACCTTATTTGTTTCTTGGGGATTCTTCATCAAAGGTGATGTGTTTCAGACTATTCTCTATCGATTCCATGTAATATTTCCCATTCTGAAACCATTTAATTTTATAACCGTTATTTTACTGAGTGTTAAATTATTGTTTTAATTTCTGATTAATAGTATGTTATATGTATTAGTACTCTTTGAATGTAAAATTATGTTTTACATCATTTTTATTTCTATGTGATGTTTTAAATGTTTAGGATATATGAAAAATGTGATATTATTAAAATATACTCGTCGATTGTTTGATAAAATTTCGAAATTACTCTTTGAAAATTAAATTGATTGTTTTAATGGTTATTTTGACGTTTATGTTGTTTTATTAATTGTATTACAACGATTTTGATGCGATAAAATAAATTCCATGAATTTTTAATAGTTTAAATAATTTATTTAAATAAATTATGTGGTTTAAAACATAGCATGACCATGTTTGGTTCATAGAATAAATTAAAGGGTAATTTTATGGACACCTCGATATTTTTAATAAGAATTGTAACAACACCCCCTTCTCATTGGCTTGAGTCAATTAAATATTTCTACATGGACATATGTGACATCATTAAGACACCAAAGTCTAGAAATAAATTCCAAGGGATTTAATATAATTGGAGGATGGTTTTCAATTTGGAAATAAACAACCAAAACTATCATACCAAAACCAAAAAAACCACTAAATGATGCATGAAACGCGTGTAATATAAAAAATAAAACTCTACTAAAAAAACCACAACCCTTATCATAGTAAAATGATGAAACCAAAAACAAACATTAGAGTATAAATTGGAACACAAAACCAACAAAACTCAATGACTCCAAAGAAACTTAACTCCACATCTCCAAATATGTTCCAATATCCAACTCCCCGAGACATGATCAAATTATCACGACGTGTCACTAAAAAAATGAGATACTTTTACATTACCTATTTTAGATAAGAAATATTTGGAGGCACAAAAATGTTCCCAAGATGGTCGTGAGTAAGGAAACTCAATAGGTTTTTCCCAGATGACTTTCATACTCACGCCACTACTATAGAACATGTTATCAAATTAACATAAAAAATTATATAAAATAACGTAAAACATTTTATAGATGAATATAACATGATTTCAATACCAAAATAAATTTATTATACAAAATCCATTTCCAAGGATTATAGCCATAATACACTTTAAAACCATTTCTGAACATCCATTTTGGCATAACCCATTCCATTCTAGATATCCACACATCCATCAAAGCATGAAACCAGGGACCACACTATACTCACGAGTACCAAGTCATAATTTAACTATTATATCACATGGTAACCTATTTAGATGGGATAATGTTCATACCCTTATCCATCCCACATTTTATGGGGGAAAATTCATACCCATATCCATATCTAATGCACCTGAGCACACACAAACCATTATGACACAAATTTATTTATCCAATTTTTCAGAATCATTTCAATAAAGAAAATATTTTTATGGAAATAAATTACATAAATTTTTTTTCCATGAATTAAAAAAAGAATATAATTTTAAATCATCATTTGATATTGATTCAAAAAACCACTTTTCACAACAATTATATAATTCCAAAAACCATCACTAATGAAATATTCTATCGAGATTTTCCCCATAATTTCACAATATGTTTTTGGAAATATAAACAATTTTAAATATAGACATCATTTTCTAATAAGAAGATTCAAGAGTGAAACCAACATCCATTAAAACTATGGATAAAACAAGGTATTCAATAAATTATTCAACATAACACTTTTGAAATGTAAAAACATTCCTTAGATCACATTACCTATCAAAAAACACACAAATATCATCATAATTTTTCAAAAAATAATTGATTTATCCCTAGAAGACTAGATATATGAATCCAAGAGAGGGAAAAAGAATAAATCTAAGAAAAACCAATAATAACAAAGACTTATGATGTAGTATGGAATATAATTCACTAATATTAGTCAACAAATAGCTCTCGAATTGAAGGTAAGAGTCATGACATCCTTTGGGAGGAGATAAAACTATGTTAGGGTCATAATAGAGACAAAATGGGTTAAAGGGATAAAAAGTGTTACATCCACAATTTTTTGATCTACCTTTTGGCCGTTCTAGATTATCTCGCATGTTTAAGAAAACTGTGACATAACTATCCATAGGCCTCTACCTCAAGATGCACCTCACACAGTTTACCTGAATGGTTAGAAAAACTCTTCACCAACAATGAAAAAACATATCCATCCCAAAATAATGACTTATCATAGGTTTCTATTTGGGTTGTCCAAAGCATTCCCCAATCTCTGTTCCAACCAAGTATCCTACCATTAACCTTCCATAGTTTCTTAGAGGTGTTTTAGGGTTCCTACTTTCTATTATCAAAATCTGAAACATCATAAAATTGTAAAAAAACATTCCAATATTCCGCAAAATCCTCCCAAACATCATCCAGACATATTACATAATAAAAATACCTAATTTAATGTTATATAATTGAAATATAGGATATTATATTCCCTCTAACAATGTTCTTTAAATACATGGAAAGTGAATAAAAACTATTTTCCTTATAGATTTTGGGCCATTTCTCAACCATTTATTTTACTTCTCCAATGTATCTAAATAAATTTGTCATTTGTTTCGCAAATAATACTACAGACTGATGATTTTACCACATAATACATTCTCTTACCTATCCATAATTCACACTGGCACATGGACCAATGACGAATCTGAATCTTGTTAAACCTGATCCCATTGAATCACATGGTTAGGATGAGAATGATATATTTTCAACTAATATACAAGAAACACATTATCCACTTTAATGAACATTAGTGAAAAAATTGATATTCCACCTCACTAACTAATTCAATTACCTCAATTGGGACTTTCAATTAAAGTGAAAAATTGCCTTCTTTCCAAAATGAAATTTTCTTTGCCTTTGAATGATTCTCAAGAACACATGATCACTCACCTAGATAAAAAATGGCCATCGAAAATGATCCAAAAAATATTTATAATGACTATGTTTCATATCGATTTTTTTCCCTATCAACTGAATCTTGTTCATTTTCCTTGGATAAGGCTCAACCCAAATAGTGAATTCTCTCTTTTTTCCACTGAAACAATGTAGATAACGATAAGTATTCTCATACAATGATTCAAAAGGATCCATATATGTGAGTACTAGTGATAATTTCTAAATAATAACTCCACTAATGGTTTATGATCCTCACATGATCTACCAAAATTCATTACACAAGACTAATTCTTGTCTTTTGGCATTTGTATCACCCTTTTGGATTGTCCATCTGTTTGAGGAAGATATGTTGTACCCATTGTCAACTGAGTCCCAAAGTCATTCTATAAAGAATTCATATATTATATTTAATTCTTAGATCTCTTGCATATACTATCAAATTTTTTATTTCATCCCTCTTTAAAACTCTCAAGATATATATTTTATACAATCCCTCTACTTTTTGAGAATCATGAATTGAGATGAAATGGGTTGGATTTTTGAGTTGATCTGCTATCATCCTTATAGAATGGTGTTTTCAAACCATTATTTGGAGAATGATCACAAATTACAAGAATATCTACTTCTGTTTACAAATAGGAATAGGTAAATACTTCATCCAACCTATAGGTTGTTGATTCTCTGCATTAACATTCTGACAGAAAAAGAATCATTAAACAAACTCATCCACCATCATTTTCAATAAGACCCCAAAAAACGTGCTTTTAATGCCTTATAAGTATTCTATATTCAAGGATGAAAAAACTTCTATAATAGTGGTATGTATGAATAATGTTTTCATGATAATTCAAAGGTATGAAAATCAAATTTGGAAACCAAAAAATTGAACTCACATCCAACTTATATCTTTCAATGGCCTCCCCACCATGGAGTTCTAACCTCATATAAACACATTCTTAATCACATTCATGTTTTTCTTTACCCATATTCACTAAACCAGGAATGGATGAAAATGGAAATAAAATCATTTCACTACCATGGTCTTTACAATCGAAGTGAATTTCAACTACCACTAACATCAATTGCCACTGATCTAAAGACTCTTTTTCCAATTGAGCATATGAATTTCTACTTAATGCATCTACTACTGATGTTCTTTTACCTGGTGTATACGTTAATTCAATGTACAAAATTTAGAAATATTCCATCAATATTAATTTTCATATACCCTAATACTTTTTTGAACATATTTGCTTCAATATCTTATGATCTATAAACACTAAAAATTTATAACCAAATATGTAATGAATCTATGTTTTCAAATTATAGACTACAATAGAAAACTCCAAATTATGTGTTGAGTAAATATTATCTTATGACCGAAACAACCATGACCCATAAGTAACCATATGATCTCCCTACATGAAGACACATCAATAACTTATCTAAAATCATCACAATACATCTTGTACCCTTTTCCTAATTCTTAATGAATAAATATTTGTCCTGGTGTAAGGAAAAAAATAATCTAGGGGAAAGAATTCTGTCATTTATCGTTCCATTGTAATGGAAAATGGTTCATTTTCAATGATGTAACTGGTTAATATAGTTTTAAATATTCATGAACCAAACATCTGTAATGACCAACAATTCTAGGGAAACGGTGTATATGAAAGAATTTTTTTCTTAGTATCAAAGAGATAACAACCTATATCTTTTATTAATCAAACATAAATACCTCTTTGATAGAATACTTGTCAAATTAAATGAACCTATTATATCCAAAAACACATTTTGATAATATTACATACAAATAATGATCCCTCAAGGTTCCCAACATTGTCCCTATGTATTTCTCTTGCACAACCATTTTCGTTGAGTACACCAATATATCATACATAAAAATGACCATAATAAAGTCCAAATAACTTTGAAATATCTGATTCATCAATTCCATAAAGACTTTTATTGCATTCATAAGACCAAAAGGCATAACCACATACTCATAATTTCATATCTAATTTTTAAAGATGTTTTTGTAATATCCTACTCTAAACCCATAATTAGTGATACCTTGAATGGAGATTATTTTCAATGAATGACTTGGATCCACCCAATTAAATGAATATATCATAATTGCGTGGATCTAGATATGGATTATTTACTATAACTTTGTTACTCATATGATAATACATATTGAAATGATGTCATCCTTTATTATTTTCGACAAACTAGACCAGTTCTTCCAAGATAGAAGTCATAGAATGAAAAAACCCTTTTTTTTCTACCTCTTCCAACTGGAAAAAAAAATTCTCATAAATTTTTTGGTTACATATAATAATATAGAATGGAAATACTAATCGTACCTGGTAAGAGGTAAATCCCAAACTCAAATTCACATGTGGGTGGGAACCTTGAGAAATTTTCATGAAAAATATTTGAAAATACATCAATAATTGATGGAAATCTACTAGTCTCAATCTCATCCAACACTGTGAAAGTCAATGTGGCCAAGTGGTATGAGATCGTTCCAACTACTAGTGCAAAAAAATATGTTGCACCTTCCATTAATTCTTGTCTATTTGAAATGATATGTATGATGCAATCCATAGTTGTAAAACTAGATATTTGGGTATGAAAATTGATGTGATCATTGAACATTGTCAACCAATCCAATCCCAGAATTATTTATTAGAAATACACCCCATATATTGTAAAATCGCATATGAACTCAGCTCCATCAATTGTTATAAAACATGATTTTTACATATATTCTCAACATTATCTTTTCCCAATATGTGTTTGGATTTTTATAACATGAGGCGTATCTCAAGATTTATACCCAAAAGATCAGGATCCATAGAATAAATAAAAAAAATTTATGAACCAATATCAACAAAATATTTCATATGTGTTGAATTAAAAAGAATCATTCCTCTCAATTTTTATGCTCTAGATTGATCACCCACAATCACATGATAATCACCATATAACATATTAGTCACTGCACATTGTTATTTATTTCCTCATTGAGAATTCCATTAGTGTATAGTCATGATATTCCTAAAATAACCCTGGATAGATTGGTTTTGATGATGAGAAATATTTTGATTCCATCGTCCCATCAATTCATTCGAGGTCTACCAAACAATAGATGTGCCCCAAACACCCATCCTTAGAGCACTACAAAAATTGTATTGAATATTCCCCAGATGGTTGAAATTGAGACATTCTATATCTAGTTTCATTCAATCTCACATCATATGGTCGAACGAACCACATTGGAAACATCCAATAATGATCTTTAGTTTTAAAGAATGATTTAAAAACCTAACTATTTGGTTCTGAGTCATTACACTACCATGGAAATATGTGTCCCTATTTTTCATGTTCCCAACAGTACTGTCCCCACACATCCCTATTGGTATCATCACGCTTCCCACACAAAAACTACATTAGATGCCCCTTTTTCCACATTTTCAGTATTGTAAATATTTATATAATATGTTGTACAATGCCTGAAAATCTTAGAATTTTTTTTTCATACCTAATTCGAAAAATGAATTCCCAATAGGATTCAATTGCCAAAACAATGGGATCAATGTAGATGAAATTCATATATTTATTTTCATACACTATCACATTGAGTTTCTCTTTCTTTAAGATGAAAAAATCCATCATTATAGTTGTCCTGGATGTGTGGGAATATAATTTTTAATTGAATAATTGTTTAAAATATTCGCATTGAATTCCATGTCCTCATTTATCTTGAACTGTTAAATCCCACTACTTTCATGCTAGATTATTTTACATATACATCATCAAATTTAATTTCAAATTTTTTGGTGTTCCATGGAAATCAATGATTCCATCCCTTCTATACATCCATGCCTCTACCTTCTTTGGTTCTGAATCACCTTGAATGATGGTTTTATTCTACTTCAAGAACTGAATGTAATGATCTACATTCCTTGGTTCATCTCTTTTATTCCCTCTATTAACAACATGAAAATCTAAGAAAATAATATGAAGTACCTATTGGTTAAACTGTGTAAGAACCTGGTTCTAATATATACGGTACTGGTTTCTTCCTTTCTCTTTTCCTTAAGTGTTTTTGAGAATATATTGAAAATAGGAAAAATCCTAAATTTTGGAAGTACACACTGTGTACTTTTTCCACACACCGGGTACTTTTGGGCGTGTAGGGATGAGTAAATGGGGCGTGTAGCCATGTCGGCGACAATGGGTGTAGGAATCGACTACACACCGTGAATTCAGTCGCCAGGACAAAACAGTAAGGCGGTGGAGCAACCTCCAGCTGGGTGACAGTACACGTTGTGTACTCAGGAGTACATGTCATGTACTCATATTGACGGACGAACAGTTTGGCGGTGCTGCCAGGGGAATAGTTAAATGAAGGGAGTACACGCCGTGTAATTGGAAGTACACGCCATGTTCTTTATTTTTTTTCTCTTAAAATGGGCAGTAGCCTCCCTTGTTCATAGGGAAGGCTTAGAACAAGAGGAAGGAGTGGGAGGGGGTGGCCAAACCTTTGAAGATCCGCTAGATGTTCGTCTGGAATTTGATTCCTCTTCGGATTGATCTCGTTGGAACCGTACAGGTAAGATCTCTCTTCTACTTGAGTGTTTCTTACCAATTCGTTCCCTAGCGGGAGTTATTTGTGTTTGAATGAAAGTTCTCTTACCACAGATCTGCGTCGTTCTTGGACATTTCTGGAACCGACAATCGAGTATAGCGCTCGTTGGCGTATAAGGTAGGTGTTTTGGTGTTAAGTTTTCCAACTACTACACGTTTTGTGTGTTTTTGTACCACGAACCCAAGATGGGGTGTCGTGTGGATTAGGTCGTGGTTATTTTTGGAATACATAGAATTGAATAGGTGTTTAATTTTGATATTAAAATGCTGGTTGGGATCGTTTCTCGGATTCGGAACCACCCCAGGGGTGGGTTCCACTATTTAGCTGTTTGTCCAGGATACCCGAGGGTATGCCTTTAAATTTGTAATTATAGAATTGCCTCGAGAGGAATTACTTGTTTACTGCATAATGAAAAGTTGTGCATGGCCTGGTTACCTGTTTAGCCTAAGGACGTTGTTGTGATTAGCCTGAGGGCGTGGCTGTTTTAGCATGAGGGCAATGTTCTATTTCGCCTGAGGGAAACCTTTCGTGCCTGAGGGCTTGACTTCTGTGCCTGAGGGTGACACTTCCTACGCCTGAGGGAAATTTCTGTTACGCCTGAGGGTAATACCTACTGGTTGGATTCTGTATAGCCTAAGGGTGTGGTTCACTATATTAGCCTGGGGGCAAGATACTGGTTGGCCTGAGGGCATTGTACTGTTGAGCACAAAATGTTACTAAATTAAATAGATTAAATGAATAAATAAATGGAAATATATCTATAAATTTAGATACTTTTGAGTACTGCTTAGTTTATTTCTCTTTACTACTGCACACTTGTTTCATGCTTTACAAACAGTTGAGCATGTGCCTTTGGTGTGTGCCTACTGGGATATATTTCTCACACCCTATTTGGGTCATGATTTTCGGCCCAAACAGATTACGTTTCTGCAGGTGTGGATAGGGGAAAGAGTCCTGATACAGGTACATGACTGTTGTTGTGGAGTAGGATGGCATGGGACCGAGCCTAGTCTCATGATGCCGCTGCCCGCTATTTTTCTTTTTTTGTTGTACTCTTCTTTTTGTTGTATTCCATTGATGTATAACATGTTCTGGCTATTTTAATATAACTTTAGACATGTAGCATCATTATTTATAAACTATTGGTTATATCCCCTGCGGTTGTTTATTTCAGTTGTGTATGTTTTACTGCTTCCTCTGTTCATTGTATGTATTATTTTGTATTCTGCTGCGCTACACATTGACAAATGAGGGCA
The DNA here is from genome assembly GCA_963277665.1 of Viscum album. Classification (NCBI taxonomy): domain Eukaryota; kingdom Viridiplantae; phylum Streptophyta; class Magnoliopsida; order Santalales; family Viscaceae; genus Viscum; species Viscum album. Next base: position 2,083,629,800 of record OY728136.1, on the reverse strand, counting down.
TAGTTTCCCCATTATCATACCTGGGCCCTCGCTGGTAGTCGGAAGCCTCTGGAGTTTGGGAAAATGCGCTTGAGGTCACGTGGAGAACCAGGTTCAGGGCACCCGTTGAGTGGAACCCGGAACCGGGACGTTACAAAGTGGTATCAGAGGGGTTCTTTTCTTTGACTTACTATTTGGATATGTAGTTAGGGATAGGACAACCGATAGTTGGTAATAAGATGTGCTCGGGCGTAGCTAACCCGTGTACAGGGAAAAGCCAGTCTACCTCGTATTTTTCAATTTTCATATTTTTCCTATTTTACAGTTGATATTTTTTCATCGTTGGGTGACGCACTTGAGATTGTGCTATTATAATTTGTTAGTGGGTTCTATTTAGTTTCAAACCGATGAGATGAGGGTATGCCATCTAATGCATCATTTAGGCACATGCTAGAAATCAAATGTCGTGCATAGTTCCATGCCATGTAGGTGCATTAGAAATTGCATGTTGTTGTGATAGTTGATGTATTAGAAAAGAATGCTGTTGTGATAGTTGCTTGATAATTACCTGCTATGTGATAGGGTAGTTTTGTTTGAGAGGGTTTATTGAATGAATGCCAAACTTTGGTTTTTGGGGAGTATGGGCCCCCATTTACTGAAATTTGGCGGATCATTGACTATTTATTTTTTTATAACACAAATAAGATGTCTAACGTTGATTCGTGGGAAGTATGGGCCCTCGCGGGTCGTAATTTGACACTTAGGTGTTGTTTTTCTGTATTTTCTAGGTTTCGGGGAAGATTCTAAGGCATTCTATCCGGAAACTCAGTATATACACCGTGTAGTATTTTTACACACATCGTGTATGGCCTTCTGTTCGGGAAGGAAAATAATCCTTTTGAGTACATGTCATGTACCCCGAGTACACGCCGTGTAGTCCCTTCACGTGTCACAAACCGTGTGGACGGAGACACGGGGTAGGGAAGACTTGGGTAAAAACACGCCGTGTATCTAATGTACACGCCGTGTAGTTGTGACCCGGTGTCCGGCCGTGTAACTAACAAGACAGGTCAGTGAACTCCTTCACAGAACACGACGTGTCAATAATGTACACACCGTGAAGTGTGACCTGGGGACTCGGACATGTAACTAACAACATTGGCCGATGTCACCTCTCCTTGAACACGCAGTGTACATGTGGGACACGCCGTGTAGTCTTGTCCAAGGACGGACCATGTAGACAGAACCATGTGGTTCGGAAATGGGGTGATGTACACGCCGTGTGCGGGTGTAACACGCCGTGTATTTGTAAGCCGAGTAGTCGGCCATGTCACATACGACATGGGCAGTTTGAAAATAACACCATACATGCCGTGTAGTCATCATAAATGTCGTGTTGTTTTTGTTCAATGGGAGCCATGTGTCTTAGCCGTGTCGAAGGACCCGGGCAGGGGAAGGGAAGTCAAGTACATGTCGTGTAGTCAGTATACATGTCGTGTAGTCTTGTTTTTCAAATCATGAAATGCCTTCTTCCTCTTCTTCCCTTTGTGGTTCCTTCACTTTTAGTTTCGATAAATATTGATCTAAGGCATGCTTTTGACCTTGTAGTGTCATGTCGTCTAGACGTCCACGCATTGTTCACTAGGATAGTGGCAACGAGAATACATCGGAGATGGTGGGAAATGGGCTACCAGTAGATCCTCCAGCAGAGCCAGATGCGGCACCAGCTGCTATATCGGACATAGGCGTGGAGGCGCTGTTCTGTGAAGGCTTATTTCGGTTTATGCAGGCCTTTCAGGGAGCACCGCCGGCTGCCACATATATGGATGAGCTGATGCGTATATTCCAGCAGCAGTATCCGCCAATTTTTTCAGGGGATGGAGGACCACAGGATACGGAGTCTTGGTTGGGGTCGATGCAGACTATTTTCGAGCATCTTGAGACGCCTCCCTGGCGGAGGGTCAAGCTCGTGACATACATGCTGCGTGATTCCGCCAAGAGGTGGTCGGATGTCACCACCCAGTCAGAGCATCACAGGGACATGTCATGGGAGGATTTCCAGGCCGTCTTCTATGACTTCTTCTTTCCCGAGATGCTGCGGACAGACAGAGATCAAGAGTTCATGAACCTGAAGCAGGGTGCCATGTAGGTGATGGACTATTCTGCTCGTTTCCCCGAGCTTCAGCATTTTGCACCCGTGCTGGTGGGTGACGAGACGTTGAGGGGTAGAAGTTTTGAGGTTCGTCTTCATTATGACATCCGAGTACTGGTGAATGTTTTCAGGTTTCTTTCAGTACATGATATTGAAAATCAGGCACTGATTATAGAGAGGAACATGAGGGAATATGGTGGGGTGGGCTAGGGCGGTTCAGCACCAGTTACTGGTACTATTTCTACTAGAAAGAGGAAGAGACATATGGACTTCTCTCAGGGTGGTTGTACCATCTAGGAAGCTTCTTCAGGTGGCCCGATCAGGTGCTACTAGTGTGTAGAGAGGGACGCAAGAGACCGCAGTGTCCATGAGACCCTATGGAGTGTCGATCTTGCGGCAAGATGGGTCATCTGCAGTGCTATTGCTAGGCGTTTCCACCGATGGATAGTGAGAGGGAATCTGTACGGATTCCACATGTGGGAGAAGGACCAGTAGCTTCATACCAGTAAGGGAACTGGAATACGTCAGGGCGTGCAGGGAGAGAGGGTGGTCATGGCCATGGTAGCTGGACACCAGGATCTCAGAGGCAACAGGGCGGGACAGATCAGGGAATCTAGGCAGTGCCACAGGGCCACGACACTTGGCAGACATATGCGGTGAAACAGACCCAGCATGAGCAGGATCCTGAACCTTCTATATTCAGAGGTACTATTCTAGAACATTCTATCTTATCTTCAGTACTTTTTGATACGGGTGCTACTCATAGTTTCATATTTGTACCCGTAGTGGAGAGCCTTGGGCTTTGTATCTCTACTTCTTCTGATATCATGACGTTCGAATCTTCGTTGGGGACTAGAACGTCTAGTGTGCATCAGTTCATGGACTTCCCCCTTGAGGTTGGTGGGTGCCAATTTCTTTGGGACCTTTATGTCTTAGAGATGACAAGCTATGACGCCATTCTCGAGATGGACTGGTGGGTTCCCTTTAATTCTTTTGTAGACTGCTATTGTCATAGGGTGAGTTTCACGTCACCCGAGGGCGGAGAGTTTCTACATAAGGGTGAATGGGATGTTCGGGCAATTCAAGCTCGACCAGAGCATCGTGGGCGAGCTGGAGTCATAGCCCAGATTTCGAGTTATATCTAGATGATCAGGGTACTTGTCAGATAGATTTCCCTCTAGTGGTTGATCATTTCAGGGATGTCTTCCCGGATGACTTTTCAGGTCTACCACCGGAGCGTGAGGACGATTTCTCTATTGAGCAAGTGCCAGGGGCAGCACCAGTGTCCATTCCTCCTTATAGGATGGCTACACCTAAGCTGAAGGATCTCAAGAGGTAGTTAGAGGAGTTACAGGAAAAGGCTTTTATCTGACCCATTACATCTCCTTGGGGTTCTCCAGTCCTTTTTGCGAAGAAGGCGGATGGTACCCTCATACTTTGTGTGGATTATCGGAAGCTGAACCAGTTGACGGTTAAGAACCGATATCCCTTACCGAGGATTGATGATCTGTTTGATCAACATGGTGGAGCATGAGTGCTCTCGAAGATTGAATTGAGATCTGGATATCATCAGTTGTGCGTTAGACCATCTGATATACCTCTCACAAATTTCAAGAGCATGTATGGTCTATACGAGTATACGGTTATGTCTTTCGGACTCACGAACGCGCCGACAGTTTTCATGGATCTGATGAATCGAGTGTTCCGTCCTTATCTGGATTGGTAGTATTCGTGGATGAAGTTTTGATGTACTCTTACAATCAACACGACCATTCCACCCATCTTGAGATCGTATTGAGTACACTTAGAGAGCATTGGCTATATGCTAAGCTCTCAAAGTGCCACTTTTGGATGGACCAGATTCACTTCCTGGGTCATGTCATCTCAGAGGAAAGAGTTTAAGTATAACCATAGAATTTACATGCAGTAGTTTCTTGGGAGCATCCAAATAACCTGTTTGAGATACAAATTTTCTTGGGGCTGGATGGTTACTACAGACACTTCATACATGGTTTCTCCTGCTTAGAATCATCGTTGACGAGTTTGACTAATAAGGGTTTGATGTTCATTTGGTCAGAAGCCTATGAGACACCCTTTCAGGACCTAAAAGGAAGGTTGACATCAGCACTGATCCTAATACTCCTAGAGTAGGGGAATAGCTATACATTTTACTGTGACGCATCAGGGATTGGGATGGGAGCAGTTTTGATGCAGGGGTGATCATGTTGGTGCATACGGGTCTCGGCAGTTGAGGCCACATGATAGGAATTACCCGACTCATGATTTTGAGTTGGTTGTAGTAGTGCATGGGTTGTGCTGTTGGAGACATTATCTACTGGGAGAACGTTTTTTTGGTTTTCACCGACCATAAAAGCATCAAGTACATATTTACTAAGCATGACCTGAATCTGATGCAGAGAAGGTGGGTCGAATACCTACAGTACTTTAATTTTGAGCTTTCCAATACACCTGGTTAAGGTAATGCAGTAGCTGATGCACTGAGCAGGAAGACTCAGATACAAGCAGTGCATGAGGCCAGTGATGAGTGGAAGCTTATGGCTTCGTTCTCTGAGATGCATCTGGAGGTGCACGACTGTCAGGGGAAGATTTATCGTTCCTCTTTAGTTGTGACTTCTACCATCCTGGATAAAGTGAGGATAATACAACTATCTGATTCAGAAGGCCTAGTTCTATGGGAGTCGGTGGCAATTGAGGACCCTCATATTGGTTGGACGATAGGCGATGATGAAGTTATGTGTTTCCATAGATGCGTATGGGTTCTAGGGGATATACTCAAGGAGATGATGTGAGAGTTTCATGATTCAGCTTGGGCAGTTCATCCCGGGGTTACCAAGATATATTGTGACCTGAGACGTCAGTACTGGTGGCCGAGTATGAAGAGATATGTAGCTAGTTTTGTTACGAGGTGTTCCACCTGTCAGCAGGTGAAGGTGGAGCATCAGAGACCAGCTGGACTGTTACAGTAGTTACCCATTCCGGGGTGGAAATGGGATGATGTCATGATGGATTTCGTGATAGGGTTACCGAGGTCACCACGAAGCAATGACGTCGTGCGGGTTTTTGTGCACAGACTCACGAAGGTAGATCACTTCTTTCCGATTAAGGAGACCTTCAGTGTTAATGAATTCAGAAGGCTGTATATCTGAGAGGTCGTATGTCTTCATGGGGTCCCTCGTTCTATCGTTTCGGATAGGGATGCCCATTTTACTTCTTGTTTCTTGAAGAGTTTCCAAAGGGCACTGGGTACACATGTGCTTATGAGCACAGCTTACCACCCTCAGAGAGATGGCCAGTCAGAGCATAATATACAGGTGCTTGAGGACATGCTGCGAGCATGAGTTTTAGACATCGGGGCTCATGGGAGAAGCATATACCCTTAGTTGAGTTTTCCTATAACAATAGCGTTCATGAAACTATTTAGATGGCACCATATGAGGCGTTATACGGTAGGTCGGGCCGATCACCATTGTGTTGGTTAGAGGCAGGTGAGGCAGCTCTACTAGGACCACGTCTCGTGCAAGAGACTTTTGAGCAGGTCCAATTGATTCAGAAGTGGATGGATACCGCACAGTCTCATCAGAAGTCATATGCAGATCGCCACAGATGACCTTTGGAGTTCATTGTCAGGGATCGGTTTTTCTTGTGTGTTTCAACGAGGCTAGGACACAAGTGGATTAGGAGATAGGGTAAACTCTCACCACGGTATGTGGGGCCATTCAAGATTCTAGAAATAGTCAGGATAGTTGCCTATCGGTTGTTGTTAACGCGGTAGTACCGAGCCATCCACGACATCTTCCATGTATCTCAATTGTGCCGCTATCATTCAGACCCATCTCACACCTTTCATCCATAGGAGGTTGAGCTTCATATGGATGCGTCATTTGAGGAGAATCTGATCCTTATCGTTGACAGGGGCACAAACGTTCTCTGAAGATGGTCATTTCCTCTCTTATGGGTGATATGGAATCATGGCCGAGTGTAGGATGAGACCTAGGAGTAGGAGGCCGATGTACGTGATCAGTGGCCGGAGTTGTTCACGGATATATCTTCACTACCTTTCGAAGGGAAATTCGGGGACAAATTGCTATAAGGGGGGAAGTTTGTATGAACCCGGTTCTTATATTTGAGGTACGAGTTTCTTCCTTTATCTTTTCCTTAAGTGTTTTTGAGAATATATGGAAAATGGAAAAAATACTAAATTTTGGAAGTACACACCGTGTACTTTTTGCTCACGTCGTGTACTTTTGGCCGTGTAGGGATGAGTACCCGGGGCGTGTAGCCATGTCAGCAACAAAGGGTGTAGGAACCGACTACACACCGTGTAGTGGTACTGTACACAATGTGTAGTCAGTTGGTAGGTGAAAACAGTAAGGCGGTGGAGCAACCGCCAACTGGGCACAATACACACCATGTACTCAGGAGTACATATCGTGTACTCATGTCGACAGATGAACAGTGTGGCGGTACTACCCGGGGAACAGTTAAATGAAGGGAGTACATGCCGTGTACTGGGAAGTACATGCTGTGTACTTTGTTTTTTTGCTTAAAATGGGAAGTAGCCTCCCCTGTTCACATGGAAGGATTAGAACTGGAGGTAGGATCAAGAGGGGATGACCGAACCTTTGAATATCTGCCGGGTGTTCGTCTAGAATCCAATTCCGCTTTGGACGATCTCGTTGGAACCACACGGGTAATCCCGCACTTCTCTAGGAGTGTTTCTTACAAATTCTTTCCCTATAGGGAGTTATTTGAGGTTGAATGAAAGTTTTCTTACCTCAGATCTGCGTCGTTATTGGACGTTTCTGGAACCGACGTTCGAGTATAGTGCTCGTTGGCTTATATGGTTAGTGGCTTGGTGTTAATTTTTCCAACTGTTGTGAGTTTTGTGCATTTTTGTACCACGAACCCTTGATGGGGTTTTGTGTGGCTGAGGCCGTGGTTATTTTTGGAATACCTATAATTGAATATGTGTTTAATTGTGATATTAAAATTCTGGTTGGGATTGTTGCTTAGATCCAGAACCACCCCAGGGGTGGGTTCCACTGTTTAGCTGTTTGGCTAGGATACCCAAGGGTATGACATTAAAGCAGTAATTATAGATTTGTCTCAAGAGGAATTTCTTGTTTACTGCATAATGACATATTGGGCATGGCTCAGTTACCTGTTTAGCATGAGGGCGTTGTTATGATTTTCCTGAGGGTGTGACTGTTTTAGCCTGAGGGAGACATTCTATTTCGCCCGAGGGAAACCATTCGTGCCTGGGGGATTGACTTCTGTGCCTAAGGGAGACACTTCCTACGCCAGAGGGCAATTTATGTTACGCATAAGGGAAATACCTGCGGGTTGGATTCTGTACAGCCTGAGGGTGTGGTTCACTATATTATCCTGAGGGAAAGATACTGGTTGGCCTTCGGGCTTGGTGCTGTTGAGCACAAAATGTAACTAAATAAAATGGATTAAATGAATAATTAGATGGAAATATAACTGGTAAGGTAGTTACTTTTGAGTACTTCTTAGTTTATTTTTTTTTACTGATGCATACTTGTTGCATGCTTTACACACAGTTGAGCACAAGACTTTCGTCGGTGCCTACTGAGATATATTTCTCACACCCTATTTGGGTCATGCTTTTCGGCCCAAACAGATTAAGTTTCTATAGGTTTGGATAGGGGGAAGAGTTTCTATATAGGTACTTGATTGTTGTTGTGGAGTAGGAGGGCATGGGACAGAGCCTAGGCTCGTGATGCCGCTGCCAACTGTTTTTCATGTTTTGTTGTTCTCTGCTTTTTGTTGTACTTCATTTATGTATAACATGTTCTGGTTGTTTTCATAGAACATGAGACATGTAGCATCATTATTTATATACTGTTGGTTATATCCACTGCTGTTGTTTATTTCAGTTGTGTATGTTTTAATGCTTCTGCTGTTCATTGTATGTTTTATTTTGTATTCTGCTGTGCTACACTTTGACAAATTAGGGCATAGTTTCCCCACTATCAGACCTGGGCCCTCGCTGCTATTCAGAAGCCTCTGGCATTTGGTGAAATGCACATGAGGTCACGTGGTGAACCGGGTTTGGGGCACCCGTTTAGTGGCACCCAGAACCGGGACGTTACAAACTACGGCTTAGGTGAAACCATATTCTCAGTAGCTTCATCCGGTTGGATTCTAAGATTCCTACTAGTTACTATTTTCTATGACAACTAAAACATAATAATTATCACTCTATATAAACTGAAGGCATAAAAATTTCAAAATTACCATATCATAGCTATCACAATAAAGCATTACAAAAATTCAACATATTCCATTTTATCCCAATTTTCAATAGTCCACCAAGATTTTGAAAAGAAATCAATTTGAAAAATACCAATATCATTAAATTTCCAAATTATCATATTTGAAAACAAATTTAAAAACATTTCAAAAATAAATATTTTTTCACCAAATGAAAAATCATTACTCAAATTGAAATATGAACTCCTAGTGGGAAGTGATTTATATAAATGTATGTCATGCTCTTCTTATTGGATCAACCCTTATCGATGATATTAAAACTTCTATAATTATCTCCAAAACACATATTTACCCTACTCCCTTATAACATGAGGTTAAAAATAAATAGGTTAGCTACATTGCTATTTTATGCTCTAAATTTCATGTTCCGACAATCCAACAACTTGATAACAACCCAAATCAAGGATTAATGAAAGATGATTTTCAACTCCATAATTGACACAACTATTAACCATGTATTGAACAAATTGATACCACTAAAGAATCCCTCCACTTTTCATTAAATTTAGTTGAGGTGGAATTGCTACTTGGACTTAGGAGATATCATCAGGAAACCCAATGAAGATAAAAAATTTCAAGGAATTCAAGACAATTTGGGTTGTATTTTCCCTTTGAAAATAAAAACACACAACTAACATACAAAAAACAAACAACCTATAAATGTTTCATGAAACCATAATAATAATAAAAAGTTAAAAACAAAAAACTATAACATAACCCATATCAATGTAAAATGCAGAAACCAAAAACAAATATTAGAGTAAGAAGTGGAAGATAAAAACAATAAAACTCAATGATTCAAAATACACTAACTCTATATCCCCCAATATGCTCCTAGATCGAACTCCCAAATCCATGCTAAATGTGTCATGATGCATCAGAAAATAAATGAGATGCTTATGTTTTACCAATGTCTTAATAAAAAAATGAATTCAACCACAAAAATGTGCCCATGTAGGGGGTGAGTAATGAAACTCAATAGGTTTTCCCAAAAAGACTTTCCTACTCACACCACTGGGATAGAATAATCTGGAGCATTTATATATAAAAATTTATATAAAACTATTAAAAATAATTAATATCAGAATATTAAATGAGTTTAATTCAAAAAATAAATTCCCAATCCAAAGCCATTTCCATGGAAAGAAACCAAACAATACATTTAATCCATTTGAAAACATACATTCTTTCATAAACAATTACATTACACATATCGAAACATCCAACCATGAATTAAACCATTTAACTCCCAATAAACATGAGTGGTGAGTGATCCTTTCTTCAAGCTATAACTTGGTGAACCATTTTAACAAGGGGAATTTCATACCCTTATCCATCCAACATTTTACGTGGTAAACATTATACCCTTATCCATCATTAATACACATGAGCACACACCAAACATTATGCCAAAAACCAATTCAAACCAATTGATAAAAATTATTTCAATAAAAAAATATTTTTATTGAAAAAATATGTTGAAAACTTTTTCCATGAATCCAAATAAGAATCTATATTAAAATCATCATTTAAAAATTGTTGAACAATGATCTTTTGAAAAAAAAATACCACAATTACAAAAACCATCACTAAAGATGTTTTATACCAAGACTTGTAAAAAAATTCACAATAAATTTCAAGGAATACAAAATATATTGTATATATTCTTCAATTTATAATAATATGAGTCGAGAGTGAATCGACCTACCGCTGAAACTATGAAAAAATGAAGACTGTAACAAATTCTTAACCAAAATTGGTTAAACTCAAAAATACCACCTTTGATCAAATTATATATCATCAACATCGATAAATCTCAATATTTTTTGAATCAACTATAATATATATTTATATATATTTCACTAAATTAATCTATCGAGGAATCCAAGAGAGGGAAGAAGAATATATATATGAAGAACACTATGAATAATTTAGTGATTTTAATCTCATACCTATAATACTTTCTATATTTAGGATCATGGTTTATTTTTAAATTCTCAAGGAGAATTGATTAATTTAGGGATTTTATGTTAGTTAATTTCTTTGTTTTATTTAGTTTTTCTTACTTCTGTAACCAAGTATGAATTTTCCACTTTTATTTTGGGTTTTTAGTTGATACACATTATATATATTGAGATTGGGGATACAGGTGATGGCCAGTTATGTAAAGGGATCATAGGGTGCAATGCATGAATAAATTTATTTTAATCTATTTACTTTCTTACTTGTTTCATTCTTATCATATTTTGGGATGGATTCTCATCTTATGAGAGGTTCATGCTAGATTTTCTTTTGAATGGCCTATTATGATTTAACTCTGATTTAAGGGTAAAATATTTATACTGCTTGTATTTACTTCCCTAGTGATTATTTTTAGCCTATGGGGATTTGGAATTCCCCTCAAGATAGAGATAGTGGAATGTAATGACCCTAACTCCAGTAACCCAAATAAAAATTTTACATTATTAAATTATTATAATTAAAAAGGAATCACAAAAATGTACCAAATAGTTATGTTTTTGTGAGAGACTAGATACAGACATGATTTCTATATTACTCGATAAAAATAAAACATTGCATGAAATACAATATTGCATCCATAATGATCATTCAAAGATTGTCACATCATATATTGTGGAAAGAAACACATAATCAAGGGAGATATTATATTATCATTATGGTATTTTATACAAGGTAAGATATCATGTGTAGAGAATTCATTCACAATATGGTTGTGGATAATCAATACAGGTCTAATTTAATCAATAACATGAGAATTAAAATAAATCTATGTAAAATATAATTACAAAAATCACATGGATAATAATAACTAAAATCATAATAAAATAAATGAATATTACTAAATTTCATTATCTTACCATTAAGGCCTCATCCCATTACATCATGAACTGTACAACAATGGAATTGTGCCAAGGAATTTCAATTAATGATAAGGTATACACCAAATAACAAAACCATTTGGCATACTGATTTTCTCATGAGGCCTATAAATCCATTGATGTGATATCTACAAATTGGTTCCACACGTCAATTACATATTTCCAATGAATTCCCCATATATTTAATATGAATACCTATTTATTTATTAAACATTAATTAAGTATATTTACCTATAAATACACTTAATATAAACCAAATGATTGATAATTATAGTGTCTTTGGGAATTGTGTACATAGAATAACATCTTGAACATGGGTTACAACAAAACTAATGAAAACATCCTTAACATGCTCATAAAAATCATTAGTCTTCTAAAATTGCATCGGGTAACCTAGAGACATATATAAGAAATGGGTGGTCTATAAACACCAAAAATAAAATATAAAATAACAATAACATGAATATAGTATTACATGTTAAACAATAGTAATTTAAATGGAATATAAAATAGATGAGGTTCATTAACATTAACAATAATTCATGATATAGCATGATGACATAAAGGAAACATGGGAAATGTGGAAACAACATTAAAAATGATATTGTAAACATAGTTCAAGGATAACAACCAAGACATCATAGAATAATATTCTTAGGATAACATCCCATACACAATACATGGTATCTGATTAGACTGAAATATTTCCTAATTCATTGGAGAGATATCCTGGAACACCCATCCAAATCATTTCATGTTCATGCATAAGTCTTGAACATAGATAATATACATAATAGCATATTTCATCACATTTAATTCCACGATAATAGAGTGTGGATTATATTAATTGTAAGTACCCAATTAAATAATTATAATTTCATAAAGGTGAAAACCCTTGATAGGAAATTGTAACGAATATTCACTATACGATGGGTTTCCATGTAAAATCATAGTGAAATTTCAATTGTGTAATGGGGGCACATAAATACTCATGGGATGAATTAATTTGAGTGAAAAGGAAATATAATCATGTATACATCATAAGGGAAGTATGGGGTATATGGAAGAACATATTTAAAAATTATTAATTAGATATAAAATGCATAAGATAACAAATATTCTTCAATAAAAATAAGAATTAGAGTATCTATTACAAAATTTCAGCATAGTGACGACTTAGGTAAATGTATAAATTAGAGGAGAAAAATGACATATACTTCAATGAAAATCATGTGGATAGTAAAGGTATGTTAAAAAATTCATAAAAATATAGCCAATTGATATCTAAAAGGATAATTTCAAATAATGTTTTGGAATTGAAAATAAGATAAATATGTCTCTTACTTTTGATATGAAAAAATTCATAGGACAGTTTTAGCAGCATAATAGGTGTACATAAGGTTTCATGTGAGGAATAAATGAGAGTGGGGGGGGGGTATCACATCACATGGAAATAAAAAAAGATGTAACAGGGATGCATAAAAATGTTTTAACCAAAGAATTCCTAAATAAGATCATGGATCATGAAATATGGTTTTCAGATTAGAGAACAATGAACCCCATAGAGAGAATAGTTCGCAATGTTAAAATAGGTTGGCAGAACATGTAAGAGGAACAGTTTGCAGAGTGATGGAGGCTCGTGGTAATGTTGACAGTTTGGGGAATGGAATACAATTCACATGATGGAGTTTTATTCTTGAAAATGAGGCGGTGTTTTGAGAAGTCATGGAGGGTTTAATTTGTGAAAATGATTCGAGGTTTTTTGCTTCTAAGTAGTAAGAGTGGTGGTACATATATTGAATAGGTGAATTCTTCATTAGAGATGCATGTTAAGTAGTAAATTCAGTTTTGGGTCGAAGATTTTGTAAATATTATTTTAGTGGATTATGTGGATCTATTTTACTATATGCAGAAAACTAATCCTTTCATTAAAGTGTTGCTTTTAGATTAATAATATGAGAGGAATTTAGTGAATCCTAGAAGTAGTATGTGGGAAGACAACCCCACAATGACATTAATTGAAAATATAAAATTAGTTTAGTGAAGACCATAATAGAACAAAAAATAATGTAAGTGGAGAAAGAATATAGTTTCATGGAAGATAGTTAGTGGAGGAGGAGTCTCGCCTACAGAGAAGAAGAAGTATACATATTCATTTTGCGAAGGCAGTATGCAGTTGCAGTTTTCAGATGATGTGAGAATAAGAAGTCTTGCAGTATGAATAGAATCTCAGTACATGGAGGAATCCTTGTAGTATATTGAGTAAGGTAGTACTAAATAAATGTGTTGCAATATGCGGTCAGGCATGAGTCTTTCTCAGAGGAATAACTCATAGTACGCGATGAAGTACAGTTCATAGAGGAAGGAGGTCAGTATGTGGAGGAACAATTCACCAACTAACAGTTCACAGAATAGTGAAATAAATATAGAGGTTAAAACTTGACTTCAACAGGGAATCTATCTATAGTTGAGGATTCATGATTTAATTCCAAGACATTGAAGATACATTCATGTTGATAAACTATGTTCATGTTCTTCCCAATGAAGAGAGAAAGGGGAGAGTCAACTGATGTGGGTTGAGGGACGTAGTGTGTTATACCTAAAACCATGTAAAGTTAGAGATCTTGGAACAAAGTTACTATGATAAACATGTTTACTCGACATGTATTGATGATAAGTGGATTATGGTATATCTGAAAACCTATCAAAATATGATCTTTAAACATATCACATAGTGGGGAACTAAAAAATTGTTGTCCTTTCGTTTTACATGTGTTTGTTAGTTTTATGGTATTTCTCATTAGACATGTTTAATAGGTTCATTCCAATGTGGAAAAAATGTATATTAGTTTATAAAAAATCAATGACACAATAATTCACCCCTCCCCTATTAGGATATTTTGGGTTCATCCAAGGGGAATCAATGGTTAAAGGATGCTGGTATTAAATATTTTTCCTTTCATTTTATCATGAAGAATACAATGAATGTTAGGTTAGTCCCCCTCATTGATGGAAGGGACTTATAGATCTAGAATAATATTATGAGACCACATCTAAGATCTCATAAAATGGAAGTTATATTCTCTACTGTACAAAAAATATAGATAATTGATACATCTAGACACTCTATGACTGATACAAATAGAAAAATGCTTGATGCATATTCCAAATCATAGAATTCCCTCATTGGGACTCTTTTTAATTAGACTTATCTTAATGTGATGAGTTTTATGTCATAAAAGATAATATGGGAAAAACTGGAGAATATTTATGAAGGTGATAGAAATGTGAAGGAGGAAAAGCATTATTTTATTCACAATAGGTTTGATGGTCTAAAAATGCGTCCCAATGAAACTAAATATACATTTTTCAATCTAATTACCGAAATATTTGGATAAAAACAAGGACTTGTTGAATAAATCAATGAAAATGATATTGTGAAGTAACTTTCGAGAAGAATTATACTTGTTTTCAATGTAATGGTGTCATCCCTCTAGAAAAGGGAACTTTCTAAACATTATTTTAATGATATACTGAGTATCCTCATAGCATATGAGATGATATTAAAACTAGAATATCCAACGAATCAAGTAAAAATTGGAATATAATTCAACACCATTGAAACAATTTTAATTTTAGGAGATAATATTGATGAAGAGACTAAGGAAAATAAAATTATTCCTATTATTTCCATGTAATTCAAGAGGGGAAATGGGTAATTTTAAGGAATGTTACCTCTCAATTTTCTTCATTATGAAATATTTGGGAACATTTCTTATCGATGCCCAAGAATGTGGGATGATAAAACAACTGAAAATTGATCTTTTCAAAATCCTGGTAGAATATTTTTCAAAAAGAGAGATTTCAAGTCAGGTAAAAAAATATAGAGAACTTTTTTTTCTATGGAGAAGAAGATGATGATAGTGAATTCATTAAGGAAGATGAACTAGCGTTTAAAGATAGAACCCATGAATTAATGATTGATACCATTAAAAAAATGTACCATTGGGATAGGATGCTAGAAATAATCAATTGAACCCTGATATCGATATCATGTTGCAACTTAAGGATAATTTTGGAAGTCTTGAGAATCAATTCAAGATATGAAATTTTTTAATGAAATTGTGGACGATCCATCAAAATATGTTCATATTCTATAAGATGAGATTTATTGAATTGATGGGGAGGTAGAAGTACATTAAACAACATTTGAAATCTCAAAAGATAAAATTTAACTACAGTTTGTAATCAAAAATTAGGACAATGTCATTAATGGACTTACATGTAGAATAGTGGAGTAGTGAAAAACTATTGAGTTAATTGAAGAAGAAGTTGTTGAACCTATGAGTAAACTTTAAATTGAATCATTTCCGAAAATATATAATGAAGAAAATTTAGTTTTGAAAATTCATAGAAGCTATAATACTATAGAGACTTAATCATGGTTCTGATGGATTTGAAAATGTTTCGAATGATCGATAACCCTCATTCATGGGAATCATAGGTTTTTTTTGTAATGCCAAAACCTTTAATTCTGGATGTAAAATCTACAAAAATAATGTCATGCTAAAAGTAAGACATATCACAATGAAACCTAAAGTAAAAACAATGAAATTCTAAAATTCGACTGAAAGCAGAACTATAAATTTTCCTCTAGTTTTCCATGAGGATAGAAAATAAAACAATCCTTATATGAATTTTGAAATTAATAGTAATATAGGTTAAAATACCTTTCCACTTATGAATTGTAAATATGGTGAGTATCTGTGCCATACCATGTTATATTGTGAAGATTCAATTATCTATTTGAATGGGGAAGCGATATCATGTCAATAAAGGATAAAAGATACATATCATAATTATTATAGAATAAATAGTTTATATGGATATTTTTTTCATTGTTCTAACATTGGCCATAATGATATTGATTTAAGGAAGATGAATGACATAAACAATACTTACAGAACTCACAGACAAGTCAATACTCACCGATAACATGATGTTGTTCATGCAAACAAGTTCTCTCATATGGAAGAAGAGTGTGGGTATGATGATACGGCGAACATAGAAAAGATATTTGAAAAATAAATCATTATTCTTCCCTCAAGATAATATTTCATCGATGGAAAAGATGAAATTTGAAAATTCCAAAATTTTACAAGTAGCTCTCAGAGCTACCAAGAAAAACTGCACATGGATTCTTGATTGTGGATTCTAATCCCATGTGACAGGAAATGTTGACCTATTGATGAATGTCAAGAAAAAGGCCAATGGAACATTGAGATTCAGAAATTTTGTTCCTCTAAAGATCATTAGAATTGGATGAAATAAACTTTCTAATGGCGATCTAAAGAAGAATGTCATTCATTACGTGGATGGGTTTTGTCACAATCTCTTGTTTGTGAGTCATATCTATGACTAAGGATATATAGTTGAATTAAATCAAAAGAGGTTCACAATAAATTAATGAATAAGGGATTATTTCTTAATAGGTTATAGAATAGATGGAAACATGTATCAAGTTTATAGTAAAGATAATATTATCTACATGACGATTGAAAGAAAAAACATGTGGTACCAGATGTTGGGTCACATTAATTAAAAATACATGGAAAATAAATATAAGCTAAATATATCTTTGGATATCCCCAATTTGAATAATGAATGGGACAATACTTATGATTTTTTCATTCAAGGGAATTTGGTATGTATTTCATATCATCCAAATAAAAAAGGGACAAAAATATTCTTTATCTCATTCATACAGATGTATGTGGTCCGATAAACTTTTTTGTAACTAATTGATAAATGTACGTCATAATTTTCATTGATGATTATAGTATACCAGATTATTTGATGGTTATGTGTTGGAAACGAAAAGTTCATGATTACATGAAAACATATCATCAAATAGATGATAATGATACTAGATGGACAATAAAAGTTCATCAGTTTGACAATGGTTGAAAATATTCATCATTTGAGATTTAAAAATTCCTAAAGAAACATGATATACAACATGAGGTTCATGTTTTTTAGAACTCCACAAAAAAATGGAGTTATTGAGTTCCAAAATCGAAATGTGGACAGAATGAGCATCGCAATGCTGATTAAGAGCAGTATCTGTCGCCATTACTGGAAAGAGGTTGTTCAATATTTAATTTATATTCAATATCAAACATGGAATTATACGGAAGAAACAAGGACACCATATGAGTTATGGAATGGAAGGAATACATATTTCATTTTTTTTGTGTTTTTGGAAGTAAATGATGTATCTAAAACAAAGAAGGAAATCACGGAATGTAAGGTGTTGCCATGAAATATGGAAATTTTATTTGATATTCAATGAATTGAAAATAGTAATAATGTAATAATAAAAATATTGTAAAAAATGTGGAAGATAGTGATGTGAATATCATTTAAGATAAAATCACAAATGTCTCAAGGAATTCATCTTCTAATGTGATGGAAGATGAGTAAGAATGTAGACATGGATCATATCCAAATACAGAGGTAGGTTTAGGAATATGAAACATCGAGGAGTCACATCATGATGTTGAATTTGATGAATAATCACAAGAATAAACCATGGTTTAAGTAAATTATTCTGAACTTTAGAGGAGAAATTGATGAGAAAATTTTGATCAATGCAACATTGACGGGGATTGGATATCTCCCACATAGACAAGAAGAATCAGAAATAGTTCAAAATATGAATTCCTGTAAATTATATAACCATCCACATTTGAATAAGCGACAAAGAATGAATCATGGGTTAATTCCATGAATGAATAATTAGATAAGATCGATAGTAACCAAACCTAGATCTAGATAAGAGACCTGAAGCCCACAATGTGATTTGTACAATTTAGATTTGGAAATAGCAAATAGACGAGAATGAAAATGTGATCCTAAATAATGCATGACTTGTGTGTAAATTCTATTCATTGATTTAAGGTGTTGATGTTGAAGAAAAATTTTCTTTAATGGCTAGACCGGAGTAAAAAAACTATTTCACTCCATTGAAACAAAAATAGGATTAAAGTGTATTAATTGAATGTTACGACAAATTTATAAATGGTTTCTTTGAAGAAGAAATATATATTGAAGAACCATTGGGGTTTAGTCACAGTAATGAAAAAAATAAAGTTTTCTAATTAATGAAAGATCTATATGTTTTGAAACAGGCTCAATGGGAAAGGTATACTCGACAATATTTTTATATGAATAATCTAGAATTTAAATGTGGAGTAGTGGAACACAGTCGTTTTGGGATGCATTCTCAGAAAGATCAGTTCAGGGTTCCGGTGTACGTAGATGATGTTATTTTTTGAGGAAGCAGGCATGGACTAGTGGATAAATTTTCCAATCACATGAAATCAGGATTTTTAGTTTCTAGGATTTGTGAACTCACATACTTCTCAGGATTTCATGTCATTCATAGGGAAGACTATAACATCATTTCTTAGTTGAATTCTGTAAATGAATTTATGAAAAAAGAAATCAATATGAATGACTCTAAACCAATGTCATCTCCGCTTTCAGTTGAAAATAAAAATGGAAAGAGTGAGGATGGGAATTATGTAGATCCCACCATGAACATGATAATCATCAGAAGCTAATTATACTTAATTGGAATGAGGCTAGATATTGTCTTCTCAACCTTTATAGTGGCCCACATTCATGGTAATCTTAAGGGGGAACATATTGAGGTAGTTAAAATAATCATGAGGTACATTCAAGGTACTCACAATTATTTCTTATACATTGTGTAGAAATAGATAGTGAACTATCAACATTTTTTTATTCTGATTGGGCTGGTGATGATGTCCTCAAAATGTCCACAAGTGGTGAAGAATTATTTTTTGGCATGAAATGTGTGGGTGGTTGAGTAAGAAACAGGAAAGAAATTCTATCAGTACTGCTGAAGGTGAGTATATCTCCACTATTATGTATTGTATTCAGCAACTATGGATGGATAAACTAATGTTTAATATTGTTGAAGAGATGAGACAATCAATGGTGATTCAATGTGATAAAAAGCATGCAATAGATCTTATGAAGAATCATTTTTATCATTCTCATACGAAACAAGTTGAAATCAGATATCACTTCTTCAAGGAAAAAGTAGAACACAAAATGATAAAAATTGATCATGTTGCAACATATGATCCACTAGATGATAAAATGACCATTCCATTGTCAAAACATGTTTTCGAGACGCATCAACTGAACCTCATTTTGTAACTACATCCCATTTCATGAGGATCTTACTAAGGATCTCTTATCCTTAGTTTTGTTAAATGTTTTAATATTTCTTTGAAAGTGATTTAGGTTTAGGGTGGAGATGCAATCTAGGGGGAGTGTGATTTCAACTCTATAAGTCAAATTTTTTTTCTTTGGGTTTATTTCCAATGGGGAATAAAGGAGACATTCAGATATATTGAAATTATTTTTTTGTTTGTTGTAGGAAGATTGGGAATAGATAAATTTAAAAATTTTACAATGGGGGCATAGATAAAAAATGGAGAAAATTAGGATGGAGAAAACCATTAATTGTTATGAGGAAATATTCAGAGCTGAGCTTGGGCACCTTTAAGAATTCCAAGACATGAGAACCCAATTCAATCTCCTCTTGTTTTCTACACTAAGATTTCGTCACATACACAGAGTATTGAATGATTTGTTTCTCATGTATCAGGTTTTCATTGCATCTGGTGCCTCATTGAATTTACCTGTTGACTTCCAAAAAATACAAAGGGGGTATTTTTGGAAAAAAGGTAGTTATTTGATGGAAATTAAGTATGGTTTCTGTTTATTTTTAATCCACACTAGTTGATGAAGGGATGAAAATAAATGGAGGAAGAAGACTAGTTTATGGAAAGACTATTTAGGGATGAAAAATTTAGACTACCGAGAATAATAAGTACAAAGATGTAGTTTGTGAAGGTAGTAGGTAGTCATGGTTTGTAATGGAAGTACATGGAGGAAGACACGTAGTATGATGAGTAAGTATGTATAAAGAGGAATCCTCACTGTACATGGACATGAAAGTACAAATTTGAAGAAACATAGTTTATGGAAGAGCATGAGTAGTTTGCAGATGAATCAATTATAATACTTGGTGAATCATGGTTTGTGGAAGAAGGAATTTGGTATGCAAAGAAACACTTCACAAACAAACAGTGCATGGAAAAGTGAAAAATTTCTATAGGTGAAAACATGACTTCAAGAGAGAAATTATCTATAGTTGAGGATGCATTATTTAATTCCAATCCATTGAAAAAACCATCATGTCGATAAATTGAGTTCAGATTCTTCCCAACATAGTGAGAAATTGGGAGTCAATGGAATTGATCTGATGGATGTAGTGTACAATATATAAAACCTTTTAACATTAGTGTATCTAGAACAATGTGACTATACTAAACATTTATACTCCACAACTAGTGATGATTAATGGACATTGGTATGTCCAGAAACATTTTAGAATATCCTCCATATAAGTATCCCTTGGTGGTAAACCATGCAAAATTATTGGGTATTTGCTTTTGGTAGGATTGTTTGTTTCCTTTCATTATAATCAAAAAGGTTTAATAGGTTCCAAATAATGTGGGAACATGATATATCATTTTAAAAGAAATACTTGACACCATGATTCACCACTACCCATCATGGTGTTTAAGGGTGCCTCAATAAATTTACACAAATAAATAATATTATAAATTAAGAGGTATAACATAAAATTTGTTCTTAAATAAAATTAAAATATGGAGATCCCTTATAGAATTTTGGCATGGTAACGGATTAGGTAATGGTCAAAATGAAAGGGTATAAATTATATTTAATTTAATGAAAACCATATGAACAATAAAGGGATGTTTATAAATGCCTTAAAATGTAACTAATTTAGTTTAAAAGTTCTAATTTTAAATTAGTGTATTGAATTTATAAAAATATTTGGATGTCCCTTACTTTTGGTATGGAAAAATCATAGGAAAATTTTAACTTCATAACAGGTGTAAATAAATGATCATGGAAGGCATTAATGAAGGTTAAATGGGTATATAAAAAAATTTAAATCAAAAGGTAAGTAAAATGGTTGTATAAAAACATAACCAAATAAAAGCAATTGTATATTAAGAGGCATGACATTGGAGAGATGTCTGAATAAATAGAATAGAGGGAAATATCTTTCCTTGAGGTGTTGTTTCCAAAAGATTGGGAGGTTCTTATTAAGATATTTCATGAAACATGGTAGGAATATAGTGACGTTAGGGAATAGTAATTATGTTCTCTATGGTTTTTTGAGTGAAGAGTAATGGAATCATGGGTGGGATTATATTGGACAAGATAGATGGGGTTCATTATTATTTCCCAAACATAGGTTTTGTACATAATAATGTAATCAAAACAAAAAAAGTTATCATGGTTTTTCCCCTAGATTCAACCCAAGGGGAGTGTGTTACATTAGTTTATAAGTCCATGTTATGGTCCAATTTAAATTTTACCCTTGGTAATATAGTAGTGAGTCATTTTTATAATTATTTGATATAAAAACATAAAATATAATATAGGTTTTGGGGGAATAAAAAAACTTTTATAAAATTAATACAATAACCTAAAAACAAATTATTTTAAATGGGATACATTTAATTGTTATTATATACCATTTATATAATTTATTACATCACTTTTTGTCCATTATGATGTCACAATAAACAATATTTTTACAACAAAGTTAATTTTTAAATGAAAATCACGTTGTCTGAGAAAATTATGAAGAATTCATCACTGGATACAATTAATGATATTATTACAAAAAATTATTAATTATATTAAAATAAATTTCTAAATATTTTAATTTATTACATTTAAAATAGAGTCAACATTTATTGTGAAATATTCAATTTCATTAACCATAATAGATTTCGAACACTTATAAAAACCACATTTTGAATTCATAAAATTATATTATCATTTATAAATAATATGTAATTCTAAATAAAAAAATTTAATTTTAATTTATTTAATTTTTAAATTTTTTTAATTAATCGAAAACAATGACTTGATCAAAACTATATATTATCCCAACTAAAATTTATGTTTAAATGCCTTAAAATAGAATTTTTTTAGAATAATTATTTAATAATTCATAATGTTACTTTTAATTTAGTAATAAATATATTTAAATAAAAATAAAAATATTCTTATTCTAATATTTAAATTTTTTTAGTTGTTGTTAAATTATTTTTAACCTTAATTAACATATTTTTATTTAATAATAGTAATAAATATTTATTAAAGATATTATTCATATTGTCCAAAAAATAAGTTGAACTTTTTTAATAATATAAATTATGATTATTTATATTATGAAATAATATTTATCAAAATAAATTCATATATATTGGTAAATTTTATTTAATATAAAACTTTCATGCACGTTGGAAATTGGTTTTTGGATAAATGATTTTTTCAATAAAACGATTATTTAAATTTAACTAACTAAATAATAATAATAATAATATTAATTTAAAAAGATAAATAGATACATAATATAAATATTTCCTTAAAATACTTTTTAATTAGGTTTTATTTTAATTAATTATAACAGATTAAAAATTTTCATTTTAAAATTTGATTCTGAAAAATACATCTTTAACGATGAAAATAAACTTATTCTAAAATATAATATAAAGATTATATAAATGTAATTAATTTGATAAAATTTAACTCAATAAATAATATTTAACTTTTAAAAAATAATAATAAATAATTGGGCTGTAAAATTACATAATTATCAAAATAAATGGCGGTTTCACAAAAAAGTGTTTAATTTTTTACTATTCACTAAAAATCATTATTTGACAAGAAATATCACAATTTCACCATATGTTAATCTTGATATAACAATATAAAATTTATTTTTAATTTTATAAAACAGATTTTCAAAATATTCTCTATGAAATTATATTATTTTTTGACAAAAAGAAATAAAAGTCAATTATTAATAAAAATGTATTTTTTTAACGAGCCAATGAAATTTAATAATTTTTTTGAAAATATTTAATAAGAAATTATAAATATATTTTCGTTGAGTAGTATATATATATATATAATTTAGATAATCCAATTCATTCCCAAAAGTTGAATGTCTACGTAAAACTTTCATGTAATCAATGTTTGTTTGGGTTCGTTGTAGCATAATTCATACACTATCAAAAATAATTTTATAATTTCAAAATAAATTGGAATTAAATTTTTTACCACTTTAATAAATTACAAAATTTATTTTTTCAAATTATCATTGTAATAAATTTTTTGATACTTGAAAAAAATATCATTATTGAAAACTAACATATTAAAAAGGGTTAATTAAATAACAACTTTAAAAGAGATAAAGGGAAGTAAAAAGGTCATGACATAAATATGTTTAAAATTAATAGAAATCTAATGGTAAGTAAAGATATTTACATATAAAACAACTAATTCTATTGAAACAATAGGGTGTGATAGAGAATCTGGGTTGGAGAAATTCAATTACCACAAAAACATAAATCTTTGATGGGTGAAAAGACCATCAATTCATAATTTCATAACACTTTTTCCTCACTAAAACCATACTAGAGATAAAGAAATTACATTATCATATAGACTAGTGACATAATAAAATATAATTTCTTGAAATGTATTATTCCATCTTTTAATAAATTTCCACTCTAATCTCATCTTTTTATCTAAAAAATGAGAATTGAATATGATTTTTTATGCCCAAATCACTAGATTAAGATAATATAGAAAATTAATGAACCTTAATACATTAAACTCAAAATTTCAACATAAAATTCATATTTTATATGAGATACCATTCCTTAAATAAATACCCCTATATTCCAAATAACACTAATAACATCATCATTAAAAAAACTAACCTCAAAGGTTGCATCATACAATTCAACTAAATCCTAAAAAACATAATTGAATTGTTCTCAAATAACTCTTTATATTAAACAAAATTAGTATATACACATAAACCCAAATAATGTGTTTCTCATATTATCATTGATCACATTTAAAAAAATTATTTGATCTTAAAATATATTTTAACAAAATATATTTAATTATTCTAAGAATCCATTAAAAATCTTCAAAAGTGGTATAAATTGTTTTAAACATAAACCATTGAAATATCTTCCAATAACTATTTATTTTTTTCCCAAATAAAACACCTTTTAAGGGTTATTGATCCTTCCTTCATCAGTTTTATAAAATATCACTTCATCACTAAATCAATTTTAAAGATTATTAGTACAATTAAACATTTGTTTCAAATCCTTAATGAATCTAATGTGGATAATTCCTTATATGTTTATTGATTATTATATCCATAATTTCATTGAAATCCTACTTGAAAATCATAATTTTCAAATACCAATACATAAACACTTTAATCCATACACTTCAATGATTATTATAGAGTATGTCCTTATTCTAGGATTTAACCTTTGGATTAGCGATTTGACTTGGACAATGCACTTATTCTATAAGCATAAGATATTTAACAAAGGGTACCATAGGATTTAATTTATTTTATTCCATCACACTACTCATTTTTATGTTAACAAGTTATTTAT
This sequence comes from Viscum album, assembly GCA_963277665.1. Classification (NCBI taxonomy): domain Eukaryota; kingdom Viridiplantae; phylum Streptophyta; class Magnoliopsida; order Santalales; family Viscaceae; genus Viscum; species Viscum album. The sequence goes on along the minus strand of OY728136.1, from coordinate 2,083,604,811 downwards.
TCCCAATTTTATGTACATAAATCTACTTCATTATCCTTTGCAACATTTCCCTCAGTTTCACTTTCTATATTTTTGACAAGAAATAAATTGGATCTTATCTCCTTTGTCAAATTTATAAAAAAACATAATTGTGATTTCATCATACTCTAATTTGATGTATGTGAACATTCAAATATATTCCCAGTGTTAATTTTGAATTTTCATAGTTTTTCTGTCATAATCCGAAGATGTATTACTTTAGTTCCTGTCATGTTAGACATCTCATTTTGGATGTCATCACATTTCCCATCACATTGGATATTGAATTTTTTCTTTCTATTTATATCAAAGTACTATAATAAAAATAATATTACGGTTGATTAATTTTAAAATTTTTTACACATAAATGAGAAAAAAATAACATTAATGGGATAACCTAAAAGTGAAATGCATTTTAATTACTTATGAATTTAGAAGCTTCAATATAAGTTATTGATGATATATTTCCTAACATAGAATATTAGGTAATTTTTTATTCACCTAATAATGGTTTATTATTATATTGTTAATTAACATATAATTTTCCCAGTAATTCAGACTAGGTGTATAGTAATGCTTATAGTCATGTACTAGGACCTGATTAACTTTGGATCAATTTGATTTTTTCGGGGTTTCCACCCTTAAGTAAACCTGTTTCAAAGTCACATCCACGTTTATTATCTAGATAGTGATGTATTTTCATGGAAACTATATAATCTATAGAATTAAAAATAATAGGTTTTTTTCATCTGTTTAGTTTAGTTCCTAAGGATTTCTATAGAGTTCTTTAATCTTAATCCCAAAAATAACTAGACATTACTTTGATACTAATTGTTACAAGAAATGTGTCTATTATACATTAATTCATGATTTATTAGATATTAATACATTCAATATAACCTAAATGATGGGGGTCTATAGTGTATTTGGGAATGGGATACATTTCATAACATCTTGGACACAAGATACAACAATATTATAGAATACATCTTTTACATTCACTTACAAATCATCGATCCTCAAATACTACATCGGATAACCTAAGTATGTACATAATAAAGGGTAGAGTTATATTGACTATTATTGGAATACAAACAAATTATAAAATAAATATATTGAAACATGTTATAAAATGGGAATTTAAATGGAATATAAAAGGGGGTAATCATAAACATGAACAATAAGGCTTTATATGGCTTGTTGAAAAAAAGGAAGCATTGTCGATGTATTGACAACGCTGAACATGAAAATACAAACATAGGTTAAGGTTAAACAAAAAAAATATAACATAATGTTTTTAGGAAAACTTCCCACACACTATATTATGAATCTAATGATACTAAAACAATAAGCAATGCATTGGTGAACAATATGGGTGCACATATCATAATCATGTCATGTATATTCGTAAGTGTGACACATAAATCATATATATAAGAACATATATTATAAAATTTTATCCCAAGATAACGTAGTATAAATTATATACATGTTTATACCCCATGAAATAAGTATAAGTGAATACTAGTGAAAAAAATTAATAAGAAATGGGTACATGTATTCACTACAAAATTGTTTGGAAAAGAAAGTCACAAGGAAATTTCAAAAGCATTATGGGGGAACCTAAATGTTCATAGGAGGGATTAATGAGAGTTAAAATGGTCTCTTATATTTATAAATCCTAATATATGTATGTAGGATATGTGAAATTATATAACAACATTATAAATTGTGAGTAAAAGGCAGAAGATAATGAATATTCTTGAATAAAAAGGAGGAGAGGGTCTCATTTTAATTTTTTTCACAGTAACAACTTAGGTAAAGGTCAAAATGAGAGGGGGTAAATGATATCACATTCAATGAAAATAAATTGGAAAGTAAATTTATATTTATAATTTCAATGAAATATTAAAAATTGAAATTAAAAAGTCTAATTTCAAATAAGGTCCATCAATTAAAAATATGAGATTTAAGACCTGTACTTCTGGTGTACAAAAACAACACAAGATAATTTATAAATCATAACGGGTGTATATTTATGTTCATGGGAGGCCCTAATGAGAGTGATTTTGGCCTATTATCACATGTAAAGTAAAACGTGTATATATAAACATAAGGAAACAATAAAAATTTGAAATTAAGATCCATAACATAAATGCGGTTCTTGAATAAAGAGAAGAGATGGGGTTCCATTACTAAATTACTTCATGGTAACGACATCGGTAAATGTAAAAATGAGAGGGGTTAAATGAGACATAATTTAGATAAAATCATGTGGAAAGTATAGGGTTATTTATAAATTCTTTAAAATATGACCAATTTTTATTCAAAAATATGATTTAAATTAGAATGCTTGAATTGAAAAGAAGGGAGATATGGGTCCCTTACTTTTGGTACAGAACTAATCGCGGGACAATTTTAGCATCATAGTGGGTGTACATAATGGTTCTTGAGATGGATTAATGAAAGTTAAAGGGGTCTAAAATCAGATGGAAAAAAATTCCTTGATACAGATTTATAAAAACATACCCAAACAATAACCCTTGGAAATTAATAGGTATGATATTAAAAGGTGCTTGTATAAAATGAATAGAGGGAGATCCCATACCTAGAGAGGGTGATTATAAAATCATGGGAGGTGATTCATGAGAGTATGGGAGAACCTTAGAAGGAATCTAAATATCATATTGAAAATTAAGTACCTTCTGCAAGGATTTTTTAGAGAATATGAATTGGATAATGGGTGGGTTTATATTGGAAAAGAGAGGGGAGTTATTTATTATTTAATCAAACTATGGTTCTGGATTCTACATAATAAAATAATCAAAAACGACAACATTACCATTGTTTTTACCATGTTTTAATTCCATAGATGATTTTTAATTACTTTATATTTATAAGGCCCAAAATAATTTAAATATAATCTTTGGTGATGTGGATGTGAGTCATGTTTATAAAGAATTATTTTAAAAACATAAAATATAAAATTAGTTTTGGAGGATTCATTGTCTTTATAAAATTAATAAAATAACCACAAAAACACATAATTTTAATTTGAAAACATATATATGGTCATGGATACCATTTATATAATTTATTGAATCAATTTTGGGACATTAGGATGCCGTAATACACACCATACTTTTATACCATAATTAAATTTTACATGAAAATTCGACTATATCAATATTTTTTAAAAAAGTTTTTGTTGGATAATTTTTATTTTCTAAATCTAAAAATAATATTTAAATTTTCAAATTAATTTTCTAAATATATATAATTTCAATTTTAAAACAGAATAAAATTTTACAGAGAAATGCAGATTTTTTACAATAAATGTTTTTTACCCATATAAGAATAACATAACCACTTTAAAATTTATATATTAATGTATATATAATATATATTTTTAAATATTTAATATTTAATTAAAAAATATTTTATTTAAAAAATTATTTAATTATTTAAAAAATGTCTATATTAAAACTATATATATCTTCAACTATAATTTCTGTTTTAACACATCCAGAAAATATTTTTTATTAGAATCATTATATAATAATTTAAATATTAATAAAATATAATCCTTAATATATTTTAATTAAAATATAAATATTCATAGTCTTAGGTTTACTTTTGTTATAATCCTTGTTAAATTATTTTTACCCTCAGTTAACAAATTTTCTTTTTTACTAAAGTAATAAATATTTAAATTGGTTATTATTCATATTGTCTAAAAATTAAGATTATATTTTTACCTAAAATTAATTATGATGATTAAAAATATGGAATCAATTTTTGGGAAATCATTTCACATAGGTGGTTGAATTTTATATAATATAAAACACACAAGCGTGATGTAAAACAGTTTTATAAAAAATGAATTTTTAAATAAACTACTGATTTTACATTAACTGTATATTTATTAATATAAAAGAAATTAAATTTAATTCATATATATATATATATATAATAAAAAAATTTCATTTAAATAATTCCTCATTAATGTTAATTATATTTTATTATAATAGATAAACTCTATGATAATTAAAATAGTTTTCAGAAAAATGTGTTTTTAAGCCTAAAAATAATCTTATTCATTAATCTGATATAAAAATGATTTAAATGTAATTAATTTGATTAAATGTAACTATATATAATTATGTAAATTTAACATTAAAATAATAATAATAGTTTTCTCAATTTAATTAAATATTTAAAATGAATAACTGTTTTTAAAATGTTTTTGTATTTTTATTATTCATTTCAAAATAAATATCCTCCAAAAATATATCAAAATTTTACCCTAATTTAATCATGATATGATGATGTCAAAAATTAGGTTTAATTTTATCAAATAAATTTTAAAACTGTTATACAAAATAATTATAATATTTTTCCACAAATGGAAACCTAAATCATTTTCGATAAAACATATTTTTTTGAAAAATATAATGGAATTTCTAAAACATATGATATCATTTACCAATTATTTAAAAATATATCTATTTTTATTATGATGTATATATATATATTATTTGTAATATAATTCCTTCAATAAAATTTAATGGATACGTTAAAACTATCCTACAATCATTATTTGTTTGGGTTAGGTGTTGCGTAACACATATGCTATCGTGCTCAATTTTTTCATTTAAAGCATTGTGCTGGTACATTTAGTAAATATTATTAGGCCTAATTAATTTTTCATATTAATAAATAAATATTAATTTGGAATCAATAATATAGAACACCAATATCTCCCCAGTAAAAGAAATAACCTTGTTTATACGCTTCCTTTAACTGACACCATATATTGAACCGATATATAGTTAACAAAATATCAAAGTACTAAAAATAAAGCCAAAACTATATTAATTAAGGAATAAATAATTTCCAATGAATAATGGAGAGTAATATATAATGTGATCCTAAGAATGTGAATGATCATAGAAGAAGGAATAATTCATAAATAATTAAAGGATAATAAAAGAAAATCAATTAATCAGAAATAAAGCTTTAAAATAATTAATATTTTTTATAAAATATTAGAATAAAATAGAATTGATTATTTAAAAATAACAATACATAATTATTTCATAAAATTATTATAAAAATAAAGTTATAAATAATTTCCAAAAGGGTTAAAAACATTTTAGAAGAAATTAAATTTTTTATTTTAAAATAAATACAAAAGATTCATAGAATAATGGAAAATTATTTTACGTGAAAAAAATAAAATATTTTATGGTAATATAAATGTTAATAATGTTCAAGTAGGTTTTAAAATCTAGTTATGCCATATACATTAAAAATAACAATCCATTGAATCTTTTAAAAAAAGTAAAAGATTACTTGTTTAAATTTATAATTTTTTTTAGCTTTTTATCAATTAAAAATAAATAAAATGACAATATATATTTGAATTGAACAATTATTTAAAATTATATGAAATCTCCCATAATAAAATTTAAAAAATTTGGATATGGAATAGATGAATTCTGGAAAAAAAAGTGAAATAAGATTGGATTTTCTTAAAAATGTTTTTTCACACATTGAGTAAAAAAGTGAGGAAAATATTGAATAAAAAATGTAATTAAATATCAGTTACTATAGTAGAATAAATTATTTCATTTTTTATAGAGAAATAATAAATATTTCATCAAATTATAATTTAAAAAACAATATTCGTGAAGAAGGGTGGGAATTTAAAATAAACATTTTTGTATTTAATAAATTTTGAATCAAAACCCCTTAAAATGAAAAATAGTAATTGTAATAATAAATACCAAGATTATATATTAATTAATTATTAAATCTATAAATTCTATAGTATATACACAATATAAATTAAATTAAGAATGTAATATAAAATATGTCTCACTAAAGCTGAATTGAGACTAAAATGCCTTTCCACGGATTACTTCTCGGTTGGAAAACTTTCAAACTCCAAAATAATAAATCTAAATATATTAAATACACTATCAAGAATATTTTTCATATATATATATATAAATATATTTCATTTTTCTCATTTTATAATCATTTTAAATCCCTTCATTGAATGGTTCTTGGTTACATTGACTACTTAATGTTGTTCAATCAATTTCTCCGAAATTTCATTCTTATATTGACTATATTTATAGGTTTTTTGAAATGGTTACGTTAACTATATAATGTTGATTACGTCATGAATTTAATTTTTTATTCTTAATATAAAATTTATAATCATCCATGCAAGACAAAAAGAGAAAATGGAATCTAATCACTTCACATAGGTGGTAGTCTACACATATGAATAAGAGTTGTTATCAATTTCCTAGGGATTGTATGGTAAGAAGTAATTTGATATATCATAATTTTATAATCATATTTATTTCATAAATATAATTTAAATTAATTAATTATATCTTTTTAACAATCCATGTGAGTTGGAGATGAAAAATTATGCAAATCGCTTCGTGGAGGTGGTCGTCTACACATATGAACAAATTATGCTTTCATTTATATAGGATGTAAAGGAGATAGAAAATGATTATAACATTAAAAATAGAAAATCTATTTATGGTATATATCCTAATTCAATAATGATAATGTGGTTAATGAATATTTGGAGGAGTTCAATGAAGAAATGAACATGAAAAGCATATTTAAGAACATATATATATTTTTATCATAATTCTCTTTGTATTAATCATTTAAACTTATTTAAGTAGTTTTTAAGTGAAAAAATAACATCTACATCACAAAAAATAAAGTATCTAAGGGATTTGGGTAGTTAATGGTTTTGCTATGTGGCTAAAGAAGTTTGGAGAGTAACGAATATTATCATCCCTTTTATAAGTGAAATGGGTAGAAGAATTATAAATACTTGGACTTTTATTATATAATATATGTATTACTCACATAAAGTGTAAAAAATTATCAAATATTCAAATATGATATGTGTAAGCTAAAACTCAACCAAAAAATGACATTTAAGAAAGTGTTTTGTGTTATCATGAAGTCTTATCCATTTATTTTAAACATTTAACTCACTTTACCATTGACTAAGGTGATAAAAATTTCACATGGTTAATAAATATTATAATAAAAATTATAAAAATTATAATAAAGTACTTTCAATAAAAATTCATAATACTTAATCAAAAACTATTTCTTGAAAAATGTTTTTTATAAATAAAAATGATTTTATACTAGAAGCATGCATAATGCTGATTCACATAGTATTAATTGGATTATTTTAAATAAAATTAGACTTAATTTAATTTAAAATATATCCAAAACCAAAAGTAAAATATTAAATAAATTATTAAAGGAATACAACAAAAAAATTACACCAACATTACATAGATATCCAAAATGTTAAATATATATTTATAAGTTCAATATTATATTTCCAAATGAAATATTTAAATTTTTAAATATGTATTTGTTCAACTATAATTCTATCCTAAAATATCAAGTCGTTATTATATCCTAATAATTTTATAACAGTGATATTTTTTAAAAATTGGTATTTTTTATTATTCACCAAAACAATTAACCATTTTTGAAAAATCCCCAAAATTTGAACTAAGTAAATTTTTTTATGATGGATTAAAAATTTAAATTAATTTCATCAAAATAAAATTATATATTTTTTTAATTTTGGTTTTAATCAGAATTTTGAATTATGTTATAGTTTTTTTATAAGGAATATTTTACATAATATAATTGAGGATCGTGTGTTAAATTCTATGCTCTTTCAATAATTTCATGCATACAATTTCAATAATGTTACCTAAAAAGTGGGTATTTATTCATCATATCATCCTTCTGTTACCATGTTTCATATTATATTTCACGATTTCTCTATCATACCATTACCAGATGAGTAATTCATTTCTGCAATACAGTTGTTTAATTTCTTGAATCTGGATTTGATCATCACAATAAGATAGACCATCCACCAGTAATGATTAATCATAGGTTAGTACGTGAATTAGGTCTAGCATATAAATCTTTAATAAATATGTATGAATCACATCATGATTTTTAGAGAATATTTGTAGACCAAATGGTAATATATACCTCAATTAATTTATAAAATATCAAAAAGAATGATGTACCTAGACATTGATTCCATTTTGTACCAAACCTTATCACAAAATTATAACGATATAAAAAAAAGTAAACAATATTCTCAAACTGAAATTATTTTTCCTTTGGTTAGTTGAAAAACTATGTTTCATACATTGAGATTCCGTTACATGACTCTGAATTATTATTACATTCATTGTTGTCTCCTCAAAACGTTTTGGCCCTAAAATATACCTTATTCCAACATCATACCAAAATGTTGGTTTGTGAACCATTTTATCATATAAACCAACATAAGATACGATTTTAATTCCCACATTGACACTATTATCATATGGAAATTTGATAATATGTAAATTTTTAATCAACATACCCTAAATATAATGTGATCATAACGTCAACATGTCTTTTAATGTTTTAATAGTTCTTTTAACCTATCCTTTTATTTACGGATGAGAAGTAGTGCTCAAATGTAGCATGGTTTCAAGATCATTTTAAATCTATTTCAATAATTCCAATGTAAATCACGGGTCACTATCATATGAAATTAAATTAGTTTCACCATGAACCAAACAAATTCTTGGATATAGAGTCGTATGTGGTACCCAAGAGGTAAATCATCCTTTATAGTGAGTAAATTATAAAATTTCGTAAATTAATTTATAATAAAATATAGGCATAATTTATTTTTGGATACTTTAACAATCTAGTTATAAATTCTATCGAGTTGTTATAATAGTTTCATATAGGAATAAATAGAGGTTACATGATTCATTTAGGATTTTTTCTCTCAGTATTTTTCTTTTGAAAAATGATACATCTTGATATATAACCAGTAATTTCCTACTTCATATTATAAAAAAAATAATTTTATCTTAAATACCTATACATCTTTCTGCTACCAGGGTGTATTGATAAATTTATACCATTGTATTCATAATGTAATTCCATATTCATGTCATGTTTTTTATGGAACAGATAACCACTTTCTGAATTTTATAAATCAAACATCATTAACAAATTATTCCAATTTTCCATCATTCTTGACATTCATTTTCAATTGGAAACTCTTATCATCAATATGAGACAACTTTTATCTTATATATGAAATATTGACTGGAAATCAGTTATAATATTTTTGAAGTTTCATCTTACCTAATGATTCCAATAACTAACTTAACTAAATCCATGAATATAAGATGATTTTCAAACCTCATTTTGGTAATAAATCCACGATCTTTCCTTCTCAACACACCATCCACCTTATTTGACTTTGCAGAGTTGTACTATACTGATAAATCATAGTATATTGGTATATATAACAATATTTTTTGTGTACTATTTATACCTGTTTATAAAAACATTTATTTTAGAATGTTGAGATCCGTATATATCTTACACTTTTCACCATATGGAAAGTGGATCTATATCTTTAGGGTAATAATTATGGATTCCCGTAGATGATCACAGGTTGGATAATTTTACTCATGTATCATTTACTTTATTGATTCATAATTAATTAAGATTTCAATATATAAAAGGCCATATCCATGTACTTTCATATATAAATCACTATATATAACAAAAACCACCCATATTGATGGAAATGTTTATATCCTTTTTTGAGCAATCTCTTATTTAGTCGTTAAAAACATTCATTAAATTCAACCAACTATATAAATTTTACCCCTTTACTTGTCAACATTGTTAATGGGTTAGCTAATATCATAAAATTTAGAAAAAGTCGATGATATTGACTAGCTAATCCAAGGAACCTAGGTACCTCTGTTATGTTCACTGGTGTAGGACATTATATAACCACCTTTATATTTGATTAATCAAAAGATATTTAATCACTATATACAATATGACTAAGAAAAGGAAAATATTGAAGCTAGAATTCTCACATACTAATTTTCCCTTATAACTTCCCACAATGAGTTTCATGAATGATTCTCAAATTGATTTAATTCTCTTAATCAATTTTAGAGTATACTAAGATATCATCTATAAATACAATAAAGAATGTACCAAGATAATAATTTAATAATCCATTCATCAGATCAATAAAAAAATATTTTTCATTAGTCAATCTAAATGGAAAAACTGTAAAATTATAATATATATACCATGTGTGAAATACCATCATTGGAATATATTACTTCCTTCCAGGAAATTGATGATACCAAGAAAAAAGATCAAAATTTTTCAAAATATTGAGATCCTTTATGTTTCCCAAACCATTCATCAATTTATGGTATATGATATCTATTATTTATATTAATGGAATCTATTTCCTTATAATTTATGAAAAACATCATAGATCTATACATCTTAAAAAAAGAACAGGGTCACCCCATAGTGGAACTCTAGGGAGAATGAACCCCTTATTACAAAACACTAATAGTTTTTTCTTCAATTACACTAATCAAACTATATAAAATATGTAAGGATCTGTATATATAGGTTTTGAATTGGGGAATTATTTAATGGAAGTCAAAACATCATGATCATGAGAATATCTAGGGTACTGTTCTGGAAATAATTCACTATACTCTTGAAAGTATGTACATCTTTCATTTTAAGGAAACCTTTTCTACTAATAGGATTCATCTTATCATGTTCTCCTAGATTTTCATTAATTATATATAATCTATGTGGATCCAAACAATATTTAGATAATCATTTATCCCTATAAAGAAAATGGATTATACATCACCATAATCAATCATAATCTCCTCCACCAGAAATTATTTTTTTATTTTAACTTAAATGAGAATAATTTAAAAGGATTCTATGACAGTAATCCATATGTATAACAACAATATATATAAATTGGTACTTTTTTTACTTATAATGGGGAATGGCAGACTTATCCTTGTTACAAGAAGATTTTTTGTAGCAGTCTTGATTGAAAACATCCTTCTTATTGTTATAGAGAATGATTTGATGATATTATGAAACCTATAAGATATAAAAGAATACGAAGATCCAAAATCATATTAATTATTAAATAATATTTTATTTCTAAAAAATTACATACCATAACATTTTTATGGACTTCACATTCTGCGAGAGAAATCACCTAAGCTTACCCCCCCCCAAATGGCCTCTTTAATGGAAGGTTACCTTGTCTGACAGTAGTTTAACTATTTCCCTTTCATTCATGATTTATATGATCCTTATATATTCACCTGAAAAAAAATTCTCATTATCAGTAAGTATTTACTAGTATTTTTTTATTTCCATAATTATCACATCTCTAAAATCAAATGTTTCCTTTAATCTTTATTTATGAATTTTTTTCCTTAGTGCTCGACCGACCACATATTTTATTACTTTCCCTTCGTGATATAAATAAATAAATATTATTTGTCTATATTAATGTAACATGATACCATCTCATTAAATGATTAATTTTTTAAGTAACTAGTTCCCTTTATAGGTTTGACTTAATCCTATCAAAGAAATATTCAATATTAATTTATAGATTTTGTATGCAGTTTATTTCATACAATTATATAAATATAAATTTATCATCATATTCATCAACAAATTCCACTTCTTTCATCTTAGGTATATGTAACATCTTCCACATTTTATATTTTTACTGTCAAGGTAAATAATTCTATAAGAATATCACATTAAAATTTATATATTCTCTATTTTCTATTATATAATCATCTTTATTATAATGGATTAAAGACCTCCATTGATCAAGATATCCATTTAAATAATATACATACATAATAACTTTTTCAATTCCTTTATATTCCAAATCCAGGACTAAATTTTCAGGGGACATAATAAATTTATTATATACCAATGTATTAGTAGTAATATTAAAATATTAAGGCTTATATTACAAAAAGTTACCCAACATAGGTGAACATTACTTTGGAACCAAATGTTATTCTATATGGGAAAGGTTATTTATCAGACCTAGGTCATTTTTCTCAATATATCCAAAATATAATTACTTACTACATCTTTTTTATTTAATTACTCTTTAGGGAAATCCCTATATTGACTATGGTTGTTAGCATGAGTTTTCCCTCTTTCTCTAGGTGACATATTGAAACAATGTAACACACATAATCTGATCATAACATCATAAATATTGATCCATAACATAAAAATACCAAAAATGAAAGAAATATTATAGGGGTTTTTTTAATGCACATGCTAGCTATGCCCTTCTAAAATATAGTTCCCAGGGGTCCTAATCAAAATCCTTTGATATCATCTATAATGACCCCAACACATGTGACCTAGATTTGATGGTTTTTATATCAGTGCAAGATACAAAGGATCAATAACATAGAGGAATGGTCAATTTTCCTATCCTGGTTGACTATATACAAACATGATATCTATGATATATTGGAAAAATAAAAATTTCATAACAAAAAAATGTTTCAACCTTGAAGATCATTCAAATATTAATTCTTCATATCATAGGGAAAGAAGAACGTAATAAAAGTTGGTCTCAAACATTTAGTATGTTAATTCTTACAAAAAAATATACTAGGAGTATTTAAGACATTTACAAAATGGAAGAGTGAATAATCAATACCTACACCATTTAATCAAGAACTTGATCTTAAAAATGCATCAATTTAAAACATCAATATAACAATCATATAGAAAATAATAACTAAAATATTAATAAAGTAAATGTGTAGTATTGGACAACATGTTCTTACCATTTAGGCCACATTGCATGACATCATGAACATTTCAATTAAGTACTTTTTCAAGAATATTTCAGTTAATGGTAGCGATACACTAACTACTAATCTAATTTGCCCAACTTTTTTTCTTATGATACCTATCAAGTAAGTAAGGGTTTATATTTAATTATAAATTATCGATAACGTACATTTTTTCAATTAATTCCTAATATATTAAAACAAAAAAAAATATACATAATCAATATTTTTTATGAATCAATATATATCCATATTGAATCAAGAATAGAATACAAAAATATTTACCAATGAAATGAAATAACATTCTTTGTAAGATTCTTTCAACTAGCATTATATATAAAAATAATATATGGTAAACGTAATATAAAATTAGTATAAATGATATTTAACATATCCATGATACTGAAAATATATTCATAGAGGAGAAAAATAATGTCCCATGAATAATGGAGAGTGATAAAAGAAAGTATCCAAGAAAGAGACTGATCAAAAAATCAAGTATAATCCATAAATTCCTAACAAATAAATCATTGTAATAAAGGAAATCATTTTATGAATTATATATTTAAATGTTTGTGATAATTTAAAAATAAGTTTTCTTAATTCTTTTCAAACTTAGCAATAAAATCAATGTTTTAAATCATTTCAGAAATTATTTTCATTGGTTTTGAAAATAATTACTTGTTTATTTTAATATAAAATATAAAAAGTAATAGATTTTTGGAAAATTAATTTAATTAATAATAAAAAAACAAGTATATTAATTGAAATAATTAATTATGGTTATGGAGGCTAGAAACCCCATTTATAACGTAAATGTTAAAATGAAAATTCCTTTAACATTGTTTTAAAAATCCAAAAAATAACTTTTTCAGAAACATTTAAAAGTATTTCTTAAAAATAATTTTAAATAAATGGAATGGTAGTAGAAAATTAAATTTAATAATAATTTAAATTTATATAATAACATCAGTAGAAATATTTAGTGAACATGGATATTGAAGAGTTATATTCCCAACTAAAAAATTAGAAACGAGGTTGTTTTTTCATAAAAACATTCATCTGGAATTCAAGATGATACAAAGATATATTTGGAATAAAAAAATTTAAATCCCATCTTATAAAAAAGGCGAATAAATTTATTTTAATATAAAATGACCAAATAATTCTTTTATGAAATGTTTATAAATAAAAAATCTTGAACAAGAGTGTGATTCTTAAATAAATCATTATGAATTTCGTAAAATTTGAATCAAAACACCATTAAAATACGTTCATGAATAAAAGAATTAAATAAAATTAATAAATATTAATTTATGATTCAATATGTTAAATTTTTATTATTTACAACATATAATTGATCTTAGGTTAATAATATAAAATATGACTCAATGGTGTTGAATTGAGATAAGAAATAGTTTCCTTGGATTCAATCTTGGATAGAAACAATATAATCTCCTTGAAAATTAATTTAAATTTATTATATACTTTTTTACTAAATTTTTTCTTATATATTCTATTTCAAGGTCCTTTAATAATCATTTGACTTCCATTCAGTGAATATTTCTTTCTTACGTCAACCACTTAAGGTGGATCAGTGAATTTTTCCAAAATTACTTTGGGGTATTGACCATGTTTATAATCATATTTAAATGGGTCATTTATCTCAAAAAATATAATAATTTAGGAATATAATTTTTATTCAATATATACATTTTATAATCATCCATGAAAGGAAATAATTGAAATATGACTCACATCACATATTAGTGGTGGTAGTTTGCACATATGCACGAGTGACATTATCATTTTCTAGAGGATGGTAGGATATGAATGTATATAATATATTATATTTATATAATTTATTATTTTCATAAATATAATATATATTTTCTAATTAATTATTTTTAACAATTCATGGGGTTCGGTGAAGAAAAATAAAACACATAACTTGTTCGAGGTTGTAGTCCACATGTAGGCACGAGAGATGTTTTCATTTTACATAGGTTGATATAAAATAGAAAACTTTTTTACCATTAATGTAAAAACATATATGATTGGTAAAAATAGTATTGTAAATATTTTATTGTTTTTATTGAATATTTGGAGGGTTAAGAACAAAGGAATAGAAAAAATCCTAGTAAGAACATATAACTCTTCTTTTGGTTATCCCCTTTGGCATACACCTTAAGCTATCATGAAGTCATATTATTGTGATATCATGACCTATATGTAGAGAGAAAAACAACAAGGAAATTTTCAGGTAATGGTTGATATAATTGGCTCATGAAGTGTGTAGAAGATAAGACAGAAGGAAACCTTTTATAAAGGATGCTGGTGGAAAACTTGTAAATACTTGACAATTTATTATTTAGAATATGTCTTAATCAATTAAGTGTCCTAAAATTATAAATTTTTTTAATATGATAATATAAATGTCAAAATAAATCCCAAAAATATTAGTTATTAATTTTCATTCATATAGAAGCCTCATCCCATTATTATAACCCTTTAAATCATTTTATCATTAATCAAGGTGATAAATTATATCAATTTTTCTATTCAGTATGGATGAAATTAACATTACCTAGTTACTTAATATTAATTATAATTATTTAATATATGGACTCTAAATTAAAAAATTAAAATTTATTAAATTAAAAAATATATAAATTCAGAAAATATAGCAAAAAATTGCATTATTATAAAAGTTCGTTTTTACCTTAAAAACTATTTCATTATGATATAAAGTACATTGTTTATTATAATGGAATATATTTTATTAAAATAAATAAAATTCAACATATTTCGCCTTAAAATAAAACAAAAACTGAAAGGAATCATTTGAATACTTGATTAAAAGAGAAGAAAAAAAAATTATGTAGACAAAAACATTACATAGATTTCCAAAAAATATAAACATATATTGTCTTGTTCAATTTTATATTTTCGATGAATACATTAATTATTAGGTACATTTTTAGACTATAGACACTATTTCATAGAATTTTAACTCATTCTTATATCCTATTAATGTCATAAAAGTGATATAGTTTGTAAAATTTGTATTTTTTATTATTCACTCTATAGAAACACAAAATATTCATGCGTAGACATTACATCATAGTTTTATGAACATTTATTAAATTATACAAGAAAAACAACAGGATTGTAACAGAATAGTTCCTTTGGTATCTTGAGAACATAAATAACTTGTTTATAGGTGAACTATATCTTCTCCCACTATGTTCTTCATAATGAGAACCCTTACTAGTGATATCACATATAAAACATTTATTCATTACACAAGGAATGGAAACATAATAATGTGTGAAATCAGATTCAATGTAGGGGTAAAAAAGATGATACATATGCATAACATGAATATAAGTGTATGAGAAAATGGGAATAATATTTGAAAACAATGCTCTCTATATCAAATATCATAATCTAGATTCATGGAAAAAATATTAGAAATTCATAATACATAAATTGTAACATAATATAATAACATAATCCATGAGAGCATACCAATAGTATAATAAATAGACATTTGTAATACATAGAATCATATAAAATCAATTCCATAATAGTCAAGGCTCACTAACAAGGCTATCATAGTGGAATAACTTTACTCCAGAAACAATCAGAGCAGTCACGGTTCACTCACAAGGCCATCATACCAAAAAAAATACCTTACTAAACTGGGTCCACTCCTCATTCCGTTCTTATCAATATCATGAGTAATAAATATTTAGCTTATTAATAGTAGAGATACATAGGTCCCACCAATCACATAATTAAAATTCTAGGTATATCTGAAAAAATATTATAAAAATTTCATCATATCATATCCTGTGGAAAACATACAAGTGTCATAATCATTTCATAAATTCATCACATCCTAACCCATGAAAATATATAGGTTTAAAAATAATTTAAACATGGTATAAACTATGGAAGAGAAAATAGTTTCATAAAAATCTCATTATCATAAAAATAAACAATCCCAAATAAATAATAATAATTTTTTACTTGGATCACATACCTTATAAATTGCAAGTGGAATCAAAGGATTTCATATTAGATAGAAAATAATTTTTAAAGAAGAATTTGAACATTTCTTTAGGTGAATAACTTTTCTTTGAAAATCACGAATTTAAACTAATAATTTATAAACCATTTATCTATTCCATTTCATTAAAAAGCATTAAATCTTATAAATACATATTTAAAATTTAGTTAATATATATTTGGAAGAATATTTATTTTTCACATTTAAAAATACTTTTAAAAAAATAAATCATTATAAAATAATTTTATATTAAATTATCCTTGATAACAAGTAAATAAATATTCAAATAAAATAATGGTCATGAATTTGTGAAATTCATTTCATGTTTCACTCATTAATAAAATATTCATTTCAAAATTTTCAGTAAAATCCATAGAGGCATTTTTTGGAAAATATCATGATGATTCATTTAAAAATAATTTTAAAAGCATAAAAGTGTAAAAAATTTATTTAATAAATCTTTTGTATAATATTATAATCATTTTTAAACCCCCTTTTGAAAATATTTTTTTGGATGAAAAATGAGTTTTATACCAAAGGAAAAAATAAGACTATTTTTTAAAACATTATTTTAAAATATTGAGCATATAAAGAGATTAAGAAAATGGGTAAAATTTATTCACATTAAAAAACCATAGGATAAGAAAATTAATTGGTTTATTGAAATATGTATCATAACATATTATCACCATAAACAGAATCATAAATCATCCCGATAAATGATGATATTGTAACATAAATTCTTTTCCACTTTGGTAACATTAAATTATAAGCTCCATGAATGAATAACACTAACTGAAATTTTAAATATCATGATCATAAAGAAATTCATGGTATAAAATTCTAAAGGGGCTTTATATACTCCTCATAAAAAAATTATGTTCACTGCATAACATTAATCTCATGAAACGGAAATTGAGACAAAAAATACCTTACCACATTAGTAACATTTGATCTATAATACCCATGAATTATTGAACAATAAATTTATATTTAATTACCCATAATTTTGAGGAAATTAATAATAAAATAAATTTATGTGCTTTATAGAAACTATATAAAATAAACACATCTTGAATATATGTTCTATCTCATGGAAAATAAATGTGAAACCAAAAATCAATTACATTAAGTCTTGAATTATGTCATACATGTTCAATACTCTTGTATAAAATGTATAATTTTACTGTAAATATATTATAGGTCAATTATTATGTATATAATACAATATTTTATTTTTTATGGACTTTTATTTTACATTGATTAACAATTCCATGTTAACGTAACATTTCAGGAAACAACTGCATTGTTTTTGTGTATGTTTTGATTTTTTTGTCTTTTGTACTCTAAATTTTATCATGGTTCCATAATATATATAACATTAAACAAAGTATAAATATAATATATACAGATCATATATATGTTTTTTAATCCTTATGATTTGGATATAGAAAATGAAATATACCATTCATGGAGAAGGAATGTCATACCTATGCAAGAAAGTTGTTTAAATTTTGTAAAAGTTTAAAATAAAGAAATTTAAAGAATTATTTATATGTTATATATATGAAATTTTTTCATTTAGTCTATTTTATTTCCATCCATTTAAAGCATTAATGAATCACATCACTTCGTGAGGCGGTAGTCTTCCGTACACAAGAGCAACATTTTCATATTTTCAATGAATGAAGGGTAAAAAGGTATAGGTGATATAATAATTAAAAAATTATTATAATATAATAAATATCTAAAATAAAAATTTAATACATGTTTATATCCATCTATGATTTGTGGTGATGGAAAATGAATAATATCAGTTCATGAGGTGGTAGTCCACCAAACACATGAGTGACAATTTTGTAACACATTTTATAGAAGATGATATGAGTATAGCTCATGAACAGAACATATAAATATAATTGTATAATTATTAAAATGATATAATTATATTATCATGGTTTCATGAGAATTCAAGGATGTTCAACAATAAATAAAATAAAATACTCGGTTAGGGGTGTTTCCTCTTCTCCAGAAAACTTCTGTTGGATTATACCAAAAGGATTCATATATTTGAAATTTAACCAAATAAAGATTCTTGGATGGTATTATAGGTTTTATTTTGTGTTTTGATCATTTATTGTAAAAAAATGGGTTTTTAATGTGTGTTGAGGAGAGAGTAAGAAGTGGCCTTTTAAAAGTGAGGTGAGTGCTACACATGATATTTTTTAAAAGAAAAATATATACCTATATTTATATCATAAAAATCTCAAAAACATACCATTATAAATCCTTGAAGTAATATGGTCTAAATATATCCTTCCATGGGCTGCTTTATATGTTTTGGGTTTTTTACCCCTATATTTTGTAGTTTAACTGCTTAGTAAACAAATTTTTACCTCAACTATAGTAAATTATTTCAATTTTTTTAATTATGTAAAAAATTATGTTCTCATTATTATATAATATATGTTTTTAAATTATAAATATTTAATGAATATTTATGTATTCCATTTAGAGAAGTGGAAATTTTCAATTCAAAATTAATATCACAAACGCGATGAGAAAGTGGGGTTTCTATGGGAAGGTGTTCAAAAGGATAAATAGATTATATATATAAATTTATAATGAAAATTACTAAAATGACAAAAATTGGATTAAAAGATAAATTATTTATGTCATATTACTTTTAAATCAATTTTATAATATGAATGAAGCATATAAATTCATAAAATGAAAACACTATTTTCAACTAAAACTACTATTTTTAAATATTCATCAAAAAATTAATATTTTTTGAAAAATAACATAAAATAATCCCTATTATAATTCTTACTTTAAAATTTCAAAAATGAAATTTATTTTGTCAAATTAATATTGTAAAATTGTAAAAAATAAATTTTATTTTTTTTCATTGGAAAAAAAATAAATAAGTTTTTTTAGAAAATAATATTTTCCAAATATATAGATAATTTTCTAAAAATATGTTATATATATATAAATTCATTATTCATAATGTTTTATATGTCTTTATTCAAATTAATACCTGAAAATTTAATAGATAGGTAATATGATTCATGTTTAAATAATAATAATAATAATAATAGTTATTTTTGGTTTTCTAAAACTCTATGTTGAGTGTAACGCATGATTTACCCTAGGTTTTGTGAAACATATGATAGTAATGAAATTTTATTATGTTAATATAAATAAAAATTCTTCAAAAATGGGTGTGCTATATTATACCCCCTATAAAATTAATTTTTCCAGTTAAATTTCTTACTCTGATAGAAAAAACATTAGGATACTTTTTCATTATAATTAAATAGGATCCTACATACCTTCCTCAAACTGGTGGTTTTTTCACAAAAGTTTAACCACATATGTAGTCTTGTTTCATAATATTTTTTCTCTATAATCTATAATATCCACTAGTTGTTCCTAATATGAATTATCCCCCTCTAATGGTATGAACATTGTGTTTTTTACATGTGAATGGTCATGTATGTACTTACTAGAGAGAGATAGATAGAAGACATTGCAGAATTGATAGAGGTTTGGTAGAAGCACCAAATGAAAGGATACCTTCCCGATATGATCATGTACTAAAAGGTAACCGATATATGTAGGTCATAGATTTCCCTTCTTTGAGATTACATTACCTTTGTATATTTAGAAATCCATATAAATACCATGTCACCAACATTGATATGTAGATCACAATATTGATTTTCAGTTTACCTTTTATGCCAACTCTAATCTTCCTTGATGTGTTCTTGAATAGATCTAACCCTTTATTACACTTTTGTATATATCTTAGGTACCAACATATTTTTTTATCCAAATTCATTCCTTCACAATATAGGTATACACTTCTTTATATAAAAGAATCTATACAGAGCCATCATTAATCTCGGGTGAGAGCTATTGTTATAGGAAAACTCAAATTGGGTAAGGTGTTGATCCCAAATGCCTTTTAAATCCATTAAAAATATATCATCATATCATCTAGGTTTTGAATATTACTCTTATATTTTCCATCATTTTTAGTATAATATTATGTGTTGAAACTGAACTCTGTATCTAGATCATGTTGAAGAATTATGTAGAACAACATGGTAAATATCAAATCCTAATCAAACATAATGGAATGTAGTACTATATGAAACCATTCCACTTATTTAATGTATTTTCTAAAATATAACCATAATGGATGTCTTATATAATAGTGATAAAGTGTGATAAATGTGTAAGGTCATCAAGTAAAATACATATATAATTCTTCCCTTTTCTCATTTGAGGAGTCTGATGAAAAAAATCACAGGTGATGTTTTCATATTTACATTCCATTATAGGTAATGGATGTAACAACCCATTCTAGTTTTTTCTCTCATCTGTAAAAAACTGACATATAAATACTCAAGATACAAACTATGTGATATCATTCTTCATTCCATACCATAAATAACACTCATTCAAATCACTATACATCTTCATACATCCATGATGAATATATAATGAGAAACTATAACCTCCCACTAAAAAATACTACTTCAAATATGGTGTGGATAGGACACATACACGGTTCTAAAACCTGACCATTCCATCATGAACAAGGTTTAACTCTATAAACCTTCTAAATATATTTTATATCATTAAATATTCATTATTTACCTCTTTAATATTTACTTAGATAGATGGTTAAACATTAAATTGCTAAAGATTAGAATTATACCATTCTTTTAGGATTTATAAATGCATCATTTAAAAATCCATATTCATTTGATCTTTTTAACCAGTTATTATCTTTATTTACTGGTTCAACCGTATCTCACGAAAACAAAAGGATACCCACCTCGCAATATGAAAAAGAGAGAGAGAGACGAATGTAAAATCCCTACCTCAAAGGTTTTTGAACGAAACCACGATGGTCGAAGAACGCTCAAGAAACCCGGGTCGATTCTCCAAAAACCCGCCTTAGATCCCTTCTAGTAGTAAGATAAAGACCAAGTATCACAATAATTGGTATCCACAGACTTAGTTCTACCCATAACAGGCATAGATATAAGAAATCGAAGGAATAGGAGGAGTATATCCAAGTGGATCTAAGAAACCGAACAAGAACGATCATGAAAGATAACATACCTCAAGAAACTGGCATCGATTCGCCAAGATAAGCCTTCAGATCACTTCCAAAATGCTTGAGAGATGTTATACTATCCTTAAGGAAGGGTTATCCTAAATTATGGCTGCTTATGGGCTTAAACAAACCATTTAGAGGAAAAACAAGTTAAATCCACAATTTTAGGATCTAAGATTAAGTGCTCGCACGGTTAGTCTGCACGGTTTGACAAACCATGCGCTAACCGTGTGTTAGCTACTGCCCGACCAAACACTACTCACATAGTTAGACAACACGGTTAGCCAAACTGTGTGCTAACCATGTGTTATCCACTTCCTCTAACACCAACCTTGCACAGTTTGGCCGCACGGTTTAGACAAACCATGTGCAGCCCGTGCGAAAGCTATTGTCGTTTAGTCTTCCTTAAAAGACCACCCAAACGCACCCCAAAGTCACCTTGACCTTCCAGAACACCCCCAACAATGCATTTTCACAATGTAATGGACTGGAGAGGTCCGAGCCATTACATTAGATACCTCTCAAAACATTCTCACCCTCGAGAATTGAAACCATACCTGAAGAAAGGAGAGGGGTCCGAACCCCCCCCCCCCCCTCGAAAGATATCTCTCATGAGAAAAACTTTTTGTTACCAAGGAGCTCCCCCTTCCTCAACTATCTCCTGAACAATCACAAACATACCGCTCCTCTCCCCTATTCAACCACACAAAGGAAAATATTAAACCATCCAGTTATACGGGTGAGGGGTTTTCCTTTTTCCATGTTAAGATACTATCCTCTTTGGGTGGCACCGATTCTCCCACACGTGTTTAGGTGCATAAACATTAACGCATCTTAACTATGGGTCAGGTCCTCTCCTCCCCACATTTCAGGACACTTCTTACGCACTTGAAATACATTTCATATTTAACCTGGTCAAGAATTACATTGTAAACAGGTACGAAACAAAACAGGATAAAACTCAAAAAAACTCTGGGTATTGGGCACGCATCTATGCCTGACGTTCCCAGGTACTCTCTTCAAGCCCACCATTCCTCCATAGCACACGAACCAAAGTAATGGTTCCTCCACAAATCAACCTCTCTTCATGACCTTCAATCATCACGGGTCTCTCCACGAACGTTGCATCATCCCCAATATCTAGCTCTCCCCAGTCAAGGACGTGTGAATCATCATGAAGGTACCGATGGAGCTGAGACACATGGAAGACGTCGTGCACCCTTTACAGCGGTGGTGGAAATTCCAGTTGATAAGCCCCCTCGTCAACCCACCACAACACCTCGAACGGCCCGACGAACCTAGGAGAAAGCTTGTTTCCCTTTCCAAATCTTCGCTGCCCGCGCTGAGGAGAGACCTTCAAGAACACATGGTCCCCAACCTCGAACTCCAAGGGTCTCCTCCTATTATCAGCATATGACTTCTACCAGTCCTGAGCTGCCTTCATCCTCTCTCGTATAAGCTGAACCATTTTTGTCGTGCTCTGCACCACCTTCGGGAAAAGAATACATACTTCTCCAACCTCTATCTAGCATACGGGTGAGCAGCACGGCCTCCCGTACAAATCTTCGAAAGGAGCCATGCTAATGGTAGAATGATAGATGTGGTTGTAAGAGAACTCTTTCATAGGAAATTATTGTACCCATGATCCTACAAGGAACAAAACACATGCTCCTAGCATATCTTCCAAAGCCTGGATGGTGAACTCTGTCTGCCCATCTGTCTGGGGGTGGAAAGAAATGTTGAGGCATATCCGGGTGACAAAAGCTTGTTGCAATCCTCTCAAGACCCGCGAGGTAAACCGGGTATCCCGGTCAAGGATTATATATCTAGGAATTCCATACAACCACACCACCTCATTCACATACCTCTGAGCTAGGGCCTCAACCGTACTTGAATGTTTGATTGCTAGGAAGTGAGCCGATTTTGTCAACTGGTACACCACTACCCAGATAGCGTCACATCCTTCTTGAACCTTGGGTATCCCGGTGACGAAATCCATCGAGATGTCATCCCACTTCCACTCGGGGACTTTTAACGGTTTTAGCAGACCTCCTGGGACGCGGTGTTCAGCCTTCACCTGCTGACACACGAGGCACCTTGCTATGAACTCTACTGCTGCTCGTTTCACCCTATGCCACCAGAACTGCCCCTCAAGCCCCCGTATAACTTAGAAGCTCCCGGGTGTACTGCCAGGGGTGATATATGAAACTCACTAAGAACATTCTCTCACATTGCCTCTAGAACAAACAACTTCCCCTGAAAAATCATCCTATTCAGACCATCCTCCGACAATCCTTCCAGAGCATTGCCCTGGATAGCCTGACCGTGCATCACTTCACTCTCTGTGTCTCCCCACTGAGACTCCTCCACTTGCCGTAGTAGGGAGGACTACACTGTCATCTGAAACAGGAATCCACTACCACCATCTTCCCATACAACGAGGTGTAGTGAATCTAATTCTTCCATCACCTTCCAGAGATCTGCTGATATTCGAACCGCGTCCTTCCTCCTACTCAAAGTTCCATCCACCACATTTCCATTTCCTTATGTGTAGTAGATTTCAAAGTCGTAGTCCTGGAGGAACTCCATCCACTTTCGCTGCCACAAATTCATGTCCTGTTGGGAGAAGATATACTTGAATCTCTTGTGATCCATTAAGAACACGAAGCGCTCCCCGATGAGGTAATGCCACCACAACTTCAGTGTGAACACAACTGCTGCATGATCTAGATCGTGGGTGGCATAGTGACGTTCCTGAGGAAGTAACTACCTAGAACCATAGAAGATCACCCATTGTTGTTGAATCAGCATGCACCCCAAGAATTGGCCTGAGGAATCACAGAATAACACAAACATTACTCCCTCCTCGTGTAATCTCAGCACTGGGGCACTAACCAACTTTCCATTTAGATAACTAAAGGCTTCCCCAAACTTCACATCCCACACAAAAGCTTGATCCTTCTTTGTCAATGCTGTCAAAGGTGCTGCAACTTGGGAGAAGTTTTTGCACGAACCTCCGGTAGTTGCCTGCTAGTCCAAGGAAACTACGAACTTCTACTACATTCTTGGGTGCTGCCCAAGAAACAACCGCCTTGACCTTCAATGGGTCCACCGCTATTCCCTACTCGGACACCATGTTCCCAAGTAAGTGCACGTCTCGAGTCCAGAATATGCACTTGGAAAATTTCCCATAGAGTTTGTGCTGACGGATGACCTCTAAAACCGTTCTCATTTGTCCAACATGATCATTCTATGATCTTGAGTAGATCAGAATGTCGTCAATATACATGACTATGAACTGATCTAGGTATTCCCAGAAGAATAAGTTCATGATTCCCATGAACACAACTTCAGCATTTGTAACACCGAACGACATGACTACAAACTCAAAGTGTCCATACCTAGATCTGAGGTAGTCTTTGAGATGTCTCCCTCCTTCACCCTCAACTGGGGATATACAGACTACAGATCAATCTTAGAAAACCAACATGCTCCCCTCAGCTAGTCAAAGAGATCATCTATCCTTGGGAGGGGGTAACAGTTCTTCACCGTTACCTGATTCATTCTCCGGTAGTCTATGCACAGCCTGAGACCCCCATCTACCTTCTTTGCGAACAATACTTGATCACCCCAAGGTGACGCACTTGGTCAAACAAAACCCTTATTCATCAGATCGCCAATCTGAATCTGAAACTTCCGCAACTCAGAAG
Organism: Viscum album; assembly: GCA_963277665.1. NCBI lineage: Eukaryota > Viridiplantae > Streptophyta > Magnoliopsida > Santalales > Viscaceae > Viscum > Viscum album. Next base: position 2,083,579,077 of record OY728136.1, on the reverse strand, counting down.
GTTCCATCTGTATTTGATAGATCTACTAATATACCCTCTATAGAGATTAAATTGGCCAAAAATGAATCCTTTTCTTCCATATTTCATACCTTTTAAAATTTTAAATATATTTTTTTCTTCCATATGGTCTTCAGTGCAATTCTCCGGTAATATTCATTCTCATAATTTCTATTTGAGTAGTTAATAATATCATTTATAAAGATGACTAAAAACTAATCAAGGTAATCCATAAAGACTATATCTGTTAAATCCATGAGGATATTTGGGGAATTAGTTAGACTTAATAGAATCACTATATATTCATAGTGTTCATATGATTTATGAAATGATTTATTTGGTATTTCTTCCTTCTTAACCTACAATTAATTATATCTAGAACAAAGGTAAATCTTGTAAATGTATTGAGCTCTATATACTTGATCAAATAGGCTGTCAATATGGGGTTTATGATACTTTTTATTCATCGTGATCTCGTTTAGCTCAAGATAATCAATGCTGATTTTAAAAGATCAATATTTATATTTGAAAATTAGAATATGTTCAACCCAAGGAAGCACAATTGGTCAAATGAATCCCATGTCAAGGTTCTCCTACAGTTTTTTTTCGATTCCTACAACTCTATCGGGTTCATTCTATAGGGTGTATTTTATGTTTGTGTGGAAGCAGATATAATTTCTATTGAAAAATCATTGTCATTCTTTGATGGAAGGATAATAAACTATTTTTAAAGGGCCAGAAAAAATCAAGCACAATGGGCGTACCATAAATTTTTTGGTTTTAGTCAAACCATAGGAGATAAACTTTTACCTTGAATCGGAATCTAAACAGAAACAATGGATTTTATTTCTATAGGATGTTTATATTTGACATTTACCGAATATACCTTCATTGGTTGGTTCGGAAGTTCAATAGTGAATTTCATTCCTCAAAATTTAATGTTATATTTATATAGATAATTTCAATCAATGTCTATGATAATGTTAAGTTCAACCACAAGAAGAATGACAAGATTTTCAGGAAGCAAATTCTCACAAACTTTAACCAAATAATAATCATTTAAATGATATGTGATCATCATACCATTATAGATTTTCACTAATAATTTAATTTATAAGCTCATAGTTGGGATCTTAATACCATTATTAAATTCTTCAGATATGAAATAATTGGTATATATAGATTTAAATAATACATTAGAAATTCTATATTGGATAGTAAGAGTACCTTTCACCCATCATTATCGCACAACTAATCAAACATATATATCACATTAGAATTACATTTTCTCTCAAATTAAGTATTTTATAATGTTAATAATTATTATTAACCTTTATAATTGGGAAGTGGTTTCCATAATGCCCATAGTTCTTGAATTTCTAATATTGGAGTGTGGGAGGTAAATTCTCTAGAGATTTCTCTCTATTTACATAATTATCTCACATCTTCCCATCAAATTGGTATTCCATTGACCAATGACCTTCCCTTAAAAATGTAAAACATTTTTTAATATCATAAACATTATTTACTCTATGTTTCTTCCCCCATATTGTTCATAAAGGGAATATGGGAATCTCATCTATTTCTCTCCTGGTTTTTTAGATTATCCTTCAAATTCCTGTTTTATACTCTTATAAAAATCTTGATATTGATATGTAACACCGACCTCCACTCCCACATTTATAAAACATAAAAAATATCTTCATATTTATTGAATTGACTTGTAACTAATTCATATTAGAGACATAGTATTAAGCCACTGATGAATCAATCAAACTTACTTTTAGGTGAATGACAATACCTAAAGCATACCAAACTAGTCTTGTAAAATTTTTCTCATAGGAAGCAACATATTCCACATACATTTTCTTTAGATCATGAAAATACATACAATATTACTTTTAAGAATACAAGGAATTTACTTATTTAAATATAATTTTTTCTATAATCGCAATCTATGGAGTCAATTTCTACATGTTACCATGTATTCTTAATGAGAGACCACCATTTATCCACTTCATGTTCCAAACTACAGATATAAAAATGACTTTTTCAAGTTCTAATCATTGAAGAAAAGAAAATATCATTTCAGTTTTATTGATCCATTACTAGCTAACTAGAGGATTATTGGATCCATAGAAGTAATGATGACATTGTGTCTTCAAGGACTAATTTTTTTTCTCCCACCATTGATTATTTAGATGTTTAGAATGATAAATGACTTCATAATCATTCTTGATCAAAGAAATGATATTTTTTATTTTATCTCTCATAATTTCTGGATTCTTAGAAGGAAAATAATTTCATTCTTCATTGAACTCTACATTAACTTGGTTCCTCCGGGTTCTGTCCATTCACATAAACTGAAAATCAGAGTGTAATTAACAATAATCATTGTGGGGAACCACATAATCCTAAATAATTCACTTACAGGACGTCTAAAACATGAAAATTAATTTTTATTATATTAAACCATAGGGTTAGACTATGTCATTAATAGTCATCATCTATTTAAATCCATCATGGTGGTTTATAATGAGTTTTTTAATTTCCAAAGAAAATCCTTCATGAGTATCAAACTAGGTGTGCATCAATGATGATTTACATGCACCATGTGATTATTGATTCCAGATCAGTGCACTATTTAAGAGTTATTACCCAAAGGTTCCTCTATTCTAGATCCACATATACTTGTATTATCCGGAAAAGGATTTTATTTCATGGCAACCACCCACTCTATCTTTTACCAAAATTCTAAGACATTTTCAAATGCATTGTACCATCCTTAATCTTATCATTATATGTCTACATTGGGATCTCACTAATGTTTTGACATACAAGTTTCCAAAGGTTTACCAATCATATCCTATGATACTAACTATATTGACCCAGTATTTTGATATATAAATATTATATAATTTTTATGAACATTCAATATATTATACAAGTACATTCCTATGGATCGTAAAGCTATTGTGCCTTTGGAAACCTGGTAACATAAATAACTAGTTCATAGGTGAACTACATCATCTTGCACAATTTTATTCATTGCAATCACCAATTTTTTCCATATCATACATAAAATTTTTTTTGTAACCTAGTGAAAGGAAACATATGTGAGGGTGAGCTCAAATGCTCAGTAAGGGTAAACTAGGGTGATATGTATGAAGAATATGAACATAAGGGTATTATTACATGAGAGTAAATTTTAATACCATACCCTTCATATGAAATATCATAATATTGAGTCATGAAATAAAGACTGAAAATTCATAAGACATAAATCATAATGAAATCAAAGAACATCGTATATGAGAACATAACATTGGCATAAGACATAGTATTGTCGTATCCACATAGATATAGAAAATCTTTTCCAAAGTAGTCAGGGATCACTTCGAGGGCTATCATATTGGAATGGGTTTACTCCCCAAACCATTATAGTAGTTAAGGTTCACTCCCAATACCTTCATTACGAACAAAGTCATATAGTGAACTATGTTTTCTCCCAATTATAATCATATATATCACATAATATATAAATCATTACCCAATGCATTACAGAGAGATATAAGTCCCACACATAACATAATTAAAATCATACATGCATGTGCCACATGATTATAAAACATTCATCATATCGTAACACATGAAATTAAATGGTTTTTTAAACATTTCATTATATTATATCCTCTGCAAATGAGATAATGTTCATCAATATTTACTCATTTCATCATAGCGTAAACCATGAAAAGATGTAGGTTTCATAAGAATTTTATCATGGTATAACACATATAAGAGAAATAGTTTTTTAAATATCTTTTCATAGTAAGCATAAAAAATCTTGAGAAAAAAATAAGAATTTTATCCTTGGATCACATCCCCAGTAAAATATATGAAGCATACAAAGATTCCATATCAGTTAGAAAATGATTTTGAAATATCACATGGAACATTTTTTCGGGAAAATATTTTTCTTCAAATATCACTTTTTAAAAATAAAAATTAATAAAACATTTTATCAATCATTTTATTTGAAAATAACATTGAAACATATAAAATAATCTTTAAAAATTATTGAATAAATTTTATGAGAAAAATATATTTTCCACATTATAAACAATTTTTAAAACACAATTTTATTGAAAAATAATTTTATTTGAAAATAATATTTAAAAAATATAATTTAATCACCAATGAAAATAATTTTCATGATTAAAAAATTCCATTCATTCCATATATGATAAAATAATGATTCCTTCATCATTTTCAGTAAAAATCAATATGATGTTGTTTGGAATAGGATGTGAAGATTACGTTCAAAACAATTTGAATAAAAAACCAGAAAATGGTTAAAAAATTATTTAATAAATCATTTGTATAATTTCAAAAATATTTTTGAAAACACTTTTAGAAAACATTTATTTGTAAGAAAAAAAAATTTCTGACTAAAGAGAAAAATAAATATGATATTTCAAAAAAATATCTTTTTAACTATTCAGTAGATAAAGAGAGTAAAATGAAGGGAATACATTTATTCTCAAACCATAAATATAGGATTAAAAAATTCATGAATTTATTGGTATATAGATCATAATATTTTACCATTATAAACATAATCACAAACAATCCCGATAAACGATGAGATTGTAACATAAAATCTTTACCACTTGGTAGAACTGAATAATGAGCCCCATTATAAAATAAAATAAAATTTTACATAAATTATAATGAGAATAAATAAAATGAATATATTAATTTTTAATATGGTTCTATATACACATCATAAAATAAGACGTGTGCATATGATAACATATGTCTCAAAAATGAAAATTGAGACAAAAATCACATACTGCTAGATAAACATTTTCATCATATACCCCGAGAATGAGAGTTGATAAAATAAATATTTAAATCATGATATGTTAAAGTATTATCATCATAAAATACATTCATTTTCATTTTATACATTACAAATAATAAATACATGGTGAATATTTCATGTGTCTCAAATAAAATCAAAGTTAGACGGAGATCCCTTACATTAAGTCTTGACGTTAGTTATACATGTTCAACCATTATGTATAATGAATATAATTATATTATATCAATATAAAGGATAAAATATATTACTTATCATAACATATATAATTTTTTTGTTACCCTTTATGACATATTTGTTAAAAATTTCTAGTTAATGTCATGTTTCGGGAAGTGATTGCTTTGTTTTTCATGTATGTTTTAATTTTTTTTGGGTCCACCTTCATTGATCATAGTTACATAATATCCAGAAATTTTAAAAATATATAAATATTATATATATTAATTTAATATTAATTTATATCATTCAGAAGATTTATAGAGGTAAAATTAAATAAACTATTCATGGAGACGGTAGACCGTACATACACATGAATACTGTTCCCATATTCTTAATGGATTAAAAGAATGAAATCTAAAAAAAATTCAACATTAAATAATCATTTTTATATTATATATATCATATTTTAATTAAAACCATCATTATATCCATAATCATACTTTATAAACTATAAGATCTAAAATGGTATATTTCTTATCCTTATGGCAAGGTGAAAAAAAGGTACAACATTTTTTTTAAAAAAACGACAAGTGTGTTAGTCACATCATTTCAACACCAAGTTACCTCATTTTTACCTTATCCGTATGAAATAATTTTTACTATTTTTACTATTCATTACAATCCTAAACTAATTTTGAATTATTATATAATATAAATTTTTTTTATTCAAAATATTGAATTTATTTTTAAAAATTCAATTTATTTAAGATTAAAATTTTAATTCAATATTAATTACCCATATGTGATGAGAAAGTGGGTTTTAAATGTGAAAATGTTCAAAATTTCAAAAATTATTTATGTACAAATTCAATATGAAAATGATTAGAATGGCCTATATTAGATTATTTGATATATAATTGATTATATTTTACTTTTAAACCAATTTTCAAATGAAAATTGACCATGTATATCTTGTAAATAAGAGGGTAGTTTTCAATAAAACCCCTTATATTTCACAATTCATCAGAAAATTATTCATTTTAGAAAAATCCCAAAAATTAACCCAATGCTAATTTTTAAATAATTATTTAAAAAATTATGTTTATTTTATCTAATTATTTTTCATTGAATTTTCAAAAATCCCATTTAATATTTTTTATAAAAATAAATTATGACTTTTTTTAGAGAATATTATTTTCAAAATATATATAGATTTATCTAAAAATATGTCTTCTTTATATAAAACCATTATAAATAATATTTAAAATATATTTATTCATATTCATTAATCTATTAATAGTAATTTGATAATAAACATCATGTGTATATAATAATATCAATAGTTTTTCACATCTTCTTAAAACTTAGTGTTGCGTGTAACATATGCTAAACTAAACATTACATGTAACACAACATATAGAATAAATTTAATTCCTTAGAAATAAATTATAATTCAAAATAATGTATGGCGTAACTCAACATATAAACCAACTTTTCTAAAAATATATCAAAAAAACACTCACAAGTAAATTTTATATGATGATTTAAATTATTAAATTCTTTTCATAAAATTAAAACAATTGAATTGGTGAATTTAGGTTTCTATCACATTTTTGAATTATTCAATAATTTATTAAGAATGAAAATAATATTTACTATAATTGGAGACCATGTGTTACTTTCTATCCCAAGTGGTTTTATTATAGTACATCCTCAAACATTAATTCATCTACCTTTAAATGATTAATAGATGGTTTATCCCCAGATAAAATTTACCACTAAAATTTTACTTCATGGGTATATTTTTTTAATCCTGATGGAAATCCAATACACTTATAATATCCCGAATATAACCTAAGATCAATTTTATGATATTACTATGATATTGAGTATACAATAAGTTCAACCAAAAAATCCACCATTAAAGAGACTAATAATGAATAATAAATCCTATTCATTAAGGCCATGAATACAAAAAGCATATTTATAAATTGAAATTACATGAATAAAAACTCAAATTGACCATATTTGCTTTATAATTTTATCTTTAAAATGTACTTCCTTCTTAATAAAAGTTGATGTTCACCCTATCCCAATTAAATATTTTAAAACAATTTTATCCTTTTAATTGATCAAATAAATCTTTTTTCTTCGGTAATGAATATTGATTATTTAATATTACTCGTTTTAACTTCAAATACTACATGTATAATCAGAGGATCATGTCTCATTTCATGGTTAAAATAATAGTGGAACCTAAAATAAATATAATACATTTGATGAATCCCTTAGTTTAAACATCCTCATGTGTAATGTTAAATTCTATATGATATGTTATGTTCATTCAATATTGTAGACTATTGATCTATTCCACTATATAAAATAATTTGATACATTTTTTGACCTCTCATTTTTTTCGAAATCCTAAAAAACATTGAGAAACACATCAATAATGATACCTACTGTAACATCCCAAGTAAATAATAAAAATGAAATTTTAATATTTAATAATATTTTTGGATTAAGTATTAATTTTACTCTAATGGGGGTGCTATGTTTGATGGAATACCTGATACACAACAATGGGATTCTTTGAAATTTTATGATGTACACTAATAACTTAATATTAATATTTTAAATGATTATTAGTGGCTATCCATTGTATTGGCGGTAATGAATAGAACTAACCACATTATGATTATACATGTTTGTTGAATATTTTTACGTTTATCCAATAAATGTTAGAGGCTTAAAACATGAATGAATTTAAGCATAAAAAATCTAATATTCTTTAAAAGTCGATTTACAACTATTTGATGGAGAACCCTCTTTAAATCTAGTTTTGGTCATTTTAATATGTTATATTTGAAAAAAAAAAATTCCTCTTTTGATTTAGGACATCAAAATTAACTTTGGTTAAATTTTTTGAATTTTTCTGATAAAGTACATTTTTAATGAATAGTGAAAAATACTGTATTTTAATTCAACATTTCATTTTAATCTAATTTATTTATATGGATATATTATATTTTTAATTGGTTATAACGTGTAATTAGAATATATTTTTACTATTTAGTCCAATTTTGGATATTGTAATTAATTTCACTTTGACATTGGATATAAACAAGTGTCAATATTTTGATAGTAATTATTTCTTAAAAACATGCTTTTTGTTTTGACAGCATGAATTAATTTTAAATTAATTTCTCCAACTTATTTTTTAATTTTGAATTTTGAAAAATAGATTCCATATTTTTAATTATTAGGTCCAAATTGTGTAAATAGGTATCTTTTATTTTTAAACATTGTAAAGATTTATTTTAGTAAATATTTTATTTATCATGATGAAAAGAAAAATATAGTAAATAAGGATAAAATATAGTATTATAATAATATTAAATTATCCTAAATTGTTTTCTAATCCTATAGGATGATACATAGACGACCATGGGCATTCTTGGGTCGAATTGAAGACCCCATGGAGCCACATGGGAGTAATAATGAACGTTTATATTAGTTAATTTAAAGTAACGGCAAAAATGACATAACCAAATATCTTTTAGTGAATAAAATATTATATGGGTATATATAAGATATATTTACCAATATATATATTAATTGGATATCTATAAATATTTCCTACATTAGGGTATTTGTTTTATAATTTTAGGACATCATATAAATTAAAGTATATATGACACAATAATAATGCAATATTTACCTTATTAATAAATGATTTAAATAAATAAGATTATAAATATTAAAAAAATATCCAAAACCGCTCCAATTATTATTGGAGTGTTTTATTTCAACCTTGATTCATCTTAACTTTGATTTTAACTATTATTTGACCTTTTGAAACTGAAGATGCGTTTTTAATAAAATAATTGTTTCAAACATTCCTAAAGGTCCCTTCATCTCCATTATAAAAAGCCCTCACTTCTAACTCATTCCTCACACTTCTCAAGCCTTTGGATCATCCAAAATATTCTCTAATAAGTTCCCAATATCCCTATATTAATCCTAGAGGCCTTACCTTAGGAAAAAATCACCTCAAGAAACCCATTTGTCTCAAACCAATGGGAGTTACTCAATTTTAAAGTAATGTCTCGTCTTATGTTCCTTCGTTTTATTTTACTTCTCCAACCCAATTTTTTTTTATTCCTTAATTTTGTAACAAAACTAGTATCCTAAATATACTATTATATTTTTATGTGATCGATTCGAACTACACTCTCACATACCACCATCTAATGTGTAAAGAACATAATGATTCTGTGGATAGCAAACTAACGCCTCACGAAACGATGATTGTAAAATTATCTCCTGTCACCTCTCATGGAGGCCTTTAAGATGAAAATATGTTTATATATGATATATATTATGTTTATGTTTCTTTTATGCACTTGTATTTTCCATTTATATCTTACCTTTATGGTTCCCATTATGGGTAAATGCGATAATTTCATTTGAGGAAGTGCTGACTACCACCCCTTCAAAGTGATATGATTCGTTCATACCATATGTGGTACATATAAAGGATAGAGTTAAAGATATTATAAATGATACTATATTGGAATTATAATATAACTATTTATAATTATGTTTTAATTCCAATAAAATATGAAATAGAAATAAAATTAGCGTTCATGCGTACGTACGGCTTACCGTCTCCATGAACAGTGCATTTCATTTCTTACCACCAAATGTTACGTACTATTATAAATACATGTATATATTGGATATATATGATATATATGATATATATATCATTAATATAATTCTGGATATAATGATATTTTGACCACATGATCATCTTGTAATTATAAGAAGTCTATTTTTGACTCAAGTACCAAAAATTTACAGAACGACCGTTATTAACTTAAATGATTAAAAAATGTCTATGTCATGGAAATAATTGATATAAAAGGAATAATTAACTTGATCAAGGTTCTTAATCAAGTATAAATTAACTTTACTTTATTATTCAAAAATTTAAATAATGGACAGTTCTAGTCAGACACAAGGTAAAGGAACTTCTTAACCCAATTCCCATTATTTGGGTTGATCTTATATTTCTTATTTATGCCATTATTTAATTTATACATGAAATTATTTAATACGGTGTATAATCCCTTTTGAATTTTATTCAAAAGGAATATTTTCTCTATGATGCATTTTACTAAATGACAAAAAAATATGTTTCTTTTTAGCGTACGTGATAACAATGACCTTTCTGCCACCGCGAGTATTATTTGATCTTCGGTGTCCTTAACAAGTCATAATTTTTTTTAAAAGCTAAATAAATACAAAATACAATTTTAAATATATTTGTATTGAAAATGGTTTTTGATGTGAATTTATTATTTCTATGTCTTGAAATGATTTCCTGTGATTGCAAATGAAATTTTATTAGTGAAATGATTGTATTTGCAATAATTTATTTGTTATGATTTTATTTTATGGGTGTTTACGTGATAAACCAAATGATGGACGGTTCCATGATAAACCAGGACAGGTGGTTACGTTATAACCTCCAATGCATTGAGTATGGAAGTCATCCATATGGCTATTTTATTTAGTGATATGTGTGGAATATTACCGTATGGTTATTCCATTTAATTATGTTTATATCCCAAGTTACCTTTATATGTAATGTGTTCTTTTTATGGGTTTTATGGTAATATTTTGGTTACAAAAGGGTACGAAATTATATTTTATTCATTGAAGAGTATTTACAACTTCATAAAGGTGAAAAGTATTATTTATGATAAAGTATTCATGGTTTACTTGTTGTTTTCGAAAACTAACAGTTTTCCGTCATTGTGTATCCCTTACTGAGTTTTTGTACTCACCCCATGTTTGTTAAACTATTTTTCACAGAACATAAATTGGAATATGGTTAGGGATAGTATCATGGAAAAGGAATGTTGTCTGAAACATGGAACTATACATGAATCTTTTTTTCAATGAGTTTATATTTTGTGGAAGAAATGGAAAATAAGTTGAAGTGTCTACTTTTTCATCTTTTGAGATGTAACAGTTATGTCCTATTTCTCTAAAACTCTAAACCTGAAATGATCCTCTATGTGAATTAAACATTTAATTAAATATTATGTAATGTTTTAAGGCTGGGTACTTACAGTTTGTATCAGAGGTCAGTTTTGAAAAAATTGTGGATTAACAGTTTTCATTAAACACACGGTTAGTCCCTATGTCTATAATTTTAGTTAAATACCTATTTAACAACTTTTTACAGATCATGGAAAGTTAGTTTCATATTGAAGGAGGAGGATCTCAAATGAAATTTTTATCTCTTCCTGATGACTTGCTCTCAATAATTATTGCAAAGTCATGTTCGGATTATTGTGATACATTTTCTAGGGTATAACTCACCTGAAATAAATTGTTTGAGATATCAAACACCTCCACTATACCTCGTTATCATCATGGATCATGAGTTGTATTTAAACCAATCCAATTTTCACAATATTCTCATGTTTTCAAGAAATGTAAATATTATCAGGGAATTTTCAAATAATTTACCTTATCACAATATTTTAAAGTATATTATGAATATGAAAATTTTGTTGAATATGGAGACCCTTGTGTAACCTATTTATAATTACTTTTATAATATAGTCTCTCAGCACATACTTATGTATTTTAAATGCAGAACTGATTGAATGTTTCATCTCAAAATCAGTCTGATTGTTTTATAAAATTCATATGTTATCAAATGTTTTGAAATTATATGTCATACATGATTTTGTTCCAAAACTATTTTTCTGTCAACACCCTTATGACCCAAGTTGTTCATGTTGTATTTGGTTAAAGGAAGTAAATGATTTTAAGGATCTCTAAATAATTGTTGTAATGCATGGACCTTCTACCCACGTGAGCAAGATAACGATGAATCCATGTGTACACCATGATCTAGGTATAATGTTCTTTATTCCAGGGATCATTTCATTTTATCATATGGTGGTGAAATTAAAAAAAATGAAAATATATATAAGAAATGATGAATTAAGATGTAGAGATCATAATTATTTTGGGATGAAAATGTGAGGTATAATGAAACCATTGAGGTTAAAACATGTTACGGTTATTTTTTAGTTTTATAAAAAGGACAACAAGCAGACCGTGTGGCAACCCATTGCTTCAGACAAAGTAGAGGGAATCGAACCCACAACCAAAGTGAGATTGGGATATATCACCTACCACTAGACTACATGAATTCACTAGTTATTTTGACTTATTATTTTTAGTTAAACGATGTTATTGACCATGAATAAGTATATTTGGGATCTTATGTTTTATCAAATGGATATATAGAGTATAATAAAATGATTTGGTGATTAAGTGATAAATGTTATTTTGGAAGATGTTCTATCTTTTGGGGAACACTATACATTTAAGAAAAATAGAATACTATGGGGTTACATTTGTGGAGTAATGATTGAAATTTTATTTTAGAAGAATATATGTTTTTATTATAGACATATGGTGATTTGGTTTTTTTATGGAAATGATTAACCTATCATATATAATATGCGATTTGGTTAATTACCCTTTAGTATGAGACATTAAGAGTAGTTGATTTTATTTGGAGATAAATGTTAAGATTTACTGGGGAAGACTATGTGATAAAATCCTTTTGATTTTTGGGTTTCAATATTATTTTAGATTATTTTGAATAATTTTAAGGACAATTGTATATTGAATGGTCTTTTCTTATACTTTTGGTACTTTTGGTTGAATTTTGGAGATTAAGAGTACTACTTCATTTTATAAAAGATTAAACTCTTGGGGATTATCAGATCGTGTACTGACCAATTTTGGTTTTGGTTAATGTATAGAGATATGGAAAATATATGGTTCATATTTTGTAGAACATATTATTCTCTAGAAGATTATTTTAGTTCTTTCAATGTGAACAAGTCATCTTGAATACTTACTGTTTGGAGAGAAGATGAGTTTGCGGTGGAATTTTATTTAAGGATGACACTCTACCTGACAAGTAAGTATATTTCCTTACTATATTATTCTTGTTATTAGTTAAATTATTCAACTCTATGAAAATTATCTTGATTAAAAAATGTTATAAGCCCAATTTTATCATCAGACTTTTACCCAACCACAAATTCATGGTATTGTGGTGGTTAACTTTCTCTGATCAAGTTCTCTATCACTCTCTATTAATCTATGAGAGTTATTTTCTCTTCCATATCAATGTTTTAATGGAATCCTAGTATCTGTTATCTCAGGTATCCTTTGTACTTCTCTACCTTTATTTTAATGTGATGGATTTATTGACTCTTTTTACAATGTGGGACTTTGAATGATATTTCCGAGCCCAATTTTCAAATTGTGATGATGCAATTTCCAAAAGTGGGGAAAGATGTAACATCCCTGCTAAATAAAGAACATTACATTCTAATATTTATTAATATTTGTGGAATAAGTATTAATTTTACTGTAAAGGGGATGATATGTTCGTTGGCGCACCTGATACGCAACAATGGGTTTCTTTGAAATCTTACATTGCACTGTAATAATATAATATAATTATTTTTAATGATAGTTAGAACCGAACCATTATATATGCAGGAATGAATAGAACTAAAAACATTATGATTATACATATTTGTTGAATATTTCTACATTTATCCAATAAATGTTAGAGACTTAAAACATGAATGAATCTAAGCATAAATACTCTAATATTCTTTAAAAGGTCGTTTTACCGTCTTTTGATGGTGAACCCTATTTAAATATAGTTTTGGAAATTTTAATATGTTTTATTTCACAGAATAGTATTCTTTTTTAGATTCAGGACATCAAAATTTACTTTGGGTAAATTTTTGGTATTTTTATGATAATCTTCATTTTTTAATTAATAGTGAATAATACTGTATTTTAATTCAAAAGTGCCTTTTAAGATAATTTATTTATTTGGATAAATTGTCTTATTAATTGGTAATAAATAGTAATTAGAATATATTTTGACTAGTTAATCCAATTATGGTCATTGTAATTAATTTTACTTTAAAATGGGACATAAAAAAGTGTCAATCTTTTGATAGTTATTATTTCTTAAAAACACGCTTTTTTATCATGACAATGAGAATTAATTTTAAATTAATTTTTGCCACTTCTATGTTATGAATTTTCAAAAATTGATTCCATATTTGGAATAAGTAGTTCCAAATTGTTTAAATAGGTAACTTTTATTTTTAGACATTTTAAATATTTACATCAATGAATATTTTGTTTACCATGATTAAAAGGTCAATATAGTAAATAAGGGTAAAATATAATATTATAATAATATTAAATTACCCTAACATGTGTCTTAATACTAATCAATGATACATATAAGACCATGGGCATCATTGGGTGGAATTCGGGAACCCATTGAGCCACATGGGTGTAATGATGACACTTTATATTAATAAATTTAATGTAAATACAAAAATGGCATAAAAAAATATCTTTTAGTGAATCAATTGTTACATGGGGTTATATAATTTATCATTTTGACTATAAATTTTAATTGGAAAGATACATTTTTTTCCTATATCATGGTATTATTTTATAATTTTTTACATCAAATAAATTAAATTATTTATGACACAATAATAATGAAATATTTACCTCAGTAATAAATGATTTAAATAAATAAGATTATAAATATTAAAACAATATCCAAAACTAGTCCAATTATTATTGGATTATTTAATTTTGACCATGAGTCAAATAAAATTTGTTTCTTATGATTAGTTGAACTTTTTAAACTGAATATTAGTTTATAATAAAATCATTGTTTCAATCATTCCTAAAGAGCCACTCCTCTCCCTTATAAAAATCCCCCACTTCTAACTCATTAATCACACTTCTAAGGCCTTTGGATCGTCCAAACTCTACTCTAATAATATCCCAAGATCCATACCTTCATCTTAGAAGCCTTACCTTAAGAAGAAATCACCTCAAGAAACCCATTTGGTTCTAACCAAGGGGATTTACTCAATTTAAAGGTAACGTCTCCTCTTAAGTTCTTTTATTTAATTTTACTTCTCCAACCCCCAATTTTTTTTATTAATTTATTTTGTAAAAAATGTATCTTCAATATAATATGATGTTGTTATTAAAAGGATTTGAACTAAACTTATACACACCTCTTTCTAATCGGTAAAAAAATATATTGTTTCTGTGGATGGAAAACTAACACCTCACGAAATAATGATTGTTCAATTATCTCTTACAACCTATCGTGGGGGACATTATGATGGAACTGTGTTTATATATGATATATATTATTTTTATTTTTCTATTATGCTCTTGTATTTCTTATTTATTTCATACCTTTATGGTTTCCATTATGGGTAAAAGCGATAATCTCATTCGTGGAAGTGTAGACTACCGCCCCCTCAAAGTGATATGACTCGTTAATACCATACGTGGTACATATAAAGGATAGAGGTAATGATATTATATATTATAATATACAGGAATTATAATATAACTATGTATCATTCTGTTTTAATTCCATTAAAATATGATATAGAAATGAAAGTAGCATTCACAAGTACGTACGGCTTACCGTCTCCATGAACGGTGCATTTCATTTCATACCTCCAAATGTTACGTACTATTATAAATACATTTATATACTAGATATATATTATATATATAATATCTAAATCATGAATATAATTCTAGATAGAATGAAATTTTCACCACATTAACCACATGTAATTATATGAAGTCTATTTTTGACTCAAGTACCAAATATTGACAGAACAACCATTATTAACTTAAATGATTACATAATGTTTATAACATGGTATCAATCGATATAAAAGGAATAATTAACTTTAAAAAGGTTCTTATGCATGTAGAAATTAACTTTATTTTACTTTTGAAGAAATTAACGAACGAACGGGTCAAGTTAGACACAAGGTAAGGGAGCTTCTTAACCCAATTCCCATTCTTTGGGTTGATCTTATGTTTCTTATTTATGTTGTTCTTTAATTTATAATTGAAATTATTTTATACGTTGTATAAAAATTTTAACTTTTATTCCAAAGGAATCATTTCTCTATGAAGCATTTCACTAAACGACAAAAAATACATTCAATTTTAACTGACGCGATGACAAAGACCTATCCTCCTCAGAGGGTATTATTTGATCATTGGATTCCTTAACAACCCATAATGTTATTAAAAGTTAAATAAATACCAAATAATATTTTATATATTTTGGTATTGAAAATGGGTTTTGAAATGGACTGATTATTTCAATGTTTTGAAATGATTTCTTTTGATTTCAAATGAAATGTATTTAATGAAATGTTAGTATTTTCTATACTTTATGTGTTATGTTTTTATTTGACAGGTGGTTACGTCATAAACCAAATTACAGGTGGTTCCATGATAAACTAGGATGGGTGGTTACGTTATAACCTTCAATTCATTGGGTATGGAAGTCGGTCGTATGGATATTCCATTTAGTTATATCTGTGGAAGTTGACCATATAGTTAGTCCATTTAAGTATGTTTATGTCCCAAGTTACCTTTATATGTTATGTGTTCTCTGTATTGGTTTTATGGTAATATTTTGGTTTCAAAAGGGTAAGAAATGATCTTTTATTCACTGATGAGTATTTACTACTTCATAAAGGGGAAAAGTATTACTTATGATAATGTATTCAAGGTTTACTTGTTGTTTTGAAAAACAAACAGTTATCTTTCTTTGTGCATCCCTTACTACGATTTTTGTGCTCATACCAAGTTTTTGAAATGATTTTTACGAGACATAAAGTAGAATAGGGTCAAGGATAGAATCATGGAAAAGTCATGTTGTCTGAAACATGGAACTAGACATGACTATTTGTTTCAAAGAGATTATATTTTGTGGGAAAAAATGGAAACTCAATTGAAGTGTCTACTTTTTCATATTTTTATATTTAATAGTTATGTCATAATTATATAAAACTCTAAACCTGAAAATATCTTCAATGTGAATTATTAATTTAATT
This sequence comes from Viscum album, assembly GCA_963277665.1. Lineage (NCBI taxonomy): Eukaryota > Viridiplantae > Streptophyta > Magnoliopsida > Santalales > Viscaceae > Viscum > Viscum album. The sequence continues at coordinate 2,083,561,995 of OY728136.1, read as the reverse complement.
AAATATTATGTAATGTTTTAAGGTCGAGTCCTTACACCTACCGCATGAGGTAATTCCCTCAGTTTTTGAGATTCAATACACCAAGTTTCAAAATTTCCATTTAACATGTGATATATCAAACATGAAATATTTCATATGATCAAATAAAACTTATTCAAGAAGATTAGTGTAAAAAAACATGAATAGATATCTTCTATGGTTTGATAACAAGAACATCTAAAAAAATGAAGAATATATCATACACCAAATATTACCAAGACTCTTTTCATTGGTCACATGATTGATAAAGGACCATTATAAGTTGTTGAAGGACCCCACATTATTTTTCCAGTAAAGGATGATATGGAAATAATATAAGGGGTTGAATTTTGGTAAGAAAATAATCTTGATTAGACAATATAACTTATATTAATTATCAGAGTAAAAAATGTAAATATATAAGACCAATATAATCCATGTGGATATAAAATGTTCAGAATGAAAAAAATATCTAATAAAAATAATAACATAATTTAAATTAATCATAACTTGTAAAATCAAGTATTAATGTTCAATATTATAGATAAATATATAGAAACCCCCAATGTATTTTATATTACCAATATTATTACTATAAAATGAATCTATAGATTTTATCCCAAATAATATGTGTATTTTTAGACTCAATCCCAAGTATCGTAGTTCCACACATATAAAATCCTTTATTATATAACATGTATGTTGGTATTAACATCAAAACCATTACCAAATTTTATTATATCTCATTAGTATCAGCAACATATGAAACAATAATCAATTTGAAAAAAAAATTGGACATTTGTTTCTGGAATGATGATAACCTCCCTTATCTTATTATCAGTTCCATGTCTACACTATCAATTTATCAAACATGAGTGTTTATAAAATATATATTATATCCCTTGATGATAGTGAATCTTAATGGAACTAAACTAGTACATGTTCTTAGCTTATAACCACCATGATTAAACTAGATCAGATATTGAATAATTATAAATGATACAAAAGGATTTACAAGAATAACTCACACAATAAAATATATTAAAAAACTATTTAACAGAAACATACAATATGAAGTGCTCAAGTCATTGAGATTATTGAAAATCAAAACAATTTTATGCGAGAAAAACATAGTTACATTTTTTTATATTTTTTGAAATAAAATTATGATAGTAGAATATCCAAGAGGGCTGGTGAATTTTCACTTTTTAATAAATTTAAATTTTATATCATAGTTTAAATGTTAATGCAGTTGAACTAAAATAAATATTCTCAAGATATTTTTATTGTAGATATGATAAAATTGACTCAAATTTATTCTTCACCCCTCTCAAACATAGAATGATATGGATTCCACTAAATATTGAATAATTTTGTGAATTTTTAACAAACATAGTCACATCCCAAAAAAAGAGCCTTTTACCCATATTTTCTTAAACCCATGTCAATCCATCCTTTCTCTACATGGTGGAACAATCCAAAAAATCCTACCTTTTACCCCATAGGATAAATTGTAATGTTATTTTATTTTTCCCCTGGAGGAAAAACCCATCCTTCTTTTTTTGGGGAATTACAACCCACACAGACATAACTTTTAAATGGGAAGTATAAACCACACATAATTGTTCACAAAAGAATAAACTAAATTAAATTACCTCAAAAAATTGTTGAAAAAATCATGGTTTCATTATCAAGGTAAAAAGGAACTCCACATTAGTAAAGTACCATATGATTGTTTTTTTGTTGAGATTACTATAAAAGAATATCTGCAACCTTGTTCATTTTGATCTGGATCTATCAAACTCTTTATATAGTGTTCTTACATGAATAGAATATTAAAATCATGAAGCATATTGGATTTTATCTTTACATTTATTTTATGTGTTAACATCATTGAAAGTATATGAAAAACATATCCCCATGGGTTACTTCAATAATTTTAATTAATAAAAATATTCATTAAAATCATAAAATGATAGAATAATTAATACAAAACCAAAAAATAATTATAATAAACATTAATGTATCTTGGAAAACATTCATAAAGCATGTGAGATAAATTATTCAAATTCTAAGACAATTTAATTTGGAACTTGAGATTTTCTATGAAAATAGCATGAAAATTCATCCCACATGATAGTCTGTTAATACTATATATAATTATTCTAAAAAAGTCTATTTATAATTAAAATAATTAATAATTATTTTGGGAATAATTAAATCAAGATAAAATTGTGAAAAATAATTATGTAATTCAAAAAATAATATAAGAAAATATGTTTTGAGATAAACATGGTAATGGAATTAAGTGAAAATATTTCATAAATCATGTTCAATACCTAAAAAAATTTCTAATTTTGGTCACATTATTTTTTTTCATGCGTTCACTTTATTTTTTCCATGGGTTTACTTTATTTTTTTAGGCATTCACTTCATGTTAGTATGTTTTTTCCACATTTTTTCATGTTGTAGGCTCAATTCATTAACAAAAATTATTTTATGTCAGTAGGGTCACTTTAATTCATCATCGGGTAGGATGAATACTTCATGTAGTTACATTGAAATATTTATGTGACCAGTTTGAAAGAAACTTGTGGTAGAGTGAAGTATCTTGGTATCTCAAAGTTTGTCACAATATTAAATCCTAACATTTTTTATAGTCTCCTTAACATCAATATGTTGTTTATTGGAAATAAGCATATGGTATCATCAATATTTTTATGTAATTTTAGACAGTTTAATGAAATATGTAGTCACTTCATGTAAGTCATGTTGTCACATGGTTGTTCATGTGGAAAATTCAGGTATTATAAATAGATCTTCAATGGTTGATGAAATAGGTGCATGGTTGATCAAATTAATTTTTCTTCTCTTTAAAATTTTGTGAGTATTCTAACATAGTTACTACTACTCTGATATATGACATATTGTCTCTTGATTTGTCTGGTGGTCTCTTGATTACTTTGTGTTATTTCCTCCATGGTCAATCAAATGGTCATATGATTGATTTATTTTTCACGTGGATTATATATTACATTGTTAATGTTAGGTTATCCAAACTCATGGTTCATAGTATCACTTTATCATCATTACATCTCCATCCAAGGAAGATAATATTTATAAATATCCCAGATATATTTTTTCTTATATATAATATAAAATTGTTGTGAAACACGAAAACACAATTTTGGATTTTCAAGACAAGTAATTTTTGGTATTAAGCCCACTAAAATAAATATGTGACATGCAGAACATCTTTTGATCAATGAAAACATGAAATAAACATATATTTTAGGGGGGAAAGATACAGTGAATGTTGACCACACTTTAATCAATACATCAGATATAAATTATTGTTATAGAATTAAACATATTCAGACATTTAATGTAAATAAAATAAATATATCTATGTAATTATAACATTTTAATGTTGTTCAAGTAGACATTAAACTATATATACATTTTTTATAATTAAAAAATATTAATTTCAAAACACCTCCCACTTTTTTGAAATTACCAAAAAGATTATGTTTCAATATAATATTTTTTCTTTAAAATGATACTTTTTTACAAGATCATTATTTTAAAAAAATTAAATTTACATAGGTTGATATTCAATAATTAACTTCACCTAAATTTAATCATGCTTGAATTTATAAAAATAATTTATTTTATTAGAAGATTATTTATAATAAAATGACATATATATTAATTTAAATATCGTATAAAAAATCCTTAATATTCATACTTCAAAACATATGTTATGGAACTAATATAAAGTATTCCATTATTATAAAATTTAGTTGTATATAGTAATAATACATTGAATTATGTATATGAAAAATAATGTGAAACCCTCCACAAAATAGCCTTTTAGAAAAACTGGAAGTTTAGAAAGTATGGTGACATCGATTAGTATGTATAAGAAAACATAAATATGTAATATACGAAACCACATTGTACAAACATTACAAATACAAAAATGAAAGTAGTATTCATATTACTATATATATATCTTATTAAGTATAAATATTTCATCATATTAGCACACACAAACTACTTTAAAATTTATGATAGGTAAAATTTAAATTTCTGTCATAACAAGTTCAACCTTGTTTTTCTAAAATGTGGTAAAATACATGGGATTTGAATATATATGAAAAATATGGTTTTATATAGATATAAACTCTTGTTTTTCACTTAATTGTTATACATGATTCCTAAGGAAATGAAATTTTACAACTATTTACATTGTCCTAGAGTGCTGTAAGAGTTTTTTGAAAATGGAAATAGAAGAAATATTGTTAAACAATGTAGGAATTTTATCAAAATAAAAACCAAAATCAGAAGTGATTCCTTGATACATAATGATTGAGAACATCAATATATATCAACAATGTATCCATATTTATTAGTTGAAAGAGAAAAAACATTTTTTTCATTAAATACCATGAAATTGTATATCTTCCAAGTAAATGATACAGACATAAGGTTATTTTTCATTCAATCTGTTATCCACTAATGTCAGAATTAGAATATTAATTCAAATAATAAATAGTTTTAGTATGGAAATATAATAAAATATTTAATTATCATTTAACATATCTATTTATATTCTTATAAAACATAATGTGGACATCCTTAGGGTTACTTCTAAATCCATCACATATGAAAACCAAAATCCTTCAATTAGGTTTTGAAGCAATTAATTATAAAAAACATCCAATAATATTACTATAATTATTAACATAAATTAATTTTATAGATTTATATAAACCTAATTAACAAGTATTATTCCTGGGAGTATTCACACTTTTATAAGATTATAAAAAATAACTTATCTAGCACATTAACATACATAAATTAATATAGAAAGAAACCATTATTTCATTGAAATATTTTTAGATGAATAAAAAATTTTATTCTCCCATAATTCTCATATCAAATTAATTATTCATTAATAATAAATATTAATTACATATATTTTTACATGATGATCAAAAAAATATTTCATCATCATAAATTTACCCAACCAATATATCATAAAAACTTTTCTTAATAAAAAATTTCATGTCAATGTTTCACTTCTCAAATATTTTTTTCAAAAGAAAACATGATAACCTTTAATACCAACCTCAACAAACATGTTTCAAACCAAATAAATCCTTATAATCCTTCAAAACATGATCAATATGATTTTCATTTTCAATATAATTATTCTATCTAAGATATAATTCTTCAAAAACATAACCATTTTGAGATTCAATTTTTATATCCATTTGAAATAATGTATATCCATGAGAAGAATCATGATCTAATAAAATTAAAATTTCTTATAATATTGAAAAAGGTGGGAAATATTTTTTGAAGTCTTTATCTCCATAATTTGAATATCTTTGAGTAACTAATCTAGCTTTATTTTTATCTTGATTTCCAATTTCATCAATTCGGTTCCTAAATAGAATAATTTATAGGAAAAACTAAAGTTGACATAATATTTGTAAAAAAAAAATTAATCTTTTTTAATAATAAATTTCTAATTATAATAATTTAATAATTTATTATTAGTCTTAGGTATAAAATACGAATTGAATCCATGATAAGCACAAATATTCTTAACATATAAATATATATTGAAAATTTTACTCAACATTTCTAATCACATATTCTCTATGCTGATCAAAAATAATCTTATAATATAATTTATGAATAGGTTCAAAATTTGAAAAAAATATTATCTCCAAAAATATTTGATTCATTACATTTAGACTCTATGTCCTCAATAGTAATATCTCTAGATAAATAATCATGTTGATCAATATCATCATCCCTTTTTTCAAATATTTTTCATAAAACACAGTATGAATTGATTCCCCAACAACCATTGCTATTTTTTATATACTTTTTATTAATAAATGTTGTTTCAATATCCTATGAATATTCTTTTATCATATTTTTCATTAAATTTTTCTAAAGTATAATTATTATTGAGAATGAAAACATAAACCCAATGAATCTAAAATATCAAATTTTAGGTTTTCAACCCTTTAAAACTCATATGGTTTATTATTCCACCATGTTATTAATATAATTATATTAGTAACATAAAAATATATATTAATAAATTATAAAGAATAATATTTAAGTGGATTAGAAATAGTTTACATTGTCTAAAAAATTTCTTGAACATTTCTATTTTTTCATTTATATTACAACATATTTAAGGGTGTTCTAGAATTTAAAATTTTCTAAATTTACACATCTTATTCATAAAATTGGATAAATTTATTATTCTAAAATTTACACCCATTATTGTTTCTAATTGATTTAATTAAATTTATTTTTTCATATTGAATCAAATTTTAAAATGTGATAAAATTACATAATGTTTCAGATTTGATTATAATAAAATAACCCCACTCATATCTATTAAAATCATCATTAATGACAAAAAAATATCTTAACAAAAAAACTAGTAGGTATTATTGGACCAAATAAATCCAAATGAACAGTATCAAGAGAGATTACAGTTTTTTACATCTATAATTAACATAAATCATCTTTTGTGTTCTTTTCCGTTCAATAAGAATTCAAAAACAAAGGCGATTCCTTATTTATTTTCGGATAACTACATAACTATTTGGTTATTGGGTATCTTTTTCCTCAATATGAAATAATAATTTCCTAACCTCTTATCCCACAAGATATTGTCATATTTTATTGAATTCCTGAATTTTACTTTTTAATTAGTTAATTCATAAAAAAATTAATAATTTTTTTGTTTTCATAAAACAAAAGAGATTTATATTAACAAAAAATTCATTTATCATTTTAAAATTTATAGAAAAAATCCATTAGAAGATTTCTTTTATATAACTAATAAATTATTTTTCGATCCTTGAACATATAAAATTTTATAAATTATAAAATAATTTGAGATTCCAACCTCACTTAAACAATTTACCATGAATTTAGAATAATTACCAAAAGTAACATTATCTCTATCACATTTATTAAATGATATAATGATTGATATATCACCAAATATATTTCATGATAAATCAAAACCCTTATACCAATCATACTTTTTTATGTTTCTAAGACACGTTTTCAAATAAAATTAATTTTAGAATGTTTTAGAACCCATTAAAATTCGATTCCAATGGGATTCTAATGTATATTCTTAGTAACCCAGACTAATTTCAAGAACATGTTTATAAGTAATAAATAATATAAATATATAGAAAAAAATATGTATTCTTACCATGATATATTTTTAAAAAAGGAGAATCATTTTTATAATGAACTTCATTATAATATATAAAACATGTAGTGGTAGATTTAATTCTATTAGTTCAATAAATAATCAATGTCATATACATTTTGTGGAAAATTTTTTATTACAGAGAAGTAATCTAATATTTTATTTTATTGAAACCAATCATTTTATCAATGTTTCATATACCCAGAAAAGATGTTTAAGTATATGATTTTAAAGATCCAATTTCATTTCTGAGTTGTTCATTATTCTTAAGATTTATATCAATGATTTATACTTCAATATCATAGATTTTTTACATGAAATAAATTTTTAAATTTAATATATCATTTTCATCAAGGGAGATTTTTTTTATTTTATTACAAAGATTTTTGATCTATAAGTAATGTTTTTAAATATTCATATATATATATATACATTCAATTCTTTATTTTCTTTATGAACACCCTTATGTTGACACTTACGGTGCTTATATAATCTAGTTATCCTTTTAACATTATGATATAGTGTTTAATAATCTTTATGAAGTTCATATAAAAATGGGTATTTAGGATTATAATCATAGTATGAATAATAGGTAGAGTCACACACTTGATTTGATGAATACGTTAATAAAAAAATTACCTCTTTCATATAAGATGTGAAAACTCTTTCTAGTAACTAGTTTGGAGTTTGTTAGTTCTATATGGAGTAGTCTAAATAAAATTAATTATGGGGATGATTATTTTAAGCTTTATTTGAATTTAGATCATATTTTCTCAACCATGAAATATGAAAATTAGGTTAAAAATGGATATTGTGATAAATCAATCCGTGTTTAGTGTTTTCACATTACAAGTAATTATCCTCCCCCTTTTCGAACCATGGAATTCAATTTTATTTCTTCATTTTTGGGCTGGATGAAATACAACATGGATGGTGCATCAAGAGGTAATAAATGTCCATCTGGTTATGGTGATATTTTTAGAATTCATATTGGTGAAGCAATATGATTATTTTATAGTACTTGTGGTATCACCACATCCCTTGATGAGGAAGTTCTTGGTATTTTCAGTATTGTGGTGATTAAAAAGAAATAAGGATAATCCATCATGTGGCTTCAGTGAGATTCAACTCTTGTTATTCCTGATATCCAGAATGGTATCATTCATCTGTTATGAAAATTGACAAGAAGATGGAGAAAATGAATGGATTTTATCTCATCCCGATATTATATCATCACAAAAACATATCAAGAGGAAATACATTTTTCTAATGGTATTAATAAAATAGAGCTCACCTCTCTTGAGTTGACATGGCGAAACAATGGTTCTAATAATATTTTTGATATTTAGAATAATGATTATGGTAAAAAAATATTTTTTCAAACATTTTAGTTATTTTTTTATTCATTAAAGGAGAATTTTGCATCTAAAAAAGTGCTCATTATACAAAATTTTTTTCCCTATATCTTATTTTTTCTATATTTACTCTTGAAAAATAAGGATTTCTGTTCCCCCTTATTCTATACTCTTATAAAATTAAATATTTAGTATCATTGTAAATAAAATTCCGTATTTTCTTCTCCTTCCTATAATCTTTGGGATAGTATTTTAAAATTATTGCTCAATAAATTTTTTTCTAATATATCCTCACATTGTGATATATGTAGAATCATTTTTTTGACTATTCTATAGCTCATAATCTAAAGAGTGATTTGAAAAAATTGACTTAAAATTAATTCCCTTATTGTTTCTATTATCTTCCTTAGCAAGATTTTTAATCTTTATTTCATATTATAATTTTGATCCAATTATCCCATCAACTTTATATTCCTTTAATTTTTTACATTCATATATTGAATTACTTTTATAATTCAACTTTTTATGAAGTAATCTATGCTCTCTTTCAACAATAGGGTTTTCTAGAAATTTTTTTAAAGAACTCATAACGATTAAAATAATACATAAATATATGGAAAATATTAATACCATTTTCTTCTTCACCCATTTTAAAATCATGTTATCCTTTTATTAACATTCCAAGCATACATCTAATGATCTTATCTAATATACAATGTGTAACTTTTATGATCATCCCAATGTTATAAAATATTTTATACAAAGATACATGGATGCATTCATTTATATTTACTTCTTAATATAAAATCTTTAACAAATTTTAAATCAACCCCAACATTTCTATGTAATTTACGAATAATGATTTGTGTTCGCCTTCATCAAGTTTGTATGGTTTTTTCAAAGATTGTCGAGTGATCAATTCTTTGTATTTTTTAGAACACTTACATATAATATTTCTAGTATCCAAAGTATGTACCATCATAATTAGGTGGTATATGATTTATCCATCCTTTATTACATTTTTACCTTCTGTATTAAATATATATTTTCCCCTTGATGGCTATTTCAAAAAATATCACATATAGTAATATATATTAAGATAGGGGTCATGATATGAGACCTATTGTAAGACCCAATGGAAATATGATATATTTCCAAGGGGTGGTGAATTGAAACATTTAAGTAAATTTAAATATTATATTATAGATTTAAGGCTAATGTTGTAGAAATAAAATAAATATGCACAATATATTTTTGTAACCCTTTTGATCAAATTGTTCCCACTATACTATTAATCCTTCTCAAAATTAGAGAGATATGGAACAAACTAACTATTGAATATTACATTGGCCTTTTCACGTATACATTCAAAAAAATTTATAAAGCCTTTTTCCCCAAGTGGATTAAAACCAAGACTAACTTACCTTTTTCTACTTAGAGGAAAATTGAAATTTTCATTCTCTACTCAACTGGAGGCAAAACTTGAACTATCCAACACTTTTCCATTATAGGTACAATCCAAATATTCCTTCCTTTCCCCCTAAAGTATAAACCTAAACTGAATATTTTTAGGGAGTTATATGCCACAAACACAAACCATTAATGAAGTCACTTCATTTCGGTTCATGTCATCACTTCTATTTTACATGTTGTCACTTAGTTTTAATCATTCATTAGGTTTAATAAATTAGAAAAAATCATTTTCCATATTCACTGTTACATGATGTAATCACATAGTGTGATTAATCATACATTAAGTCACTTTAAGCACATCATGTGGTCAATTGGAAGGAAGTGTGTGGTAGCTTGAAGTCCTAGTGTTCCTACTAATTTTTCAAAATCTCAAATACAAAGAACTTTATTTAGATGCTTGGATTTTATCATGTGGTTGATTAGAATGAAAAAAAAAATCTATCTAATAAATTTTATGATTATAGATATATGGATGATCCATGTAGTTCTTCTCGTTGGTGTTATTGTCATTCAGTTCATGTGGTTGACTGAGGATTTTCCAAGTGATCATCCACATGTGATCAATTTGGCATGTGGTTGATCCACTTAGCATGCAGTCACATTGATACTTTAGAAATATTTTGAGACAGTTCTGATCAATCTAAGATACAACATGTGGTCTCTTTATTGGTAATGCAGTCTCTTGGGTACATTGCAATATTTTTTCACAGTTATGAAAATGGCCATATAATTGATGCATTTCCATGTGGTCCCACTGGTATGTTTTGAAATCTATCTTCTCTAGGATCGCAGTAAATAGCCTAGCTATATTGGATATATGGCTGATTCCATAATTTTTAAAATGTTGAAATTTCCTATAAGGATTTTAACTTTCATAAAATACAGAACTGAGTATATACATGATTTTTAATTGTTTAAAATGGAATTTTATAGAAAAATCCAATATAAATCAATATGAAACATATATAGTATTTTATGAAAAATAAAATGATATTTTTAGAAAATTATAATAATTATAGCTATGAACACATTAATAAAAATATAAAATAATAATTATTGTTACACAAGTCAACAAATTATGAATTTTATAGGAAATAAAATAAATAAAGCATTGTAATTCTAACATTATAAATTGGTTCATGTAGCCACTCAAGTACGATATACTCTAAGAAGATTTCATCGCTATTTATATACTCTTTTATAAAAATTCTAATTATGAAATTTGGATATATTTGGGCATGGTTTCTAATATATCATATGAAACTCTCCATCTTATAATAGATATTGGATTTATCTATATCATCTAATTAGAATTCCATCACAACCCTAGAATGTTTGATGATGAATTTTAACATAGATTATCAATATACTAGAACATATTTGAGTGGATTAGTTCACATGATTCTAAATAATAATCCATTAAATATATACATTTAAAATCCTAAAAGAACAATCTTCCAAACAATTAGTTTTTAACATGAATGGATTGTGATTTAAAAAAATGAATAAAACAGAAGTCGACTACCTGAATAATATATCCATTTTTGATAATTTAATGAATCACACGGGAAAATAAATTTCACTAATATTTAAAAGGAAACACCTCCTGTAACCTTCAATAAATCATCATTTTAAAATAATTTTTTAAATATAAAAATTCAAATGAAAAATTAAAATTTTTAATGAAATCCCCTTTCTGATTTTAAAAATGTTGAGCATTAAAATGGGAATAATAATTAATCCTATAATAATTTCTAAAAAATAGATATAAATTCCTCTCAATATATCGGTACTCTCCGACAAGGATATAGAAAACTTTTGATTTTTAAATTATGTTATCTTAAATGTATTTATTTTCCCTATGATGTAATGAAATTATAACTTATAGAAATTATATTTTTTCATGATTGAACTGATCTTATTTCATAGAGGATTGTTGTAAATTTAATTCTTAAATACACCATTGTATTCTATTTAATATAATAGTAGATAAAAATTAATTCCCATTAAATTTTTCCAATATAAACAAACTCCCCCCAAAAAATTAGTTAATGATTAAATAAAAACATTAAAAAATAAAAGTTTATTAAAAGTCAAAAGTTAATAGGTGTTATATATAATAATTTATCATGTATTATGAAATGACTTCATAAATAATAGATTACATACCCGGAATAGATGCATGTTTAGTTTGGTTTGTGTTATCAAATATTTATTTGGGTACCCATACTCTTCTAGATCATTGATTAACAATAGAATATATTAATTTTTAAATATAAACTCAATGAGTTCATAATGATTGAAATTTATTCAACAAAAATAATACCCTCCCTTCCCCCCTCTATGAGCATCTGAATTGAAGGTTGAAATATTTGAATTGAATTAATGATTTTGATAATTTCTTCTCTAAGTTGTTTTATATTCTAATATAGAAGAACTATTCGTAGGCCAAAACTGTATATAATATTAATCAAAATATTTTTTTAGTAGTGAAGTTATTCATGAATTTATTTAATATATATATTTTAGTTTTATGAAAAAGATACATTATTATTAATATCCACTAATTTAATGAATTTTTATATTCCCATCAAATAAATAGTTAATTTTGAAATCCAATATTCTATCATAAATACATTATTATTATTGTTAACCAAATGATTCAAATCCTCGTCATGTTATAATTTTTTTAGTAAATTTGGTTTTATGATCTGAGTATTCCGTAAAAAGATATAAAATCTATAATTTCACTTGATCACATTCCTACTTTATCTCTCTATATTTTTTCTCCATCCACATACATATTCCTTTCATTATGTCATGAGGAACCATCTTTCTCATATGATGAAAATTATTTATTATAATTTTTTAAATTAAAAGAAAATTTATGATATAGTGAATGATTAGTAAGATTTTGTATAGTGACTTTTCCCTTGAAGCACAATATATTCTACGATATTCAATAATAGAACCAAATATTCATATTACTTCAATAACTATCTTAATGCCTACATTTAAATGAATATCATTGATCTTTCATAGTACTCTACGTATCTTCTTTCACGTGGAGAGATTTTTGAGACTTTATTTTTGAACATCACAATGATTCATTCTGCTCGGTTTTAATTCTTGGATGGTTTGGTTAGTTGTGAATAGGGTTTTTAGACTCATAGAATAATGTTTCAGATGAATCCTTTTTCAATATTTTCTTTATCCTCATATTTAACATTTTTAAAGATATTTTCCCACATATTTACTCATTCATCAATAATACTGTTTGATCTCACCTTCCCTATATTCTATATAATTTTTAAATTTTTATGTACATAGCTTAGAATTCTAATATTTGGAATTTAAATCTATGAATGTTGTAAGAAAAGTCAAACCATTTCTCTTATGATCTTTCTCAATATGTATACTCTCATATTTCATGGTAGATCTAATAAAATAATTAAAAGTCATCTTCGTAATGTTATTAGAATCATCAATAGTTTTATTCTTATAGTCATACTCTTTATGTAAGATATCAATGACCTAATTCAAAATATAATCATATAATAGTTCTTTCTCACCAAGATATTGATGAAAATTATCAATGGTTATAAACTTTTTGTTCATTGTTGTAATAAGATCACTCAAAACTAAATTGAAACATTGATAGTATTCTCATTGAATAAAACATTTCATATATATATCCTTAAATTTTATGAATTGAAAAACATTTAATTTATTCTAAATTCCAAACATTAATAAATATAATAAAATATTACAATATATGTGTAATGACCCGATCCACTAATGCTGGCTTGGTCATCAGATGACTGAGCTGTCATACTGTTAAGCCTAACACTAATAGGCTATGGGGTAGAAATAATATCATAGATGGAAGAATATGGAATGGGATGCCTTATCCTAATTTACCTATACGCACAAACCCAAACATATTCATGAAAAGAAGTAGAGGTATAATAAAAATTGGTAACATCAAGAGTTAATCATGCATGAAATAACCTCTACGAAAATACAATAGAGTAAAATTGTATAAACAAAAACATCAAGGTGAAAACTGTAATGCCAACCAAAAAATATTTCTCAAACTAAAAAAATGCAATAATAAATAAGTGAGAGAGAAAAACTCTTGATCTTTATATCCAACAACTGAATGCATTCTAATCACCCATGTACCCCTAATCTCTACCAAAACCACCAAAAATATATCCATTATATGCATAAGACATGACATGGGTGGAAAACTATCATGTAGGGGGTGAGTATATACATACCCAGTACGACACCCCAAAAATAAAAAAGGGTTATATTGAGAGATATAAAAAAAATCATCTCAACCCAATGTAAGAGAAAAAAATTATATACATATATGTTCTCATATAGAAACCCAAATGATATTTCAATGGTGTCCCCATATCATATCCTAGTACATTGTTGATGTGTATTTATATAGCTCCAAAAGTTCCAAGTCCAATTCACAACATCGAACACAACCTCACAAGAACTGGTGTAGAGGTTCCCACCCCCATATATAGTTCTCTATAGCCGAGTGAGCCAAAACTCTTATGGAGGACCCAATCATTTCCAGAGCATGAAGATATGGGAGTACTATTCCATAGATAAAGGACTCATGATATATGTAGGGGAGTACTATTTCTAACTGTACAATGAGTATGGGTAACTTTCACCCGAGTTTAACATAGGAGTGTTAACACTAGAATCATTATGATGATCCTTCCCTAATCACTACCACTATAAAGAACATCCTAGAGAATATTCATGCTTGGAAAAACTCACACAATATCTTTTTTGTTAAAATAAAGTCCAATATCACGTTCTATATTGAAAAACACTTATAATAGGCTATTCATGGTCCAAAATCATAGTATTGAATAATAAGATACTAGTGGAAGAAGTTATAGAGGGGAGAATACATAGTGTGTATGGGGATCCAGATTGAATGTGACCTGACCTCTCTGCCTAGCCATGTTCTTAAATATAAAGGATTGAAAATTCATGTCAATATACATGGTGTGTATTAGTGGTACACGTAGTTTCTCTATAACTTAGCATCTTCCAGTGTACTCTTGTCTTTTCCAATGTAAAAAAGTACACACTCGTGTACTTTGGATCATGCCCATATATTTTGGTTGTGTACATTCCCATGTACCAATCCATGTGCCTTAGAATTCCCATTCCTATGTACTCTCTAGGTACATGATGTGTATGAAAAAATATGGACCTGGTAATGTTCATATGGAACAAAGTTTATCCACCCATGTTGAGTCACATGATATATTGGCATGTCCACCTAGTGTTTTTAATTAACTCAACCAAAAACCTATCCACCATAATAGTCCATGATAAATGGTGCGTGCTCATCTGGGGTATACGATGTGTAGTAAACAAATAATGAAACCAATTTTCCATCACAAGAATCATATAGATGATTTCTCTATTACAAATATGTGCATTTAGCCACGCAAAATTAATGGGTATCTTATTAATCCATCGAATCCTAGCCTCTGATGGCTGAAAATAAGAATCTAGTCAGTCACCAAGATCACTCCATAGAAAATGTCACCATTCATGGTTTTGTAACCCAATGCTACCACCCAAAACCATGTAACCACCAAGATACATCTCCAAATCACTAATCATTTCGTTCTTTCCATCAACATAATATATCGTGTAGTTATATTATTCTTTAACTGAGCTGAGAAAGTTAAACTATAGCCATATAGTCTAATAAGGATGAACATGGAGGATATTTCTGAGAAATCCACAAATCAAAAGTGTAATATATCATTGTGAAACAATTCTTGGCAAATGATTCCACATTAGATGATTTTTAAGGCAAGATCATTGAATATCAAGATTAAATTTTACTAAAAAATTTAATTTATATATAAAATCATCAATTTCATGTGTGATTTTAAATAAAAAAATAAAAAATATGAAATCTATGATTTAATAATTAAATTCATATATAGGCTCATGCGAAGAACATGAAATCACCAAAAAAATAAGTAGATAAAATCTATGCTTCCAAACATTAATCAAGAAGGTGTAATCCCCAAATTAAAATCTATAAAGAGATTTTTGGATCAATTGTTGGGGATGATTGTGTTCACCAATGTTGATGTTGGTTTGTAGTGTTAGTTGCCTCTCAATCTACATGAATCAAATCCGTATTCATCCCCTGATTATTTCCCTCAATGATGAACATTAAAGTCTCTTCTCAATTTTCCCAGGGTTAGGAAGTTAACCAAATATAATTTCTATATGGGTGAATTTATAGTGGAATTTATTTTAGAAAATAAATTGATTTAATTTAGTTATATTATTTGACATATACACCAATTACAAACCTCTATGAAATTTTTTTGACCAACCAATGTTATGTCGTGCATAGGGTAAAAACCAAATTATCATAGATAATGTGGTATCATTGTTCCTATTAAAGGTATTGAGATTTTAGAAAACTAAATAAATATAAATTATGTGTGTGAATGCAATAAAATATATTAATATTTTTAATATATTAATTCTGGGGTCTTTAGACACCTAAAAAAACAATAAATCGATCGATAAATCCAAATATATGCCTAGAAATATTTATAGGATAATCAAATAAAACTAGAGACATTAAATTCACAACTCTTTCATGTATTTTCAATATGAAAATTATAAGATGATCACAAATGTGGGGATATTGAGTTTTCAACTGACTCCCATGCTCTTGGGAGCTCTCCTACATTCACACATGCCACCAAACAACACTAACCAACATCATGGTCCATCAATCCAGAATCATCTCCTTCCATACAGTGATCTCTAATGGGTACTCCATGATGGGGGATCCATGCTCTATGTCCATATGTCTATATTCAATAACTCACATTAGACTATGAACATATCTCTATTGTTGTGAAACAAGTAATAATTCATGCACTCATTCCAATAGTTGGGGTATGGAAAAGTGGTAAGAAACCATTCTAACCCTCCTTATGATTTTTAACAACCCAATTAACTATGGAGATAACTTACCTTCATGGAAACACCTCGACAATAATAATTATGGGTAGTATCTCATGAAAACATTGTATACCTGGTTGAAATCAAAGGTCATACATCATTGATCTATTTAATATTTCTATCTCCTTTCATTTTTCCTCATAGTTTCAAGGATCACCTGTACATTCTTCATCATCACATACACCATCCCTACCCAAACAGGTGATTCCTATCGAATCTTAGTCTAGCTTATGGGTGACATAATGTGTCTCATGTACATGTTATAGAACGGATTCCTTCCGATACAAAAGTGGTAGCAATTTTTATATGATAATTCTACCAATGGGAAGTGATCCTCTGTGGTTAATATGAAGTCTAATCTGTAAGATCTTAGTATATCCTCCAATACGTGGACATTACGCTCTATCGTAACATTCTTCTGGGGGTAAGACATTGTACTCATCCTCAACTTGGTCCTGAAGTCCTCTTACAATACTCTCCACAACATTTATGTGATCAAAAAATCATGGTCTTAGACAATCTCCACGGGTACCCCAGGAAGTCGGATGTTCTCCAACACAAACATCTACTCCCAATACTCCACTAAACACTACTCCCTAATGGAAATGAATTGTTCCACCTTCATGATTTCATAAAAAATCACCGTGATAGCATTGTGGGATTTTTTGTTCATGGAATCCTCATCACAAATTCCATAGTTATGTCTTTCCATTTCCACTCCAGAATCTCAATAGGATGTGTCAAACATGCTGGATATTAATTGTCACCCTTCATCTGTTGATATGTGAGACACCAAGAGATAAACTCAGCTATTATCTTCCTCACTCCAGTCCACTAAAAGTGCATATTAAATCCCTTGTATATATTTTTCACACTGGGATGAATAAAAAATGGGGGAGTGTAAAACAAAATCAACACCTCCTCTCATAATGTGACTGAACCATAGTCATTTTTTGGAGAATGATATTATTCCCCAATACATTATAAAATATATCCATTGAATATTATGAAGATATATGGTCTTGTATAACTATATAGTAAATTTCTCCCAACTCCACCTCTCTCACACACAGAAGAAGCAGAGGATCCACTACCATCAAATGAAGAAAAATGGCTCCCTTCTCCTACATTTAGGTGAGATGGAAGGAATCAAACTCGTCAGATTCCTCCTCTACGAAGAGTGAATAGGGAATGAAACTATAAAAATATTCCACCATATTTTCCATCCATTTAGTATAGAATTACTCATAGTAATAATCATACATGAACTCTATACAAAAACTATACCTTGGGTTAAAAACTATCAAAGTGAATATTTACCAAAGACACTGGTATTCTAAGTAAAAACTGAATACTCTCCCATAAGATATTTTATTTACAATTATAGTGTGAATAATACTACATCCAAAACAACATTGTGGGTCACGTAGTTTTTTCCAAGGTGTCTCAACTACCTTGACCCATATTCGATCACTATTTACATTTACATCAACACACAATCAAGCCCAGCTCCAAATGAGTGAAAAAACACCACGTACTCATTTCCCTCATCTGGGAGACTCATCATTGGATTATTAGTATGTCTCAACTCTATCCCTTCACAGACTCTCTAAAAATACTTTTTCTAGATAAATTTCAACCCTTTTAATGTTAGGTTAGTTTAAATAGATTCAATAATGGATAATTCATCATTTATCCTCCTCTACTCTAAGGCCCAGCTATGAAAAATTTTCACCTCCAATAACCTCTTGGTTGGATGAAAAAAATACATAAATATTGACTAGGTCCAAAGCAAAACCCTGATCATAATTGACATGCTACATAAAGATAACATCATGGATCTATAATTTTTTCTTTTATATCTTACTAATAAAGCCGGTTCACCTGGAGTTAGTATAGGACTATCCTAATATTCACTGAATTCTCCTCATTTGATGCAGAGTATATTTTTATGTCATCTATGAAGATAACCCCAAATCGGATCCATGTATGTATCGAATATCCAGTTAATAAAATACATAAACATAGTGGCATAATTTTTCACACTGAAAAGCATCTTATGAACTCATAGTGTCTATAACGAAAACATAATTTTATCTTCAGTATATATTGTTTTGAACTATCATCTGGTGATAGACTCAACCAAGAACGATCTTCGTGAATCTACTCATGACTAAAAACTGAAAGAAGATTTATTTGATACCCATAAATATGTACTTATTTTTCAGATTACTAGGTCTAAGAGATGATAATCAATGTAAAGCCTCATGAGATCATCCTCCTTTTTCCTGAAAAAACAACAGCATTTCAGGGGGACACATTGGGTCTGATGAAACCCTTCTGTTGAAATTCTTCTAATAGAACCATCATCTCCTGATGCTCAGTAGGGGAAATATGATATGTTTTAGAATATATATATTCTTTCATGAAGTGAAATTCAATGTAGAAGTCCACCAAAAACCTCATAGGCTGTCCTTGAATATCCTTGTAGAAGACATCCATAAATTCTTCCACTTATAAAGGAATTCATATGCTTGAACAGACCACTGCATGAAGGGATATGCATGCTAACTGATGGGTTGTAGAATCCTACTTGAAATACCCCTCATTCTTTCATTAGATATATCTCACCAACAAATGAGAATCTTGTACCATCTGTCTAAAAAAATATAACTTGTCTATGATGATATTCATTCTAGGATTGAAATGTGTACAACCAATAAATACCAAAGATGTTTTCATAAGGTTTTATCATGATTACCAAGAGTTATTTTGAGAAATTCCATCCACTAAGTGCTAGCTGGAACATCTGACAAATAAGTGATATTAAATAATATCACCTTGTATGAAATTCTAGCCGCTGTTACAAGGATAAATTATCAACTGGAAGCTCGAGATCTCAAACAAGTGACAATGTGATAATGAAATGAATCATTCCTATGTATAATAATATCAGTTATATAAATCGTACCTCAAGTCATATCTTCCAGAGTTTGGTCATATTCTTCCATAGCTTGTAACTTCAAACATCATTGACTTCAATCTCTATGAGCCTGAAATGAGCCAGCTAGTGGTGGTAGTGGAATATGAACATAGTCTCAGCCCCCCCAGCAGTTCCTCTTTCCAAATCTCCACCTTTTCATCTATCAGGAATTTTTTCCTAAGGGACAAACTGAACAGGTTTTGGAGATCACTGGTCATGGTTCTGCCTCTTCCGTAGTGTATCCTCCACTATCTACCAATCCTTATCAGATTGATGGGTTGGAAAATCATAGTCCATGTGACACTAACCATTTCAATCAGAAAATCTATCCTCTACGATCTGACTAGATCCTCTATGTGATCCCAAAGCCATAGATCCTCATATATGATTCATTATATGAATATGAATCCCCTTTAGAGACATCGATATCTGAATCCCATTAGATGTTGCATAAGACTCTTCAACATGATGTTAAACAACATCAATAACCACCCAACACCCATGTGATAGGAAACTCTAATTAACTATTTCCCTATTTAATACTCTATCATATGTGGGATGACATAAAGAGACCACATTGTCATGAATGTCCATATGGAGACCCTTCTCAAACTTCCACTCCTGAAAGAAGCTACCTTACACAATATAAACGAATAATTGTGTGACGTCGGTGAACCTCATGAAATCCTTGACGACCATCATATCACCCTGATGCAACTCAAGAATCTCCTTGATCCAAACTGAGTGTAAGAATGAATGTAAATACTCCTCAAGAAATAGATTTTGGAAGATGGATGTTGATAGTTTCATCTCATCATAGGTCTTCTTGAATAGACTCCAACAACACCCTACTAATCCTTGGAAAATATTTTCTTCTAGTGTAACCATCTGATCAGATGTGTTCTAAATCATCAAAAATACATGAACCACATATTAATGCTAATCCTCTAATACTTGGGGATATATCGCGCTATGGAATTTAAATGGTCTTAGATACTGTAACTTTCAGAGTTTGATAAACCTATGCACATCATTAGAAAACATTTAAGCTCTATAGTCTTCACAATAGGTGGGGGTGTTTCTCCGTACCATTTTGGAGGAGACACTTCATTTGATGGACCCTAAAGTGGGTCCTCATTACTCATAAAATATTCATCACAATATAGAACCATTAACATGGACTTATATCATTACAGATGAATTCTGAAAGTGATTAAAATGTAAGATAGATAGATGAGAATATATCAATTGTTATACGAATCCTGTACAATAAAATGACACAATCCTATATGACACATGTATCCCCATTACCCGTAACGAATGTCTTAGTATCTTATGATAGAAATATGGTAGTCATTGTCTTAGTGAATAGACTCATAAACTATGATAACAACACTGGATTACCTAGCTTGAAACCACAATTGAGACACTTGCAAACCATTTCATTGTATCCTAGTCTATTATTAATAAGAGGACACATCCAAACACCACTCTACAGAATAAGCTACATGGATTACAATCTGTAACATGTTGACTCACAGTGGTCTACCTAGATAGAGGATGGCAGATCAATCACAACCCCAATCACACCTCTTATTGGATGGGGTGTGGCATTATGTGATGAGAAAGCATAATATATAATTGTAGGTCTCATCTTATTGTAAAAATATTCAAGAACCCAACCATCTCTATATAATGGTAGAAAGGTATAATAAAATATAGTGAAATTTAGAGTAAACCGTGCATACAAAATCACCTTGGAAAATATAAAAAAGTACAATAGAATAAATGAAATAATAATGTTAAAAGTACATGACTAGTCAGAAGTGAATTTTCAACATTAAAATAGTGTAGATGAAGACTGAATGAAGAGAACACATCCCCTAATATCAATGTCTGACTGAATAATTTGGTCTGTGCACCCATGTATGCATATGCTCTACTAAAGTCACCACTAATATATTCATAAACTCCATAAGACTTGAGATGTGATATAAAGGCCCATATAAGGATGAGTATATACATATCTAGTTGGATTCCCAAAGAACATTAATGGAATTGAATATTATTTAGAGAAAAATTAATATACACCCAAATCAATATGGAGATGAAAACCAATATACATATATTTGCAATAAAAAACCCATACATGATAAAAAGGTATTTCCATCTCAAAGCCCTGTCCATAGTCAATGAGTCTTCCCATTTCTCCAAGAGGTCCAACTATAATAAAAAGAATCAAACACAACCTCACTTGGGTCTATTTGGAGGCACATAGTACTTGATATTGTGCTACACTACCAAGGGATGCACAACTCTCGTGTAGGATTCACTGGCCGCTTAACCTCGAATATGGGAGGGAACTACCCTATAGATAGAGGAACCACACCTAATGTAGGGGAGTACTAGATCTATCCATATAAAATGTGTTGGGGACATATTACTTTGTGTGACAGGGGAGTTCCAAACCTGAAATCACTTCAGTTACCATTCCCCTAACATGTCCATATTCAAAAATCAACGAATGCATATTAAAACTCATAACACCTCGCATCATTCCTCATATACCACAAAGAACTCCAAAATCCCATTATGTGTGAAAAATAACTATCTTTAGGGTACTTCAAAGAAAAAAAATATTCCATGAAAATGGGTATATGAGACAAATAAGTTTTGAAGGAAACAATACACAACATGTGTGGGGTTCCACAAGGTACATTACACCACTACTCTTATTATTCATGTTCTTCCATAGACATGGATTTGAAATCCAAGCCATTATTCATGGTGTGTATTGGTGTTACACAGTGTATCTCAACAACTCAAGTCTTTCTCGTATTCTCAAGGACGTTTTCAATGTAAAAACTTATCAAGGTTATCTACATCTGACCATGACCACGTAATGTAGATTTGTACATTCCCATGTACCCGACTGTGTGTCTATGTATGCATGTGACCATGTACTCTCAAAGCACATAGCGTCTCTACCAACATAGGGTCCTAGGTGTGTTCAACCATATCGCACCATATCAATCCATATATGGTCTCATGGTGTGTGGGATCAATCATAAAACATGTGATCCTTAACTCATCCAATACCATAACTGCCATGGGGGACTGGGCTTCACGACATCTATTCTATTAAGATAATTTGAATATAGTATATTTTCTAAACTCATGTTTCTTAAAAAAATCCATATACAACTGATTCCCCACAAATATTAGTATTTTACAGCTTCAAATCAAAGAATATCTTCTCTTGTCATCGATTCCTATACTAAAAGGTGGAAAATCAAAATCCTACAACTCAACAAGATCCTATCACATAAATTGTAAACATTTGGGGATCCAAAACCTAATGGTGGTACCCAAAAACCATGAATTCACCATGATTCACCACTAATTCACTAATAATTCCATTAATGTCATCCCCATCGTGCTTTTGGGGGTTTTATCACACTCAAACATAGTCATGAATTTTAAACCGTAGCCATGTGGGTAGGAAAAAATGAACATGAAGTTTATTGTGGATAAATTCACAAGAACAAAAGTGAAACCATTATTTTCCAATTATTAATTATTTACGATTAAAAAGGCTTGTATTTCGAATATGAGAACATGGAATATCAATGTTAATCTGGTCTAAACATTTTAATTCATATATCAAAAAATGCAATAGACATGTAATCTCTAACGAAAAATAATGCTGTTGAAATCCATCCTTCAACAATTTAATTCTTATATCTGATCCTAAAAATAATGTGACAAAACTAATAAAAAAATAACAAACGAAATCCATCCATTAAAATTTATTCAAGATGGAGAAATTTAACAATAGAAATCCCTACCTAAATTTAGTATAAATCATTATTGATTATTGTGTTCTCTAGTGATGATGATGAACCATTATATTCACTGCCTCTCGATCCATTATGATCCAATCTCCCATTGTCCTCTGATTTTTTCTACCATTAAATAATGTAAAAGGCTCCTATAAATTCTTATATATCCCTATATAATTTATATTAACGTGTTGTAATTGAGGTATTTAGGTATGAAGAAATAGTAATTTTAATTAATTTAATTATTTAATGTATCTTCCAATGAGAAACCTTCACAAAATGCCCGACACTGACCAGTGTTATGTCGCACCGACGGTAAACCATGATTTTTGAAATCAACAGTGGTATCAGATTTTCCATCTAATGTCCCATGAAATGGGGAAATCTATAAACACATATATTTTTCATGCACATGCTTCAAAATATATTCGTATTTTTAATATTTTAATTTTGAGTTCTTGAGATACCAAAACACCACACCAACTCTGAGGATAAATCTAGATATAAACATATAAATATTCAAAGGAAAAAATCTAATCAAACAAGAGTCATTAAAATATGTTTTTATAGACAGCCCAATTTAATATATTTATAACTCTAAATGTAATAAAAAATTCATATCATTCGTCACATGTAAAAATATAAATATCCTTATATGAAATTTAATGATTTTTGATCGACATGAGATAGTTTTCTACTCTAGTATTAATAATTTATGTCTCTATAAAATCTCTCCAACAATCATAATCACCACTATAGAACATCAATGCTATTTTTATATGAATAATATCAATCAATCGAGCTATTATTCCAACCATACTCTAAATAAATGATATTTATCTTCAAAAATGTTAGTGTATGTAATGTTTTAAATTTAACAAAGAAAATTATAAAATTAACAGAGATACTACCTCAAATGAAAATTTATTCTAAAGAATTGACAAATTTTATTCAATAAAATAATTTGGCATTAGGGAAAAATATAAATAAGCATGGGAGACTGGTAGAGTTAGGCTATGATATTAAATATTATCTTTATAATGTTAGAAATAGAAACTATAAGATAGTGGGGGTAAAAATAATATAAAAAAATTATTTGGAAGCCTAATTTTCATTCAATTTTTATTCATTACATAGTTTACGGGAAAGAATTATTTTGATGCATGTTTTTATACCAATAGTGATTTTTTTGGCCTTATGGGTTTCTGCACTATATTTTCAACACAATAGAATAGTTGTTTGGGTCTTATAATCTTGTTATTGTTTTCTGGTATTTTTATGTTTTGGTTAGTTTTTTAATGTTGTGGATTTTTTCTTGGTCTGGTGATGATTCTTTTCAAATTTAGACATAATGTTTATTATAGTATTATTATTTATGTTGATGATATGTTCCATTTATTGGATGTTGTTTTTTTATTTTGTAGAGGATTTAAATGTATGTAATGTGTTTTGTTTTAACTGTCTGGAGGTTGGGAGTGTATTTTTAAATTTATTATAATTTTTTGATTGAATATGATTAATTGAATAGTGTTATCTATGGATATTTAATTTATGGAATAATATGTGAGGTTACCAGTCAATATAAAAGTGATTTAAAAAAAATAAAAAATGGATTTTGATATAGGAATGGAAAGAAGTAGAGTGGGTGAATTTTTGTAAAAAACATACAATATTTCCCCACTAGGTTTTAGTTGATCGAATGGCACATGTTCTGATAAATTTTGTTTGTATGAAATATAAGTGCATATAATTAGGACAAGATTAGTGGAAGTAAAACTATCTGAAAGTAAAAATTACAAGATAAAATTAATTACAGAATGGAAATTAAATAGTTTAATTAATAGTATGAAATAATGTTCAGAGATCGATATAACTATCTACAAACCCCAAAAAGATATTACATTACCATTATTATTACAATAAAATTAATATTAAAATTTTATACAAAGTGTAAGGTGGATCTATTGACCTAATCCTAGGAATTTCAATTCTACCCATGAAACATACATGAATATAAAAAATTTGGAATGTATAATATTTAGAACTCCAAACATCATCAAATATATCTCATCAACCAAAACTAATTACACAACCCGAATCACTTTGAATTAAAAATAAGAAATATGTTTCTATATCCTTAATATCTTCTTCAATATTTTTATTGCTATCATGTCCACAACAGGACTTCATTGAATATGAGGTTTTTGATAATACAACTTCCCACACTAGAATCATTTCATTATCATAGAATACAAATAACCATAGGTTCAATAAATGGATCCACTTTGATCACATAGGATCCAGAAATAATTAATTACATGGGAAGATGTGATCTTTGTAGGAAAAATTTACACAATGGTATCTCTTGTAAAAACTCAAAAACTAAAAATTATAATCCAAAATTTCTAAATAATTGAGAAGATTAAATCTTAATAATGTCTGTAAGGAACCTTATATTAGTTATAAAACTTTTCATATTCTTCTCTATTAAGTGATTAGTATAATTTATATCCTATATTGTAACAAAATTTAATTGTAAAATTATTATTTCTTCTAGTATAGATGATACACTATAATATGGAACATTCCATCATCCAGTGAGCACTCCAACAATGTTTTGTAATGTCTAATGATATAGATTATAAAAATTATCAATGTACTAGAACATAAGTGAGTGGATTAGTTCATCATATATTAAAGAGTCAAATATTATATTTCACAACATAAAAACTCAAACAAAAATATCACAACATGATTCTATCATGAGTGAACTATGATTATCAAAACAAAGGATGACAAAGAAGTTAATTGACTCAACACTTTCTCATAGGGTATCAATAATTTGATAAATTGCCAAATCTTTGGTAATTATCCTTATTTTTACCATAGAATTATATTACCTCAACTATAATGGAACAAGGAGATGATATTCTCAAATTGGGATAATTATGAAAATATTGGATACTATTTTCATGGTCTCAAACTCCATTATATAGGCCACGAGGACACTATATATTCCTTTAAAAAATTTAATCAATCATTATAAATTTTTTTAATAATACCTTTTCTTAAGAGTTATGGATAACCTTCTATTGTATGCATGAATTTATTATTTAATTTAATTAATTTAATTTTCATAAATGTTACATCATATGACACATTACTAATTAATGATATCTTATTCAAGAGACACCTGGACATTGACACTTTAATGCTCAACTAACACATAAATTTTAATATTTGATTGACATATATCACAACACTTGGATATACCCACATAAAAAATAAAACATGGATAGAGGAAAGGGTATAATATCTATAAATCATTACTTATTATATGCCAATTTTAGGCAAAAAATATTATATTATTTATAAATTTTTTACATTATGACATACCCCATATCTCAAAATAATATGTTGGCCACACCATGAATTGTTCCATATTTTTATCTGTATATATTTTCATTATATTTTTATAGGGTTTGGTATCTCATATTTTGATCATTCTTCATTCAAAATTAATTTTTCATTCATTATATTAAATTTCATTAAAATGGAAATTTCAAAATGTTTTATATTTTCTGGGAAAATAATTAGTTTGGTAATCATGTCATAACATTCCATATAGTAGTCCAAACTAAAATAATTATTTTTTATAATTCCTTTTTTTTTGGATAAATTTCATTCAACCAGACCATGTATTGAATCCAACTATTTGGGGACCAAATTAAGCAGGAAAATTGGAAACACATTGGGTGGATAAGATATGATATCCATTTATAAATGGGTCATAACTCAGGATACATAAAAAAATGGGCTAATTCATGTTGGAAATGAAATATAATTTAAATCCCATATCATCATAAAATATTAAAGAAAAATTAAGTGACTAAGGTGGTATTCTGGTGTGAGTAGGTAGATGGAACACGAAGTGTCTTCTATAATATTAGAATTTAATTTATTAATCTAGACATAACCATTTTAATACATGTCTAATTGATCTAAAAATTTTTGGGAAAATATTTTTGACATAACTTCAATCCTTCTTTATTTTTCAATATATGGGATTTTGAATTCATTAAAATTAGATGGATATAATTAGTAGTAATGTCTTCCATACAACTTCTTAAAATAAGAACCTGCACGTCCATTCAAGGGGTTAAAATCCTTCAAGAATCAAATTATAGTGGAATGAACATATAAGGTAAGAGAGTGATGACTTATTTATGGTCTTTTATCCATTTTATTTTCCATTATTAATATATAATTCCAAACCACCTGATGATCTACCTAGAGAGTGTTTCTTGATAAAATCCAATGCTCCATGTTTGTACTCTTTAAGAAATTAATATAAGTTATGGTTTGTCTTATTTTATTTTTCATTTTTTTATTTGCATTCATTATTTTTGTTGGTATTCATAACTATGAATATAAGAAACACAGAATCTCATAATTTTACGATTAATCATTATAATGTGATGATTTAAGGAAGTTGATTATATATCATGTCGTTTATTTTCTATAATTTTTTTATGGGTTACGTCAGTTTATTAAATTGATAATATTATACTCATAAAAGATTATGATTATGGTGGGATCATTTTAATCAGATACACTAATATGGAAAACACATCTATATCATGATGAGTTTCCCATATGAGTTTAAATTACGACGTTGGGGGTAAATCAATTGCTTCCCAATGTTTTTAGAAGAATAAATTCATGTTTCCAGTTGAATCATACTAGGCATATTATAAATAATTTACATATATTCTTGAGTTTATAATGTTTTAGTATTTTAATCTATGACCTATCCTACATTATTTTAGGGAGATGAATGTTGAGAATCCAGGGACACATACACGGGTTGGTCCTAATTTCTCTACTTCCATATTTCTTTCTAATAAATTAGTTTCAAATATTGTATTCAAATAAATAACATACCAATTTTCATTAATATTAGTTCCACTGTTGAGTTTTATTCTATTTCTTGATTGAAGGTTTTTTAGGAGACAATATAGGGTTCCTTCTATACTTGAAAAATTCTACTCCAATAATTACAATCTAATTTGATAAATTTGAAAAAACAATTAAATTTAACACTATTAATGGGGAATACAAAATTATTTTCTACTTTTATCTACATATTAATTGATTTTATATCATTTATTTTTCATTCAAATATTCATAAAATAAAAATCATTTGACTTTGACCAATATATTGAAATAATTTTACCCTAAAACATTAGATCATTGAGAGTAGGTTAATCTTGTAATATTGAAGAACCACTTGCTGATAATATAGTGGTCTTAATCTAAGATTATAGTGAACCTAATCCAATCCTTGAAACATGATTGACAAAATATTGCCTTAAATAATTTACTACCCATGATGCGGAGTACCAACCATTATACATCCAATACCTTCATGATGCAACTAACATTGAGAATTGATCTAGTTTTATCAACCTACATTCAAAATTCCATAGTCTCCCTAGTAAGGATCTTCATAAGCATGTGAATAAATCTCACATAATGTGATCAACCAAGAAACACCAGGTTTTGTGCAAGGACCTTATGAAAATAATGGCCTTTTTCTCATATTTTGGTGTAGTCAAATATTGGGCATACATTATTCCTACTATAATTGGTGGGTGGAATGACAGTAAATATATTTATCTATAGAATTTTTTTCTACCTCCCAATCTACATAAATTAGAAAATATATTTATGGAATTAAAAATAATTACGGGTGATCTTTCATTAATATTTTTTGATATTTCAAATAGTTTCCTCTTGTATCCCCCACCACCAAATCAGATAACACTGACTAATTCAATACTTATATAAGGGACTTATCACAGTGGATTTTTCCCTGATAGATGTTGTACATTATGGTTCTACAGTTAATAAATGTTATAATATCCCGAATTCAGAATACTCGGAGCCAGTTCCTTAAAACATGATGTGTAATTTTTTTTAAAAATGTGCACTGATATTTCAGACATTGTGTCCCATATTGAGGATCGTTACAGTTCAGGTTTTGGGAAACCAGCCTCTTCAAACATGCCTCTTCACCTAAAAATGAATACCTGAAAAATAAATTTAAAAAATATTGGGTGATCATACGAACTCCCAGTAAGGGGGTTTTGAAATAAAATAATATACCTATAATAAAATTTTGAAAAAAATTCATTTAATATTTTCCATAAAACAACTTCTTACGAAATTATGTAACACATGTATCATCAATTAAAAGCATATTAACAGATCTACAAGTAAAAATGATTCAATTATAGGCCTTCTAATTTAGAATAATATGTAAAATACATTCTAACTTTAATAAGTAAGTCTTGAGAATATGCATGTTCAAATTTTTTGAAAGAGAACAATAAAATATTAGATTTGCACATGATAATAATAACTTCAATTTTTTTCACTACTAACTATAGTTGTAACAAGTTAATAAAATCTACGAGTGCTTAATAAATGTCATTCCATAAGCATTAACTTCTTCTAATACTCATATGTACAAGATCATAACCATGAATATTTTACTTGTCGAATATCCACTTTGTAAATTAAATATCATAAACATAATAAGGGAACATATAATGTTAGACCCAGTCAAGACCTCATGCAAGACTTGAAATGTTAATGGCCTCATTCCAGGACCTGAATATCTCATGACAACTATCGATGAACCGAGGGGCATTCATTAACTATCCCCCAAACTCATTATAATGAGTCTATTACATTCCTCATATGCCAAATAGGGTCGTATATTCAAAATTTCCAATACCAAAATGAATATTTAATTTCTCATTTGATATTATTTAATGTGTCCCATACCACATTGAATAATTTAAAACTTAATCCGTAAAAGGTCATAAGAATTTAATTTCGTTCCTTATCATTTATATATATTTAGTGAATTAGGCATATAAGTGTTAAATTAAAAACTATCAGCTGGATGACTATGTCATTAAATGGAAATTATGTTAAGAAGATTATATCTTATGTGATGACAACTAATGTAAAAAATCAATACAATCCTTGTTACATAAAATGGAAACCTTACATTATATAACCTTATTTATCAAATATATATTAGAATTGCATCATGGTTTGGATGCATAATTAATTAAAAGATAAACCAAATACTTCATGTGGGGTATTAATCTCACAAATTATCAAACATTTAATACTGATATGTTATTTTATAACACATCACAAGGGTATACATAATGATAAAAATGGAGAGCATTAAATTCAACCATAACTAATAACATTTAATATATATGACAATAAGTGATTCATTCATATGAATATAAGAGTTGTGAACCCCAAATATTATACTTATGAATTCTCCAAAATTACTAAACACATCAAAAGTATAATATTTGGAATATCCAAAATAAGGGGTTAGTGTTGTGTAAATCTATTTATAAATAAGGGTGTATATAAAGAGTAGTATTTTTTAATAGAATATTTATACTTTGAAAACAAAATGATTTTCTTTTTTTTGAAATAATTGGGAAATTCTAAATAAAAATAAGGATCAATGTTTATAAGTATACATATATATTCACATATCCAAATATTCAATGTCTATAAAAGGGTTTAAACCAAAAAATCTAATGTCACCCATATGACTTTAATATATTAGACAAATTAATGAATAATAGTCTATAAATCATAAAACAAAATAAAAATTTAACAGGGTTTAATTATAAAACAAAATTACATATATGTTTATGTAAACATATACAAATTATATGCATAACCGAGTGTAGATAAGGTACTTATACCAAAACAAATTTACACTTACATGTTTATCAAAAACATAAATTAACCATTGGAGTTCAATGTTAAAAAGCCATATATCTAGTCTAGAAGGTGAGTTATACAAACTATTCAATTATATATGTTAGTGTATACTATATATAAATATATACATAATAGTTATATACAACACTTAATTCATTGCATTTTAAAAACTCTATTTAAGCTTCAAACTCAATATATAAAAATCCTAAAATTTGGAATACAAGAGGTATTACGAAAACCATATGATCAGACATATATAAATATATATTTTCATAAACCAAATATACAAAGTATAAGAACAAGTTCTTGCGCAATGAAGACAAGTTATAATGACCCCTTACATGTTTTTGAGGAGATGTAGAGGTCCAAAGAGACTCAATAAAGGAATGAAAAGGTAGAATAACTGAGAGGTTTGGGGTGAAAACATATT
This sequence comes from Viscum album, assembly GCA_963277665.1. NCBI lineage: Eukaryota > Viridiplantae > Streptophyta > Magnoliopsida > Santalales > Viscaceae > Viscum > Viscum album. The sequence goes on along the minus strand of OY728136.1, from coordinate 2,083,529,753 downwards.
GTTTATATAATCTATATTATAGATAAATTATACATAATATTTTAATGTCACTTGAAATGAACCCGAGACCTATTCGGTTTAAAATAAGACCGGGGTGTCGGTCTTGTGGAAAATGTGTGAAAGGAGGGGCCTTAGATGGTGATGGGATGATTCATGGGTGTGGAATAATGGTGAAAATCAAGTGGAAAACCACTGATACGGTGCACGGAGGAAGAAGAAGGTGATGCTGGGGATGAAATTCGGAAAAATAATGGACGACAGAGATCGAAGGGGAAGTAGATCGTATGACCTCAGGTGAAGTGGCGATTTTAAAAAGGAATAGACATTCCAGATCTAATTAGGAGATGATCGTACGACTATAGTGCAATGTAGATATTTAAAACGGATGAACATCTCCGATTAGATCGTGTGTGATCTAAGGAATCAAGAAGACAAAGTGTTTTAAAATTACTCAGATGGTTGCAATGAGATCATTCCTCGATCCGACGACATAAAAAAACGTGTTGGATATCAGTTGCTGCGGGAGTTTGAAAGCTGATCTAATCTAATGGATCAGATCACGCGTGATGTGATCTAATTGCCTAGATTTGATCATGGCTGATTTTCATTGTTCCACATCAAAATTGAGGGAGTTTCATTCCAAGCTTATAATCATGGAGCACCGAGTAGTAGCTCATATTACTCATTCCCCCTACCAGTACTACCCCGTACCGGGTTTTGGGGGCACACTCCTACGCCCACCCACGCCATTGTGCTTCCTTGAATGGTGGTGCTTTCTAATCCCCTTACATGTGCTACTACATTCCCTTAGGGGTAGATATAGCCTCCTTTCGGTAGATCTAGCATGCACCATGTGTGTGCACTTCCCCAGGGTTATTCCTAGGGGTAGAGGGTGAGAATCCCAATAAGGCATTAAGGTAATTCCAAAAGGTTTTTCTCATCTAGGTTGGTACTCCCCTAAATTTTAACAAAGTAACATTTTTTTTAAAAAAAATAGGTGATATATATATATATTTAAATAGATATCTTCAAGGTATTATTTATAACCTAATCATTTTTCTTAGTTGTATAAATGCTAATGTTTTAAAAATACTATGTAATAAATTAATGCATAATACATCGTTATGAAAATCTTATATTAGTATGGTGAAAATCAAAGAAATAGTTATAATTAAAACCTCTTTTTAAACATTAATAATAGTATCATTTACAAGACATTTGAAATATTTGAAATATGTTTGAAATCCTCACCTCATTTTAAAATCACACTAAGTGTACTTCAAAATATTAAACCATTGTCCTTTTAAATTTTATAATAAGAGTTTTTATTATAATTTCAATTTATAACATAATTTTTTTTTGGAAAACTAAATTATACACATATGGTTTTAATTAATTTCATTCCATTGATGCTCAATAGTGTTGCAGTGGATCAATCCATACTAATGATTTTTGTGACAGATCCAAAAGACCCTTATTATCTTCTTGTGTTATTTGTTGTTTTGGGTGGTTTCCTTATAAATCTAATAGGTCCTTTAATAAGTATTTCTTGTTATTATGATTTTACTTTGACCTTGTTGTAATGTAAACACTTCGGTGTTTTATTTAAATAAAAATTCCTAGTATTTAGTTTGCATGTTTTGTTCGTATAACATATAAATTAAACAAAATAAAACTATAATATTACTATTACATGAGAAATCGTTTTTGGGGCATCACATTATCCTCCCATAAAAAAAATTTCTTCCTCACAATTTGTTTCATTTAATTATGCTACAAAGAGACTCTCTAATGTTCTTTAGCACACTCTTTATTGTGGTGGATCCTCAGGTGTGGCCAGATGAATACCCAAATTGGTGTTTAATTCAGTCGCTTACCTGGATAAGACACACCTCGGACAATAATTGTTACACTTAGGAAGCGTACACTCAGGCTTCCAGAGGGAGGCTCAAATGGTAGAGAGTTTAGAGATGTCTGAATGGACAAAATCTCTAAGAACTTGTCAGACTAACCATCTTGTTTCCCTGAACTGATTTTTAAAATGGAGGTTTACTTAACATTGTTATCTAAATTCTAATGGGGTATCTAAAATTATCTTGTATTGAATATCCACAGTAGAAATATTTAATCAATGATTAACCAATGTAATAAGTAATATGATAACTTCTGCCTTAATTACTGAGTAAAGATACACCTGAATCATTTCATCTTTAAAACACTTATGTTCATTAGAATTCTCCCAAATATCATCCATCCATAAGGTAATCCACTAGAACCATTACTTCTATTAGAACCCTTGTTATATAATAATTCATTACACCAAATACGTTTGAGGTTAGATGAATTCTATTACATCATCTAGGTTTGAAATGGTTATTTGAAACCAATTTAAAAATGTGAGATGATTTATTATTTATCATCAATCATGTTGGGTGAGAAATAGGGAATATATATGAACTTAGTATCATATTCCATTACATATATTTCCATATATTATATTATTATAAATCTATAATCAATGAATAATATAGGATTTAATGATAAAATTTCTATAATAATAGTTCATGGTTTTATTTTAATTCAATATTTGGTCTTTTTAGTCATTGGTCACAATGTACAAAAAGTGTCAAGAAATCCCTTCAAGTATAAATTTTTACAATCATTACCTATACTAGTTAGGGATATCCATGATCACAAAGATTTTATGGTATCATTTTATTCTATTATTTTGTATCATAAATTGATACATTATCTAGAAAATTTAGGGGATGGTGAAATTGGTTGTTTGAAATCATATTAGTTTCAATGACATAAAAATATATACCGCACTGCCCAACATCCTAGTGTATCTAAGAATGAAAATTTAGGACCTCAAGATTTATGAAATATTGTGCGCATGGATATAGGGCATCATTCCCTTTTTACATAGTGATATGTAGTCATTGAGGTATAATACTCTACATTACATAATGATTTATAATAGATCCTTTTCCAAGGATAAACTGATTTATAAAATATTATGGAAAACATCACAATAGTTAAAACAAACAACTATCCCTGTTTATATATTACACCAATCATATTCTAATAAGACAAAAAACATAAAAATATTGTTTTTATAAATGTTCTCTAATATTTTGTATAAATATCTAATAGATGAGAAAGATATAGTGAATAACTAGAATATTTATATTAATTTAATAATAGAAAATATTTATTATTGATTTTCAATTAATATAATCATAAAAATGATATCAATAATAAAAAATATATACTCACATAGGCACACCATGACATGACTCACTCTATGTGCCTATTATACATTCATAATTACGATGCATATGAATTAAAATAAATGTGTTTTAATCGAAAATAAAACTAAAACAAATTATAGACTACCATGATAACTCAAAATATGAAAATAATTAGGTTATATAAGAGTATTTATGGCCCACTTCTTGTGTCTCAAACAAATTACTCTTAAAAATTACAGTCCCAATTTATGTTGATAGTGATCATGTGCCCCTTTGTAATGACTCTGATTTGATCCCAAGGGTTTAAATCAAATCAACACAATACCTGAAGGGTTATTTCTAATTTATGGAGTTTTTAAATGATTATGAATGATGTATGGTATAGTGCAAATTAATATTCCCACATTTTGAATTAAAATATATCATTAAATGATTCTTTCAGAAAATTTGTATATCCTATCATTATATTTGATGATCTAAAACTATAGAAACTTTCCACTAAGGGTACCGATAATACAAATATAATAATATAAATAAAATATATAAATGAGTTCAAACCTATAATATTAAATGGTCCAAAACATACACAACATATTAGTTAGACAATAATATGAGAAATTTATAAAATAGAGCCTAAAGGGAAAAAGGAGCAATATTTATAAGCCCCAAGATACTATTTTAGATATTTCATTATAATTCATTTTCCTTTATTACATCATAGTAGTACTACATAAATATATAGTTATAATAACTACAACGACCATGAAAAATATTTTGGAACATTGCATGTGAATTATAAGGACACTCTATATAATTAAAAATAGTATAACAAGATAATGAAATATATTAATAACAGAACTATATATTAAAATGATGGTGCATTTTACTCCCCTATAATTATAAATTCTGTGAAAAATACTATAAAAATAGAATAAATTTTTAGAAAAAAATTATAATTTCTCAAATGAAATGTTAATAACCTTGATAATAATTTTAGTGAATGAATAATGATTTTAATAAGAAGTATTTATTGAATGTGTAAAATTATATGAGCATTGGAAAAATAACCTAGTAACTATAATAATAAACTAACCATTAAAATAGTAAAAATGACCAATATGGTAAATGATGAATTAATCATCCAAATAATTTTAACCATCAATTATATAAGTAAATAGAAGTCTCAAAATTGTATGAAATAATTACTTAGTAAGTGTAATATATTTTAAGTAAAATTATACAATTTTAGTAAATCATGTTTTACATTATTCAATAAACTAATAATTTCTATAAAAAATAATATATTATAATAACCTAATTTGAAATTTTATTTGTCAAAATTTAAGGGAATTTTTGGAAACATCTTTTCAAAATTATCAATGGATGATTGTTTTTTTAATTTTTCATAAATAATAAAACATAGATCTGAATATTGGAATATATTATTTGTATTAAAATTTAACCACATGATTCATTTTATCCTAGAGGGTGTAATAGTCCATTATCTTATAATTAGATGTGTAAATTTATATTTTTTTAACATTAATCAATACGATTCATATTCCTGAGAAAACATCATAAATAAATCAACATTTTATTCTAATACCCCCATAATCTTCTCTTATAAATACATCATCCCAAAACCCCATTGATACTCACAAATTAAACATCCTATATTGAATAAAATATACTAAATTCTCTCCTAAACTCTAAAATCCATGTTATGGTGCTTATTTTATTCAAAAAAGTTCATTCTTTCAATCCCAATTTCCATATTAGAGGAGGAAATCCAAAGGAAGAGGTAAATTATCCCTACCAATCTATTATTAATATTCTTATTCTTTTTTTAAAAGGAAATGCCTCCTTTATTAAAAGCAAGAGATTTATATTCTTATTCTTCTTCCCACTATAAATATATTTTATCTATTAGGATATAATCGTACCAGTATAATAGAAATACATTAGTGTTATTTTAATAATTTAATATTTATTATCCTATTACCTTTCATTTATTCTAAAATAAATACATCTCCCACATTATGGTATGTTCACTGCCACCATGGATGATGTATTACATCATTAATCTCCCCCAAAATAGATGATTTTAATATATTATTTATAAATAATTACTATATACAAAAATTTGATATTTATATAATTAATTAATTATAAAATTAATATATCATTAACAAAATTATGACTAAACTATCACGATCAATATAATAGATTACAAGGATATTGATTTTAAACCAATATCACCACCTTCATATATTGTTATAATATTTAATTTTATTTTTAAATATGAACATAATAATTATATTCTATGATTGTTAATATTTTATAAAGTGTAAATAATCATAAATGTATATAAAAAATTATGCTCTTCATGGGAGGTAAAACTACCTAAATGAGCATACCATTACACGATAACATTTATAGTCAATGAAATATTCTTATTATTGATATTTCCCAAATATTACAAACTAATTAAAATTATATAAACACACATATATTATATCAATACACTTTTATAGTTTAGGGCACCTTTTCAAAAAGTCCACTGATCGTTACCATTATAATAATGTGATAATGGATATATAGGCCGAACAATCTAAAATAACAGATGTAGGAAAACTAGTCTAATAAATTAATGAAATATAATAACATAAGTGTTAAAATATATTAAATAGTTATTAATATGTTTCTTAATTTTTGAATTAACTCATGTTATTCATCCATTTGGGATATTGAGGGAGCATGCAATAAGTCGGGAGATGAGGTAATGGGTTTTAACTACCTTTTTTTCAAAATCATTATTTTTTCTATAATAGATTTTATAGAATATCATAATATAAATATATTATTTTAATTACAAGATTTTATAATGCATTTGATCTATTATTTAAGAGATATTATCCATTCTATCTTATCAAACACATTTCTTAAGTTGTTACTAAGTCACAATAATGGCTTCCCATTCGAATCATCATTTTGTCCAAATATTTTTCCAGATTTTATATATTCCATTCAATTAATTACCAATAATGAATTAAAATAAATAATTATTTTATTTTCAATAATTTTTCTGTATTAAAATTATTTTACCTCTCTTATTGTATCAAGGGGTCTCTCACACTCTTCTCGATTGATTATATTCTCAATCACTGTCTATCTCCCACTATTGACTTTATTTTTCTTCCATGCCCTTATTCAATATTTAATAGATATATTTTATAAATTATCCAATATTTATATGGTTTCTCTGTTTTTGTACATGACCATATACCAATTAATCTGTATGATGTGAAAACTATACATTTCTGAACTTATATTTCATAGAACTAACCACGAATGTTATTCCGTTTGTTTGAATGAGGTAATATTGAGAATAAGTATTACAAATAATACAATATAAATAATTAAATATTATATAGATATGTAAATGTAATATGATCCTTAACTAAATTTATTAATTATATTTTTATCTAATTATTATTTTTACGTGATAATTTTATTTTACTTATTTTTGTAATAGGTGGGATCACGGTCCAACTAGGTTTGCAAGATTTATTTTAATCATAATGGTTTATAAATATTTATGGTTTACTTACCTAAATTTAAGCTCATAAAATCATATTTATAGTAGTTTTTTTGGATTATCCTGGAAAATGATATTGTGGTGAGTCATCATGGGCTTTGTTTCACTTATCCATGTTTAAATGTGAAATTTTTATAACTAATTATTGAGATTTTTTATTTGATCAAAGCTAGAGAAATCACCCCTTCCATAATACATATTTTACCTCATTAGTAAAAGTTCATGTCTACTGGAAAAAAGAACTTCTCGGGCTGATGTGTTTTCTAGAGAGAACTTTTGAAAATCTCTATTATTAATATGGATGGTGAACATGATAATTTACCATGAAGGGAGTAAACATCATATTTTATTCTAGTGGATCTATTTATTTTTATTTTAATTAATTTTATAGTCATGAAAATTCCATAATTAAAGATGAGAAATAAAGGCTTAATAGACCAAGCATATATAAATTTTTTTTCTTTCTTAGACTAATATAAAAATTTATTCTGGATTGTGTTTACAATCTTATTTGGTAAATTCTTTTCACAATGGTTTATTTAATACAATATTAGAGATTCCAGAATTTTTATAGAACAATAGGTGGATATATTACATAAATGAAGTTTGGAAAACGTTGTGAAATATATCCTAACTTCTATTGCTAATTATGATGACACTATCAGAATATACAAATGCAGTCTACATCATCTCTTTTATTTTAAAGATGTTGTTCTAGGGGTTTCCCTTGAGAACCATCATTCTAAACCCCTTAAAACATTTAATGGGAAATTGTTCCCCTTTAATTAGATTCTCTAGTTTTAAATGAATGTAAAAGATTAGAAATTGATTCATATACTCCCTTGATGCAGTAATAGGTGTCATCAGATAAAATAGATCTGGTTTTTAGTGTATGGCCCCCCATTTTTATATTATGACTTATATGAGGCCATGATTGTATATAAATGATGTTATATATTATGTATTTGATTACTATAAGATTAGTTATTTCCATAAATGTCATTATTTGTATCAATTTTAATGTTACCCATAGATATATTATTCTAATGTTATTATTTACCAGAAAATATCTTATTATTTATTCCCACCATGTTATTAATTTCTAATTTATGATATGATAAATACAATTATATGAAATTATTTATGGGTTAAAATAGGAGGAATAATAATATTTAATGCTTTATAGTGATGTTTTAATTGTATTGTGTTAATGTTCTATATATCTAGATTCATGAAACTGCTAAAATTTTGATCTAATTTTATATTATCTGTGTATTCTATAATATTATATTAAATAAATACTATATTTGCATTACTACAGATATTATTATTAAATTTTTATCTGATAAAGTATAGTTGTAAGCCTGTGAACTATATTTAGATGAACATAGTTAGAGAATAGAACACAATGACTAAAACCTTTGAAATTATAGAAATATATGTTGAATGGATGGAGTACTATATATGCATATTATATAAATTCGTACATTCAATATTATATTATTAATAATGAATAGTATTATTCATGATATAGAAATGTATATTCCATTTTTGTAAATGGTACCTAATGATATAATTTGGAACCATGGAAACCCTCATAAAGGGAAAGTTATCATGGATATATATGATCTCAAGGGAAATAATAATCAATACTTGTTGTAATTCAAAATAATAAAACTTATTAATAGATAGATGACATGGAATAGATTGTCTTTAAGGATATATATTTTTAGTGTATTATCGTCAAGATAAAAGATATTACATGGAATGTAACTACTCACATTTTGGAAAAAAGGATGAATAAATTGTTTCTCACATTGAGGCTAACTTTACCAGGTTAGAAAGACATGAAGTGGACTATATAGGAAATCCAAAAAATGATATTGACTAATTATTTGATGAGAAAAATTAGAACCTTTGAATGTAATTAACTTCTAAAACATTTTTTTAATTGATAATATAGTTGATGGTTTTATAAATATAATGATAAATTTATTAAATTATTACATTTCCAAATAAAAAAAGAGACTAAGAGGTTGAATGAGTAAATAAATTTAGTAATTAATAAGAAAGTAATGATATATTTTTTAATATATAATAATAGTTTAAGGAAACACCATTTTTATTTGATTATGGGAATCAGAGTTTGTTAATTATTTATAGATAAAGGTCATCATGGTCATAAATGTTTGGGTAAGTAAGTGGATACTAGTTTCCAGTGATTCAATTGTAAGGATTGTAAAAACCATTATAATCAATGACCCAATAATCAATGGAATCAACCTCATAAGTTGGCAAGGGGTTGAGGAATAGCTTATATAATTACTACGATGGAATTTGAGGATGAAAGCGATGTTATCATAGGTAAAATGATCCTGAAAGTAATGATAGATAACATATTATGTTATTTTTAATATACAGACTCTTTTATTACTTTTACGTTAAAAATAACAATGATTCATACAAATATGAACTAAAGATTGATTCTTTAGTTAAAATCATTTTATAAATAATATTTGTATAAAAATATACTGTATTTTTCTGTAAATGTACATGGAGGTTTCCTGTTTGAAAACATGTTCATTACACCAATTTATTACTACAAAATAGTTTTATTATATTGGTTCTCATTCAAGAATTATAGAATTTATTTATGTGAAAAGAATGTCCCAATTAGTGATATTGGAAAAGAATCCATTATTTCTAGACAAGAGACTTCTTTTCTTGAATAATTTCATTAATCATATATGATGGATCATATTAATGAAATTCTTGTATAATAAGAAGTTCAAATATAATGAATTATGGAGAAGGATATTCTAATAATAGATTATGTATCTTTTTTTTAATACTATACTAATGTACTACCTATGGAATTTCCTAAATATACACTTGATCATGAATTGAAATTCTCAATTTATAGAAACATTGATATCGAAGAAATATCTAAACTACCCTATAAAATGGATATGGGGTTGTGAAATAAGAAACTAAATTATTTATGTTACAAAGGATTCATAAAACCTATTGTCTCACAATGGGTACAGACTATCATATTTTCAAAATAATAATGTTTTTTTATATGTAATTGAATTAACTTTATGTAAATCTACCCATTACTATTATAAAAAATGTATCATTTTCATCAATTTATGACATATATAACCAAAAATAAGGAGATCAATACTTCTTAATGATTGAATATCATTCTGGTTAACATCAATTAAAATGTAAGAAGTATGATATACCAAAGATGGAAATTTATACAAGGTATATTTTTTATGAGTTAAAAGTAATGTCTTTTGGATTAAAAAATTATCCCCCTATGTTTTTTAAGTTGAGGAATATATTATTCAAGGATTATGTTGAATAATATTTTTTTATTGTTTAGGAAGATATTGGTATACACTAAAAAATATGAATATCATGATAAATATTTATCGTTTGGTCATGATACTCTGAAAGAGAATGATTTATATTGAATATTTAGTTGTTTTGAATATTATCTCCATGTAGATTCGTTTAATGGATATATTATCTATTTTTATTTAATATTTTTCTTCCATTCATTGAAAAATTTGGTAAAGAAATGTCCCACACTCAAAAATATAAATGAGATACAAATTTTCTTTGGCTCATCTTGTTTCTATCGGTGGATTTTTGGAAGTGTTCCCCAATTACCTAACCCATTAACAAAGATTACATACAAAGGGATAAATATTACATGTTTAAAGTACTGTAAGAAAATATTATGGAATTAAATTTGAGAGTAATCAATTTAAAATTACTCCCAGGAAGGAAGAATTTGTGATGTGTAATGATTCCTCTAATGAAGGAGTGTGATGTGTATTTATAAAAAATGTTAGTGTTGTTTCATATGATTCAAATAAATTAAGGATCAATGAAAAAACTATCAAACACATGATTACGAGTTTTCAACTGTATAATTTTTCATTAAGATATATATAAAATATATTTAAAGAGAATGATTTGACATATATATGGATCAAAAGTGTTTAATGTATATATTCACTCAGAAATAGATAAACATGATATAAAGGATATGGATAGAACTACTCAATGACTATTATTAATAAATACACTAGTAACCTAGAATGGTAAAAAAGATGAAAATTACATTAATTGGGAAGGACCATGGAATTATATCCATGATGAAGAGGTTCACGTATACAATAATAATGGATTTAGTAAACATAGACATTAAAATTATTATGGAAGGAAAAAATAATTCATTTGGCATGTAATTTTCATGCTATATTTTCTAGAGAGGATAAATAATTCACAATAAGATAAAGATGGTTATTGAAAGATGGTTAAAGTTGGTAGAGGTAAGACACTAATAGGAATTATCTATCAAGATGGAGTTTTGATATTTGAAAAGAGGATATGTGTACCATATATATAGGATATAATGAGGGAATTACTATATGTATCATATAACTAATTTTTTTCAATATACCTTAGCATCACCGAGGAATTCATATATTTAATATAAAATATAGAGTTATATATTATAATGCGATAAATTACAAATAAATTAATGTGATACTTCGTATCCCAACTTGTAAAAGAAAAGAGACAAGTTCTAAAGGGTTATATTTAACCTTTCTATATTATAATATGGAAATTGGATGATACAATAATGTATTTTTTACATATCATCCCATGATATCTAATTAGATTGATATAATATGATTTATTTTGAATTTCCATATAATTTATATTAATTTCTTACCAATGAGGGGGGATCTACCCCTTGTGTTTGTATAACAAACACACACACATATATATATTAATTCATTTATAAGGCCTTATAAATCACTTCTATAAATTGTATAATATCATCCACCATATTTCACATTTAAATTATAGAGGATTATTTAAAAGGATCCACAACCTAAGATCCATTTAAGAATAACCCTTCACAATAAAACATATGAGTAGTTTTAATGGAATATCAAAAACATAGATGATATATTGAGGTCATGAAAACATGATTTATAAGGAACATAAGATCAATATCACTGATAGTGAAATTTGTAATCAATAATATAATTAATTAATTAATTCATATTACACTATACAAATATTTTTGGGGGAAAATATTTCATACTAACATTTGGAAATGATTCATGAGTCGAAATCTAGTTGGCCTCAAAGTTGTTGAGAAGATAATTAGGAGGGTATAAATTATCCAAAATCATTTAAATATGGATGAAATAATATTTATAATCTATAATGATAATCATAGGAAATACATATAATTTAACATAATATATATTGTGTTATGGAGTGCATCTCTTGGAAGGTATTTATATGGTTTGGTAAAAATGGGAAGATATATCCAAGGTGCCTTGGGGATTTTTAGATTTTGGAATGAATTGGAGTTTTTGGTTATCATTTGGATATTCCATCCCATATTCTAAATTTCATAAATTCTTCCATGTCTCACTTTTAATGATGTACATACCTCAACCCATCCACTCACATATACTGAATAAATTAAACATCAAATTGAATTGGGTTATATTGAAGAGAATATCATGATTTTTTTATCGAGAGCATGTTTTGTAAAATAAAAATATATTTGTTGTTAAAGTAATTTATAGGAATAAGATGTTATCATAATAAATGTAGGAGAAAATGGAATTTATGATGACTAATTACCCAAAATTATTCATGGTTTTATGTTTAACAAAAATTTCGAGTTCTAAATTATATAATGGGGGAGGGTGTTAGACCCATGATCCAACTATAGATATTTGATTTAAAAAATTTTCATTTATTTCATCATAATAATACAACACAAATAAAAAGATAAAATCACTATAATGACTGTGATAAGAAATTTATAACATTTTACATTTGTGGCGATAGATGCAATCGGAATTATATAACTAAACTTAAAAAATAAAAATAAAATATTATATAGTATTGTAACACCCCAACATGAATAATCAGGCTTGAGGAAGAGTGGATTGTGTACTCATATACACATAACTATAAAATATTGATTAATAGATAATTATTAGGGTATGATTCTTAGTGTAGGTAGATTATTCTCTTGATATCAATAACCATAAATAAAAATAATAATAGAAGAAAAATAATAAATAAACAATACTAATCTAACTAATTAACATCATCACATGGTATATTAAAATGACACATCACAAGTCATACATTTAATTAAAATGTATCTATAGATACATTAGATTAATTATATTGATACAAAATAAAATAAATAATTAAAGGCATAAATAAAATCTATGGGTGTATCCTAGAATAACCCCTATCCTCAACCAGCTGGACCTACTCTATAACCTGACATATAGTCCTTTTCCTTGGATGTATCCCTGATAATAATTTTTTCACACATACCAATATTATTATATAGGTTGTGAGTAATAAAACCAATTCATACACAACTGATGGACCCATATCATAATTTAAACATGTATATATAAGTTTATACACTAAAATAAATAAATAGTAAGAATGAATATATCCTTTTATGGTAACCCTGTGCTAACCAGAATGCTATGAACCGTATCCATATATACTTTAGATCCATGTTAAAGGAATATTAACCACATACATAGAAGAAACCCAAATCTTGATGGATATATTCTCAATCAAGTTATTATCCCCCATCAAATCCAAAATTTTACCACACATCATGTGCCCGACTAAACCCTCTAACTAAGGGAGGTCAGAGATTATGTACCACAAAAAGTCATAGAAAAAAACCTCTAACTCCATGTTGGTCACACATCATGTTCCATGACATGTCATTCATAACACCATTTCACTTATTGTGTGTAACATATTATGTTCTACGTAATGTACTAGGCCACACCCTCTCACTCCTCAAAGATCACACATCAACATCTCAGTTCCCATCCATATCACTTAGGGTGGCCTCAATACGTGTGATGTAGAACAATCACATCAAAAGACTCCACCCTCTCTCCCAGAGAATGCTTCCAAAATCCTTAATATTAATGTATAATTTTTCATGAAATAGTAACATCAATTATCAATCAATTTAAAAAGCATAACCACTAGCCAAATGAAACATCCTTATTATAGGACACTAAATGGTGGCTTGTGGTCTACAACTAATCCAACCCCTCTAGGATACTACCATAAGAAAAATCTATTTATTATATTCCTTGAAAATTGATTGATTCAATGTCTCAAAACTAATTAAAAGTATCTAGGTCACATAGGCCTTAATGAAGCCTATATATCTCACATTATGACCAATATACCCTAGAATATAATTCTACCTCAAACGATGGAACATGTTAGAATTTCAATATAATAAAAATATGTTACCCATAACTACTCCATAATCGGTCAATAAAATTAATTATTATCCACTTAAATACATTGATACCATAATATGAACATGTTAGAATAATAAACACATACTCATGAAATCCATTCCATTCAACCACATATAAACATTGAATCGTGGTAATGGCCTTTGATCTCAAACAAAAGGGATCTTTTTCCAAGCCATGGCCTCCATTTCAAAACAAAATAATTGAATCCTAAAAATCAACTATCAAACCTTATAATTTTTTTTAAACCAAGGGGAACCAAAAAATTGAAAACAATATGTGTTTAGTTAATTAATGGCATTAGATTTACAATATAATGATAACTTATAGCAATGAATCTTTTATCATTGAGAAAAGAGCATAAAAGATAATATGAATCTATGGTGGGTCTTAAATTAAATTTAGAGTTCATTAGGGCTTGTAGGATGATTGGATTAAGGGAAAATGGGTTCTATTGGGGGATTTCAAAATCGTTCCGTAAAACAATTTCCCAATATGCATGTTTTGGTGTGAACATGATGGCCATAGTGCAATGCATCCCTCTCAATGGCCTAGTTGGGGTGTGGCCCTCTGAATATGGAATACAAAACCATAAAATGGGGATCCAATATCTAGTAGCTCAATGTTACAGTGAAACCCATAGTCTCACACTAAATGGTCAACCCAATGGATACCTCATAGTGAAACCCCCACGGTTTTGTCATGTTCATTTCCAACTCTAGAATATTTTGATATAGTTCCCTATGCTATCCTGTGAATTCCTATAATTTATAGAATTTTCAACCTCAAATAAGGAACATATCTTGAAATATTGTTCTTTGGACACCATCGGCTCTAAAAATTTAAAATTTTTTGGTATTTAAATGTTTTAACATAATTTTAAAAAAATACCTTGAAGTAAAAGGGGATTACAAACTCCCCAAAAGGTATTCTAATTCTCTAGAAGTATATATATTGATACTCACATGGTAGATCCAATCATAAGGATTAGACATATTAAATTTCCAACCACAAATCCTTATTTATATTACATTGACAACAAAATACAAGATAAAGAGTCATTACCTTCTATCATAACACCTTCTCACTCTAGTCTATAATTTTCAGCTCCTAAAATGATACATCTCCCCAAATTTAACATCACCACTATAAAACAAGTTCTCAGTGTCTATAATTTTCTTCAGATGTTTTTACACAAGAAAAAAATCATTCATATCTCAATTTTATTAAGGAATAAAATTCTTATTATACAATACCCCAATCCAACCCAAAATATATAGTGGACTAATAAACCATAGAACAAGCTTCCCTCACATCCTCAAACACAGATTCACTAAAAAAATAGATAAATTTATGAATACTTAGTCACCCATGAAGAAGTGCAAGTGTGAAAATATTTGGTTCTCATATTATAACTTCCATCTTTGAGTTGTAACCAACCACAACATGATCAATTGAGCCCACATGGTATTCCCCAGGACCAAGATCATATCAATATCTATTGACCCTCCCACCTACAAATGGAACAACTAAGTGAAACAAGGTATACCATATAAATTTTTTAAGGGGCCTTATATATTTAAGATTGAAACATATTTTTATAATTGAACTATTATAAAATAGATGGTAATCCCATGTTCCACTAAAATGAATCAGAAATATCATGAGCATGTTCTCCAGTATCTGAATCATCATCTTAGATTTATAATCTATCTATGGTAGGTACATTATACATAGAATTAGGTCAGATACCATTAACAAATTTTCTAGCTAGAATAACCTCAATATAAAATCTGTACCCTAATATGATATTATACTCTTAAGAACTCAATTAAACAATGAAATATATAGTATTTACAACTTGATAGTCTCATCCACTAATTGAGACTTTTGTATTAAAAAAAATGGTTATCTTTTGTTACCCAGTCAAATACATCCCATCCATCATTATTATTCCTTAGGATCCTAGTTATTTTCAATAATATGTTCATAGTCACCACATTAGACTTCTATATTGTCATTTGAAGTGGTTAATGTAACCAACATGGTCATTGGTGATCCTCCATTATACTCTAACATGTAAGGCAGTGGATAAATAACCTTGTAACGTCTTTACCCATACTTTACCACCAAAAATTAATCCTTATGTTGTAATGCATCTTATTCAACCTTATATGGACAACATTACATGATGCATGAGCATCCCCCTTCAAATATTATCTCATGGAATTAGAGACTAACATCCTTCTGTGGATATAGTGAACCTTATCATCATCCTTATGATATAAATAGAGTACATATTATATATAACTCCCCGACCCCAGAATCCCAAATCCAGTGCATTATTTTAATATATTTCCCGGATTATGTTGAAACAAATCCTGAGGAACCAATTAGTTTTGAGGTCCTGGATAATAGATTAAATACATGAACATTACATTAAATTTAAAAAGATGAAATGCAACATATATTATCCTATGAAAACACCATTACTATACTAGATTAACCATTTATATAAATCATAATATATATATTGGAATCCTAGGAAAATAAGACTTTTGAAATGGGTGAGCTCATATGCTCAGTAAGGCTAAACAATATGACAAAACCTTTCATAAATAAGCATAAAATTTTAATACATGGTATAAAACTCAAACACTATCCATATAAAAATATTATTGAGCATAATATGGTAATAATATGTCCACTATTTTAATATAAACATAGAAATGGATATCGTACTAGTCGAATATTCACATGTAATAACAATAACTAATCTCATAATGAGGTAATACTTAATGTTGGACATAACAACAATACCATCATGGTATCATGCCCATACCATACATAAATGGGTAAAAATGCAAACTACTTTCTCTTATGATACCAAAAGATGCATTGATGGGTTATAGTGGGCCCACCTATTACATACTAGGTTAAATTCATTCTTCATATCAAATAGAGAAATCATAATAAATATAAACATTTCTATTAAAAAAATCTCACGCAAAATCCTAATAAATTATCCATAAACCATGAATTGTATTAAAATAGAACATTTATAGTAAAACTATTAATAAAACATTCAATATAATATGATAGGGTGTATCATAAAAAATCATAATTAATTAAAAATAAAATAAAATAATGGAAGTTGACATAGACACAAATACTATAATAAACTCCTTAAAATTTAATGAGAAAAATACACTTTTTATTTTGAAATAACTTACTCAAAATCCACAAAAGAACAAATTTAAGAAGTTATATTAGAATAAATATATCTCATAACACATTGAAATATTTGAATGGAATTATAATTTTAAAATATTCATTTCTATATAAATAAATCTTACTTTTTTGGAAAACCAGGACATGAATGAGATAATTTTAGAAGAATAATCTTCAAGACATTTAAATCAATGTTTATTTTGCAGATTTATTACATAAAACCATAAAAAATTCCTTTTAAAAAATAAAGAATCATGTACAAGGATGATATATATTTCCAAGTACATACTTACACATAAACAATCTTAGATAATAATGAGATTGTGAAATTAACCCTCACAAAAGGTCTGATCCATTCTATACATGTCTGAAACACATTTACAGTGGCTTTAAACATATTATTAACTTATACCAAAATAATAATAATATTTAATTCGTCATATTATATTAATTTATTAATTTATATTACCCTTTCATTTAACAATTCCATGTTTAACAAATTATTCGGCCAATAACCGCTTTTTTATTGTACATTTTTTAAATTGTTATTCTTGATCTTCTTACACAGATCACGATTTTCTTACCAAAATAATGTAAAACATTATTTATATATCATATATATTTAGTATATAAAAATTTATAGTAGATATATATATGGAATGGAATACACCATTGATGGAGACTGTAGGTTGTACGTACACATGAACGATGTTTTCATTTTATTATCATGTTGAAAAGAAACAGGTAAATGATATATATATATATATTATTAAGTTAGAAATATTATGTCATATATTTCATACTAATTAATCATATATATTTTTATAATCATTCTTGGTTGGTTATAATGGAGGATGAGTCTCATCGAGTCATGGAGACGGTCAGCCGTACGTACGCAGGAGTGATGGTGTCATTACATTAATAGTTAAATGGTATATAATTAGATGGTATATTATTTATACAAAATAATTTTCATGACATAAAAATTATTTACACCTATTATAATTGTCATTATGGGCATCAGAATTGTTCTATGTTGAATAAAAAATAAGACCACAATGTAGAGATTGTAAGTCATATGTACACACACATGGTGATAACATTATTTCTAGGATATACAAAATTAGAAATATGGTTGTACCATAGTAATAATAACATCTCATAATAGAAATTAAATTTCATTTATTAATTAATTAGGAAATTAACATAGGAATTGGATTAGAAAAATAAAATAAATTTAATTGAATTGGTAAATCATTTACCTCTACTTTGACTATCTCCTTTCGATTTTCACAAAAGGACTGATTAAGTATGGGTTTTGAACAAATTATTGAATATATGATGATTTTAGGTATGTTTTAAGCTTAAATATGAAGGTTATGGGAATTAAAAATGGATTTAGTGGTGTTACTAAAATAGAAGGATAGATTCCCTTTTATAAGAGAGGGGGAACTTTTGGAAACTCCAATACTATTAATTTAATATAAATTGATATTATATTTTAAAGGGATACAAAGAAATTTATATCTACAATAAGATGTGTATGGGTCAAAATTCCATAAAACAATGAACTTTATACATGTTTTGGTCACAGAATTTACCTTAGCCTTTAGCTTTAACCCTTAGTTAAACAATTTAACCTTAACCGTGACACCTTTCCTTTTAACACTATAGTGTTAATATAGTTACTATAAAATTAAAGAAAAGTCCCAAATTAGATCATTTATGTCATAAATAAAATTATTATATTTTTTTGGATGAAATAATTTTTTTTCAAATTTTATACCATTTACTTAAATATTATTTATTTTAAAATATCATTTATATCAATGTTGACACTATTTATTATTTTACATTTTATAAGATGTTAACAAAGTTTTTACCTTAAAAACTAGATTAACTCATTCCTAACATATCACAGTCATCAAAATAATTCTTGGATTTCATAAAATATTTCGTATGATATTTTTTAATATTATTTATATCATTTATTTTATTTTCCTTTAAAAAAATCAATTACTCTATCATCATTGTGTCACAAATTTATTTTACTATGTATTTCATAAAATTATAAATAAATTACCATCATCTATCTAAACAATTTATATTTCTAATTAACTTTTATAGTAAAAAATATCATTAATATGTCGTCATATTAAAAATCATATACTAATTAAAATTTGAATATTACATTATGAAATCTATTATAAATAAAATATAATAAATGTCTTAATATAACACAAGTGGAATAAATAGGATCATATTTTCCAGATAAGGTTTATTTTGGTCGAATTACATGAATCCAATGATATTATGACATCTATTAAGGAAATATTTAAATTGAAAAAAATTAATTTTTACCATTAATTGCATGATTAACTTTTAACCGTGGTAAATAAATAAATAATTTCAAAATATTCTGTTCAAAAAAATTATGTTGAATCTATTAGATAAAAATTTTCATATTAATTACAATGATGTATATTCATTTTGGAAGTTATACTCACAATCGTGAAAAAATTAAGTTTAACACTAATGTGGCAAGAAGGTGGGTAAAAGATATGTTTAACAGTTTAGTAGGTTATTTTATGTAATTTTATTATAAAAACATTCCAACAACATAAATTGGATTAATATATATATATATATATTATTTCTAATTAATTTAAAATTAATTTAAATGAAAATAATTATTTAAATGAAAAAGACGGGTTTTAACAACAATTATATATTTTTCACAATACATCAAAAATTGAATGTTTTTATAATGATTCCAAAAAATTTCCCTAAGATATTTTTTATATTTAGAATTAAAAAATAAATTATATTTTTAAAACATAAAAGTTTTAAATTTCAGAATGTGGTCAATACTATACATCACCACTATTTAAATGAATAATTTGGTAAATTGTGGTACGCTAAAACACAATGTTTCGTACAATGCATGCTATTAAAGAAAAAGAATTTATTTAAGAATATACATGCTATAAAATCTTATGATGTCAAATTCTACCCTCCTTTAGGGAATTGTGTGACCAAAATTCGAGCTCATGATATGAAACTATAGAATATACTTTTCAAAATATCATTATTGAAATCCCACTTTGGAAAAATGATTAATGAGACCTTCAATTTAAAAATACATGGAACTATGAATGTCGGTATAGGTAACAGATACTGGGGTTCCATGTAAGAAAACATGGACATGATGGAAAATGTGAACATCATGTTTTGATGGAGGGTGATAGTTTACAAGATTTGAAAAAAGTTAACAGTCACAGAGATATAAACATGTGATGATCCAAGGGACCATTTGATTCATCATAAAATAACGTAATAGGAAAACATTTTTGGTTTTATGAACTTTTCGCTAAAGTTGAAGAATTTATGTAATTCATAGTAAATGATCATAATGAAACATAATTACTTACAAAATGAGTAGATTTTCCACCTTTAATAAATTTCTACCCCAAATTCATATTTTCCTCTAAATGACGAGGGTTCATGATATATTTTTCACGATTGACATACTAGATTGATTTTTTAGAGAATTGCATAATCCAAAAAATATTAACTAGCTATTTCTACTACATTTATTCATTAAAAAAACCAAAATATTTGTTAATGATATGATAATTCCTAAAAATAACATCCAAAATTCAACAGTAAAACCAAAACGTTTTACACATAACATATATTAAATAAATTTCCTTCTTAAAAATATTCCATACTATATTTGACATCCAAAATTCAGATGTATTTGATCATATAGTCTTCCAATCAACCAATCTTAATTTCTGATAACAAATTTAAATATATAAATCTCACAATCTACAAAGGTTTTAAAACCATTTCCATAAATAACTTGAATCACCATAAGACCACAATAAAATCATAATTGACTCCAAAATATAATTAAACCATTATTCATAAAAATATTATGTTTACCTTAATCATAGAGGAATCCTAAAATTGGGAATGACTTCCATGATAACATTAATTTCATAATCCCCAAATCATTTTCCAACCCCATCGTTATCTATTTGATAAAATAAATGTACCTTAAATAAAAATAACATTTATCAATTTGATTAAAAAAAAGATAAAGCAATCCTAGAATCCATGTAGGCTTGTTGTAGGCATTTCACCCTTGTCCCCCTTCGGTTGTGGGTTCATGACCGACAACCTTTTCAGACAAATAGGGTTGTCACCATGCATTCCAGTTTTCCTTTTTTAAAAACTATATTAATGTAACATTCAAAAAATAACATTAATAAAAATTTTAACTTTAAACAATAATATCCAATGTTAAACATAATCTATTCAAACCTTTATACTTATCTAAAATATATCTTCCTAAATTAATAATCCAAAATGGTCTCAAAATTTTCAAAATAAACATAACCTCACATTTTCTTCAAACAATATAATATTTCTCATATTTTTATATTACAAACATATGACTACTTTAATCATATTAAATCCATAATGATAATTTTCATGCTTTAAAATTCGTAAAGAAGATGTACTACAGTACAGTATTGATATAACACATAATTATTACAACCATTACATATATGATAAAATACTCAAATGACATAATATTTGAATGTAAACATAATCACATTAATCATTCATCTTCATTAGAGGTAGTTAAAAATCTTGACCATGATCCATTAGCCTCTTTTAGGGTATATTTCTTTTAGGCATGTGAAATTGATTTTCAAAGTGTCCCTTCTCTTTTAAATTGTAGAATTATACATAAATTGTTTCTTCTTTACCTTACAATCATGTTTGAGGTGACCTTTATCTCCAAAATTATAGAAAAAGTCCATTCCATTCATGAAGGAACTATGGTATTTATTCACACAATTATCACTTATGTTAAAATAATTCTTTCTCTTTTTCCCTTTACCTATATTTTTCCCATTCGTCCCCTTATTATAATTCTTCCCTCTAAAGCCATAATATATATAGTACTCTTTCCCCATCTTGATATCACTTGATATTATGTCTTTATATAATGATAATTCCAGGGAAACTATTTACCTTCTAAATATTGGCTTAATACCATAAAATATATGATCTTTCTTACTCTTGGGATCAGTAACATTTATGATGTTGATTTCCTTCTACTAAGTGCCATTTCTAAATGATGGAATACATAAAATTATGTTATGAATCATAATTCATAATTCCAAAAAATTAAAATACATAACTTAAATTAAGAAAATTATGCATATATAATCTCTTAATCATAAAAATGTTTTCTCTATGAATATATAATTTTTTAAATCAATTGTTATAATTTGTAATTAAAATGGGAAATATCCTAATCATATCCCCGATGAGTGTCAAACCAGGTGCACAGTAGGGGCCCTCGACATGTACCAGGTTACCTCGAGTCATGCCTGTAACCCCTTATCAGAGTTAATACACCTAGTTACATATGTTCCAAAACCACATCCACTTGTAGTATCTAGACAGCTATATATTTTCTGGAAGACCCACAACAACTCTATTCTACCAAAATTTTAGGATGTTCTTATATACTTATCCTCAAAGTATATCTTATGATTATGTTACCTAATCTATGTTTTTTTGTTCTAATTTATGCAGTTGTTGCTAAAATTCCATTAACACCAACTATAATGCCCAGACCACAAAAGCTTGAGCTGGAGCTTTATTTTTTCACATAGGAATGCTTATAAAGATTCAACTCTTAATGTATTGATCCATTTAGAAGTTTTGGAAAATATATTACATATATAAACATTACATTATAATTAAAAACATAAAAACACATATAATCCTGTGAGAACACCATTATTCTCGTTGATTAACCCTACATATCAATCATAATATTCATCTTGGAATGTGGGGAAATAAAACATAAGAAAGGGGTGACCTTATAAGCTCAGTAAGGGTAAAAAATATAATATAATCCTTTATAATTAAGCATAAACAAGTATAGAAAGGCATAAAACTGAAACATTAGCCTTTTGAACATAATATTTATCATAATATGGAATGAATAAATAAAATAAGTCCATATAAACAAACACATAGATGTTATAAAATTTGAATAATCACATTCAATATGAATAACTAATTTCATAAAGAGTGAATGTATAATGTCATACATTATTACCATACTGTGAAGGACTCATGCCAAAACCATACATAAACATGTAAAAAACTAAACTATTTTGCCTCATGAAATCTTCTAATTCATCGATGTATTTTAGTAGGACCCTCCTTTCACTTGATATGTCTAATGCGTTCCTTATATTTAAAGAAGAAATCATTGCCAACATAATTTTTTTTATTTAAACTAGCATAAAAAATCTTAATATATTATCCATACAACATGAATGGCATAAAAATAGTATATCCAAAATTATAATTTTAATAAACCCTTAAATAAGATATGATATGTTGTATCATAAGAAATAAAACTTAATTAAACACAAGATTCATGAAAGGATGTTGAAATAGATGGAAATACAATGAAAAAATCACTAAATTTTCCTAAGAAAAATTTACTTTTTTACATTAAAATAATTTGTTCAAAAGACACACATTTGTAAAATAAGTTATAAGAAATTTTATTTTTAAATGAAATTTTCCCATACCAAATTGAATATTTTTAAATGAATTAATTTTTTAAAATATTTTTGTCCATATTATTAATTCCTTATAAAAATTTTGAAAACATGCTCATAAATGAGCTTGATTTAGAAGAATAAAACTTGAAACGTTTAAAATATATTTTTTTTTGAATAGTTATTAAATAAAACAATAAAACTATTCCTATAGAATTTTTAATAAAAATGAACATGGATGATAAATATGACCATGTTAATACTTATGTATAATAAATCTAAGATAATAATGATATTGAGAAATAAACCCTTACCTTAGGTATGATTCCTTCCACACATGTTTGAAACTAATATGGTGTGGTTTGAAAAAAATTATTTACTTCTAAAATAATAATAATAATATTTATTTTATCATATATGATTCATTTATGACATCATATTACCCATTCATTTAAGAATTCCATGTTAATGCAACATTTCGGGTAATAACTACTTTTATTATCATATGCTTTTTGACTTGTAATTCTTGATCTTATTTCATATATCATAATTTACTTACATCCATAATGTTAAAAATTATTCATATATCATATATATTCAGTATATAAATATATATAATAGATAGATATTTGGAATGGAATACACCATTCATGAAGACGGTAGGTCGTACGTACACATGAACATTATTTTTGTTTTTTATCGTACTGAACGAAAGAATGTAAATGAAATATATGTATGTATATATATATATATATTATTCAAATAGAATTATTATATAAATAATTTCATAATTATTCATTATATATATATATATATTATCATTCTAGAATGGTTAACATCAAGGATGAATCACATCGCGTTGTGGAGAAGGTAGGTTGTGCGTATGCACTAGCAATGATGTCATTCCTGTAATGGTTAAATGGTATGAAATTATATGGAATATTAACTATACAGGATCATTATCATTTAATATTAATTATTTTCAATTATAATCATCTTCATATACAGAAAAATAACGTTCTTTTGAATAAAAAATTACACTACGACATGGAGACAGTAAGTCATACGTACGAACAAATGGTGATATTGTTATTCTTAGGATGAATTTAAAGAGGAATATTAGTGTCCCATATTTGTAATATCATATAATAATGTATATTGTACTGGATTTATTACTTTATTATTGAAAAAAGATCTAAATAAGTAGTTGAAGAAGAAAATAAATTGAGTTGAATTGGTAAAATAATCATCTCTTCTTTGAGTATCTCCTTTTTATTTTCACTAAAAGTACTTGTTAGGATGGATTTGTACCAAAAGAATGGCCACAAGGATGATGTGAGTTAATTTGTAAGGATAAATGTTTACGTTTCATCTGATACAAATGGATTTATTGATGTGAATAAAAGATAAGGAGAGGTGCCTTTTTATAAGAGAGGGGAGAGATTTAACACCCCTGGATTTCAAAGTAAGCTATTTCTTTAAATTAATTTAATATCTTGTTCCACACGCAACAACAAGTTCGAGCACACCACAACTTAACAAACTAGCCATTAAAAAAGTGTTTATGAATAGAATTAACATAATTTTGAATGTTATTCTCCATATAATCTTAACAATCATATTATATGTGTCTTATACATAATATAAGAACATATTCAATTTTTTAGATAAACGAAGTATTTTTCAAAAAATGAAATTTTAAATTCTTTTAATGGAGAACGCTTTTTAAATCCAATATTTGAAACTTTAATATATTCAATTTTACAAAAAAACTTCTTCTTTAGAAGTGGGACATAAAAATTTGTTTTGGATAAATTTTTTTTTGTTTCTAATTACATACATATTTTAATGAACAATGAAAAACTCTAAATTTTAATTGGAAACATCTTTTTAAATCAAAATAATTTAGAGATTTAAATTATAAATTTTAATGGGTTTGATGTATAATAAGATAATATTTTTATAATTTAATCCAATTTTTGTCATTGGATGTAATTTCACATTTTAATTGTACATAAACACATATCAATCATTTGACTGTTTTTACTTCTCAAAAACCCTCTTTGTGGTTTTGACAACCAGAAATAATTTTAAATTAATTAATCCAACATAAATGTTTTTAATTTAGTAAAATAGACATCCTTTTTGAATTTTCAATATCAGAATTATATTTGGGTGAGTTATTTTTGTTTCTCTGAAAACATTTAATTTTTGATGAATAGTGAAAACCCCCGTGTTATTGTTTAAAACCGTCTTTTTATTTAAATAATTATTTTTAATGTAAATTATTTTTAATTTAAAAAAAGATACATAATAGCTATATTAGTATAATGTAATTCATTTGAGTTATTTTTTAATAACATTATATGTATAATGTTTTATTGAACCTTTTAGCATTTATTACCTACCTTCTAGGTACATTTGTGAATTAACATAAAATGTAATTTTACTGCTTCTATGAATTGAATTTAAATAATTCAAGAGACACAATAGACATTAGTATGTAATATTCTATTCAATAGGTTGTTTTTTTTGAATAGTAACTTTTGAATTTTATTAAACATGTTTAATAACAAATAGGGTAATTAAAGGTCAAAATGATATTATAATTGCCCCAACACATGTATCAATTTTATTGAATATGTTTATTTCATCCGAAATAAAACTTAGTAAAAATACAATTTGTTTTATCCACCTGGATTGGATTGAGACATTTATTATTTTTTATTTTAATATGTATTAACAGTTTTAAATTCAAATTTTATTAACTAAACCATTTTTAATATAGAGTTATGCATATGATAAAGTCAGCTATAAGTATTTATTATAAATATAAACATATTTAAAACGTCATGGTAATTTTTTTTATGATTTTTAGACCTTTAATAACTAAATTTATTTATGAAAAATTGATGATATTGTAATTACCTTATTATCAAATAATTAAAATAATTTATTTTATAAATATAAAAAAAAATTAAATTGAGACTTTTGATGTCATCAAAGAATTTTATAGGTGAATAGGTGATGATAGATATGATTAAATTTACATTTTTCTATGTAATCAAGTTGTTATAACTTTCACAAAAACCAAATACTAAATAGTGCCAAAATTTACATAAATGGGGTTTTTAAAACAAATACTATTTTATTAAATGATATAATATTCATAAAAATCTAATATTCAGCCAAACTACTTATATAATGATAGGTATGTCATTAATTAATCAAATGGGGTTTTTGGCATTTTATCATATGTTTATTAACCATGTAATATAAAAATACAAGAAGACGTGGTAAAAGTCAAACTATTTAACTTAGAGTTAAATATAAATGATAAGGTTAATAAGGTGACCTAAACTTGTCTAAAACATATTGGTTGAGATTTTTTAGATCCATCCCCACATTATACTCTTAATAAATAAATTTGGATCTATTATAAATGGAAAATGATTTTATAATAAAATAATATTGGATGCTTTTGCTAATATTCCCCTCACCTCTCTTATAAAAGGGTACTTCCCCTTCTCTCAAATTGACATCTATGAAGCCATTGGGATGGTCCAAACCCTACTAAAATATCATCCAAACTACACTTAATTAAATCTATACTGCTTACTTTGATAAAAAAAATCCAACCTAATGAACCATTTTGATCAAATCAAAAGGAAGCACCTAAAGAAGAGGAAATTATTTCATCTCATTTTTCAAAGTTATTTTATTCTTATACTTCCTCTATCGGTGTAATTTATATAATAAAATATTAACTAAATTACCTCATACATAATGATTTGTTATTTTAAATATGGTATAACCATATTCTTTATTCTATCAATCAAATGAATGAAAAATTCACCATATGTGTGTACGTAGAACTTACCCTCTCCACGTCGTGGTGTAGTTTATTATTCAACACTTCATTATTTTGATGGGTACAATAATGAGTATAATTTATGTAAATAATAAATATAAAATTTTAATAATTTTCTATATATAACATACCGTCCCATTAGATACCATTTTACCTTAAATAGAATAATATTGTCGCTCGTGCGTATGTACGACTTGCCGTCTCCACGACATGATGAGATTCATCTTCAATGATCACCATTCAAGAATTATTAATATATATATATATATATATATTGATTAAGAATTATATATGTGAAATAATATTCCTACTATAATAATATATATTTATGTAGACAAATATATGTCAATTACTTAATTTTATACTATACAATAAGAAAACAGAAACAACGTTCATGCGAGAAAACGAACTACTATCTCCATGAATGGTGTTTCTATTTCATATATCTATCTATTATAAATATTTTTATTCTCTATATATATGATATGTAAATCATTTTTTATATTATGAAAGAATTTTAAACACGATCTATGCGATACGGTCAAGAATAACAACTCAAAACACATACAATAAGGCAAGTTATTTTTACCTAAAATATCACATTAACATGAGAATTATTAGTAAAAATTCATTAATGAATCATGTATGATATAATAAATATTAATATAGTTTTAGTAGAATATAATATCATACTATGGTCATTAAACAAGAGGTTAAACATACCCTCGACTAAAGGAATGTACACGGAAAGGGTTTTTTCATCAATTTCATTATTATCTGAGATTGTTTATCTGTAAGTATCTACTGGGAAATATTTATCATCAATATACATGTTTCATTAAAATATTTTGAATAGTGATATTTAAAGTTTTTATCAAAGGGACACATTAACTAGGTCATAATTTGAAATGTTTTGAATGATTTATTTTTCTAAATAATTTTAATTAATATCCATGTTTTCAAAATGATTTCGAGGATTTATTTACATTGATAAGATTTATTTAATGTGGTAATTCATTTGAAAAGATTCAAATTTGTATGTGAAACTATAATTCAAAAATCAATTTTCCATGAATTCCTTTATTAGTTGTGAGACTTTTAAATGATTTCTTGAAAAGTGTAATTTTTGTCAAAGAGTTTTATTAATTATTTTTAACTATCCCAACATCTTTTTTTGGATATTATTCTTGATTGAGTTTGATTTAATATAATACAGTCTTACATATTATGTTGAATGAGTTATGATATTTTTGACTGTGGATGTGCTATTTTTATACCATTCATGGTTTCTAGTTAATGTATTGACATTTTGTATGTTAGATTTAGTACGAATATTTACGTTATGTTTAACCCTCTTTTATATGAGGAAAACATTGGACATAATAAGTGACGGGTGAGAACCTCTATATCCCCTCGATGCATTGGTAGCTCTAATGAGAAAAATTAGTGTATAGGAAGAAGTCCTTGAAACAAATTTTATTTATATTTTTTGTATGAGGCCTTCACTATGTTGTTATGATATCCAACATTATGAATTCCCTTTTTATGAAATTAGTAATTACATGTGATTATTTGAATAGTATAATATCCAAATGCATGTTTATATGGTAATTGTTGATTTAATTTTTCCATATTATGTTCAAAATTTTGTTTTAAATGCTATTTTGGTTACACATCATTCCTTAAAATTTTATAGCTTATACTAAATTATTTACCCTTACTAAGCATCAGAGTTCACCCCATTCTTCTGTTTTATTTTACCAATATCCCATGAATTGTATTGGGATTTATATGTAGGTATAATCTTGATGAACAATTTACTTCTCAGAGGATTATCTATATTTTATTTTAGGTTAAAAATTTTAATTTAACGTTCATATATGTAATCTATATTCCATGACTAAGAAAATGATCGGTCTATTGGGACATGATTCTATGTAATAATAACAATGTATTAAAATAACGCAATGACTCTAGGATTATGGGGTTGGGGCATTATAGTTTGTATCAGATGAAGTTTAGAAATAAAAGTGGAAATTAGATTTTAATAATCTTCGATTAGGAAACATTACCCTAAGATAGACATTGATGATTAGTATAGAATAAATTCTAAAAATTTTGGTAATGTAGATATTATACTGGTTTTCCAAGTAATATATTCCTCTCTGGATACTACATGTGGACGTTTTTCTAGAAAAGATGTACCTAAAAGTGAATACCTCGACAAGGAGTTTTGGGTTTGACCTGGGGAATCCTAGTACATGAGAACGATCCTTAATATGCACCCGGTTTGACACTTCTAAGGGATAAATTTTAGGATAATTCACATTTTATTACCAACCATTATGAAGTATTTATGAAAAAATTTATCAGAAAGAAACCATTTTTATGATTGTGAGACTAGATGTGTAAGAGTCTTCATTTAATGTTTATGAAATTTATAGTTTCTGGATTTTACATTATGATATTATCTAACCTATAATATGTCGTTATTTAGAAATGGAACTTAGTTAAAGGAATAAGAACTCCAACAATATTCATGTATCAAAGAGTAATAAGGATCGTGTCATTTATAGTATTAACCTAACATTTCCAAGGGAAGTATAATCCCATGAATTCTCATCATATGAAGAAATAATATCATGTGTTAATATATATGTAAAAATTTCCTAAGTCTTATGGATTTGAAGGGATGCCAGAGAAGAAGAAGATGGTCAAGGAAAATATGGATAAAGGGAAGAAGGGAGAGAAGGATTTTCTCACTTGTGATAACTATGGAAAGAATCACCTTGGAATATTCTTGAAGAGAATGAGAGTTTTTAATAAGTGTAAAAAAGGACATCAATTACGTGATTTTAAGGGTATGAAAACTATTTCAAATGTACAATGCTTCATCTAAAAGGATTTGGGACACTACACAATTCAATGTCCCAATCATCGGAGTATACCCCAAATAATGCAATTTAATACTAATGAAGTTATGCTACAACCTCATATGAAGGGTAATGATTTGTGTTCTTATTTTTTTATCAAATAATTATGTCATCTAATTTTTGTATCAATGATGTAAAAGTTATATGAATTATGGAAATAAATAAAAAACATACTACATTACAATTTTATTTAGCATTTGATTTTGTATAGTACCAAGTAAAGTGACATAGTTTCAATTTAAAAATTTTGAAAAATACATGGTTTACAGAAATATAAAACATAATATGGTCTCCAAACTGATTTGGAGATTTTGGAATTAGAGATGATTAATTTGGATAAATTATATTGTATATTCTTAACTAACTTGGAACTAATTAATTGTTTGTTTATTTCATTATTGTGGGAGTTTATAATAATTTTGGATTTAAGGAGTATATTCATACTTCTAGGTTTTACATATATAATTAATAAGTACATGAATATTCAAATATGGTTTTCTGGGAATTCAGTTTATTACCATGTCTTATGAGAATACACGATGAAGGTATTCACATGTATATTATGTGACCTTCCTTATTAATTTTGGATTGTGTGTTTAGAAAGAAGTATTTTGGATAATTATAAAGGTAGGAATGGATTTATTTGGACATTAGATACAATTATATAAGGTTAAAACACCTCTTAAGATTATTTTTTGGATTGATATAAAAAGAACCACCTAGAGGTCGAGTGGCAACTTGTCGCGTCCGCTATAGCTACGACACATGAACCCCCAACTGAAGGGTGACAAGGGTGCATCACTTACCATTGGCCTACATGATGTCATAGTTTTATACTTTTTTTCTTTTGAATGGTATGAAAGATGAATTATAAATTCATTTTCATAAATCCATATTTGACCAGGTCATATAGAATATTTTCTAGTTCTATTATCTTTCAGAGTAAAAGATGAGTTTTTGGTAGAAATTATTTAATAGATAAACCTTTACATATATAGTATTATTTTTTTCTTATTATATAAATAAATTAATTTTTAAACATTAGGGAAGGGAACATCAAACCAAAAATGTGTTATCCTAATACATTATGTTTTGTTGAACTGTTGATATATTAAATCATCAAAGATTTATGGCTTTGAGGACCATAATTTTTCATTTAGCGTTTAGTTGTTTGTGATTGATGACCTCAATCAATAACTGTAAATATTATCATTTTCCCTCCAATAATGTGTCTATAATTTCCACCAAAGTTCTATTATTGAAAACCCTAATTTCATTCTGACATTTTCATTTCCTTTTCCCTCTTATTAAGACTACATTTTTGTAATCCTATTTTTGATGTGGGTTTTCAACAAAGGTATTTTCTATTTTCAACCTTAAATTTTCGAAGACAAATTTAAAATTGCTTGGAAACAGTATATTTAAGGAGGGGATAATGTAACACCCTAGTATTTTATAGTATGTTATCCCTTAAAATAAATTCAATAGCTTGCACCACACGCAACACCGAGTTCGAGTGTACCACGACTTACCAAACTAGTTGTTCAAAAAGTGGTTATAAATAGTATAAACTGAATTATTAATTTAATACTCCATATAATTTTAACATCTATATTATGTCTTTCTTATGCATAATATAAGAACAACATAAATTTTTTAGATAAAAGAAGTATTTTTCAAAAAAATGAAATTATACCTCGTTTTAATGGAGAACCCATTTTAAATACAATATTTGAAACTTTTATATATTAAATATTACAATATAATAATTATTCTTTAGAGGATGGAAATAAAAATTTAGTTTGGATAAATTTTTTGTGTTTTTCTGATAAATTTTTCCTATTTTGATGAATAGTGAAAAAATACTAAATTTTAACTGAAAATAAAATTTTTAATAAAAATAATTTGTAGTGTTAAATTATAAAATTTAATGGTTTTGAATTATAATTATATTATATTTTTATCATTTAATCCAATTTCGGCCATTGGATATATTTTCACAGTTAAATTGGACAAAAACACATATCTATCTTTTGATAGTTTTTACTTATCAATAACCCGATTTCTGGTTTTGAAAACCAAAAATAATTTTAAATTAATTATTGAAACATCAATATTATTAATATGGTAATATAGACCTCATTTTTTTAATTTTTAATATCAAAATTATCATTGGGTAAATTTTTTTATTTTTCTAAAAATATTCAATTTTTGATAAATAGTGAAAGACACTGTGTTATTGTTTAATTCCAAATTTTTATTTAAATAATTAATTTTAATGTAAATTTGTTATAATGATAAAATAGATACATAATACCTATATTGTTCTAATTTAATTCGTTTGATTCATTTTATAATATGTATATGATTGAATTTTTATTGAACTTTTTACCGTCTTTTACCCACCTTCTAGGCACATTTTCAATTTCTCTAAAATCAAACTTTTTCTACTTCTGTGAAATGAATTTAGAAAATCCAATAGACACAGTTGAAATTAGTAAGAAAAATTCAGTTCAATTAGATGAAAATTTTTTCTTCATTAACAGTAACTTTTCAATTTTATTGACCATAATTAAAATTAAATAGCGTAATTAAAGGTAAAAATGATATTATAATTATCCCAACACATGTCCTAATTCTATTGGATAAGTGTATTTAGACTAATTTCAACCTTAGGGAAAAATATTATCCTATTTCATCCTCATGTATTAGATTGGGAAATTTGTTATATTTTATTTTAAGAGGTGTTAAAAATGATAAATTAAAATTGTATTAACTAAAATGTTTTTAATATAGAGTTATACGTAAGATAAATTGAACTATAAATATTCATTATAAATATAAAAATATTTCCTACATCATGGTATATTATTTATAATTTTTAGACATTTAATAATTAAATTTATTTATGACACAATGACGATGTATTAATTACATTATTAACGAAAGATTAAAAAAATTGATTTTATAAATATCAAAATAAATCTAAATTTAGACTTTTTATTACACCCACGAATTTTAAACGTGAATAATACATTTTATGTTTGATTAAATGTATTTATTTTGAAGTAATCATTTTTTATGACTTTAACCAAAACCAAATACTAAGTTGTGTCAAAAATGACATAAATGAGTTCTTTGAAACAAACACTATTTATTTAAATTATATAATGTTCCTAAAAATATATTATTTGGAAAAATGACATATATAATGACAGAAATTTCATTAATGAACCACTTGAAGTTTAATTTGAAATTTATCATATGTTTATTAACCATATAATATAAAAATACAACAATATATGGTAAAAGTTAACCTAATTAACTACGAGTTTAATCCAAAATATAAGGTTAATAAGGTGACCTAGAATTATCTAGAAACTATTTGTTGAGAGGTTTTTGTCTCCTTCCCACATTATATAAAAAATAAATCCATTAATATCCATTATAAACCGAAAATTATTTTATAATAAAATAATATTTTATGCTTTTCCAAATGTTCCCCTCACCACTCTTATAAAAGGGCACTTCCCTTTCTATCAAATTCACATAATCAATGCCATTTGTCTTAGAAAAATCTTACTAAAATATCTTCAAAACTACCCTATATTCAACCTAGAGGCCTTAATTTGATCATAATTCCAACATAAAGAACTCTTTTGATCAAATCAAAATGAAGCACCTAAAGAAGAGGGAATTATTTCATCTCCACTTTCAAAGTTATTTTTTTCTTCTACTTCAACCTTATTTGTCATTTTACTAATAAAATAATAATTAGAGTAGCTTCAAAATACTGAGATATTATTATAAATATGGTATAACTATATTCGTTATTTTATCCGTCCTATGAATAACAATGTCACCATATGTGCATACATACGACTTACCATCTCCACGTCATGGCATAGTTTGTTATTCAACACTTCATTGTTTGGATGGGTACAATAATGGATAAAATTGAATTAAATAAAAAATATAACCTGTTATGATTTATTATATATAATATACCATCCAATTACATATTATTCCACAATCAATATAATGATATTGTCTCTCGTGCGTATATTTGGATTTTCATCTCCACGACGTGATGAGATTCATCTTCAATGATCATCATTAAAAAAATTATAATATATATATATATTGATTAAGTATGAGATATTTGAAATAATATTTCTACTAGAATAATATATATTCATGTTGATAAATATATGTCGATTACATACTTCCATACTATAAGATAAGAAAACAAAAACCACATGCATGCGTACGTACGGACTACCGTCTCCACGAATGGTGTTTCCATTTCATATATCTATCTGTTATACATATTTTTATTATGAATATATATGATATATAAATATTTTTTAAAACTATTTAAGTATTTAAATCCTAATCTAAGTGATACGATCATGAATAACGTGTTAAAACACCCCTGATAAAGAAAGCGATTTTTACCCAAAAGGTTACATTAACATTGAAATTATTAGAAAAATTAATAAATATTTATGAATGATATCTTAAATATTAATATGGTTCTGGTATAATTTAATAACATACTATGGTCATTATACAAGAGGATAAACATACCCTTGACTATATGGATGTACTTGGTTTGTTTTATCTCCCCAATCTCATTATTATCTAAGATTTTTATCTATAAGAATCTTCTGGGAAATATTTATCATCTATGTACATTTTTCTTTAAAATGTTTTAAGAAAGAATCTTTTTTGGTATTATGGAAGTGAATATTTAACTATATGATCATTTTAAATTTTTTTGATGATTTATATTTCTAAATCATTTTAATTAATATCCAAGTTATCAAAATGATTTTAAGGATTTATTGACGTGGACATGATTATTTTAAATTTTAAATTTCATTCAAAAGATTTAATGTGGTTTGGGAAAATGGATTCAAAAATCTTTTTTAAATGAATTCATTTATAAATATTGTGAGTTTTAAATGATTTCATGAAAAGGAGTATTTCTCTCAAATAGTTTTTTTGATTATTTTAAACTATTTCAAAATACATTATTGGATATTATTCTTGATTGATTATGATTTACTATAATACAATCATTCATATTTTATTTAATTAGTTGTGATATGGTTGACTATGTATGTGCTATTTTTATTCCATTCATAGTTTATAATTAAAATATTTACATTTTGTATGCTAGTATTAGAATGAATGATTATGTCTTGTTTCACTCTTTTTCATATGTGTAATGCATTGGACTTAGTAAGTGACGTGTTGGAACTGCTATAGCCCCTCGATGCATCAGTAGGTCTCATGAGAAAAATTAGTTTCTTTGCACAAGGCCTTGACAAAACTTTTATTTATAGTCTTGGAACAAGGCCTTGCATATGTGGTTGTGATGTCCGACATTATACATTTCCTCAATATGAAATTAGTTATTACATGTTATTATTCAACTATTAGAATATCCATGTGCATATTTATATGGTAATGTTTGATTTATTTTTTCTATATTCTGTTCAATATTATGTTTGAATTACTGTTTTTTTATTAAAAATCTTTCCTGAAAACATTATAGCTTTCACTAAATTATTTAACTTTACTGATCATCTGATCTCACCACATATTTATGTTTTATTTTCCTAAGGATTCCAAGATATGTATTATGATTTATATGCACATTTAAGATATAATAATAATGGAATTATCAAAAGATTATCTATGTTGTATATTATGTTAGAAAATTTAATGTAATGTTCTTGTGTGTAATAAATTTTTCAAAACTACTAAATTAATTGGTACTTCAGGACATGATTCCATGTAATCATTCCATTAAATTTAAATAATGCACCGTCTCTGGGCTTCTAGGTTCAGGGCGTTATATGGGGTACTTTTGGAAACTCCAAAACTATTAATTTAATATAAATCTATTATACATTTAATATAGAAAAAATTTATTTATATATAGTATAATATGATGATGAGACTAAATCCCTTCAACCGATAAATTTTAGACATGTTTCGATCGCAAAATTAATGTTACCTTTTTTCTTTAACCCTTTGATAAACTATTTATCTCTTACCATGACATCTTTTAATTTTACACAATTGGGTAAATATATTTACTATAAAATGAAAAAAATTACTCTAATAGGATAAATTATGTCATATGTCACATTATTCTTGTTAAATGGTCGAAATTTGTTTTTTGAATTTTATATCATTTAATGAAGTATTATTTATTTTAAAGTCTCATTTATGTCAATTCTGACACTATATATTATTGTACTTTTTATATAAAAAAAATTATTCCATAAAAAAATACATTAAATCCTCCTTGAAATGTCATAATCATTAAAAAAAATTGTGTTCAAATGATATTTATTTTAATATTATTAATATGATTTATTTGATTCTTCCATTAATAAATCAAATGTTTGATAATCATTGTGTATCCATTTTATTTAATTTTATTTCTGCAAAAATTATAAATAAATTACCATGATTTATATAATATTTTATCATTCTAATTACTATTAATAATTGACAAGATAACCTATATATCTGTATATTAGAAATGGTAGAGTTATTAAAATTTAAATATGGATAATATAACTATTCATAAAATAAAATAAATAATTTTCTTAATCATGCTCAAGTGGATTAAAAAAGATCATATTTTAGACATAAAGTTTATTTTGGTCATAACACACTTATCCATTGTAATTAGACTATGTTTTATTGTAACTTTTAAATATTAAGTATTTCATTTTTACCTATAATTACCCAAATAACTCTTAAAACTAGTAAATAAATAAAAATTTATTAAAGTTACTATTTCCAAAAAAGGAATTTCACCCTATTTGATCAAAATTTTCATATTAATTACAATAATGTATGTTCATTTTTGGAAATTCAATTTATCAACACATGAATATTAAATTTATAGTTAATCTGGAGAGAAGGTGTGAAAAATAGATGTTTAAAAGATCAATATGTTTTTTAATATAATATTATTATAAAAAGATCTCAATGACCTGCAATGGATTAATATATCAATTATTTATTTATTGTGACATTAAAAATAATTTAATTTAAATTAATAATTTAAATTATAAAGTTGGGGTTTTACACCACATCATTAATTTTTTTTATTCACAAAAAATTGAATGATTTCAGAAAAAATACAAAATAGTCATTCTTAGAAAATTTTCATTTTAAGAATTTATTAAAGAAGTCTATTTTGAAAAATAAAAATTATAGTTTCCATAATGTGGTTAATATTATTCATAATATTTATTTAAACGACTAATTTAGTATTTCATGCTACGGTCAAACTCGGTATTTTGCACAACACAATATATTGTAGAAAATGAATTTATTTAAGAAGAGACATACTGTAAAATATTGGGTTGTTACAATATATCTTGATTCATTGCCAAATCATAAAATATCTTGAATTATTATCTCAATAATCCTTTACATATTTTTTTCACTGAAGTGATAATGACTAATGGGGCATATGCCAAAACCTTTTTAGTTTATGGTGCATGGAACTATAAGTTATTGAGTGAGTTCATTATTACCTCTTAAGGATGTGATATTTCTTATTGTATAATCACTAAGAACATAAAGACTTAGTAGTTACCTAACAACTGATAATTTTAGTTCAATAAAAATATTAAACAAAACCAATTAAACAATAATTTCGAATTTAAACATAAAAATAATTAGAAAATCTATTTCAAAAAATTCCTAGTAATATCTCATAATTTTTTACGAATCATATGACATTTTTAAAATTCATGATAATATTCATCAAAATAATGTCTCCTAGACCATTTTTTTCAAGATAATGGAGTCAAATATATTCTAAAAACTCATCCCCTATATATAAAATAAAATATTTTATTTATATTTTTTGCTCAAAATAATATATTTCCATTTATATTTTTAATAAATGTATTTAAAATTGTTATACACAAGCTATTTATATTTCATTTTTGTGAGTATATCAATAATTTCTTTTATTAGAAACTAATACAAATGTTTAAGAGAGTTTTTTTCAATGATTATTAAAATGTTAATAATTCAGCTAAGGATTTACTAATCTTCAATGAATGAAACATCATAAAGATACTCATGATTCTAAATTGTTTTTATTAGTCGATTTATGTTTTATAATGATAAATTTATGATTTTTTAAAAAATTTAAATTGATTTTTAATATCTGGTTTTACAAAGTTCAGGTTACAAAGAGTGTCTTAAAATGTTTTATTCACGACATTAAAAGTTCATCCTTTCAAGTAATTAAGTTACAAATAAATATTCAACAACTAAATTGTATCCTCAATAGGTGATATTTTGTAATACCATATAAATTAAACTATATGAAGAGATTATATAACCAGATAACTAAGTTCCATTGGATAAAACTCAAAATATCAATTGGATAGAGAAGTCCATATGAACAATCACCAAGAAGAGAATATATATGATAGCATTAAAGAGAATAATGTATAAGTATGTTTTGTATATTTTTTTAATGATGAAATCTGAATAGAGAAACATATATTGATGTTGCAGATGTGAGGAGCCTAAGATATATAAATATTAACTTTACTTAATTGTACATTGTAGACAAATAATATTTTAAATATAATTTTTATAGATGTTATAGATGGTTTAAAGCGTGTTTGTACAACCAGGTAGCGAAATATTTATTTCATCCAATAGAAGACTCTGGATATAAGGGAGATAGATAATATAACACCAGATGAAGTAGTGTACCAGATAGAGTTTTGAGGTAATTTAGAAAACATTTTAATGTCATTAATTGTGGAAATAATATGTTTAACATTCAAGGAACATAAATTTTATCAAGATTTGAGAAATATTTTAGGATACCATTTATGTTGAGAATTAAGGAATTTGTTTTTATAATATTGAATCTAAATTATTTTATGGTTGGATGGATGTCAACTAATGAAATAATTTAGTGGGATATTAAATATTTTAAAGGTAACATTTAATTTTAAGTACACGTGACTCCCTAACATTTTGAGAAAATGGTGCCTATATAATGGGGAGTATATGCACTAGGAGGTGGTTGTTATTATTTATATACAAAACAATTAAATATTATTTAAATTAACTTCCTAAATTTTCAAAATATATGATCTCATAAATTATACCATAAATATTTACACGATTTATGATCATTTAATGTTAAAAATAGTATCATCGCAATTTCCAATAGGTTCTATACAACATATCCCTATACCAATGTAGAAATGGGATAATTTAATAATGTATTTTTCTACATATCATCCAATGAAATCTAATTGGAATTATATAATATATATATTTTTGTACTTCCAATTAATGTATAAACATTTCCTAACAATCAGGGAAGAACTGCCCCTTAATTTTATTTAATAAATATATTTATATATAGATGTATATATATTATATAATAATTTGGTTATAAGGTTTTGTGGATCAGTTATATATATTTTATATGGTCATGACCTATATTTCAAATTGAAATTCAATAGGATTATTTAAAATGATCTATACAAAAAGATCCATATTATAATAACCTATCATAATAAATCATTTGGGAGATTTGAATGAAATAATAAAAAGTAGTGGAAATGTTGAGTTCATTAAAACGTTTCATATAGAAAACATGATATTGGTATCACCGATAGTGGAATTCTTATAGAATTATATATTTCACTTAGGAATTCATATTCCACCATTAAAATATTTTTATGCGAAAAACATTCACACTCAAAATTTTTGGGATAATTTCGACGGAATAAATCATGTTGGGATATAATTTTTTGGGGATATAATTAAAAATGTATAAGCTATCAAAATTCATATAAAGGTGGATCAAAGAATATTTAAAAATTATAATGATAATAATAGAAGATAAATATAATTTAACATAAGATATATTGTGTTATTGAAGGTATCTCTTCGGAAGGGAGTAATATGGGTTGATAATAAGGGAATGCTTTGACTATGGTGACTTGGGGAATTTTAGATTTTGGAGTGAAATGGAGTTTTGGATTATTATTAGGATTTTCTAACCTATATTTAAAATTTATTAACATCTTTCATGTCTCGCTGTTAATGAAATATATACCATAACCAATACAGACACATACACAAAGTAAATTAAACATGTGATGAATTGTGTTATAATAAAGAAGAAATACAAGATTCTTTTTACTATGTATAAAGTGGTGTAAAACCAAAAAATGTGTGTGGTGAATGTAATATTGATCAATAAAACTTTAGTTTAAGAAACATGGGATACAAGGATGTTATGACAAAGAATTGCCTTTAATTATTCATGGTTTGACGTATAAACCAAATTTTGAGTATAGAATTATTTAAAGGAGGGGTGTGTAAGACCCATGATCCAACAACTGATATTTTATTACAATAAAAGATATTTTATTTCATCATAGTAGTATGACACAACTACAGAGTCACAGTCACTATAATAAAAATGATAATTAATATATAATATTTTACATTTATGTTGGCATATGAAATCGACCTTATATATATAAACTCTATATAATTAAAAATAATAAATTCAGATAGTATTGTAACACCATTACATGAATAACCAGGTCTAAGGAAGATTGTACCATGGAATCATGTACACCTCACCATACACAATAGGTTTAAAACTAATATAGATGGTATGATTCATACAACGTATATACTATTCCATTGATATCAACAACCACAAATAAAAACGACAGTAAAATAAAAAAAAATTAATGAATAGTAATGTAACATAGAAATTTGATCACATGATATATTAAAATAAGAAATCACTAGTCCTATATCTTTTTCAAATGGATCTTTCTACACTAGATCAATACACGTGGTTAAATAATAATTATAGGAACAAATAAAATCTATGATTGTATCCTAGAATCACCTCTATCCCTAATATGGTTCAAAAAATCAGTATCCTGATATAAGGACCTTTCACATGGATGGATCCCATATAATATTTTTTTCACAGAAACCAATATTTTTATATATGGTGTTATTAATAAAAAACCATTAGGACATGATTGATAAGACTAAAGGATAAGTGAATCATATAATTATAATATTAAAAACTAAATGAAATAAATAAAAAAAGCATATTTCATTTTCATGTAACCATGTTCCAACCAAGATCCTATGAAACATGACCATATCAACATTTTATACCTATCAAATGAAGATTAATAACATATAAAAAGTACCCCAAAATCATGATTGATATATTATCAATCATGTTATTATCCCAATTAGGTCCCACATTGTGTCTCACATCATGTTCCTGACTATACCCTCTCACATAGGGAGGTCACATATCAGGTACCATAAAAAGTCTTAGAAAACAACCTCTAACTCCATGTTGGTCATGAATCATGTTCCATACTATGTATTATATAAAATAATATAAATTAGGGAATTTCATATAGAATGTTATACAAAAAGTCCCCGTCTAAACCCTCTCACTTAATGGAACTGAGACATCAACATCTTAGTGCTCATCTATATCACTTAGGGTAGCCTCAATACACATGATCTCATACCATCACATCAAATAAACCTCCCTCTCAACTAATTCATGGTTTAATAATCATTATTAATAATGTATAAGATTCCATGGAATTTTTATATTAATTATCAGATGATTTTAAATGGTCAACCACTAGCCAATGAAATATTACAATTGAAGGATACTACAGGGTACACCATAGTCTACTACCAAACCAACCACTTTAGGTTACTGCTATAAGAAAATTTTACTTACTAATTACCTTCTCAATTGATGAATTCCATGTCTCAAAACCGATGAATAGATGCATAGTACCTTAGCCCTTAATCTTGCCTAGATTTCCCACATTACACCTATTTTACCCAAGAAGATAACTCTACCCCTAGAAATATAACAAGGTATGGTTTCAACATAATTGAGATATTTTACCAATAACTACTTTATATATGGTCAATTAAATTGGTTTTTACACACATAAATACTTTTATACCAAAATCTGAACATGTTAGACCAATAATCACACCAACATGAAAGGCATCTTGTACAACCACATAGACACATTTTATCGTGGAAAGGACTTACAATCAAAAGAATAAGGGAAATAAATTTTCAAGAAATGTAATACAAATAAATAATAGACATTTGGATAATTAAAATCATCCTCGTACACTGAAAATTAGGTTTTCCCCAAGAGGAACCAAAATATAAAAAACAGGAGGTGTTAAGGGCATGAATGACATTAGATATAGAATATAAATACCACTTAGACCAATGTCACATTTTTTCAAAGGATAGAAGAGATTAAAAGTTCTTATAAATATGAGAAGTATCTAAAAATTTATTGAGGGTTGAGTGGGTGTTGGGGGATGAAGGGAGATGGGGTAAAAGTGGTCATTGGGGTGGGGGAGTTCCAAATAATTCCTTAAAAAATTTCCAATACTCTTGTTGTGGTGTGACCATAATGATTATAGTGAAATGCTTCCCTCGCAAGGGCCTTGTAGTGGTGTGGCCCTTGGAATATGGAATAACCACACCCTAAGAGAGGGAACCAATATCCAATAGCTCACTATTATAGTACAAACCTATGTCTCACACTAAAATTCTCAACCCCATAGAGACCTCATTGTGCATCCCTGCATCTGTGCCGCAAGCCTTTCAAACCCCAAACTATTACATTATAGTTCTCTATGGTACCCCATGAATTGTTACCTGCTATATAATTTTAAACCTCAATCCAAGAAAGACCTATAAATATTGATATTTTGAAACCTCTGACACTGAAAAAACTCATCAATATTTACATGATTAAATATGATTTAAATTAAAATTCCTTAACATTCCAAGGTCATTACAATCTACCCATTAGGGATTCTCACTCTCTATAATAATCTATCAGGATCCTCACTGAGTAGATCGAATCATAAATTTAAAAAATATGAATTACACTCCAACACATCCTTATAGATATTATAGTGCTAACATAATACATGATAAAGTGGAAACCTCTTTCATTATAACACCTTCTCACTATAGTATTCAATATGCATCAAGTGCTCTTCAAATGATGATTATTCCCCCAATGTAAAATGAAAAAAAAATAATGTTATCTATGTCTAGATATTATTTATAATGCTTTGACATGTGAATCAAATCATACATGCCTCAATGTCATTAAGTAATTTATAAATTCTATTGCACTTCCCCAATATATTTCATAATCTAGAAAAGAATAATAAATTAGGGATTGATCCTCCCTTTCATCCTCAAACACTGACACAGCAACCCATGAGATACATTTAAAAATACTCAGTCACCCATGGAGGACTAAAAAAATTTCTCATATTTTGTTATCATATGACAACTACTTTCCTTGAGTGATAACCAAACATAGCCTAGTCAACAAT
The DNA here is from genome assembly GCA_963277665.1 of Viscum album. Classification (NCBI taxonomy): domain Eukaryota; kingdom Viridiplantae; phylum Streptophyta; class Magnoliopsida; order Santalales; family Viscaceae; genus Viscum; species Viscum album. The sequence continues at coordinate 2,083,485,415 of OY728136.1, read as the reverse complement.
TCCCACTTGGGAGACTTGTACACGTATAGAATTTTAATATATATTGACTCACCAACCTAAAACTATTAAAAATATGAGCAATATGGTCTACCATTTAAATTATGGTTGGATACATCAATATTTAAGCATGATATATATTATTACACATCAACTGTTATAAATATTGTCGGTAATACCATGTTCCACTAAATTCAATCACACTTACCATGATAATATCCTCTAAAATCTGAATCATCATCTCAGATCTCCTGTCTATCTATGGGTGGTATGCGATACTCAATATTATATGGGAGAATATTGAATTCTATAGGACCTAGAATAATATAAATGAATTTTTTTATCATAATATGAAATTATGCTCTTAGTAACTCCATGAAAACATAAAATATCCCACAATTACAATTTTATTGGTTCATCCATTAATTAAGACTTTAGAATGGAAAAGAAATGTTTATCCTTTATCAGCGAGTGAAATACCATATATAAATTATCATGACTCCTTAAGGGACTAGTTATTTCCAATAATATGTTCATGGTCACCCCATAAAACATCCAAAATGTTATTAGAAGAGGATTAGGTAACCAAATTGGTCATTGGATATCCTCCTTAATCCTTTGACAGATAAGGTAATGGATAAAAAACCATACATTATTATTCCTGACGACCACTAAAAGAAGCACCTTCTATTGTGACACATCTTAGTAAACCCTATATGGGCTATTGAATATGATGCATGGAAATCCCTCTCCAAATCCTCTTTCCTGGAAGTAGGTACCACCACCCTTATGTGGATATAGAGAACCACATCCTAATCCTATAACTATGCATGGATTGGATTATAAATCATGATTTATGTCCACATCATAAAAAATGAAAATTAGGATACCAGCTCTTCTTTAAATAGTCGTTAAATAAATTGATAATGAATAATGGGGAACATGTCACCACCTTTCATTTGTCTGATGCATGAATCTATCATTTAGTGAGTAAGGTCCTTAGTACCTCCTAAGAATGATCTTTTACATATTAGATAATCACTAAAGACTTTATTACTAATTATTTATTGAAAAAATGATATTTTCATTGGAATAAAACTATAAAACAAAACCAATTCAACAATAATTTTAAATTTAAACCTAACAGTAAATATATATTTTATTTTTAACAATTCTTAATTATATATAATAAATTTAATCTTACAAATCATTTGAAATTTATAAAATTTTAGATAATATTCGTGAACAAAATGTGTCATATACCAATAGTTTCAAGATAAAAGAGTCAAATGTACTCCAAAACATTTTCCCCTTACTTAAATACAAATACTTTCTTTATTATTCTTTCTCAAAATATGATATTTCAGTTTATAATTTAAAACAATATTATTAGAAATGTTATTACTAAGATTTTTCTTAATTTTGTATCAATATATTAAAGTGGTCTTGTAGAAGAAACTAACCATATAAGATAAAAAGAGAGTTTTTTACATGTTTAGAGAAATATTACAAATTGAGCTGATGATTTACAAATATTTAAATCACTAAACATCATGAAAATATTCATGATTCTAGATAAGTATTTTAAAATATTTATGCTTTATAAGGGTAAACTTATAAAGTATATAAAAATTAAAAGTCATTTTTTAATATATATTGATGTACAATGTTCATTTAACAAAGGATGTGTTATATAGTTTTTGTTTTAGAAGTACAAATTTTAAATTCTAAATTATTGAAATTAAAATTATTTATTAAAAAGATAATTTCTAACTTCAAAAGGTTATGTTGAGTTATACATTAAGAATTATATGAGATGAATAGAGAAGATGACAAAAAAACTATGTTCCAATTGATAAAAACTCAAAATATCATTATGATATTGAAGATAGTTTAAATGATCACCTGGTAGAGAAAATATATTATTTCATCAGACATATGAATGGATAAATATATCTCATAAGTTTATTGAATGGAGAACATTGAACAAAGAAACCTAAGAAAATGATCCAGAAGTAAAGAGTACTAGACTATGAAATTATAACATTACTGAACTATATATATTATATAAATAGAATTTTTTTATATAATTTTTCTATGTATCTGGGATAGTAGAAACTATGTGTATACTAATAGATGGAGAAATATTGAGTTCATCTGATAGATGACTACAAATAGAGGGGAGCCGGATGAAAAAGAACCAGATGAAGAAATCTACTAGATAGTGTCTTGAAATGATTTAATGAAACATTTTAAATTAAGTATTGTGATGATACTATGTTGAACATTTAATGATCATAAATATTTTCATGATTTGAGGACTATTTTATGATATCATTAATGTTGATATTTGAGGATGTTATTTTTAACAATATTGACATTAAATTATTTTATGGTTTGATGGATGTTATCTAAACTATTATTTTAGTGGGATATTCTATATTTTAGTGGGAAAATATATTTCTATGTTCATTATACTACCTAGGATTTTGATAAAATGATTCCTATATAAAGGGAGTACATGAACTAAGAAGTTGTTGTTATTATTTATATAGAAAAGAAGTGTTATAGTTTTTGTGAGATAAAAATAGGAATTTCTAACCAATATTATACCTAGTTAAGGAAGAGTAGTATATGAAGAAATTGATTTAGATATAGATCCACAAAATAGAGAAGTATCATACAGAAGGATTACGAGTTGAAGAAGGTGGAAAATATCTTACTCTAAAAAATAGCACTTCTTTTAGGGGAATCAAACATAACATAATGAATGAATTATTACCAAATAGAATTTTTCAAATAATTATTTCTATAAATTGTTTTGGTATGTTTAGTTTGATTATATCTAGGTCATTGAAGATGAGTATGAATTTTCAATACTAGTAAATACTTCAAAGATCTATTGAAGATATTTAATAATTTTTGTACAAGAAGTTGTGACCCAACTTCATTATAGAGGAAGACCATATGAGGAAGAATATATTTATAATGTGCATCAAGAAATAACAATGAAGTTGTTTTATATGGGTGATAGTATAACCATATACTGAAGATACATGTGCTTGAGGAAATAACTAGTCAACATGAAATATGTGATAAGAATGATATTTGGGGGTATAACCATTCACGGAATAAGAGGTGGTCATTTGGGGATAAAACCATGGTAAACTGGAGGAAACTTTACAGGGGGTATAAATAGTTACTTCATATTCCCTTATAATCGTATTGATGTTAGTGAAGAATCCATATTTGTTGGTATAACCAATATGTCAAGGAATGGGTTCTCATATAGAGTTGGAACCATATATATATCGTTTGATGTTTCATCTCTTATTTTAACTACATTTTATGTGAGTTTGAGTGATATATTTGGGTTGATAAAAACTCTATGAATTTATATAGGTTGAGTTTAGTAGAATAATTCCTAAATTAATGGGATCAAGGATTCGCCACGTCACTATCTATGTGATCTCACACGAAATTTTGAACTACAACAGGTGTCAATGGGAAGGTTCCCTCTAATAGATCCAACTATATACTAAGATTGAAAAAAAATTATTAAACTATAGGGTAGTTCCTTTATTCAAGGTTGTAAACTATCATAAATGGATAAATATGATTCCATCATACTATTGATATATAGGATTAGAAGTCATATATGTTGTTATAGTGGGTTATCCTCCCATTAATGATGTTATTATGATAGATGTCGATAAGATAAATATGTAAGTTGATGAAGAAAGTTAGACATATCATTTTAATGGGTCTATATATGAATTTGGATAAAACAATTATGGTGTTTCAATATACTAAATAACTGTGGTATAATTTTAGAAGTAGTCATGATAGAAATGTGAAATCCAAGGAGGCTAAATTGAAAATCTTCAGGAGCAGATTTTAAAATATCATGAATAATGATGATGAAATTATTATTGAATAATTTATAATGGTCAATGAAATTTTTAAATATATCATAGGTTTACATACGAAGTTAAATGAGTCAACTTTTATTAAAAATTTGAGATAAATTTCCTATAGAGGAATCATGCTAATGTTTTATCTCTATTATATCTATAAGATATTTCATTGGATACACATCATAACATTGTGATTTCAAATTAAATGGTAAAATAAATAGTCATTATGAAGAAGGAAAAAGATGATATATTCTTTGATGAGATATTAAAAGGGAAGGTGAATGATTTGGATATAACAATCAAATCAGGTGGTTTATATACTAACTAGGATGCAGTGGATTTTAACCAAATAATTTATCTTCATTATAAGAGATATAAAAATGGAAACTATAATGGAAAATGTAAAAAATATCTTACATGGTATAATTGTAATAAAAGTGGTTATTTTTATGGAAATTTTCTAAACAAAAATATTCAATATTCTATGTCATTAATATATGATAAGAATTATTAGAAATCGAATTTGAAGAAATATAATAAATTGTTCTCTATCAAAAAGAATTTATTTCTTTATAGATGACAGAGTGAGATGAATAATTAATCATCAACAAATGAATATAATGGTAGATGTCATTTCATAGCCCATGTTAAAAATAAATTTGATTCATTCAGAAATAATGCTGATGGTGGAAAAAATATAACAAAACTATTGTGTATTTTATAAAAATGAAACAAACTCTTGATAAAATTACACAACTTCAGATGGATAAGAGAAATATATAGAATGAAAATAAAGAGATAACTTTAAATAATAATCAGTGTATCAATTAAAATAAGAAAATACTCAATGATATTATATAATAAAAATTTAATGTGGATAACCAAGAAAATAAGTTAATAGATCATAATGAATAACTGGGACATCAATTGGATCTCAATAAAGAATAAATAAAACATGTTGAGAAAATAAAGAACATATTGTTGCTAGGTAAATTTTAGTAGATTTTAAAATATCATGAGGAAATAATATCTACTCAACCATAATAGTTAAATAAGAACAATTAATGTTTCATTTAGAATTATATGGGTTCAGTGTGATCAGTGAAGACATCACTAAATAAGGTTATGTTAATGGTGAATCCTCTTGTGATAGTGAAAATAATTGTTCATAAAGGTAGGTAGATTCTATCACCATGAAATATAAATGTACACCTTCCTTTACTAATAATAATACTTCAAAAATAAAAGAATGATTAATCTAGGAACAAAAATGATAGTAAGAAAAAAAAAATTAATATAATGATTGTAATGATTAATGAATTTTTTATTCATAACCAAGATACCCACAGTTTGTAAATAGACATCCAAAAGAAAAAACCACATCCTAAATACTATCAGTTGAAGGGATTAAGGTTCAATGGTGAGTGCTACTTTTTTACAGTATTAGGGAATAAATACTACTCATGCTAGTATAATATTTATCCCCCAGGAAAGAGGTATAAATGAAGGGTTATCTATGATAAGAAGATAAGAAAAAACTTTTGAATAAATACGGATCAAGAATAATAGAATGTTCATAACATAGAAAATGATAAATTCATAAGTGAGGCATGTGAGAAGCTCAATAATGTTGTTAAAGGAATGTAAGTGTCCTTAGTTAATTATAAAGATCTAATGTATATGGAATGAAACATAAAGGAAGGGTAAAATCATGTTACATAAAAGAGGTAGAGATACACCCTAAAATATGATAACAATGTTGATAATAAGTTGTTAAAAACTGGTGGTTTGATGATTTAGACGCAGTGTGAATGGTGTAATCAATATTAAAATGGTAATAAAAACTATATGAATATCTAAATATTTTTTGAACAAACCATGAGGATAGTGTTACAAACTCAAGAAAATGATGATATTTCAAAAAATGAATAGAAAATGATGACATCATCTGTAGACTCCATAAATGAGAATAATTACATTATAAAATATGTGAAGGATGACCACAAAAAAGAAATAGCATCCCATGAAATGTAAAAAAATTATGTCATTGTGATTGTGATAAGACTCTCAGTTGGAATGTTACTTATAAGGAACATTTAGGTTCCTTCTTATTTTAGGCATTCTTGTTTATTTATACTATATTTTATGGAATTGGAGGAGAAGATGTTTAGGAGGTTATTGAGTTATATTGTGGATTTAGAGTAAAATAAGGTATCCATAATGAAACATTATAATCACTATAACGAATGATTTAGTTCTACTCTTTAGGGTGAGAAATTATGAAGTCAATGTATGACTATCACACATTCCTTTGTTGTATCTATATTGATATTGAAGGGTGGGTGTTGATTGTTGAGAAATTTATGTCGTAGGTGGAGTTTTATTTTTACACATGAATTATTTTTATGTGTTTATTAATAGAGGTGTAAGATTTATCATAAAAAATTCTCATATTTCCCATGATCTGAAGATAATGGAATAAACATGAAGAATGTGTTACATAAGAGAGGTGTTAAGGATAACCTTGATCACATTGAGAATTCCTTATTATTTTTGACATGGGGTTTATCCATATAAAATTATATTTTACTAAATGAAGCTTTTTTTTATGAAATTCATTTGATATAAATATTCTCTTAAGAATATTTTTTTAGTATTATAATATAAAAAAATATGAGATTATATGACCACTATGTGTCCCTTTCAAATTGACTATCATTAAGGTGGAGATGAAAATTCACACATGTATGGGGGAGAAAGATATGAGAAAACATAAAAACATCGATGATGTGCGAATATGTGTGGGGATATTGATAACAAACATAAAGTGGGAGATTTTTGTGAAGAAATTTTTTTGGTCATTTTTCAATATGTCAATATGTGTTTATAGAAGAAGCTACTTATTGAATACTTAAAGAGAAGATGTTTCTAAATTTAGGGAAGCATAGCTAAGCCTGTATTTCCAATGTTGATATTAAAAGTAAAAAATATAAGGAAGAAAATAATGATTCTAGATGATTTTTTAAGGATTGATGCTATACAAAGAATAAGCTAATAAGTTTGTAAAAAGTCTAATTTACATATTTAGAAGATGAAATTGTAAAAAAAAATTTACAAATGAGGATTTAATAGATGGATTTGTGGCTATAAAAAGTTCAAAATATGAAGTGAAATAATTTTAACTAATTATTTAATGGATAATTTTTAACTTTAGTAGGTGATATTTAGTTATACTAGATGATGTCTACCTAAAAATAAATCTAATGATCATAAAATGAAGTTCCACTCGATATACTATATTGATGTCCATTTATAGAGAAAAAAAATTTAATGATCACCAAAAAGAGAAAATATTTGATTTAATACGATGGAAAATGATGATGAAATTAAATAAAAGAAATGCAGAGGATGTTTACTAAGTTAATCAGATGGATAACTAGAAATGAAAAAACCTAAGAAGATGTGTTATATTGGAAGATAATCAGTCAATGAAAGCCTTATTTTTTGGGATTGAGCATATCAGACACATAGTATTAGAAAAATATGTTTTATGTACTTTCTAGATTTCATAAATAATTTCAATACTAGTAGAGAATGAATTATTGAGTTTATTGGAATGAGAACTCTAAATATAGTGGAATCAAATTAATTTGAACAACACAAACCATTCTAATACACCAAGTTTCGAGATTTCATACCCAAAATTATAAATTTAATCATTGTGATGATACTATGATGAAGTTTCAATGATCATAAATATATCTTAGATTTTATAAAAATTTTAGAATATTTTTTATGTTGAGATATGAGGATATTCATATGAAGAATATTGACATCATACTTTGTATAGGATTAAATGTAATTAGCTGAATAAAGTGTGAAGATGGCTATTCAAAGTTTTAGTAAAGACGTTGAATTTTATGTTCATTTTTCTCCCTTTGTTTTTATAAAATTGATTAACATATAAAGGGGATCCGTTTTTCTATAAAATGGATTTTATTTTTACAAAAATTAGAAGTGATGAAGATTTTTCAACGGTTAAACATGGGTTTCCAACCAAGATTATGCTAGGTAAAAGAAAACTATAATCTAAAACAATTAAAAAAATACAGAACCACTAGTCCTAAGAGTAAAAGACATAAGGATAATAAGATTAATAGGATTAATAGAGAGTTTCATCAAGAAAATAACACCATAATGGAGAGAATCATATAAATAAGAAAATAAATGTATTTCCAAATTGATATTTTCTGTGTAGAATTTTCAAAAAAAAATCTAGAAATGAGATTTTGAGTATATCTAAGTGTTTCATGATTATTAGAAAGTTTCACGACCAGTTATAACAGCCAATGATTTTGCAAATAAATTTAATATTGAATTAATGAAAAACTGAATCATTACAAAAAACCCATTTTTATAACCTATCTAGTAAACATACTTTTACCACCTTTGTGATTTAAATTTGGATAAACTGATATACATGGTTTCATTCAGTTAGATATTTAGAGTCTGATAAGATCAACATACATTTTTGGGTGAATAGTAAATTGAAATTTATGAATTGTAATGTACCCTTATTAATAGTAATATGAATCTTATGATTACTACCCACACCCATGAAAGTATTAATATAAATTAGACACTTTACAAATGAAATACAATATTTTTAAAATTAATAATTATGTGTTGGTATTTTTGGGAGTAATAATATTTAATTATAATTTTATATTAATAAATCTATTTAAAAGAAGAATAATTTTTATAAAATTTATTTATACAAAAATAAATTTTTTCCTATAATTTTAGTGTAATTTAATATGAACAGAGTGAATATTTGAATGTAATATAAAATCAGTTTTAAATATAAATCATTATTTTTCATGTAAATGATTATTTTATATAAAAAATAAATTTATATTATTCATAAAATTATTTTGATAAAAAAATATTCCATTTTTAATTTTTATAAGTCAATATTTTTTTAGGGTGAATTGTTTTTGATTTTTTTAAAATACTCGAATTTTTGGTGAATAGTGAAATTTGATAATTTACGAAAAATGATAATTAAGTGAATTTATGCATCATGATTGTGTCCCTGATGATATAAATGGACATTTAATAGAACTAACATGAAATTATTAATGTTTTTTGTCACAAGAATCAACATTATTTCTTTCCTTGATCCAAATAATAAAATAAGGAATAAAATATTCAAAAATCACTCTTATCCACCACTATAAAAACCCCACTCACTTATTATTCTCTTTACTCATCTCAAGCCTTGTTACATGTATAATTATAGAAAAACTATCCTATGAAGCACTTACCACATGCCTTTCAGCCCTTTTTCTCATAAAAATAACAAACCATTTTGTTAAAGAGGCTCTCAAGGAAGATTACTTTAAGAGGTAAATTCCTCTTTTCATTTCTTTTATTTCATGTTGCATCCTTTTATTTTTCTCTCCAAACATACTTTCATCCAAATTTTGTGATGAATCCATTATATTAACTGTTATGATGTTTTTCTATGATAATGAAATAATTCTTCATCATCCCTCTTTTCCCCTTCTTTTATACTTGAAATGAAAACTCCATCTGAGATGTGTTAATTTATCACATTCAAGAACAATAAATTTTCAATTTCTATTATCGCCTTCAATTCAGGTCAATTTTTATTATTACTAAATAAGACTATAATATATGTATTTAACTTATTTAATTTTATTTAATCCTTTTGTACACATGATAATAATTTATAAATCCAAATTAGTTCTTAGTGATCAAAAACTGCCAATTAACCCAAACAGTTGTCATTAATTTTGTATATAATTATTCATCATCACAGCCAATGACCAAATAAATTTTATAAACATGTAATATTATTTTTGTTCACTAATAACATACATATTCTATTTTGGAAAACCATTCTCATTCTATAGGTTTATTCATACATGAATATAAGTAAACCGATCATGAAAACCATGGAAGAAAACGCTACCGAACAATGAAATTGAAACTCTGAACCCAAAAAAAGGCCATAAATGAACCTAATAAAGTTATAATATATCAATTTCATGTATGTAAGGTTCTATACATATTAATATATGAAACTAAATTTGATTATTCATGTTATTAAGATCACTCTAGGAACACTATAGGAATTAGGTTATGGGTTTTCTACTTGAATCTCCATTTTCATTCAAGTTACATGTATTCACTACATACCCTAATAAGATTATTATTTATTCAAATATAGCCCTAATAAATTGTGTTTCAATGTTTTATATATTTTTACCAAAAAATCATACTTTCATTTCTTGGGTGTTACATGTTTTAAAATATATTTTCTAAATTATTCTCGAAATACAAGCCTAATTCAAGGGGATTTCTTGAATTCATAGCTATTTTCAAGGTAACTATATAATATATTTTTAGAATCCATTATAATTATGAAATCAAATATTTTATTAGTAAAAAACTATCTTACTTTACTTATGGTTTTATGCAAAAAATTTTCCAAAAGAACAGTTGTTTTCAACTTAAAAGTGTTTTTATCTCAAGAATTACTCAATGATTTTATAAGTGTAATTTTTTATATTTCAACAATCTTGTTGAATAATATATATAACTGGGACTAATATTTTGTCATATCATCTACCGTATATTATTTAATGGTATATGATGAGTTAAATTATGGATGTGTTATCTTAAAACTATTCCCCAATTTACTCTGAATGGTTAGTGTTTATGATTAATGTTTGGGAAGATTTATTTACATTCCAAATGTTAGTTTCAATATGAATGTATATGTTGTTAATATTTATCCCAATTCATACTAGGAATTCATTGGACTTATTATTTTATATTTGGGGCTCGTTATATTCCCTTGGTGCATCGATAGGTCTCATGAGAAAACTATGTTTTTGGCATGAGGAATTGACAAAATTCATTGTTATGGTCTTTGAACGAGGCCTTGACTATATGGTTATGATATCCTATATTATACATTCCCTTATTATGAATTTTTTAGTGATGGATATTTTGGTTATTCTATAAGTAGAATACCCATGATTATGTTTTATTATGGAATTATTTATTCATCTCTTATTCCTGTCATATTATGGTCATATGTTTTTAAAGGAATGTGTTTTTAGTTTTTTACCACGACTCATGTTTATGTTTTTGATATCTTCAGCTATATTAATTACCCTTAATAGGAATTCAAGATCACCCCTTTCTTTTGATTTATTTTTCCAAAGATGTGAAGAATTATTTTATGAATTAACTACAGGGAAAAACATGGAGATATGGATGTTTTATAAGGAATTTATATGTTGTATTTCATTAAAGTTGTAATGTTGAACTTATGTATGAATATTGTTTCCAAAGATACTAAAATAATTGGTCCTTAGTGATGAATATTCCTTTTTTGTTTTCCAATGTAATAAAATATGTCAATGTATATGGGAAACTGGGTTCACGTACATATAGTTTGTATCAAAGGATGTTTAGTAGAAATATTAGAAATTACATTTAGAAAACATAAATTATAGAACACAAATCTTAGATAGTGTTTGAGGATAAGTATACATAAATATCCAAATGGTGGTTTCTGTCTTGACCTGGGATATCCTAGTAAGAAAAAAGGCATTAATACTCACCTGGTTTGACACTCTAGGGGTATATTCTTAGTATGGATCACATTTTTCTTACAAACCATTATGAATGAAGTAAGTGTAAGATTTCACCAATGAATCCATGGTTATATGATTAGATAAGGATAAGATTTCAATTTATGCAATGTATTTTTCTATGTTGGGATTATACATTATGATTCATAACCTAACATAGTTTATTGCATTATTTAGAAACGGATGCTCGTTGATGTAATGGAAACTACATGTAAACACATATCCCATTTAGGGATTTTCCTATAATTTAAAATAATGATTTTGAATTTGGTGCTACAAATAGTACGGAGCATCATATAACTATACCCGGATAGTTGAATCCGGTTATGAACAAAATCCTTTCTCGTGTAGAGCTTCCAGACCTACAATGTGGAGGGAATATATTAGACCTCATTATGCATCCACAAACTCCATCATTCAATGGGACAAAAAATGCATTTTTTACTAAGTAATGGATACGTTCCATGGAGAAGATATTTGTCACCTTCGGATGTAACAAAATAGAGAAGCTTTTCATGGAAGTTTATTGTGTTTTATGAGATGCAGATCATTAGTGGTCATTAACCCAAAAAAAAGGAGGGGGAAGAAATAGAAGATATAGAATGGGGGGTTTTAGGGAAATTTTCCTTGAAAAATATGTCCCTCGTGAACAACATGCTGATATAGAAAGGTAGATTCAGAATTTGAAGGAACAAAAGTATGATAATGTTGAAAATTATAAAGATATCATCACAAGGTTAGAAAGGAATGTCATAAAATACATACATATTACTATGAAGGAAACTAGTCATCCAATATTTCATATCATATGATGATATAGTCTCATGTGCTATCGATACTGAATAAAATATATGTCTTATGACATTAAAGGAATGAAATAGAAGAATATAGATGCTAAAAAATATGAAAAAGGAAATAAGGAAATGAAGAAGAAGGGAAGAGTCGACCATCCACCCTATAGTAATTATAGTAAGAAACACTTTGTCACATGCCTGAAGGGAATGGGAGTCTGTTACAAGGGAAGAAAAAAAAACCCTCCAATATTGGGACTGTAAAGGTAAGAAACAAATAACCAATGAATAATTCAATAGTTTTAAAGATATGGGACATTATGCGCATCAATTTACTAATCATCAGGGAAACATTCCCCATATAAGAACAAATGGGAAAGGCCATTCCTAAGTAGTCACAACAACTGCGGTTGAAGTTCGAAATTATGTGGGGATATATAAATTAATCATTCAATCTAACTTATCCAATGATTTATCTAACTCTAGATCATCGTATTGTTTTATATCTTCCTCATTTCCATGAAAATATGACATTTCCACATTGATTTAATAAAGGATTTGTTTGTCAATACTCCTAGGGGATGTATCATTGTAATAAATATATGTTTTCTAGTTCCCCTCATAAAATATAAACATGATTTAGATACTAAACTTATCATCACACCCATATTCGGCTTGGATATAATCATTGGTACAATTGGGCTTTCACATTATGATGAGATGATCCATTACAAGAAGATGGGAGTTATGATTTTAAGGACAGTGTTGAATCCCTTATCTTTAGGTGAGAAACCTCACTATCAGATTAATATCTAGATCCACCTCTAGGAGATCTAATAAATTCAATTATTAAAGAGGAATATAATGTCATATCTTTTTTTGAGGAAAGGAATGTCCAAATAGAAAATGTAACTATTGTGTAAGAATATGTTGATGTGTTTCGGAGTATTTAAAAAGATATCCTCTCTGGTGGGAAGATGAGTTCTCTATTGATTTATTTCCTTGTTCAAGTCCAATATCAAATACTACTTATAGAATGAACACAATGGAATTAGTATAACTGATGAAACAACTTGAGAAATTTTGTGACGAAATATTTACTCACACTAGTGTTTCTCCATGGGGATCCACTGTTCTTTTTTATAATATGAAATATGGATCTTTGAGGTTGTGCATTGACTATAGATATATCAATGATTTAAAATAAAGAACATGTATCCCCTACCTCCCATTGATAATTTATTTGATCAAATTCATAGAGCCCAATACTTTTCAATGATTAACCATCGATCTGGATATCAACAATCATATGTGAGGTAGGATGATATTCTAAAGGCTTCATTTTGAACTTGGTATGGGCATTATGGGTTTATAGTAATGCCTTTTACACTTACTAATGCACCCTATACATTAATTGATCTAATGAAAATCATTTTTAAGGAAAATCTTGATGACATAATTGTTGTATTTATTGATGATATCTTCGTATAATCCAAAAGCTACAAAGATCATGTAAAAAATAGAGCATTATATTTAAGACTCTAGGAAGAAATGAATTATATATAAATATTTGCACATGTAAATTTTTCCTTCAATCGGTTTCTTTTCTCGACCATATTGTCTCTAAAGAAGGTATATCAGTTGACCTTATGAATACAAAGGCTGTTCGTAAATGGAATAAAATAACGAACATAACTGAGGTACATTTTTTTATTGGTTTAGAAGGTTATTATTGGTGTTTCATTCATAAAATCACCTGATTATCCAAAACATTAACTAACATAAGTTATATAGGGGTTATTTTTGTACGAACACAAGAATTTGTAGAATGTTTTGAAGAATTTAGGAGAAGATTAGTGAATTCTCATATCCTTAATCTACCATCATGGAATGGAGGGTTTTTTATCTATATTTATGCATCAAAGATAGGACACAATTATTTTCTTATAGAAAATGACGGAGTTATTTCATATGCATTAAGGAAGTTAAAAATTCATGAAAAAAAACTATCATATTCAAAATCCCATGTTAGTAGCAATATTATTTTATTTCAAAGTAATAGAGACATTATCTCTATGGAGAAAGATATGAGATATATAAAAATCATGAGAGCTTGAAATATTTCTTCTCATTTACATAATTACTCACAAAAAAAATAAAATTGATTTAACTACTGAAGGGTTATGATTTTTAAATACACTACCCCCCAGTAAAGGGAAATAAGGTAGATGATTCATTTAATAGGAAGGATCATCGATTCCCAAACAAAATGAGGATTACAAGGGATATTGTGTTTATGGATCTTGTAAAAATGGGTATCATAATTATCAAAGAAAGTGAAACATTGCTAATTTTTTAAATTATATACAATCCATATTTATTTGAATTAATTAAAGCTTCAGAACATGATGATGAGAATCATCAAAAGAAAATTAGGGATGTGAATAATGGTAGTTGCATGACTTCTTCTATGAAAATAAAATTATGAAATTTGGAAAGAAGATTTGTGTTCCAGATTTACATGAGATAAAAAGGGAGTTATTGGATGATTCCCATAGTATGAATTTCTCTATACATCATGGTAGAACAAAAATTATAGTTGTTTGTACGAATATTTTTTGTGGACAACATGAAGAAGGATATTGCTGATTAGGTATCCAGATGTATACTCTATTCGCAGGTAATGGCTGAAAGACAACATCCAAGGGGAGTCATGCAACATATAACTATTCTTACATGGAAACGTAATGACATTAAAATGGATTTTTTCACTTGATAACCCAATACTCTAGGAAAGAATGATGCAATATCAGCAATTGTTTATTGATATAAAAAATATGTATATTTTTCTCACTCTAAGGAAGGTTTTCCCGCTTGAGTGCCTTGCACAACTCTATATCAATGAAGTTGCGAGACTTCATGGATAACCTCTATCAATTGTGTGTTATCATGATATATGTTTTACGTAAAATTTTTGGAAATGTGATTAGGATGCCTTCAATATTAAGATTCATTTGTGTACTACTTACAACCCACAGACTAACGGTCATTCCAAAAAGATGAACCAAACATTAGAAGACATGTTGATATCATGCACACTATACTTTCAAGGTATGTGGGATAAGTTTTTACGTTTTGTGTAGTATTCTTACAAAAATATTACATTACAGTATTCAAATGGTACCATATAAATCATTATATGGAAAGAGATGTCGTACAACAACCTGTTGGGATGAAGTTGGTGAAATGATACTTGTGTGTCAAGATGATGTTAGGGAAACATCAGAAAAGGTAAAGAATATTCAAACCCATATCGAAGAATATAAAAGCATGAAAAAGATATATGTTTATAATATAACGAAGGATTTATAATTTCAAGTAGGAGATCTTATTTTCCTGATGTTATCTACATGGAAGGGTGGTGTAAGATTTGGGAAGAAAGGTAAACTGATCCCAAGTACATTGGAACTTTTGAAATCCTATATATAATTGGAGTTGTATAATATCATTTAGAGATGGAACCATTCATGTCTAATGTACACAGTGTGTTCCATGTCTCATTATTGAGAATGTACATGCCAGACCCCATTCATCTACTCACTTCTGAAGGAATAGAATTGTAACCTGACCTATCATAATGTGAAGTGCCTATCTAGATTCTAGACACAATGGAATATGTGTTGAAGAATTGTAAAAATCGAAGTGTAATGATAATTTGGAAAAATCATAAAATCGAAGAGGCAACATGGGAGTTTTGAATGATTATGATGAAGACCTACCCAAATCATATTATAAGGTAACACTTTGGATTTTTGAGGATGAAATTTTATATGGGGGGATGTAACAACCCATGATTATTTAGATAAATTTAATATAGAATACATGAAACTATAATTCATAACAAAACACGACTATATTATAACCTAGCTATTAAACATAATTTTACCACCAATGTGTTTTTAATTTTTAAAAATTAACATAAAAAGTTACATTTAATTATATATTTAGAGTCTGATAAGATCAACATATATTTTTGTTGAATAGTTCTATGACCTTTATGAATAGGAACATACCCTTGTGAAAAGTAATATGACCCTTATGAATAATAATCCCACCCCAGAAAGTATAAATAAAATTAAAAACCCTTATAAATGAAATAGTATATTTTAGATATTAATAATTAAGTGTTGGTATTTTTGTCAGTTAAAAACAATAAATTAATTTTTAAATTAAAAAATTGATTAAAAAGATAATTACCTTACATAAAATGTATTAAAAATAAATATTATATTTTCCTATAATTTTAGGATAATTTAATAAGGCCTTGGATTATTTTTAAATGTTTTATAAAATTATTTTTAAATTTAAATATGTATTTTTCAATTAAATAATAATTTTAATTTAAAATTAAATTTATCTTATTTAGAAAATTATTTTTATAAAATGGAATCTATTTTTTAATTCTACATGTCCAAAAATTGTTCGGGTGAAGTTTTTGGGTTTTTATGAAATACTCGAATTTTTGGTGAATATTGAAATTTGATATTTTACGAAAAAAGATAATTAAGTGAGTTTAGGCATCATTAATGAGTCATGGATGTTGTAAATGGCCATTTTATTGAATTAATATGAATTTATTATGGTTTTTGTGATAATAATAATCATTTTTTCCTGTTTTAAGAAAAATAATAAAATAATGAATAAAATATCAAAAGATCACTCCACTCCTCCACTGTTAAACCTACACACTTACACTTCACTTCACTCCTCTCAAGCCCTATTCATTGTATAATTTCATCACAAGTATCCTCCCATGTTCCTCCCCCACATCATACATCCCATGGTATAATAAAAAAGTCAAAAACTTATACCCTAAAGATCCTGTCAAGGAAGATTATATCTAGACATAAATTCCTCTTTTCATTTATTTTATTTCAAGATCATTTCATTTATTTGTATTTCATTCCAAAATTTCAACCTAATGTTGTTATGAATATAATAACATTCATGTAATGATATGTTTTAATTATAAATGATTAATTTATCACCATCTCTCATGTCTATTTCTTTTATACTAGAATTGAAAACACCAGCCGAGATGTGTCAATTTATCACATTCAAGGCCTACGAGTATTCAATTTCTATTACCATATTCAATTATGATACTGAAACCATTTTGATATTTGAACCATACTATAATTTGTGTATTATAATTATTTAAGGTTCTTGAACCCTTTTCACAAATGATATTAATTTATAAACTGAAATTTGTTTGTTGTGATCAAAACTACCAATTAACCAAAACAATTATCATTGGAATTTCATATAATGTTTCATATTCAATCCCAATAACCAATAAAATTTTATAACCATGTAATATTATGATTTTTAAGAAATAAAATTCAAATTCTATTTAGAACAACCATTCTAATTATACATTTTTATATGTACATGAATTTAAGTAAACTGATCATGAAAACAAAGGACGAAAAGGCTCCCAAACAATGAACATGAATCTCATAACCCATCAAAGGGCCATGAATGAACCTAATAAGTTTATAATAAAAAATTAAATGTAGGTTATGTTCTTGAATTATAAATTTTTTAGCCTAATTTTTTATTCAGATCAATAAGTTCAAGTGAGGAAGAAATTTGGAATTATGATAAGGGTTTTCCACCCGTACCTCCATTTTCAATTGAGATACTCATATTCTCTACTTACCTCAATAAAAATATTATTTATTAATATGTACCTCTCATAAATTATGTGTGAATGTTATAAATATATTTAACATCCATAATCCTAATTTAATTTATTTGGAGTTAGAATATTTAAAATATCCTTCAAAAACTCTTCCTGAAATACAAGTATGATTATAGGGAATTTCTTAAATTATTACATATTACCAATGGCACTCTATAATATGTTTTTAGAAAAAATTATATTTCTAAAATCACACATTTTATTATAAAAATAAATTATTACTTAATTTCTTCTTTTATACTGGTAATTTTAAAATATAACTCTTCCTTACAAGGTAAATGTGTTTTTATCCCAAGAATTACTCAATGATTTTAAAAGAGTAATATTGTCTACGTAAACACTCTTGCTAAATATTAAATATTATTTGGAATAATATATTCTGATGTCATATACCATATAATATTAATTGTTTCATCAATAGTTTGACTATGTATGTTCTATCTTAAAACCATTCACCAATTTACATCAAATCATTAGTGTTTATGATTAATGTTTGGGGAAAGTTATTTACATGTCATATGTTAGTTTGTGCATCGGCAGGTATCATGAGACAAACTAGGTTTTGGCACGAGGCCTTAAAAAAATGAATTTTTATGTTTTTGGTACGAGGCCTCAACGATATGGTTATGATGTCCCATGTTATTAATTTACTCATTATTAAACAAGTATTGATAGTTCATGCAGTTATTCGACTAGTATAACATCCCTGATTATGTTTTATTATGGAATTATTTATTCATTCTTATTCCTTCCATATTATGTTCAATTTTATATTTTGTAATGTAATGTTTTTTTAGTTATTCACCATTCCAAATGTTTATGTATATGATATCTTCCACTGTACGACTTACCCTTATTGAGAATTTGTGCTCACACCTTCTTATGTTGTACTTTTTTAGGATGTGAAGAAGTTTTTAATGAATGAACTACTGAGATAACCTTCCAGATATGGATGTTTTATAAGTAATTTATATGTTATATTTCCTATAAAGTTTTAATTTCGAGCATATATATCAATATTATTTCCAAATATATTAATCTAAACAGTGATTCAGGAAGTATATTCCTTTTTTATAAGCCGATGTAATATAATATGCAACACATCTATGAAACATGGGTTGGGTCCAAAAACTAGTAGTGTCTCTAAAGAGCCATTGGATATCTTGAATATTTTGTATACATGAATAAGAGATACAATTATCTTATAATGGTATACCATCTTGAGTGAAAGATCATTTTGCAGGTGATCAATAAAGAAAAAGAATGTTCTGATCACTGGGTGGAATAACATGTTACTAATGAGGCTCATGGATGGTGGGTATAACTAGTGTAGAAGGAATAGGGTAAAATAAAGATATATGGGGTTATAACCATTTGGGGAAGAATAAATGTTCATTGTGTGGTAGAACCCAGGTCAACTAGAGGATATTTTACTTGGGTTCTAACCAGTTGATGCCTAATCCATTGCAATCCTACTTAGGTGAGTAATTAATCTATGTTTAGGGGTATAAATAACATGGTAAGGAGTAAGTTCTCACGTAGATGTAGAACCTTGTAAGTATCTTTTGATGATATCTATATTTCAATTTACTGTATATGAGGTGAATTTGATAGCTATATTTGAGCATGTTGATACTCAAAAAAGTTTCATAGGATGATTTTAGAAGAATATTAATTAAAATAATGGGATCACGCATTCACCCATTCATCTATCAGTGATATAATCATAATATGGGAACACCAAAAAAATAATGGGGAAAAATAATGAAAAATACAATAAAATAATAACCTTGTTTCGCATCGATTTTTTGCTGAAGAGGGGTTCATGTACTTAATATTTTAGTGTTTCCTTTTTAAAGAAATATTTCAAAAATTCAATGGTATATTTTATTTTAATTTAAAAAGATAAAATGTATCAAATATTGAAATAAATTTCAAAGTAGTGAAAACTAAATAATTCATAAATTCATAAATTGAAGTAATAAAATAATGTTACAGTGATATCTATAAGAAACATGGAAGACAAGGGTATCATAAAAACAAAAATGGTAAAAAGTAATAATCATAGGGGTATTTTGGATTTCCATGTAAATCAGTACACTCCTCCTTAATATTAACATATTTCTTTATTATAAGTGAACAATTTTGCACATTTATTGTATTATCTATATCTGCCATAAAATCTATCTAATTTTTTTAAAAAAAAATTATCACTAAGATCATTGTACTGGATTGGCGAATTCTACTCAGAAGTAGGTAGTAAAAGTAATGAAAAGTGATTAGAAATTATTATAATGAATACTTGTGGGTGTGACATTGTGACATCCCAGGTAATTATGGAATAATAAATTTTCATATCAATTAGTATTAATGAATTATATAGTGTTTTACCTTAATAAGGATTATACCTTTGATAGCATACTTAATAAAAAACAATGGGTTTCTCTGAAATCTTACGTTGCACACAACACTGAGTTATATTGAAAATTTCTACAATTGTTTTTTTAAATATCAGTTAATCCCTAATCTCTATATTGGTGGTAATGAATATAAATAACTATAATATTATTAATCATGTTTTTAAAATGTTTTTACATTTATCTAATTAATTTTAGAGGCTTAAAATGAGAATAAATCCAATTTTAATCATAAAAAACTCAAATATTTTTAAAAGGTGATTTCACCACCTTTCAATGAAAAACCATTTTTAAATGTAGTTTTTTCCAATTTAATATTCTCTATTCAAAAAAAAATAAACTTCTTCTCTAGAATAGGTACATTAAAGTTTATTTTTGTTAAATTTTATATATTTTCATGATAAAATTCATTTTTAATGAATAGTTAAAAATGCTGCATTTTAATTCAAAACATGTTTTTTTAACTATTTATATATTTTTATAATAATTTTAATTGTTTCTATGTTTAATTGGATTATTTATTTATAATTTCGTCAAATTATACTCATTGGATGTAATTTAACATTGATATTCTATATAAACATGTGTCAATATTTTGATGGGTTTTAGTTTTTGAAAAGTTTCTACCTTGTTTTGACAACCAGGTTTATTCATAAATTAATTACTTCAAATTATATGTATGGAATTTGTAAAAATAAATTACATATTTGGAATTGAAATATCCGATTTTTTTAAAAAATTGTGATTTATTGGTGGACATTATGAATAGTAACTTCAGTAATTAATTTTATTTACCATGGTTAAATGGTAATCAGGTAAATAAGGGTAAAAAATTATATTATAATAATATTACACTATCCTAACACAAGTCTTAATCCTATTATATAAGATATGGGTGACCGTGATCATACCTAGGTTAATTTTATGACACCATAGATCCAATTGGATGTGATAATGACATATTATAATAATTAATTTAAAGTAAAGAGAAATATAAAAGAAACATATATCTTTTAATAAAACATTTTTAATAAGGAGTTATATAGATGATATATTTTACAATAAATACTCATTATAAATCTAAAAATATTTCATAAATCAATGTATTTTATTTATAATTTTTATACATTAAATTAATAAATTTATTTTAGACACAATGATGATGTTGTGATTACCTTATTAATGAAATATTCAATAAAATGATATTATAAATATTAAAATAAATGTAATATGAAAATTTTTATGTCATCCAAAAAAATTCTAGATGATTATGACCTGTTATATTATATTTACTGTTTTTGGATTTAATTAAACATGTTTTTATGAAACTAACAAAAATATATTACTAAACATTGTAAAAAATGACATAAATGAGTTTTTCAAAACAAATACTACTTTATTAAATAATATTATAGTAATAAAAATAAACTATTTCACCAAATGAAATATATAACGTTAGAAATATCATTAATTATGCACATGAAGTTCATTTTTTCTTTTCATGATAAATATAGTATCCATAGAGTGTAAAAATAAAAGAGGTAATGGTAAGAGTGTATTAATTTAATTAAGGGTTCATGAAAAAAGATAAGGTTAAATTTGTGATCTACAATTTTCTAAAACATATTGGTTGAGAAAATTTCAAGGCCTCATCTAATTATAAAATTAAATCACATTGGACCTATTATAATTCTAATATCGATTAATAATAAAATAATATTTCAAAATATTCCTAAAGATCCCCTCCTCCCTCATATAAAATACCACCATCTATACTCACTTACTCACACCTCTCAAGCCCCTAAAATTACCAAATTTCATCTAAAATAACCTACCAACATACTATACCTTCACCTAGAATCCTTACCTTGGTTTAAAGGGAACTCAAGTAACCCTTTTCAATTAAATCAAAAGTAGTTACCAAATTTAGAGGTGATGTTTTATCTCATGCTCCTTCAATTTACATTCCCTCTCCAACCCCCTAACCACTATTTATTACATTATTTTATATAAACACAAAAATCCTAAAAATAATAGGATTTATTATGATTATTTCTCAACCCACACTTACACACACCACTATCTAATAGATATAGAACATACTGTTTCTATGTACGGTGAACTATTACCTTACAAAAATATTATTGCCCAATTTTCTTTTACCATATCTCAATGTGGCCATAATGATTTCACTTTATTTATATATGATATCTGTTATATTATTGTTTTCTATAAAATTCTTAATGTTTTATTTACATCATTCCTTTATTATTTTCATAATGTGTAAATACGTTAATTTAATTTGGGAAAACGTGGACTACCACCCCCTCAATGTAATATGAATCATTTATCCCATACATGGAACGTATAAAGGATGAAGTTGATGAAAATTTTAAAAATATATAACACAGATATATTACTGTATTTATAATATATCTATGTATAATTTATTTTTCATTCCATTAATATGACAATGACATTTATGTATCGTTTATGTGTATGTATGACTTACTATCTCCATGAACAGTGGATTTCATTTATTATCCCAAAATATTATAGATTATTATAATTAAATATATATTTTTCAAATATTAAATTTAAATCATGAATACTATTCTGGAGAAAGTGGACTTTTGAACTCAGGGATAATTTGTAATTTTAATATTTCATTTTTTGACTTGTGTATCGAACATCTAAAAAACAACCGATACGAATTAAAATAATTAACTAATTTCTATAGAAGGGTAATAAATAATGTAAAATGAATAATAAAATTAAAAATTGGTCTTAAGGAGGTATAAATTAACCTATGTTTATTATTTTGGAATATAAATAACAAACAAGATAAGTCAGACTCGAGGTAAGGGAAATCATAACTCATTCTTCATTCATTGAGTTAAATAAACATATCATTGGTTTTTTTCAAAATAAAATGTATTAATGTTATCTAAATATTTTAAAAATAAAGTCCAATTATATGTTTTGTATTTATATTTTTCTAAAATAATTATTTCATTGATGTATCCTTAATCTAAATATAAGATATTTGTAAGGGATTTCGTCTCAATATCTTTTCTTTGAGGAATATCTTGTTATTTTCTACGTTTTTATCCATTATATTTTATATATGACCCTTTTTTCATGGAATATCATGAATTACTATATTATAATGATATTAAATGTTTTGATTAATTTTATTCTTTAATTATTTATATTTAATTGTTTCTAAAGAGGTAAGGGACTCTTTATCTAAAACATTATTTTAAATGTTTTAAAAGTTTACTCTTCTAAATAATAATCATTAATGTCATGGTATTAATATTTGTTTTAATTATTTATTTATATGTAAATGAATGTTTTAAAATTTTAATTTCATTTAAAATTTTCAAAATTGTATGGGATACATTTATTCAAAATTAAATTTTATAAATTCTTTAATTGGTTTTATAAAATGGATTGTTTTAAAATGTATGCGGCAATAAGGGATTTTCTGACGCTACAATAATTATTTTAAATTTTGATTCATCTACAAGCCGTAATGTTTTTAAAAGAAAAATAAATATCATAGACCATTTTGATATATTTTGGTGTTGAAAATGGTTTTGATAATGGATTGAGTATATCAATATATTGAAATGATATTTTATGATTACAATGTGGAAATGTAATTTTTTCCTATAAATTTTTTTTATGAGATATGATTTTTTTATGTTTCATGGGAATTTTGTATTTATATGGGTGGTTTCATAATAAAATCTGGAGGGTTGATCCTGTAATAGCTCTCCAATACATTGGGTAATGTGACAGAGGTAAACAATAAAGTTTCTGATAAGAGATTTATGGAATATTCTATTATGGGTATTCCAAACATAACCTTGATGTTTGATCCATATGTAGTTATGAATTCTACAAAGTATATATGTTATAGGTGTTACATGTTACCTTTAATGTTTAATGAATTCTATGGGTTCATCAGGAATCTTTTGATTTCATAAGGTATGTTAAAGAGTTTATTTTTTATGGGTGAAAAGTATGATTTTGTGAAAATGATTTCATGAGTTTTAAATATTCATGGACTAATGGTTCTATTCCATATTTTATATTACTTACATAGATTTTTTTTTTCTAATCCCATGTTTTTGAAATTTCTTCCACATGGTATAAGTATGGTTAAGATAAAGGAAGATGTCAAGATTATTTTTATCAACAAAAATAAATCATGGGATTGTTTATTTTGTTTCCTTCCATGGAAAGAGTATATATTGATTGTAACTATCGACATGTAATGTCTGGGTATATTATGTAGTAGTTATGGCCGAATTCTATAAAACTCTAAAGTTTTTCCTTTAGGCTGATGTCTTATAGATGGAATTAGAGTATGGTTTAGACTACTTTAGATATTAGGATATTTTCTTAAGAGTTATGGATATCATCATGGGTTTATAATATTAATGTCGATCATAAGTTTGATGTATTAGAAACTCCTTTTGAGTTTGATATTATGAAATTTCATCGAAATTAATAGTATTTTTGAGACATTTATTTTTGAGGTATTTCTGAGTTAAAATTTTGGGTTTGAAAAATCTAAGGTAGAGAATAACCTTTCAGAAAAAAAAATTATCGTTATTTTTTAGGATTTTATATCATTTATTAAATGTTATAATAATTATATAGTTTTTGATAAAAGAGGACACACAGTCTGTGTGACAACCCGTCACATCATCCAAGGCTATGGAAATTGAACCCATAACCGGAGTGCAACGAACCTTTATCGATTACCACTGGACAACAAAAAGTCTATTATTAGTATGCCTTATTCTTTTTAGTTAATTTATTTTATGGATTAATAATAAGTTTACTTGAGAGATATATTTTTTTAAGGGATATATTTTATAATGGAAATTTATTTGGGGATTACTTGAAAACCCATTTATTAAAAGATGTTAACTATTTTATAAACATAATATGATTAAGGTAAATAGAACATTGTGGGATTTTAATGGTGTAATGGTTGAATTATATTTTGTAAGAATCTATGATTTTAATTGTGAAATTATGAGAAATATTTTATTTATTGAAATTATTAATTGATCATAGAGAATATGTGATTTGGTTTGTTAGTGTTCAGTATTAGACTTTTAGAGTGATCGATTTAATTTGGAGATACATGTTAAAATTTATAATCGAAGATTATATTATCAATTTCCTCAGATTTTTGGTATTCAATATTTGGTGGATTATTCTAAGAAATTTTAAGTGTATTTTTGGATTAATAGACTATGTTGAACATTGGGTTTTACTGTTAAATAGTGGATATTAAAAGTAGTCCTTCTCTTTATAAAGGATTATTAATTTTGGGGAATTATATTACCTTTTACTAACTTTTTTGGTCATGTTTAAATTCTAATGATGGGAGAAATAGATAGTCAAACTTTTTGGGATTTTTCTATTCACTAAATGTTGATTATAGTGATAAATTCAAGAAAACATCCTCTTAAATACTAATCTATTGGATATAAATATGAGTTTATTGTGGAAATTGACTTAAGGATGAAACACTACTACTCAGGTAAGTATGTTACATATGTCCTTAGTTTGAGAAGTTAATAAATTCCACAACTTTATGAAAATGACCATGAAAAAAAACATTGTTTGTTTACTTTTCTTATAATGAATTCCAATAACATATATCCCATTACAAGTTTTTGGTTTTGTGATTGTTAACATTCTCCTGATCATGTCCTCTATTACTCTCCCTTAGATCATGATGGTTAGTGTTTCTTCCATATCTATGTTTTCCTACATGGAATTCTAGTATCTGTTATCTCAGTTGAACTTTTTTCTTATCATAAATTATTATTAAAGTAGTAGTTTAATTTACTCTATTACAATATGGTATTTCAATGTAGTAAATTATAAAAGTGAAAGCTTAGTTTTTGATCCCAAAATATAACATTGTGAGAACACAATTTCTAAATGGGTAAAAGGATGAATCATCCCATGTAATATTTAATAATACATTATCTTATCTATTAACATTTATGAGTTATATATTGTTTTTACCATAATGGGGATTTTATCATCAATAGGATAGTCAATACGCAACAACGGGTTTCTCCGAAATTATGCGTTGCACACAATAGTGAGTTATACCGAAAACTAATATAATTATTATATTAAATTTTAGATGACACATTGTATTTGTATTTTCAGGAATGAACATGGCAAATAATATTTTCATTAAACATGTTTATTTAATTTTTTCACATTTATCCAATAAATTTTAGAGGCTTAAACTTAGAATAAATCTTATTTTAAGCATAAAATACTATAATATTTTTAAAGTGTAGTTTTACCGCCATTTGATGGATAACGCTTTTTAAATTTACTTTTTTTAATTTTATATTTCTACATTTCCAAAAATAAGATTCTTCTTTAGAAGTGGGATATAAAAATTTATTTTTCATGAATTTTTGGTATTTTCATGATAAAGCTGATTTTTAATGAATAGTGAAAAATAGCGCATTTTAATTCAAATATTCTTTTTCGTCTGATTTATATATATGTATAAATTTTCATATTAATTGGTTTTAAAGTGTAATTGGATTAATTTCCTATCATTTAATAAAAAAAATTTCATTAGAATTAATTTCATGTTAAAATTTTTTATAAACACCTGTCAATCTTTTGATGGTTTTTACTTTATAAAAACCTAATTTATAATTTTTACAATGATATTTATTTATAAATTATTTACTAAAACTTAAATTTATTGAATTTTTTAAATAGATTCCACATTGGAGTCATATTTTACAAATTATGGGAATTGGTACCTTTTATTTTTAGACCTTATGAATAGAAACTTCATTATTTATTTGGATTTAACATGGTTAAAAGGTAAATTAGGTAAATAAGGGTAAAAATAATATTATAATAATAAAAACTAACATAACACATGTCCAAATATTATTTTATGAGATATGGATGACCATGATGATATTGAGTTGATTTTAGGACCTCATAGAGCCACTTGGATGTGATAATTACATGTTATAATAATTAATGTAAAGTACAAATAAATATAACATAAACAAATATCATTTACTAAAAAAATTTAATATAGGGTTATATAATTGATCAATTTGACTATAAATAGTAATAAATGATTTAAAAATATATCCTACATCATAGTATTTTATTTATAATTTTTATACATTAAATAAATATATTTATTTATGACACAATGATGATGTAGTGATTACCTTATTAATGAAATATTTATATAAATGATATTATAAATATCTAAATAAATTTAATTTGAACATTTTGATGAAATAAAAGATTTTTATGGAGGATTATAAAGTGGTATGCTTGAGTTAATTTAGTGTTTTTTGAATGAATCATGTTTTTATGACTTCAACAAAAAAACAATTACTAAATAGTGTCAAAAGTGACATAAATGTGTTTTTAAAAAAATACTATTTTATTAAATGATATAATAGTCATAGAAATATAAAATTTGGAAAACTAACATATAAAATTTTAAAAAATATCATTAATGATCCCCTTGAGGTTCTCTTCAAATTTTATAGAAACAATATTAACCATATAGTGTAAAAATACATGAATACATAGTAAGAGTTAATTTTTTTTAACTAATGGTTAAAGCAATAATATATGGTTAATTTTTTGACCTAAATTTTTCTAAAACCTATCGGATGAAATTATTCTTACCTATCCTTGTCTTATAAAAGAAACATATCAATTTTTATCTATTTTTATTCAAAAATAAATTTATAATAAAATAATATTTCAAGACTACCCTAAAGTTTCCCTCTCATATCTTTATTAGGCCACCACCTCAACCCACTTACTCAAACCTATAAATCCCATTATCAAAAAAATGATTCTCAAATAAGCTCCCAACATCCACCACATTTTCTTATAGGTTTTACCTTGGGCATAAGGCAACTCAAGTATTCCATTTGAATTAAATCAAAAAAAATCATGTGATTTAGAGGTGATGTCTTCTCTCAAGATCCTTTCATTTAATTTACTTCTCCCACCACCTAACCCCTCCATTTTTTATTTTATAATAAAAAAATAATAATAAATTTAGTATTATGTTTTAATAATTGGTTATTTCTCTAAACACACACACACCACCATCTAATGTATTTAGAACATATTGATTCTGTGTACGGCGAACTACACCCTCATGAAAAGATGATTGTTAAATTTTATACTACAACCTCTAATGGTGTCCCTAATGATGGAATTGTATTTATATTTGATATATATTATTTTTATATATTATATATTATTATATATATATTTTACAACATGCCTTAATTCTTTTTTTAATCTGTAAATATGATAATTTCATTTGAGAAAGTGTGGACTACCGCACCCTAAAAGTGATATGACAAATTCATGCCATAAATGGAGTGTATAAATGGAGTATTTAATGAAATAATGTCACATATATAACATAGATATTATAATGGAATTATAATAAACCTATCTATAATTTATTTTCTTTCTTTTAATTTGACAATGAAATGAAGGTAGTGTTCATGCGTACGTACGACCTCCTGTCTCCATGAACAATGCTTTTCATTTCTTATCTCAAAATATTATGGATTGTTATAAAAAAACATATAATTTATATATATGATATTTAAATCATTATTACTATTCAGGAGATAATTTACTTTTTCCCACATTTACAATTTTATTTATAACATTTCCATTTTTTACTCATGTACCGAACATCGACAAAACGTCTAATATATACTGAAAAATTATATAATTTCCATAACATGGTAATAATTTGTATTAAAATTAATACTAAAATTGAAAAATGTTATAATGAAATTATAAATTAACATATGTTTATTATTCATGAATATAAATAATGAACAAGACAATTCAGACTCTAGGTAAGGAAAATCATAACTCAATCTCCATTAATTTAGTTAAATATCCATGTAATTGTTTTTGTTTTTCAAGAATATATGTTAATGACCTATTATTGTTTTTCATTTAATATCCTCTTCAATATGGTGTATTAATATTTTTTTATGAAAAATTATTCCATTAATTTATCCTTAATCTAATGATATGATCTTTGTAAGGAATTCCGTCTTAATATCTTTTCATTAATGCATATCTGGATATTTTCAACCTTTGTTATAAATTAATGTGTATATAAGACCCGTTTCACATGTTATATCATGAATAAATATATTCTGATGATATTAAATTTTTGGATTAATTTTATTCTTTAATTATTATAATTCATGTTCTTCTAAAGTGGTAAGAAACACTTTAACTAATACATCGTTTTAAATGTTATAATGATATATTCTACTAAATAATTCTCATTAGAATCCATGTTTAAAAAAAATAATTTATTTATATGAAGATGATTGTTTTATAATTTTAATTTCATTCAAATGTTTTAATGTGGTATGAGATAAATTTATTCAAAAAAATTGTTTGTAAATTCATAAACTTGGTTTTTGAAAATAGATTGTTTCTTAACTAATGTTGTGACAAAAAATTCTATTCCACTACAAAAATTATTTAATATATGGATTCCCCTTGAATTTATAATGTTTTTAAATGAAAATTAAATATGATATACTATTTTCATGTATATTGTTATTGAAAATGGATTATATAATGGATTTATTATATCAATATATATATATGAAATGTTACGATTCCAATGTGGAAATGCAATTTTATTACATTATGAATTTTGTATGAGTTATGAATATGTAGTGTTTCTTATGAATTTTTTATGAATATGTTTGGCATCATAATAAACTGAGGGTGTATGAGCTTATGATAGATCTCGAATGCATTGGGTAACATGATAGAGGTAAATGATAATGTTTCTCATAAGAGGTTTTGGGAATATATTTGATGGGTGTTCATAACATAACTGTTATGTATAATCTCTATGTAGTTGTGAAAGGTACATTTTATGTATTTTATGGATGCTAAAATCTACCTTTATGATCTAGGATTTTTATGGGTTTATCAGTAATCTTATCATTAAATATGGTATGTTAAAGAGTTTATGTTTTGTGGGTGAAAATTATGATTTTGGGAAAATGTTTTCATAAGATTTATATATTCATGGACTAAATGTATTATTCCTTCTTTTTCTATTCCATAATGAGATTTTTATGCTCATCCCATGTTTTTGAAATATTTTACATTGTGGAAAAGGATTGTTAATATAAAATAAGAAGTCAGGAATATTTTTATCCAAAAAAGAAATCAAGTTTTATTTAAAGGGTTTCCTCTTGTGAAAAAAGTAGAAAATTAGTGTAACTATCCACATGTAATCACTACTACACTAATGTCCATTAGCGACCGCTTTTGGCGGTCGCTGTTGCTTCATCGGTAAAGAGAAATAGCGACCGCCAATGGCAGTCGCTGAAACCTCTATCGAATTACAGCATTTTTTTGCGCTGTATGGAACCAGTGGACACGACAGTGGCGATGAGGGATGGTGAAGCTTCATCTGCCGGTCATGGCGAATCTACGGAGGCCGGAGGTATGTGAGGTATGTTGATGGAGCATGTGGACGGTGGTCCGTTAATGTGGGGGATGACGGGGGTCACCTACGACGGGGAAGGGGGAAGAGGGGGCCGACAAAGGTATTGGAAGTGGTGACCGACTGTGGCGGCGCGCGACGGCGAGGTGTCCTGAAATTGCAGTAGCAGGAATGGAAGTGGGGAATGACAGGGCGGGAAGCCATTGGCGGTCGCTAATGGTCTTAATAGCGACGGCCCATGGCGGTCGCCCATGTGCGGGGGCGCAGATACTCAAAATTCTAGTAGTGAATGTTTGGTTATATTATGTATATATTTTGCCTAATTATCTAAAAATATATACATAAAAATATCCTAAATGTAAAATAAGGTCAAATTATTGGCATAACTCAAGATTATTTAATGTTTAAGGATGAAGCTGTATAGATGGTTTCATAGGATGGATTAATCAAATTTAGCGATTAGGGTGTCCTATTAAGAGTTATTGATATCATCATGGGTTTATAATTTTATGATTGATCATAATATTAATTTCATAGAAACCCCTTTTGATACTTATTTTATGAAATTTCAAAGTAATTAAAAGTGTTTTTGGAGACATTTATTTTTGAGATAGTTATGTGTTAGTACTTTTGTATATGAAAAATTAAATGTATAGAATAACCTTTGAGGATAAACCTTATTATTGTATTTTTGAGGATTGTATCTAATTTTTTTATTTTATATGAAATATATAGTTTATTAAAAAGGACCACACACATACTGTGTGAAAAATCATCACACAAGAGAAGGTTGTGGGAATCGAACCCACAACCTGAGTATGATGGACCTTTATCACTTACCACTAACCTTCATGAACTCCGTTCATAGTATGACGTATTATTTTTGTGTTAAATTTTTTTTGGATTAAAAAAAATTATTTTGGAGACATATATTTTATCAAATTTTTATCCTTAGTATTTGAAAATTATTTTGGGATTATGTGATAAATGATCTTTAGGAATACGTTCATTATTTTTTTTAACATTATATGATTATGGAAAAATGAACACTATGGTATTTTAATGGAGAAATGATTGAATTATATTTTGAAATAATCTATGTTTCTAATTGTGGAATTATGTGAATATTGTTATTTATGGAAATGATTAACCTATCATGGATAATATGTGATTAGGTTAAATACATTTTAGAATGAGACTTTAAGAGTGATCGATTTTCTTTGGAGATACATGGTAAAATTTTATTTGGAAGTCCATATTATCAAATTTTTTTGAGTTTTGGGTTTCAATATTAGTTGGATTATATTGTGTAATTATAAGGGCATTTGTTTTCAGAATGTTATATGTCGAACTTTGGTTTTGACTTCTGAATTTTTTAGAATAAAATTAATACTTGTTTATAAAGGATTAATCATTTTGGGAAATTATCTTACCTTGAATTAATTATTTTTTTGGTAAATGTATAAATAAATTAGAAGTAGATAGTTTACCTTTTGTGTGTTATGTTATTCTCTTGATGTTTATTATAGGGATTAATGCATTAAAAATTTAACTTAAATACTCATCAATTAGAGGTAAATACGAGTTTATGGTGGAAATTTACAAAAGGATGAAACTATACCTCTCAAGTAAGAATGTTACTGTATTTCCATATTCATGGAAGTAAATGAATTAAAAAAAATTATGAAGAGTAATATAAAACAAAAATATTGTTTTTTAATTATTCTACTTGGAAATCATGTACCCTTTAACCAATAATCTGTTTTTGGTTTTCTGATTGTTAACTTTCTCTTGATCGTGTTTTCTATCACTCTCCTTCTAAATACGATGGTTGGTTTTTCTTCTATATCCATGTTTTACTACAAGGAATCCTAGTTTGTTATATATTTGGTTACCATTGTACTTATATTACTATATTTTTATTTTTTTATATTTATTGACTTTTTTCGATCAGAGATTTAAATGTATTAATTTTGAAAAGTGAAACCATAGTCACCGAGCCCAAAATTTAAATTCATGAGGATGTAATTTCTAAAAGGGGGAAGAATGTAACATCCCAAGTAATTATAGAGTAATGACTTTTCATATATATTAAATTTCAGGAATTAAACAGTGGTGTTATTTTAATGGGGATGTTATCTCTGATCTGGTACTTGATACAAAACAATGGGTTTCTCTGAAATCTTACGTTGCACACAACACTAAGTTATAATGAAAAGTATTACAATTATTATATTAAATAGTTGTTATATCCTAGTCATTGTACTAGATGTAATAAAAATAAATAACTTTATTTTTATTAAACATGTTTTCTAAATGCTTTTACTTTTATCCAATATGTTTTAGAGGCTTAAAATGATAATAAATCCAATTTTAACAAATAACTACTCTATGTTTTTTAATAGTTTTACAGCCTTTTGATGGATAACCTTGTTTAAATATATTTTTTATGAATTTTATATGTTCAATTTGATAAAATAAACATCATCTTTAGAATAGGGACATAAAATATTATTTTGGTTAAATTTTAGGTATTTTCATGATAAAATTAATTTTTAATAAATAGTGAAAAATACTACATTTAAATTCAAAACTAATTTTCGTCTAATATATTTATGTACTTATGTTATAATTTTAAATTTACTAATGTTTAATTACATTAATTTTTTAACATTTAATTAATTGATGGTCATTGGATCTAATTTAACGTTGATATTTGATATAAACACATTACAATCATTTACTGGTTTTTACTTTCTTAAATCCAACATTGTCGTTTTGACAATGAGAATTATTTTTAAATTAATGACAGAAAATTAAATGTTTTTAATTTGATAAAATAGATACCATATTTTGAATTATAACGTTTAAATTATGTAAATACGTACCATTTGTTTTTGGACATTATGAATAGTAATTACAGTAATTATTTATATTTACCACGGTTAAAGGGTAAATCATGTAAATAATGGTAAAAAATAATATTATACTAATATTAAATTACCCTAACACGTTTATTTAACCTGTTGGATGATATATATATGAAAAGCTTCTTCCTTGGGTCGATTTTTGGACCCCATGGAGCCACATGGATGTGATAATGACTTATTATAATAACTAATTTAGTGTAAAGGGAAATATAACACAAAGATATATATTTTAGTAAAACACTTTTATTAAAGGATTATATAAATAATATATTTGACTTTAAATAGTCGGTATAAAGATAAAAAAAATTTCCAACATCATGGTGTTTTATTTGTAATTTTTATAAATTATATTAATACATTTATTTATGACATGAATATCATACAGTGATTTCCTTATTAATTAAGGATTAAAATAAATGGTATTATAAATATTAAAATAAATTTAATTTGAAAATTATTATTCCATAAAGACATATTCAAGATTATTTTGACATTTTATATTTAATTAATTTACTTGTTTTAAATTCATCACATTGTGATGAATTTTTAAAAATCTATTACAAAATAGTTTCAAATTTTTAAAAACAAATACTTATTTATTTAATGATATAATAGTAAAAAAATATATTATTCTGATAACTGACATATATAATTTTAAAAATATCAATAATGATCCACATTAAGTTCCTTTGGAATTTGATAGTATATATATTAACTATATAGTGTAGAAATACAAGAAGACATGCTAACAGTTAATCTAGTTAACGAAGGGTTAAAGCCAAATGATAAGGTTAAATATTTGACCAAAACATATCTAAAACGAATTGGTTGAGAGATTTAGTAACCATATTCATCTTATACTTGAATTAAATCACTTTGGAGATATTATAATTCCAAAATAAATTTATAATAAAATAATATTTCAAGAATTTGTTAATGTGTGCCACCTCCCTCTTATAAAAGGCCACCACCACTACCCACATACTCACACCTCTCATGCCCCTTGTCTTTCCCAAATTCATCTCATATAATCTACTATAATCCCTAAATTATTCCTATAATCTTTAACATGGTCATAAGAAATCTCAATGAATCTTTTTTCTCAAATTAAATGGAGTTACCCAATTTAGACGTAACGTCTTCTCTCAAGCTCCTTCCATTTATTTTTATTCTCAAACCCCATAACCTATAATTATTGCATTATTTTATATACACACAATTATAATAAATATATACCTGGTTTTTTTATTATATGGTTATTCTATACAGAGAAACACACCTCCATCTAATGGATATAGAACATATTCCTTCTGGGTATGGAAAACTAATTTCACATTAAATGATGATTGTTCAATTTTTTCCAAACACCTATCATGGTGAACATAATGAAGGAACTATATTTACATATGATATATATTATATTTAAATTGACTCTATGATTCTGAAATTTTTATTTACATCATACCTTTATGATTTCAGAAATGTGTAAATACGATAATTTCATTTGTGGAAGTGTCAAATACTACCCCCTCAAAGTCATATGACTCATTCATTACATATGTGGAATGTATAAAAGATGTAGTTAATGAAATTATGTACAATATATAACAAATATATTATACTAGAATTATAATAAACTTATGTATCATTTAGTTTTCTATTATTTAATATGATAATGAAATGAAAGTAGTGTTCATGCGTACGTACAGCCTACTGTCTCCATGAATTGTTCATGTCATTTATTATCTGAAAATATTATGGATTATTATAAATACATATATAATAGATTTATATGATATTTAAATCATGAATTATATTTTTTAGATAAAATAATTTTTACCCCTTGGAAAATTTGTAATTATAAAAAGTCTATTTTGGACTCTTTTACCAAACATCGAAAAAAGTATGATATGAACTCAAATTATTAACTAATTACTATAAAAAGGTAATAAGTAATATAAAATGAATAATAAACTTATAAAAGGTTATTTAGTAATTATAAATTAACCAATTTTTATTATTCTATAATATAAATAACGAACTAGCCAAGTCAGAATCAAGCTATTGGGAATCTTAACTGAATCTCCATTCATTAAATTAAATAACCATGTCATTGGTTTTGTTTTTACAAGAATATGTGTGAATGAGATATGATTATTTTACACTTAATATCCACTTATATTTGGTGTATTTATATTTTTAACACATAATTATGTCATTTATTTATCATTAATCTAATGATACTATATTTGTAAGAGACTTCATATCAATCTCTTTTCATTGAGTAATATCATGATATTTTCCATCATTATTATCCATTAATGTGTATATATGACTCTATTGACATGTTATTTATGAAGTTACTATATTATCATGGTATTTAATGTTTTGATTAATTTTATTCTTTAATTATTTTTTTATGTAACTATTTTTCAAGTAGTATGAGCCTCTTTAACTAAAACATTGTTTTAAATGCTTGTAAAATTTATTCTCCTAAATCATTCTCACTAATATCCATTTTTTAAAAAAAAATTATGATTTATTTATTTGTAAATTAATCTTTTAAATGGTTAATTTCTTTTGAATTGTTGAAAGTTATTTGGGACACATTTACTCAAAAATAATATTTTTAAACAATTTAAATTCATTTTGGAAAATAGATTATTTTTTATGTATGGACAACGAATTCACCACCACCGCAACCATTATTTGATATTTTGATTCCCATAAAATCCATATTTGGTTTAAATGAAAAAAAATTCGATATGATATTTTAGTGCATTTGGTTATTGAAAATTATTTTTAGAATGGATTATTTATATCAATATCTTGAAATGATATCTTATGATTGCAATGTAGAAATGTTATTTTTTTTACTTTATAAATTTTTTATTAGTTATGATTATGTTATGGTCCTTGGGAATTATTTATGTATATGGTTGGTTCCAAATTAAACACAGGGAAGGTGAATCCATGGTAGCTCTACAATGCATTGGGTAACATGATTGTGGTAAACAATAATGTTTCTCCTAAGAGATTTATGGAATATGCTTTGATGGGTATTCAAAATGTAACCATGAAGGTTACTTCCTATGTAGTTGTAACACCCCGAGATTTTATGAAAAATATTCTTTTTAATTTCATTAATGTCTTGTGTTGTACGCTACACCAAAAGGATCTTTCACAACACGCATTCTTGACTTTCCATGCATTACACGCAATCGTGACCTTCCTCAATAGCATGTGTAGTACGCAATACCGATTTTCACTAAACGACGATATGTTGTTAAAATATTATTAAAACTAGCTGTTATGAATAGAAATAACCACTTTTTGAAATTTTTTGAATTTTATTTTTCAAAATGGACTTCATTTTTGGATTCGGAATATCAAAATTAGCTTTGGGTGAAATTTTGGTAATTTTCGGATAACTTTCATATTTTGATGAATAGTGAAAATTACTAAATTTTAATTTAAAACAACTTTTTAAATCAAAATAATTAATAGTGATAAATTATTATTTTAGTGGTTTTAAAGTATATTTATAATATATTTTTACAATTTAATACAATATTGTTCATTTGATGTAATTTCACATTTAAACCAGACATAAACAACTGTCAATCTTTTGATAGTTATTATCTCTTAAGAACACGCTATTTGTTTTGACGACGGAAATTAATTTTTAAATTAATTAATGCAACTGATATGTTTCTAATTTGGTAAAACAGAAATCATTTTTGAGTTCATAATATCAAATATAGCTTAGGCCTAATTTTTGGTATTTTTCTGAAAACTTTCAATTTTTTTGCTGAATAGTGAAACCACTAAGTGGTAGTTAAAAAATGAATTTTTCATAAAACTTAATTTTACCGCTTCTGGGAGTGGAATTTCAAAAATCCGAGAGACACGATTGATGTTAGTAAGTAAAATTTGGTTCAATGAGATGAAAATAATATTTGATGAATAGTAACTTTTTACTTTTTTTTACCACGGTTAAAAGTAAATAGGGTAATGAAGGGTAAAAATGTTATTATTATTACCCTAACACATGTCCTAATTCAATTGGATAAGTGTGATTCGACCAAAAACAACCATAGGAATAAAATATGATCATTTAGGCCCACATGTATTAGATTAGGACATTTATTATTAATTTATTTAAAGAAGGGTTAAAATTGTTAAAATCAAAGTTTAATAACTAAATCATTTTTAATATAGGGTTATACATAAGATAAATTCGACTATAAATATTAATTAGAATTCTAAAAATATTTCCTACATAATGGAATTTTATTTTTAATTTTTAGACATTAAATAATTTAATTTATTTAGGACACGATGATGATGCAGTAATTATCTTATTAATGAAATATTGACATAATTGATTTATAAATACCCAAATAAATATAATTTGAGACTTTTTATGAATTAAACTAATTTTCTAGGTTAATATGACATGTTATTATTTATTTAAGTAACGTTTTTCGAACTAATCATTCTGTTATGATTTTCACAAAAATCAATTACTAAATAGTGTCAAAATTGACATAAAATAGTTTTTTAAACAAATATTATATTATTAATTTTTATTTTATTAATAAAAATCTAAGGTTAGGCCAAATGACTTATATAAGGTTATATATATTAATAATAAACAACTTGGGGTTCGTTTGGATTGATATGGTAAGTTAATTAACCTTATAGTGTAAGAAAACAAGAAGACACAATAAAAGTTAAATTATCTAACTTAAAGTTAAATCTAAATGATAAGGTTAAAATTGATACCTCAACTTGTCTAAATTATATTGGATGAGAGGATTTCGACCCCTACCCACCTTATCATCGAAATATATCAATTTGGAGCTATTAAAACCGAATTTGACTTTATAATAAAATAATATTTTTAGTTATTCCAAAGGTGCCCCTCTCCTCCCTTATAAAAGGGCACCTCCTCCCTCTCTTTCTCACACCACTTTGAACCTTAAAGCTCGTCCAACCCCTGCCAATTTCTCCTCTCCACTTCCCTAGAGACATCCTAGAGGTTCTGGTCTTCTTCAAAGACCTATTTTAGTGCCCTAAAAGGAGGTCTCAAAGAAGCACTTCAAAGAAGAGGTAATGTCTGATACCGATTCTTTCATCTTTATTTCTTCTTCCACTTCTTCTTATTTAGTTGTTTCATTATGAAGTAATAACATCAGTATCAATCATATACTGATATGTTATTATAAGTATTAAACAACCCTATTTCACCATCTATCCATCC
Organism: Viscum album; assembly: GCA_963277665.1. Lineage (NCBI taxonomy): Eukaryota > Viridiplantae > Streptophyta > Magnoliopsida > Santalales > Viscaceae > Viscum > Viscum album. Next base: position 2,083,446,069 of record OY728136.1, on the reverse strand, counting down.
TACGGAAAAAGAAATCACCGCGCGTGCATACGTACGGAATACCGTCTCCACGCCGTGGTGTAATCTATTTTTCACCACCACCTTACTTGGATGGGAATAATGGTGTAAATAATAACTATATATGACTATTATAAAGTTGTACTAATTATGAAATAGTATACATACACTCCAATACAATTCCATGATCATAAGAACGATATCATCACTCGTGCGTACGTACGGAATACCGTCTCCACGATGTGATGCGACTTGTTCTACATGATCTTCATTTCATAATGATTATATAAATGAATTTAATGAATTAATATGATATATATTACACTAATACCATTCTGTAAATGAGGTATCTATAACCTAAATATAAGAATATGAATTTATTCGACAAAACACACATAAGAACAAAAAGTTATAAACACCTGAATAACAAGTAGCAATGAAATATTACTACTAAGAAGCTAAGAAAATGACCATATATGATATCATAAAAATAAGTATGATTCTGGAATAATTCAATAACATTATTTAAATCATTATACAGGATGTTCGGACACTTATGAAGCAAAACGGACCTAAGGTAAGGGAAATATCACAATCTCATTTTTATCCGAGATTGTTTATACTTTGGTATTTACTGGGGTGTATTTTATCATCCACATCAATGTTTCCTCAATATGTAATATTTATATACTTCTACAATAGTTTATATTCAATTTTATTCTTCGGTGAGTTTTTAGTAAAAGATATGAAAGGAATCTTTTGTCGTTTTTCGTACGAGGAACTTTTTTACTTTTCCGACAAAAGTACGAGAAGAATGTTTTTTTAACTTATACGGCATGAATGGATTTTTAAAACATTATTTCCAAGAATCATCCTTTAAAAGTTTTCAAGTTTATTTTTAATCAACTTCTTTTAGTTTAAAATTGATTGACATGTTAAGAAAGGAAAAAAAATTGAAGTAGAAAGGATATTTTCCTCAAGAATGAAGTTCAAGTGTTTTATCAAAATTATTATCCATCTAAGATAATAAAGGGTTCTGTTTCTATCTGTATTATTACATGTATTTGATTATGTTGTGATGGAAATATTTTTATGAATTCTTTTATCTTATATGAATTGTTTTATGATGTCACGATGTTTAAAGATTCCCATTTTTATTACATGGGTAATGCTATGATGTATGGTTTATGATTTTGTGGCACACATAAGAATGGTATCATTATGAGATGGGTGGGACCCATATATCCCTCCAATGCATTGGGTAAAGATTTTATATCTCATGAGATAGACATGGCTGGAACGGTAGGTTATACCGGTTAAGTGAAACAGGACTAAAACGAGGGTGAATCGGTTCAGAAATGGACTTTGTCCACTAAGATAGTCTTGGAAATGAGTCTTGACTAACAAGAAATGATTCTCTATAATAATGTGTGTATGCCACAATGTTTAATGTTTTAAGTTATGATTATTTGGATTTCATTTTACTACTATGATTTATCCCATGTTATGAAATTATGCTCTCTTTTGCAGGTTAAGATTTCCAAAATGTTATGTTCTTATGAATATGATGTGATTTATTTTTCTTTCTTTTACCCTTACTGAGCATTTGAGCCCACCCTTTTATGTTTTCTTTTCCCCATGATATAAAGAAAGGTTTTAGGTAAGAAAAAAAAGGGAAGATCTTTATGGGAGATGTTGAAGATCGTTCACCATGATTAGAAGATTACGTTCCGAGTTTCCAAAGACACTAAACTATTACGGTCCTTGTGTGTGTATTTTGTTATGTAATAAGTATTCTGCAAAATTAATGTAATGTCCTTGTACGTCAAGCTTCGGGTCTCTATAGTTGGTATCAGAGGAATGCATTAGTCAGCCTTTGGAAACTAGGATGCAAAAACGTTAGTGAGATCCCTAGAGATATTTCTAAGGTATGTCTAGGGATACCCCTAAGGATAAGTATACGTATAGGATATAGTCCTAGAACTATGGTAACGATATTTGAATTTAACCTAATATGTTAGATATTGAAGTTAGTCCCCCTTTATTATGATTTTTTCCTCTAACACTATTCTTTTTGGGTTTTAGAAAATGGCTGGAAACAGGAAGATTCACGATAATGGAGGATATGATAGACAATGGAATGACTTTTTTCATGAGAAACCAAATGAAATGGGATCTAGAAGTCCAAACATCGTTATTATTCCTAATCAGAAATCTCATAATATGATCCATAATCTCAACTTTGGTAAGTTTTCTGACTCAAATAATAAGAGAACGATGGAGTTTCATGATGATCATAGAGGAAAGAAAGTTCAATTTCCCTCATGTAAATCATGTGGGAAGAGGCATCTGGGAGATTGTTTCAAGGGAACTGGAAGATGCTTTGGGTGTGGAAAATAAGGACACAAAGCCAGTAAGTGCAAAAGAAAAGGTTCAGTTAACACCATGGATGAGGATAATGGTATTGCTACAACATCAACAATGGCTAAATGTTTTAAATGTGGAATGTATGGGCATTATGCAAACCAATGCCCTAAGGGAAAGTCTCATGAAGAGAATCAGTATGCCCGTATGAGTAGTATTTATGTTGATGATGATGAGGAGACTACAAATGATATATGAGCTTAAAGAAGTGTTGAAGCTCAATCAGTTGTTTAAGAAGGTAGTGGAATTATTACATGTTTATCAAGTGTAATGTTGTATAAGTAATCTCATGGTACTATTGAATAAAGAGACATATAAGGATTGTTACACTGTTGTCTTTCCTTGAGTTTTAAAAGTGTATAAGTAATGATACCAGTATCCATTAAAGGATATTCAAATATTTTTGGGATATAGATGATATGCGCATAATGAAGGGATAAGGAGAAAATTAAATGTTTGATAGTATTCATGAGCTCATGACTGATATAAGGATAAGGTTATGTAATGGATTGAGTATATAGAATTTTTGGGTTTTGGTATGTGGAAAGAGATAACTTTTGACAGCATTCATGTTTTCACTAAGGTTTAATGGGTATTCATTTTTCCAGAGAATACATGATTAAGGTATTAACATGATTGGAATGTGACCAACAAGATATATGGGGGATAAATGATGGTATTCACATGCTTCGTTGATGACATTTCAAGTAATAATTTTCTTTATATTATGAGCTTGGACCGAAGTATTTTAGATAAGCCTAAAGATTGGAATGGATTATGTTGGACATAAGTTAGTATTTTATAATTATATAAATTTTGATATTATTTATGTGATGTTATAGTAAAGTAGTTTTAGAAAAATGACAACCTGCAGGACGGGCAACAACCCATCGTGTCGGACAAGGTTTTGGGAATCGAACCCACAAACGAAGTGCGACTGGCATTTATCACCTACCACTGGCCTACATGAAGTCCATGGTTAATAGAAACTAGTTTTATTTTATTATACGGTATGATATATGAAGTATAAGTTCATTTTTGGAATCGTATAAGATTAACCTCACCATAGATGGACTTATGTATATTTGATAAATGTTTCTAACCTTTTGTTTGAAACAGATGGAATGACCCATCATTCTATCACATGATCTATTAACACTTCATGAATAACAAATTCAACTTCATTTATTTACGAGATGAAGTGGAAATTGTCCAAATAACAACCAACGGTGAGACTATACCAAAATCACGAAAGTATTTCTTCTACTTCCAATTTCATCAACTTTAGGGAAACGATCTTGAAAACCAAAAATGTTGTCCTAGTGCTCTTATATCTGATGAATCATATGGTACCTTAGATCGTCACAAATTTATGGCTTTGTGATTACTGGCTTTTCCATAGCCATGTTCTCTACCACTCTCCATCAGAACATGATGGTTAGATTTCTCTTCCATATTCATATTTTAACCTATTTGGAAACCCAGTGATTAGTTTATTTGGGTAACTGTTACGTTTCATACTTTTGTTTTTAAATATTGGTTTTGGTATTCCTTTTTACGATGTGGGTTTCTATCAAAGAAACTTTCGAGTAGAAAACAATTTATAACCCCGATGAATTTCGAGGGCGAAATTCATTTTAAGGGGGGTAGAATGTAACACCCCGAGATTTTATGAAAAATATTCTTTTTAATTTCATTAATGTCTTTTGTTGTACTCTATAGCAAAAGGAGCTTGCACAACACGTATTATTGACTTTCCATGCATCACACGTAATCGAGACCTTCCTCGATAGCATGTTTAGTACGCAATACCGAGTTTCACTAAACGACGATATGTTCTTAAAATATTATTAAAACTAGCCGTTATGAATATTAATAACCACTTATTGAAATTTTTTAAATTTTATTTCTCAAAATGGACGTCATTTTTTAATTCGGAATATCGAAATTAGCTTTGGGTGACATTTTGGTAATTTTCGGATAACTTTCATATTTTGATGAATAGTGAAAATTACTAAATTTTAATTAAAAACAACTTTTTCAATCGAAATAATTAATAGTGATAAATTATTAATTTGAGTGGTTTTAAATTATATTTAGAATATATTTTTACAATTTAATATAATATTTTTCATTGGATGTTATTTCACATTTAAACCAGACAAAAACAAGTGTCAATCTTTTGATAGTTATTATCTCTTAAGAACACGCTATTTGTTTTGACGACGGGAATTAATTTTTAAATTAATTAATGAAAATGATATGTTTTTAGTTTGGTAAAATATAAATCATTTTTGAGTTCATAATATGAAATATAGCTTAGGCCTAATTTTTGGTATTTTTCTGGAAACCTTCATTTTTTTGATAAATAGTGATACCACTAAGTGGTAGATAAAAAAATGAATTTTTCATAAAACATAAATTTACTGCTTCTGTGAGTGGAATTTAAAAAATCCGAGAGACATGGTTGATGTTAGTAAGTAAAATGTGGTTCAATGAGATGACAATAGTTTTTGGTAAATAGTAACTTTTTACTTTTTTTTACCACGGTTAAAAGTAAATAGGGTAATTAAGGGTAAAAATGTTATTATTATTACCCTAACACATGTCCTAATTCTATTGGATAAGTTTAATTCGACCAAAAACAACCATAGGAATAAAATATGATCATTTAGGCCCACTTGGATTAGATTAGGACATTTATTATTAATTTATTTAAAGAAGGGTTAAAATAGTTAAAATCAAAGTTTAATAACTAAATCATTTTTAATATAGGGTTATACATATGCTAAATTCGACTATAAATATTCATTAAAAATCTAAAAATATTTCCTACATAAAGGTATTTTATTTTTAATTTTTAAACATTAAATAATTTAATTTATTTATGACAAGATGATGATGCAGTAATTATCTTATTAATGAAATATTGACATAATTGATGTTATAAATACCCAAATAAATATAATTTGAGACTTTTTATGAATTACACTAATTTTATAGGTTAATATGACATGTTATTATTGATTTAAGTAACTTGGTTCGAACTAATCATTCTGTTAGGATTTTCACAAAAATCAATTACTAAATAGTGTCAAAATTGACATAAAATAGTTTTCAAAACAAATATTATATTATTAATTGTTATTTTATTACTAAAAATCTAAGGTTCGGCAAAATGACTTAGATAAGGTTATATATATTAATAATAAACAACATGGGGTTCGTTTGTCTTGATATGGTAAGTTAATTAACCTTATAGTGTAAGAAAACAAGAAGACACAGTAAAAGTTAAATTATCTAACTTAAAGCTAAATCTAAATGATAAGGTTAAAATTGATACCTAAACTTGTCTAAATTCTATTGTATGAGAGAATTTATACCCCTACCCACCTTATCATCGAAATATATCAATTTTTAGCTATTAAAAACTAATTTGACTTTATAATAAAATAATATTTTTAGTTATTCCAAAGGTGCCCCTCTCCTCCCTTATAAAAGGGCACCTCATCCCTCTCTTCCTCACACCACTTTGAGCCTTCAAGATCGGCCAACCCCTGCCAATTTCTCCTCTCCACTTCCCTAGAGATATCCTAGAGGTTCTGGTATTCTTCAAAGACCTATTTTAGTGCCCTAAAAGGAGGTCTCAAAGAAGCACTTCAAAGAAGAGGTAATGTCCGTTACCGATTATTTCTTCTTTATTTCTTCTTCCACTTCTTCTTCTTCTTTAGTTGTTTCATTATGAAGTAATAACATCAGTATCACTAATATACTGATATGTTATTATAAGTATGAAACAACCCTATTTCACCATCTATCCATCCTACGGAAAAGGAAATCACCGTGCGTGCGTACGTACGGAATACCGTCTCCACATCGTGGTGTAATCTATTTTCCACAACCACCTTACTTGGATGGGTATAATGGTGTAAATAATGACTATATATTACTATTATAAAGTGATACTGATTCTGAAATAGTATACATACAATCCAATACAATTCCACGATCCTAGGAACGATATCATCACTCGTGCGTACGTACGGAATACCGTCTCCACGATGTGATGCGACTCGTTCTACATGATCTTCATTTCATAATAATTATATAAATGAATTGAATGAATGAATATGATATATATTACACTAATACCATTCTGTAAATGAGGTATATATACCCTAAATATATGAATAAGAATTTATTCGACAAAACACGCATAAGAACAAAAAGTTATAAACACCCGAATAACAAGTAGCAATGAAATATTACTACTAAGAAGATAAGAAAATGACCATATATGATATCATAAAAATAATTATGATTCTGGAATAAGTCAATAACATTATTTAAATCATTATACAGGAGGTTCGGACACTTACGAAGCAAAACGGACCTAAGGTAAGGGAAATATCACAATCTCATTTTTATCCGAGATTGTTTATACTTTGGTAATTATTGGGGTGTATTTTATCATCCACATCAATTTTTCCTCAATATGTAATATTTATATCCTTATACAATAGTTTATATTCAATTTTTCCCTTCGGTGAGTTTTTAGTAAAAGATATGAAAGGAATATTTTTGTCGTTTTTTGTACGAGGTACTTTTTGACTTTTCCGACAAAAGTAGGAGAAGAATGTTTTTTAACTTATACGGCATGAATGGATTTTTAAAACATTATTTCCAAGAAGATTCCTTTACAAGTTTTCAAGTTTATTTTTAATCAACTTCTTTTAGTTTAAAATTTATTGACATGTTATGAAAGGAAAAAAAATTTGAAGTAGAAAGGATATTTTCCCCAAGAATGAAGTTCAAGTGTTTTATCAAAATTATTTTCTATCTAAGATAATAAAGGGTTCTGTTTCTATCCATATTATTACATAGATTTTATTATGTTGTGATGGAAATATTTTTATGAATTCTTTTATCTTATATGAATTGTTTTATGATGTCACGATGTTTAAATATTCCCATTTTTATTACATGGGTTATGCTATGATGTATGGTTTATGATTTTGTGGAAAACATAAGAATGGTATCATTATGAGATGGGTGGGACCTATATCTCCTTCCAATTCACTGGGTAAAGATTTTATATCTCATGAGATATACATGGCTGGAAAGGTAGGTTATACCGGTTCAGTGAAACAGGACTAAAACAAGGGTGACTCGGTTCAGAAATTGACTTTGTCCACTAAGATAGTCTTGGAAATGAGTCTTGACTAACAATAAATGATTCTCTATGATAATGTGTGTATGCCACAAAGTTTCATGTTTTAAGTTATGATTATTGGGATTTCATTTCACTACTATGATTTATCCCATGTTATGAAATTATTCTCTCTTTTGCTGGTTAAGATTTCCAAAATGTTATGTTCTTATGAAAATGATGTGATTTGTTTTTCTTTTGTTTACCCTTACTGAGCATTTGAGCTCACCCTTTTATGTTTTCTTTTCCCCAGGATATAAAGAAAGGTTTTAGGTAAGAAAAAAAAGGGAAGATCTTTATGGGAGATGTTGAATATCTTTCACCATGATTAGAAGATTACGTTCCGAGTTTCCAAAGACACTAAACTATTACGGTCCTTGTGTGTGTGTTTTGTTATGTAATAAGTATTCCGCAAAAGTAATGTAATGTCCTTGTACGTTAAGCTTCGGGTCTCTAAATTAGTTGTGAATGATATGATATAAGTATGTTATTTATGCTATAAGTTACCTCTATGATTTATGATTTCTATGGGTTTATTAGTAATCTTATGATTTCATAAGGTATGCTAAAGAGTTTTTGTTTTATGGTTGAAAATTATGATATGTGAAAATTTTGTCATGAGTTGTAAATATTCATGGACTAACGGTTTTATTCATTATTTTATATTCCTTATTGAGAATTATTATCATCCCATTTTTTTGAAATTGTATCCATAGGGAATAAGGATGGGTAATATAAATGAATTAGTCAAGAATATTTTTATCATGAAAAAGAAATAATGTTTTGTCTAAAGGGTTTCCATTGGTGGAAAAATTGTATATTTAGTGTAGTTGTCCACATGTAATGTCTAGATCTATTATGTAATAGTTTTGGCCTAATTCTGTGAAACTCTAAACATGAAAAGATAATCAATGTAAAATTAGGTAATATTATTTACATAACTATAGATTATGTAATGTTTAAGGATGGGGACTTATAGACATAATTACCCCCACTCCCTTAGGAGAGACATATATCTATTTTATAATAATACATATGACCAAAAATGATATTGTAATGGTAGAATCAAACTAATTAGTGGATGGGAAAATATATTTTATATGTGAGGAAAATACTCCAATAAAAAAGGTGTGCATAAAACTATATATTAAGTGTAGATGTCCCTTGAATACCATTAATAACATTGTATTAAATTATAGGATAAATAATTATTTCCCCTTCTTCAACTGCCCCCTAAATATAAGATTTAGATTTCCATTATTACCATTTTGGTATTATTCATCCTCTTTCTTTTTCTTTTTATTTTTTATCTTAATCCACTTATTTTGATAAAAGCATAATATTTTCATTTATTTGAATGATCTTTCTCAAATTTGTTGTCATATTCCTAGGTATGGGATGGTGGAATGAAGATTAATGGTGTGGTACTTGATGGAGTAAATCATTTTATTCCATATTATAATTTTTCATATCCATATTGGATTTTATATACATTAATTTATTCTTTAAATGAGACAAAGATGTATGGTTTATGGGTAAATTATAGGTTGGTTGGTGGATACCTCATGTATATTATTGGATAATGGGTCTTTTGTACCATGGGATGATTTTGTAGCTGTTTTGGGGATCAAATCAACTAATTAAAACATAAGATATGATTCTTTGGGATGATTCAAATTATTTCATAGAGAATGCAGGGGTATTAAACTTAGTGGTTTCACAAAACTTTTCATCTTAACATGTTAAATCTTCTATGATACATTTTTGAATATTACTTTTGTAATCAATTTTCATCACATTTTTTTCTAAAGATTCCTCAATAATGTCTAGTGAAAATGGCTGTTAAAATCTATCACGAAAAGTCGAATGAGTTGTCATAAAATCCTCAAATGTAGATAGTTTATCATGCTTATCCAAGATATATATTGGTTAGTTTTATCCTATAAAAATATACCTCTTCGGTGCTTTAATCAATATCACCAAATTATCAATATAGGGACATAAATACATATGGTAATACAAAATTAGGTAAGTGGATGAGATAAATTGAAAACCGTAAGGTATTTAGATAAACTTGTTATAAAAATTCCCCCCTATTATGGTTTTATTCAATTTTACCATAATTTTATGAATCAAATACTTTTCATATTTTGGTGGGGGTCCCTCCAAAACCCAATGGAGAGTCACTAAATCCATCCAATTCACCACACCTTGGTTTCCCCCCTAGATAGGGATGATGTGGTGATTTATTAATGATTTTATCTCATAATATGATCATTTATTTGGGAAATAATTGAATTATAAGAATCATGTGTCATCCTTAAATATCCAATAATCCATTTCTCTATTAAATGAAAAAATACATTATGATTTAACTTAGTTGTAATCAATGTAAATCACTCATAAGATACAAAAATTTCTAACTCAATTCTATATTTCCAAAAAAATATAGTACTATAGAGTCTAATAATATTACCTTACATCATATAGAGTGAAGTTTTATAGTAATATAGTAATATATTAATGAAATAAATTATAATATTCCTTCATTTATCATATATTAATTCCACTATCAAATCCAAGATCAATTTCGTCATGTTTTATCACACTGGATTCTCTAATAAATAATGGGAAAGAATAAGTGGAAACAAAGTATTACCTCTATCTATTTTTCATTAAAAATAGTACTCAATGTAAATATAATCTACTTCCTTGAATAACATGATGTTCTTAGGGATAGTGGATTCCTGAATATAAGTTGTGTTAGTAGATTCACCCACTAATGCTGAGAAATTTGATATCCATAGTTATTGGTCAGTCTATTGTGGTAATGCCTAAAATAACCCAAACAAAATACTACTCGGTATCATTCTTATCTACATACCTTCAAAACAAGACAAACTTATGGATTGTTGATTTCTCAATGTATTTCGAGTCAATATATTCCTCCACTAATGTTGAGAAATTTGATAGTGCTATTTATTGGTCGGTCTGATGTGGAAATGCCAAAGGTAACCCAAACATTTCATAAATAAATATTATACATTATCAGATGAATACTCATTTTGTATAATTATAATACATTAAAGAAACATAAAGGTTTATTATTATTAGAAATTTTGATATAGAAAACAACAGGTATATGAAATATCTACATCATCTACCATTAAGATCATCATAACTATCACCCTTATTAGATATAATAATGTTAAACACTTTATTCGTATTCTAAGGAAAAGAAAAACATAAAAAATGGTGTTGTATTATGCTTAGTGAGAGTGAAAAATGGATATATCGACGATAATTTAACTATAACATGATAATATATGAAGAATAACAAGAACGGAAAAATTTTAAACAATGTCTAGTAATTCATATATCATAGGTTTTATTTATGGAATAATTCATGGAAATTCATATGGAATGAATCATAAAGAAATAAATGAATATGAGCCATGAGTATAATGATCCATACCTTACATAAAATGATATTACATCATAATTTAATTAAATTATTTATAAAATATAACAAAACCATGATAAGACCGTATAAGTATAGTGTATTTAAAAATAGAAAACATAAACAACTGGTTCAAAAAACCTCTACATTTTCTCCCATTTATTTCATCACAACTAGACTCATTTTGGGAATATCATACTTAATACCCTTCTTTATGACCTGGTGGAATGAAACATAATAAAGGGTGATCTCAAATTCAATGTATGGGAAAATAAAGGAAATATAAATCATATAATATTCATAAGAACATAAACTTTAAAAATCTTGTCATGTATATGAAAGATCATAATATCGTGTCATGGGACAAATCATAAATGTGAAATGTAATTACATTAGTCATAACTTAAGACATGTAATTTCTCTTCATACACACATAAGCATAAAAAATAATTTCATATTATTAAAGGCTCATTTCCAAGAATATCATAGCGGACAAAGTCCATTACTGAACCATGATCACTTCTCATTCTAGCCATGTATTGTTGAACATGATTTACTTGTCTTTAGAGTCATTTATATCTCATTAAAAATAAATTTTTACCAAATGCATCGGATGGATATATAGTTACCACCCATATTATAATGAAACCAATCTTACATATTCCATAAAAACAGAAAAACATTCACTGTACCATAACCAATGAAATAAAATGGGTTTCTTAAACATCAATACATCATAATTGATATCAAACAAATGGATTAACAAAATAGAATTGCATAATAAACACAACTAAATAATAGTAACAACAAAAATATAAATATGACACTACTTAAAGAGTTTTATCATATATGGAAAATAATTTTTAAAAAATACTTGAAATTAATTCATTTGGAAAATATCCTTTCATTTTTTTTTAAAAAATCATCCTAAAAATGCCTCACAATTTTAGATGAAATCATTTTATGTGAAACTAACATTGTAATATTTTATGGGAAGCTTCGAGGTAAAATAAATTTTGAAATCATAATTTTTTATTTGATTTCATACAATTAAAAAAACTTTCTTCTTATACTTTTTCCAAAATAGTCAAAATGTACCTCGTTCCGAATAACGACAAAAGATTCCATTCATACCATTTAGTAAAAATTGAACAATGGATAAAATTGAAAATTAACAATTATAAAAGGATATAAAAAATATTTTTAAACACATATTTAAGAAGTATGGACAACGATGATAATAATACCCCAGTAAATGAAACAACTAATAAAGAGGATTTATAAGAAGAATGAAATTTGACAGAATCGGTAGAATAAATTACCTATTTCTGAGTACCTCAATTAAATTTCCTCTTAGGGAACTAGAGTTGGTCATTTAATAGAACCACAACATCTAGATTGAAAAACAGGAAGATTATAAAGAACTATGGTTGGGGGTTTCTAATCCTGAAGGCTCAAAATGACGTTATGATGTGAGGGAGGAGGTTCCCTTTTATAGTTTAAGTGTGGGCCAATTTTGGGAACCTAAAAAAATTAATTTATGATGAAATAAAAACCCATATCAAATAATAAAAAATTCCCCAATTTTGAAGATGAGATGAGATATGATTGTAATATAATCCACCAATAAAATTTAGATATGTTTTTATTTCAATTTAAGCATTATCATTTTAATTAACACTTATAAATTATATTTAATTTTAATTGTTGTAAAAATATTATAAATATTTAATGGTTATAAATATTTACATATATGGAATTAATTGGTCATAAATGGATATTTTATGACTTTTTAGAACATATAATTATAACATTGTAATTTTTAAATATTTTTATTAATTTTTGATAATTTTGTAAAATTTTATTTTTTATAAAATGTCATTAGTGTCATTTTTGACACTTTTCATTTATTTTACATTAACTAAAATCCAAACAGTAGATAGATTAGAAAATAAATATTTAACATACTCCTAAAATTTCATAGTCACCTAGAAAATTCTTTAATCACTTTAATTAGTTAATTAAATATTTATTTTCATATTTTTATACCATTTATTTAATATTTCTATTAATAAAATAATTTCTACATCACTATTGTGTCATCATTAATGGTAATTATTTAATATTAAACAATTATAAATAAATTTTTATGATATTTGAAGTTATTTTATCTTTCCAGAAACTTTCAATAGTTGATATTATCTCTTAGTTATCTATATATTAAAATTAATATAGTTATATAAAATGAGATTGTGATATTTTGTCACATTCTTTAGTTTTTATTACATCCTTGTCATATTTATATGTATTTGGCCATAAAGTAATTCTATTAATAAAAATAGATGATAAGGGTCTAACATAATCATCCCAGAATATTTTTACAAGTGTTAATGTAATTTTGTAATATTATTTTTACCCTTAATTATGTGAATTACCTTTAACAATGGTAATAAAAATAATTATCAAAATTACTATTCATAGTACCAAAATATAAAAGTAGCCTTTTATCATTATTTAGACAAACTAGTTTGAAATATAGAATAAATTTATCAAAATTTGAAACACATAAGTTGATGTAATTAACTTGAAAATAATCCCATTGTTGAGAAAATGGGTTTTAAAGGTTAAAACATTGGAAAATATTAAAATGTATTTACCCATGAATTAAATAAAAAATTAATTCTAATCACATTGATTATATTTAATGATAAAAATATATTCTATTTATTATTTAAAACCAATAAATATTATAATTTAACCACATAAATTATCTCAATGGAAAAATTTGATTTAAATTAAAATTTATCGTATTTTTACTATTCTTCAAAATATTAAAATTATCCGAATATTATCTGTAATTTATCAAAAGTAAATTTTTATATCTAACATCAAAATAACATCTTTGTGTTGTCATTTGAAAATTATTATTGATTCAAAATCTTAAATTATGATGGGTTAACTATTCAAAGGAGTAAAATTAACCATTAAAAAAATATGTTTTTATATATCAAATAGATTTTTATTCATAACCTATGACAAAAATATCCATTGGATGAATATCAAAAATATTTTATTAATTATATAACATATATATATCTCATTAATTTCTTTGACAAAATAATTTCACTCTAAAATAAAACTATCTAATTGATTTATATTTTTCATAAATAATTGATATACAATGAATTCATAATTCACTTTTATAAGTTAATTATAATTATTTATTCTAACCTAACACATATAATAAAATGGTATTTTTAAAATATAGTCATGTCGTGGTTTATTTAAACTACCAATTTTATGCATGCTACTGATCAATAAAAAATATTTAATGAAAATATTTTATAAAAACATCCGGGTGTTACATTCTACCTGCCTTAAATAGAATATCGCCCTCAAAATTCATCACTTGGAAACAAATAGATTAGGATACCTTTTCCTCATTATATAATGAAGTTTTCATTTAAATTATTCAAATTGGTGGTTCCTCCATAAAACATTAACCAAGAGAGTGGTATTGTTTCATAGATCATTTTCTCTATGATCCAGAATTCAATCAGTTATTCTTCATAAGAAAGATATTGCTCTAGTGGTACTACATCTGATCATAGTACATGTGAATGATCGGGTACTTACTTTCTCAGGAGATACTCATGGAACATATCATTAGCATGAGAGATATTTTTCTGAATCACCAATCGGTAACCTACCTTCCCAATATGATCCATAATTTCAAATGGACTGATATACCGAGGGCGATGATTTTCATTCTTTCCAATCCTCATTATTATTTTCTAGGGATATATTCATAAGAACACTTTATCACCCACATAAAATTATAGTTCTAACATTCATTTGTCAACATAATGTTTTTATTGACTCTGATCTACTCTTATGTTTTTTTGAATAGATCTTACCTTTTCAGCCATTTCATCTACAATATCAGGTATTAATATCTTTCTTTCCCCATCATCATCCCTGGAAGTTGGATTTCTACACTTTTTTACGTAGAGAGATTTATAATGAGACATCTAAATTCTATAGTGAAATATATTATTATATGAAAAAACCACTAATGGTAGGTGTTGATCCAAACCATCTATGAAATCCATAGAGAAAGCTCTCAACTTGTATTCCAGAGTTTGAATTATCCTCTCAAACTGACCGACTGTCTGAAGATGATAAGAAGTTCTGAAACATAACTCTATATCCATAGAATTCTTACGACCTCACAAGACCATAGAGGTAAACCTTATATCCTGATTCGATATAATTGAAAGGGTTACCCCATGTAATCTTAAAACTTTTTTTCATATACCAGGGAAATATGATCAAGATAGAAATCCTCTCTAATAAAAATGATGCGTGATGAATTTTAAGACAATCAACTATAACCTATATAGCATTATTTCATTTGCATGTTTTTTGAAGTCCAATGAAAAATTCTATAGTGATGTGTCCCTTTTTCTATTTTGGTATGAGTAATGGTTGTAACAGCCCCTTAGACATATGTCTCCCATCCTTAACTATATGCCAAACCAATCATCAAGAGACATATTCAGTGACATCTCTTATCATGCCATCCCACCAATAGTACTCTTTCAGATCCCTGTAAATATTTTTGGCTTCCATGTTGAATATAGAACGAAGAAGTATAATCCTCATCTAATAAAACCTTCATCAATTCTAGAATTGGAGGAATACAAACCTTGTTCCTGAACTTTATTATTCCATCATAGTCAAGGATTAATTTAAGAAAAATTTTCACCTTCTTTTCCAGATCTACATCTTTCTTCTCCTCCTCCTTAATCTTCACTTGTATTGATCGTTTAAAATTAATTTGATAGAGAAAACATTTCCCCCGTACCACTAAAATTTCAAGGTCTATCCTTTTAAAGTCAATAAATATTGGATCATTTTTTATTCCCATCATTGATAGGATATCATGGTCTTGTCGACTTAATGCATCTTACACCATATTTGCTTTACCAATGTGATAATTTATTGAGAAATCATAATTTTAATCAACTCCAACTATCATATTTATATAATATTCATCTCCTTTTCTGTAAATATATACTTAAACTTTTATGATATGTATAAATATAACACCTTTTGCCATAAAGAAAATTCCTCCATATAATTAATGAAATGATTACGGTAGCTAACTCTAAATAATGACTTGGGTAATTTTTCTCATACACATTAAACTGCCATGATGAATAAACTATCATAATATCATTTTTCTTGAGAAAACAACCTAGTCCCATCTTGGATGCTTCACTGTAGATCACAACCATTTCTCTACTACAAGGGAGTGTGAGCACAGGTGCACTAGCTAACCATTATTTTAGCTCTTCAAAATTCTCTTCACATTCTTTTGCCCAAACGAGCATAAATACATTATGAGTAAACTTGGTTATTGGATTAGATAATCATAAAAATATATCACAAAATGTCGATAATATCTACCCAAACCAAGAACACTTAGGATCTCAGTTACTGTTCTTGGTCTTGACCATATTCCAATAACCTCAATTTTTGATGGATCTATATATATACCCTCTCTCTATATTATGTGGCCCAAAAATGAATCTTTATAAATCCAAATTTCAATCATCCTAAATTTTTCATAAAGCTTCTAATTTCTCAAGGTATTCAGTATAATTTTAAAGTGATCTTCATGTTCACCCTTTCTCTTTGAATAGACAAGAATATCATCTATAAAGACCACAAAAACTGATTAAAATAATCTCTAAAGACTCTATTCATTAGATCCATGAAGATAACGGGGGAATTTGTAAGTCCAAAAGGCATCACTATAAATTAATAGTGATCATACCCTGTACAGATTGTTATATTTGGTATATCCTCCCATTTCACCCTTAATTGATGATATCCTAAATGAATATCAATCATGGAAAAGCATTTAGTTTGTCAAATAAGTCATCAATGTGAGGAAGATGATATTTTTTATTGAAAGTAATCTTGTTATGTTCTCGATAGTCAATAAAGCATCTCATTGATCAATGTTTCTTCATCAAAAATAGAACAAGTGATCTCCAAGGTCACACACTAAAGAATATAAATCCATTACCAATATTCTCTTGGATTTGCATCTTCAATTCCTGCAACTCAATTTGGGCCATTCAATAAGGTGTCTTTAAAATAGTCATAGCACCTGGTATGAGTTCTATTGAAAACTCATCTTCACTCTTTGGTGGAAGAATGAGGAATTCCTCTAGAAATACAGAATCAAACTTCCAACAGTGGGAGTATTCTTAACCATGATTTTTCCCTTACCATTTGAGAGAAATAAACGTCATATATTGGAATCAATACCCATAATATTGAATAAATTTCTAATGGCCGGTTATATTCTTCCTTGTATAGATAAATGATCATATGTTGATCAAATATATGAAATGTGACATCCCTTCCTTTAAAATGGATATGAACTCCATTTAGATAATTCCAATACATGCCATGAATCACATAAAATTCCACTATATAAAGGATCACGAGATTTTCAGGAATCATTTTCCCAAAAAAATCAACCGGGGAAGAATTATAAACTTTTGATGTGATTGTTTTCCCATTATGAGGTGTCATAACTAACTCAACATATAACTATTGAGGTAATATAGTTATACCCTTAGAAAATTCTATATAAATAAAAGAGTGTGTGGTTACAGAATGAAAGAAAACATTTTATACATTATATTGGATGGTAATTGTAACTTTCACCACATTAATATTATATTACATGTGACCGACAGTAATTGTTTGTGATAATCATTTTTCTTTGGACTTATGATTTTTTTGATGTCGATCATAATTAATAAGCCTTTTATTAGGGAATTTATTTGAATAATTCCCTATTTCCTTGTACTTGTAACATTGATATGTAAAAGGTGAATTCAATGTATCCTTTTATTTGATCTCAATATTGGAATTTTTTCCCATTCACCTCAACATTCAAGAGTCTGATGACATTTTTTTACAAACATAGAACATTTACAAATGCCTTTAATAGAATTACCTACATGTTTCATTACACACATTGAGGATAAGACAAAATTCATCTTCTTTTATGTGTGTTCTTTATATTTTCCTCTAAATTCAATTTTTATCTCTTTACCAAACCCATATGAATGGTGGGTTTCTCCAATCTATATCTCATCCTTGAGAGAATATATAAAAATTTCCTCATATCAATTGAAGTCCCTTATGGATAATATACCTTTAGAGACATGGTTTTAATATAATAAATAATGGATCAATTTTTGTCTTAGGTTAGATTATAATTCCAGAAGAGTACATTGATGGTCTTGAATTTTTTTTTCAAAGTTACCAAAAGACTCATCATCCATTTTCTCAAGATCAAGTAAATCCTTCTCCATCATTATTCAAATAATATGAGGAATGTAATTGTTGAAAAATAATTTTTTGAACTCGTCCCATTCCATGGACTCAATTAAATATATTTTCCTCATATTCCTTATAAGACTCCACCATTGATCAGATTCACATTTCAAAATTTGTACTGATAAGATGAATTTATCATGTTAATAATATTTTATAACTGAAAATATATTTTCAGTAGTACTGATCCATTTTTCATCCACTAATGGATCAAAATACCCAATGAATGATGGTTGACGCAGTCTCATGAAGGACTCAACAGAATGTTTCTCCATCCATTGGTCATTTGGATTTCCAGAATGATTCATTGCTTGATAAAGTATTGTGATCATGTCTTTATGATTTTTCATTCCATCCCCCATTAAATTTGGTTTCTCATGGGGATAATCATTTCATTTCCTATCACATTCAGCATTAACACAGTTCCTTCAAGTTCCAACAATTTACTAAAACCAAAGATCATTGTATTAGAAACACCAATCATAATAGGAAAACCACATAATAGAAATAAGTATTTATGAAAGGATAAATCTATATTCATAAAATTTTATGGAATACACAAATAATCATCAGTTAAAAATATCATTTCTTCATAAAAAATGTGTTCCGTCCTCAAAATTCCTCACAATTTTAAAGAAATAATGTTATGTTAAAATAAAAATAAAATCATGTAAGGGAAGATTCAATGTAATATGGAATTAAGAATGAATAAAACTATTTTCATGCCATATAAGTTAAAAAACATTATTCTTGTACTTTTTCTGAAAAATTCAAAATGGAATTCTTACCAAAAACGAAAAAAATTCCATTCATACAATTTAGTAAAAATTTATCAATGGGAAAAATTTAAAATTAACAATTAGAGAAGGATATAAAAAATCAAAAAATAAATATTTATAAAACATGGATTTGGATTATAGTTATACCCTAGTAAATACTTATGAATAAACAATCTCAGATAAAAATGAGATTTGCAAAGTTATCCCTTATCTTAGGTTTGATATGAATATTATGTATCTAAACCACCTATATAATGATTCTAATAATTTAAATTATTTATTATATTTTAATTATAATTTTAATTGGGTAATTTATGAGCATATTTTTATCTGATTTTTAGTAACATTTAATTATTAGTTGTTATCCGCGTATTAACTGCTTTATGTTCTTATATATGTTTTGTCAGAAAATTTCTTATTACTATTTTTAGGTTATAGATATATCATCTATAAAATGGAATTAAAATAATATATATATATATATATCATATTTCTTCATTAAATTTATTTATATGATCATGTTTTAAGGAAGATTATGTAGAATGAATCACATTGCCCCGTGGAGAGGGTAAGTTGTACGTATGTAGGAGCGATGATATCATTCCCATAATTGATGAATTATATTGAATTGAATGGTGTATAGTATATAATAATTTGAATAAAATTATAATAATAATATATAGTTATTATTTACTCCATTATATCAATCCGATAAATGATGTGGTGAAAAACATATTACACCACGCGCGTGGAGACAATAAGATGTACGTACGCACGCGTGGTGATTTCATTTTTTGTTGGATAGATTAAAGGTGAAATGGGAATGTTTTATATTTATAATAACAAATAATAATATTAGTGATACTGATGTTACTTATTTATAATTAAAAAACTAATTAAGAGAAAAATAAGAAGAATAAATTTTGAATAAATCAATAGAAGAGATTACATCTTCCTCAGTGCCTCCTTTAAATATCCTATTAGGGAACTAGAGTTGGCCTTTGAAGAAGATCAAAACCTATGAAATTGAAATAGAGAAGTTGATAATGAAAAATGAAAGGGTTATCCAAGCTTTAAGGCATAAAATCAAGTGAAGAGGTGAGGGAGGAGGTTCCCTTTTATAATTGAGGTGATGGGCACTTTTGGGAACCTCAAAACAATTAATTTATAATAAAATCAAACCCCACAAAAAATCATCCAAAATGTCTTAATTTTGAAGATGAGATGATATACGGTTGTAATCTGAGAAGCCAATAAATTTTAGACATGTTTTAAGGTCAATTTATGCGTTACCATTTTAATTAACACTTAGTTATTCTGTTTAATTTTAATTGTGGTAATAACATTATAAATATTTAATGGTTAGATATATTTACTTATATAGTGTAAAATGACGCTAAATGGATATTTAATGAATTTTTAGAAATTATAATTATCACTATAAATTTTTTAAATATTTTTATTATTTTATAATAATTTAATAAAACTCTATTTTTTTAAAATATCAATACTGTTAATTTTGACACAATTTATTTATTTGACATTAAATAAAATAAAAAAAGAAGAAAAATTAAAAAAAAAGTATAATACAGTACTAACATGTCATAGTTACCTATAAATTCATTTATCACATTAATTAGTTAATGTGATATTTATTTTAATATTTTTAAAACCCTTTATTTGATATTTCTCTTAATAAAATATTTTCTACATAAATATTATGTCATTATTAATGATAATTATGTAATATGTAAAAATTATAAATAAATTTAAATGATATAGGTAATTATTATATCTTTACAGGGGCTATCTATAGTCGATATTATCCCCTAGATATCTATAAATTAAAAATGATATATTATATAAAATGAGATTGTGAAATTTTTTCTTAGTCATTAGTTTTTATTACATTAATATTATTTTCATAGGTAAGTGGATATAAAGTGAATCCATTTAGGACAATATATGATAAGGGTGAAATTTATTCATTCAATAACATTGTTACTGGTGTTAAGGTAATTTTAAAATATTATTTTTACCCTTAATTACCCGGTTTACCTTTAACCATAGTAATAAAAATAATTTCCAAAGTCACTATTAATAATGACCAAAATTAAAAGTAGCATATTAAAATAATTTAAACCTACTGATTCCAAATATTGAATCCATTATTTGAAATACAAAACCTATATATTGTAGAAAGTAATTTTAAATTAATGACGTTGTTGAGAAAATTGGTTTTAAAAGTTAAAACATTAGAAATGACTGAAATTTTATATCAATGAATTAAATATAAAATTAATTATAACAAAATATATTATATTGAATGATAAAAACATATTCTATTTATACTTTAACATAGATAAATATTATAATTTAACCATAAAAATTTATATTTTTGGAAAAAGTTTTTTAAATTAAAATATATCTTATTTTTACAATTCAAAAAAAATATGATTGTTATCAGAAAAATATCTAAAATTTATCCCATGTAAATTTTCATGTCCCACATTAAAATAACATATTTTTTTTCATATAAAAATTATTAATGTGTAAAAATATAAATATAAAAGGTATTTTTCATTTAAAGGTGTAAAATTAACCATTAATTTTTTTTATATACATCAAGTAGGGTTTTATTCATAAAAGGTGACTAAATGTCAATTGAATAAATATCAAAAATATTTTATTGAGTAAATAACACATATATATGTCATTAATTTCATTACCAAATGTAATCCACTCTAAAATGAAAATATCTAACTGATTTATAATGATCATAATTAATTGATAGCTAATGAATTCATAATTCATTTTCATAAGTTATTTGTAAGTATTCCTACTAACCGAACGAGTATAGTATAATGGTAATTTTATTATAAGGGCATTTTGTGGTTTATTTAAACTCACGATTACACGAAAATCTATCTATTGAAGAATAAAAATTCTTTAAATAAAATATTTCATAAAAACATCAGGGGTTTACAATCAGATGATAAAATTTTCATTAAATGATTTCATAAAATAGTGTAAATAATTATTGCATAATAAAAAAATCAAAATATTTTATCACGTATACCCACCGATACATTAATCACATATTAGTATTGGGAGATACACCAGTGTGCCTATTTCATGATTGGGATAAAATCCCATGTACCCCTTTTGGGCAATGAATATCCACTTATATGCTCTCTTTTGGTCTTGGGATAACATCTTGATGACCATATTTTGATATCGGGATAACCTCCCATTTACCATTTGAGCTCGCACAACATTTATATTTACAGAATGCATTGGAGTGATGTAATGGAACCTCCCATCACATAATCATAATTTATTCATATATATACCATAATATCATTAACACATTTATCAATTTATCATACCATAAAATTTGGATAATAAAATAGGTTCTATATAAATTTCATCATCATAATCATAAGCCATTACTATTGAAAAAAGTCTAAACCAATGGTTAAGAACTGTAGGATCTTTTACCAATGGAATACAACTATTTTAATTGTTTTAGGAAAACTATTGGTGTAGGTGCTCTATAACAACAGTTCCCAAACCATTGGGACAGGACATTTTAAATACCTATACAAATAGTTTTTTTAAAACCATATGTATAGGTAGTTTAAAAAATTAGCACAGATTTGAACCCAACACCTATTAGTTATATTTCAACATATTAACTAGTAATCTACATTACACTATTAATATAAATTTATAAATATGAAAATTTATATTTAAAAATAATATATTTATTTATGTATTTAATGCAATTTAAAATAAACTATAAACTTTTTGGCACCTATACCACCGGTTTTGAGAACTGTTGACATAGGTAAATTTTATTTTGTACCTATAC
The DNA here is from genome assembly GCA_963277665.1 of Viscum album. Lineage (NCBI taxonomy): Eukaryota > Viridiplantae > Streptophyta > Magnoliopsida > Santalales > Viscaceae > Viscum > Viscum album. The sequence goes on along the minus strand of OY728136.1, from coordinate 2,083,422,901 downwards.
CAATGATTATTCCAAAAAAATGGTATAGGGTATTTATAAGTAACATATACCAATTGTTTTTGCAAAACCATTGGTATATGTTTTTTATAAAATATATATACTAATCGGTTTTTCAAAATGTTTTGTATAAGGTATTAATAATGAACTTATACTAAACCTTTTAGAAGAAGCATTGGTATAGATCTATTTTCTATAATTTAACCAAGGGAAGTAATAAATATGGAATAATTTTATCATACCCCCAATTAAGAATATGTAATATCAATTTATTATTTCATAGATTGGAATACCATTAAAATATCATTGGAACACATTCTTATGTTAAATAACAATTTACTTTTGAAATCACTTATATAAAATGTAAATAATTAAAAAATATTATGGGAAAAAAATAATTTAAATGATGGTTTGAAATATTAAAATTCAGAATAAATTCAATGATCAGTAATGCTAGTGGGATATTCTGTTCATATCATGTATGTTAAAACAAATATTTCTTTCAAATTTTTTTAAATAAGTAAAAATAATAACATTTATAAAATGACAATTAGATTCCATTTAAATTTTTTGATATAAATAATAAAATTTTTAAAATAATTTTAAAATATCAAAAGAGATAAGTAAAAAACATTTTTGAATACATTTTATTGAAAATACATATAAGGAAGAAAAACATTCTGAACTGAGTAGTAAAATAATGTTGGTTCTCTATAAAAAACTTATTTTGATCTTTTGAGTAAATAAAGAGAGGAAAATTTATGGAAAATGTGTAACCTAAAAAATAACCATAGTATAAGAAAATAAAAAATATTTTGGGGAGAAATATCATTCAATTTAATCACCATAAATTTAAGTATTAACGATCATGGTAAATATTATATTGTAATGTAAGACCCTTAAAAAAAGATCTAATTTAGTAATAACGCTATAAAAATCTACAAAATAAATATAAATTTATTATAATTATATAATGAAACCATATTAATACTTATAATGACATATATTTTACAATTTTAATATTTAGACACACATTTATTAATAATTCATTATTAAAATCAATTTTTCTAGGGGGTAACTGTTTGGTTTATCATGAATGTTTTGATTCAGATGTTATGTTACTTATATTTTGATCATAGAAAATCGTATATATAAAGTTAATAATGGTATGAATATTATATATATTCATTATAATTATATTCATAATCATCTATAAAAGGTGAAAATAGAAAAATATATTACATTATTCATGGATATAATAGTCTGTATGTACGCATTAAGATTGTTTTCATTTTTTAGAGAAAAGAAATAAATAAAGAAAAATATTACTTTATCATTATATTGTAATTTATTCCTAATTAAAATAATATATTTTTATTAAATATATTATTATAAATAACCATGAAATATGGTGATGGAAAATGAACCATATCTCTATGTGGATGCGGTATTCCACATACAGGCACGAGCAATAATTTTTTAAGATTAGATAGAAAAAAGGAGGAATATGTTTGGTAAAAAATTTTAATTACATAATAGTACATTTAGGATTCCATAATTATCAGGTTCTGATAGATACAATATGTTTATAGAAGCTGAAAAAATAAAAAAAAATGTAAAATTTATTTTTTAAGAGTTATAACTCTTCATTGAGAAACCTTTTTAATATTACACAATAATCCTTGAAAAGGATGGTATTATGATCAAAAATATATATATATATATAGGATGTGGTAAGGTATCTTATGATGGTATTATTCTAGGTATTGGGAAATATTAAATGATAAAACATTGGGAATAAGGGTGAAGATGAGGATCCCTATTTTATGTAATGGGAGGGGAACCCATGGAATTACTTAATGTATTAAATTAATATAAATTAATTTTCTTGTTTATGTGTCCCAATATTGAAATAGTTTTAATTTAGGAAAAGGATGAGTAAAAATAATATTATAAAATAGAATTTAGGCATATTTAGTTTCATTTTATTTTTTATATCTTAATTTCGACCCATATTAACCCTTTTTCATGATTACTATGAGATCAATGTTTTTTATCATTCTTTAGTCATGAATATAAGTATAATTATAAAAGTTACACATAAGTGGAACACTATTGATATAATAAAAATTATATAATTATATAGGCAAATTATAATATTTTTATGATATTTATGTCAATTAATAAAATTTTATTTTTTATAAGATACCTTTAAACTAATTTTTGGGACTATTCAGATAGTTTGACAATAAAGGAAACAAGACAAAATTTGATTTTGAATTAAAAATAATAAAACAATAATAATTTGTTATGTTAACATATAAAAGTTTAGAAAAATAATAATTCATCCAAATTGAATGAATTTTAATTATATTAAAAAATATATTTTATTTTTCTATAACATGAACATGTACTATATCAACATTGTGTAAAAATTTAAGGTAATTATTATATTTCTAAAAATTATTAATAAATTCTCATGAGATAAAAATTAATTCATATTTAAAAAAACCTTTTATAACTAAACATAAATGCTTTTTATCCCATTGACAGAATATTACATTTATTACAAAAATGATAGTGGCATTTTGTATTTATTCATTACTTAAAATAATATAAAGGTCATTAAAACTCAAAAATGTCCCCAAGATTTTATGTCTTAAAATATAGGATGAGAATTTTCATAATAAAGTAAACAAATACAAATAATAAATTTGTTATATATATTTTTAATTCCTTATCACATTATTTTTAACTCTAATTACGTGACATTCCCTTACCGAGGTGATAAATATTTAACTTGGTTACTATCTGTAATCACCAAAATTAAATTATAACTATTTAAAATATATATATATATGATAATAAAAAATTGTGAATAATTTTTTCAATAGTTAATTTATAAATATTTAATAAATATATTTTAAAATATTTACACGAAACGGGATGAAAACTTATTTTGATAATAAATTTTTAAGCATAAAATAATATTTATTCATATCACATATCTATTAAAACCTATTAAATTCATGTCAAATAATTTTATTGAATATATAATATATAAATATCATTAATATATATCATAAATAGTGATTAAAATTTTAATTAAAATGAAAATATATTTTGCACAGAAAAACAATTTTTTCAAGAAACCATCTTTTTTATTTTTAGATGCATTTATCAATTGATAACAAACTACTTCAATATATATGTGTGTAAATAATTTTTTTTAATTACTTAGTACAAATAAAAAATATCTATAAAATTTATATGTAATAACTTTAACATTAAATAATAAAAACTCAATATTATAACATGGTTAGTTTAAACTTGGTGTTTCATCTAAAGAAATCTGTCAAATTAATCATGTTTATTTTAGAATAAATTCATATAAAATAATAGTGTATAACCTTACACCCCAATTAAAATTATTTTTTCATTCAAAATTTTTTAACCCGAATATAGAAAAATAATGGCATCCCAATTTTATCACATCTTCTTATTTCCCATGTAGCTTCTTCAAATATTTGATTGATTCATAAAACATTATCTAGCTCAGTATTCATGTTATACAATACATTATCTCTACAATATATGATTTATAAAAAAATATACACGTTAAATATAATGACATAATGGTAAAAAAATTGACTGAATAAAATTTGAATAATTGTGTATGTACTTCCTAATGAGAGAACCAATGAACACATTGTGAAATTGAGAGAGGTTTCGTGGAAGCCCTAAGAGATACGCCATAGTCCCAACTTGATAAAGAATCTAAAAGGTACCAATACATATTGGGATCAACCTTCCATTATTTTTAAATATTATAAACCTATTCTAATGATATATTCATAAGAATTCATTATCATCAACCTCAAATAACAAATCTCTTTGATGATTATCAGCAAAACACTATTGTCAACTCTTAGCTACATTGATGTTTTTTAATGGATATAAATTTATTTTCCATTTACATAGATATCCCAAGAAGAAATATCTTTTTTTCTATAACATCATCTAACCATGTTGATGTTTTTCACTTATTTTCAAAGATGTATTCATAAGGATCAGTCTAAACGCTGATGTAAAATACATCACTTTTAGAAAAATCTACTCGAAAAAGGTGTTGATCCCAATGAATTTTAAAATTTATTGAAGAAGATATAAAAAAATATTATAGGATTTTAATTATTTTCTCAAATTGGACTTCTTTATAAGGTTGATAGGCATTTATAAAACGTAACTTCGAATCTATATCACACTGAAGAATTCAATCAATAATTGAGATAAACCTCATATATCAATCAGGGATAATAGAATGTGGTACTCCATGAAACCATACCCCTTAAATAATATATTTCCAGGGAATATGATCAAGATAGAAATATTACCTAATTTAAATGAAGTGTGTTTAATTCATAATATGATTTACTACAACCCATATATTGTTTTATCCATTATATGTTTTTGGGGTTTCTAATTGTGAAATCCATGGTGATGTTTTATCATTTTAATTTTGGTATGTGTATTGTTTATAACAATACATATACTATTTAATATCATAATTAACTAACAAAAAAATCACCAAGATACACACTCTACAACATCTCCCTTAATATTTCCCACTAAAAATACTCGTTTAATCCTCTATAAATCATTATAATTCCAAGATGAATAATGAATAATGAAATATGAGAGTCATTAAATAAATTGTTCCTCATGTTTTATATTTACAATATATATAATATATAACTAGATATTTTCATTCCATCACAATTTAGGTTGAACTCATGAGTATTTCTGACATTATTTTCTATATCTACATATTGCATATACACATATTAAATCATTAAATGGATAGATAGTCGAACACTCATTTTAGAAAGATATGATTTATCCCCTTCCATCAATATTTCAAGTTATATACATTGAAAATCCATAAATATTTGATCTATTTTGATCCTCATCATAAATAAACTAGAATGATCATTTCGACGTAAATAATTATCCACCTGGTTAACATCCCCACGATGGTAATGTAATGAGAAATAATTATATTTAATCATCCCCAAACATATTCTCTAGAGTGTATTATACTATTTATAGTTGAATATATGATTTAAACATTTATTATTAGTATTAATGTCAATCCATTCTCTATATAGATAACAGATCAAAATCATTAATGAAAAAATTACTATATCTAAATTCAAATCAAGAGTTGGGTAATTTTTTCATGAACATTCAATTGACATGGGGAATAAGATATCACCATATCATTTTATATGAGGATGCATCTCAGTCTATTCATTAATGGATTAATATAGATGAAAAAATATTCCCCATATAAGGGTATTGTGATTATAGGTTTTGTGACCAAGATTTTATTTATTTATTGAAATTTTTGTCAAATTCATTTATCCAAAAGAACTTTACTCCCATCTTGGTTAGCATGGGGAGTGGATTTTTTATCCATGAGATATAATCCATGATTTTTCATAATATCTATCCAAACTAAGAATACTATAGAAATCTATCATAGTGAATATTCTAGGATAATGTTCATAGACATCCATCATTGATGGATCCACCGATATACCCTCTCTTGAGACTACATGACCCAAAAAAAGAATCTTTCTATTGCTAAAATTAACACTTTGTAAATTTTTCATACATTTTTTACTTCCTTAAAAACAACAAAAAAATATTTAGGTTATTGAAATCATCCCTTACAAGTATAAAATATAATAATATTTCATTAATATACTACCACAAACTAATCAATGTAATATATAACGACTCTATTCTTTAAAGTCGTAATGATTGTGGGGGAATTAGCAAGAACAAATGGAATCACTATAAATTCGTAGTGTCTATAGCTCATATGAAATGTTTTTTTGTATGAATCCAATTTTTATCCTAATTTATTGTATAAAAATTGAAGAGAAATCTTATTAAGATATTGACCTCCTCATAATTGATTGAAAAATCAACAATATGGGGTAGAAGAAACTTATTCTTCATTGTGATCTTGTTATGAATCTGATAATCAACAAAGAGTTCTATTGATTAATCATTTTTATTAATTAAAATAATAGGGGTAACCCATAGTGACAGACAAGGTTGGATAAATCCTTTTTCAATATTTTCCTGGATTATTTTGTTCAAAATTTTCAACTCATTTAGTATCATTGTTTATGAAATCTTTGAAATATCTGTAGAACTATGTTTATGTTGTATTTAAAAATCAACATCACTATTCATAGTAAGGCTAGTAAACTATTCTAGAAAGACATCATCAAACTCAAAAACAATTGGTATATCATCAATGTTATGATTAATTCAAACCATATGAGATAAATATTCCTTAGAATAGGTATGAAGACCCATACCGTAGACATAATATTCATTAGAATCTTTTATTTAGCATAAAAATGAGATATGATCATATGTTTGATTAGAATATCATGTGTGAATTACAATACTCAAAAATTGATATAATATTTATATAAATAATGTCAAAACAAGCCCAATATATCATCAAATTCCACCAGAGGTAAAATTAAAGGATTTTCAGGAGGCAAGTTCCCAAAAAAATCCATCTGAGAAGAATCATGTGCAAGAGTTGTGATCGTTGTACCGTTAATAAATTACACTGAAAATTCAATATATAATCATTGAGGAGGTATTGTGATACCCTTGTAAAATTATTCATATATAAGAAAGATAGTAGATCCAGAATCAAATAAGACATTAGAAATTATATAGAGGATTGTATGTTTTCCTTTCAACACATTGTTATCATACCCCACATCCACAATAACAATTTCATGATATTTACCATTTATATTGGCTTAAGAGGTTACATAGAATGATCATCATCATTAACCCTTGAATTAGAGAAGTAGTTATCATAATTCTTATACTACTTTAATTATAAATATTGGTGTGTGGGTGGTGCTGTATTTATAGAATTCTCTCTATTGGAATCATTAGCATAATTATTCCTATCACTCTGACATTCATTTTCATGATTACACTATTTTACATAAATAGATAATTTACTAGTCCCATTACGAAACATTACAACATGTTTATTTCCACACATCCGAAATAAACTAAGACTTTTCTTCTTCCCTCTATAGATTTTATCATTATAATTTACATTAAATAAAATCTTTCTCTTCTTATCAAAATCATGAGATTGATAGGTTACACCAATATCCATTTATTCTTTAATATGACTTCAAACCATTTAGTCATAGATACTAATGTACCTTATAGATAATGGTTATTGGTTAATTGGTTTTATACCACTAAAGAGTTGATAAATCAATGTTAATTTTCAATGATAATACCATAGATCTACCTACAAAATATTGTAGAATTAACAACATAGGTACTATTGGAATCATCATCCTTAAACTTTTTATCAAGGAATTACTTCTCCATTTTTCTAAAATTAATTTTAAAAAATTAATTGTTCAAATAAACCATATAAACCTTTCCCACCATATAGTATTGATTTATCTATGATTCCTCACTTTTAGGATGTTATTCCACTGCTGATATACTTATCCTTCCAAATTATCGACAACCAAAATTACTTTTTCATTATTAAAGAAATGGATTATAGAAAAAATATTTTCAATGTAACTTATTCATTACTCATCAACTAGGGGATCAATGAACAAAAAAATAAGGTGGTTGTTTCTTTAGGAACGACTCAAAAGAATACGGTTCCCAGTAGAATATATTTGGAAGCTAAACACGATCCATGGATTGATAATGTTGTGTTATCCTAACAATGATATTTTTTATTCTATATCCAATAAAATATGGTTTTCTGGGAGTAAATGATTTCATTTTCAATAACATTCAATATTAACATGGTTCTTTTGGGTTCCAACAATTCAATAAAACCAAAAAGCTTATTGTGACCAATAATAGTCATAGTGGAAAAATATATAAATATAAAAAATCATTTAAGGGATCTCTAAATCAGGAAACCTTATTTCCATTATAATAATCCTTTGGTTTAACCTAGGTTATCTATGATCATAATCTATTGAAATCACTACAATATTTTACAAAGAAAATATGAATTATACCATGTATATCCCTTAGTAGTGTATATCCAGGTGTGTTATATTATTAGAACTCATCCTGAAATAGTGATTATCGAGTTAATTCAATATACACCTAATTAATTTTGGTTACTCCTAAGTGAAATGGTTCCATAATTGTATCCAATTACTAGTATCTATACATGGGTGTATTTTATGAAAAAAACCCCTCCTTTTATTAGAAAAAAGTAGTATTGTCTCCTATACATTGTATTATAATTGGGGTAATCACTAATGTTTTCTCATCCCATCTTCGAAGAATTACTAAACCTTACTTTAAGACCAAATGAGGTGAAAAAATCATGTCAAACCTAGATATTAACACTTATCGGATGAATATTCATTACATATCACTAAAATCAATTCCAAAACCATAAAGTTTTAGTGTTTTTTGGAACTTGGATTCATAGAAAATATGTATATTAAATATCTACAATTTTTCCCAATATGATATTTATAATTAGAACCCTAGTTAGATATATATCATACATAAGACCTTTATTAATATCCTTGGGAAATAGAAGCTTATGAATGGTGGAGATTAGATGATCGTTAAGGGTAAACAAGGATGATATCAATAAATATATAACTAAAAAAATTTAATAAGTGTATGATATCCTGAAATTGACATTTGAAAAAAATACGAAGAAATTCATAGATCGTATTCATGAGTCATGACCTAAATATTGGTAGTTTATTAGATAGAACCCATAAAGTAATCAAGGAACATAAGTATGTGAGCATAACCTTATCATATGATCATATCATAAAATATTGGAAAAATAATAATCCAATAAATCATAGGAAAATGTTACCCACACATACATTCATCAGATGATAGTATTTAGATAAACACTATTGCACCTGTTTTTCTCTTGAGATGACATCTTTTTCCCCTCTTTTGGGCATGGGATGACCTCTTTTATAGATTATTTTGGTAATGGGATTACCTCATGATTATAATCTACTGTTATTTGGATAACCAAAAGTGTATCCTATTTTGGGATTGGGATAACCTCCCATGTGCCCACTTTGGGCTTGAGATAACCTCCAATATAACCTCTTTTCAAATTGAGATGACATCCAATGAACCCTTTGATCTCATTAAAAATTAATCTTTACTCAAATAATTTTAGGGATATAATGGACTCACCCATAAAATAATCATAATTAATTAATATGTATTCCAGAAAACCAGGATAACATTTATCATTTCATCATAACATGACCTAAAGAAAATAAAACAAGTTTCATCAGTATTTAATCACCATAATCATAACCCATATATAGAGGGTATAAATATTTTATCATTTTATCATATCACATGTGAATAATATGTAACATCAGTGTATGTTTTCATATATTGCAATAAATTTAAAATATCAATGGAATAATTTTTTAATGAAAATACCCTTTCAATTTTTGAATCACATGTTTAAAAATGAATTTCTAAAAAGATATTAATGAAAAACTATAATTTGAAAAGAAAAATGTATTCATGAAAATTAATCATGATATCATTTATTGGTCATGATGGTGAGAAATTATGTTCATACTGTGTATATTAAAATAATGGCTCTTTTCATATTTTTAGTAAAAAGTCAAAATTTCCTCAATATGAAAAAAACTACAAGATCCCCATTCAATTTTTTTAATAGAAAATATAATATGGATATAAATAATTCGAAATAATAATATTTGAATATTAAATACATTATTGAAAATATTTTAATGAAAATATGTACATGGAATAAAACTATTATTGACCGAAGAGTAAATCAAAAAATGTTGCCGTTAAAAACATTCTTTCGGTATCATGAGTATGTAAAGAGAAGAAAAATAAAGGAAAAAATTTAATATCCATAAATTACTATATGTTAATAAAATAAAAAATATTTTGGACATAAATATCATAAAATTTCATCATATGAAGTTTAATCATTAACAATTCTAATAAAAGTTATATTGTAACATAAAACCATTACCTCACATTTGAATTGCATCATAAGTAATATAAACTAATATATAATAAATCTAAATTTATTATAATTCTATAAAAAAAATTTCAAAATAATAATATCATATACAGTCCACTTATAACATCTATTCACCAATTTATTTATAATTATTTATTAAAATCGTAATTCTTGGGTGCAAACTATTTTTTTCCTGAATGTTTTGATTTGGATATTCCTGTTCTTATACAATTATCAGAGTAAAATTATCTCAATTTTTTTTAATAATTATAGAAATATCATTTATATATAATATATACATATTTATGATTATCCATAGAATGTAGAAATAGAAAAAATAATTACACTGTTCATGAAGATGGTAGCTTGTATGTAGGCACGAACAATATTTTCATTTTCTAACAAAAAGACATAAAGAATGATAAATACAATTTATAATTAAATAATAATCACAACATTATTAATATTATACATATTTATTAAATATACAATTATAATAACAATTAAATATGTAAATTTAAAATGAATCATTTCTCTACATGGAGGCGGTAGTTAACACATACACACAAGTCATACTTTCATTTTTTATTTGATTAAAAGGAAGTGAAAAAATGGTCGTTACATAATAATAATAATTTACCAGTATATTTATGACACTATTTTAATATTTTTATTATCAAAGAAATAGTTTTAGATAGTATGGATGAACAAATGAAATTAAAATTACTCCATTCTGTGTTATACCTCATTATTGAGAATCCTCCTTTGGAATACACCTTAATACTTGATAGGATGTTATAATAATCCAAAGAGTTCCCATAACATATAGAAAGTGTATTTTGGGTGGTATTAGATGAGTTATTGGATGATATATATGGATTGAAACTTTTTGAAGAATGTAGAAGAGGAGGTTCCCATTAATATATGAAGGGAGAGGCTCCCTTGGAGTTACATAAAGTATTAAAATAATATAAAATAGTATTCCTTACCAACTAGAAGGAATTGATATATTTATAATTTAATATTATTATTATACTAAATAGTCTTGTTAAATATAATTTACAAATATTTTGCTATTTTTCTACCCTTAAATATTAGTTTTAACCCAGAATTCATTGTTTTGATTATTATCATGATATATGTATTTTTTTACTTTCCAGTGTTCATGAATTTTACTATAAAAGGGATAATGAACCAAAAGTGGAAAATTAGATATATTCATAACCTTTTCCCATTCACTTTTCCAAATAAAATACTTATATTTATTTTAAATCTTTTATGAAAATATTATTTAACATAAGATGACGTTAATGTAATTTTCTGGGCATTTCACAAAGTATGATTTTAGAGGAAACAAGGTAGAAATAGAATTATAATATAAAATTTTAAAAAATCACTAATATGTTATATTTATCTATAAAAATAATATAACACAAAATTATACAAAATATTAGTATTTTTAATATTTTTGAAATTATTTATTCGATTTTTCTATAGTATGGAAAATAATTATTTCAGCGTTTCAGTGGTATTTATAGTAATTAACCCTTCTCTAATGATAATAAATAAATTACCATGATAAAAATAATTCATTATTATTTCAAATAACCATTTAAAACAATAAATAATCTATTTTTATACTTATAAAAATATTAGATTTGTTAAAAAAATAGAGTGACATTTTAAATTTATTCATTACATAAAATAATATTAAGGTCATAATCAAAGAAAAATTGAAACAAATTAAAATATATTTTAGTATTTTATGATTATGTTTGAAATAAAATCATCCAATATAAATATATTAAGTTTTAAATATATTTTTATAGCCTTATTACATTATTATTTATGTTAATGATCTAATTTACCATTACCATAGTGACAAATATTTACACCCGTTACTATTCATAGATAAAAATTAAGTATACATATATTAAAAATATTGAAATGATGATTCATAAAATGGACACAATTATCCAATATTAATTTTAAATAAGTAGAAGAAGTATTTTATTAAATAACCCTCAATAATACAAAAAAATCCATTTTAGAAAAATGAACTTTTAGACACAAAACTAGATTTATTCTTATCTCATTTCTTATATAAATCATTACATGAATATTAAATTTTTTTATTTAATACATAATATTTAAATTTCAATAAAATACTTCATTAATATTGATTAATTAAATTTATTGAGGTAAAACACATTGTATAATTCATCACTTATATGTATTACATAACTTTTCACTACAATTATTAAACAAAGATCTTTGCAGGTTTAGTGACATAGAAAAAATGTACATAATATAATAAAACATTAAAAAATTATTCTAATACACTTTAATGAATTAATTATATGTTGATAATAATTTAAATTACTACATCTAATAACCTATGGACACACATCAAATGTAATTGTGGTCATAAGTCAGAGTAAAGTAAATGAAGGGAAATTATTTACATGTGATTATGAGAATTATCGATAAGAACATAAGGATTATCATAATGGAAGGAGAAAAGATAAAATAATAATATCTTAATGAAAAAAAATGTTCATAACATTGAAATGTGGATGCAAAATTTAATTGAATCATTTATAAGAATATCACCAATGTTTTCATTGAGGTGTCATAAAATATATCAAGGTTATTCACCAAGGTATCATAATACATGTCATATTTGGATATTTAATTTTATACCCAAAGAATTGGAGTTCAATCAGAGAACACCCTTCATATTAATTAATTAATTTTATATTCATATATAATAATAAAACATTTTATAAATTTTGGGTGGAGAATTAATCAAATGGGTTTCATATTAAAATCATGGGTTTTTATAAATTGATTAAAATAAGATCATTTTGTCATTTTAAACCCCTAAAAAATGAAGGTGGGAATAATTTATGTTAATATCTGAATATAATACAAAAAAATTGTCATATATGTGAATTTACCTAAGGAATAAATAGGTTTGGGTAATCACAAATGAAAATAAAATAATTTCTTGAGAAAAAAGAGATGTATTTTGAGAAAAAAAAATTCTATATTGTAATGGGTATGAAACATGGTTTTATAAAACATTAAAATAACATGGTACAAGGGCCTCACAATAAATAATTACTCTTAATATAGAATATGTGTAAAGTAAAATTTAAATAAGAAAATAGTATGGAAATTTAAAAAATATACCACATAAAAAATAGAACATGAAAGGAAATGAAAAGATGAGATTTCCCACACCAGGAAGTGTAATTACTCAAATGTAATGATTGATACCTTGTGAGATTTAGGACACATTGAGATGACTTCATGGGAGGTAATAATATCACTACTTCATAGAAGATGAATTTTTATGTAGAGGAAACGATGAAATGTTTGGGTATTTGTTACAAAATAGATAGAGTTTTTTATTAATTTCATTGGACTACTCAGTAGTCATATATGCAATACCATGGGATTTCCCATAGTATTTTTCCCATGGTATTGTCTAATTGGGACACCTATTACATTATTGTAATCCAAAAAAGATGAAAAAAATTTATATTACATATTGCATTGTTATGACTTCATTAATCATACCATAAATTCAAAACATTATATTTTACTAATCACATAAAATAAACTATTTTATAAATTTATCACAAATTCACCTTTAACTAGTTTCGTCATGGTGATTTCAAATATTATTTTTATTTTATCATATTAATTATCTATTTATGATAAATTTAAATTTTATATTTAAAATACCATATTTATTAAAAATAATATGGGATATAAGATGTATTTTAAGATTTCTGACACTGAAAAAAATAAAATTATTTTATAATTTAAATTTATATAATTGGGTTTTAATCATACTATTCCATTAATATAATCGTTATTAATTATAACATAGTTTATTATAATAATTATATCTTTTCTGAAAAGTACATTTTTTATCAAAAAGTCAATTTACCATATATGACATATTTGTTAAGAAAATCTAAACTCAAAATGGAATTGGAGGAAAAAATTATTTTTACAAAGGAATTATATGATAAGCAACTAAATACATGACACAAAACCTAGTGACAAAAAAACATACTACCTAAGGGTGTTGTGTGGGATATGGTTAGACTCACGGGTGGCTCGGATAACATCGGGTGAGTGGTAATCTTCACTAATTAGATCTTATTTCGTATGTGATTCAATTCAAGATTAACATGTAAAAGCTTGACATGGGTTTGGTCAAGAGAGAAGCCCAAAAAAACTAAATCCCTCCCATTTTTTGAAATGTGTTCATTGTGTGGCATGACTCTACTGGATAAGTACATCAACTCATCTTTTTGCATTAATTAACCATTATTATTTCTATTTATAATACTAATTATAATGTTAAAATTATTATTGAGTGTTTTGTATCCAATAATCATATACTCTAGTGGACATAGTTGACCAAGAGTCACATAACGTTTGAATTCTAATGGTCACATTTCAATTATACTCACTTAATTAGTAAAGGGTTATAGTTTTTTGTTTATAAATTAATATAACCCATATTTTCATGAAATAATTATCATTCTAAATATTTGGGTGGTTACATTCTTACCCGCATAAGAAATTTCATCCCCAAAATTTCATCTCATTACCTCAGAAGAGAAAAGGTGAGGGTAATTTTGCCACATTTTCTACTATATTCCCCATGTGTCTTATTCATATTTTTGGTTCCTCGACAATAGAATAATGAGGTGGAATGTCATGTTTCATAGAGAATTATCTCTACGGTCCAGGATCTCCAGTGTATGCTCCTCACAATCGAGGTAATTTTCCATTTTTACCACATCAAGATTCAGTACATGTGAAGGGTCGTGTATGTACATCATCAAAAGAGATACATGGAATACATCATGAACTTGAGCTTGATTTTGGGGAAGTGAAACCTGATAAGACACTTCTCCTATATGATCAATAATTTCATAGGTGCCACTGTGGTTGGGGCTGTGCTTCCCTTTCTTCAAAAACATCATGACTGTCTCTATGGAGAAATTTGAAGGAAGACCATGTCACCAATATCAAAATCTAATTCTATTATTCGATGGTCAGCATATCTATTAAAATTAATATGAGAAACCTTAATGTTTTTTCGATTGAAAAAACATTTTTTGTCATCTCATTCAAAAGATTTGGCCCAATAAGCTTCTTATTGTTGGCTTCATCCCAAAAAGTATGAGTTCTTCATCACATTAAATATTTGAATACATAGGGTTCCATTTGGATACTCCAATTGAAGATGTTGTTGTATGAGAAATCAACTAATTTGGGATGTAGATCCCATCCACCTTTAAATTCTATTGGGCATGTCCTTAGCATGTCCTCGGGTGTCTGAATAGTCCTCTCAAATTTCCCTTCAATTTGAGGGTGATAGGTCGTACTAAAATTCAATTAATTATTCAAAGAATTTTGAAGGCTTATCTATAATTTTTAAGTGAACATGGCTCAGGATAAAAAAATAATAAAACATGGAACTCTATGAAACCTCACCACTTTACAAAAATCATGTCAAGTTGGTCAATAGGGAAATATTTTATAATAGATATAAAATGGGGAGTATTGGAAAGAACATACACTATAACCCATATAAAATTATTTCCATTTGATATTTTTTGGAGACCTGTGAAAATTTATATAGTTATATTCTCCCATTTTTATGTTGGTGTGGGTTGTGGTTGTAATAACCATTTAGAATGTTTTCCCCCCAATTTTACTTTTTGACATAAGAGGAACCATGTAGTGTAGTCATAAATCACCCTTTTCATGTTATAACATAAAAAATGATCAAAAAGGACCCTATTAATTTTTGTACATTCCTTACGTATAAATAAATTAGAGATATAATATTCATCCATCATCTCCTATATTATTTCTGGAATAGATTGTACACGTTACATTGTATGAAATTTTAGTACACCCTCTTGGTCAATGTATAACTCAGGAAACTTTCCATTCCTCGCATCCTCTATCCTCTTCTTTAACAAAGGATCTTCCCTTTTCGATTTCATGATCTTCTCTAGTAATAACGGTCAAGAAATCAATTGGTATAGGGTTGATGTTTTCCATGCCCTTAAGACTCCAATATCAAATTTTACTAATTATTTGATCAAATGGTCTCATTGAATCCTCATCATTTCCCGAACAACATGGTCTTTCATACTTGACGTGCCAACAACAATGTTATATCTTCTACGATGATAATAAATTTAACTATTGTCATATTTAATAATCTTCAGCCATATCCTTTTTCACATGTTCAATTAATTATACATGAAAATATAATTCATGCTTTGACAGTGTGTATATATCACATTTCACCCCATAATGGTAGCGCCTCAGTATCTTCAGATCATAAACAAATACATCCATCTCTATTACATGTGTATGATACTTGTGATCATCAGGATTCAGCTGTCGAGATGCGTAATAAATCATATTTTCATTTTAAATGAGGATACACCAAATACCATTCATAGATGCATTTATAAAAATAATGAATACTTCTCTAATAGAGGGTATATTTAACACATGTGCAATAACAAATCTCTTCTTCATCTATTGGAAACGTTATACACACTAGTTTTTTCAGATGAACTTCAACCTTTTCCAAAGGAAATTTTAAAAGACCTGGATTTTTCATGTAGTTTTTTTAATTGTATAGAAATATTACGAGTCTGAAAAAATTGACGGTGCGTGATTCTGTGGCCCATTGTGCCCAGAATTAATTTCTGAACTTTTTTAAATATAAATTTAATAAATGCACAATCGACATTTTCTATCTTTTGAACTGGTGCTCCGATTAAAAATCCAAGAGCACCTTTGAATCTGCAGTGCCAAGATTCTCTTAAGGAAGGCCTCACATTGACTATAGTAGGTTATGAGAAAAAGATTGATTTTTGAAATTTAGAAGAATAATAAAATAACAGCATTATTTTATTTTTATTTTTCTTTTTCGTCCAATGGTAAAGTAGTGGTGTCAGAACCAATGATATGTCAAGCCATTAATTGACTTGACTCCTCAATCTTGGTAAGAGAACCATTGTAATTTGAGAGGATCATTCATCAAATGAACCTCATAAATCCCCAACTGCGTTACTCACCTTCCCCCTCTCACATTTATAAAGAGATCAGGGAGGAGTATTGGCATGGATTCAACAAGTGATGAATTTATGGAAATGTATTATGACACCAACCACATGGAGTAATAGTAAAGTTCCAATGAGGAGTAATGAGCACCACCAAATATCGAACCGTCGAACACCATCTCTTCCTAAAAGGTGGATTTTCTTCAACGATCTGGAGTTAGGGTTTATCTATTTTCTAATTTCAAGAGTTGTATCTTAACCTTTTGTTATCATGGTAAAACGGAAGGCACATGCTAAATGAAAATGCTCGAACCCTCGGCCTTTTGTTGGGATTTTACGTGTTCTTCCGAGAAATTTTATTTGGGATAGAGGAAACCTAGAACTATGGGTTTAGTGATGAAGAGGGAATCCCGGGGAGTTTCTTAGCACCTTTGGATGTAAAAAACAGGAAACTGGAGCTCACTAGGTAACCAATGGAAGACTGCCAAGAACTGATGCCAGTGAGGGAGGTGATGGTGGTGGTCGGCACCAGCCAGCTATGGAGGAGGCGACATGCCATTGCTTGTCGTAGGAGGAGGATACCATGAATTTTCAACTGCGGCGGTCAAGAAGGGTAGTCGGCATTGGACAAATGTGGAGGTAGTGTGGTGTGTTGTAATGCACCACTGTAGGTGGCCACAACTCGATGCCACGGTAGTGGAAGGGCCCGCCCCCTGTGGGTCCCACAGTGACCGAGTGTCACGACGTGGCGTTAACGCTTCACTAGCTGAATGACAAAGGAATTTCAGGAAAACCAATGGAGACGCTCCCTCCCCCCCCCCCCCACAACAGCTACAGAGGACCCCTGCCAGTGGGTTGCGCCCACCACAGGCTAGGCTGCACGATCCCAGCGGACCATGTCCCTACGCGGGCTGGTCAGTGCGAGCCCAGCGGGCCGCACCCCCCGGGGGCCGAGCCGCTCCCTCCATGGACCGGGCTACGTGATTGTAGTGGGCCGCACCATCTATGGTCCGGGCCACACCCCCTTGATGTTATGGTCATGCCCCCTATGGGTCGGCTCAGACAGCGGTCCAGTTGGGCCAGACCTGGTCATACTGGACCATGACCCAATGGGGCCTAATTTCACATAACGGGTCATCACTTGTGAACCAGACATCTGTTTGATAAACTATCTGCGGAGCTGGGATCCTTGCAGAGATACCAAACTTTTGATATACTCCACTTGATTTATGGAAAAATATGTTTTATAGATGGGTTGGATCGAATCCATATCCAACCTGGCCATTGGCATAAAAATTCCAATAACACACAGACCGAGCATCTAATTTATGCACTGTCTGCCGCGTTGGAACCCTTAAAAATCAAGGTACATTGGGTTACTCTATTGTGGATCTTAGTGGAAGTCGAGGTATGACTGATATCTCGAAGATAGGATTATATGGATCTTGATTTCACCAGGTGTGAGGAAATTTGTGGCTGGTTGTAACATGAAGACATAACATCAATTCTGTGTGGTTCAGTATCTTAAGATCCTGTGAGGGTCAGTGCTAGTGATCCAGTTTGGTTTATTACCTATCGATCCTATGTGGATCATCACCTAGAAATCAGGTGTGGGTCAGTATCTGTCAATCTTTTGTGGGCTAGCAGTAGAGCCTCTCTATAATATATGATGATCCAGATTTACTGCTAATTATATGTGTTTCTATACTTGATTTATATACCCGGTGTGAGATGATTCATTTCCTTTATTGGGTTACCTTTTAGGTACATTACCATCGTGGTGTTTCCTTTGTGGTATTCATACCATCGTGGTGTTACCTTTGTAGTACATTTACCTTTATGGTGTTACCTTCACGGTGTTACAATTGTGGTACTTTTTCCTTCCTGGTGTTACCATTTTGGTACTCTTCCCTTGTAGATTAGTTGTTAAAATTTCTCAATTGTTGCATCCTAATGATTCCTCATGTATGAGATGAGTATATTTGGATAAATTAGGTATATGTATGGGCATATAACTAAGTAGAGATGACTACTGCTTTGTTCATTGTGATTGAGCTCTTGATATGTGGTTATTCCTTTGTGAAACTCTAGGAGACCTTCGAGGGTCTCAAGGTACCCACTAAGTATTGTTATAATCACCCCTTCATGGGTTATGCCTGCACTGTGATGTGTCCTGTGTAGACGACAGACAACGTTGAACGAGGCGGAGGGAGCCAGGACTGGATGGTGCTTATAGGTGGACCATTTGATAGGACATTCCATAGTCACTACTGATCGTGAGTTGTACCTACCATTCAGGTTGGATCCTCGGTGGATGATTTAGGAGGTGTTTTTCTCTTTTAGATGTACATGTAATTTCAATTAGGGCTTTTTTTCCAGCCCCTATACTTTTAGAATACTTTTTACTACAGCAGTTTTCTTCATGGTAGATTCTTGTTGTGTTCTTGGATTGTGTGATTGTATAGGTTTAAATGAAATGACTTCCGTTATAGGGATATGCATTTCTGGTGCTAGTCACCCACCACTGGACTATAGAAAGTGGGCTTGGGGTATTCACGACATGGGCTCTGGGGGATAGGTCATGAAAAACATGGTTAGTGTATTATAAAGTGTTGGAATCTTTTTTTATAAAACTCTTATAATTTCTTACTAAACAAAGGATACTAAGAATCTCAGTTTCTATTGTTTGATGTGGACACTCCTTCAAATCCTCTGTCTTTACAAGGTAAACTGAGAATCTTTTATTGGTTTCAAGGTTCACAAATAAACTATCTATTTGTAACCAAAATTTTCATTTGCTAAACTTTTCAAATAGAGTTTTCAATATAACCCTTAGATTATCCACATGCTCTTTGAATGTTTTGGAATATATCATAATATAATAAATAAATGATGCCACAATGTTATCAAGGTGTTCCTTATAGAATAGTTATATCAAATTAAAAAATATATATGGAGAATTATTCAAGACAAAGGGTATTACAAAAAACTCATAATGCTCATATCTCAATCAGAAGGAGGATTTTGGAATACTTACATTCCACACCCTCAATTAAAAATAACCATATTGAAGATGACTCTTGAAGATTAATTGAGCCCCATGAACCAGGTCAAATAAATCATCAATTATTATAATAGGATACTTTTTCTTCACTTTAATTCTGTTAAGTTCTATATTATAAATGCATAACCACCTTGAACCATCTAGCTTCTCCATAAAGAGAACTTGTACTCCCCAAGGTGACACACTTTTTATAATAAACCCCTTCACCAAAGGATCTGGGAGTTACTTCTTTAATTCCTCCAACTCCACATTCACCATTATATACATGGACATTGAAATTAGCTTGGATATATACATATGTTCAATAAAAACTCTACCTCTTGTTATGGGGGAGTTCCATGTAACTCCTCAATAAATACATGAATTTATTCCTAAATGATGGGGAAATTTTCTATACATATACTTTCATATTATTTCATTCCAGTCAACAGTAATCTTAGTAAATAAATATATAAGAGGTGTTTCTAGACAAATCATTGGTTTGGATATCTTCCATTTTTATACAACGATAGGTTTTTTATTCAAGACTTATTTTATTGACATGCACCTATTTTTTATATTTTCATTATAAATCGAGAGCCATTCCATTAAATGTGTAATGTCAAATTCTATAATTGGAATGACTATAATATATTCGATGAGATTTTACTCACCAAAGTAAATACTATAGTTACAATACACTATTGATGATTAGATAATCTCTCTAAGAGTCTTGACTGATAAATATACTTTTACAAGCTCATGGATTGATTATATATTCATTGAAAACATGTAATAAATAATGTAATGTGTATAACTAGAATCAAAAATTGTACTTGACAGCATTGAGGTCTAAATGAGAGTAAATTCCACCATATAATTTGGAGGTTGAACATTATCTATCATGATAGAAAAAGTACCACTATTTTCCCTTGTCCTATGTTGAGGTTGATGGTGATTCCCATATACTACCCTCGGAATTGGAAAGTGATTGGAAATGTTCACAAGAATTCCGAACATGGAGAATTGGAATTTATAATGATCCATCACCATCTACCCTATATCATTTGTGTTGATAAGTTGATGGTTCGCCTCACTATGATAGTTATTATTGATACGACCATCTCTTCCACACATGTTACATTTCATGATCCCAAGAAAGTGGCTAATTGAATACATTTTCCACACATATTTAATGAGGAATTTTGTAATTTCATTCCTCACATTCGATTATGAAAGCTCTTCCCAAATCATAGATCCAAAAATCATTTCTTTTCATTTTATTTGGGATAACACTACATCTCACTCAACTATATTCCAAACTTCATAGAAATTATTGATATCTCCTAGTATCTGTTTTTGTCATGGTTAGCAAGATTATTTTGTATATAGGGTCGTAGTCCACCAATGAATCTATGAAACTTTTTATTAGGATCAATAAAAAGATATAGGTTTTTCCGGAATAACATACCATGTTCATCTCAAAGCTTCCCACAGATTCACAATAAATCTTCTTCAGCTCTATGAATCCCTTCCCCATTTATTCTCACGTCAAATTAGGTAAATATTTTTTAAAAAAAAGTTCCTCTAAAAACTTACCATTATATACCTTAAATATTTTAACTTGGAACCATATTTTTTATCAGCACCCACAAATGATTATATTCCAAATCAAATCAGTAAATAGCCAGGGTGACATTTTCTTATGTTGAACAATAGAGTAAAAAAAATAATTTTTGTAGAGATTATGAAATGTTCAAAAATCATTGGTTTGGAAGATCCTATAAAATATATCAGTTGTTGACACATTAAGGAATGAATGTAATGGTGTTAAATTTGAGGTTATTTTGGTCTCTCATCTTGATTCAAGTTATTTCCCATAACATGATTCATTGGATTCATTATTCTTGTGAATTTTTCCATTTTGGATTCTATTCAAAGGTTTTTATCACCAGGTCCATTATGTTCACCATTTACACAGTTTCTCTTATTTACCACCATTTAATCAAAGAATAAAACCTTTGTAAGAAATGTGTTTCATTTAATAATCTTATATTTCAAAATGAATTTCAGGTCTTAAAACCTCATTCTTTAACACAAATTATTCTTTCTAAAAATTATTCATAATGGTTCACAAAAACATTATGATTAACTAAACACATCCCCTGAGTGTATCAAATGAAGAGTGCAATAAATACCATTTTCATGAATCATTTCTCATTTGAGTTTAGATCAGAGTGTTATATTTAGGTTTTACCCATAAATACATATATCCTAAATCCACATCCAATTATTCATATCTAGATATGGATTTATTTTCTAAAAAAACTTAATTAATATTTCACAAAAATATTAGGAA
Source organism: Viscum album (assembly GCA_963277665.1). Taxonomy (NCBI): domain Eukaryota; kingdom Viridiplantae; phylum Streptophyta; class Magnoliopsida; order Santalales; family Viscaceae; genus Viscum; species Viscum album. The sequence continues at coordinate 2,083,400,276 of OY728136.1, read as the reverse complement.
TTTTTCCTATATTATAACATGTACATAAGTTTCTTCATAATGTTTTAAATTCATAATTTCCATCAATAAATGAACCATAATTTGATACCAAAAATGTAATACTGCCTTTTTATTGCTTAACATTTTGTTACATTATTCAAATAGTGGATCTTTAAATGTTTAGTGTCTTGAAAAAAAGGTACATTATACATGAAATAATTCTATTAATCCAAATTAAATTCTAAATATTATTTTTATCGTAAGATAAATTACTATATATAATTACATAAATTGATAAATGGAAGGAAAGGGAGAGCATAGGGCCCTGTAGGGGGGTGAAATGGAAACAGTTTACATGCGATTATTAGATTTATCGATAAGAACATAAAGAATATCACAAAATCATGAGAAATTGTGTAAAAGGCATATAAAAATAAAAAAGAATTATTTGTAACATATACATCTGGATAAATCATATAATCGAGACAATAATAATTATATCATGATTTTTTACCATTGTAGTGTCAAAAACATTACCATGATTATTCACCATGGTTTCATAAAACATGTCATCTATAGAGATTATATTATTTACCCAATGAATTCGAAATCTATCAGGTTTAACCCTAAATATGTATTAATTAATTTTATCTACCAATACCATAATAATAAATATCATAAATAACCTTTTGAGAATGAAAGAAATATGTTTCATATAAAAATCATGGTGTTTTAGAATGTGCTTGAAAAGAAGAGTTTTTTTTTCATTTTATACTCGTGGAAATGGAATATAGTGTTCATTTATGATAGTCACAAAATTAATATATAATTATAACATATATGTGAATATCTAGATAGAATAAATTGGTATTGATAATCACAAATTAAAAAAAATCTTGATAAAAAGAGATAAATTTAAGGAAGAAAATTCTACAACATACCGAGTATGAAACCTTATTTAGGAAAATATTAAAAATATTGAGGAAATGTGTATGCCATTAAAAATATATTATTAATAATTTATAGGGATGTAATAAAATATAAATAAGAAAATATTAAGGATATTTTAAAGACATACCACATAAAAAGTGAACTTGAATGGAAAAGAGGTGTTTACATTTCCCATACCTTAATGAATTACTACTAAAACTAAATGGTTGGGACAATAGGGGATTGAGGACACCTAGGTAGATCATCGGGAGAGGTAATACAATCTGAAATATATAATGGATTAATTTATAGTGAATGTAAATAATGAAATGGTGGGGTATTTATTACAATGTATAGGGAGGTTTTTTATTTCTTTTGACACCATATTAGTGGTATATGAAAAACCATGGGCTTTCCCATGGTATTTTCCCATGGTATTGGCTACATGGGACACATATTAAATTATTTTAATCAAAATCTATTTGATAGAATTTAATATTACATAATTAATAATTATGATTTCATTAAGGATACTGAAAAATCAAAACTGTATTTTTTAATATTCATCGAGAAACAAAGTATTTTAGAAAATTATCATAAATATACCCTAACCAAATACGGACGTGCTGATTTATAAAATAATATTTATTTTAACATAATTAATTTCTATGCATGATAAATTTTACTTTTAAATATAAACAATCATATTTATTAAAAATAATAATGGTTAGAAAATGCATAATAAAATGCATAATAATATTTATGGCACTTGAAAAATAGAATTATTTTATCATTTTAATTTAAATAAGATCATTTTTATAATAATTTATAATTAAAATAATTATTATTATTATATTATTTCTTTATAATAATTATATATTTTATGAAAAGTACCATTTCTTTTAAAAAAACCAATTTATTATGTTATTCATATTTATTTAAAAAAAACTAAATGTAAAACAAAATTTATGGATCAAATATTTTATTTATACAAACGTAATATATAATATGTAACTAGGGCATTAACACAGAAAACATTATAAAAACCACATATTACTTAAGGGTGAGGTGTGTTATTGTGATAGACTCATGGGGAGACTTGACTAACATCATCTGAGTGGTAATCTCCACTGACATGAACTTCTCTCGTATGTGATTTTGTTCAAGATTAACATGTTGAAGCCTGGAATGGGATTAGTAAAAAGTGACTCTGAAAGAGGCTAAAAACCTTCCAATTTCATAAAAATGGTCTTCATATGACACTAATATACTGGATGAGTCCATCCACTTATCTTCCAAAATTAATTAACTATTATGATTACTATTTATAAAACTAATTATAACGTTTGAATTGTTATTAAGAGTGTAGTTTCAAATTCTAATATTGACCATCAGTAATATAACGATAGAAACACAGTGTTTACATTTTAATTTTACTCAATTCTATAGTATATGTATATAGTTTTTAATGTACAAAAAAATATAATAAACATTTTCAGAAACAAAGTATCATTCAAAAAATTTTGGTCGTTAAATTGTAGGTATAAGAATAGTTTCCAAGAAAAAATATATTTTTTTATTTAAAAATTATTTTATAAATTGATATCCAATGAATTAGTTCTATAATTGTATATTTTTTTATAATTTAGTTATTTCTATTTATACCTTCATATCTAATGGTTACGCAATAATAATCACATTAAATTATAATAATTCAATAGTATCACATGGTTTGTTCAAAATCAATGTTGTGTGTAAATAATGCTCTAAAATAATTCATTTTTAATTAAAAGGAAATATATATAGTATCTTGTGGTGTTAATATTCAAATGAAAATTGTTTGGTTCGGTATTTCATAATGATTTTAAACTGATTCAAGGCTATTTTGGTGGGGTTTCTTAGGATGATGGCTGGGAATCCTGAGGTCACATGGAATGGGTTTTTTGTAGAGTGAATTTTCTATGTTAAAAGATTCACATAGAATTATGTCTCACTTTGGAATAAAAATAAGTATATATTACAATATTTACATTTTTTGGTGATATAAAGAATATTGAGGTGGGTGGGTGGTTGTGTAAAATTGGATTAAGTTTGAGTGAAGGGGAATGACTGTAGTTAAAGGGAAGTTAGAGATTAAAAGTACCTATTAAATGAGTGATTGGATTGGAAGAGGGTAAAAATGATGATTCAGTATATGGAAGATGTTTTTTGAGGATTTTGTTCTCAAGATAGTGAAAAAGATATGGTTACATTTTCATGGTTTCATGAATATTTATTCATTTTTTATGTAGTAATAAATTATTCAATGGTTTATAAAATATAGTGATGTAATTAATATTTTTTTTTATAAAAAATATGTTATGAATACATTATGTTGAGTTGGGGATGATTATTCTTGGAGGGTCATGATTCTATTTTTTATTTTTGGTAAAATGACTTCAATGTAACTAGATGGACTATATCATTATTTATTTTTGGTCTTAGAAAATGTAAATATTGATGAAACTATGGAATGGTCATCATTATAGTTATGAGGTAGGATATCTGGGTTTTAGTTTGGGTGTATTAATTTAGATGTATCCATAAGGGATACAAATGCTTTTGGTTGGGGTTAGGGGAGATGATAATATAAGATTGATTATTATGTAATAGATGTTTTGGTATTTTAAAAAATTCTTGGAGAACATGACTAAGGTAAAATGGGAATAAAAATGAGTTTCATTTGGGGGTTGGTGTTTTAAAATGAAATGGTAAATGACCAAAAAAATCAGTATATTTTTAGGAAATATTTTATATGTTTTAATTGTGTTGGATGCAAGAAAAATGTTTTTTATTGTGAAATATTATTTTTTTGGGTAATCATGTTTTCATTGATTGTGTTGGCATATATGTGATAAGACAACCAAGTAAATGAGATAGGATATGTTATATTAATGGTATCTTGTTGAAAACATTACTAGATGTGTATAACCATTATGGGGTTATCATCAGTGTTTTGAGAAATATTTTTTATTTGTGCCGATTAAGTAAATTATAATGTATTGAAAAATAGGTTATATGTTCTGTTTAGATGGGTCTAGATAGTGAGATTGTAAAATGGGGGTGGATGGTATGGTTTTATGAATTGGTAGGTTTGAGAAAGAAAGTTATAAAATTATAGGTATATTGTATTGGTTATGGTTGGCATGCTTTCTTTGTCTCTGATTGAAAAAATACCATTATGTATCTATGATGTAGCAATATCCCATTGCTTAGGTGGAAATAGTAAAATAACTATAAAAATGTCTAAGGCATAGTATGGTGAGGAATTTTTCTCTCTCTTGGGCTATGCCTGTATAACCATGTTGTTGTTTTATTTTTTCTATCATGTGTTTGTATTTATTATGATCTGTAATTTTGATATATAAATTGTTTCTTTTGTTATTAGAAATGTACATTTCATATCAATAGGTTCTATTCTATTACAACATAGTTTTAGAATATGTGAAAATTTGTAAACATAGATAACTAGAACATAAATGATCTAAATTATTTCTCATTTATTATATTATAACATTAACCCTCCTTAGTTAATAATACGTAAAACCCTTTTCTATAACCTAGGGGAGGGAAGCATAAGAAAGGGTGAGATCATATGCTCAGTATATGTAAACATAAGAGATATTTATAAATTATCATATTAAAGAATAAGATAACCCAAAGGGATTATGAATATGAACATAACATTAGAAAATCATACCCAACAATTCATAGAGCATAATCGTGAAATAAGAGATAATTTTTATCAATCAAAATAAATTAAAATAAATAATATATAATCACAAATAATCAATTATAAACCAAGAAAAAATATCATAATCACATGAAATATGTTTTTGGAATACACATAAGAATATAAAATAATTCCATTAGTCAAAGATTTCTACCATGACTATCATAGTGGATTGGGTTCAATCCATATTTCATTATTTCCTTATCCCAAGTTCACTCCTAATAATATCATACTCGAAAGAGATCCTTAATGAATTGGGTCCATTCTCAATTATATTTCATATTATCTTTAGATATATCCTTCATTACCCAATTCATTGTAGGTATAAATAATTCTTGGACCACCAATCGCATAAATTAATCCATACATATTTTTAACACGATCATAACAGATTCACTATATCATCAAATGATAACCCATGTTAAGGATACAGGTTTCATAACCATTTCATTATCATAATCCTAAAATATCTAAATAAATAATAAATAAATTAACTTTGGATCATATCCCTATTATAACCTAATAAATATCAAAGAATTTATATATATATATATATATACTTTTAAAAGATCAGTAAAACATTTCTTGAGGAAAATAACCTTTTCTTTGAAATATTTTTTTTAAAATATTATTTTATAAAAAATATTAAAAAAAATGTTTTATATTAAAATAAGAATAAAAATAATAGATTAATATTCAATTACCAGTGTATTCATTATGGTAGAGAATGTTTTTCATGTGGCATATATGTAAAGAGAAACTCTATTCATATTTTTAGTAAACAGTCAAAAGAACAAAATTTGGGAAATAATAAGAGTTTTTATTTCAAACCTCATAAAGTAAAGTCAAATTTATGAAAAAAATTATTTATATAGTATTTTTATAATTTCAAAAAAAAATTCTTGAAAATATTTTACATAATATTTTCTAAAACGAACGGGAAAACAAGGTCAGTTTTTCTTACAAAAATTTTTTCCGTCACTTGAGTACTTAAAGAGGGAAAAATGAAAGGAAACATGAAATATATTGAATAAAATATTGTATACGAAAATACATAAGTTATTTGAGATTTATTTCATATAATTTCATCATTAAAAATATTAATCATAAATAATCTTGATGAAAATGAGGTTATTAGACAAAACCCTTACCTCAGGTTGGACTCGTTTTGTAAGTACACTAAAATATTTTATAATAAATTTAAATTTTATTATAACAATATAATATGACCATAATAATAAAAATAGTACCTTAAATGGTTTACTTGTATTATATTATCACCTATTCATTTACAATCGTTCATTAACATCATTGTTTCATGTGTTAACTACTTCATTTTTCATATATGTTTAGTGTTGATTTTTATAGTCCATTCCCATTGATAATAGTTCCATATTAAAAAAAATTACTATTTATTTAAAAATAAAATATATTAATTATATATATATATATTCATTAAAATTGTTGATCAAAAATTAATAACATCACTACGCTGAGATGGTAGATCATATGTACGCACAAGTGATGTTTCCATTTTCTGAAATATGAAATAAAATAGAGATAAATATTAATTTAACCTTATATAATAATTATTAATTGTAAATATAATATATAAATATGAAATATATTATAATAATTAACCATGAATCATGGAGGTGGAAAATGAATCACATTGTTATGTGGAGGTGCAGTCCACACGTATGCACGAGTGAAACTGTTATCTCCAATTTGATTGTTAATCGGTGTAAAATGGATTTGAAACCACCAAAATAGTATCCAAATATATTAATTATATTTTATTAATATATTTTTTATGAATAAAACATGTTTTTAAGATTTATATATAGATAAATAATTGAATGATATTGGTTAAGATCTATACCCCTTCTTTTAGATACCTCGTTTGGAATACACATTAAACCTTGAAGGCTTGTTTTAATTAGACTATTATAAGATCAAAGACTAATTTAAGTATTCTATGATGTTTTTTAGTATAAAATTTCCATTGTGTAGAGAATAAATATTTTGAATAAGGGAGGAGAAGATGTTCTATCTATAAGTGAGGGGAGGGACACACAATAAATTTCCTAAAATATCTCAATGTTGTAACATAAAACTCATCATAAAGTGGATAAAAATTTATTTTTATAAGATTTTTTTAATAATATAAGGTTGATATATAATTATAGAATTAATAATTAGATATTTTTTTGTGGGAATACTACCCTTATATCTTGGTTTAACCCTCAATAAACCAGTTTTAACCACATCTATGGAAATACAATTTTCCTGTTTTTACAATTCACTCTAACAAAAAATTATGTTAAACACATTATATTGTATTAAATATTATTATTACAAATATTTAATCCATTAAATTAAATTAAATTACTGTAAGTGGTTGACTATAATTTTAAATTAGTGCACAACGTATAACAAAAACATGTTTTAGAAGAATGAATCTTTATGTATAAAACCTATTTGACTTAGATTAGATTATTTATAAAAACTATAAGATTAATATTAAATTATATTTTTTCATATATAATTTATAAATTTTATTATACCTATTAAATAATATAGATTAATTTAATTGATTAACATTAAAACATATTTCACCAATAAAAAAATTGTTATAAAAATATATTTGTAAGACCAAAAAATGTACATATATCAAAATAAAGTATAATAAATATATTATGTAATCAATAAGATTATTTTAAAAGAAATTATAGTAATTTAAATTTTATAAAAACAATCAAAACATAATGGGAATTTCACTTGATGAAATATGATATTTTATAAAAAAATCGGTATTTTTTCACAATCCGCTACGAAATAAATATTTTTAGAAAATTTATAAAAAATCACCCTAATATAATATTGAAATTATGTGCTGAAAATTATATTAATTTTATAAAATAAAATTTATAAAAAAATTAATAATTAATTACAATTTTAATGTGAAAAAAGTGTGATAGAATCTGTTTTTGAAGAAAATAAGTTTTTGATGATTGAAAAGACTTTACTGGAGATTGAGTATTTATTTATTATGAATTAATAAATAAATTTTATCTATTTAAAATATTTATAAAATTATTTCATAAAGTTTTTATTATAATTCAAGCTATCCACTTTAATGGATGGGCTCTAATGGTTTAATATGTCACAGTTTATTTGGAGTCTAGGTTTTGTGTAATGAAAGCTCTCAATTAATTACTGTTATATTTCAAATTAAATACATTTAAAATCCATTTTGTTATATTATACCCCCTTAAAATTAATTTATCCCTTGAGATTTCATCATTGTAGTATAATTTAATGAGTAAATCTCAACAACATCACATCTATAGATTCCCTATGTAGATTCCTAAAATATATTATTCATGAAAATAACTTTTACCAGTAGAGTAGTCTTATTATATAAAAAGTTTTATTTATGATCCATGATTTATAAGGACCTTTCTTCATAGGAATAGTCTTTCTTTAATGTTATAACCTCTTATTTAAGTACATGTGAAGGATTATGTATGTATTTTCTCAGTAATAATACATAGAACACATAATAATCATGAGAGAGGTTTGGTGGGAGGTCCAATAGATAATATTTAGTCCCTAATCTATAAAAAATAATAAATGTAACAATATATACAGGACTTATCTTTACCGTATTTCTAAATCTCATATACTTTATTCATAGATAAATTTATACTAAAACCTTCTCACCAACATTTCTATGAGTTTCTAAATGACTCTAAATTTCTCTATCATTTCCTTAACTATCTCAGGTCCCAATAGATTACATTATCTTACATTATCTTATAGTATTGGATTAATATAATATTTTTCAATATATGTCATCACGAGGAGCCAAATAAATACTTGAATAAAAACTATCATTCTAAGAAAACTCAATAAGAGTAAGGTGTTGATCGCAATCACCTTTGAAGTATTGACATTAAGATATCAGTATATCCAAAAGGGGTTTCACAGTACTCTCAGACATACCATATATCTGAGGATGATAATAAGTACTAAAACACAACTTGGTACCTGGTGATTTCTGAATATTTATCTAGAAATTTGAGGCAAACCTTGGATCCTTGCCATATATAATATAATGTGGTACCCCATGTAACCATAACAATTCATTAATATATATTCCAGAAATTTGTTCAATGGCTAAATATATTAAGAGATAAATGAATTGGTCTATCTTCTTAAGTAAATCGACTACAACTCAAACATCATAATGACCCTTATATGTTTTTTTGGAATATAATAAGGTAATACATGGTGTTGTTTTCACATTTATATTATATTATTCGTAATGGATGTAACATCTTATTAGAAAATGGTATCCAATACTAATCTTACTGATATACAGTTCTCCAAGATACATACTCTACAATATCTCTCTGTATATTATCCGATTATAAATAATAATTTTGATCTCTATACATCTTCACACTTCCAAGATGAATAGAAAATGATGATCTATGAGCTTCTTCCAATAGTTCATTTTTTAGTTCTGCTGTTTTTAGGACACATACTTTGTTCCTAAAAATTATCATTCCATCACAATCATGGTTGAACTCAAGAAAAATTATCACCTTCATTTATAGATCAACATCCTCCTTTTACACATCATTAATATTTATATGGATATATGATTTAGCATTCATTTGACAAATACAATATCTATCCCCTTCCATCATGATTTCATCCTCCGTCCTTTGAAATCCACAAATATTATAACCTTTTTGTCTTCATCATATATAATCTAGCATTATCCTTTTGACTCAAAGAATATACTACGTTGTTTTCTTTATAATGGTGGTAATGTACTGATAATCCATAATAATTAAGAAACTCAAACCATATTTATTATATTACATTAAACTATTTATAGGTGAATATATACATTAAAATTTTATGATAAGTATATATGTCACTTTGTTCTGTGTTAATATAATTACTCCATACTTTAAATTTAATGATTATTTCTTATAACTCCAAATCATGAGTCAGGTAATTTTGATAATGAAACTTCAATTAGAGTGAGGAATAATCTATCACTATATCATCTTGTGTAATAACACACCTTGTGTACTTTTTCGATGAACTATATAAATCAAAAAAACCTTCTCTTCTAAAAGGTAACATGAGAATAAGGGATTTGACCAACCTTCTCTTCAGTTCCTTTTAATTTTATTCACATTTATTAGTTCAAATGAATATAATCCCCTGCTGATTTAACAAGGTGAGTGGATTAGAAACTCATGATAAATCTTACATTATGAATAAAAAATCGAAATAATCAAAGAAAACTCTATATCTGAGTCATAGTGGTTGGTCTAGTTCAATGTTCATTAACTTCCATCGTTCATGGATCTAGCGATATACCATTTCTTAAGATTATATGACCAAAAAATGATAATTTCTATAGCCAAAATTCACACATGGTAAATTTTTCATATAGATTCTCTTTTTCTGGTGTAACAATAGGGCCTTAGTAGTAACACATGCACCCCGCCTGAACATGGGCATCAGTTCTTGGACCTCCAGGTACCACCAGTTGGACTGAAAACACATGGCACCCACCCTAGTTCTCTCCCACTTTCTCCAACAAGTCATCCGACTACTGATTATCCCCCTAGACCAACACATGATCTTTCTACTTTGATTTTCATCTCATTCACACACCCTGATAATGCTTCCAAAGGTCACACATCCTAATCAATACACCAGGCTAAAACCGCTTAACTAATGTTTTATAATCTGGTACGCTACTAAGAATATTGTTTCACTTTATTGACATGTTTCATATCATTTATTCATTTATCCATTTACTGTTTTTGGGTGTTACTTTAATACCTTCTTTAGGGAACAACATCTTCACCGTGGACTATATATATCTACCCATATACATTCAAAACACTTAAGAAATGGTGCCTACTATAATACTTAATGTATCAACTGGGCCGCACTGACAACACAGGCACCCTGATATAATATGGACATCATGTCCTGGCCTGCAAAAATATGGTCCCCTCCCAAGGTCCCACTGACATGCTCAAAAGAGTCATCAAACTATGGATTATCTCAATAGACCAAAACATTTTCATTCCAGTGTTCTTTTTCTTCACTCACACACATTCTTAGAAAGATCTAGAAGCTCACACATCTGAAACACTAATCTAGTGTAATAATTCCAAATTGTGGAGTTATAATCATGTAGGCTCACAAAGTTAATGGTGAACCTTGTTGATATTATTCAAATCATTTATTTTTTTAAACATCTATCATTCTGGGGTGTTACATTCTTTCATTCTTTAGATCACAACATCCTCATTGTAGACCCTATATCCCATACCAAGAAATTCCCCTCCACTTAAGTCTTGGTTCCTACTCTGATACAAATTAAAAAACTAGGCCAGAATGACAGCACAAACAATCCACCATTGTGTCTTGGACCTCCAGGTACCATTGGTTTCCCCACAAACATATCGTTCCCTCCCTAGGGCTCGCCCACAAGCCCTAATGGGTCATTTTTCAAGCGATTTTCCCTCACAAGAAAACGCAGGTTCATTATAGTGTGATTATTCCTCACTTTCACACTGCTTTAAAAATTTCCTAGATGGTTACCCATCCTGATCACTAATCCAGTCCAATCACGCTTAACTATGAAGTTCTAATTCGGTTGGCTCTTGAGAGGAAACATGTTTCTTTGTTGACTTGATTCATACCATATATTCGTTTATCCCTTTATCAATATGTGGTTTTAAACATAGGGTATTAAATACAATCCTAAATTGATCATCATTCTCTTCATTAAATATAAAAATATATAATGATTACATCTATAAAGACTTTTACAATCTAATCAATATAAACTCTAAAGACTCTTCTTATTAAATCCATAAAGATAGTGGGGAATTATTAAGAGAAAATGAAATGAATATAAATTCATATTGTTAATACCTCAATTAGAAGTATTTCTTGTGTGTGTAATTTGTAACGTCCCCAATCCGGGATCCATTAAATCAGTGCCTCAAGCCGGGTCTCCAAAAGACCTCAAGTGAACCTCCTCATATGCCAGTGGTTGATGACGAGAAATGAGGGTATAAAAGTCACATGAGGAGATGATAACCTCATTACCAGAGTAATACTCAATAGAAAATATATACAATAGTTTAAAAAACATATAATTACATGTTATGATGCATAAAAAACAACTTTCAAAAACTGGGTACATACCACAACCAGTAGTAAATATGTCATGTCATGTTACAGTTCCAAGTGATCAAAACCCAAAATAAGAACAAAAATGGAATACCCTTGAACTTTCTAGAATCCATGTCTAGATTATCATCTATTTACCACTAATTCATGACTCAACTCCCAAGAAAATGGACTTTCCCCTTTTTCGGATCGGCACGCATTAGATCTGCTCAGGTATCCAAGGTGGCCCGAGTGGGGTGTGTGTTGAAATTAGCAGGAAACAACTAAAAATATATAAAATGTATCTAGATTAAACAAAAATTTTATATAAGTAATAAATAAATGAAAATTAAATAAAAGATATCATGAGACCTTAGTTAATAATATCTACTTAACACATCATGTCCATAGTTCTTAATTAATTATATACATCTTTGTCAATAATTATTTCCTCATCAACATGTAATAATCATTTTGGAATATACATAAACTACACATGGTTATAAGGGAATTAGTAACAATGAATATGGGAATAATTCAAGTTTAAATCTCACTTGGGGTAACATAACAAGAAAAACACATTATCTTCACCTCGAAGCCTCAGTCTTAGTGGAATGTATCTATTATGGGAATAAATATTTTCCCCTTCTCTAACCCATGCATTGTGTGTGGTGTTTAGAGAATTAGTCAATCTCGATCTGTGGGAGGAGCCGAAATCCTTTATCTCACACCCCAATCCTTGTTCACATGCTTATATATCCATTCACCACACATATTAGGGTGGGGTTAGAGCATCAGTCCAAACCTGTCCCATGGGAGGAGCCTCACTCTATAATCCAACCACACATATACCATATCACTTCAAAACACAAAAATGAAGGTATCAATCATATCCCTTTATAATAAACATGGAAATTAATACTATTCCATAATCCATTAACTCATTTTCCAATTAATTTAAACAGTTGTTTATCCCACTTATCGCCTTCAATCCTTAACCAATTAAGTATATTCAACAATTAATATACATTAGAAAATATTCTCCAATTACTATATATTATCCCATTTGGACTATTTATCATTTCAAATGAATTTCCAAATTATTCATTTAAAGTACAATTCTTATTTTATATAGAAAACCCACTTATTACATTCAACGTATTAGGTATACCCCTTAGTTTTCACACACTAACCCATTTGACAGATTCATCAATTCCATTGTTATATCACATTTAACATATTCCCCATTTTTTCAATCTATTACCCATTTTCACGTTAAACCAATCATATTAACCAATCACCTTTGGCATCTCCAATAAAATTAATTAAGCATTCGACATAATCTCATTTATCCAATTTTTCCCATTTTTAGTTTCTACCAAAAATATAAGGACCCTGCCTTTAAACCTTATACAATCTTGAATTAAATGAATAAATCACATCTAGGATCTTTTTAGGTTTATTGTTTTAGAGAGTTAGGCCATAACTATTACATTTCAAAATATAACAAAGTAGACACTTCTACACAGTTTCCATTTTTTTCCAAAACATGAAATCTTAAAAAAAGAGTCATGTCTAGTTCCATGTTTAAGATAACATGACTTCTCCTTGATCCCATCCTTTACCATATTCCACATTATGTCCTGTGAAAAACATTTCAAAACATGGAATGAGCATAAAAAGCTCAGTAAGGGATACACAAATAAGTAAAACTGTTAGTTTTCCAAAAGAACAAGTAAACCATGAATACTTTATCATAAGTAATACTTTTCACCTTTATGAAGTAGTAAATACTCTTCACTGAATAAAGGATCATTACTTACCCATTTGTAACAAAAATATTACCATAAAAACCATATAAAGAACACATAACATATAAAGGTAACATGGGACATAAACATACATAAATAGAATAACTATACGGTCGACTTCAACACATATCACTAAATGGAATAGCCATATGGCCAACTTCCATACATATCACTAAATGGAATAGCCATACGGATGACTTCTATACCTAATGTGTTTGAGGTTATAACTTAACCACCCGTCCTGGTATTCACAGTACCACCCATCATTTTTTTATCACGCAACCACCCGTCAAATGTCCAAGTACCAATATAAAACCATAACACATACAAGAAATATAAAGGAAAGAAAACATTTCCACATTTCGATCGAAATATATCACATAAATATATTGACATAACAAATCCATTTTTAATACCATTTTCAATACCAAAAATACAAAAAATAGTATATGGTATTTATTTTCATTTAAAAACATTACGGCTTGTTGAGGAAGCCAAAGATCAAATAATACTCACGGCGGCGGAAAAGGTCATTGTCACCACGTACGTTAAAAGAAAAATTCTTTTTTTTCATTTAGTAAAATTCTACGTAGAAAAATATTCCCTTTGAATGAAATGAATAGTCAAAGGTTTTTATATGTCGTATAAAACAAAGTCTTGTATTAGAAAAAAAATATGCCTTAATGAAAAGAGATTGACATGAAGTCCCTTACCTCGCGTCCGACTTGAATCGATTGTTCTTTAATATCCTAAATAATAAACTAAATTTAATTTCAACTTGATAAAGAAAATTTTTCAAGTTTATTATTCCTTTTATATCACTTATTACCATGTTATAAACATTATTCAATCATTTAAGTTAATTACGTTCAATTTTTCGATATTTGGTACTTGAGTAAAAATGAACACCTTATATTTACAAGTTGTCCATGTGGTCAAAGGTTCATTATATCCAGAATTATATTCCTAATTTGGAAATCATGTATATCATAAATATCCAGTATATACATTTTTTCATATTGTACATAACATTTAGAGGTATGAAATGAAATGCACCGTTCATGGAGACGGTAAGTCATACGTACACATGAATGCTAATTTTATTTCTATTTATTATTTTAATGGAAATAAAACATAATGATACATAGTTATATTATAATTCCGGTATAATATCATATATAATATCATTGACACTATCCTTTATACATCCCACATATGGAATTAACGAATCACATCACTTTGAGGGGGCGGTAGTCTGCACTTCCTCAAATTTGATTATCGTATTTACCCACTATGGAAACCATAAATTAATTCTATAAATGGAAAATATAGATGCATAAAGAAAAAATAAATATAATATATATCATACATTAATATAGTTCCATCATAATGGCCACCATGAGAGGCGGTAGGAGATAATCGAACAATCCTCGTTTCGTGAGGCGTTAGTCTTCCATCCACAGAAACATTATGTTCTTCACCCATTAGATGGAGGTGTGTGTATGTTTAGATCGAATCATTCTCATAACAACATCCTAGTATATTAAGGATACTGGTGTTGTTACAAAAGAATGTAATAAAAAAGATTCTTAGGGGATGGAGAAGTAAAATAATAGAAAACAATTTAAGAGAAAGTGTTACCTTTAATTTGGGTAAATCCTTTGGTTTGAACCAAAAGGACTTCTTGAAGTGCCTTCTAACTATGGTAAGGCTTCTAGGGGGAGGAGAGTGATGTAGGGATTTTAATTGGGCTGATATGGGACGAGCCAAGTGGCTTGAGAGGTTTGAGAATTAGTTAGAAGTGGTCTCATTTTATAAGGGGGAGGAGGGGCTCTTTAGGAAAGTGTGAAACTATTATTTTATTATATAATTATATTCGGTTTCTAATGGTCCAAAAATCATTAAAGATGAAGATAAGATGACTCATAGTCAAAATAAAATCTTCCAATCAGAATTGTAAATTTTTTGGATAATATTTTAATCATTATAATCTTATTTATTTAAATGATTTATTAATGAGGTAAACACTGCATCATTATTATGTCATAAATAATTTAATTTATTTGTTGTCTAAAAATTATATAAAAATAATAATATCATGTATGAAATCATTTTATATTTACAATGAATATTTATAGTCGAATATATGATTTATATAACACCATATAAAAAATTATTGCTAAAATATTTTTGTTTATGTCATTTTCGCCATTACTTTAAATTAATTAATCTAAATTGTCATTATCACTTCCATGTGGATCAAAGGGGTCCCAAAATCGACCAAAAGATGCCCATGGTCGTTAATGACTCAACCAATAAGTTTTGGACAAGTGTTAAAGTAATTTTGAATTACAATAATATTCATTTAACACTGAATTACATTATTTATCTTTAACCGCGGTAAATAAAAGTCAAAAGTTACTATTCACCAAAAATTATTTCCATCTTAATGAACCACATTTTACTTATCGATAAAAACCATGTATGTAGTATTTTTGAAATTCAATTCACAGAAGTGGTAAAATTTCATTTAAATGAAAACGTCAGTTTTTTTAACTACCACTATGTGGTGTCACTATTCATCAAAAATTGATGTTTTTCAGAAAAATAACAAAAATTCATCCTAAGATATATTTTATATTTCGAATTCAAAAATGATTTCTATTTTTCCAAATTAAAAACCTAGGAGTGGAATTAATTAATTTTAAAATTAATTCCAGTTATCAAAACAAATAGCGTTTTTTAATAAAGAATAACTATCAAAAGATTGGTACTTGTTTATGTCCAATTTCAAAGTGAAATTACTTCCAATGACCAAAATTGGATCAAATGGTGAAAATATATTTCAATTTCACTTTAAAAAAAATTAAAAAGATAATCTAACCATATAAATAAATTAGATTAAAAGGCACTTTTGAATTAAAATACAATATTTTTCACTATTCATTAAAAATGAACTTTATCAGAAAAATCTTAAAAAATTACCCTAAGTAAAATTTGATGTCCTTATTCTAAAGAAGGATTTTATTTGGTCAATTAGAATTTATTAAAGTGACTAACACTATTTTTAAAGTGGGTTCGCCATTAAAAGGCGATAAATCTTCCCTTTAATGTAAATTATTCTTAAAATTAGATCCATTCATATTTTAAGCCTCTAACTTTTTATTGGATAATGTAAATACATTTAAAAATCATGTATAATCATATTTTAGTTAGATTCATTAATTCCCGCCAATAAAACGGCATGGAGTTAACTACAATTTAAAATAATATTATTATATTATTAGTGTGCAACGTAAGATTTCAAAGAAACTTGTTGTTGCGTATCGGGTATGTTATCGAACATAGAAACTCTTTTAAAGTAAAATTTATATTTAATTCAAAAATATTAATTAGTATAAAAATATCTTATTCTTCATTTACTTGGGATGTTACATCCTTCCCCCCTTTTAGAAATTGCATCCTCGCACTTTTTATTCACTTATCAAAATAGGTCAGTGTATTTATCCCTCATAGCATTTTCAGATTCCCACGTTGCCTCTTCAACCATATGGTTTTCCACAAAACCATTACCTAGTAAATTACCTTATTCCACATAACCTGCTCTCTACGGTCACGAATCAGAACTGGTTGTTCTTCATAAAAGAGATTCTATTCCAACTGAACTACCTCTTGGCTCAAAACATGAGATGGATCTGTCATATACATTCTCAACATCGAAACATGAAAAACATTGTGTACCTGGGATAAACATGGATGTAAAGCCACTCTATACGCAACTGATCCAACTTTCTCCAGAATTTCATAAGGTCCAATGAACCTCTGACTCAACATTATTTTCTTACTAAAACGCATCACACTTTTCCATGGAGAAACTTTTAGAAAGACATGATCACCTACCTCAAAGGAAATATCCTTCCTCTAGTTATCGGTATAACTTTTCTGTCTGCTCTGAGCTGTTCTTATGTGCTTCTGAATCAACTGATCTTTATCTGCCATCTCTTCTACCAATTTTGGTCCCATCAGCTTCCTTTCACCTACTTCATCCCATAAAGATGGAGTTCGACAACGATTTCCATATAATGCATGAAATAGAGCCATCTATATAATATAATGAAAACTATAATTATATGAAAATTCAACCAAAGAAAGATGTTGGTCCCAACTTCCATGATAATCCATTGAGCAAGCTCGTAACATATCTTCCAATGTCTGAATTGTACATTCTGACTGCCTATCTGATTGATGATGAAAAACTATACTAAAATTTAATTCTGAACCCAATGACTTCTGAAGGCCTTTCCAAAAGTTAAAAGTGAACCTAGGATCACGATCAGATACAATAGAAAGGGGAACAACATGAAACCTGACTATCTCTTTAACATACAACCGAGAAAGTTTATCTAAAGACAATGTATCTCTAACAGGAAGGAAATGAGAATATTTAGTCAGTCGATCAACTATAACCCAGATTGCATTATTACTTCGAGATGTCATTGGTAATCCCACAACGAAGTCCATGTATATATTTTCCCATTTCCACTCTTGCACCGGTAAAGGCTGAAGCATTTTTTTTTGGTAACTGGAACTCTTCTTTAACCTTCTGGCAAGTCAAACACTTCACAGTAAAATCAAAAATATGTATTTTCATTTCATCCCACCAGTAATACTCCCAAATATCTCTATACATCTTAGTACTAACAGGATGAACTGAAAACGGGGAACTATGAGCTTCACATAAAAACTCATTCTTTAACTGTGAATCACAAGGAAAACATAATCTCTTTCCAAATCTCAAAACACAA
This sequence comes from Viscum album, assembly GCA_963277665.1. NCBI lineage: Eukaryota > Viridiplantae > Streptophyta > Magnoliopsida > Santalales > Viscaceae > Viscum > Viscum album. The sequence goes on along the minus strand of OY728136.1, from coordinate 2,083,381,755 downwards.
TCATTATCAACATTAAATTCAGGCAACTTACCCTACTGATCCAACTCTACCTTTTTCTGCAACTCAATATCTTCTTTCTGCGCTTTCTTAATTCTGTCTGATAAAGATGATTTATCTAAAACCTGAAACAAAACAGATGAATTCCCTGCACCAACAACATTAATGCCAATGTTCATCAAATCAAAAACCAAATGACCTCGTTCCAAATGTAGCATGGTTAATGAAGTATTACTTTTTCAACTCAAAGAATCAGCCACTTTATTTTATTTTCCCGAATGATAAAGGATCGTGCAATCATAATCCTTGATTAATTCAAACCATCTCCTCTTTCTCATGTTCAATTCATTTTGATTGAATATATACTTTAAACTTTTGTGATCAGTATATATTTCACACTTCACTCCATACAAATGATGCATCCCAATTTTTAAATTAAAAAACAACACCAGATAATTCCATATCATGTGTAGGGTAATTTAACTCATTAGGTTTCAATTGACGTGAAGCATAAGAAATTACCTGATCATTCGGCATTAGGATACATCCCAGTCCTTTCAACGAAGAATCACTATAGATAACAAACTCACAATTTCTGGATTGCAGTACCAAAACTGGAGCATTCACCAATCTGCTTTTCAATTCCTAAAAAAAATCATCACATTCTTTTGTCCAAATTACCTTAACACCTTTTCTCATTAACTTAGTCATTGAACTAGATAACCGTGAAAAATTTTCAAAAAACCTCTGGTAATAACCTACCAAGGCAAGAAAACTACAGATCTTGGTTATATTTGTGGGTCATGGAAATTCTTCACCAACTTTTGTATTAGCTGGAAAAACAGTTATGCCATTTTTTGAAACAATGTAACCAAGGAATGAAATTTGTTGTAACCAAAACTCACACTTGCTGAATTTCCCAAATAGTTTTTTTTATTTTAAGGATTGCAAGAAAACCTTTAAATGACTTTCATGTTCCACATTACTTTTGGAATAAACCAAAATATCATCAATTAACACAAAAACAAACATATCCAAGAACTGACAGAAAATATTATTCATAAGATCCATGAATACATCAGGTGCATTGGTTAACCCAAAAGGAATAACTAAAAATTCATAATGGCCATATCTAGTATGAAACACATTCTTTAGAACATCTACTTCCTATACTTTCAACTGATGGTACCCCGAACTCAAGTCAATCTTCGAAAAATACTGAGCTCCCTGGAGCTGATAAAAAAAATCATCGATATGAGGAAAAAGGATACTTATTCTTAACAGTGATGTTATTCAGTGCTCTATAATCAATGCAAAGTCTCATTGAACCATCTTTCTTTTTAACAAACATGATAGAAGCACCCCATGGTGATGTGCTAGGTCGAATGAAACCTTTATCTAATAACTCTTGATATTGATTCTTTAACTCTAAAAGTTCAATTTGAGCCATTCAATAAGGGGGTTTTGAAATTGGCTTAGCATCAGGAACTAAGTCAACTGTGAATTCAACTTCCGGATCAGGTATACTACCAGGAAACTCATCCAGAAAAACATCAAGGTACACATTTACCATTGGCACATCAGTAATCTGAACACTTTCTTTATTTTCAACAATATGTGCAAGGTAACATTCATTTCCATATTTTACCAGTTTTTCGACATCCGGATATGTTATAAAAATCAAGGGTTCATTCTTATACACAAACTGTAAATCATTGTGAAATGAAACCTCTTTAGCACTATAGTAAATCTTAGCATGATAAACAGAAAGCCAATCCATGCCCAATATAACATCATGCTCTACTAGAGGAAAAACAATAAGTTTTGCAGGTAGATTATTTCCACACACAAGGATAGGAATGTTCTTTTGTTTTATTTTTGTCTCAACATTTCCTCCAGGTGTTTTTACCATAAGTTTCATATTCATACCTTGAGATGAAATTTCCAATTTACTAGCAAACTTCTCATAAATGAAAGATTGTGTAGACCCTGAATCAAACAACACATTGGCATAATCTGAAGAAACAAACAGTGTACCTTATACTACTTCGTTTGATGGCCCAAAATCTGCTGAAGTAGTTGCAATGGATTTCACCACACCTTTCTTCTTGTAGTCTGGCTGCTTCCCCTCAGTTCAGTTCTTCTCTAGACACTTGTTTGCATAATTACCCATTTCATTACACTTAAAACATCTTACCGATGGCTTTTCATTCCCTTCTTGATAATCTTCCTTACAGTTACACGCAATATGACCAGACTTACCACACCGGAAGCACTTTCCAGACTTCGATAAACTTTCTCTAGGATTATTTTTACCACACTTCTAACAAGTTGGATATTTAGTTTTCTTACCTCCAGGCTTCTTTGATTAATTCTTCCCCTTTGCTTGCCAACTGGTCCTCTTATTCTGTTGTTTGTCAAAGAACACATGATCATCGACAAATTCCATTTCTACCTTCTCCGCACATTGAACAAGTTTTTCATAACTTTTGAACTCATGAGAGGCTAATTCTCTTTGATTTCGTGGCTTCAGTCCTGAGTAAAATCGATTTATCTTACTATTATGATCTCGGATGAAATTTCGTGCATACCTTGCCAGTTGAGTGAACTTTTTTTCATAAGTAGCCACTGAGTCATCCTCCTGCCTCAAGTCTAGGAATTGTTTTTCCATCCTAAGACGAACCACCTTAGGAAAATATTTCTCAAGACACTTACCTTTGAATTCATCCCAATTGAGAGCATCAATCTCTTCACTATCCCTGATATTTTTCACCATCGACCACCACTGATCATCTTCACTTTCAAAATGGTAAATAGAAAGACTAACCTTTTTATGTTATGAACAACCCATGACATCAAAAATATTCTCCAGTGCTTTAATCCACCCTTCAGCTAGAACAGGGTCAGATGGTCTGCTGAATGATGAGGGATGTTGCCTCATGAAATGCTCCACTACTGACATGTTCCTCTAAGGTTGATCTGTCTGATCTCATGCATGAATACCACCACCATTTATAGCCCGATTCAACTGTTGCATCACTGCAACAAACTGTTCAGTTCCGATTCCGACCATCCCATGTTGCTGATTTGGACGGTTATCTTCTTCATGATGTCATCCCAACATAGCCACCCTATTTCCTCTGTGGAAAACAATTCTGAACATAGAAATATCTTAGGTGAAGCAACATGGTAATCTGTAAATGCTAAATGATTTCAATATGAACATAAATTACTTTATGGATATTACTTTAACAATATCCTAACACGTAAAGTTATCTAAATCGACCTCTAATACCAACTATAAGGACCCGTCCATTAAACCTTACATAATATTGAATTAAATGAATAATTCACATTGAGGATCCTTTCAGGTTTAGAGTTTTAGAGTGTTAGGCCATAACTATTACATTTCAAAATATTGCAAAGTAGAAACTTCTACACAGTTTCCATTTTTTTTACAAAACATGGAATCTTGAAAAAAAGAGTCATGTCTAGTTCCATGTTAAAGATAGAATCACTTCTACTTGATCCCATCCTTTACCATATTCCACATTATTTCTTGTGAAAAACATTTCAAAAACATGGGATGAGCATAAAAAGCTCAGTAAGGGATACCCAAATAAGTAAAACTGTTAGTTTTTTAAAACCACAAGTAACCCATGAATACTTTAACAGAAGTAATACTTTTCACCTTTATGAAGTATTAAATACTCTTCACTGAATAAAGGATCATGACATGCCCTTTTGTAACTAAAGGATTACCATAAAACCCATATAAAGAACACATAACATATAATGGTAACTTGGAACATAAACATACATAAATAGAATAACCATACGGTCGACTTCCACACATATCAATAAATGGAATATCCATATGGCTGACTTCCATACATATAACTAAATGGAATAGCCATATGGCCGACTTCCATACCTAATTCATTGGATGTTATAACGTTACCACCCATCCTGGTATTCATGGCACCACCCGTCATTTGGTTTATCATGTAACCACCCATCAAATGTCCAAGTACCAATATAAAACCATAACACATAAAACAAATATAAAGGAAAGAAAACATTTCCACATTTAGATCACAATATATCACATAAAGATATTGACATAACAAATCCATTTTCAAAACCATTTTCAAAACAAAAAATACATAAAAGAGTATATGGTATTTATTCTCATTTAAAAACTTTACGGCTTGTTGAGGAAGCCAAAAATCAAATAATGCTCACGACGGTGGAAAAGGTTGTTGTCACCGCGTACGTTAAAAAAATTAATTTTTTTGTTGTTTAATAAAATGCTTCATTGAAATATATTCCCTTTTAATGAAATGAAAATTCAAAGGTTTTTATACAGCGTATAAAAGAAAGTCTTGCATTAGAACAAAATATGCCTCAATGAAAGGAGATTGAGACGAAGTCCCTTACCTCGCATACGACTTGGATCCATCGTTCATTAATATCCTAAATAATAAACCAGATTTAATTTCTACTTGATTAAGAACCTTTTTCAAGTTCACTATTCCTTTTATATCACTTATTACCATTTTATAAACATTATTCCATCATTTAAGTTAATAACGTTCATTTTTTCGATATTTGGTACCTGAGTAAAAATGAACACCTTATATTTACAAGTTGTCCATGTGGTCAAAGGTTCATTATATACATAATTATATTCATGATTTTGATATCATATATATCATATATATCCAGTATAGGCATGTTTTTATAATAGTACATAACATTTAGAGGTAAGAAATGAAATGCACCGTTCATGGAGACGGTAAGCCGTACGTACGCATGAACGCTACTTTCATTTATATTTCTTATTTTAATGGAAATAAAACATAATGATACATAGTTATATTATAATTACATTATAATTTCATATAGAATATCATTAACACTATCCTTTATACATCCCACATAAGGCATTAACGAATCACATCACTTTGAGGGGGCGGCAGTCCACACTTCCTCAAATGAGATTATCGTATTTACCCACTATGGAAACCATAAAGCCATGCTATAAATGGATAATACAGAATCATTAAGAAAAAAACCATAATATATATCATATATAAATGCAGTTCTATCATAAGGGCCACCATGAGAGGCGGTAGGAGATAATCGAACAATCATCGTTTCTTGAGGCCTTAGTTTTCCATCCACAGAAACATTATGTTTTTCACCCATTAGATGGAGGTGTGTGTATGTGTAGTTAGAATCCTTCTCATAAAAACATCCTAGTATATTCAGAATACTGGTGTTGTTACAAAATAAAGTAATAAAAAAGAGTTTTACGTATTGGATAAGTAAAATAAAGAAAACAATTTAAGAGAAACAGTTACCTTTAATTTGGGTAACTCCTTTGGTTTGAACCAAAACGACTTCTTAAAGTGACTTCTGCCTAAGTTAAGGCTTCTAGGGGGAGGATAGGGATGTATGTATGTTAATTGGGTAGATTTTGGGCGATCCAAACGGCTTGAGAGGGGTGATAATTGGTTAGAAGTGGTCTCCTTTTATAAGGGGGAGGAGGGGCTCTTTAGGAAAGTGTGAAACTACTATTTTATAATATAATTATAATCGGTTTATAATGGTCCAAAAAACATTAAAGATGAAGGTAAAATGTCTAATGGTCGAAATAAAATCATCCAATCATAATTGGACATGTTTTGTATAATATTTTAATCATTGTAATCTCATTTATTTAAATGATTTATTAATGAAGTAAACATTGCATCATTATTATGTCATAACTACTTTAATTTATTTGTTGTCTAAAAATTATAAAAAAATACTATCATGTAGGAAATCCTTTTATCTTTGCAATGATTATTTATAGTTGAAAATAGGACTTATATAACACCATATAAAAATTAATTACTAAAATATTTTTGTTTATGTCATTTTGGCCTTTACTTTAAATTAATTAATCTAAATTGTCATTATCACTTCCAAGTGGATCAAAGGGGTCCCAAAATCGACCAAAAGATGCCAATGGTAGTTAATGACTCAACCAATAAGGTTTTTTCAAGTTTTAAGGTAATTTTTAATTATTATAATATTCTTTTTACCTTTAATTGCCTTATTTACCTTTAACCTCGTTAAATAAAAGTCAAAAGTTACTATTCACCAAAAATTATTTTCATATTAATGAACCAAAAATTACTTCTTGATAACAACCACGTATATCGTATTTTTGAAATTCAATTCACAGAAGTTGTAAAATTTTATTTAGATGAAAACATCAGTTTTTTTAACTACTAGTAAGTGGTGTCACTTTCATAAAAAATTGATGTTTTTCAGAAAAATACCAAAAATTCAGCCTAAGATATATTTAATATTCCTAATTCAAAAATTATACTTATTTTTACAAATTTTGTACATTTAAGTGGCATTAATTAATTTTAAAATTAATTCCAGTTATCAAAACAAATAGCGTGTTTTTAAGAAACAACAACTATCAAAAGATTGATACTTGTTTATGTCCAATTTCAAAGTGAAATTACTTCCAATGACCAACATTAGATCAAATGGTAAAAATATATTTTAATTTCACTTTAAAAGAAATTAAAAAGATAATATAACTATATAAAGATATTAGATTAAAAGTCACTTTTGAATTACAATACAATATTTTTCACTATTCATTAAAAAATGAACTTTATTAGGAAAATACCAAAAAATTACCCAAAGTAAAATTTTACGTCCCCATTCAAAATAATGATTTTATTTGGTCAATTAGAATGTATTAAAGTGACCCAAACTATATTTAATGATGGTTCACCCTTAAAAGGTGATAAATCACCCCTTTAATGTAAATTATGTTTAAAATTAGATTCATTCACATTTTAAGCCTCTAACTTTTTATTGGATAATGTAAATACATTTAACAATCATGTATAATCATATTGTAGTTAGTTTCATTCATTCCCGCCAATAAAACAGCTAAGAGTTAACTACCATTTAAAATAATATTATTATATTATTAGTGTGCAACGTAAGATTCCAAAGAAACTCGTTGTTGCGTATCGGGTACACTATCGAACATAGGAACCCTTTTAAAGTAAAATTTATATTTAATTCAAAAATATTAATACGTATAAAAATATATTATTCTTCATTTACTTGGGATGTTACAAAAAAGTCTTTATAAAATTTTCCAAACCTAGGAAAAACTATCAATACACCATTTTAAATTCCAAAATACATATTCAACATGTTTAATATGGTATTTATATTATCTTAACACAAATCTACATTTAACCTTCCCAATTTATAGGTTCAAGAATTTGGGTTCACCCCAATAGTTTCCCTAAATAGTTCAAATCATACTCAATGTATTCCAATTTGAATCAAGAGGATCCTAAATCATTAATTATATAGTGATTTTACCAAATATTATTCATGGTATCAAATTAAAAAAATTGCCCAGCATGTTCTCAGCACAAATGAACAAATCTATAACAAAACAATGGGACAAAACATAAAGACCACATACCAAAAATCCAATGACGAATGCACTCTTAATTGTAGTATAAGATCTATATTACAACACCTCTATAAGATTTAACATAGATTCCAAAAAAAGGGTTTTAGATATTCATAAGAATATTTCACATGATACAAACACAAATATGTAAAATAGAATAAGGGAAAAATTAGACTTACTCAAGGCTTCAATCTGCAACCTATGAAACTCCAAATAGTGTAGTGATAAAGGAAAATCGCCATTGGAAGATCATGAGAGTTATAGTTTGTCAAAAGGGTTTATAGGGAGAGAATGTGAGGAAAAAAATGGTAGAACCTAAAAATCCTATAATGGGAATATTTTTATTTTCCATAACTTTACTGGGCCTCATGTTTAACATGAATGGTTTGTAAAACAATGCGCAAATCATGCCCAAGACACTATCCAAGGGAATCTAGGTTGAATGGTTTCCTAGGAAATCCCACATTTTTAGGAACTATTTCTCTATCATTAAATATAACATTGTACATGGTTTCATGGTTTTCCTCAGGACTCATGGTTTACATAAAAGTGCACCAACTATGCATCTTGCACAGTTTGGCTGAATTTTCCTTCCTTTCAGGCCCTGAACCCCTGAAACATGCTCAATGCCCCTTACATACCATTGAAACAATTCATTAAATGGAAAAAAATTATTATAACCAAAATATAAACAAGGACATACATCCATGAGGTATGGGATCTTACAGCCTCCCACCTTATAATGGTTTGTCCTCAAACCACATTCCCTAGAATTACTAGGATTCTAAAATAATCAGATCAAGACACATGGACCAATTATCCATTCTTATTACCCAAGTATCCTCTTGAACATTACCATGATGCCATAAAACATTAACCAAAGGCATGTTCTTTCCCCAGAATACTTTCTCACTGCAATCTAGCACACGAGTTGGATACTCCTCGAAATACATATTAAGTTTAATCATATCTTTACCACTCATGCTCCAAATGGAATCCTAGGAAACACAATATAATTCACAAAAAAAATAATATTTTCTCACATCACCATCCTATTATAGAGGAACTAGTCTGCACCCCATAATCCTGATCTTCTTCGCAACACAGGACTCAAATCACTTGTCTCCATTTTACTCCACTTATAAATATGAAATGGTGACCAAAAACCAATATAATTTGAATGAAAAAACTGGGTCATTCCAAAAAAAATCCCCACATTATGTATATCCACCCCTCATGTCTCTATGATCTCATTCCATAAACGTGCATCCAACCACAACCAAAACACTCCAAAAACTAAACAGATTAATCCTTGGAAAATGGTCACTATTAGGACTGACTCACCAAAATGGTGATCACTCAAGTTCCTCAAACCACAAACTCTGATCATGTCATTGACCAACCAATTTCTCATTATTTGGAATCTTAACTATTGAATAATAACCACCAAAATCTCAACTAAAATTCCACATCATTCCTTATGTGTACCCTACTCACTATTGCCAAACATCCATAGGGAATTCCCCCTGTATTAGCCTCCATCAATGTCATCACTACCCCTAGGGAAGGACATCCCTACACCATCCATTCATGAACTACGATTAACATGTCCTCGCATATGTTCTCCATCATTATGATTGTTACATTATGTTAAACATCTAATCAGAGGTGGGCCACTTTCACCACACCAATTTTTGTTTACCATCTCTAGTCGGACCGCCCCTGACTGGATTATCACAGAACACACATATTCCATTGATGTCATGATACACCATTTTCATCTTCCTAATGAACATACACACTTGAATCCATCCATTATCATATATTTCACCTACAAAGGTAATCCACGACCTTTGGTATAATTCTTTAATCATGACATCACAGCCCCACAAACCATCATAATACTCCACCAGTCCAGTTGACAATACCATCATAAGAACTCCACCATTCATAAACTATCTAACGAATATAAGTTAAAATTTACACCCATTACAAAATATAAAATGTTATTTTCATTCCAAATAATCCCATAAATGTGGTTTAAAACTCTCCACATTATTCTTTTTCTCCATGTCGAGTCATGCTTTCCGCAGTTGACTCATCCTAGAATGATTAGCTACATCATTGGCATGAAACTAAATCACATGACCAAGGTGACGTCAATCATCAAGAAAATCAAATATCACCCAATAAAACTTACCAGATTATAATTCCAATTTTCTTTGGATTTATATAACCGAACCTATCTTATCACCAATAATTGTTATGTCTCACCATTCCCTGTGACGAATTGTCATGAGATTCTCAATTTTCATTCGGAACCGCCCTAACCCAAACACAATGCTTGGATTAATAAAAAATAATAATCAGGGCCTAACTAGACTCTCTAAGAGAACCAACATCCTCCTCATAGGTTCTTAATTTTCATCCTAGTGTCACTACATCAACTAATCATTCCCCTCTCCACTTTCAGGAATAACATATCACTCCCCACCTTAGGAGTGTCGTTAACATTTATTTCATTGAATAATTTCAACCACCAAAGCATTCATCAACAACTTGTAAAACCAAAAGTAGTCACATAAACTATTTATAGTTGGAATACCAACAACAAAATCCACATATACATCCCCCATGAGATTAAACACCATGATTTCCCTCATTTAACCAAAACAATATTAGGTTTGTAAGAGTAAATCCAGAACTTCTCAATGTACGTGGAACGATGTTAAGATATTTGGAATGATCATGATTAGCTGAGGAATGATAAGAAGTTGTCCAAGAACACCACAACCAACTTATACATTGGTGATGTCCCCTCCCACTATAGGACATAATGACCTTCCATGGACCACAAGACTCCCTAATACACACATCTAATCAACACATGACCACCACCTCTCAAACTTGATTTCTATCCCAGACTCACCACCTCTCCATTAACACCCACCAAGAAGCTGTGAACTAACACTTACAATGGACCAACACACACCACAATACATGAGTACTTCTAGTGTATCCCTGATAATTAACAACTAAATCACAATAGTCTACCAAACCAATCAAACCAATTGTCTATGATAATACAACATTTACCTAAGTATATTTTAATACCTTATTACAAAACTAACAATGACTCGTGGTCAGTAATCCTCATTAACCCCATGGAATTATCAACATCTCACCCAAAAACCAAGCCATTCATACAAACAATCTCAGTAATGTCACCCTTGTCTCTTCCACTCAAAACAACACTGATACCTCAATTAATAATTATCCAAGTAGATTGATCAAGAATCAATAATGTAAAACCATTTGAAATTAACCATACAACCAACTACAAGAACTCGAGTACTTTTAAGAGAAAATAAGGGAACAACCATTCCATATAAAAAACCTAATTTTCCTCATTATTCTTCAGTTATACCTCTGATGCATCTATCGTGCTTCCTATTCCTAGGCACATGCATCACCAAACCTTAAATCATCCACTTAGTACCCAAGTACAAACTCGCACTGGGTAACTGTGTCCATGTCCCACTAATAAATTCCAAAACATCCACTGGTGTAACACACCCCCAAAATCATTACGAACACTATCCAACCTCTATCAATGGTCACCTTAATGGTTGAATGATACTAAATCTAAAACATAATTCACAATAAGTAAAATTCTTCAGTCATATTTTGAATCCATATACTGCAATCCATGAAAAAAACCCACGAAAGGAACTCTCATCCTATCTTGATACACACTATTCCTATTTCACCAAACAACTATTTATTCTAGGTTCCACACCAAAGTAAATTGTACACACACATCATCACTAAGAGCCAAACATATTCTCCGAAATCAAAATCACATATCGCATGGTCCCAACTCACAATGTCACCAAATCCCATGCCCCATCCTTATGGTCCCACTGCGCTCCATAGGGTCATGAATCACAAGAGTTTCCACACTAGTATTACCAAAATAAACCTCATGACCCAAAGGATACACCCTACTGAGGGTTCCATAAGAAAAACTCTTATGCCATATCATCACCATCAAGGCCACAGAACCCAAATACTAGGACTCAAACCAGGGAACTCTCACTGCCCCAAACCACCATACAATGGTCCAAATGAAAACAAAAGGAATACCCTTTACCCAGATCAGTCAAAAGTTACATCCCCATACATCCTTTCATGATTAACTTCACCACATTGGACTCAAACATTCTCATTTTAAACTCCATGTTCACTATAAATTCAATATTACCTACTATTTTCAACACAATAACTCAAAAAAAATTCTGCAACAAACGCTTTGAATAATTCCTAATAGGGTTAAACCTCAGATAGAAAATATATTAAAATATTAAATTTAAACAACTCGCTCTGCATACACTATTCTCATAGTTATAAACCCACATAGAACACTACCCTCTCTTATCCCTAGATTTAGTCATGGATAGCATGGGGTAAAACAAATTACTTAATCACCAGTCTTTCATCAAACACATTTTTAAGCCATTTCCTTTTCCACAACACAAATCATTTATCTTAAGTACATTTTACATTTAACATTTTATTGCAATAATACTTTTAACTCATTTACACCATTTAGTTGGAAAAATTAATTCACCATTTTAACATTACTATGAAAATATTTATCATTTAGACACCATTCAATCTTTATAATTACCACCAAAAAATATTTTAACTCAGCAATAAATTTTTTTAATTCACAATATTCCATATTTTTTTCATTTACATACTTTTCATTTACCAACTTTCATTACCATTATTAGGAACTATTTTCATAAAATTATTTCATTTATGTAAAATGTATTCTACTCTCTATGCCCGACAGACCCTTCACGTGTGTGCCTATTGTGATTTGTGATGCCTATATCCTTTGGTTCCTAAAATGTTTTAGGAATGCACAGCCACATACCATTCCAAACCTAAGAAAAGTACCACAAATCACACACCAAAAACAACATGTACATCACTCAATGGTGAAAATATCATCAAATATAACAGCACACAACAAGGAAAACAAATACCACCCTCGGTCACATGGGTTATCTACTCCCAAGAACGAGGTCATTACAAAGTCCTGACACATACTACCCTTTTATCTACCATCCCAAAGAAAAATAACTTTGAAAATAATAATATTTGATTCTAATTTTCAATTTTCATGGCTCGAAATCTACTAAACTGGTTCCCTGATCCTAGTCACCACATAACCTCAAGAGTGCCTCTCCAAATTACATAGGTTTTTGACTAGCATCGAGGGTCTAAAATCCACATGGGGAGACTATATTCTCATTTAAATAGTAATCCAATGTTTAAAATATATAAAATAGTATAAAAAATATAATAACCAAGGAATATTAATAGATAAAAATTTTCTTATACTTGGTATATACCAAAACCAACAGTAAATATGTCACGTAAAAATATAATGACATAGGAACAAAACCAAAAATAAGGACTGTAGTGGAATCCCTATAAATGGTCTTCACTCAAAATCCAAAACCACATCCACGTATCTATAAAGAATGACTAAACTCCCAAGAACATGGCCCTATCCCTTTTCCGGACCTGCAAGCAAGAAATCTTATAGTGTACCCATAACGGCCCGAGTAGGGTGTGAGTATAACGCAGTTGGCCACCACCTATGGTGTATAAAAATTATCAATTCTAAATAGATAGGTCTTGAATTTAATAAATAAATGACTAATAAATAAAATATAGTTTAGTCCACTAGATAAAAAAATTTAATTAACTCGTACGAACAATTTTTCTAAGTTAATTATGTACACATTACTAATTTGGTTAGTTCATAAAAAACATGTAATCTTGTGGTTAGTCCTTTACATAAAAAAACACACAGGTCTAAGGAAATCAATAACAATTAATAATGGAATAATCCAAGTCTCTATCTCATTTGGGGAAACACAACACAACAAACCAATTATACTCACCTAATTTCCTTTGTCTGGGTGGAATGCATCCATTAGGGGATTAGATCTCCCTTTCATTCATTAACTCTTGAATTATGGGGGAGTTTAGAGAATCTATCTAACTCGACCCGTAGGAGGAGTCTCATACCTTTATTCTATACCCCAATCAATGTCCACATGAATATTTTTTATATCCATATGCATATATATATACATATATATGTATTCACTACACATATCAAGGTGGGGTTTGAGAATCAGTCCAAACACAACACGTGGGAGCATCCTCAGTCCATAATACAACCACACACATACCATATCACAACTAAACACAACCAATAAAAGTAGATATCATAGACTAGTATAATTAACATGGAAATTATTACAAATCCATAACCAATTGACTCATTTTACAATTACATTACTTGGACGTTTATCCCACTTATCATTATCATTCATTAACACGTTATGTATATTTAATAATTCCCATATATTATCTAATACTCACCAATTACCATATTTTATCCCATTTGGCCCCTTTATCATTTCACAATTATTTCCCCACATATTTATTTGAAGTAAAATTATTATTTCACATATAAAAACACATATTTAAAAAACTTATTAGGTATACCTCATAATTATCATGCACTAACCCATTAAAATTTTTCATCAATTCACTTGTAACATAACATTTATCATATTCCCCATTTTTAATTCCATTATCCATTTACATGTTCACTATTTCATATGTACCAATCCTATTAAGAGTTTCCGAAAAAATTCATTAAGCATTTTCCATAATCTCTATTAACACAATTTTTACCATTTTTGTGTTGTGATAAACAACCCTTTATGCCATTATAAAAACATAAGAAAAATATCAATACTCCATATTCAGTTCCACTCAACATTTTCTTCATGTTCTATATTGGATCTATATTATCACATGTTATCTCTACACTCAACCTTACATTACAAGAAAATTTATTTATACCCATGGTTTAAACCCATTATTATAGTTTATACCCACATTTTAATTAATGGTGGGTGCTCAAGGCATCAATATAGACCTATACCACTGGTTTTTCCAAACTATTGTAATAGACACCTATACCCATAGTTCTTAAGCTGCCATGAATTGATATTTAAATTGAAACACTTGTACACATGGTTTAGTCCAACAGTGGGTATATGTGTTTACATTAAAAAATAACTCCCCTCGGATTTGATCCTTGCAGCTTTTAGCTATAGACGAACAAATTTACCACTATGATACAACATGTTTTATTGTTCTTTCATAAACATATATATATAAATATCTATATGTAAAAATATTTATTAATATTAATTTTTTATTATTATTATGTAATAATTATGGGCTAACCTATACCTATAGGTTGAAAAAAGTACAAGTATAGGTTTTCTTTCAATTCCCCCCCCCCCCCACCCGCATAATCTATTGACATGGTCTACCAAAATTGTGGTTATAGGGGTGACCTATAACCACAGTTTTTTGAACCATTTTCATATGTTCATCGATAAGAAAAATATCTTCCCCCATGAAACATATACTCGCGGTTCTCCCAAAACCGTCTATATATGTTCAACCCATAAAATCACCCCCCCCCCAAGTATAGGGGTATCCTACACCCAATTTTTTTTTTAAACTAGTGGGTATAGGGTAATTTTCTAGTAGTGTTTCAACTTTATTGGATTGATAATTCTTTAACACCCCATGGGTAGCCCAAAATCATTCTAATCATCCTTAAGGAATCACATTAATGTCATGACATGTTAAATCATTAATTGGATGAATATTTTGAAAAATATTACTCATGGTAAAAAATAAACAATTAGATGGAATAAATATCTCAACACACATGAACAAATCTATAAAAAACGATTGGGTCTATCATGAAGACCACCTACCTTGAATCCAATTTCGAATACACTATTAATCGAAGCCTTATATATGGATTCAAAACACCACATTATTCATTATCCTATATTCCACTACAAAAGATTGTTTTTATAGATTCGGAAGAATATTGCATAAGAAAAAATCCCTAATTTGTAAAAGATAAGAAGCGAGAATATTAGACTCACTTGGGGAATTGATCCAAAACTGAAGACACTCAAAATGACCTAGAGATGAATAATAATCACTCTTAGAGGGCCTTGATATGTTCTAATCGATCAATATTGTTAATAGGGAGAGAATAGGAGGAAAATAAGGAATTACATAAAAATATATTGGTGTAATTTTTGAAATTATTGCCAACATTACTAGGCCACATTCATTAACTGTGTGGTTTTTCAAACCATGCACAAACAATGTGCAAGAGATTGTTTAAGGGAAGATAGGTCATATAATTACCTTGGAAATACCACACGATAAAAAACCGTGTTCTAATTGTGAAATATTTCATTGTCTAGGGTTGTATAGTTTTTTTTTGGGAATCCCATGTGATTTAAATAACCAAGCACCAACCATGAATCGTTCATAGTTTGGCCCGGTTTTCCTTATTTTCAAGTTTCAATCCACAAGAACAACCCCAAGTCCCCAAACACACCATGGATACTTATCAATAATAAAATAGAATATATTAAAACAAATAAATATAAAATATATATTACTTCAATGATTTATTGTATCATATATATTCTCTTTCGAATCACAGTTGATAGTTTATAGACCAGTGAAAAATCTTGGAAAAAAATGGCCTCCTTGTTATTCATGAAACTAATAATCAATATGGGGAGGGGGATAATTATTCTAGATCATGATATTTTTTTATTCTTGACAATCAATTTAGATTCGCATTGATACACCATTCTTTTAAAAAATATGTTTTCCTCATTGTGATCCCCATGGATGAATGAGTCTCTATCATGATTCTCATTGAGTTGCTTCTTCAAATCATGAAACTCAATTAGGGCTATTATATATGGAGTCTTTGAAATGGGTGTAACACCAAGAATGATTTATATAAAAAATCAACTTCATGATTTAGAGGAATACAATATATTTCATCTGGAAAGACAACAAAAAATTTTATTCAATATAATTATCATTTATTTTTAGTTTCTAACTGAGAATCGGTGACGAATTCTCCCTTTGAATTTGAATCAACATTTATAAAACAAATTAAATTTCCATTGAATGTTCATATTTATCCAAAAAAATGTTGAAAACCATTGGTTGGTTTCGAATATAAACATTTACTTACCTAACATAGAAATTGTTATGGGATTTATGTAAATAAATTCAATCCATTCACAAAATTACATCAGATTCAGTTTTTTGGATAATAATAATAATTTCATAGTGAAAATTATAAAATACATAAATTATGGAATATTTATTGACTTGAGACTAAATCATGGTAGCATCATGAATTTTTTACTATTATTTCAATATATAATCATTGAGGTGGTAATGTAATACCCTTATAAAATTATCCAGATATAAAAGTGTTGGTAGAATAAGACTCAAATATGATATTATCAGTTCTAGAGTGGATGGTGAGTGTACCTTTCAACAGTTATTTGTCATACCCCGTGTTGGAAACAATTATTGCATGAGTTTTACATTTATTTATAGTATTAGTAGGATTTTAACATTGATGATCTTCATTAACCTTTGGTTTTGATCACTAGACTGAATACTCTACATAATCCACATAATTATAGCGTTGGATTACAGGTGGTTTCTTATATGCATGTATCTTTCCATTTACATTAGTAGTTAACTTCTTCCCATTAAATTATCATTTAATTTTCATATAACCTTATTATATACACACAAATGAATTAATAGCCCCTTTTGGAAAATTCACATGATTATTATTTCCCAACATATAGTGTAAAGGAAAACACATATTCTTCCCTCCTTGGTTTTTTGTTTTCAAGAATTTTTGTTGAACTCCACTTTTCATTTCTAATAAAAACCACAACATTGATAGATGACTCCAGTGTCCAATTTAAAGAGGATATCACATTTTATGATTTCTTAATTGATAATAAAGTATATTATTGGTAAACCCAATCATATTTTCTGTTTTATGCCATTGAAAAATTGATAAATCTAAAATTATGGTTCCTTAATAATACCAGAAGCATAACTCACAAGTATTGTAACATATCCTCATAGGTAGTAGAGGATTCATCATCCTATGGAATTTACTCAATGAATTATTTCTCTATCTTCAAGTGAAAAATATAATAAATGTAATTATTGAAAATTCATCTCTTTAACTAATCACACTACATATAGTTAATTTTATTAGATTGCATCATAATATTAAAAAGATTCCACTATTTATCATTTTCACCATCGAAAAGATAAAAAACTAAGATAAATTTTTCATGTTATGATTATTGTAAAGTGGAAAATATCATTTCAATGGTGCTAATCCATTACATAGTAATTAGTCGAACGGTGAACCCACTAAAATAATTTAGATGTCTCCTCCTGAAAGAATGAATAGTAAATTTTTCATCCATTCCTCCTTTGGAATCTCATCAATATTCATGGATTGAAAAAGTTGACTAAAAATTGAAAAAATATCTCTCAATCTAACTCTCATAATGAGTGTTTCATGTAGAGTAAAAGAATTTAATTGTCCAACAATTTTTTCGTTAACAAGGTTAATCCTAGTTCCATTCATGGATTAATACAAAAAATTATCCTATTAGAAAAAATAATCATAGATGTAAATTATATAATCCATATAATCATTTAAAGGATATAAAAATCATAGAATATACTTTTAAATCTCTAACACATTAGGTTTAATCTAGGTCATCCATGATCATTATCTCTTCAAATAATTCATAATCGTTCTTAAATATAATTTGTATTATAGATAAAAAATATCGCCTATGACTGTCAAAACAGATGTGAATTAAGGGCCCACTAACTTTTTACATGAATGTTGCCTAATGTATACTCAAAAAATACTTTTTAGGGTAATAAAAACTAGATGAATCTATGGATAAACAACATTCGCTAATAGTATCTAGACATGGATATATTTTATTATAAAACCCACACTCTTTTTTCCATTACAATGGATGTTTATTTATTCTTAGGCGTATATTAATGGATTTTACTAAAGATTCATCATCCCACTTTTAAATAGTGACCAATACATTCTCTAATTCCAACTATTGAGACACAAACATTTTATATAACAATAATACATCATATTAGCATTTATATCAATTACATGTCAACATGATCAATGTCATAACTAAAAAGGTTTCATATCTTTGTAAATATGGATACATAAACAACTGGTACATAAATTATCAATATCAATTCAAGATAATTTCATCTCAACCAACACCATTCTTAGACATAACATACTTAAAACCATTATCTCTTACATGGGGAAGGGAAACATAAGAAATGGAGAACCTATTTTCTTAGAAAGGGTAAACATAAGAGATATCAATAAATGATAAAAAGAATGTATATTAAAATCATAAGGTTATGAGAACGTGATTATAACATTATAATCTCATACACATAAATTTGTAGACTATAATAATGAAACACGGAATATTGTTTTATCAGTCAAAATACCTTTGGCATAAGAATGAAGAATCTTATATTCTCAATCATGATCAATTAAGACATATAATTAGAATAATAAAAAAAAATATAATACACATAATCATATAAAATCATTCCCTTAGTCAAGGCTGATTTCCATGACTATTATAGTGGGTTGGGTTTTCTTCACATTCTAATATTTCCTTAGTCAATGTTAACTCCCAAGACTATCTTAATAGACAATGTACCTTATAGAACTAGGTTGAATCCCCATTATGTTACATACTATATCATGATATATCATTCATTACCAAATTAATTGGAGGGTTATATTATTATTGTACAAACCATCACATAATTAAAACCATATATTATTTGTTCCAGAATATCATTAAACATTAATCAAATCAAAAAATTCTGAACCATTGAAATGATACTGATTTCATAAAAATGTTATCATTATAATCATAAAAATTTCAGATAATTAATAAATATGGATATTATGATCATATCTCCATTAAATAATAACAAAAATTAATGGATTTGGTTATAAATAAAATTTCTGTAAATGATCATTACATCATTTCGTGTTGAAAAATACATTATTTTCAATTTATTATATATAATATTAACAATAAAATATTTTTAAGGATAAATTTATATTTCAAAATAAAAAAATGAATCATAAACTAAAAATTGCATAATAGAGTATTTATTTGGGTGGGGCATGCCATTCAGGTATTGTATGTTAAACACCCATTCACATTTTTGGTAAAAAGTTAAAATTGCCAAATTTTGAAAATGATAATAATACATTATAAAAAATATAAAAATATTTTAAACATGGATTTACATAATATTTAAAGAATATAAAAAGTATTCTTGAAAACATTTTAATGAAAATATGGACATGGGAGAAAATATACCCCAAAAAAGGGTAAACAAGGTCAATTTTCATTAAAAAAATTATTTTAGTGTCTTTATCACATAAATATCATAACCAATTGAATAAAACACTTACCTATGGTCTGTATTTCTTCATAAGATCCTTACCTCTGGTCGGTATTTCTTCATAAGTGTCCTATGCACATGAATAATAAATTCAAATTTTATCATAACATTTTAATAGAACTATAATCACATCCACAATATGATAAATATTTTTATTATTTCATCTTATATCTTGTCCATTAATGATATCTCATTATCATCATCATTTTTGGTGTTAATTGCTTCATTTTTCATGTATATTTTGGTTTAGAGGTTATGGTAAATGAACATTGATAATACTTATATCATATATATACCATTAAAAATGATATAAATATCATATATATATTCTGTATATTCTTAATTGTAATAATTCATATACATTAATGATGAAAAATTAATTAAATCACTAAGTAGATACTGTAGTCCATATTTATGCATGAGTAATGTAACCATTTCTCATTGGATGGAAATAAATAAATATTAATTAACCTTTGATGAATCATTATGATAAATAAATATCATCTCTATGGAATAAATTTTTTATAATAATTAATGATGAATGAAGGTGGTGGAAAATGAATCAAATCTCTATGTGGAAGTAGTCGTACACATATACACATGAGCGATACATTCATCATCCATTTTATTGAGAAGAGGTGATAAATGGTTTTGTAATGACCATAATAAAATCTATGCATATTTATTATACTTTATTCTCTATGTTATTATGTATCCATAATCATTAAAGGAAGTATAAGAAGATATAAAAGGTAAAGATCTTGGTTTAGATCTATACCTCTTCTTTGAGAGACCTCATTTGGCTAACACATTTATTATTAGAGGATTGGTTTTAAGGGATTAAAATATGATCCAGGATTAAGGTAAGATTATATAATAGAACTTGACTATGTTATTTAAATTTTATTAGGCTTAAATTTTGTGAATAATGGAGGTTAAAATGTACCCTTTTATAAGTTAGCGAAGTGATACACATGGAATTTCTTAAATAATTTCAATGATATAAGGCCACTTTTAATGAAAAGTGGCCCAACAAAGATATTGATTTGAATTTATGATATCATATATTGTGAATATGTTCAACCAAATATAATTATAATGGTTTGGGTTGAAATCATACCCTTATATCATGGTTTAAACAACCCCTGGTAAACCCTTTTAACATTATGTGTGGTAACAAAATTTTATTATTTTTAGTATTTGTTGTGAACATAAATTATGTTCAACCTATTATATTATATTAATTATATTGATTCAAAATATTAAATCCAATTTTTTAAATTCAATTTCTGTAAGTGTAATAACATAATTTTAAATTACCCTATAACCAGAAAGGAAAACCTCTTTTAGAATAATGAATCATTAAACATGACACAAAATATTCTTAAATTTCATTCCTTATAAAAACCATAAAATAATTTTTAAAATCTATTATAAAATATATACACTACAAATTTCAATAAATATTTAATAAATAGCTATTAATTTAATTTATTAAGATAAAAACACATTGTGTTCATTAAGATGATTTTTTAAAAATGACTTTTAAGCCTAAAATTTATCATGTATAAAAATAATGTGTAAAAATGAATCTTATAAAATTAATTATTTTATTTATAATTAATGTATTATTATGTTACTTTAATGTGAAACTAAAAATATAATAGAAATATTACATTAAAATAATTAAATGATTTTACAAATTATTATCTTTCACCTTTCACTAAATAATATTTTTTTTTATAAAACATAGATATTCACTGTAATGTAGTAATTGGATGTTGTTTCGAAAAATGATATTTATTTCCTCAAATAAAATATATAAATTTATCATAAATTTATAATTATTTATGTGTTATAAAAATATAATAAAAAATATTTTAGAGAAAGAATACTTTTGAAGAGTAAAATGACATTACTGAAAATTGTGTACTTATTTATTAGGAATTAATCAGTACATCGGAACTATTTAAAACCATTATAAAAATTAAATGTAATTTATTTGTTACTATTAGGAAATACTAATTTAATATCTTCATTATGAAAATTTAATATATCATTGTTTATATTTACTTAGGGTTACCTATAATGAAATTTATCTAATACTTTATGTTTTAAATCTATGTAAATACATAAAAAATATTTGGTTTTTATAGTATTCTTAAATTGAAACTATTAATTTTCACCTTCCAACTAGTTTTAATTGAATTATAGTACTTCTATATGGATTCTATTTTTAGTGAACATGTGATTTTCAAGGAAGACATTATCCTGGTCTTCACATAAAGTTACTTTCATAAAATTCCTAACCTATCAATAAAAAACCTCTAAAAACATTATGAATAATAGGAAAAAAAATTAATTATGGAGATGTACCTATATTTACAGTTAGTTAGTAATTTATTTTCTGTATATATATAGAAATAAAATGGTTTCATTAGTGATATTTCATAGATATCATTCACGACTCTTATAAAATATCTTGTATATCATCACACTTTTCTTGTTTCCCTTGAATAAGGGTTTTTGATCCCTTTGAATTTAAATGACTCTATATGGTTATCTGTTTATTGTCATGAATGATATTATCCAAAAATAATTCAATTTCTCTATAAAAATATTAAACATAAGTGAAAATATATTAAATTTTATTTGGGATTCAACGTTTATGAGAAAACGTGGAAATAATGGAACTTCTTGGAATTGTAATTGTAAGGACTCATATTCCCAAAGGGATCCATCTAAATTTCATCCCACTCATATGGATTAAGAAACATGTTATTTCTATCTTTTTGTAAGTTTATATTATACTTTCTTATAGGCTAATAGTATTTTTATCAAGTTCCATCAACATGTGGCATGGTATTATGTATGTGAGGATAAATCTGAATTCACCAATTGATACTTTAATGGAAAATTGTGATTCCTATAAATAATTGTTAATATTATTTCTCGAAACCTTCTTACATAATCTTATGTTCTTCGAAATGATATTTTTTATTTATTTTTTGTATATTTCCACTTACCCAATTTTTTTTGGGTGATCATGGGTGATTATAAAATATTGAAATCCATAATTTTCTAGTAATCACCTCATTACATGATTATTAAAGTGAGTTACTCAAAAATTAATAATTAATATAGGGATTATAAATTAAAGAAATTGTTTTCTTCAGATATTTTAATAAAATATTCTCTAAAATTATTTAATTTTTCTATGATTCCTCAAATTTAGACATGTAATCCACACACATTATAATTTATGTGTTTATAAAACTTTTTGTTCAGGGTACCATGAAGTCAATTTCCCACACATTAAATACGTTAAATTTGATAAATGTTTGTTGAAACATCTCATTTATTTTTCTAATATTTCCCATCCTTTATAATAAATCTCATTCTTAAATGAATTTTATTACATCCTTATATAGATTGGTTCCAAATAATCATGTTTTAGTACCTTAGACACTATTCTATCTTGTCAAGGGTATACTTCAGTTGGTGATGAATAAAAATATTTCAATAACACTTATCACTTTGAAATCTGGGATATGTAGTTATATTATTTCATCTCTAAACACTAATAGGGGATCATCTAAATATTTCTATGTTTCATCATCTAAGAACCAATTCCATTATTTTTAAGTTAAGTAATGTTAAATTGTTCCATTATCATAAAATATTTAAATATTGAAAAATATATTATAAGATTATCATGTCATCTGGGAAATTTTTATCATCTAATAATTCATTATGTTTATCAATATCTTCCTCCAAAACATTATGTAATGTCAATAACAATATTTTCTTATAAATTATCTTCTATTATCACTTTTTTCAGAGTGATAATATTAAGCTCTTGTAAAAAATTGCCTAAATAAGTTAAATTTTCACATTCTTTATATCAAGAATGTACCTAAATGTTGTTTTATTTGTATATATTAATCCATTTGGGAGAAAATAATATGATCTAAAATTGGAATAAAACACCATTATATGAATTAATTTCTCTACGTTAGTGTATTTAATTTTATCTTTACTAAAACTGATAATTTAATAGAATAATGGTCAAAGAATATGATAAAAATACTCTCTTAAATGAACCAAAATAGGTATACTCCTTTCTTCATGCATCAACATAAATTGTTTTTTACCAATTGAGAGTATCCATGATTTTAGGGACCACCAAATTCTTTTTAAGATAAGTAAAAGATTACATACCAGATTAGTCACAATTTAGTAGAACGTACTTTGAAAATAGGTTGGTGAGTATATAATATATATTGGAAGATTCTTTGATAAATAGACAATAGAATGTCTCCTCTCCAAGAAAGAATAAAATCACATTTAGTATGATTAAATTGAATATCTCTTGTATTACCTTCATTTTTTCATGGTCAATATATTTATTTCATTGATATCTAATCATCTAGGATTATTACCTATTTAAATATGAACTTAGACTTCTAACAATTGAGTTCAACTCATTTCATCACATATTTGGAGGTCCAAGTAAAGAATATAAATACATGTTTTGAATGGTCTAATATATATTGAATAATATTCCAGTAAATTTTTTGGAAATTTATTAACCATGTTCTGAATGATGTGTGTAAAAATGAATTGAAATTTCAATAGGGAATTGAAAATGAATAAAATTAATTCAATGATAGGTGAAGGCCTTATTTTGAAAAGTGAAATCATTTTAGATTAGATCATAGAATGAATCAATATTTAGTGTAACTGAAATGAAAATATAAAATGCATTAAAACTCATGTGTGCCTATACTTTTGAGTATTTTATCCATTAATGGATGTAGAAAGTGGTCCTTTATTATATCTATGTCCAATTTATATTATGAAAAACATACCATCAATAAATTATCATTCTTATCTTGGTGAAATTCATTTCCTTTTTTCTTAATCCTCATCAAGAGTTCTGTATTTCAATTGTGATAGAGTGTATATACCCATTAAATATCTAAAAATGAAATGATGATTCTATTATCATGGACTATCATGAACTTTCTTACTCCCCACATCTTTTATTGGTTATGTAAGAATTCTTTTGGGTTCCTTATTTTGGGGAAAAATGATGATCTCTAAAAAATATATAATAAGAATGTGGTGATAACTTTTGGTAATAATAATGACTTGGAATCCATTGAATCTGATATGGAAAACAATTTGGTAGAAAACATGGGAAGAAGATAATTGAAGTAGTTTTTTGAGCCCTTCATTACAATCTAATAAGATTGTGTTATTTTTATGATTTCGAAAATATTATATTCATTATCAAGAAGGAATTTACACGAACAATAAAAGATGGTGCATTCCTAATAAAATTGTACCAATCAAAGGGAAATATATATCTTGTTATTATAGAAAAAGACAAGAACTTTTTTTCATTAAAAGATAAAAATATTATTTCATAAATGAATTTCTTAATTTAGAAAATAATCATTAAATGATTTAGAAAAATATGAAGATGTGTGTGATATGTAACACCCCAAGTTTTTTCTAAAAAAAATTTAAATGCATGAATTTTTTTAAATTATATATTTATAAGTAGCCTTCAAACATAATTTTAATTCTTATATGTTTTGAATTTCAAAAAATGGTCATCTACAATTGTGCTCAGTATGTTATTTGGAGTCTATATGAAGCAAATCTTTTTGGTTAACGGTAACATAACCTTATGAATAGTAATATGCCCCTAACGAATAGTGAATTATATTATTATTTTATTTTCTTAATTAATTAAGATAATGAAATCTTGATTAATTTTTAAATGTGATATAAAAGAAGTTATAGTTTTTAAATAATTAATATTTGAATTAAGTATGATTTTATTTAAAAATTATACTAAAAATATTTAGAATATTATTTTCCAAAAATGGACTTAATTTTTGAATTCTAATCATAGATAAATAATTATGGATGAAATTTGGGGATTTTTCTGAAACAGTTGATTTTTCGGTGAATAGTAAAAAATACATTTTTGAGTTTTTGTGTGTTATTGACATCATTATTGATATAATAAATCCGGCCGACTTTTGTATAGTAAAATAAGTTATGATGTCTCCCAAGTGTCTTATACCATGAGAAAATACCATGGGAAAGACTGTGGTTTTGCAAATACCACTAATGAGGTGTCCCATGGAAATTATTAAAATAATCCTTCAATTTTTCTATAAATACCAACCCATTCCATCATTAACATCATTAAAAATTCTTCATGAATGAAACTCTGGCCTAATTACCTCCCTATTATCCCTCCCAAGGTTTTATCAACCCCCAAGGTCTCAACTTTCATGTTCTATGAGTAACTATACAAGGTAAGAAAATTCACAATTTTTTTCTCTTTCCTTTCATGTTCTCTTTTTTGTGGTATAACATTCATGTTTTCATAAAATGTTCTTATTTAATTATTATTATTAATCTATTTTGTATTATAACTCATCTCTGGGTAGGTGAAACTTGTCCCCTCTTTTTGAAATACTTTCTAAAACCATGTTGCATAGTCGTTAGGCTGCCGAATTTTTATAAGGGATTTTTCAATTATTCATTTATTTTGAGTTCCTTTATTTTATTATTCATTCCTCATAGCCTCTTACCCAAGAGGAATGAATACCCCATAAATAAGGTATATTTTTTATTTTCTCATTTTCATGGAAAATTGATCATCATTATTCTTCTCCTATATTACTTATTCAAGGAATAAACACATTGTCTGTGATGTGTCGAATTACCGACATCGTGGATGATGTGATTTCAATTTTCAATAACTCATTAAATTATGGTCATGAAACCATTTTTATTGTTAAAAATAGTTATAATATATGTATTATATCTCATCCATGGTTCTTTAAATCTTTTTTACTCATGGTTTTAATTTATAAGACAAAATGAGGTCGTCATTATCATAGAACCACTAAAATGATATAAACATACATCAATAATGATTTCACTTATGAATCATCCTCATATAAAAAATAAAAATGAAAAATGATATAAATTATGTTCCTTTAAATTTTTAAATAACATTACATTCCAATTCTGGATTTTCACTTCCAATCAACCAGAACATCCATCATGAACCATTCATGAAAATCTTGTAAAGAACTCACCCAAAACATTGCAAGGAACAAAATACTAACAATTATAGTGTAAAATAAGGTTATTAAATGATCATATAAGATGTTACAAACATGAAAATGTTTTTTAAAATACTAATAACACTCTTTTAATTATTATATAGGAATTTTAAACATGTTTGATGTAAGATGAGCCATAAGTAATGGAATTCTTATCCCGATTTCTATTCTTTGGGGTAACATTATACATTGTTATTTATGTGGTATTAAAATTTATTTCGTGATTTGTTTTGCTTATACAATGTTTAATTATGTATATATATAGAGTATATACAAATTTTATTCACTCTATTAAGATTCACTTCAATTATATCATGTTTATAAGGGACTTTCCTTTTAAAATCCTCTTTTTCAAAATTCAAAAGAAATAATTTTATACTAATATTAATGTTGTGTGATTATGTTCTAGATCATGGTAATTATATAGGATGAAGGGTGGGACCAATGTTTCCTCCAATTAATTGGGTATTTCTATGTTGGAGGTCGGCTGTATGGTTACTCCATGTGTAACTACGATGGTTACACAAATAGTAAGGTAGCCCTGAGGGTTATAAATTATAAGGTAGCTGAGAGGGTTATAAGATTATGTATGTAATTCCCCATGATACCATTATGGTTCTATATATGTTCATATGTATTGTGGAAATCTCATGTTTTACAATGTAAGTATATATATATAGGTGTTAAGTATGTCTTTTGAAAATGACTTCAAACATTAAAAGATTTCATGGACTAATGTGTTCTTTCCTTCTTTTTGTATAACTTACTAGGTTTTTGTGCTCATCCCAAGTTTTAAATGATTTTCACAGGTTAATGGATGTGTAATAAAAAGAACAAATCTGTGTTAAATTTTAAAGATTTGTCATTGAATCATGTTTTAAGATTTAATGTTTTAAATTTTGAATAAAATGGGAACTATTTTTATGGTATCCACTCTGTAACAATGTGTAATGTTATTAATGTTTCATGTCCCAATACTATGAAGCTATGAACATGAAAATATTTTTAATTTAAAAGGAATTTTTTTCTTGAATAAATTCGTGATTATGTATGTAATAAGGCTGCGTCCTTATAGTTGGTATCAGAGGATGGTTTAGATAACATTAGGTGTTATCATGATGTTTAAAGAATACCAAAAATGATTTTTAATCTATCATTAATTTTAAATGTTATATCATTTAAAGATTACCATGTGGATTCATCTAAGATATGATTGTTCAGAATGGTTGTCCATAGAAGGAACATGGATGTTGAAGAAGGGATGCGCTGACAGAAGGACATACTTCCGAATCTACAGCTTGGAATGGTGGGGATTAAAACATAGTAGTTTGTGACCGTAATGGCTCAGCTAACGCAGGAAATAAATGGTGGTCGAATCCATGAAATAGAACAAATTGAGGTACCACAATATAACATGATAGTAGTTGGACATTTAATGAGACAACACCCTCCAGATTTTAATGGATCTTCTGACCCATTAGCAGCTGAATGATGGATCAAAGCCCTTGAAAATATATTCAATGTTATGGGATATTCAGACAATAAAAAGGTAAGTCTTCAAATTTACTCTTTTAAAGGTTAATCTGATTAGTGGTGGTCAATGTTAAATAATATCATGGGTTGAGAGGATTTTTATGCCTTATAGTGGTATGAACATTAATGTATTTTCCTCGAAAAATATTTTCCGATGGTGGTGCGATGTAGGATAGAGAATAAATTCCTTGAATTGAAGCAAAAAAGGAGGATTCAGTTGTTCTGTATGAAGTGAACTTCACCCGACTAGCGAGGTAAGATCCATAACCTATTCTAGATCTTGATAAAAAAAATCATCCACATTTACTCAGGATTGAATCCAAAAAATCGAAGGGCGTTGGCCTCCTCTGAATTCAAAAGTTATGAGAAACATGTACAATGCACTGAGAGGGTAGAGATGGAGTTTTTTGATGATCACATGCATTTTGGAAACATGGAGAAGAAGAGGTCCAGGTGTTAAGTGATGGGTATGAATCAACCAAAGAAATATGATGGTATGAAAATCCAGTTTCGTGTTTGTGAAATGTGTAGAAAAAAACTCCATGGGGAATGTCTTAGCAGAACTGGGATGTTTTCTAAATGTGGAAAAATTGGACATATGGCGTGATATGGCAATGAAAATGATCATAAAACTAATACTGATATGTAAGCTGTAATGTTTTATTAAATGTTTTGAGATTGTTTATTTTGAAAATTCCTACCCAAAAAGAGATTTGAGTGAGGCAAAGAATCCAGACTATAAGCCGAAAGGTGTAGTGAGATCCTTTTAAACTACATCAGTAGATGTTGAGCCATCCAATGATGTTGTATCAGGTAATTTCTTTGTTCAATTAGATTTTTCTAACATTTTGTTTGATATGGGGTCTATACATTCCTTCATATTCGAGAATGTTTTGGGTAAATATAAAATATCACATCAATAAAAGAGATTGGAACTTTTTTTTACAAAACCAGGGGGAATATTACTACAAATAAGAAATATAAGAATCATTCTATTGTGATCTATGAAAATAATTTACCTACAAACCTTGTTATTAGTTGAGTTTGATTTTATTCTGGGAATGGATTGGTTTTCTATTTAACATGCGAAGATTGACTATCGAGCTAAAGAAGTTGTTTTTTCAAAAATATTTTCAGCTTATGTACAAGAAAGAACCCATTCAATTAATAACATATCAGGAAGATAAAAATTGTTGAAATATGGAAATGAATTTTTTCTTTCTCATATTGCTGAAAACAAGGGAACTGTTCAGATTGATGATGTGATTGTGGTAAATTTATACCTTGATGTATTTCCTGATGAGTTACCTAATGTCATACCTAAACGAGAAGTCGAATTCCCAATCGATTTAGTTCCGGATGCTAAGACAATTTCAAAAACCCCTCATCTTATGGCTCAAATAGAACTTCTTGAAATGAAAAATTAGTTTTAGGATTTGATTTATAAAGGCTTCATTCGTCAAAACACTTAACCATGGGGAAAAACTATTTTTTATTAAAAAAACATCATTCCAGGAGACTTTTCATTTATTATAGATCTTTGAATAAAATGACTATTAAAAACATATATCCTTTGCCTCATATCGATGACTTGTTTGATCAGCTCCAGGGTGCTCAGTACTTTTTCATTATTGACTTGAGATCAGGATACCATCAGCTGAAGGTGAAAGAGGATGACATCCCAAAAAATAGCCATTTGTATTAGATATAGGCATTATGAATTTGTTTTTTTCCTTTGGGTTAACTAATGTGCAAACTATTTTCATGAATCGTACGAATAGATTATTTCATGAGTTCTTGGATAAGATTGTGGTTGTGTTTATTGATGTCATTCTAGTATATTCTAAAAATAACGAGGATCATGAAAAACAATTAAAGGTTGTTTTACAAACCTTAAAATAAAATAAACTGTATGGAAAATTCAGCAACTGTGATTGTTGGTTTCAATAGATTTCTGTTCATGGGAACATTGTAAATAAGGATGAAATAATAGCTTATCCTTCCCAAAAAAAGTGGTTCATGAATGTACAATAACAACAAATGTTATATAGATTTGTAGTTTTCTTAGATTAGTATGTTATTACTGACGTTTTGTTAAGAACATTTCTCGGTTATCTAGCTCGATATCTAAGTTAACACAGAAAGGGGTTAAATATGTTTGGAAAGAATAATGTGTTGTTTTTTTCAGGAAATGAAGAAGAGATTGGTAAATGCTCCACTTATGGCCTTGCCTTCCCGAAATTGTGATTTTGTCATCTTCAATGATCTTTTGTTAAAGGGACATGGTTGTGTTTTGATGCATAATGATTAGGTAATTCTTTATGGTTTAAGAAAACTAAAACCTCATGAGTTAATTTATCCCACACAAGATTTGGACATGACAATTGTGGTTTTTTCTTTGAAAATTTAGAGGCATCATTTATATGGTGCCAATTGTCTAATATATATTGACCCTAAAAGTCAGAATTATAAATTCACTCAAAAGGAATAAAACATGAGGAAGATAAGACGGCTTGAAATGATAAAGGATTATTATTGCATGATCAATTACCATCCTGGAAAAGAAAAAAAAGGTACAGATGCCTTGAGTCAAATACATCATGTATCGTTAACCATGATACATTTGGAACATTATCCCTTGATTAATGATTTGATGAATTTTGGCTTAGAAGTAAATCTGTTTTGTTTCAAGTTTCACTGTAGTCTACATTGATAGAAATAATTAAGAATGCATATGAAGAATAATATGAGTTATAGAAAAAGGTAGAATTGGATAAAATGGGTATGATTTAATAATTTAACCTTGATAATGTTTGTGTTTAATGATTTGTAAAATGGATATTTCTGCCCTATTATTCTTAGTTAAAGAATGATTTATTATGTGAAACTCATAGTTCTTCATTTTCTGTTCATCCTGATAGTACTAGGATGTATAGAGACCTTCAAAAGTATTACTTGTGGGATGGAATGAAAACGGATATTTCTAATTTTACTATGAAATGTTTGACATGTCAGTATGATAAAGTAGTGTAGCAGTTACCAAAGGTGATCGTTCAGCCATTTCCAGTGCCATAGTGGAAGTGGTAGAATGTATCTATGGGCTTTTTGGTGGGACTACAAAAGGAATCTTGGGGTAATAATGAAATTTGGGTAATTAAGGATCGGTTAACAAAATCTGCACATTTTATTTCTATTTGAGATAAAATGTATTTGGATCAACTTTCTCAACTATACCTCAAGGAGAATGCCAGGTTACATGGAGGTCCACTTTCCATTGTATCTGACCGGGATCCCCAGTTCACTTCTAACTTTTGGTAGGGGCTTCCAATGTCATTGGGCATAGAGTTAAATTTCAGTATAGATTTTCATCCTCAATCATATGGGAATACAAAACAAATGATTCAGACATTGTAGGATATTCTTAAAGCTTGTTCAGTGGACTATCAGGGAAGATGCGATTAGCATCTTTCATTAGTTGAATTTTATTACAATAACATTTTTCATTCCAGTATTCAGATGGCATATTTTGAGGCTTTGTATGGGAAGCGGTGTCGGACTCCATAATTTTTAGATGATGTCGGTGAAAGAAAGTTGATGGGGCCAGAATTAGTAGAAGAAGTGGTTGAGAAATTGAAGATAATCCTGTAGCACACGAGGATAGCTCAAGGAAGGAAAAAATCTTATGTAGATGACACAAGGAAAGACTTCTCATTTGCGGTAGGTGACCATATTTTCCGTAAAATATATCCTTGGAAGAGTTTGATGCATTTTGGTATGAATGGAAATATAAGTCCATGATTCATCATTCCCTTTGAAATCTTGGAAATTGTTGGACCAATTTGATACTGAGTAGCTCTTCCTCAAAGTTTTTTCAGTTAAACAATGTTTTTCATGTTTCTATGTTGAGAAATTATGTTCCAGATTCCTCATATGTTTTGAGGCAAGAAACAATTTAGCTATAAGGGAACCTTTCTTATAAAGAGAAACGTGTTCATATTCTTGATCTAATGGAACCGATATTGCGGAACTAGGTAATCTTCGAGGTAAAGGTTTTGTGTAGAAACCACATGGTTGAAGAAACAACATGGAAGTCTGAAAATGCTATGAGGGAAAGGTACCCTCACTTGTTTAATAATTAAATAAAATGGTGAGGATGCAATTCCTAGAAGGTGGGGACAATGTATCACCCTATTTTTTTTTAAAATAAATATTGAAATATGTGATTCTTTGAAGTATATATTTATAAGTAGCCTTTAAACATAATTTTACGGCTTCTATGTTTTGAATTTTGAAAAATGGTCATCTACATTTGTGTTTAATATGTTATTTGGTGTCTATTAGAACCAACATGTTTTTTTGTGAATAGTAACATACCATTATGAATAGTAATATGACCCTAATGAATAGTAAATTTTATTATTAATTTATTTTTCTAAGGCTTTAAGATAATGACATCTTGATTAAGTTTTAAATGTGATATAAAAGCAGTTATAGTTTTTAAATAAATATTTTTGAATTATGTATGATTTTTATATAAAAATAATATTAAAAATATTTAGAAATTTATTTTTAAAATATGTATTTCCTTTTTTAATTCTACACATCAATAAATGGTTAGGGTCAATTTTGGGTATTTTTTCTGAAATAGCTGTTTTTTGTGAATAGTAAAAAATACAGTTTTGTGTTTTGGTGTGTTAAGGTCATCATTAATGATGTAATAATGATGTAATTTATAAGGTTGAATTTTTTACAGTAAAATAAGTTATGAGGTGTCCCATGTGGACTACACCATTGGAAAATAACATGGACAAGCCTATGGTTTTTGAAATACCACTAATGAGGTGTCCCTGGGAAATTATTTAAATTATTTCTCTCTTTTGCTATAAATGCAAACACATTACTTCACTAACATCATTCCAAATTCTTCATAAACGAATATATTGCCTCATTACCTCCCCAGTATCCCTCCTATGGTTTCCTCAAGCCCATAAGGTCCCCACCATCATGTTCTAGGTGTTACTCTACTAGGTAATAAAATTCTCATTTTCTTTCTTTTTTCATTCATGTTCTATTTTATGTGGTATAACATTCAAGTTTCCATACCATGTTGTTATTTCCATTTTATTCATTATCTATTCTGTATTATGATTCATTTATGGAGTGGGGACCCTATTCCCCTCTTTTTAATATTTCCTAAAACCATGTTGCATAGTCGTTAGGCTGTCGAATTTTTGTAAGGGGTTTTTCAATTATTCTATTAATTTCAGTTAATTTATTTTCTTATTCATTGCTCATAACCTCTTACCCAGGAAGGATTAAACCTGAAAAAATCATGTATATTTTTTATTTTCTCATGTTCATGTAAAATTGACCATCATTCTTCTTCTTCACTCCCACTTATTCAAGGAATAAAAAAATTGTTCGTGATGTGTCGAATTACCGACATTGTGGACAATGTGATTTCAATTCTCATTAAATATTTCATGTATGAACATGAAACCATTTTTATCATTTAACAAAGTTATAATATATTTATTATGTCTCATACATGGTTCTGGAATTCTTTTTTTACTCATGGTTTTAATTTATAAGACAAAAAGATGTCGTTATAATCAAAGAACCACTAAAATGATATAAAGGAACATCATTAATGTTTTAACTTATGAATCATCCTCATATAAAACATCAAAATGATAAATGGTATAAATTATTTTACTAGAAATATGAAAATACATTTCCATTCCAATTGTGGTTTTTCACTTCCAATCAACAAGATCATCCATCATGAACCAATCAAGAAAATCATGTAAAAAACTTACCCAAAACATTGAAAGGAACAAAATACTCACATAATAGGGGTGCAATGAGGTTATTAAATGATCATATCAGATTTTATAAATAGGAAAAAGTTTCTATAAAATACTAATAACAACTTTTTAATCATTATATGGGATGTTTAAACTAGTTTTATGTAAGACAAACCAGGGGTAAGTGTATTCTTAACTCAATTTCCATTATTTGGGTTATCATTCGACATCGTTATATATGTAGTATTAAAATGGATTGTGTGATGTGATTTTCTTATACAATGTTTAATTATGTATATTTATAGAGTATATACATATTCCAACCACACTATTAATCCTAAATTCAATTATATGATATTTATATGGGACTTTTTTTAAATCCTCTTTTAAATTTCTTTTTTTCAAAATTCAAAAGCAATGTTTTTATGCTAATATTCTTGTTGTATGATTTTGATCTGGATCTTGGAATTGTGTGTTATGAAGGTTGGGATCTTTATTTCCCTAAAATTCATTGGGTATGTGTATTTTGGAGGTCTTCCATATGGTTACTCCAAGTGTAACTGGGATGGTTACACAGATTGTTAGGTAGCTGTGATGGTTTCAAATTATAAGGTTACAGAGAGGGTTACATGATTAAGTAAGAAAGGACCCAAGATACCTTTATGGTTCTACTAATTTTCTTAAATATTTTTTAAATATCATGTTTCAAAATGTTAGTGTATATATATACTGGTGATATATATTTCTTTTGAAAATGATTTCATACGTCACAAGTATTAATGGACTAATGTGTTCTTTCGTTCTTTTTTGCATCCCTTACTGGGTTTTTGTGATCATCCCTAGTTTAAAATGATTTTCACAGGTTAATGGATGTTTAATAAAAAGAATTAATCCATGTGAAATGTTGAATATTTTCCAAATAATCATTTTTAATGTCTTAATGTTTTACATTTTGAAAAAATAGAAACTGTTTTTATGTTGTCCACTCTGTAACAATGTGTAATGTTATGAATTTATTATGTTACAGTTCTCTAAAGCTCTTAAATTGATAAGATTCTAAATGTAAATTGAAGTGACTTCTTGAATAAATTCACGATTATATATTTAATAAGTTCGGGTTCTTATATGATATCCCTATGTTTATAATAGATCATTCTCATAAATGTAATGTTTATCAAAATAAAATGATCATTAAAATGATATATGCAATGAAATGTAAGAATTTAAAAAATGTTACTTCAATTTTATTCATTTATATATTTGTGAGATAATATCATAAATGGGGTACTAGTGGAATTATTTATTATATATTATTCCTTAATTATTATAGAATGTTGAAATAGTTGATAGTGATGGCTCATAA
Organism: Viscum album; assembly: GCA_963277665.1. NCBI lineage: Eukaryota > Viridiplantae > Streptophyta > Magnoliopsida > Santalales > Viscaceae > Viscum > Viscum album. The sequence goes on along the minus strand of OY728136.1, from coordinate 2,083,345,854 downwards.
ATCTGAGCTATTTAATTTTATTACATCATATCAAATATTTTACAAAAAGTTATTAAGAAGAATTTATAGAACATTTATATAGATAATGGTATAAAATATATTAATATCCAACTATAGAATTAAATAAAAAATATAGGCTAAGGTATTAAGTCTTGGTTGTGATAACTCCTTAACAAAAAAATATAATTCAAAGGAAAAATTTGATGATCAATAAAATGGAGGAGATGTTTCTCATCGTAATATATTTATTAGATAATCCTTATATTTAATTGGTCTTGGAATTGTTGTGTATAAAAAATAGTTCATTATTATATTCAAGAGAGGATAGAAACCCCATATAATATTCATTATGGACTGAAACTAACATTGAAGTACTTATAATTCTTTATAGTTAAGTGAATTGTTTTAAAAAATGAGAATATCTGTAATAAATATAAATAACGAGAGTTTGATATAATTTTAATGGGATAATCAACAATTATCCAATTTTATATGTTTTTAACAAAATTCTTGAAAAAATAGTTGACAGTTGATATACTATTGTTTTAGAGAATGCGAAAAAAATTCAACCAAGAAATGAAAAAATTAAACAACAAAGAGTTATCATATTCGAAGTCATAAGGGAGAAAATTGAACGATTTTGATTCAAGTGATATCATGGATGGTTAATGTGTTGGAATAAGTTCATAAATAGCACAAAAATAAAAGTGTGGGGTTTAAATTTATTAAAACTATCATTGGTGATGATAAAACACTAGTATAATCATTGTGAATGAAAAATATACACCCAAAAAAATCTTATCTCAATTAAAAAAATAAATTATTTGGCTAGGTTTTTAATGATGATATTTATATTTGGTCAATGAATTTATAGATTGAACTAAAAATAGAAAAAATTTACAAGTGACTATTTTGAGGCTGAATAATAAAAATTTATTTCAAAAAAATATGGTTTTCTAATTAATATAAATAAAGAAAGTATGTATATTTGAAATAAGAGATGAATTATGTGTAAATGATAGACCAAAATTGATAAAATTGATGTTGATGAAACATTTTATTCTATTATAAAATTAAAATCAATATATTTTTCTAATATATATTAGTGGAAAATATGTTCAAGGTTTTTTAAATGGATATAAAATTATTATTTATCAATGTAGTTCATGAAGAAAACGTGTATATTACATAGAGATTTTGTATCATAGATGATGCATAAAAATATTATATCACTTGATAAAAAGACCAGAATCATTGTATTCTCTACTTTATCAGTACATTAAAATCATTTCATTCCAACATAGATTCATTGATCATATTCTCCTTGTTAATAAAGGGTAGTCAAATTATGATTGTGCTAATTTTTGTGGATGAAAAAAAATTGGATTAAATGAATTTAAGAGAAATTATTTTTAATATTTTATTACTAAAATGTTTGAAATGTCAATGATTGGTGAATTGACGTTTTACTTTTTATTTTAGGTGATTTAAAGAAAGATTGTAATATTTACTTCCTAATTAGAATATGACAATTCTATATTGAAATCGTTTAGTATATAGGATAGAAAAGATTTCAAAACAGTAATTTAAACATTGGTAATGTGGTAAAATTTTTTAAGAGGAAAAAATTTAGATAATAAAGAGTGCATTAAAATCATTATAATCATATTATACAAGGAACCATCAAGAATAAAAATTGCGGTTTATATAGTTCCCTAAAGAGAGACCAATATTATCCCAAGTAAAACTAAATTTTTTTGATAAAAATAATACATTATTAAATCATTGTAAACGTTTATTTCATATTATTGTATAAACTAATATTTTAGTATGAGTTATTGGGATACATGAATACCAATTGGTCTAGTTCCATAAAGAGTATGAAATATATTTCTGAACTTGTACTTTATCTTAGAGACTTTTGAATTTCATAGATTATAAATAATTATGATTTTATATTATTTTTACAAAATAACATGAATATATAACATTTACTCAAGCTTTTACAAAACATGTGTTGAGGAAAAAATGACATGAACACAGTACAATTGAGTGCAATTTTATTATTATAATTAAACGTGATAAATCATGTTCGGTAATGCCTCTATAGAATAAATACTGAATATGAATAATGATTCCACTATTCTATCACCTATGGATGAAGCTAAAAAAACCATAGAATGATATTCCAAATATCTTTAGGAACTAAAAGATAAAATGTTAAATTGTCCCCTTGGTTTCAGTTTTTTTAAACTATAATCTTAGATTTTATCATATAAATATTATATAGTGTTTAAAGATCTTATCACTTATACACATGAAGTGAATCGAAAGGAACATATTGAGCTTAACATTGCAGGTGTTTCATGGAAATATCTTCAATCAATTCCTAGAACATGTCTTTATAAACCTCATTTGTTTCATTCTATTTTGGTAATGGTTAATTGTTTCTTAAATTGAGATATAATTCGTTCCCACTTACCCAAAATTGGATTTTGGACCATGAATAAAAATTATATTTAAAATAATATGATAAATCAAGTTCTATAAATATAATTTTTAATCCAATCCATCATTGAAAAACAAAAACCATCAAGACAATGCATCACTTTATCAAGGATAATGATAATTAAAAGATATGAAAAATTGAGTATGTGTCTAACAAAGATTATATTTTGGATATCTGTGAAATTTAACAATTTAAATAAATTACTGAGAAAAATTAATTCCCTCTTAGAGTTTCACCATCACTATTCATAAGACTAGTTTAGGGAAGAATACTCACTCCAATAATGGTGTATGTAAATCAATAATAATTTTCTATAAAGTGGTATAATTAACTTTTAATTTTATTTTATGTTATCATTATCAATAAGTTGTATGAAAAGGTACGTTTTCTCTCATTTATTGATTGATTGAGATTTAGATTCCACATTTTAGTTTTATGATTTTTTATTTCATATTATTGAAAAATAAGATGAAATGATCTTGTTTTTAAAGGTATAGAAATGCTCAATATCATAGGGTTCAATATTCAAATGTTTTCATAGGTGATGTATTTTGGAGACTGTATATAAATGTTATATTAGGGAAACAATATAAAATATCTAGAACAATCAATCTATACATTTTCATTCTTGGAGTGACTTGTGACCTTAATCGTGCCTCCATATAAGCACAAGGAAACCGAATTGTTTTGATGGTCTATCAAGACCATGGGGATACTAGAATAAAAAATTTATAATAATAAATATCATTATATACATATATATTAATATGTCAATAAACTATATAATATATACCTTCAAATTATAAATCACCATACAAAAACATCACTTTATATAACAAAAATATGAAACCACTATAAATTTCATATAGTCATCTTTAGTGATTGAGATTCATGTAATTGATGAAAACAATGAAGTGTATAACAAAAATGAAAATAATAGTAGAGATATATCAGAAAATATATGTTCTTGAGGATTAACCAAGACCCATATTTCAATCATTTCTTTCATTACACTAAATAATCAGTCTTATACCTTTTCCTATACATGAATACCTGACTATAAAGTCTACACACCCACTAAGATTCACATTTTGGTTTAGTAAATATACTCAATATGTTACTAATAATTGGGTTCCAAAATAAATAAATAATATATTTGTGTTAATTCAAAATAACATGAAAGCATAACACCCCTGAAAAATAATCATCACATTATTTATTACTCATAATCCATCTAGATGAGAAACCATATGTTAATCAACCAGTTTCAGGGATGAGTCTAAATGCACCACACATGACCATAGTGGATTGGTTGGGTGTTTTCCCAAAATAACTTAATCTATTAATCTTATGATCTATGTTTTCATCATTACTATCTATCCCAAAACCATATGTAAGAATATTGATTTAGTATAATGCTCACATCAAAAATGTTTTATAAATTCCAATACTCGGTTGGTAATATTCCCAAAATATCCACCATAAAAGATATATAGGTTAGAATCAATGCCATACACTCAAAAATATCAAGAAACTGTTTAGAAACATTTCTTAATCCCGATCATAATACATGGAGACTAGGTGATCAGGACACTCAACCTCAATATATTAAAAAAATGATAGCACCACACCCAAACTAAACACCATATAAAAACATGGTTCGAATAATGAGAAAATTAAATACCAAACAAATGATGTGGATACATCCACATCAACCATATATACAATATAATAAAATGGTTAGAATTAAACCCAATCAAAATAATAAGTAAGAAAATTATTAGCATCACATCAAACCAAAATTCCAAGAAAAAATTGTTAAATTTATACACTACCTGAATTCCACAATAGAAACATGGTTGGAAGTACATCCATCCTAAATTAAACTCCTAATTTTATTCATTATACACATAAAAATTAGACTCTCACACTTATTACACATCAATCACATTATTCCTCTTTATCTTGGAATTATATAAGATTTTTTCCAAGAACTCACAACTCATCCCATTCTAAAGTCATTGTTCCTAACATAAGGTTTATCTCAAATTTTGATAAGTATCATGTCCGCTATCTGATATATTATAAATGGATACCACCACAATACCAAACATGTCCCTTTAAAACCATTTCTTACTCTCAATGTGTACTCAAATATAATTTTGGTTCCATTTCATGTCATTTTTTGACACTCTATAAAACACAAAAATAAGATGATTCTTAAAAAAAATTAAAATAGGATGAAAACGTTGTGATGACCACCCTTTGTGTAGTGCCCCTCTTCATAAAATATCATTAAATGTGTCATCCTCAATAACCAGTAATCTTAAAATCATAAAAAATATAATTTAGAGATTTTATATAGATAACACAGAATAATTGAATGAAGTATTTTATATAGGTAAGGAAATGGATAAATTTATCTATGATGATTCAATGGGATGATTAATACATTATGATAAGCATTAATAAGGGATATTACACATTTAAAAATAACATAATTAGGGATAGGGGATCAAGGTTCGACTGGTTTTCCAAGAATATGGGTGTAGGTTGTCCATTTTTAACATTTTTAACTTAATTTAATTATAAATAATTTTTTAAAAAGATAGTCACTGTCTATTAGGTAGCCAGGGAACCCCCACTATGAAACTACTAGAAACAAAATTCTTATATAGGGTTCACTTGTTAGCTAATGGTCCTCATATGAAATACCCCTACTATTTGATCCCTCAAGAGTTAGATACCAGTTCAAAATGAACTTAGTGTTCTCTTTCACTTTTGAAAATAATTTACGTATAAGATGTTTTTTCCAAAATCCAAACCCTAGCCACTTATTACCATTACATCTATAAAAACCGACTAGAATAATATTTGAGTGACTAAATTTAATTCAAATCCATACCTCTATTTAAAAAGTTCATAACACCACATGTGGAATTGATATTTTTTAAAAGATACATGTCAAAGTGTCGATACAACATGAGGTATAAAAATAGGTAATATAATAATTTGGGTAAAAATAAAATATTTAATAAATTGAATCATTTAATAAATTTCCATTTAATATTAATGACTCATGAAGTGAATGAACCCTCTTTTCTTATAATAAATCATCTATGAATTATAGAATACACTATATAGAATATGTTAGTGTTTATGAATATTGATTCATGATGTGGTGTGTTATGTTTTCATCAAACCCAAAATATTATATTGTTATAGAATATAAAATTTAAAATTTTGTTTTGAGTTTTTTAAGAAAATATGGCTTTAAATCCATTAAAATAACCCAACGAATCATTAACAATTAAAATTTTGGGGTTGTATAATGTTTTTAAGAGATTGAAAAGAATTTATAAGAGGATTTGAAATGATTCTATAATGATCTATTTTTTATTCTGTACTATATCTGGTTTTGGGATGGATTGTACAACTTATTGGGTATCCCATTATTATTATGTATAGGCCATAATTTATTATCCCTATGCATGGATGACAATTATAATGTGAAGATTATAGTAAATCACTGAATATGATTACTCCATGAGTTGTTTCGTAGGGTTAAATTATAAGGAATGCTTCTTGGGTTATGAATTCCATATTTATGGTCATAGATTAATAATAATTCATGATTTTTGGATAAATATTTTTGTTTAATAAGGGATTATTAGCCTATATATTAGGACTTCTACCATACACCACTTAGGAATCTGATGAATTGAGTATTACACCATGATGGCTTTGGTTACACACTAATGTGTTGAAAAAATATATTTTTAATTCTTCATTATGCCTTTATTTTATGTTCCCAAATATTAATTAGGATGTTATTTTTAGAGGGATAGATAATTAAAAGGAATTGTATTTTTTTTCCTTTTATTTCACTATACTTGGGTAGTATGAGAATATTTTCAATAATTATAATGTATATTACCTTTTATGTTGTCCCCAAATTTAAGGTGATAAAATACAACCCTATTGTTAAGAATTACATATATAATAAGGCATTACGTCATGTTTTTATGATCATGTTAGTTTTAAGTGGAATTTTGAGATCTTAATCATTGATCTAATATTATTGAGTGGATGAAAATGATATATTTAGTATGATTTCATGATGGGACTTTAATATAGATAGAAGATAATTTTATTGATATTTCTAGTAGCACTAAAAGGTTTTATATAATACTGATACATTGAAGAAATTTATAATAAGTGAAACAGTGCATCATCAATAACAAAAAACATTGAGAATATTCATTCCCTAATACAGTTGTAATACTTCTATTTTGATTTGGGTGATAATTATAATACTCTTTAGGGATGGTGTATCTTTATTTAATGAGAGTGAAACATGTTCTCAAATTATATGTGGTTATAAATAAGGAGGTATAGTGGGTCCACTCAAAACATTCCTCATGTGGTGCACTTTAGTCAATTTGTATTGTTAATATTGATTAATGTGGACCAAAATAATACACAATTTAGGGATTATTTATTTCTTTATTTGTGTTATAAAAATTATTCTCTTGAAGTGTAATGACTATTTATTAAGTAATATAAAAACATGTTCTCATATTTTGTTTGATTATGAACAAATAAGGATACTAATTCCACCTTACACAATTTACATGTAGTGAAATTTAGTTAATTTGGTTACTCGAAAACACAATTGTGTATATGATCTTATGTATCTATGTGTGCGAAAAAACCTGTAAAATATATTTGGTCTCATATTTCATTTATTTTTATATTTACTGAGGAAGATATGTTTTTCACTAATAGAAAATTAATTATATGTCAAAAAATGTTATTCCACATGCCCTGATTTACCCCCCCCCCCATATTGGTATCATCATTTGAAGGGAGAAATATAAGTAATGTATTATATAATTGGTTGATATAAATTCCTATAATATAGAATATTGGATGAATATCATTGTCTGTGAAATGTTTTTGATATGATATATGACTTTTAAGTGTGTTTAATCTTTTAATATAAATAAAAATGGTTAGTCAATATCATTTAATGATATTAATAGTATTTTATTTAATCTTTTATGAATTAATCAATTGTTCTTTATTTTTTCACCTTAAATACTGAAAATTATAAATATTATAATGATATAAAAATTATTAAATGATTGAGGTTTTGATTAAAACTTTGGATATTCCAAGGGATGCTTATATAATAGATATAAAATTGATATGTTTCATATATAAAAAATTAGACTCAAGGAATACAGTAGTAAGACAATTTTATTCTCATTCTTGATAAATCTTTGGTTTTAGTAATTTTAATAAGTAAATGAATAATCCTACCATGAATAATTTTAAAGTGATTGAAACATTTAGTAAAATTAATTTTAGGATATAATCTAGTACTTTTTGATAAGTAGTCCTCCCAAACACATAAAAAGGTGTGTTAATTAATCAAACTGATAGAATGATCATTATTTTAATATAATTATTCTAAAAATATGATGGGATTTCATTAAGATTTTGTTTTAGAAATGTTTTCAATTATATTTAGGACATAGATATGACCTTACAAACCAATTCAGAGACCACTCTTTAATAAATTTCATCTTATAAGTTTTAACTAATTTTTTTTATAATTTAAATTTATTTACAATAACTATACTTGTCAAAATAAGAACTATCATTTTTTAAATTTTAAAAAAAATCCATAACGTTTATACCAAAATTGGAATTTGATTCACCCTACCCTTGATAATTTTTTACTATAAAAATGTATTTTAAATAAAGTATTCAATGTATTTTTTTTGATATTTTTTCATAGGATCATTCATTACTATAAATAGAATGAAAAAATGCAGTCTCCATATATTTTTTTGTTTTTTTAATAACCTATTTTCATATTTAACAACAAATACCAAAATTTAAATATAATAGTGGAAATGTAATCACAGCCATGAAATCGGTCAATCAAATACGTAATCATTGGGAGAGGATTATTATTCTTTATTGTTATGACATTGATCACTTTTTAGTTAATTTATTTCCTCATTAGTCAATATTTACTTTTGTTAAGGTGGGTAGGTGTATAATAAGGTGATATAAAAGGCTATATAAGGGAATTTTAATATTTCCATATAATTATTTATTTAAATATAAAATCTACATATGTACAATTGTATAAAAATTATTTTTTATGATTTAATATCTATAAATGATCATTATTGATAACTCTGCCATTAGGTATAGGGTACGTCCCAATGGTTCATGTAGGAATACATCATAATATATATTGATTATGGGTACATCTTCTGTACACAATTTTTCACTTGAATCCCCATCCACAAAAAAATGAACAAACATACTACATAGGGTGGATCTTAATGATTCTTAGGTTGATGTATTTCCATATTAAATTTTTTTTGATTTTTTCCCATAGAATATTTTTAATTTCATTATATTTACCATCAATTTTATCATCATATCATAAGAAATAATCCACAAAAAATATTTTTCAAAAATTTATCATTTGTATAAAAACTATGTTTACAGGGTGATCATACACATAAAAAATAATAGAATTTCAATATATTGTTTTTTACTTTTTGGCTCAAAAAACGTTTTAAGTGAAAATGTATCATCCTTGGTAATGATCACTTGAACAACACTAAATTCAGAGACCCACTAACCTCAATTTTTCTGAATTATACAGCAGAGGATATAGTCTAGTAGTGATGGTCGAGGTGGAGATAATGGTCATACTATACCCATTGTAAATAAATAATAATAACACCACAACAATAAAAAACTGGGAAATAATATCAATAAATAGTAACATCCAAAACATAATTTTGATAATAAAAATAAACACCTATGATTTCATGCATCTCATTCAACAAATAATATGATGTATTATACAATTAACATATTCAACCATGATCCGAATACCAATAACAATACTTGCAATATGTCACGACCCTCCTTCACCAAAATGAGGGTTGAAACAGTGGATTTCCACACCCTTCCTTCCTCAATTTGAAGGAGAGATAATGACCACCAAAAACCACCTTCAATTGGTCCTAGAGTGGCAACTAGTAAAAAGGGTATAGAATCACACACAAAATGGAAGTCATTGCCCATTTTATTTATTAGGATCAAGAGATAAGATAGTAAATCCCAAAAAAACCAAAAATAGAGGTAAAATTAAAGCCAAATCCAACCATTCCTTTATGCATGTTTCGAAAGTAAATTCTACAAAAGTACATGAAAACCCCAAAATAAATTCCCAAGAAAAAAATAGCAACATCTACTATACCAAGGTCGGAGATAATACGGTCCCAAGTGATCCCTGATGTCCTCCAAGAAACCTAAAATTAGTTTATATACGTATGGTGAGTATATAGGTATACTCAGTAGGGAAAATAAAAATCCCTCATGCACAAGTGGGGAGGTATTCTAAAACCCCGTGGAAAATATGAGATAACCAAAAGACATAGCAAATAAAACTATCCACCCAAACCTCTCTAAGACATACTCCCCATATAACGCAAGTCAAATGAGTAATAACAATAGAACATCGATATTTGGGTACACCGTACCAGTTTCCCACTGGTTATTAAAGACATCATACATGTCAAACCTCTCCCAACATTCTCACCGTAGTCCCACTGCCACACCCCACCCACACAAACCTTGGATATCACAACCGCACATCATGCCCGAAAACACCAGGTCCACAACAACCAAACATAACCACGCCCACACACACTTAGGTCTGAAAAACTATTTCCATTCCCAAATACACATGGGCCTCATCCTGAAGTCACTTGAGAAACCACCTACCTACACACACATGGTTCTGAACAACTACTTCCATGCCTGAAGACACCTCGGCCTCATCTCGAAGACACTTGGGAAAACACCTTCCCACACTCACCTGGGACAACCACCACCATGTACCCTGCCCCGAAGAATCTAGGGAGATAATAGACCTCATGCCCCCACAGCCTTCCCGAAGAGTCTTTGGATACTCAGGAAAGGAATAAGAAAATGAGCTAATAACCAACCACTCATAGACGTGTTGGAAAAACACCCTCCATCATGAAATGGGGGTGTTCATAATAATGTTATCAACTTGGGTTGGGTGAAAATATAAAACATAAGAACTAAATTATACATATAGATAAACAATAACTCATCCCAACCTAGGGGTTCCAAATCCAGCACAACCACAAACACCCTTATTACTATTCATTCATAAGAATCAGCACACCTTCTGCCATGTCAGAACTCATTCCCAAAAAAAATCCCCATTGAACCCATTCTCATTTTAATATTCATTCAATTCTATTAAAACAGTAATTATTCACTACTGGGAAATTAACAGGCTTAACCACAAGGCAAGGAAATGAAAATAGCCAAACAACAATTTAAGCATTCACACCTAGTCCTCTTGTAAAGTCATAACTAAAAAAGGGATCTGCGGGATCACTCAAAGTACTGGAACCAAACCAAGACCCAACATATGGCCCCACATTGCATCAGATACAAAACCAACAACTTCACCTCAACAAAAGATTGTGTCACCATCCACATCACTTTCCAAGCATCAACCAAAAATATCATCAGAATAGTGCAAAGGAGTTTTTAAAATGAATATTCAATTCATTCAGTTCCAACTTTCCGTTTGGTAAACTGGGGTAACCACACAAGGACTATTATTCATTGGGAATCCATTTAAACAACGAGGTTTACCTAATTTACCAATTTCTATGTTACAACCAATTAATCACATAAATATCCAGAAAACAGTGGTTCATTAGTGTAGAATAAAAGACCACCAATGACCATGATATTTATTTGGAATAATCGCATATGATTCACAACAAAAAATCAAGCTTAAAGGTTATAGAAGAAACATCGATCACACCGCCACCACTTCATTCTTTAAAATCCCATTTTATATCTTCATTGAGGTTAGGATTCATCCATCCCTGAAGAAACAATATCATACCCATCCCACATGATACACAGTAAAGAGAGACTAAGGAAAAACCATACATGGTTGATCAATGATTGGCAGTTATCTCCACGCACCAAGAGTAGGGGATGCATGACTTGTAGGGGAGAAACTTCGGGGACACCAAGAATTAGTTGGAAAAGATACATCATAGTGCCCCACTCTCCAAGAGAATGGGACTCCAAATGAATCAAGGGGAAGAATGAACCCAGCCGAGAAGAAGATGAAAATAATTATAGTGTGATATAAATAGGCGAGATCCTGGAGTTATGGAATAAGAATTTTGAACGTATTTAATGGAGGATCATGGATTTACCACGCGGTTGGGTGGGTACACATGATGGGATTAATTTTTATTTAATTTCTCATTGCGGTGGTGGTTGTAACAGCTGTGGGTTAATTTATTTTATTTAAATAGAGGAAATGGGTAAAACTGACACACAATATTGGTCTTTTGAGGTTATCCACACCTTTAAAAGACATTAGATATCATTTATGGGATTTAAAAACGTCTTGAACCACTTAAAAAGGTTAAAAAATACTTAAAGTGGTGTTGTGGGAAAACTAGGGAAGAAAACCCCAACCAGCCCCTCTGGCACCGATCAGTGACACACCGATCGTGACCCACTAATCGGTGTCACTCCGATCAGTGACCAACGATCGGTGTCACTAATTTTTGACACCATGATGAAATCCTGGCATCGATACGCCACCCTTCGGATTTGGACCTGATGTCAAGGGCATGCCAAACACCAAAAATTTGGCAATGGTATGGACAAGTAGGGTCTGGTCCATTACATTAGATACCTCTCGAACCATTATCGTCCTTGAGAAACAATGCTAGACCCAAAGCGAAGAGAGGGGTCCATACAAACACCTCTAAAGATACCTCTCAAATAAAAAATACCCAAAATATCTATACCAACCCCAAGGATAATGTTTTCCCAGCACATGGATCAGGAATTTCTTTCCACCATGTAAAGATACTATCCTCTTTGGGTGGCACTAACTTGCCTGCACAAGTTTAATCGCATCCACCTTAAGGAATCTGGATTAGGGATCAGGTCCTCCCTTCGCCATGTATTAGGTCTTTTCATAAAGATCAACCTGGTAAGGAAAATAAAACACAACATAATCCAATATGGTCATCATTTCATCACCAACATGTATGAAAGAAAACAGAACAAAACTAAAAATAGTGCTGGGTACTGGGCACGCATCTCTGCCTCCCTTCTCGGGTACTCTCTTTGAGGCCACCAGGCCTCCACAACACACGCACCAAAGGGATGGTTCATCCATTAAGCACTTTCTCCTTCTGCATTGGTCACTCCACAAACAGAGCATCATTCCCTATATCCAAGTATCCCATGTCAATGACATCAGAGTCATCGTGTAGATATCGACGAAGATGGGAGACATGGAAAATGTCATGGATCCTTTCCCACTGAGGATGAAATGTGAGCTTATATGCCACCTCTATGACTCACCCCAAAACTTCGAAAGGCCCGATAAACCAAGGAGAGATCTTTCTATCCTTGTTGAACCTTCGCTACCCACGTCTAGGGGAAAACATCAAGAACACATGGTCTCCAACCTAAAACTCCAAGGGCCACCTCCTATGATTGGAATACGACTTCTACTAGTCCTGGGCTGCCTTCATCCTCCCATGCACTAGCTGAACCTTCTTCTTAGTGCTCTGCACTACCCCTACCCCACGAACACCAACCTCCCCAACCTCGGTCCAACACATAGGCGAACGACACGACCTCCCGTACAAGGCTTCAAATGGTGCCTTGCTAATAGTAGAGTGATAGCTATTATTGTTGGAAAACTCTACTAAGGGAAAATTTCGATCCCATGACCCCCCCCCATGTCCAAAACATATTCACATAGCATAACCTCCATGTTATGGATGGTTCCCACTATCTACCCATCGGTCTAGGGGTTAGAAGCTCTTCTATGGCGTAGCTGGGTGCCAAAATCATGTTGTAATCCCCTCCAGTCTTGGAAGGTAAACCGCATGATCCTATTCGAGAATATGGACATTGGAACTCCATGCAACCGCACCACCTCATCCACGTATCTCTGTGCTATGGAATTCACCACACTCAACTCCTTGATCGCCAGGAAGTGAAATGATTTCATCAAACTATCTCCCACAACCAAGATAGAATCACAACCTCCTTGAACCATGGGTATTCCTGTGACGAAATCTATCGATATGTCATCCCACTTCCATTCGGGGAAATCTAAAACTGCAACAATCTTCCTATTATGCGGTGTTCAACCTTCACCTGCTAACACACCAAGCACCTTGCCACAAAGTCTACCGATTCCTGTTTCACCCCAGGCCACCGAAAATGTTCCATTTGGCCTCATTATATCATGGAAACTCCAGGGTGTACTTCTATGAGTGACTTAAGGAACTCACATAGAACTTCTTCCATCATCGCCTCTAGGAAAAACAACTTCCCTTGAAAAAGAATCTGATTCTGACCATCCTCTGACCACCCTTCCATAGCATTGCCTTGGTTAACCCAATCGTGCATCACTTAAATATCTAAGTATACCCACTGAGACTCCTCCACATGTATCAATAGATAGGACTTCACAATCAGCTAAAATAGGCAACCTCTACCCCCATCTAAACTTATATCTAGGTGTAGGGTAGCCAGCTCCTCCATTGCATTCCAAGGATCCACAAATTCCTGAACATCTTCCCTTTATGACTTCCTGCTCAAGGGATTAGCCACCACGTTCCCCTTACATTCAGTGTAAGAGATCTCAGTGTTGTAGTCCTGAAAAAACTCCACCCACCTTCATTTTTACATGTTCATGTCCTGGTTGGTAAAGATATGCCTCAAACTCGTCTAATCCATGAATACCACAATGTGCTCCTCGGTGATTTAATGCTACCACATCTTCAATGCAAACACTACCAATGCAACCTCTAGTTCATGGGTGGCATAGTTATGTGCATGTTGACGTAACTACCTAGAATATAAGATATCACTCCCCACTGCTGCATCAGAACACACCCCGGTCCATGTTCAAAAGCATCCCAAAATACCTCATACAACGCCTCTTCCTCTGGAGACCTAAGTTCTGGAGTAATGACTAACCTTTCCTTCATATGGCTGAACGTTGCGGACATTTCTCACTCCACATGAAGGTATGGTCCTTTCGGGTCAAAGATGTCAAGGTAGTTTCCACTTGAGAATAGTCAGATACAAACCTCCAATAATAGCCTACCAAACCCAGATATCTGTGAACCTCTATCACATTCTTGGGTGCTTCCCAACAAACAACTGCTTCAATCATTGACAGGTCAACTACTACCCCTTACTAAGACACCACATGTCTAAGGAAATGAACTTCTCGTGTCATGAACTTACACTTGGACAACATCCCATAGATTTTGCAGTGTTGAAGGATTTATAATACTATCCTGAGGTGATTAGTATAATCCTTCTATGATATTCAGTATATCAAAATTTCATCGATGAACACAATGACAAACCAGTCTAGAAACTCACAGAAAATAGAGTTCATGAGCCCCATGAACATAGAGGGTGCATTCGTAACACCTAACTTCATGAATATGAACTAAAAGTGTCCATACCTACACCTGAAAGTATTCTTAAAAATATCATTGTCATTCTACCTTAACTGGTGATACCCCGACCAAAAATCGATCTTAGAGAACCAACATGCTCCCTGCATTAGTCTTACAGCCCGAGGAACCCAATACTTCATCGGAGCCTGGATCAAGCTGAAAGTTATCACCAGCTCCTCGAGCTCGCTCTCTATCTCAATGTCCATGATGCTTCCCTCATACATCCCAAGGGTCTTCCTCTTAAAGGCACAAAGCATCCTCTTCCCCTGGTCATCCTCCTCCTCTCGATCAGCCCTCTGCTGATCAGCCAAGACAGACTCATGGGCCTCGATCGCCCGCACTACTCATGGCCTTCGTCTGGGTTCCATACCTGCAAGGTAAACAAGGAATGCATAATCCCAAGTAGTATAGAAGATTTCTTTTAAATTTTCATAGACTTATTATTTATTTTAAATCCTAAAAATACCCAATAAACATCAGAACACAAGTCATTTTGTTGCATAAAACTTTCCTAGGGTCTCTACCATGCAATTACTATACCCTCACTTGGTCGTTTGGTAAGCCCAGAGTCCATGCATTGGATCACAGGGGGCCCTAAAATCTGGTGTCCTAGCCAGTCTTCCTTGGCCTATTTCATGCACCAAGATTGCCTAACACTATTTTCCAACCAACCCATGAAATCCTCACTATGCCTAACTCTGGAATCCATCATATCTCTCAACCTCATTTGATACCATTCTATCATGACCCGCCTTCACCAAGATGAGGGAAGGGATAGCGGATTTCCAGAACCTTCCTTCCTCAAGTTGAAAAGGAAATAATATCCCCCGAAACCTTCTTTCAATAGGTCCTAGAGTTGATACTAGCACCAAGAGGTTATAATCACACACAAAATAGAAGGCATTACCCATTTTATTTAGTAGGATCCGGAGATAATATAGTAAATCCTAGACAACACCAAAACTAGAGGTAAAATTAAATCCAAATCCAACCATTCCCATATGTATGTTCTAAAAGTAAATACTACAAAAGTACAATAAAATCAAAAGGTAAAGTACCAAGAAAAGAAAAACATCAATAGAAAATGTCTCATGGTCGGTGTTAATACGGCCTCGCATGATCCCTAATGCCCCCCTAGAAACCTAAAAGTAGTTTATATATATGTGGTGACTATACAGGTATACTCAGTACGGTAAACCATAAGCTCTCATGCACAAGTGGGTAGGCATTCTAATGCCCCATGGAAAATAAGAGATAACCAAAACACCTAGAAAGGAAAACTATCCACCCAATCCTCACTAAGGGAAACTCCCCAAATAACGCATGTCAAATAAGTAATAGCAATTGCTCATTAATATTTGGGTACCCCACGCCACTTTCCCCCTAGTTATTGAAGATATCATTCACGTCAAACCTCTCCTTCCATTCTCACTGCAGTCCCACTGCCTCACCCCACCCACACACACCTAGGCTATCACAACCTCGAATCCTTCCCACAAACACATGGGACACAACAATCATAATTAACCACGCCCTCACACACCTAGGTCCAAACATCTACTGCCATGCCCGAAGTCACCTGGACCTCATATCTAAGACACTTAGGAAACCACCTACCCACACACACCTGGTTTTGAACAATTACTACCATGCTCGGAGACACTTGGGCCACATCCCAAATGCACTTGGGAAACCACCTACCCGCACACACCTAGGCCAACCACCAACACATAACCTTCCTGAAGAATCTAAGGATATAATGGACATTAGGCCATCACAGCCTGCCTGAATAGTCTTGAGATACTCAGGAAAGGGAGAATACATGCAGCTAATAACAAGCCACTCATGGGAGTGTTGGGAAAATTATCCTCCCCCATGAAATGGGGGTGTTCGGCATAAAGTGATCAACTAAGGTAGGGAACGAATATAACACATAAGAACTAAATTATAAACATAGGTAAACAAGAACACATCCCAACCTAGGGGTTCCAAAACCAACCCAACCACAAACACCCTCATTACTACTCATTCATAAGAAGCAGCACACCTGTAGCCATGTCACAACTCATTCCAGAAAAACAATTCCACATCGAACCCATTCTCATTTTCATATTCATGTGATTACATTAAAAAAAATAATTATTCACTGTTGGGAAATTATCAAGAACATCCACGAGGTAAGGAAAGAAAAATAGCCAAACAACAATTTAAGAATTTACTCACGGTTCTCTTGTAAAGTCACAACAACAAAAGGGATCTATGATATCCCTCAAAGATATGGAAGCAAACCATGCCCCAACATATGGCCCCACATGGCCTCGGATCCAAAACCAACACTTTCACCTAAATAAAGGATCTCATCCCCCTCCACATCACTTCTCAAACATCAACTGTAAACATCACCATAACAGAGCAAGGGAGTTTTTAAATTGAATATAGCATTCATTGAGTTCTGTATTTTCATTTGGTTAAATGTGGTGATCACACAAGGATTTGTATTCGTTGTTCATCTATTTAATCAATCAATTTTATGTGATTTACCGGTTTCCATGATACAACCATTCAATCACATAAATATCTAGAAAAACAGAGGTTTATTAGTTTACATGAAAAGACCAACAATGACCCTGATTTTCAATGGGAATAATCCCGTACGATTCACAACACAAAATCAAGGGTAAGGAGTAGAGAAGAAACATCGATCACACCCCCTTTATTCTATAAAAGTCCTTTTATTATCTTTATTACGATTTTGTCTCATCCATCCCCATAGAATCAATAACATACCCACCTGCATGATACACAATAAAGAGAGACTAAGGAAAACCCATACTTGGTTGATCAAAGATCATCATTTATCATCGTGTGCCAAGAACTAGGGATGTGCGACTTGTAGTGGAGGATCTTTAAGGACCCCATGAAGGAGAAGAAAAGGCTAAAACATATCACACCACTCACCTCAGGAAAGGGACTCCAAAAGCACCAAGGGGAAGAACGAACCCAGCCAAGGAGAAGAAGAAAAGAATTCTAGTGCGATATAAAGAGGTGAGATCATGGAGTTACGGGACAAATATATTCACCATATTTAAAGTCGTATTATGTTTTCAGCACATGGTTGGGTGGTTACACATGATGGGATGAATTTTTATTTAATTTCTCATTGGGGAGGTGACCGTAACAGATGCGGGTTAAAGGATTTAATTTAAACAGAGGAAATGGGTAAAACTGACACATTTTATAGGTCTGTTGAGGTTCTCCAACTATTAGGGGAATTGAGACATCATTTATGGACTTTTAAAAATGGATTCATCCACTTTAAAACGTTAAAAGATACATAAAAGTTGCATTCTATGAAAATTGGGGAAGAAACACCCAGCAAGCTCCTTTGGCACTGATCAGTGACACACCGATCGGTGACACACGGATCGGTGACACCATGATGACATCATGGCATCAATACGCCACCCTTTGGATCCAGACCTGATGTTTAGGGCAAGCCAAACACCAGAAATTTGGCAAAGGGATGGACCAGTAGGGTCTGGGCCATTACAAAAGACACTAAAGATGTTGGTCCATTGTACGGTATGTTCGCTAGGGTTAAATCTTGGTATACCAATTTATTTTAAATGAACCTTTAGAATGATATTGTTCAACTGTTACAAGGAGCGCCACTCACCCTCACAACAGATATGAAATAATAAATCAAAGAGTGAAACAAATTTTTTTTACTTTGTTCACTAACATTGGGCTAGTATAATGAAAACGAAACAATGTTGTGATAAACAACTAGAATCTATTAATTGCCTTATTTTTTACATTTTTTGAAGTAGAATCAAGGTCCCTGTTAGATTATATCTATACTCTTTCATAATTCATTAATCTATCACAATTTGAGGACACATTTATCTATAAAATGAAGTACATTCACTATACATTAACATCATTCCTTTATGCTACAAAATAAATATTTATTAAAACAAAACTAGCATGTCATGGAGTAATTATTTCATCTAATTAATTTTATCGAAGTAACCACCTATATTTTGACAAACTACTAGAAGGATTTCATTATTCTGTTTTTTTTTCAGAAAATTTTCATGAAACTCACACTATCACAATACTTGGTCACCATTGACAATATCTTTTCTTAGAGAAACTTATGATCATGTAAAATTTCTTCCCAAAATAAGACTTTTCATATAAATCACTCATCAATACTTAGAAATTATACCTTTCATTAATCTTACAACACCTTAATAAATTATTAGTGACAAATTTATAGGCGTGTTCAAACAACGTCACAACTTATATATACCCAAAAAACACATTCCCTCTATTGATTTTAACTTCGTATAGCTCCACCTGGTCTAGATGGTCTCACAACTCCATATCAATTAGTCTCCTTTCCATACACAATAATCCCTACATTTCTCCAAAAGGTAGTTTCTCTATGTTACTTATTTCATGAAACTCAAATATTTCATAAAAATTCATCCGTTATACACATTTTTATTTAAAATTAACCAAAGATTCATAGTCCTAGAACTTTTTTAAAACACACTTCAAAAAAAGAAACCCATATCCCTTAAAAATTCACCTTGATGTATTTTTTCGAACAATTTACCCCTTTATGTTTCATACGAATACTTGTAGCTCCTAAAAAATACTATTGTCAAAAATTTATCATTTTATACTTTAAAATCATTCACCCTCTACAACTATATATTATGACTAATTAATCAATCAACACTTACCCTAAGACAACATGATTCATGATTTATGTGAGAAATAATATTTACATGAATATATCATCAATTAATCACTTTGTTCTTCACTTATGATAAACCCAACCATTATTCTCTACCATCATGTGTCATGATATCTCTTCGTAATATTTAATTCATATATCAATATCTTTATTGTCATAATTTTCAATACCCCCATATCTTTCCTTCCATTTATTTATCATAAAATATTTCTATCCATTATTAACTTTACACATTACCCATTGGGTTTGATAAATCATTCCCAATAATATCTCTACTCATTTGTCAACCAACACAATGGTCACTGATTTTTTGGATGTAAGAGGAAAAAAGGTAAATTTGTATTACAACAAGGTGTGAAGGGGTTCTATGGACACAATACTTATGTTTGGTTGTTGAATAAACTCCAAATCCATCTAAAGCCTCTAAAATAATTTCTCGGGCAATTCATTGGTAATGATGTTCGGAAATTGAAATTCAGTATAAATATAATGACCCATACTTTAAATACATGGTTATTACTTCAGAATTGAATCATAATTATTACAACATATAAAAAAACCATGAACGGACCATATAGTTATGGTGTCTTTAGAAACTGGGAAACATAAACAACTGGTTCATAAAGCATCTACATTGTCCCCCGTTTATTTCATCATATCTAGAGTCCCTATTAGGATATCCTACTTAATAGCCTTCTTCCTGACATGGGGAAAGAAAACATAAAAAAGGTTGAGCTCAAGTTCTTGGTAAGGGTAAACAAAAGAAATATCAGTCGCATCATATTCATAAGAACATAACATTTTGGAAATATTAACCTGCAAAAGAGATCATAATATCATAACATGGGATAAAGCATAGTGGTGAAATGTAATCACAAATAATCATAACTTAAAACATGAAACATTGTGTCATGCACACATAATCATAGAGAATCATTTCATAGTAGTCAAGACTCATTTCCAAGACTATCTTAGCGTTCAAAGTCCATTTCTGAACCGAGTTCACCCCTCGTTTCAGTCCTGTATCACTAAACCGGATTAACCTGCCATTCCAGCCATGTCTATCTCATGAGATATATATCTTTATCCAATGCATTGGAGAGAGATATAGGTCCCAGCCATCTCATAATGATACCATTCTTATGTGTTCCACAAGATCATAAATCATATATCATAGCATAACCCATGTAATAGAAATGGGATTCTTAAACATCATTCCATCATAACTTAATGCATATAAGATAAAAGGACATCATATAAATAATTCCATCATAACATAAACAAAAAAAATGTAAAAATATGGATATAAAGAGAACCCCATATTATCTAAGAGGGAAAATAATTTTTTTAAAACACTTGAACTCCATTCTTGAGGAAAATATCCTTTCTACTTCAAAAAAAATATTTATTTCTTAAAATGTCATACAATTTTAACCTAAAAATGTTTATTAAAAAGAAACTTAAAAACTTGTAAAGTAATCTTCATGTATCTAATGTTTTATGAAATCATAAAATCCATTCATGTCGTATAAGTTAAAAACACATTCTTCTTGTACTTTGGCCGGAAAATTCAAAAAGTACCTCATACTAAAGAAAGACAAATGATTCCTTTCATGTCTTTTAAAAAAAACTCACCAAAAAGTAATATTGGTTTTAAAAAATTGTAGGAGAATATAAATAATATTACATATTGAGGAAATATGGATTTGGATGATAAATATTCCCCAGAAAAATCTAAAGTATAAACAATCTCGGATAAAAATGAGATTGTGAGATTTTCCTTTACCTTAGGTCCAATTTTCTTCATAGGTGTCCGAACCTCCTGTATAATGATTTAAGTAATGTTATTGACATATTACAGAATCGTAAGCATTGTTATGATATCATATATGGTCATATTTTTAGCTTCTTATTATTAATATTTCATTGTTATTTGTTATTCGGGTGTTTATTTCTTTTTTTGTTCTTATGCGTGTTTTGTCGAATAAATTATTATTCTTATTTCTAGGTTATAGATACCACATTTCCAGAATGGTATTAGTGTAATATATATCATATTTATTCATTCATTTCATTTATATAATCACAATTCAATGAGGATCATATAGACAGAGTCGCATCACATCGTGGAGACGGTAGGCCATACGTATGCACGAGCGATGATATCGTCCCCATGATCATGGAATTTTATTGAAGTGTATGAATACTATTTCAGAATCAATATCAATTTACAATAATCATATATAGTTATTCTATACACCATTCTACCCATCCAAGTAATGTGGTGGTGGAAAACAGATTACACCACGTCGTGGAGACAGTATTCCGTACGTACGCACGCGCGGTGATTTCATTTTCCATTGGATGGATAGAAGGTGAAATAGGGTTGTTTCATACATATAATAACATATAATTATATTAGTGATACTGATTTTATTACTTCATATTGAAAAAACTGAAGAAGAATAAGTAGAACAATAAATAAAGTTGAAAGAATCGGTAACAGACATTACCTCTTCTTTGAAGCGCCTCTTCTTAACCTCCACATAGGGTAATAAAAATGGTCTTTGAAGATAACCAGGTGATTAGACACTAAATGAGGCTAATATTCATTGGTAATATATATAATATTCATGTTATTTATTATTCATACACACCATTTTAGTGCATTTTACACTTTGAACATCATTTAACATTATGATTGTAATACCTTCTTAAAATGCACTATTATGTGGTACATTTTTGAACATCATTTAAAGTACCAAATGATTCATCTGATTATACATATTTTAATTTTATAATTTATCTACACTAAAATATGAACATGTTTCATTCAGGGATCAATGGAGAATTCATGGAGGATGATGGAGATATTTGGCAATGAAAAGATGCAATTCTGGAGAAGGCAGATTGGACATCAGCCCACTGATATGACTGTGGGGCCCAACATACAAGCCCAATTAATCCCAGCATTCGTGTAATTCTAGAAGACATGTATAGGAACAAATAACTCTTCAGGAGTTAATGATTATTCGGCCTCCATGGTGGTCATTTAGGCGGCCCAATTTAGAGATACAATTCTGGGACAGATTCTGTGGTCCAGAAAAACAGCCCACTAATTTGATCATATCTCGGAATAAACAACTCCAAATGGGACCATATGTTACAGGAGGTTAGAATACATCCGGAGCTCCATTTTCTTCTTCTATGGCCCACTCTGATTCGGCCTTCTAGAAGGTCTTCCAGACGCGTCTGTTCGGTGGATGAAAACTGGCTGCCACCTCGGGTCAAACGTGGAAAAGTCCAAATTCCACAAGATTCCCACCACCTATAGCCTACAAAAATTTATTAAGATGCATTGTACTGTTGGTGGCTCGACCCAAGGCTCCCAAAATGCCAATTTAAGGCAGTGGTGGTGAAGGATTTTAGAATCTTGGATGCTTTGTTCAATTGTAATGTTATGCTGCATTTTTGTTGCCTCAATTTTGTCTTTCACATGTATGTTGTTCAATTCACTTTAGTTTCTTAATAAAAGTTCTTCTAATACTCCTATTCTATTGTTCTTAATATCACTTTGATACCGTTGGATCAAGGTGTGAATTTATTCACACCAACCCTTGTGAAATTATTCACACAACGGTGGAGTGATCATTTTATTTTTGTTGTTTTATTTACTTCTCCATTTCCTCCCTCATGAGTCTACTTTCCGCTTCCATTGAAACCATGGGATCAATGGAGGGCTAACCCACTTATGGGTTGATCCAAGGGAGTATCAAGGGTCTGGATTGGATGTTATTTATCACCTAATTAATGTATAATCACTTTATTAATTGGGATTTTTATTTGATGATTTTTAAACTCCATCGTCCTTGTTGAATTTAAGGCCACACAGTTCAAGTACTAATACGATCCTTTACCTTGAAGTGCTTGAAACATTGAACCTTCAAGTGTATAGGTGATTAGTATTAAAGGGTGTAGGCATTAAACCAGTATGTTATGATGTTGTTTTATCTCCTTAAATGAACCCATCTCAAATTGAAGAATTTGAAATCATTAAAAAGAAAATACGTCCAATCCACCCCGAGTGATAACCGAGGATCAACTCATTCATTTAATTTGAATTCACTTAAGTATATTAGAGTCCACTTAAACCCATCTAAAATCAACCCAATGTTGGCCACTTCATATCCAAAAATCCATCCCTTAGGTTGTGTATCTTAGGTATCTTCTTAGGTCTCTGTAGAATCGACAACCCAAGCTACACTACAAGGACTGTTCTACCCTTCTTCTCTTGGGTAAATTTGGGCATGAACCAAATTTTGGCGCCGATTCCGGGGACCAAGTAAGTTCCTTAGATCCAAAAAAAACCTTCTTTCCTCACCTTCATTCTTCTACTCTCACCCAAGATCTCTTATCTTGTCCCTTTCTCGCTTTTTTTTGGCGCATGTCCGCCTACACCCGCGATATCTCAAATAGACTAGTTAGGGTGGAATGTCCTAGGATAGGGGAGTCAAGTGCACCTAAGGGATTGCTTAAATCAGATTCAAATATTCTTGAAACCCCAAAGTCAGAACTTGAAACAAGTCCAATGGAGGGTCATCCACAAAATCAAATTGTAAACCCTGGGGGAAATCAAATGGGAAACCAAAACCAAGAAGCTCCAATCTTAGGGAATGTAGTTGATCAAACCATGAACGACTACCTCACTCCAGCTTGGACCAATTCCCCCTCATGCATTATACAAAATTCCATAGGAGACACCAACTACATATTCAAACCCCATGTCCTAAACCACCTTCCAACCTTTCATGGGATGGAGTCAGAAATGACATACCCTCATGTTAAAGAGTTCAACGACATTGTTGAAACCATGTGTCCCCCACATCAACTAGAATCCGCTAAGATGAGGCTATTTCCTTTTTCATTAAAGGATCGAGCTAAAAATTGGCTAAACAGCTTGAGACCTGCATCAATCCACTCTTGGGACCAACTGCATAGAGAATTCTACAAAAAATACTTCCCTCATCACAAAACAATTGCACTTAAAAAGAGAATCCAAAACTTTTTTGAAAAAGAGGGAGAGTCATTTTATGAAAAATGGGAGAGGTTCAAAGACACCCTAAACATGGTTCCACACCATGGGTTTTCCATACCTGAACAAGTGAAAATTTTCTATGAAGGGTTGGGTCCGGGTAATAAACAATTCATTGACATGATGTGTAATGGAACTTTTAAAAACAAGGCCCCAAATGATGCTTACGAGTATCTGGAAAGTCTGGCTGAACAAAACCAAACTTGGGGAACTTCACCTTATTCTGAAAAGCCACAAAGAACCACTGGAATTCATACACTTAGAGAAGAGGAAAGCCTTAGGGCTAAACTCGCAGCACTCTCTAGGAAGGTTGAAGAGATAGACCTTAGGAAAGTCCATGAAATCCAAAATGTAGACCTTGTTTGCACAATTTGTGACAAACATGACCATAAAACAGACAACTGCCCAACCATTCCATCCATCAAGGATGTTCTTCTAGGAGGACCCCCAACGGAAGTCAATGCCCTAAACTTTCAAAATCCCCAATACCAAAACACCTTCAATACAAGGTACAATGACCACCCAGGGTTCCGATGGAAGGATAACCAACAACATAGCCAACCACAAGGGAAAAATACTTACCCTCAACAGAACTACCAAACCCATAACCAGTTCCAAACCCAACCTATCCAATACCAACAGCCACCGGTCCATTTTCAACAAACCATCCCACCTCCAAAATATCCCCCTGGGATAAACCAACCTACTCAAGCACCAACCCAAACTGTTCCACAAAGCCTACTAGAACAACTGTGCAAACAAATGGAGAGGATGAACTCAGAAGTCTCTTCCCTAAAACAAGAACTTCAAACCATCAAAACAGGAAAGGCACCCATGCCTACTCAGGTGGTTCCATCCTCAACTTCAAGGGGAGAGTCAAGTTGTGTTCAAACAACTCATGAAAAACTAAAGGCTATGACTGTTTTAAGAAGTGGGAAATCAATTGAGAAACCTGAACAACTAATTCAGAACCCACCTGAAGATTCAAACTTGGATGAAAATTCAAATGAACCACAAGATCAAACTGAGGAAACTGATAACAATGTGAAAGAAACAACTATTCAACAAACAACCCCACAACCTGCACCATTTCCCCAACACATGAGGGGGAAATCCATGCCTGAACTGAGTGAAACATTGAGGGAAATATTTTCACAAGTCAAGTTGAACATACCCCTTCTCGATGCCATCCAAACTATACCTGCCTACTCAAAGTACCTTAAGGACTTGTGCACTTTTAAAAGAAAATTTTAACATAAAAACCAAGTCCTTTTGGCTGCTAATGTGAGTACCACCATTCAAGGGACCATTCCTCCTAAGTTGAAAGACCCAGGTTTCCCTTACATCAATGTTGAACTAGGAGAAAGAAAAGTTGGCAAGGCCTTGTGTCACCTAGGTTCTAGTGTCAATCTCATCCCATATGCTTTGTACTGCCAGTTAGGCCTAGAAGAGCTCCAACCCACATCTGTCACACTTCAGCTTGCTGATCGTAGAATTAGGGTTCCAAAGGGGATTTTAAAGGAAGTTCTGGTAAAGGTTGAAAACTTCATCTACCCTGCTGATTTCATTGTCCTTGACAACCATCCAATTTTGGAAATAAGGAACAAACCCCAATCATCCTTGGTCGTCCTTTCCTTGCAACAATCAACTCTGTTATCCGAGTCCGAAATGGGAACATGACCATCACCTTTGGGAACATGAGTCTAGACTTGAACATCTATAATGCAAGCTCACAAATAGGGGATGACGAGGATATTCATGAAGTACACATGATAGGAAGCATTGATAATGAATCAATGGAACATCAAGGAATATTTGATGAATGTTTAAGTCAGAATGAGATTGATTTCCTTTTTTCATATGAAGGAAGTTTATCTACTTGGCTTGAATCATTTTCAAATTGCTCTTATGATGAAGTCTTAGGTCCAACAATCAGTGAAACATTTCAAGAAACCACTTTCATAGAGACCCCTCTAAATTCCTTCCCTAAATCTGATCAAGCCAATCTAGTAGCTGAAACTTCTACATGTGAGGAATCAATCCTATCTAAAACTCTAAAAAAAGAAATTGATCTTGATCGAATGTCCCAATCTTCTGCTGAAATTTTGAACCAACCTAATCTTGAATTGAAGGAACTTCCTGCTGCACTAAAGAATGCTTTCCTAGGGGACAATCAAACACATCCTATTGTCATTTCTTCTTCTCTTGAAGCCAATCATGAGAGGATGCTTCTAGATGTCCTTAGGAAGCATAAGAAAGCAATTGGTTGGACCCTTTCTGATATTCCTGAGATTAGCCCACTTATCGGGACTCATAGGATTGTTCTGGAATATGATTCAAAGCCATGTCGTCAACCTCAACGGCGACTCAATCCTAATATCATGGAGGTAGTAAGGAAGGAACTTATGAAATTGATGAAAGCTGGTATCATATATCCCATAGATGAGAGTTAATGGGTGAGCCCAATCCAAGTGGTGCCAAAAAAGGCTAGAATCTCCGTGATAACCAATGAGGATGGAGAGATTCTTCCAACAAGGGTGAGTAGTGGATGGAGGGTCTGCATTGACTATAGGAAACTAAACTCATTCACCAAGAAGGACCATTTCCCCTTACCATTCATTGACCAAGTCCTTGAGAGAGTGGCAGGCCATGCCTTCTACTGTTTCTTATATGGGTACTCGGGGTACAATCAAATTGAGGTCTCCCTAGAGGATCAAGGGAAGACTACATTCACATGTCCTTTCGGTACCTTTGCCTTCATACGCATGCCCTTCGGGTTATGCAATGCCCCTGGAACCTTCCAGCAGTGCATGATGGGAATCATCTCAGACATGGTAGGGGATTTTCTTGAGGTCTTCATGGATGACTTCGCTGTGTTTGGGGATACTTTTGAGGGATGTCTGCAGAATGTGGAGAGAGTCTTGTCAAGATGTGAAGAAACAAATCTGGTCCTAAACTGGGAAAAATGACATTTCATGGTTAAAGAGGTACTTGTTCTAGGCCATCTGGTCTCTAGTAGGGGGATTGAAGTTGATAAAGCAAAGGTTGACATCATTCATCACCTTCCATCACCCAAAACTTTCAAGGAAGTGAGGTCTTTCTTAGGACATGCTGGTTTCTATAGAAGATTCATCAAGGACTTTAGTTCAATATCTCGTCCCCTTTGTGCTCTCTTAGTAAAGGATGATCTATTTGTTTGGACAGAAAGCTGTGAGGGTTCATTCTCAACCCTCAAATACTCTCTCACCTCTCCTCCCATTATGAAATTTCCAAATTGGAACCTTCCTTTTGAACTTATGTGTGATGCCAGTGACTTTGCTGTTGGAGCTGTGTTAGGACAACGTTGTGATAAAACTCCTTATGTCATTGCTTATGCAAGAAAATCCATAAATGATGTCCAAATCAACTACACCACCACTGAAAAGGAGTTACTTCCTATTGTGTTTTCCTTAGAGAAGTTTAGGTCCTACCTCTTAGGATCACCCATCACTGTGTTCACTGACCATTATGCACTAAAATACCTCTTCCAAAAAAAAGATGCTAAGGCTAGACTGATTAGGTGGGTCCTTCTCTTATAAGAATTTGACCTCACAATCAAGGATAAAAAGGGAATTGAAAATGTTTTAGCTGATCACCTCTCTAGGATGGAATTCAAAGACAAATCAAATCACCTTTCTGTGTCTGATTCGTTTCCTGATGAACACCTATACTCTGTGAGTGACTGCCCTTGGTATGCTGACATAGCAAATTTCTTAGTGACAGGAGTCATTCCAAAATTCTTAAGGAATCAAGCTCGAAGGAAATTCCTTTCTGATGTTAGACACTGTGTTTGATGATCCATACCTCTATAAGTTCTTCCCTGACCAAGTCATTAGGAGGTGTGTTCCAGAATCTGAACAAGTGTCTATCCTTAAATTCTGTCACAGTGATGCATGTGGAGGTCACTTTTTCTCTAAGAAAACATCTTTTAAGATTCTTCAATGTGGTCTTTTATGGCCCACCCTCTCAAGGGACTCCTACACATTTTGTCAAAGCCGTCCTAGGTGTCAACAAGTAGGGTCCATCACAAAAAGGAATCAAATGCCACTCACTCCCATCTTAGTGGTTGAAATATTTGACTATTGGGGAATTGATTTCATGGGTCCCTTACCAAACTCTCGGGGATACCTCTACATACTCTTAGCTATTGATTATGTCTCAAAATGGGTTGAGGTCATTCCCACTAAGTCCAATGATCATCAAGTTGTGATTTGATTTCTAAAAGAGAGCATATTTTCAAGATTTGCAATTCCTAGGGCTATAATCAGTGATCGAGGAACCCATTTCTGCAACCGCCCATTAACTTCACTCGTGTCTAAGTATGGTATTTCTCATAAAGTTTCCACTGCATACCATCCTCAATCCAATGGTCAAGCTGAGTTAGCGAATAGAGAGATTAAGCAAATTCTTGAAAAAACTGTTAACCCCTCTAGGAAAGATTGGTCTGAGAAACTCTTAGATGCTCTTTGGGCCTATAGAACTGAATATAAAACCATTTTAGGAATGTCCCCATATAGGTTGGTTTATGGTAAAGCATGCCATTTTCCAGTGGAGATTGAACATAAGGCCTTTTGGGCAATTAAGAAAATGGATTATGATATCTCATTGGCCGGAACAAAAAGGAAATTAGATCTCAATGAACTGGAGGAACTAAGGATGGAGGCTTATGAAAATTCAAGGATCAATAAAGATAGAGTTCAAGCCTACCAATCTAGGAATATCAAGGTCAAACATTTTGAACCGGTAAAACATGTGCTCTTGTATAGTTCAAAACTTCATTTACATCCGGTAAAGTTAAGGTCTAGATGGTCAGGACCTTTCATAGTCCATCATGTATTCCCCCATGGGGCAGTAGAGATTCAAGATCCTACAAGTGGTCACATTTTAAAGTTCAATGGTCAAAGGTTAAAAACATTCGTTGAATCATTCAATAAACATGAAATAGATGTTGGGTTAATTGATCCAATCTATGAACCAGGAAAAAATTGATAAATTTGGGATCTATGTCGGGCTAACGACATTAAACAAAGCGATGCACGAGAGGCAACCCGTGGTTTTTATGTTTCTAATATTTCTGAATCATCTTTATTTTTCAAATAAGATTACTTAATCATTTTTATATTTAAAAATAACAAAATAGACTTTTGACCTGTTCTTCTATTATGAGTATGGATGGGTACGAATGAGGAGCACCATATTCATCCGTGTCACGTGGTGTGATCCTTGAGTAATACCTTACCCAGAAATTTAAAAAAGAAGACAATGTATCATCCGTTTATTTTGTTTTTATTATTCAATAGGTTAAGAAAAAAAATAAAAATATAATAATACAAAAAAAAAATTCCACGCCATAGGTCGTGGGGCAAACCCCGTCACAACCGGAGAAGCCGCGGGGACTCGAACCCGGGACCGAAGGGAGACAGGGGCGCGTGCTTACCACTGACCTGCGGCTTCTTGTTCTACCTTATTCTATAATTTTTATATATATTCTTATATTTTACTTCCTTTATTATATAAATATATATATATATATTGTTTGTTTTTGTTTGTTTTGTTTGTTTTTTTTATTTTGTTTTTTCCTTTTTCCACTAGGGAACTTTGCAAGCGACATGGATATCAAAGGAATAAATTCGAGCGGCAAGAAATTCAAACTTCAACCACCAGGTGACTTCATTCCATAATCCTCATTTTCAATTTCCTTTTTAAATTTTTATTCCCTGCCTCTAATCCTAATTTTTCATTTCTTCAAACACGGGGGACAGTGTTGTTTTAAGTTGGCAGGGAGATAAAATAAAAAAAATGCTTTTGTGTCAAAAAAAAATTGAATGATTTGAAAAAAAAAGTAAATGGAAGGAAAAATTCCTTTAACTTTGAACATGGTAATACACATTTCACACTTTAAAACTGAATATCAAATAATTTAGCATGCCCTGATTCTGATTTTAATCCTTCTATAATTTCATGAGCATAGATTTTGGAAAGTGTGGCTGTCCAATGTGATATTTCATCGTTTATATTTTCATCCAAATAAAAAAAAATGCCACAATGCACGTCCTCTAGACTGTGGGGTACAAATTTGAATTTTTGGGGTCCCATAATAAATAGCATAGGATGGTTTTATTTTCAGGAATAATATGAGTATTCAAAAAAAATCTAAAAATAAAAAATAAAAAATAAAAATAAAAATTTGGGTGTAGAGCAATGGATTGATAAAATACGAGGGTTTCGGCACTTGGGGATCGTGACTCCGGAGTTGTCTAGCCCTGAGTTTTTCAATCTATCTATATTTATGGTAATATGACTTTGTTTTTGATTAAGTTAACTCGAGACGATTCCCGAGTATGTGGGTTTCACTTGGTGCACTAAGGCCTTTGAGTCTGGGAGTCATCGGCAATGTCTTGCTACATGGGTTAATTTGATTAATTGCAATCTCAATTACTATAGCAATATTGCAAAAAAAATCAAAAAAAGGGGGATGAATAATACTCATATTAGGATTAAATGTGATTCCACCTAGCGCTTCCATGATTTTCCCCTTGAATGAAAATGAACCCCCATATCTATTGTGATTCACAACACATCATTACACTTAATTGAGTTGGATGAAGAATGATGATGGATTTGATCAAAGGAATGGGCTTGGGATTGGGATCTTCTTATGAAACTATCTCGTATTAAAATATTTTTATGGGTTTCATGATTGTTTGGTATAAGGTTTTTGGTGATCATTGTGTATTAAAATGTTTTTGGAAAAGGGAATTCGAATTTCATTTTTGATTAGATATATTTTTCTCGGGACTAGAAAAACTCAAGTTGGGGGGTGTGATTAGCCACTAAATGAGGCTAATATTCATTGGTAATATATATAATATTCATGTTCTTTATTATTCATAAACACCATTTTAGTGCATTTTACACTTTGAACATCATTTAACATTATGATTGTAATACCTTCTTAAAATGCACTATTATGTGGTACATTTTTGAACATCATTTAAAGTACAAAATGATTCATCTGATTATACATATTTAAATTTGATAATTGATCTACACTCCAATATTAACATGTTTCATTCAGGTATCAATGGAGAATTCATGGAGGATGATGGAGATATTTGGCAATGAAAGGAAGCAATTCTGGAGAAGGAAGATTGGACATCATCCCACTGATGAGACTGTGGGGCCCCACATACAGGCCCAATTAATCCCAAATTTAGTGGGATGCTAGAACACATGTATAGTAACAAATCACTCTGCAGGAGTTAATGTTGATGCGGCCTCCATGGTGGTCATTTAGGCGGCCCAAGTTAGAGATACAATTCTGGGCGAGATTCTACGGCCCAGAAAAACAGCCCACTAATTTGATCATATCTCGGAATACACAACTCGAAATGGGACCATATTTTATAGGCGGTTATAAGACATCCAGATCTCCAGTTTCTTCGTCTATGGCCCACTCTAATTCTGCCTTCTAGAAGGTCTTCCAGACGCGTCTGTTCGGTGGATGAAAACTGGCTGCCACCTCGGGTCAAACGTGGAAAAGTCCAAATTCCACAAGATTTCCACCACCTATAGCCTACCAAAAATAATTAAGATGCTTAGTACTATTGGTGGCTCGACCCAAGGCTCCAAAAATGCCTATTTAAGGCAGTGGTGGTGAAGGATTTTAGAATCTTGGATGCTTTGTTCAATTGTAATGTTATGCTGCATTTTTGTTGCCTCAATTTTGTCTTTCACATGTAAGTTGTTCAATTCACTTTAGTTTCTTAATAAAAGTTCTTCTTCTACTCTTATTCTGTTGTTCTTAATATCACTTTGATACCGTTGGATCAAGGTGTGAATTTATTCACACCAACCCTTGTGAAATTATTCACACAACGGTGGAGTGATCATTTTATTTTTGTTGTTTTCTTTACTTCTCCATTTCCTCCCTCATGAGTATACTTTCCGCTTCCATTGAAACCATGGGATCAATGGAGGGCTAACCCACTTATGGTTTGATCCAAAGGAGTAGCAAGGGGATGGATTGGATATTATTTATCACCTAATTAATGTATAATCACTTCTTTAATTGGGATTTTTATTTGATGATTTTTAAACTCCATCGTCCTTGTTGAATTTAAGGCCACACACGTCAAGTACTAATATGATCCTTTACCTTGAAGTGCTTGAAACATTTAACCTTAAAGTGTATAGGTGATTAGTATTAAAGGGTGTAGGCATTAAACCAGTAAGTGATGATGTTGATTTATCTCCTTAAATGAACCCATCTCAAATTGAAGAATTTGAAATCATTAAAAAGAAAATACGTCCAATCCACCCCGAGAGATAACCTAGGATCAACTCATTCTTTTAATTTGAATTCACTTAAGTATATTATAGTTCACTTAAACACATCTAAAATCAACCCAATGTTGGCCACTTCATAGCCAAAAAATCCATCCCTTAGGTTGTGTATCTTAGGTATCTTCTTAGGTCTCTGTGGAATCGACAACCCAAGCTACACTACAAGGACCGTTCTACCCTTCTTCTCTTCGGTAAATTTGGGCGTGAACCCTCAGGACTTGTAGTATGTTTATAGGGAATTGTATAAGATAATTTGGTAGGGGTTGGCTGAGCTTGAAGGCTCACAGTGGTGTGAGGAGGAGAGGGAGGAGGTTCCCTTTTATAAGGGAGGAGAGGGGCACCTTAGGAAAAACATAAAATATTATTTTCTAATAAAGTCGTATTCTATTTTTAATAACTTCAAATTTATTTATTTAGAAAATAAGGTGGGGAAGGGTCTAAATCCTCTCAACCAATAGATTTTAGACAAGTTTAGGTTACTATTTTAACATTATCATTTAGATTTAACTATAGGTTAAATAATTTTACTTTTACCATGTCTTCTTGTTTTATTACACTATATGGTTAATAATATTACTAAAACAAGCCAAAAGAACCCCAGGTTGTTCATTATTAACATATATTACCTTATATATGTCATTTGGCCAAACCAAAGATTTTTAGGTTTAAAATAATAATTAATAATATAATATTGTTTTTGAAAACTATTTTATGTCAATTTTGACACTATTTGGTAATTGATTTTTTTGAAAATCATAAGTGGATGATTAGTTCAAAATAAGTTAATTATATCAGTAATAACATGTCATATTAACCTATAAAAATTAGTTTAATTCATTAAAAGTCTCAAATTACATTTATTTGGGTATTTATAATATCAATTATGTTAATATTTCATTAATGAGGTAATTACTGCATCGTCATTGTATCATAAATAAACTAAATTATTTAATGTCTAAAAATTTATAAATAGACTAAAATTATGTAGGAAGTATTTTTATTGTTCTAATGAATATTTATAGTAGAATTTATCTTATGTATAACCCTATTTAAAAAATGTTTTAGTTATTAAACATTGATTTTAACTATTTTAACTCTTCTTTAAATAAAATATTAATAAATGTCTTAATCTAATCCAAGTGGACAAAAATGGTCATATTTTATTCCTATGGTTGTTTTTTGTCGAATTAAACATATCCAATATAATTAGGACATGTGTTAGGGTAATAATAATATCATTTTTACCCTTAATTACCCTATTTACTTTTAACGGTGGAAAAAAAAAGTAAACAGTTACTATTCCCAAAAATTATTTTTATCTTATTGAACCACATTTTACTCCTTGATATTAACTATTTCTATCATATTTTCGAAATTCCACTCATAGAAGCGGTAAAATTATGTTTTATTTGAATTTTCAAATTTTCCTATGAGGTGTGTAAAAGACTGTGAAAAGTTCAATAAAATTTTTATATATCTAAAATTATTATAAAATGACTCCAATGACTTACATTGAAATTATATATGTATTAAGTATCAATTTTTACCTAAAATAAATTTGAATAAAATAAATAATTATTTAAATAAAAAGGTCGGTTTTTAAATTGTAACCCAGTGTTTTCACTATTCATCAAAAATTGAAAGTTTTCAGAAAAATACCAAAAATTTACCCTAGGCTAATTTCGATATTACAAATCCAAAAATGATGTCCATTTTTAAAGGTTAAATTTATAAAATTTCAAAAATTGGGTATTACTATTAATAACGGCTAGTTTTAATAATATTTTAATAGCATATCGTTTGTTTAGTGATACTCAATATTACGTACAATGCAAGATATAGAGGAAGGTTTCAATTGCATGAAACGAAAGTCAAGATAGTGTTGTGTGTAGTGAAAGATTATTTTGATGATGTATATAACATAAAAACAAAATATTTCTCATAAAAATCTCGGGTGTTACATTCTACCCCCCTTAAAATGAATTTTGCCCTCGAAATTTGTCACTTTGTAAAAAATAGATGAGGATACCTCTCCATCATCATATCCTAAAGCTCCCATGTAGCTTCTTATAATTGGTGGTTCCTCCATAAAACATTCACCCAGCGAGTGGTCTTGTTCCATATGACTTTTTCACTATGATCCAGAATCTCTATCGGATTTTTTCATAAGAAAGATCTTGCTCCAGCGGTACAACTTCTGAGCTGAGTACATGTGAAGGATCAGGGATATAATTTCTAAGGAGAGATACATGGAACACATATTGAACATGAGAGACATTCAGTGGAAGTGTCAATTGGTAAGCTACCTTCCAAACACTATCCAGTATTTCGAAAGAACCGATATACCTAGGGCCCACCATTCCCTTCTTTCCAAATCTCATTACTCTCTTCGAAGGAGATATTCGTAAGAAAACTTTACCACCCACTTAAAACTCTAGGTCTTTTCTTCGGTTATCGGCATAACTTTTTTGTCGACTTTGAGATGCTCTTATGTGTTGTTGAATAGATCTGACCTTTTCTGCCATCTCATCAGGTCCTAATAGCTTTCTTTCCCCAACTTCATCCCAACAAGTTGGAGTCCTGCATTTCTTTCCATAGAGATTTTCATAAGAATCCATCTGAATACTATAGTGAAAGCTATTATTATAAGAAAATTACACCAAAATTAGGTTTTGATACCAACCACCTTTGAAATCCATAGAGAAAGCTCTTAACATATCTTCTAGTGTTTTAATTGTTCTCTCAGACTGACCGTCTATCTGAGGATGATAAGCAGTGCTGAAACTCAACTCTGTTTCTAGTGTTTGCTGAAGAGTTCTCCAGAACTTCGAGGTAAACCTCGGATCCCAATCAGATATAATGGAAAGTGGTACTCCATGCAATCTTACCACTTCCTTTACATATATCATGGAAAGATGATCAAGAGTGAAATCTTCTCTAATAGAAATGAAGTGTGCTGACTTTGAAAGACGATCAATTATGACCTAGATAGCATTATTTCCTTTTGATGTTTTAGGAAGTCCGGTGAAAAAGTCCATAGTGATGTTTTCCCATTTCCATTCGCGTATGGGTAATGGTTCTAACATCCCCATAGACTGTTGTCTCTCAGCTTTATCTTGCTGAAAAACCAAGCATCAAGAGACATATTCAGAAACATCTCTTTTCATGCCATCCCACTAGAAGTACTCTTTCAAGTCCCTATACATCTTCGTGCTTCCAGGATGAATAGAGAATGAAGAACTATGAGCCTCATCCAGTAGCTCCTTCTTTATTTCTGGTATGGGAGGAACACAAACCTGATTCCTAAACCTTATGATCCCATCACAATCAAGGTTGAATTCAGTAACATTTCTCGCCTTCTTTTAAAACTCTACATCTTATTTATGT
Organism: Viscum album; assembly: GCA_963277665.1. Taxonomy (NCBI): domain Eukaryota; kingdom Viridiplantae; phylum Streptophyta; class Magnoliopsida; order Santalales; family Viscaceae; genus Viscum; species Viscum album. The sequence continues at coordinate 2,083,309,096 of OY728136.1, read as the reverse complement.
GCCTCTTTAATCTTCACATGTATAGATTGTTGAACATTCATTTGAGAAAGATAAGATATTCCCCTTGCATTATAATTAGAAGATCCATACTTTGTAAATCCATAAATATTGGATCTTTTTTGATCCTAATCATGGATAAGCTAGCATGGTCTTGTCGACTTAATGCATCTTCCACCTTGTTTGCTTTCCCAGGGTGGTAATGAATTGAGCAGTCATAATCCTTAATCTGCTCCAACCATATTCTTTGACGCATATTCAACTCATTTTGTGTGAAAATATACTTTAAACTTTTATGATCATTATAAATAACACACCATTCATGATAAATATAATTCCTCCAAATAATTAATGCAAAGATTACCGTAGCTAACTCCAAATCATGAGTCGGGTAATTTTTCTCTTGGATTTTCAACTGTCGTGAGGCATAAGCTATCACCATATCATTTTTCATGAGAACACACACCAATCCCCTATTGGATGCATCATTGTAGATCACAAACCTTTCTCCACTACAAGGCAGTGTGAGCACAGGTTCACTGGATAACCTTCTTTTCAACTCTTTGAAATTCCCTTCACACTCCTCCATCCACACGAACATAACTCCTTTTCGAGTTAACCTGATGATTGGATTAGATAATTGTGAAAAATCTTTCACAAAATGTCGATAATATCCAGCCAAACCAAGAAATCATTGGATCATAGTTATTATTGTTGGTCTGGACCATATTTTGATAACTCTATTTTTGCTGGATCCACAGATATCCCCTCTTTTGAGATTATGTGACCCAAAAAATGAAACTTTTTGATGCCAAAATTCACACTTTGTAAATTTGGCATAAAGCATCTCCTTTCTCAGGGTCTTCAATACAATTCTCAAGTGATCTTCATGTTCTTCCTTTCTCTTTGAATAGACAAGAATATCGTCTATAAAGACTACCACAGACTGATCAAGATAGTCTGTAAAGACTCTATTCATCAGATCCATGAAGATAGTAGGGGAACTAGTAAGACCAAATGGCATCACTATAAATTCATAGTGTCCATACCTTGTACGGAAAGCCATATTTGGTGTATCCTCCCTTTTGACCCTTAATTGATGATACCCTGAATGGAGAACAATCTTGGAAAAGTATTGAGCTCTGCGTAGTTGTTCAAATAAGTCATCAATGAGCGGGAGAGGATATTTGTTCTTGATAGTGATCTTGTTATGTTATCTATAATCAATGCAGAGCCTCATTGATCCATATTTCTTATTAACAAATAGAACAAGTGTTCCCCAAGGTGACACACTAGGGTGTATGAATCCCTTATCAAGATTCTCTTAGAGTGGATTCTTCAATTCCTGCAACTCAATTGGTGTCATTCTATAAGGTGTCTTTGAAATAGGCAAAGCACCCGGTACGAGTTCTATTGAAAACTCAACATCATTATTTGGTGGAAGACCCGGAAATTCCTCCGGAAAGACATCATCAAACTCACGTACAGTGGGAATATTCTTAATCGTGAGTTTCTCACCATCCATTTGAGATAAATAACCTTCATTTAGTGGAATCAAGACCCATTATATGGATGAAATTTCCACTATAAGGTTATGTTCATCCTTGCATCGATAGACGATCATAGATTGATCTGGATTATGAAATGTGACTTTCCTTATTTGGAAATTGATATGGGATCCATATAAAGAAATCCAATCCATGCCAAGAATCACATCAAATTCCACTATAGGAAGGATCACAAGATTTGCAGGAATCACTTTCCCACAAACTTCAATTGGATAAGAATTATACACTTTTGATGCGACTGTTGTGCCATTAGGGGTTGTCACAACTAACTCAACATCTAATTGTTGAGGTAATATGGATATAACCTTAGAAAATTATACAGAAATAAAATATTGGGTGGATCTATAATCAAATAAAACATTTTCTACGTTAGGGTGGATGGTAAGTGTTCCTTTCACCACTTCTTTATCATACTCCACATCGCCAACGGAAATTTCATGTGACATTCCTTTGTATATAGCCTTAAGAGTTTGTTGACGTCGATCATCATCAACAACCCTTAGATTAGGGCATTGATTAGTATAATTCCCCATTTCCATGCACTTGTAATATTAAAGTGTAGGAGGTTCACTCTATGTAGCCTTTTCTTTGTTCGCATCACTAGACATCTTCTTCCCATCATTGTGGAATTCAAATGTCCGATGAAATTCTTTTCCACATTTGAGACATTTACTCATCCCTTTAAGACAACTCCCTCCATTTTGCTTTCTACACATTGAGCATAAGGGAAAACTCATCTTCTTTTCAGTGTGCTCTTTATATTTTACTTTGAATTCCATTTTTCTTTTCTTATCAAACGCATATGACTGATGGGTTACTCCAATCTCCATCTAAACCTTGAGAGCACATCAAACGATTTACTCATAGCTATTAATGTCGCTTATGGTTAACGCCCTTCGAAGACTTGGTTTTATGCCACTAAAGAATCGATCGATCTTACTCTCAGTTTCGATAATAATCCTATTAGTGTACCTTGCAAGTCTTGTAAAATTTTCTTCGTAGGTACCAACAGATTCATCATCCTTTTGCTTTAGTTCAAGAAATTCCTTCTCCATTTTTGTTTGAAGAATATGAGGGAAGTACTTATTGAAAAATAAATTCATGAACTCGTCCTACTCCATGGACCCAATTTCATCTCTTGGCCTAGTATTCTTGATAAGATTATACCATTGATCTGCTTCACCTACCGAACGATAAACTGCTAATATGACTTTATCATGTTCAGAACATTGAAGAACTGAAAATATCTTTTCAATAGTACTGATCTATTGTTCAGCAACTAATGGATCAGTAGACTTGCTGAATGAGGGTGGAGGCTGCCTCATGAAGGATTCAACAGAATGTTGCTCCTTCCTTTGCTCGTTTGGAAGTCCTCCATGATTCATAGCTTGAGAAACTTGTGTGAGCATGGCTACAAGATTTTTCATTCTAGCTCCCATAACGTTTGGTTGTTCAAGGGGACAATCATTTCATTTCCCATCGCATTCTGCATTAACACGGTTCCTTCGGGTTCCAGCCATTGACTAAAACCAAGAATAATAGTGTGAGAAACACTAATTATAATAGTAAAACCACATAATCAAGAATAAAATTTCACACTTAAGGTATTATCATAGGTTATTCATGGCCATTTCTAAAACACTAAGATTGTGTTCTATGCTTAGACTTATCCTTAGGGTTCTAACTAAGGCTTTCACATCCTAGTTTCCAAAGGTTGACTATACCCTTCCTCTAATACCAAATATAACGACCAATACTTTACATTCATGGTTATTACTTCATAATTGAATCAAACTTCTTAAAACATATAGCAAAAACATGAAAGGACCATATAGGTATAGTGTCCTTAGAAACTGAGAAACATAATCAACTAGTTCATAAAGCATCTATATTTTCCCCCCGTTTATTTCATCAGATCTAGAGTCCCTTTTGGAATATCCTACTTAATAACCTTCTTCCTGACCTGGGGAAAGAAAACATACAATAGGGTGAGATCAAATTCTTAGTAAGTGTAAACAAAAGAAATATCGGTCACATCATATTCATAAGAACATAACATTTTCGAAATCTTAATCAGAAAAAGAGATCATAATATCATAACATGGGATAAATCATAGTGGTGAAATGTAATCCCAAATAAGAATAACTGAAAACATGAAACCTTTTTGGCATGCACACATAATAATAGAGAATCATTTCTTAGTAGTCAAGACTCATTGCCAAGACTATCTTAGCAGACAAAGTCTATTTCTGAATAGAGTTCAGCCCTCATTTCAGTCTTGTATCACTTTACTGGATTGACCTGCCGTTCCAGACATGACTATCTCATGAGATATAAATCATTACTCAATGCATTGGAGGGAGATATAGGTCCCACCCAACTCATAATGATACCATTCTTATGTGTGCCACAAGATCATAAATCATACATCATAGAATAACCCATGTAATAAAAGTGGGGTTCTTAAACATCACTCCATTATAACATAATCAATATAAGATAAAAGGACATCATAAAAATAATTCCATCATAACATAAACAAATAAATGTAAAAATAGGGATATAAATAGAACCCCATATTATCGTAGATGGAAAATAATTTTGATAAAACACTTGAACTCCATTCTTGAGGAAAATATCCTTTCTACTTGAAAAACATTTTTCCTTTCTGAAATTGTCATACAATTTTAAACTAAAAGAAGTTGATTAAAAATAACTTGAAAACTTATAAAATAAGCTTCATGGATGTAATGTTTTATGAAATCATAAAATCCATTCATGGCGTATAAGTTAAAAAAACATTCTTCTCATACTTTGTCCAGAAAAGTCAAAAAGTACCTCGTACTAAAAAACGACAAAGGATTCCTTTCATGTCTTTTACTAAAAACTCACCAACAAGTAATATTGGGTTTAAATAATTGTAGGAGAATAGAAATAATATTACATATTTAGGAAACATGGATGTAGATGATAAATATTCCCCAGAAAATTCTAAAGTATAAACAATCTCGGAAAAACATGTGATTGTGATATTTTCCCTTACCTTAGGTATGATTTGCTTCGTAGGTGTCCAGACCTCATGTATAATGATTTAAATAATGTTATTGACTTATTACAGAATTTTAATCATTTTTATGATATCATATATGGTCATATTCATAGCTTCTTATTAGTAATATTTCATTGCTACTTATTATTTGGGTGCTTATTGCTTTTTTTTTGTTCTTATGCATGTTTTGTTGAATAAATTATTATTCTTATTTATAGGTTATAGATACCTCATTTACAGAATGGTATTAGTGTAATATATATCATATTTATTCATTCAATTCATTTATATAATCATTATGAAATGAAGATAATGTAGAACGAGTCGCATCACATCTTTGAGACGGTAGGCCGTACGTACGCACGAGCGATGATATCGTTCCCAGGATCATGGAATTTTATTGAAGTGTATGTATACTATTTTAGAATCAATATTATGTTAAAATAATCATATATAGTTATTATTTACACCGTTATACCCATACAAGTATGTAGGTGGTGGAAAACAGATTACACCACGGCGTGGAGACGATATTCCGTACGTACGCACGCGTGGTGATTTCGTTTTTTGTAGGATGGATAAAATGTGAAATAGGGTTGTTTAATACATATAATAACATATTAGTATATGAGTGATACTGATTTTATTACTTCATAATGAAACAACTAAAGAAGAAGAAGTAGAAGAAGAAATAAAGTTGAAATAATCGGTAACAGACATTACCTCTTCTTTGAAGCGCCTCTTCTTAACCTCCTCTTAGGGCACTAAAAATGGTCTTTGAAGAGAACCAGGACCTCTAGGATGTTTCTAGGGAAGTGGATAAGAGAATATGGCAGGGTTTTTCCGATTTTGAAGGCTCAAAGTGGTGTGAGGAGGAGAGGGAGGAGGTTCCCATTTATAAGGGAGGAGAGGGGCACCTTAGAAAAAACTTGAAATATTATTTTATAATAATGTCATATTAGGTTTATAATAGCTCCAAATTGATTTATTTCAAAGCTAAGGTGGGGATGGATCGAAATCCTCTAAAAAAAGATTTTAGACATGTTTAGGATACTATTTTAGCCATATCATTTAGATTTAACTCTAAGTTAAATAATTTTACTTTTACCGTGTCTTCTTGTTTTTTACACTATATGGTTAATAAACTTACTATAACAATACAAAAAAACCTCATGTTGTTCATTATTAATAGAAATAACCTTATCTAAGTCATTTTGCCGAACCAAATATTTTTAGGAATAAAATAACAACTAATAATATAACATTAGTTTTAAAACCTATTTTATGTCAATTTTGACACTATTTCGTAATTGATTTTTGTGAAAATTATAGGATCATGAATAGTTCTAAAAAAGTTAATTAAATCAATACTAACATGACAAATTAACCTATAAAATTAGTGTAATTCCTAAAAAGTCTCAAATTACATTTATTTGGATATTTATAATATCAATTATATTAATATTTTATTAATAAGGTAATTACTGCATCATCATTGTGTCATAAATAACCTAAATTATTTAATGTCTAAAAATTTATAAATAGACCACCATTATGTTGGAAATATTTTTAGATTTATAATGAATATTTATAGTCGAATGTATCTTTGGTATAACCCTATATTAAAAAAAATTAGTTATTAAACATTGATTTTAACTATTTTAACTATTCTTTAAATAAAATAATAATAAATGTCCTAATCTAACCCATGTGGACCTAAATGGTCATATTATATTCCTAAGGTTATTTTTGGTCGAATTAAACTTCTCCAATAGAATTAAGACATTTGTTAGGGTAATAATAATATCATTTTTACCCTTAATTACCCAATTTACTTTTAACCATGGTAAAAAAAAGTAAAAAGTTACTATTCACCAAAAATTATCTTTATCTTATTGAACCACATTTTCCTCCTTGATATTAACTTTGTCTCTCGGATTTTTGAAATTCCACTCATAGAAGCGGTAAAATTACGTTTTATATAAATTTTCAAATTCTCCTAGGAGGTGTGTAAAAGACGGTGAAATGTTCAATTAAATTTTTATATATCTAAAATTATTATAAAATGACTCCAATAAATTACATTGAACTTATATATGTATTAAGTATCAATTTTGACCTAAAATAAATTTAAAGAAAATAAATAATTATTTATATAAAAAGTCAGTTTTTAAATAGTAACCGAGTGTTTTCACTATTCATCAAAAATTGAATGTTCTCAGAAAAATACCAAAAATTCACCCTAGGCTAATTTCGATATTCTGAATCCAAAAATGAAGTCCATTTTGAAAGATAAATTTATAAAATTTTAAAAAGTGGTTATTACTATTCATAATGGCTAGTTTTAATAATATTTTATTAGCATATCGTTGTTTAGTGAAACTCGTTATTGCGTACAATGCAAGCTGTCGAAGAAGGTCGTAATTGCGTGCAAAGAAAGTCAAGCTAGTTTTTTGTGTAGTGAAAGATTCCTATGATGATGTATATAACATAAAAACAAAATATTTCTCATAAAAATCTTGGGTGTTACAATAAATATACTCCAATTGCACAAATCCATCATCAACTTTCTCCATGATGATTTGATAGTTGATTTAAATGTGCTTCATACATGTGTGAAAGAAAATATTTTTACTTATATAGATTTAATATAAATTTTTACAATTGATTCTGACCATAGAATTCACTTCTACTCCTATAAAACCTCATGATATGGAGAATTATTATTTTTAATTAATTTTACCTTTTGCATATTATTCCTTTCACAGAACACTAAATATAGTTTATTCTATTTTAAATAACCATATGTGACTTGAATTATACACAAAACCATGTTAACAATGATCTAAATTCAAAATAAATTTTACCATTATCTACACAGAACATCGACGTTATCTTACACTATACACAAGATTGGCTTTCCTCCGTGGCTTATATTAAAGCAAGACCATGCATTATCGAATTATAATATATTTTTAACATATTATTATTTATTATAAAAAGATATAACATAGACATTAAATTAATGGATATAAATATTATCAACTAATTTTTAAAAATATATTCTTCACATAAACATAATGTTAATTCAAAAGTTACCAATAAATTAGAAATTAATATTAAAACCAATTGAATATAAAAGGAAATATTATTATTTTTATTGTCACAAATTTATTTTACCCTAAAAAATTATATTAATTTAAATTAGTGAGTGATATTAATATAATATATTTTTTATATATTCAATAAAATATAGTTGATATTCATCATATAAATTTTATATACATAAGATAATAACAAACCCATTTTTTGGCTTTAAATCCAATATTTTTATTAAGACATTTCACCGCCCTTTAATGGTGAATCCATTTAAAATAAATTTTTTGGAACATTTATAGACATAATATGTAAAAGTAGACTTCACATTTGAAATAATAACATGATAATAAGTTTCGGTTACATTTTTGGTATTTTTCTATGAAGATTCTTTATTTTAATAAATAATGGAAAATATTGAATTTTAGTTCAAAACAACTTTTTCATATAATTTATATATACATATAAAATATATTATAAATTGGTTTAAATGATAAATTAGATAATATTTTTATCAATAAACCCAATTTAGTTCATTGTAATTAGTTTCACTTTGAAATTAAATATTGAAACACATAAAACATTTGAACGATTTTACATTGAAACCCCACATTGTCGACCCGATTGCGGGATTAAATTTGAATTAATTTATTCCAAATATGTGAATTAAATATATGAAAGGAAATAAATATTTTTAAATAGTGGAATTTTAAATTTATAATATTTTCAAATTAGTTTTTTTTAATATTATTGACATCAATTAAAATTAATTACATAGATTAATGAAAAATTAATCTTAACTACTGGCAGGACTTTAATCATAAAGGACTAAATGACCTAGAAAATTATCAAAAATCTATTTTATTGAATTATTTATAACTTATTATAATAATTATATAGTTTTTAATAATTTGGGATCCACTTTCTATGGGAAAAATGTATGTGGAATTCCCTTTCCCAAAATTTAAAAAAGTTCCACTCCACCAATATAAAAAGGCCTCCTCTCCTACAACTTATTCACAACTCTCAATCCATTTTGTATTTGTAAATATATTCCCAAATATCTCATTGAAATAAGTCCCATAATCCTATAAGCCTCACCTTTGGAAAAAATAAATCCAATGAATCACTTTGGTGCAAACTAAAAAGATTACTCGAATAAGAAGTAACATCCATCCTCAAGTTCTTTCATGTTATTTTCATTATACACCCCCTAAACACTTATTATTCCTTGATTATATAACATCACAGGTATCATAAATATATATGTAATTTATTAGGCTATTTTATCATCCTAAAATTACACACACTTCCATATAATTGCTAATGAACATACCGTTTATTTGTACGATGAACTACTGCATCACGAAATGATGATTGTCCATTCTTCCTTTACCTAATCTCATTATGGAAATTATGATTGGTAATATGTTTATATATGTTATATATTGTATTTATTATGACTTTATTCATCTGTAATCCTTTTAAAATAGATACCTTTATATTATGATGGATAATATGTTTATATATGTTATATATTGTATTTATTATGAATTTATTCTTCTGTAATCCTTTTAAAATAGATATCTTTATACATTACATTTTGTGTAAATACGATAATTTCATTTTTGGAATTGTGGCTACCACCCCATCCAAGTGATGTGATTCATTCAAAAACATCATATAATTTTTTAAAAACACGTTTAGTGAAACTATATAATATATATGACATAATAATTATACAATAATTACATTATATACAAATAAATATACATATATTTCATTTACTTTCTTTCAATATGTTAACAAAACAGAAGTAGCTTTCATGTATACATATGACCAACTGTCTCCACGAAAGGTGTATTCCATTTAATACATATATAGATTATTATAAAAAAAATATTAAATATTAATGATATTAATATCATGTTTTACATTTTTTTAAATAATTATATAAATATAAATTCTAATGATATAACAAATTAAAAGACTTGGGAAAAACAAAATGAATATTACCCTAAGTGTAACCTCAATATATATTTTTTTACAAGAAGGTAATATAAAGTCATAATCAACTGATATATGTAATTAGGTATAAGAAAATTGTTATGTTGAAGGTTTATAATAAACTTATGTTTGTTATATAAGAGTTTTTTAAGAGTATGGATACAATCAAGACAATAGGTAAGGTAATTTCATCTCACTTTTTATTTCCATGATATAAATTATGTATTCACCACCCATTAATTTTATGTGGTTCCTTTACTAACCATGGAAGAATAATATGATTATTGTACTTATATTTATTTTTATTTTCATATCCATTTGATGGTATTTCATTGATTTGGATTATGTTTCACACATTTCTGAATCAGTAATGAAATATTTTCTTAATTTTTCTTTTTTGAGACACCTACCATGTGATGGACCAATATTTTTTCATGAGGTGTATATAATTCCATTGAAATTTTATATCGTGAATTTATTTATTTTCATTATATTTTAATATTCATCTAATTTCATTTTTTGAAATGGGGTTATGGTTTAATGTTCCCAAGTTGTAAGTGTTTATTGAATCAATCTCACCGTTTTTCGATACGGTTTATGTTTTTGATTCCATTAATGATGTCATATGATCCATAACTCTAGAAAATTTATAAATAAAATTTCTTCTATATATTCAGGATAAATTTATTTATTGTAACCATTATAACACTCATTTATACACAATATATTTAGGAATTTGTTTTTATGGAAGCCCGACATAAACCTCTCTTCGGACAGAAATCTTTGTTCCTTCAAAACCATGTTTTCTAAAAATATTTTTTGGGAATATTATATTATTCCACTATAATCTCTAAAAATAATTTTTTTCCTTTTTTCTTTTATCAATATTTTCAAAGGTACCTTCCTATAAAATTCCAAAAAGGTATTTTTCTAAATATTTTACCATGAAAAAGGAATGATATTTTTAACTTATACACCATGTATGAATTTTCCTACTATAATTTCCATTAAGCTCCCCTTTCCTATTTTAAATGTTTTTTTTTAAGAAAATGTCTTTAAAATTATTTTTCAAATAATTAATTTTCAAAAAGTTTTAAAATTTTCATTATATATTTTAAATTTATTTGTTGTGAAACTTTTTTAAAAAATGTATTCATGATTTCTGTATAAGTGTTAAAGTGTATTTTAAAAAAATGATTTTAAAAAGGTTATATGTTTTAAACATAATTATCCAAATAGGAAAGAAAATTGTACTCAAGAAATGTTTTCAAAATATATTTCAATGTTAATCTTCATCTAAGATGGAATCCATTTATATTACTCAATACATTATAGAAAATTATCCAAAGGTTCAATTTATATTCTTTGTTTAATAATCTATATTTTAATGGAATAATACCTAATAAATCTATTTCCCTTCCATGGGTTATATGCTTTTGAAACCTGCTTCTTTTAAAGGGTTATGCATTGATGACATGTTTAAGAAAACTTATCTCTTTTCCATAGGTTATTATGTAACAAAATGGTAATGACACCATCTTTATATCATCATTTATGGTTTGATGTTTATAAAACCCATCCCATGGGTCATGATATGACGATTATTTTGTGGCACCCACAAGGAAATATTTTATTATGTGATGGTCGTTAACTATATCTCCCTGAAATTATTTGGGTAATGGTAAGTTGAATATAAGATCAAAGGGTACATTATTTGGAGCCCAAGACTGAAAATAAGAAGGTGCATTGGTTGGAGACCAGGCCTTAATGTAAGAGAGTACACAGTTTGTAGGACCGGTCTAATAACAGGAAGGTACAAGGGTTGTTTCCCCATCCGGAATGTATGAGGTTATAGGGGTTATAGCCCAACCCCAAAAACAATAATTTTCAAGGGTTACAACAAAATCCTGAATATAAGGGGGTACATAGGTAGTTATCCTAAGATGAAAGCAGGTACATGGGTCGTGTCCCATGACTAACATGCTATAATGTTCATGGTAGGTATCCTTGACATAATAATTGTTATTATTATATATATTCCATAAATTATATGTCTCATTGTTTGGTTATTCTTTCATGGATTATGATATTTATTTCATTTTAATTCATATCATATGAACTTCCATACACCATTATATAATTCTTGTTAATAATATTTGATGATCAGGGTATGATCTTGGATTGTTATGGTCACGTACTCATATCCCTATGCTCATGATTATTATTATATGTTTCCCTAGTTTAAACATACTGAGAATCTGAGCTCACCCATTTTTATGTTTCCTTCCTCAGGTTATAAGAATATTTATTACGTATGATGTGTTTATGAAGGGTTTTATTAATAAAGATCCTAGTTGGAGATAATTAATCTCACTCAAGTATCAACATATACAATTTTATGTTTTGAAAGGCACTAAACTAATATGGTCTATGGGTGACTATTTGTGTAAGGTTTTAAGTAATCCACTAAAGTTATGTAATGTATAAGTATGTCAAGACTCGGTCTATATATTAGGTATCAAAGAGAAGGTTTAGATATATTTTTGAAATTCTGATTAGAAACCCAGAGTGAGATAACTTGTTATATTTATAAGTATATGTCTAGGGATGTATCTAAGGATAAATATAAGGATGAGTAAACAATTATGACAATTTTCATGAATTTTTCTAAATGATATAGTGAGTGGTTTTATAGAAATAAATCCTTGTATGTATACTACAAGTGGTTCTGGCTCTAGAATTGATGTAATAAGGGTTAACAACTCTGACAAGATGTTTCAGGCCTGACTCGTGGTAATCTGTTACACGAAAACGGGCCTTGCTACACAACAGGTTTGACACTCTTAGAGGATATGATTTGTAAATTCCAAAACTATTTACAAACCATCATTAAAGATATAAATGTAGTTTGGTTATTAATAACTTTTTTTAACCTAATGTTTCATAGATTATATAAGGTTGAATATTTTAGACATCTTATAACTGTTTTTTCATGAATATATGGTTTCACATTGTGATAACTATTTCCTACTCCATGATTTTGGTTTTAGACAATGGGAGGAACATGGAGGAAACACAATAATGGTGATTGTGATAGAAAATAAAATTATTTTCTTCCTGAATAACATAACATTGTGGGACCTGGAATGAAAAACCTCACTGTTATACTCTCACATATTTACGAAGATATGAATCACGATGTTCTTCCAAACAAACAAATAGAACACTATTATATTGAGTCTTTATGAGGAAACATCCAACTTATTTCATCGGGTCTTCTCATCTACATTTTTCTAAACACATGATATGTTCCAATGAAAATATATTTTCTATTATCTAGTGTTCGGATAAGGAAAAACTCATTCTTGGAGTTTAATGGTTATAGGGTGAAGCATACCAATGGTGTAATCTAATAAAAAATACCAGGAATAAATATAAAATATAATAAATTGTTGGGATGAGTTTTATAACATATAATTCAATATGTAATACCTTTTTCTACATCTTATGATGATTAAAAAACAAGTTCCTTGAGTTGAAGCAAAAGGGTGATGAAATTTTCATTATGTACGAGTCTAATTTACCAAGAGCTGTGATTCACACTTCTATAATTTTCAACCAACTAGATTATAAGGTTGATAAATTATTCTATGTATTTTATCCTAGTATCATAAGGGAATTGGAATAAATATACCTTAGTAAATATAAAGAGATTATTCCTTGTGTAATCAATCTTGAAATTGAGGTTGGAGGTAATTATCAACCTCATGGTTTTAACAAGAAGAGGAAGATGGAGTTCCAAGGAAAATCTAAATACATGTTGAAAATAAGATGACCTTCTCATTTTGCTCTATGTGTGGAATGAAGCATGGTGAGAATTTTATTAATGGGACTAGTAATTTTTTATTGGTGGAAAGGAACAAAATTGAGTGTCTGAATTCCAAATTGATTCAAAAAAGTTATATAATGAGGTGAATAATAAGAAAACTCCACATAATACCCCTCTCACTCATCAATGTTTTAATTTTAGGGAGTTTTGGAATGTCTGCAAAAGGATCCCAAATTTAGGTGTCAATAACGGTGATATGTTCCAACAACCTCTGAAGATAATGAAAATGGGGAGATTATGTGCAATCATAAAAGATAATGTGAACCCTGAAAATTATGGAACTCCAAAGTATAGAATTTACTATGGGATTTTGTAAAAATAAGATCTATTAAAAAAAATTTATCATTTATTGGATATTTATGTGAGTATAAGAATTTATTATCTTTCTCTACATGAATTTTGGATTAAAAAATCATGATGATTTTATAGATTTTCAATGATGAACCGAAGCTTCAAATAGGAAATATATTTTTTATGATAATAGTCAATTTAAGGAATAATGGGTGAATTATCATTTTGAAGAATAAATATTTTAAACAATGATTAATGAAAAATCAAACTTAGAAATTATTTTTATGAAAATATATGATGAAGGTATTCAGATGTTTGCTATGTGATGACACATGGAGGATGAATGTTAAGCTGATTTCATGACCTCTTTTTTACTATTTTTGGATATTCATCCTCAAAAAGGGTTATATGGTTAACCTTTTATGGAAATATTATGTTATACATTAGTTGAATTTTATGATATTAATTCATTACCATGCCTCATTATATTCATACATATTATATAACTTTCTCTAATAACCTTGTGTGAATTTTCACTGATGAGATATAGGATGACTTATCATAGATTTCGTGATCTATTAGTGCTTCAGGAATGAAAAATAATTTACATTACTTTTTATAGAAATATGTGAAGTTGAAATTGGTCAAGACAAGACCAAACATGTATATTTTACTCAGTAATAGGAATAAAATCATTTAATTATAAATTTTTGTGAAAATTAATCTACTCTAAGGAAATAATCTTGAAACCAAAAATGTAAGCCTAGTGTATCTTTTTTGATGAGTGAAATGGTCCCATAGATAATAAAGTATTTTTGGATTTTTGATTGATAAATTTCTAAGGACCATGTTCTCTATCACTATAGTCTTGAAATTGATAGTTAGATTTCTCTTCCATGTACATTTTTCTCTTTCTATCTATGATCACCTATATGGATATAACATCCCAAGTATTTATAGGATAATACTTTTTCAAATATAGTTATATTAATGAATAAGAAATTAATTTTATGTTTTATATGGCACTTTTTCAGATAGCATAATCAACATAGAACAACGGGTTTCATTGAAATCTTATATTGCACACAACATTGAGTTATACTGAAAAATAATATAATATTATTATTATTTTAAATAGTTGTTAACACAAATTTGTTGTATTACTAGGAATTAAAATAACAAACTCAATTATGATTACATAGGGTTTTTAAATGTCATTACATATATCCAATCAATTTTAGAGACTTAAAATAAGAAAAACTCCAATTTTAAAGCATTAAATACTCTAATCTTCTTTAAAAGGTTGATTTACTGCCTTTTGATGGAAAACCCATTTTAAATATATATTTTTTCACTTTTTATATGTCCCATTTAAAAAAATAAACTTCTTATTTATAATATGGACATCAAAATTTAATTATGGTTAATGTTTTATATTTTTCTGATAAATTTAACTTTTTAATGAATAGTGAAAAATACTGCATTTTAAGTCAAAACTATCATTTTATCTATTTTATTTATATGATTATATTATCCATTTAATCAGTTTTAAATTTTAATTATATTAAATTTTTATCATTTAATCCAATTTTTGTCTTTGGAAGTAATTTCACTTTTAAATTAAATATAAACAAATGTGTTTTTTCAGTTTTTACTTCTTAAAAACACGTTTTTTGGTTTTGACAATAGGAATTAATTTTATATTAATTTCTATAACTTATGTGTTTTGAATTTAGACAAACGGATTGCATTTTTATAATTATAATCTTCAATATTTTTAAATATGTCCCTTTTATTTTTAGACATTATGAATAATAACTTCAGTAAATATTTTATTTACCATGTTAAAGGTTAATATGGTAAATAAAAGTAAAAAATAATATTATAATAACATTAAATAAACTTAACACATGTCTTAACCATATTTTATGAGATATGTTCAAAGATGGGAATTTTTGGGTCTATTTTAGGACCTAATGATGCCAATTGTGTGGGAAAATGACATTTAATTACTTTTAATTCGAGGCTAAGGAAAATATAAACTAAAAATGTATATTTTACTAAAACAAATTTTATATGAAGTCATGTAAATGATCTATTTGACAATAAATAGTCATTTTAAATCTAAATATCTTTAATACATCATATTTCTTTGTTTATAATTTTTGGACATCAAATATATAAATTTGTTTATGACATAATGGTAACGTAGTGATTACCTTGTTAATGAATGATTTAAATAAATGGGATTATAGATATTAAAATAAATTTATTTTGAATTTTTTTATGCCATGACGGCTTTTATGGATGATTATCTATTTTATACTTGAATTAATGAGGTTTTTTTGAATTAATCAAGTTTTTGTGCATTTTTAAAAAGGCATGACATGAATTGTATAAAAATTAACATAAATGAGTTTTTAATTTAATAAATATTTTATTAATGATATTATTGTCTGAAAAACTAATTTTATTCTAAATAACATATATGATTTTACTAATTTTATGTTTGAAATATATCACTTTGGAGTTATTATAAATCGAAAATAAATTAATAATAAAATAATATTTCAAAACATTCCTAAAGTGCCCCTATTCCCTATTATAAAAAGAAACAACCTCTAAACTATAAATCAAACCTCTCAAGACACATGTCTTGTCATAAATATACTTCAGTAAGCTACCAAAGTTTCTATCTTCCTTTAAGTATCCATCCCTTAGACAGAAGGCAATTCATGAAATCACTTTGGCTCAAATCAAAAGATCTTACCCGATTTGAGTTATTGTAGTCTCTCAAGTTCCTTTCCACTATTTTTCCTTCTCCATGGACTATGAGATTATTATATTTGGTTTAAAAAAACCAGTATACTCAATATATTATGTTTTTTTCTTTGATTTATTTTAACTACACTTACACACACCTGCATCTAGTGGGTATAGAATGTACTGTTTCTGTGGACGGTGAACTACTGCCTCAGGAAACGATGATTGTTCAATCATCTCCTAACACCTCTCGTGGTGGCCATTAAGATGGAAATGTAATTATATATGATATATATGATATTTAATTTATCTTAATGCTTTGGTAATTCTGATTTAGAACATACCTATATGGTTTTCCTGTTGTCTAAATAAGATAATTCCATTTGAGGAAGTAAGGAATACCATCCCCTCAATGTGATATGACTCGTTCATGAAATAAATGTAATGTATAATTGAATGAATTAATGAACTCATGTAACATATATAGAATATATATTTTAATATAATTATTATAAACCTATGTATCATTCAGTTTTCATTCCATTATATATGAAAAATATATGAAAGTAGCGTTCATGCATACGTATGGGTTACATTTCCAAGATTGGTGCATTTCATTTCTTATCTCCAAAGTTTATGGAATATTGTAAATACATATATACTGGATTTTTCTGATATATATATATATATATGAATAATATTCTAGAGATAATCTAATTTTGACCACATGGACAAACTGTAATTATAATAAGATCATTTTCAACTCAAGTACCCAATATCGATAAAACACACGATATTAACATAAATAATTTATTATTATTTTTAACATTGAAATAAGTGATATAAAAGGAATAATAAACATAAAAAAGGATCTAAAACAAGTAAAAATTAACTTATGTTTCTTATTCACGAAATTAAAAAACAAATGAGTAATTCGGAAACAAGGTAAGAGACATCATCTCAATCTCCTTTCATTGAGGCATATTTTGATTTATACATGACATTATTTTATATAGTGTATAATAAAACTCTTTGACTTTTACATTCATTCAAAGATTATATTTTATCTATGAATAATTTTTCATAATCACAAAAGGAATTGTTTTAATATATGTGGTGACAATGACCTCTCTATCACCATAATCGTTATTTTTCTTCCTCTATAGGTCTTAATGTTTTTTTTAAAAAAAAAATTACATAATTCTTTTTGGGTGATTTGGTATTGAAAATGGGTTTTTAAATGTATTGAGTATTTCAATATCATGAAATTATATCTTGTGATTAAATATTATATATAATTACTTAAATGTTTATATTTTCAATATTTTATGTGTTATGATTATGTAATGGTACTTGGACATTGGATGGGTGGTTACATGATAAAAAACTAACATAGGGTTACATGATAAAACAAATGATATATGGTTCTGTGATTAACCATGTACGGGTGGTTACATTATAACCTCCAATACATTTGTTATGGATGTTGTCTATATGGATCTTCCATTTAGTAATATGTACGGAAGTTAACCATATGGTCATTCCATTTAGGAATTTTTATGTCCCATGTTGCGTTTATATGATATATGTTGTTTTTATGGGATTTATGGTATTCTTTTGGTTATAAAAATGGTATGTACTGACCCTTTATTCATTGAATTGTTTTTTCCACTTCTCTAAGGTGAAAAGTATTACTTTAAGATAAAGTATTTATGGTTTACATGTTGTTTTGAAAAAAAATTGTTTTACTTCATTATGTATCCCTTACACAGATTTTTATTCTCATACGAAGTTTTTAAATGATTTTTTCTGGAATTTTATATGAATAGGGTCAATGATGGGATCAAGGAAATCTATGATATCTAAAACTTGTAACTAGACATGATTATTTTATAAGAGTTTGTGTTTTATGAAGAAAAAAAATTAGTGAATTGAAGTGTCTACTTATAATATTCATGTTGTTGTGTATATATTATGACCTAATTCTCTAATTCTCTAAACCTAGAAATATCCTCAATGTGAATTAATAACTTAATTCATGATTATGTAATGTTTATGGATGAGGCCATAACGTTTGTATTATTGGTTGGATTAAATACCTTTAGAGGTTAGAGTGTTGTTTAAGAATAAGTTACATAACCATATTGGATTGAATATTAGAATGGATCATAGTTATTTTAGATAAATTGAGTTAGTTTAAGATAATATTAATAAATATATCTTAGTATTTACCATCCTCTTAAGATAGTGTTTGATTATTTTTCTAATATACTCACACTAACCATTTTGGTTTAATTAAATGGTTGGATCTATTAGGAACAAATGTAACAATGGATGTGAAGAAAAATGTGTTGGTTTACTAAATGAGAAACATAATTAAATTAGATCAGAATTGAGAACTCCATTTGTTATTCATGACCAAAAATCTAGAGTCATGATTGACCACATAAACCTTGGTGATTTTTCTAAGGCATCATATACCTGAGAAATGAATCCAAATCGAAGTTTAAATAATAATTTAATGATAAGTATATTCAAAAACCTATGTGTCCTGTTTGGGGAAATCAACACCCAATAAATTGCACCAAACGTATGGGAAGATGTTTCAGATGTGGTAATAAAGGACATAATAATATAACCTATGATAAAAAAATGAAGCATCCATTTGACTCCAGGAAAATTAAAGAAGTTATTTCAAAAGGATAAATTTATTGTTTTAAATGTGGTGTGATTTTTAATATTACAAATAGATTTCCTGACAAGAAGGTACAAGAATCATATCAGTATGATCTTATAGATATATGTTTACCAATTCCTATTTTAATTCCAATTAAAGATAAAGAAACTAAAAATGACCAATGAAAGGTGTGTATTATTTATTATCTCATGTTTTGACATAACTGAAATCTTAGGACATTATTAATGATTTTGATTTTACGAATGAATTATAAAAGAATAAGATGAAGAAACATGGATAAAGTATTATGAATATTTTTTGATGATAAATATTTCTAGGAATTTAAGGGTTATGTTCGATATATGGATGATGAAATATTTAAATGTATTAATGATATAATTTCATTGGAATACATTTTATTGTTTGTGTAACCCTAAATATTGATATGTGAGAATGTTCTTCATGGAAGAATTATCTTTTCTTGTGTGTAAATAATGGATAACATTAGGGGTTCATGTGATCTTTTGTTTTTGAGTAAATTATGGGTTATGAGTTTTTGGGATGAAAAGTGTGAGTTGTGAAATAACATTTGAGGATAAAACATGTTATGGATTTTTTTAATGAATTTTATCTCATTTTGTTGATGTTATTAGAATTATACATTTTTTGAAAAATTACAACACACAGACTGTGTGACAATATGTCACGTCAGACAAAGCTAGGGGAATCAGACCCACAACAAAAGTGAGAATAAGATTTCACACCTTCCATTGGACTATGTGATGTCCCAGAATACTATGACTAATTGATTTTAGTTAAATAATTTTATGGATCAAGAATAAGTTGAATTTTCTACCTTATGGTTTATCAAATGGATATCCTTGGAATAGAAATGTCATTTGGTCATTAAGTGATAATGGTTGTTTTGGAAGACATTCTCTATTGTGGGGAACACTATATGCCTAATGAAAATAGAATAATATTGGATTTCATTTGTGGAGTAATGGTTGAAATTTTATTTTTGTAGAATCGTTGTTTTCATTTTTGACAAATGGAAATTTGGGTTATTTATTGAAATGATTATTTAATAATAGAGAATATGGGATTAGTTTAATTACACTTCAGTATGAGACATTAAAAGTATTCGATGTTATTTGGAGATAAATGTTTAGATTTACTGTGGAAGACTATGTGATGAAATTCATCTAATTTTTTGGGTTTCAATATTATTTTTGATTATATTGAAGAACATTAAGAAGAATTGTGTATTGAATGGTCATTATTGAACTTTGGTTATTGTTTGTTGAATTTTTCAGATTAAGTGTAGTAATTATTTTTATAAAGGATTATCGTTTTAGGGATTATCTGATATCGTGTTAACCATTTTGATTTTTCATAATATCTAAGGACATGGAAAATATATAGTTCATCTTTTTTTGGATTATGTGATTCTTTAGATGTTGATTCTAGAGCCTTTTATGTGGCCAAGTCATCCTAAATACTCATTGTTTGGAGAAAAGATGAGTTTATGGTAGAAAATTAATAATGGATTAATGTCTACATGACAAGTAAGTACGTTTCCTTATGTTCTTAGTCAAACTCATAAATAAATTTCTCAACATTATTAAAATAAAGGTAAAATAAAAACATTGTCCATTTAATTTTCATATTGGGGAATCAAATAATGTTTAACCCATTTTAAGACTATGATTTTCTAGTGGTTATCTTTCTCCAAATAAAGTTTTCTATCACTCTCCATCAGAACATGACGGTTAGTTTCTCTTCCATATCCATGTTTTCCTCTATGGAATCCTAGTATGGGTTATCTTAGGTGACCTTTTTAATTCTATTTCATTCTTTCAATGTTATATTTTTATTTAATCTTTTTTCGATGTGGGGATTTCAATGATGTTTCCAAGCACAATTTTAAAATTGCGAGGACACAATTTCCAATAAGGGTAAATGATGTAACCACCTATTTATTTATAGAATATTAATTTTTCATATATAGTAATATTTATTAATAATATATTAATTTTTTTGAAACAAGAAACTTTTTTTGATAGTGTACTCAACACGCAACAATGGGTTTTTTTATATCTTTTGTTGCACAAAACTTTGAGTTATACTGAAAATAATATAATAATATTATTATTTTAAATCGTAGTTAATGGATAGATAATATTTTTTTGGGAATAAACATAAATATCTACATTATGATTAAATTGTTTATTAAATTTAATTAAATTTATTCATTAATTTATTAGGATTACTATAATAATCAATCTGATTTTAAGCATGAAATACTATAAAATTCGTTAAACAATCGATTTATCGGCTTTTGATGGAGTGACATTTTTAAATCAAGTTTCTATTAAATTTATATGTTATATTTGAAAATATAAAAATATTATGTAGTATAAATATATCAAAATTTACTTTGGGTAAAAAAAATTTATTTTTCTGATGAAGAACATTTTTTAATGAATAGTGAAAATATTGCATTTTAAGTCAAAATTGTCATTTAATTTAATTTATTCATATGATTAAATTGTCCATATAATTGGTTTGAATGAGTAATTAGATTATATATTTATCATTTAATACAATATTGGTCAGTTTATATAATTTTAATTTCAAATTGGACATAAACATATGTCAATATTTTGGTAGTTTTTACTTCTTAAAAACACACTATTTGGTTTTGACAAAGGGAATTATTTTTAAATTCATTTCGGCAACTTCTGTTTTTTTATTTGGAAAAATGGATTTCATATCTGGAATTACAAGGTCCAAATAGTTTAAATATGTATCTTTTATTTTTAGACATTATGAATAGTAATTTCGGTAAATATTTTATTTATCATGGTTAAATGATAAATGTCTTAAATAAGGGTAAAAATATAATTAAATGACCCTAACACATGTCCTAACCCTATTTTAGTAGATATTTCCAACCATGTGAATCCTTGGGTCAATTATAGGACCCCATGGAGAAACTTTTCTGGGAAAATGATATTTAATTACTTTTAATTTAAAGTTAAGGAATATATAACCTAAACACGTATCTTTTACTAAAAAAAAATTTATATGTGTTATATAAATGAAACATTCACCTATAAATAGTAATTATAAATCTAAATGTATTTCATATATCATTTTATTTTATTTATAATTTTTATACATTAAATAATTTATTTTATTTATGAAAACGGTGATGTAGTGATTACCTTATTAGCGAAAGTTTTAAATAAATGAGATTATAGATATTAAAATAAATTTATTTTGAAAATTTTCATTCCATTTATGAATTTTATGGATGATTATTACTTATTATATTTTAATTAATGATGTTTTATCGAATTAATCTAGTTGTTATGGATTTTAAAAAAGACATGATATTAATAGTGTAAAAAATGACATTAATGTGTTTTTAAAATAATAAATATTTTATAAAATTATATAATAGTCCTAAAAATCTAAAATTAGGCCAAATGAATTATATTATGTTAAAATTTATTTAAATATCCACTTTTGGTCGCTTGGAATTTCATTGTAACTATAGAAAACATATAATATGAAAGGAAGAAGACATGATAAGAGATAATTTATTTAACTAAGGGTTAAAGATAAATGATATGGTTAATTTTATAACCTAAACATGTCTAAAACCCATTTGATATAATTATTTAGACCCACCCTCATATTATATTATAAATAAATAAATTTTTTGTTACATTAATTTAAAAATCAATTAATAATAAAATAATATTTCAAAACAATCTTAAAGTGCCCCTCCCGAGTCTTATAAAAGGATACCACAACTAACCTATTACTCACACCTCACAAGCCCCATCACTCATCCAAACTCTAATAAAATAAGCTCCAAAAATTCCTATATTCCTCCTAGAATCCTTATCTATGTAAGAAGGAAATTCAAGAAAGTTCTTTGGCACAAATCAAAAGAAGTTATCGAATTTGAGGTGATTTCTTCTCTCAAGTTCAATTCCATTATTTTTTACTCTCTTATCCCTATTCTATTGTTATTCATTGATTACCTAAAAAAACGATTATACTAAATATACTAGCTTTTTATGTGAATTATTCTAACTACACTTACACACACCTCTGTCCAATGTGAATATAACATATTGTTTCTATGGACAACGAACTACTGCCTCACGAAACGATGATTGTTCAATATTCTCATACCACATCTCATGGGGTCCATTATGAAGGAAATATAGTAATATATTATATATATGTTATTTATTTTATTTATTTTATCTATATGCTTATTTAATTTTCATTTAGAATTTACCTTTCGGTTTTTCATGTTGTATAAATATAACAATTTAATTTGAGGAAGTGCAGACTACTACCCCCTCAAAGTGATATGACTCGTTCATGATATACATAGAACTTATAATGGATGGAATGAATAAAATTATGTAAAATATATAGCACATATATTATAATATAATAATAATATACCTATGTATCGTTTAGTTTTCATTACATTAAATATGAAAAAGAAATGAAAAAAACGTTCATGTGTATGTATGGTTTACCATATCCATGAACGGTGAATTTCTTTTCTTATCTCTAAATGTTATATAATGTTATAAATACATATATAAAGGATATATATGATATATATATATATATATGAATAATATTTTGGAGAAAATTGAATTTTTACCACATAGAAAAATTGTAATTATAAGAAAATCATTTTCGACTAAGGTGCCCAATATCGAAAAAACAACTAATATTAACCTTAATAATTTTGTAGTATATATAACATGGTAATACGAGATATAAAAGGATTAATAAACTATAAAAATGTTAAAAAGAAATTTCAAATTAACTTATGTTTTTTATTTATGAAATTAAAGAACGAACGAGTCAATTTAGACACAATGTAAGGGACTTCTTCTCAATCTCCATTCATTGAGGCATATTTTGATTTATACATGACATTATTTTATACAGAGTAAAATAAAACCCCTTTAATTTTTATTTCATTCAAAAGGAATATTTTTTCTATGAATCATTTTACTAAACGGAAAAAGTAATTTTTTCAACGTATGCGTCGATAATGACCTCTTCGCCGCCGTAATCATTATTGGGCTTCCTCTATAAGAATTATTGTTTTTTTAAAAGGAAAGGAAATCAATTATTATTTTTGTTTTATTTGTGTTGAAAATGTTTTTTTGAAATGGATTGAGTATTTCAATATATTGAAATGATATCTTGTAATTGAAAATTAAATATTATTTCTAAAATGTTTATATAATCTATATATAATGTGTTATGTTTACATAATGGTACTTGGTCATTTAACCAGTGGTTACGTGATAAAAAAATGATGGGTGGTTACATAATAAACCAAATAACATGTGATACTGTGATAAACTAAGGATGGGGGGTTATGTTATAGCTTCAAATGAATTGGGTGTGGAAGTCGACTATATGGCTATTTCATATAGTTATATGTGTGAAGTCGACCATATAGTTATTCCATTTATGTATGTTTATGTTCCAAGTTACCTTTATATTCAATAAATTGTTTTATATGGAATTTAAGGTAATATTTTGGTAATATAATGGGTATGAAATGCATTTATTTTAAGTGAATTTTTTTTGCTACTTTTTTAATGTGAAAAGTATTAGTTTATGATAAAGTATTCATGGTTTCTCACTGTTTTGAAAAACAAAGAGTTTTCCTTAATTATGTATCCCTTACTTTGATTTTTATGCTCATCCTGTTGGACGGAGAAAAAGGGGAGTGATGGTAAGAGGGGGGGTGAATTGCCTTTTAAAAAATGATAAACAAATTAAAATCAAAGTTGAAATTGCAGTGGAAAATAAAAGAGGCGATCACACAAGAAATTGTTAACGGAGTTCGGACAAAAACCCGGCCTACGTCTCCGCTCCCAACTAAACCGTTGAGAGATTCTACCGCTTGCTTTTCAATGGTTTTAGAAAGAAACCCACTAGGCTTTGAGGTAGCACTAGGACCTATTACAACTTGCTTTTGATGGTTGAGCAAGAACCCACTTGCTTTTAATGGTTTAGCAAGAACCCACTATCCTTCTTACAGGTGAAGGATAGCTCACCTATGTCTCAAGCTATTTAAAGGAAAGCTTGACAACCTTTTCACACCTTAATGGTGATGTGAAACCCAAAAGAAAGAGGGGATGAGAAAGAGTTTGGGGTTTGTAGACACAAACCCAATTTTAAGCTCAAAATAAATAAACAAGAAAAAACCGTAATGGGAGAAGCCTTGGGCGCCTTTGATTGATTGGAGATGTTGAAGGCCGCTTCCAAGCTTCTTTGATGGAGCTCCTTGGATGTGGAAGTTGTTGGAGCAAGGTGGATTCCTTTGAGGAAGTCCGCCGGAGGTACGCCAAAGATGGAAAATGTGTACGGTGGCTTTGTATATGATCCGGTTGGTGTCCGGGGCTTCCTTGGCCTTTATTTATAGGCATGGAACCCATTGGGGGCCTTCGGAGCCATTGGAGAGGTCTTCGGAGCCGTTGGAGGCCAAAAGAGGGTTGACTGGTCAAAGCCAACGGCTAGTTTGACTGGGCTACCGGCTGGCCGGTGAAGGGCCACCGGCTGGCCGGTGCCTTGGAAGAGGAGAAGAATTTTGGTCCAGGCTCCACCGGCTGACCGGTGGAGGAGCCACCGGCTGGCCGGTGGGGAGACAGAAGCTGGCCCATTGGTCTGGGTGCCACCGGCTGGCCAGTGACAGAGCCACCGGCTGACCGGTGGAACCTGGCAGTGGGCAAGAACCCACTTGCTTTCGATGGTTGAGCAAGAACCCACTATCCTTCTTACAGGTGAAGGATAGCTGACCTATGTCTCAAGCTATTTAAAGGAAATCTTGACAACCTCTTCACACCTTAATGGTGATGTGAAACCCAAAAGAAAGCGGAATAGAAAAGGAGTTGGGGTTTGTAGGAACAAACCCAAATTGAAAGCTCAAAAAGACAAATACAAGAAAAACCGTATTTGAGGAAGCCTTGGGATCCTTTGATTGATAGGAGAGTTTGAAGGCCGCTTCCAAGCTTCTTTGGTGGTGCTCTTGGATGTGGAATTGGATGGAGCACTTGGGGTTCCTTGAGGTGGCTCGCCGGAGGATTGCCGAATGATCAACAAAGTGTCCTTGGGCTTGGTTTAAGTTCTGGTTAGTGTCCGGGGCTTCCTTGGCCTTTATTTATAGGCATGGAACCCATTGGGGGCCTTCGGAGCCATTGGAGAGGTCTTCGGAGCCGTTGGAGGCCAAAAGAGGGTTGACTGGTCAAAGCCAACGGCTAGTTTGACTGGGCTACCGGCTGACCGGTGCCTTGGCAGAGGAGAAGAATTTTGGTCCAGGCTCCACCGGCTGACCGGTGGAGGAGCCACCGGCTGGCCGGTGGGGAGATAGAAGCTGGCCCATTGGTCTGGGTGCCACCGGCTGGCCGGTGACAGAGCCACCGGCTGACCGGTGGAACCTGGCAGTGGGCAATGCCTCTGCCAGGTCCACTGGCTGGCCGGTGCTATCACACCGGTTGGCCGGTGGACTGAAATTCAGTCCACTTTGAGATTCATTCTTGGGCCAACTTCTTGGCAACCTTGTGCCTATCATTCAAAAACACTTCAAACAATATTAGACAAATAATAAGGTGATTGTGATCATGAATATCAAACAACGAGGGGAACGAGAGATACAACACATCCCA
Source organism: Viscum album (assembly GCA_963277665.1). NCBI lineage: Eukaryota > Viridiplantae > Streptophyta > Magnoliopsida > Santalales > Viscaceae > Viscum > Viscum album. Next base: position 2,083,282,028 of record OY728136.1, on the reverse strand, counting down.
CATTTTGAAATGATTTATATAGGACTTAGAGATGAATAGGTTCAAGGATTGGGTCAACTAAAAGTCATACTTTTGAAAACATTGTACTAGACATGTTTCTTTTTAAGAGTTTTTGTTTTATGAATTAAATCTAAAATGAGTAGAAGTGCCTGATTTAAAAATTAACATTTTTATGTATTAGTTATGACCGAATTCTCTAAATCAATAAATCTGAAAAGGTTATCAATTTGAATTATTAACTTAATCAATATTTTTTAATGTTTAATGATCGGGAATTATAGTGGAATCCTAGTAATACGTTATCTTTGGTAACTATTATGTTTCCAAATTTCACTTTTTAAAGGAAGTTTTATTATTCATTTTAATGATGTATTTTTCAATGAAAGAAAAATTGAATTATTAAACAATTTATAACACTGAATATTTTTGACAGAGAAATTATTTTCAATGGGGGTAGAATGAAACACCCTTTTATTTTTGGGAATTGTTATTTTGTGAATTAATTTAGTCTTTTTGATATTTTTCACTTCACAGAACATTGAAAATAGTTTATTTTATATTAAAGAACCATGTATGCCTTAATTTATATAAAAAACCAATTTAATCTTAAACTACATGAAATATAAATTTTATCTTTATCTACACTAAAAAACCATGGCACCTTATGTTACATGCAATACTAGCTTTCTGAGATGGCTTGCGTAACATGCAATACCAAGTTTTACTAAACAATAATATCTAATAAAAATGTTATTATTAACGATAATACAATATAAACAATATGTTAAATTATATTTTATGAATATTAATAACTAATTGATGAAAATAAATAATTTACAAAAAAAAATTCGATTTCATAGGTTACCAATTATTTAAAAATGAATCTGAAAACAGATTGATTGTAAATAAATATCATTATTTTTATGGTGAAAAAGCTACTTTACCATAATAAATAAACTTAATTATAATTAGTTATTTATATTAATGTAATATATTCTCTATATATTAAATAGATTAATTTTTATATTGATCTAATATATTTTATAGACATAACATAAGAAGAAACCCAATTTTATGCTTAAAACCCTTTATTTTTATCAAGGAATTTTACCAGATTTTAAAAGAGAAACAATTTTAAATGCCCTTTTTTGTAAGTTTTATGAATTTAATAAGTAAATATATAATTAATATTTGAAATTGGAACATAATATTTATTTTAGGGCATATTTTTTGGTATTTTTCTATAAATCATTTTTTTAATGAATATTGGAAAATACTGAATTTTTGTTCAAAACCACATTTTCATCTAGTTTATTTATAAGGTTAAATTACATATTAAATTGAATTAAATGTTTAATTAGATCATATTTTTTTCAATAAACAAGATTTAGGTATTCTTAATCAATTTCGCATTGAAAGTTAATATTAAAACATGGAAAATGTTGGAACCGTTTTTTACTTTTAAAACCTGCATTATCAACTAGACCACAAAATTAAATTCAAAGTAATTTCTTCTACTTATATTATTAGAATTAAAAAAATAGAATCTATATTTATAATATAAATATTTTATAATTTATAATATTTCAAACAATGTTTTTGAAAAAAATGTAATAAATTTAATTAAAATTAATTACATTAATTAAGACAAAATTAAGCCGAGCAAAGGACTAATCCTTCAACATGAGGGCCAGAATTCCATAGAAACATGTTCAAAATCAATTATATGTACAGATTTATACCCTATAACAACTTTTATAGTATTTTACCATTATTATATCCACATACCAAGGGTGAAATGTGTGGGAAATTCAATTTCACATAATTTACTAGTGTGACACACCTCCACCACTATAAAAAAGGCATCCTCTCCTCCTAGTTCCTCTCACATCTCAGGAAACTATATGTTGAAAATTATCTACCAAAATATCTACTAAAAATCCCACTCCTCCTACTAGAATCATCCAATTGGGCATAAATAAATACAAAGAATCTCTTTGTGGAAAATCAAAAGGAGTTACCCAAGTAGAAGGTACCATCCTCCCTTATGTTCTTTTATGTTATTTCAATTATCCCCTCCTCCCAAAAACTCATCTTATTCCAAAAATGTATGAAAACACCGGTATCATAAATATATTTTTAATTTTCTAATGATATTTTTTATTCCTACACTTACACACACTTCAAAAAAATGGGTAACCAACATACTAATTATGTGTACAGTGACTATAGCCTCAAGAAATGATGGTTGTTCATTTTTTCATTTGCACCTCTAATAGTGGAAATTATGATGGTAAATAAGTACATATCTAAAATATATTATATATATTATTTCTTTATTCTTCTTTAAAACTTTTAAAATAAATATACTCATACTTTACATTTGGTGTAAATAAAATAATTTTCTTTGAGAAGTGTATACAACTACCCCCTCAAAGTGATGTGATTCGTTCACACAATATATTTAATGTATAAAGAATATTTTTATTGAAAATATTATATATATATATATATATATGACATAATAATTCTAAATAAAATATGTTATGTACATATATACAATTACATATAATTTATTTACTTTCTTTCATTCATTATGTCAATAAAACCGAATCAACATTCATGTGTACGTACGGTCTACAATGTCCAGGAATGGTGTATTCCATTTCATACATATATAGATTACTAAAATATAAATATAATAAATATTAATTATATTTATATTATGTATTAAATTTTTTGAGTCATGAAAATATTATACAGACCCATGATATAACAAATTAAGACTCATGCAAAAAAAATGAAAATACTACCAGAAGCATAACCTTAAAATATAATTATTAACAATAAGTTAATATAAAGTCATAATAAACCCATATATAGAGTTAGATATAATAATATTGTTTTTAAAAATATTTTTAATAAATATAAATTTATTTTACATGAGTTTACAATGATATTCAAGACAGAAGGTAATGGAATTTCATCTAACATTTTATTTCTGTGAGATACATGCCTTATTCACCACACATTCCTTTTATGATGTGAATTTAATTCACATTGATGAATTATAAGATTCTTATATATTAATTTATGGTTATTTATGTATCCATTTTATGAAATTTATTTCATTGGGCTTATGTTAAAAAAATTTCCAAATCCGAAAATTTATTTTTTCTCAATTTTCCATCGTTGAGACAAAAGCCATGTTATGATCCTAAATTTTTACACGAGGTTTATTAAATAGCATTACAATGTTATATAAAATATCTCATTCCATTGTGAAATTTTATACATCATCTAATTTCATTAACTGAAATGGGGGTATTGTTCAATGTTACTAAGTGGTACTAGTTTATTGATGCAATCTCATCGCTTTTTCAAAATTATTTATGATTATACTTCCATTGATTAAATATTATGATCCATATCTAATGAAAATTCATGATCATAATTATGCTCTAAATATTCAGGATATTTTCATGTATTGTTTCAATTATTCAGCTCTTTATTCTATAACATAGATAGGAATTTGTTTTGAAGAAATCCTATCATTACTCTCTCTTTGGTCAGAAGTCTATGTTCCTTCAAAAACATGTACTCTAAAAAAGATTTACATGACTATTATACTATTATCCTATAAAATCTAAATAATATATTAATATTTTTGTTCATTTACAAATTTTTTAAAGGTATCTTGTTATCGCTTTCTAAAATAAGTCATTTTTCTACCCTTTTTAACATGAAAATGGAATGTAATTTTTACCTTATACGGTATACACAGATTTACCCATCGTCATTTCTATAAAACATCATTTTATAGATTAAAAGGATAATTTTTATGAAAGTTTTTTTAAAATTAACTTTTAAATAAATTGTTTTCAAAACATTTTCTAGATTTCTATATAAGTATTCAATTTATTTTTCATAGAATGTTTTTTCAAAAAGTTTTTATGATTTCTTTATAAATTTTTAGGTATAATTTCAAGAAAATGGTTCTGAAATGTTTTTTTAAACTCATTTAAAAAGGGTGAAAGGATATTTTTTGAATAAATGTTTTGAAAAAATCATTCAATGTTATTATCTATCTATAATAACATCTGTTGAGGATACTGAATCCATTCTAGTAAATGATCCAAAGGATCCATTCATATTATTTCATGTATGTATTTTGTTTTAAATGAATAATGATTATAACAATTGTTTCTTTTCCATGGGTTATATTATTTTGAAACCAAATTCTTATCATGGGTTCTCCATTGAAGAAATGGTTATGAGACCTATATGTTTTCCATATGGTATGATGTGATGAAATGTTAAATATACCCATTTAATTTCAGGGGCTACGGTTTGATGTTTATAAAACCCATCACTTTTCATGGTTCATGATATGCTGAATGTTTTGTAGTGTTTATATGTATGATTTTATTATGTGATAGTTGGGAAATATATCTCAATTAAATGAACTGGGAAATGATAAGTTGTATATGATTTCTATGGGTACACAGGTTGTTGGCGAATCCCAAAAACAAGATGGTACATGGGTTGTAGGTAAATCTTGAAAGTAAGAGGGCACATGGGTTGTAACCCAATAGAAAAAATAATAAGGTATATGGATCTCATCTTAAGCTTAAAATTAAGTGGGTACATGGGTTATTTCAAAATCCCTACAATAAGTAGTATGAATTATATCCCAAACATAAATTTAAGTGGGTACATGGGTAGTAATCCCAAACCCAAATCATGTACATTGGTCATAGATCAAGCCTAACATGTTATAAACGTCTTTTTAGACAGCATTATCATAATATTTTCTAATATTATATGTATGACACAAATTCTAGGCCTTATTATTTGGTAATTCTTTCATGGATTATGTATTTATTTATTTATTATTAATGAATTATTAACTACAAAAAATTATTAAATAATTTATTTTTATGTTCTATAATATGTAGGGTATGATCATCTAATGTTATGATAAAATTATCATAACTTTATTCTCATGATTAGGATTACATGTCTCCCCTATTTACCCTTACTCAGCTTCTAATCTCACCCCTTTTATGTTTCCTTACCTATGTTATGAATATATGTATTATTTATTATGTGTTTAATAAGGGTTAAATTCATGAAGAACCTAGTTGGTGATAACATAGCTCACTCATGTATCAACATTTATGTTTCCTTGTTTCAAAAGGCATTAAACTAATATGGTATTTGAGCGTCTGTTTGTATATTATTTTATATATTTTGGAAAATTGATCTAATTTATTTGTATGTCAATATGGGGTCACTATAACTCCCATATCCATAAGTTGTTATTTTATCCGCAACATTAAAATTTATTCTAGATTATCAAAAATATATTAAACATCTATAGTGTGGAGTTATATGTAGACATTTGTTTATATAAAAATAAATGTACAGTCTACTAAGATATAATCCACAACCTGATGTTGAATTTCTATCATCTAATGAACTATACCATCATGGATATGTTTGTCCCAATATTTCCTATTATGATTTACAATGATTGAACAGCATAAAATGAAATATTTTCCTTATGTATCATTCAATACAAACATATTGATTTCCTTTAGAAATTTTGGTACCTAGCATCTTTGGATTTGGAAGAAAAGACTACATTTTGTTACAATTTGTACAATAGACCATGAATGATATGTTTTTACTCCATGAGATTGACCTCCATACCATACATATTTTTTGATAACATTACTCATAATACATATAGGGTTTTTATAGGATTTCTATCCACTATACCAAATCATTCACGAAATTTTTTGGTATATTTTTATAAAGAAATAAATGTTCCAACCCTTAACCAAGTTACATTTAGACCAAGGAAAAAATTAATTCCCCAAACATTGACATCTCGAAATAACTCCTCCTATATTCAACAAATATATTAAATTATGTTTCATTTCTTCCTATAATTTAAATTTAACAGGAATATATGATAAAAAATATCTATTAATTTTTCTTTTTCTCGATGTGGATATTGTTATCAATTCTACCTCGTTTTAATCCTAAATATATCTGGTTTTGTCATGTTTATATTTTCAAGTCTATGGTTCTTTATATAGCCTAAAAAAACCTTCATCATCTGTCACAACATTATCTCATATTAAACTATAATAAACACATCCTATTATTCAATGTAATCATCATATTTGATAACTTCATTGTGGAATTATAATTTAACATCAAAATGATAAACCTTGAATACCTTTCTCACCTGTATTGGAAAGAAAATTAAAATAATTTCCTTCTATAAAATAGATGAAAATGTATCATGAACATCAATTACCTCAAATTTGGAATACCCCTTCCACCATTTCCATTTTTTCTAAGTTACCCTACCATATTAATTGAGTTTATTTTGGAACACCGATTTAATTCCAATGAAATTCGTATCTTTCTAACATGAAATAATTTCCCACACATCATTATTATTAGTTTTTCATGTGTTCATAATACATCACATGAACCCAATTATTATCATTGGTATATTATTCATAAAAATTTGATTTAAGATACATCATGAGTGATTTTTGATATAGATACATCATTCAACTTATTTTCAATGGTGTTTTATGGTAACTTACGATATTTTACTCCCTAATTATTTCCATGTATTTTGGTTTCTATGAAGCACTTTGTCTATCATTATTTTACTCATCATTAGTTTCTTATTTAGACACAGTATTAGTCAATTATTATCCTCTTAATATAATCAAATTCTCATTACATTATTATAAAATATATTCTATATATCTCTAAATATTATTTTAATTATCCCCTATTTTATTTCATTACATTCATAATAAATTACTATCCACTTATTGAATCAAATATATGTTTTTCTCCTTCACGATCATCCAAGGAAAATCTGTCATCTCCACCATAAACAAAAATTCAATATTTTTCCTTATTTAGAATAAAATACATACTTCCAATGATTTATAATTATTTAAACATGTAATTAATTATCTACAACAACTTATATGGATTATTCTATTCTCCCAGTCACAATAAGGCCCTATTAGAGATATATATCTATTTGTTGACTAGTTCCTTCTAAACCTTATTTGGTATATCTTTTTCAAAATGATTATTTATGAATAAGTATTTTATGATTTAGTTTCTCCACTAAAATACACCATTTTTTAGGATTCCTCAATAGTGACTCTTATTGCCTTATCTATGCATCTCTAGATATTCATCCATCATGTTATTTGCAATGTCCATGATTTCATTAGTATGAAACATTGGAATTTACCACCAAAGATTCTTTTCATCCTTACCCTGATACTATGTATTGAAAATGAACACCATTGACTTGTTGGTGATTACCATCTACTATTCCATATGGTTAAATCAACAATGAATAAGAGTACGTACAAATTTAAATTAATGGGACTTCATGATATCAGTCCACACAAATCAACAAGCACTACTACACGTAAACATGTAGTCCTTTGGTCATTATTCACTAATGAATTTTGAGTAATATTACATTTTTGAAATTAATTTCACATATGTTTACAATCACATAAAATTATAGGGAGATCACAAGCTACATTATTCTTCACTAGATCTTCTGAGGACCATTGGTTGAGGTGGACATGTTTTTTTTCCACAACCAATTTTATTTCTCCTTAAATAAAAAACACATATATTCTACTCAATCTATGGGGTATATATTTATGTTATTATAATTCCATTTCCCCATGACTTTATTATATATCCCATTGATCATACAATTGTTCTTGTATAAATTTACTACATGTCCAGATTCTTATAATTGACTTACTCTTAGAATTTTGGGAGAAATACCTTCAATAATAAAATAAATCATTATGCCTTATCTCTTTTACCATAATTTTTTATTTTTAGTATAATGATCATAATGATGTTGTTATTGAAATATTTACCAAAACCTTCTATAATGAACTTGATTTGTGAGAAAATATTTTTATATTGTATAATATGAGTGTTGAATTTGATATCCAAGAGCCACAAATGGTCTTCATCTATTTCCTTCATTAAAATTTCCAAAACTATTTAATTTTAATATATATTATATTTTTGATCTATGCATTTTAAATCACAAATTGTGTTTATTGGAACACTTTATCTTCCTCAAAATGTGATTAATGCATATTATCATGCTTATATATAAATAAAAGATTCATTTTAATATCACTTGATTATTCTTTGTGATGTAGTGTATAAACTCCATATATCTATATTGGCACAATATTCAACCTCATTGATGAAAAATACATGGAAATATGACCATATCAACCAAAAAAATTAATCTTCATCGAAATCACATTACATGAGTAATCCTTTTATTAGATTCATTCCCTTCTCGTATACCCTCTACTACTTACTATCTATGTAACACACATTCTAAGAGTGTCCCATATTTCCAAAATAATATCACGGGATTTTTTGTTCAATTTAATATTGAATTTCAAAATTAGTAATGAATTTTTGGGTCAATTTTATGTTTTTATTCTAAGACACACTCAAATTATCCTTCAGTTTTAGAGTGGGAAACGGTGGATTAGCATCTGTCATGACAACCATCTATTTGTAATCACTCTCTATACAATAATCTTTATTATAATCAGAATTTTTATTATTTAGGATAAAATATATCTATTTTATTGAACCTCAATTCTTCTCCTCCATCTCATATAGGGTCCATTCAATTTAATTTACTGAGTTCATACTATATGAAAAGAGTCACTTCTATTTTTTGATTTTTTTACCATAGGATGGTGATTTTCCTTTAAAGTCCTTGATATATTTGACTCTATATTTCACTCTGTTTTTATAACCATATATAACCCAGTATCCTTCTTTTTATTTTGAGTTTTTACCTAATTAACCTCCTTGAGATATATAGTTTCTCAAAATTTTGGACTTCTTTTGTTTCTCCAAAGTTTTATTTCAACAAGTGAAACCTACAGCATTTAATTGATGTCTAATTTTTTTTCTTATTCTTCTTTATAATTTTCAAAATTATTTTATTTTATCTATGGATTTTTTTAAATATCAATGAGATAATATTCTTTAAAGTCTTCATAATCATAAATTTTATCCACTTATGTATCTTCTAAGCTATTATCATGTTGGAAAAATGGTTTTTTATTTTTAATGAATCTTCTATTAGTTCCCCTAACTTTCATATCTATTGAATATTTTTTGATGGCTCACTCATCATCCCCATCATAATCTTGAAACTTATTTCCTATAAGATTCACATATGTTCCACATTGAATGAATAAAAGTGATAGTTTTCTGTTGAAAAATTCCCTGCCTTATTTGATACCTATAGAGAGGAATGACATAACCAAATCAACCTATTCTTCTTCTTCATGAAAATCATCCATATATGGATTTATTATAGTCATCAATTCCATATCCTTGGATTTACCCCTTTAAAAAACCTCATTATCCTCATTCCTTATCTAGTTTTCAAAAAATAGTGATGTGAAGTCTATTCAAAATGATATCCTTTGGATATATATTATTGATTATAATTAATTTTAGTTTAAAATGAGGTTGAATAATTCTATGAATAGACATTATGATATTATTTTCATTAAGGTTTCACCATTACCACAAAAATCCTTTACAATCAAATTTAACAAGTCAAAGAATGCAATAATAAGATCATTTACGTGAATCCTTAATTCCTTGTATTTTATCAATTAAAAAATTAATTTATCTTCTCGTTCATTTCTGTAACCTTATTTGATGGTATGTAATTTTTTCCACATTTAATGTGTGGATTTAAATGGAATCACCTCCATGCAGATAGTGTCTGTAAAACCTCTTCGTAATGTATTGATTCCCTTTGAAAAAAATCTATCTCTTTGTGATATATTTCTAATAGTTCACAACTATAAATACTTACTAAGATACAATTGATACAAGTAGATTAAACATTCATTCGTAATGATTATAAATAGTAATACATCCAATTCTTTAGGAGTTAATTTTTTTCATCTAGGATAAAAATAAATTTATGTATTATTGCTTATATTTAATATACTTAATGGAGTGTTCCATTAACTTTAACTTTTATCTCTTATAACAGTTTTATCCCCAATAAATGAATGTAAAATATGTTTCTAGGAGTAAGGTAGTATAATAGAACATATGTTGTGTCACTCCTATGAATAGATGGTCAAAACCATCACCCCAATCAAGAAAACTATCGTGGATACTTAAAAACAACCATTGGGCAACATCACCTCATGTTCCCTATACAATATAAACATTACCACTATGGATCCATATATTTTGTCAGATAGAATCATAAGAAACCTATAGCCAAAATATATTTGGTTAACCTCAAATCACCAACCATGAAAATGGTTATCACCCCCTATGTCGTATTAGTTAGCGGCACCACACTATAACTACTGATCAACATCTCCCATATCATACCAATGTATTATATTCCTCAAATAATCATACTTAAATTCATTAAAAATTGTCCAATACTCATCCAAGTGTCACAAGAATGAATTTCTTAATAAGTAATCAGTCAAAATAACCCTAGACCACACATCTCATACATATCTCATCCAATTTACCTACATAATTTCCCCTGACTAACCTATGACAACTCTATTGAACCCCAAATACTATGAATAGCTTTAATTACGATCAATATCATGAGCTTACCCATTCTTTAATACCCCATGACACATAAAAAAACATATATCATCAGAAAAATATAATCACCCCTACCTGATACTAGTAGGGGAATGATTTTTGAATTATGTATCCTAATTTTACCCAAGGTGGAAAAAATTATTAAACCAATGAAATAGACCTAAAATGGGAATTTTAGTCAAATATATTCATAATGGTGAAAATATGGTCAATATGAGACAACGATCCTTACCCACCTCAACTGCAAATGATAGACAGATCGAAGAATGCATACCCTTCCCAAAAAATAACTTTTTAGGGGAAGAAAGAATTCATATAGTGGTTATAAATATATTCACTAATAATATGAGGAATCTCATGAAAGAACCTCATTTTAATATTTCATTTAATTAATTATTTATTTATTTTAGAAAATGGATGTAAAGTCCCTTATAATGTGACCCATATATATCTTAGTATAATGCCTCAAACTAGCCCACCTTACCACATGACCCTTTGGGTCACAGTGCATCACATCTCCCTTAGAATTCAAAAAATCCAATTGATATTAATCTTTTAGTCTAACCCTACCCTTTAGAGGGAAACCACCTACCTCAATCATAATTCATGGAATATCCACATTGTAAATTCCCCAACCCTAGTTACCTAGAGTCGTTAGATTATTACATAACATTGTCATGATCAAAAAAGATCAATTCTAAAAAGAGTGATTAGTTTAGTAGCCTTGGAAGTATTAGATACATTCATAAGGAATACATTACATCATAAAATGGAAAACTACAACAACATTGTTTCCATGTACAATATTGAGATCCCATAGACTATCCCTCGGGTCAGTCATAATATACTTCTTCGCATCCTGGGAAAAATAAAACATAGAAAGGGGTGAGCTCAAATGCTCAGTAAGGATAAAAATATAGCTAAAACATTCATAAATAAGAATAAACAGTTAAGGAAATGTATAAGACTAAAACAAAATCCTTTTAAACTTGATCCTTAGTATAATATCGCAAAGATAAAATCAAAATAATGACATTTACTTACTCACATGGATATTATAGTAGTAGAATAATCACAAGGAATATCAGTAGACCCATTAATAATGATAGAATGCATAATGTTGAACATTATTTTTTGTGTCAAGGCCTCATGCGAGGACCTAGGGGATAATTGTAACCAGACCCCAACCTGAAGAGCCTCTGTAACTGGACACCATCCTATAGAGCCTCTGTAATTGGACTCTATCCTAGAGAGCCTCTGTAACCGGACTCCATCCTGGAGGGTCTGCTGTAACCGGACCCCAATCTGTAGGGCTTAGTTTTACCGGTCCCCAACCCAAAAACATACTAGTTCAATACATTTATCATAAGAATATGATGAAATATAACATAAATATTCATATTAAAACTAGCGTAAGAAATGAAAATACTTTAACCATAAACCATGAATGGAATAAAATTAACTCATCTGCATTCAATCATATCACAAAACCTTATACACAATATAGAATATTTGTATCATAATAAATCAACTTCAATAAAGTGTACAATTTATCAAAGGATGTTGACATAGATGAAATCAAAACTATTTGAGAGAGAAATATCTTTCTATTTTGAAATCATTTAAGAGTCACATAATTATAAATAAAATAATTATTTTGAAAATATTCTTATAATATTGTAATGGAATCTACAAATATGTTATAATGGCAGAAAATAACCACCCCAACTGTATTAGTTAAAAAAACATTCTTACCTTATATTTATCGAAAAGGTCATAAAGTACCTTCCTTGGAAAACGATTGAAAGATTACATTAAAAAAATATAAGTTAAAATAAGGGTAAAAATGAATTTAACCCATTGTTTAGTAAATAGTAAAAAAAATTGAAATACATTTTTAAGAAAGCACGAATGTGGATGATAAAGAGGTCCCAGTATATACTTACATAAAAACAACCTAGGATAATAAAGAGATTGTGAAATTAACCCTTACCTTGTACTTTTCCATGGTGAAGGGTAGGTTAAACTCCAGTATAATGATGAAATAATTGTTATTAAATTATAAAATAATCATATAAATTAATTTGATGTCATATATGATCTTTTAACATTGCATTATAAATAATATCATAGTATTATCATTGTTTTGAGTGTTAACTGATTCATTTTCCTTTATATAATGTATTACGTAAGTAATATTTATTATGGATGGGATGTATCTTATTCATATATAGAATGATATTATGTCTTAAAAAATTATTTTTATTCATCTAATTAAAGTTATTCTTGAATGGATACGACAAGTAATGAATCTCATCACGTTCGTGGAGACGGTAATCCGTACATATGCACGAGCGACAATATCATTCTTTTGATAGAAAAATAATATATAATTGGATGGTATATCATATATAAAGAATAATTATCATATAATATTTATTATTTACATCAATTAAACATCATTATTATACCAATCCGAATAATAATGTATTGAATAACAATTACACCACGATGTGGAGACAGTAAGTCGTACGTATGCACGTATGGTGACATGTCATTCAAAGGATGGATAGAATAATGAATTTGGTTGTACCATATTTATACAAATATAAAATTATATTGAATATACTGTAGTTATTATTTTATAATAGAAAAAACAAATAAAAAGGAAGTTGAAGAAGAACGTAACTTGAAAGAGGTGGTGAGATATTAACCTCTTCTTCGGGTTCTATCTTTTGATTTGATCAAAAGGGCTCGATAGGTTGTCTTTATGACTAAAGTAATGTCTCAAGGATTAAGGGACAATAGTTGAGATAATATTTGGGCTGGGGCTGGCTGAGACAAATGGCTTTGAAGGTGTGAATTAGAGAGAATGGGGAGTGCCCTTTTATAAGAGGGGTGGGGGGCACCTTAGGAAGAGCTAGAAATATTATTTTATAATAAAAAATATTTATGTTTATAATGGCTCCAAAGTAGATTACTAAAAGATAATATGGTAATGGTTTTAAAACAACTCAACCAATAGGTTTTAGATAGGTTTTTTAAATATATTAACCTTATCTTTTAGATTTGACTCTTAGTTAAATAGTTTTACATTTACCATGTCTCTTTGTATTTTTATATTATAAGGTTAATAAAATTACGATAAAATTCCACGAGAACCCAAATTGGTTGATTAATGACACATATAAAAATTTTTATTCCCTTTCTATTAACCTTATACTTTTATAAAAATTATATCAACCAATAATATAGTATTAGTTTTAAAAACTCAATTATGTCAATTTTGACATTATTTAATAATTTGTTTTTTTTAGTCATAACTGTATTATTACTTCAAACAAAATTCATTAAATCAACCTTAATATGTCATATTCACCAATAAAATTCGTGGATGTCATAAAAACTGTAACAACCCAGGCTTCCACGGTACACTTCCTTTTTAACAATACAGTAGTGTGTTGTACGCAACTTCGAGTTCTAACACACACCACAACCAATCAAACTAGCTGTCATGAATAGTAATACCCACTTTTTGAAATTTTATAAATTTTATCTTTCAAAATGGACTTCGTTTTTGGATTCAGAATATCAAAATTATCTTAGGGTAAATTTTTGGTATTTTTCTGAAAAAATTCAATTTTTGATGAATAGGGAAAAAACACTGAGTTATAGTTTAAAACCGAATTTTTATATAAATAATTATTTAAATTATTTAAATTTAATTATGGTAAAAATGGATACATAATACCTATATAATTTCAATGTAACTAATTGGAGTTAGTTTATAATAATTTTAGATATATAAAAATTTTATGGAACTTTTCACTGTCTTTTACCCACCTCCTAGGAGAATTTGGAAATTCACACAAAACATAACATTACCACTTCTGTGAGTGAAATTTCAAAAATCCAAGAGACACATTTAATATCAAGTAGTAAAATGTGGTTCAATGAGTTGAAAATAATTTTTGGTGAAGAGTAACTTTTTACTTTTATTTACCACGGTGAAAAGTAAGTAGGGTAATTAAGGGAAAAATAATATTAATATTACCCTAACACATGTCCTAATTATATTGGAAAAGTTTATATCGACCAAAACCAACCACAGGAATAAAATATTATCATTTAGGTCCACTTGGATTAGATTAGGACATTTATTATTATTTAAATCAAAGAAGAGTTAAAAGAGTTAAAATCAATATTTAATTACTAAAATATTTTTAATATAGTGTTATATATAAGATAAATTCGATTATAAATATTAATTGGAAAGATAAAAATACTTCCGACATTATGGTATTTTATTTATAATTTTTACACATTAAATAATTTATTTAATTTATGACACAGTGGTGATGTAGTAATTACCTAATTAATGAAATATTAAAATAATTGATATTATTAATATCAAAATAAATGTAATTTGAGACTTTTTATAAATCCCACGAATTTTTAGGTAAATATGACATATTGGGATTGTTTATAAAAAATATTTTCGAAGTAATAATGCTGTTATGAAATTATCAAAAACAAAATACTCAATAGTTCCAAAATTGACATAAAAGAGTTTTTAAAACAAATATTATATTATTAATTGATGTTCTATTCCTAAAAATATATGTTTCATCCATATAAATTATATAATGATAGGTGTATCATTAATGGACCACTTGGGGGTTTCTTGGAGGTATATAGTGTGTTTATTAACTATATAATTTAAAATACAAAGAGACATGGTAAATGTTAAACTATTTAACTAAGAGTTAAATATAAATGATAAGGTTAATATAGGGACCCAAACCTATCTAAAATCTATTGGGTGAAATTGTTTCGACCCATACCCACCTTAACCATTAAATAATCCACTTTGGAGCCATTAGAAACCAAATATGAATTTATTATAAAATAATATTTCTAGCTTTTCCTAATGTGCCCCTCACCCCTCTTATAAAAGGGCACTCCCCCTTCTCTCAAATTCATTCCTTCAAAGCATTTTGGCTCGGCCAACCCCTACCCAAATATTCTCTAAACTTCCCTCAATTCAACCTAGGGGTCTTATTTTGATCATAAAGCCAACCTAAAGATCCCTTTTGATCAAATCAAAAGGGATTACCCGAAGAAGTGGCAATGTTTTCACCACCCTCTTTCAAGTTTCTTTCTTCTTCAACTTCTTCTTTCTATGTTATTTCCATTCTAAAATAATAACTCCAGTATCTTATATATACTATGATGTTATTATAACTATGGTACAACCATATTCAGTATTCTATCCATCCTTTGAATGACACGTCACCATACGTGCGTACGTACGGCTTACCGTCTCCACGTCGTGGTGTAATTGTTATTCAAAACATTATTATTTGAATGGGTATAATAATTATGTTTATTCTATGTAAATAATATATATAACATGATAATGATTCTTTATATATGATATATCATCCAATTATATAATATCAAAAGAATGATATTGTCGCTCGTGCGTACGTACGGACTACCGTCTCCAAGAACCCGATGAGATTCATTCCCCATCGAATCTATTTAAGATTAATTTTCATTTGATGGTTAAAAATAATGTTTAAGGACTTGATATAATTCTGTATATTAATAAGATATAATCTATCCATAAAAAACATCTCTTATGTAACAAAACATATAAAATAAAATTAGTAAGTTAACACCGGAAATGACAATAACACTAAGATATTATTAACAAAGAAATATTAAAAGATCATATATGATATCATATTAATGTATATGATTATTGTATAATTTAATAACAATTATTTCACCATCATACAGGAGATTGACCTTTCCTCAACCAAGGAAAAGTACAAGGTATGGGTTTATTTCACAATCTCTTCATTATCCGTGGTTGTTTATACGTAATTATCTACTGGGTTCTCTTTATCATCCACCTCCATGTTTCTTAAAAATGTATTTCAAAAAATTATTAACATTTTATAAACTATGGGTTAAAGTCATGTATACCTTTGTTGACTTTTTATAAGATGTTTATAACGGAATCTTTCCATCAATTTCCAAACAAGGTCCTTTTTAACCTTTTCAAAAAAATTAATGTACGAATGTTTTTTTAACTTATACGTCGGGTGCGGCTATTTTCTACCATTATAAACTTTTTGAAGATCCCCTTACAAGATTATATGAATATTTTCAACGTAAATGTTTTATTTTATAATTATGTGACTCTTAAATGTTTTCAAAATAGAAAGAGGTATTTCTCTCAAAAGGGTTTTGATTTCATCAATGTCAACATCCTTTAATGGATTTTAAGTTTATTTAGAGTAGATTTATTATGATACAAAACTTCCATATTATATTAAAGGTTGCGTGAATTGTTTGACTATGGATGTGATATTTTTATACCATTCATGATTTATTGTTAATGTATTGACATTTCGTATGCTAGTTTTAATATGAATGTTTATGATATGTTTAAACCTTTTCATATGAGAAATGTAATGGACTTTGTAAGTCACGGGTGGAGCCCGCTATAGCTCCTCGATGCATCGGTAGGTCTCATGAGACAACTAGAAATGGAATTGGTTGAGGCCCTTTCCCAATTTGATTTATTGTTTTGGATGAGGCCTTAATCATTTTTAGGCGTCTTGGTTGAGGACTTGACAAAATGTTTCAGAATGTCCGACATTATACATTCATTCATTATGGAAATAAAATTGATGGTTAATGTGGTCATTTGACTAGTAGAATACCCAATATTATGTTTTATTATGGAAGTATTTACTCAGCTCATATTCTTTCTATAAAAGTATTCATGTTTATTATTGGTAAAGGAATGTGGTTTCAATTATTTACCATGCTTAATATTTATGTCATTTCCTGCTATATTACATACCCTTACTGAGCATTTGATCTCACCCCTTTCTTATGTTTCATTTTCCCAGGAAATGAAGAAGTTAGTTAAGAGTGACCAGAATGCATAATCTAAGAGACTTGGATGTTTCTAATGAAATATATTTGTGTTTTATTTCTTTTCAAGTTGTAAAGTTGAACATAAATATGAATCTTGTTTCCAATAATACTAAACTAATCGGTCTTTTGAGACTTGATCTTTTGTGATCATGCAAATGTTATGTAATAATGCACTGAATCTGGGTAACTGGGGTCAGGGAATTACTGTTGGTATCAGAGGATGTTTAGTACAATCCTTGGAAGCTATATTTCGATGAACTCTGATTAGAGCACATAGCCCTAAGATAAACATTGAGGATTAGTATAAAAGAACATCATAGAATTTTGATATTATAATGATTTTGTGAGTTTTCCTAGAAATACATTCATGTATTGATATGAGAATGTAGAGGCGGATCTGGCACAGATGTACCTAGGGGTAAAACTTGAAAACACCGCTTTGATCTAGACTCGAATGGGAACTGGTGCACGGCAACGGGCCTTGCTGCCCTCTTGGTTACGACACTCATGGGAGATATGCTTAGGATAATTCTCATTTTCATTAAAACCCATTATGAAGGGTTTATAAGTATATAAGTCTTCAAAGAAAGCATTTTTTGATTATGGAATATATCCATAAACTGTTCAATATATGTTAACTGTTTTACAAGTTTGGATTTATGTATTGCGATTCATAAACTAATACAGTATATTCCATTGTTTAAAAATGGAGACTAGTAGAAGAAATGGAATCTATATCAATGCACGCCCTCCATGTAGATATTTCCCTCCTTATAAAGATAATTATAGTGGAGCTGGTGATGCAACTGGTGCAGATCAACTAATCACCATACTGGGACAACTCACTCAGGTTATGAATAATAACCTTACCCGTATGGAGCACATAGATCTGTAGCATGGAGGATAAATTTTAGATCTCTTCATTAGGAAACATCCACCAACATTTAAGGGGGGTACAAATCCATTGGTAGCTGAGAAATGGATAAGTTCCCTAGAGAAAATATTTCAGGATTTGGGGAGTAGTTAAAGGGAAAACGTTATCATGGTAGTTTATCGCCTCACTGGAGATGCTAATCAATGGTGGTAATTGATACAAAACACAAAGTAGGATGATGAAGTATCAAATATGGAATGGAGGGAGTTTAAAGAGATTTTATTAGAAAAATACTTTCCTCGTGACCATCGAGTAGATTTGGAATGGCAATTTCTGAGTCTGAGGCAAAATGAGGATGAGAATGTCGTAACATATGAGGCTAACATTACAAGGTTAGCAAGGTATACTGGAGATTATATACGTAACCCAAGAAGTAAGATTGATCATTTCTTTGAGGGGTTGAAACCATTTTTTCATCGATCATTAGTGTCGCAATCCTTCTCGTCGTACAAAGATATTGTCTCATGTGCTATCAAGATAGAAAAATAATTCTATAAGGCTTATGAATCTAAATCAAAGAAAGAGAAGTAGAGATCTGTTGAACACTCTTAGAAAGGAAATAAGGAAACAGGGAAGAAGGAAAGAATTGAATTTCCACATTGTGATAATTGCGGAAGGAAGCACCCTTGTTCCTGTCTAAAAGGAAGAGGAGTATGATACAGGTGTGGACAGAAAGGCCATCTAGCTATTGATTGTAAAGGATAGAAAGACACTACCAATGTTCAATTCTACAACTACAGGGAGATGTGACATTATTCAAATGAATTTCCTAAGCAGTAGGGAATCGTACCACAAAAAAAGGCCTAGGGACCAAGGCCAAGTGTATGATATCACTACTGATGAGGTTGAAGCTCCAAAAGATGTGGTGGTAGGTAATTTAATGGTTTTATCAAGTTTTGAAAATGAATTATTTTATTCTGGATCATCGCATTGTTTCATATATTCCCAGTTTTCTATGAAAATTAGATATTTCAATTTTATTTAACAATGGAGTTGTGAGTTAAAACTCTTAAGGGAAGTATCATTGCTACAAGGTTTTGTGAATCAGTCTCCATTAGAGCACATAAATGTTCATTATCTGCGGATCTCATCATCATACATATGATTGAATTTTATATAATCCTTAGTATGGATTGGTATTCGGACCATAATGAAAAAATATTTTGTAAGAAGAGGGAGGTAACTATTTTTTATGATGATGATAAGGAACACCTTATCTTTAGAGTGGAATCGTCACCACCTAATTCTTACCTAGATCCACCCCCAGTAGCTCAACTAAATTCAATTATTGGGGTGGAAGAGAATGAAATAATTTTGGGAAAGGAAAGGAATGTTCAAATAGAGGATGTGCCTATTGTGAAAGAATATGTAGATGTGTTTCCAAAAGATTTACTTGGATATCCTCCAGAATCAAAAATTGAGTTTTCCATTGATTTAATTCCTGGATCAAGGACCATATTGAAGACCCCTTATAGAATGGCCACTGTGGAATTAGTGGAACTAAAGAAACAACTAGACGAATTGAGTAATAATGGATTTATTCACCCTAGTTTTTCTCCATGGGGAGCCCATGTCCTTTTTGTTAAGAAGAAAGATGGATCTATGAGGTTGTGCATTGAATACAGGGAGATCAATGCTATAACAATAAAGAACAAGTATCCCCTACCTCGCATTGATGATTTATTTTACCAACTGCATGGAGCTCAATAATTTTCAAAGATCGACCTTCGATATGGATACCATCAGTTGTGTGTGAAGAAAGAACACATTCCAAAGACAGCATTTCGAACCAGGTATGGGCATTACGAGTTTACAATAATGCATTTTGGGATGACTAATGCACCCTCTGTTTTCCTGGATCTAATAAACAGAGTTTTCAAAGAATACCTTGATGAATTAGTAGTGGTATTTATTGATGATATCTTGGTATAATCCAAAAGCTACAAAGATCATGAAAATCACTTGCCCATTATATTGAAGACTTTGAGAAGACATGAATTATATGGGAAGTTTACCATGTGTAAATTATGGCTTGAGGAGATTTATTTTATTGGAAATATTGTCTCCAAGGATGGAATTTTCGTTGATCCTTCTAAGGCAATCGAAATCCAAGAATGGAAAGCACTGATGAGTATAATAGAGGTACACAGTTTTATTGGCTTAGCAGGTTATTATCGGCGTTTCGTCCATAACATTACCTGATTGGCTAACCCATTAACGAAGATCACGCGTAAAGGGGTTAAATTTGATTGGACAAAAGAGTGTGAATAATATTTTGAAGAACTGAAGATAAGATTAGTCAATGATCCTATTTTGACTCTACCATCATGAAATGATGGGTTTGTTATTTGTAGTGACGCATCGAAGAAAGGACTTGGTTCTATCCTTATGCAGAATGATAAAGTTATTTCATATGTATCACAACAGCTGAAAATTCATGAGAAAAACTATCCTACTCATGATCTTGAGTTAGCTTCTGTAATCTTCGCATTGAAGATTTGGAGACACTATCTCTATGGTGAAAAATGTGATATTTATACTAATCACAAGAGTTTGAAGTATATTTTATCACAGAAAGAACTCAACATGAGTCAATGGAGATTGATTGAATTACTCAAGGATTATGATTGCATGATAAACTACCACCCGAGGAAGGCAAATAAGGTGGCAGATGCTTTGAGCAAAAATGAACATGGAGTTTTGAACAATATGAGAATTGAAAGGGATCCAATTTTCATGGATCTAGTAAATAAGGACATGGGAATAACCATGGAAGGTGAAACATCAATGCTTTTTAAAATGGATGCCAAACCATATTTACTAGAAAGGATTAACAGTTCTCAGAACAATTATGAATGATTTCAAAATAAGATTAAAGTTGTGAATGATGGGAGATTGAGTGACTTTGTGTAAGAAGATGGAATTTTCAATCTTGGGAAGAGACTTTTTGTTCCCGATATACTTGATCTAAAAAGGGAATTGTTGGATGATTCTCATAGTTCTAATTTCTCTATACACTCTCAGAGAACCAAAATGTATACAGATTTGAAGGACCATTTTTTGGTGGGACAACATGAAGAGGGAGATTGCTGATTTTTTGTCAAGATGTATTGTTTGTCAATAAGTGAAAGCTGGAAGGCAATAGCCTGTAGGAGTCACGCAACCTCGTCCCATACCTGAGTGGAAATGGGATAATATCATGATGGACTTCATCATGGGACTACCAAATACTCCTAGAAGGAACAATACAATATGGGTTATTGTTGATCATCTTAACATGTCATCACATTTTCTTTCTATAAGAGAAGATCTACCAATGGAACATCTAGCAAGACTATATATTAATGAAGTTGTGAGATTTTATGGAGTACCCATATCGATTGTTTCTGATCGTGATCCCCATTTTACATCATGATTTTGGAAGAGTCTTTAGAAGTCCTTCGATACTAAACTTCGTTTGAGCACTGCCTACCACCCTCAAATAGATGGACAATCAGAACTGACTATTCAAACCATAGAAGACATGTTGAGATCTTTCTCACTTGACTTTCAGGGTGTGTGGGATCAATATTTACATCTGGTAGAATTTTCCTATAACAATAACATCCATTAAAGAATTCAGATGGCACCATATGAAGTGTTATATGGAAGGAGATGTCACACACCAACCTGTTGGGATGACGTTGGTGAATGAAAACTTGTAGGCCTTGAACTGGTGGAGGAAACGATGGAAAAGGTGAAGGTAATCCAAAACCACATCAAAGTAGATCAAAGTAGGCAGAAGAGCTATGCCAATAACCAATGGAAGGATTTGGAATTCCAGGTAGGAGATCATGTTTTCTTGAAGGTATCTCTATGAAAGGGAGTTGTATGTTTTGGTAAGAAGGAGAAATTGAGTCCCAGGTACATATGACCTTTCGAAATTCTTGAATGAATTGGGGATGTATCTTACCGTTTGGCAATGCCTCCAAGTATCTCCAAAGTTCACGATGTGTTCCACGTATCACTGTTGAGAAAATATATGCAAGACCCAACGCATGTACTCAATTATGAGGAATTAGAACTAGAACCCGATCTGTCTTATTGCGAAGAGCCCATCAGTATTCTTTACATAAGAGAACAAGTGTTGAGAAACCGGACGACTCGTCTGGTAAAAGTTCTATGGAGAAACCATAAAATGGAAGAGGCAACGTGGGATCCCGAGGAACTTAGGAGGAAGAATCACCTAAGTCTTTTCATGCGGTTGTATTCTATAAATTTCAAGGACTAAATTATTTGAAGGAGGGGAGAATGTAACACCCCAAGCTTCCACTAAACTCTTCTTTTTTAATAATATAGTAGCGTGTGTTGTACGCAACTTCGAGTTATAACACACACCACAACCAATCAGACTAGCCATTATGAATAGTAATACCCACTTTTTGAAATTTTATAAATTTTAACTTTCAAAATGGACTTCATTTTTATATTTGGAATATCGAAATTAGCTTTGGGTGATTTTTTGGTATTTTTATGAAAACATGCAATTTTTGATGAATAGTGAAAAAACACCGAGTTATAGTTAAAAACCCAATTTATATTTAAATAATTATTTATTTTATTTAAGTTTATTTAAGGTCAAAATGGATATATAATACCTATATAAGTTCAATTTAATTCATTGGAGTTAGTATAGAATAATTTTAGATATATAAAAATTTTATGGAACTTTTCACCGTCTTTTACGCACCTCCAATGAGAATTTGGAAATTCACAAAAAACATAATTTTAAAGCTTCTGTGAGTGGAATTTAAAAAATCCGAGAGACATGGATAATATCAAGGAGTAAAATTTGGTTTAATGAGATGAAAATAATTTTTGGTGAATATTAACTTTTTAATTTTATTTACCATGGTTAAAAGTAAATAGGGTAATTATGGGTAAAAATGATATTAATATTACACTAACACATGTAATAATTCTATTGTACAAGTGTATCTCGACCAAAAACAACCTTAATAACAAAATAGTATCATTTAGGTCCACTTGGATTAGATTATAACTTTTATTATTATTTCATTCAAAGAACAGTTAAAATAGTTAAAATCAATGTTTAATTACTAATACATTTTTAATATAGGGTTATACATAAGATAAATTATATTACAAATATTCATTAGAAAGATAAAAATATTTCCTACATATTTTTATTTTAGTTATAATTTTTAGACATTATATAATTTAATTTATTTATGACACAATGGTGATGCAGTAATTACATAATTAATGAAATATTAAAATAATTGATATGATAAATATCAAAATAAATGTAATTTGATATTTTTTATGAATTAAACTAATTTTCTAGGTTAATATGACATATTAGGATTGGGTATATAAATTTTTTTCGAAGTAATAATTCTTTTATAAAATTATGAAAAACAAAATACCCAATAGTGCCAAGATTGATATAAAAGAGTTTTTAAAACAAATATTATATTCTTAGTTGATATTCTATTCCTAAAAAACTAATGATCATCCAAAAGACTAATATAATTATAGTTGTATCATTAAAAAAACTTGGGGGTCTCTTGGAGTTATATAGTATGTTTATTAACTATATAATATAAAAATACAAAGAGACATGGTAAATGTCAAACTATTTAACTAAGAGTTAAATATAAATGATAAGGTTAATATAGTGACAAAAACATGTCTAAAATATATTGGATGAAAGTTTTTTCACCCATACCCACCTTAACCTTTATATAATCTATGTTGGAGCCATTATGAACCGAATATGAATTTATTATAAAATAATATTTCAAGATTTTCCTAAGGTGACCCTCACCCCGCTTATAAAAGGGTAACCCCCCTTCTCTCAAATTCATACCTTCAAAGCCTTTTGGCTCGGCCAACCCCTGCCCAAATATTCTCTCAACTTCCCGCACTTTAACCTATAGGCGATAGTTTGATCAGAAATCCATCCTAAGGATCCCTTTTGATCAAATAAAAAGGAAGAACCCGAAGAAGAGGTAATGTTTTCACCATCCTCTTTCAAGTTTCTTTCTTCTTCAACATATTCATTATTTGTTATTTCCATTATAAAATAATATCTCAAGTATCTTATATATACTTTTATGTTATTATAAATATGGTACAACCATATTCAGTATTCTATCCATCCTTTGAATGACATGTCACCATACGTGCGTACGTACGGCATATCATACCCACGTCGTGGTGTAATTGTTATTCAAAATATTATTATTTGGATTGGTATAATAATGATGATTAATTCATGTAAATAATAAATATAACATGATAATTATTCTCTATATATGATATACCATACATTTATATAATATCAAAATAATGATATTGTCGCTCATGCCTACGTATGGACAATCGTCTCCACGAACGCGATGAGATTCCTTCCCCATCGAATCCATTCAAGAATAATTTTCATTTGATGGTTAAAAATAATGTTTATGGACTTGATATCAATCTGGATATGAATAAGATATAACCTATCCATAAAAAACACGTCTTATGTAACAAAACATATAAAAGAAAACGAGTAAGTTAACACCCGAAATGACGATAATACTAAGATATTATTAACAAAGATATTTTAATAGATCATATATGATATCATATTAATGTATATGATTATTTTATACTTTAAAAACAATTATTTCACCATAATAAAGGAGGTTAACCTACCCTCAACCAAGGAAAATTACAAGGTAGGGGTTTATTTCACAATCTATTCATTATCCGAGGTTGTTTATACGTAATTATCCACTGTGACCTCTTTATCATCCACATCCATGTTTCATAAAAATGTATTTCAAAATATTCTTATTATTTTATAGACTATAGGTTAAAGTCTTGTATACCCTTGTTTACATTTTATAATATGTTTATAAAGGAATATTTCTGTCATTTTCCAAACAAGTTCATTTTTTACCTTTTCGAAAAAAATTAAGGTAAGAATGTTTTTTTAACTTATTCGGCGGGTGAGGCTATTTTCTACCGTTATAAACTTGTCGAAGCTTCCCTGACAAAATTATAAGAATATTTTCAACGTAATTTTTTTTTATAATTATGTGACTCTTAAATTTTTTCAAAATATAAAGAGATATTTCTCTAAAAAGGGTTTTGATTTCATCTATGTCAACATCCTTTGATGGATTTGAAGTTTATTTGGAGTTGATTTATTATGATACAAAACTTACATATTATATTGAAGGTTTTGGGATATGTTTGACTACAATTGTGCTATTTTTACACCATTCATGATTTATGGTTAAATTATTGACATTTCGTATGCTATTTTTAATACGAATGTTTATGATATGTTTAAACTTTTTCATATGAGAAATGTATTGAACTTAGTAAGTGATGGGTGGAGCCCGCTATAGCTCCTCGATGAATCGGTAGCTATCACAAGACAACTTGAAGTGGAATTGGCCAAGGCCCTTTCCTAATTTGATTTATGGTTTTGGCTAAGGCCATAATCATTTTTGGATGTCTTGGCCGAGGCCTTGACAAAATGTTTCAGAATGTCCGGCATTATACATTCTCTAATTATGGAAATAATATAGATGGTTCGTGTGGTCATTTGACTAGTAGAATATCCATGATTATGTTTTATTATGTCATTATTTACTCAGCTCATATTCTTGCTATAAAATTATTCATGTTTATTATTGATAAAGGCATGTGGTTTCAGTTATTTACCATGCTTAATAATTATGTCATTTTCTGCAGTATTACTTACCCTTTCTAAGCATTTGTGCTCACCCCTTTCTTATGTTTCATTTTCCCAAGGTATGAAGAAGTTATTTATGAGTGACCGTCAAGCATAATCTAGTAGGGTTGGATGTTTCTAATGAAATATATTTTTGTTGTATTTCTTTTCAAGTTGTAAAGTCGAACATAAGTATGAATCTTGTTTCCAATAATACTAAAATTATCGGTCTTTTGAGAACTTGAACATTAATGATCATGACAATGTTATGTAATAATTCACTGACCCGGGGTAACTGGGGTTGAGGCGTTACCAAACTTTCAAATTATATTTATTTTTGTATTTATAATACAATTTATTTTATTCATTAATTAATAAGGTAATTACTACATCATCATTGTGTCAAAAATAAATTTAGTTATTTAATGTATAAAAATTATAAATAAAAGACCAATATGTAGGAAATATTTTTAGTTTTATAATGATTATATATAGTAAAAAATATGACTTATATAACCCCATGTAAAAAGTGATTTACTAAAAGATATTTGTTTTGTCGTTTTTGCCTTTACTTTATGTTAATTAAAATATAGTGTCATTATCAATCATAAGTGGCTTTATGGGGTTAGAAAATCAACCCAAGGATGACCATGGTCGGTCATGACTCATAAAATAAGGTTATGAAAAGTGTTAAGGTTATTTTTCATTATCATAATAATCTTTTTACCTTGAATTACCCCTTTTACCATTAATCGCGGTAAATAAAATTCAAATGTTACTATTCACCAAAAATTATTTTCACCTTACTGAACCACATTTTATAGACTGAGGTTAATAGTGTCTCTATGATTTTTTGAAATCCTACTCAGAGAAGTAGAAAAATTATGTTTTATCATAATTAGTAAATTCTCCTAGGAGTTGGGAAAAAGACGGTGAAAAGTTGAAGAAAAATTTTATATATCTAAACGTATTATAAAATGACTCCAAATAATAGTATTGAACTTATATAGGTATTATTTATCTATTTTCACCTAAAATAAATTAAAATACAGTAAATAATTATTTAAATAAAAAGTTGGGTTTAACCAATAACTCATTTTTTTCACTATTCATCAAAATTTATTGTTTTTTGAAAAATACCAAAATATTACCCTAAGATAATTTTGATATTATAAATTCAAAAATGAATTATATTTTAAAAAATTAAAAACATATCAATTTTATTTATTTTTTTAAAATTAACTCCTGTTGTCAAAACTAAAAAATGTATTTTTAAGAAATAATAACTATCAAAAGATTGACACTTGTTTATGTCCAATTTCAAGTTGAAATTACATCCAGTGAAAAACATTGGATTAAATGGTAAAAATATAATTTTATTATACTTCCAAAACATTAAAATGTAAAATTAAACACTATAAATTATTTTTATTAAAAAATTTGTTTTCAGTTAAAATATAGTATTTTTCACTATTCACCCAAATATTAAAGTTATCATAAAAACACCAAAAATTTATTGAAACTATATTCTTATATTTAAATTATAAATAATGAGTTTATTTTGTCAAATTTAATATTTAAAAGTTTCAAATATAGGATTTAAAAAGGGTTCTCCATTAAAATGCGGTAAAATTTTATTTTTTTTAAAATACTTCTTTTATCTCAAAAATTTGAATTTGTTCTTACATTATGTAAAGGAAACCAATAATATGTATTATAAAGTTATAAGGATTATATAAAGTTCAAAATTTAGTTAATATTATTCATAAAGGATTTTGAACGGATATTTTGGTAAGTTGTGGTGCGCATGAACTCAGTGTCACGTGTAATGCAAGTTATTGTATTACTTTGAAAAAATAATGTACTATGAAATCTTGGGGTGTTACACCCATGGACTACTATGTGATCAATATGAAACCCATAAAAAGTAATCTTAGACTATATTAATTTTAATTCCACGATACTACTCACCATGTTATAATTCCCATGGATATAGAATGGTCCTCAGATAGACACAAAAATTTATTCTCCCACAGACACTCCCTATTTTCAAAATTCCTTTAGCTTCAATGTGGTGTTATAACTACTATATAAATTAAACCCCAAGCCTAGGATAATTTCTTGAAACACAATTCTTATCCTATGTTGATACCCCCAAAATCTAAAATATGACGAATCACGCATGGTTAGGACAATATTAGAACTGAATTACCTCACCAAATAAAAAATCCATTACAAAAAAACCATTATATTATAGGTCTTCTGCAAGCTATCCAAAAAAAACACATACTAAACCAGATTGAAGCACAAGAATCTAACTCACTATACTCCCAAAATACTAAAACCCTTCTTAATTCATTTATCCACTCTCTGACACCATGAATTGTAGTAATAGATATCCAATCAATAAAAAAGGTAAATACACACCAAACGAATCACCAACCTCTCTCACATCAAAAAAAATCCACATGGAATTCCAATGGTACTAAACCCAACCATCATCCTAGATTATATAAATAATGTTCATCACACACAGTCACCTACCATCAATATATTGTTTTCATGAATCATACGTAATTCTCATACTTCTACAATCACTTGTTCATTCCACATATAAATAAAATAGATCACGCACTACTATCTATCATGAATAACATAACCAATATATGGACGACATACTTCAAATCATCCAAATCACTCTAACTAACAAAAAATATGCTAGATCCATAAACTTTAATTATCCTATAAAACACTATAGTTTTAAATGTGGAACATCATTTTCGATAGTTAATATTAAAAAAAACACACAGAATATAAGACAATGTTATAACCTGATACTTTACCATATTTTTATTTTTAAATAAATTTGATCTCATTGATATATTTTGATGGATGGAACATCATGTTTAAAAAACACACAACACAATTAAAATATAATTATTTAAACTTGTTTATTATAACCATGTTTTTATGTTCCCATTTATGAATATGATAAATAAATTATGAAAATAATATGTTTTAAACATGTATAAAATAAATCAAATGGATATCTATAATGTCCCTCACCTATGTGCCGCTAAATTAGTTCCCCAAGACTATTTGTTACATGACCACAAGTCCACGTACCCTTATGCTAGAGGTTTTTGACATGTAACGACAGTATAATAGGTCATGTGGGGAGACTATACTTTCTTTACCATAGTAAGGTACAATAGAACACAATATAAATAGCAGAAACAACAGAAAAAATTGAATAACATGAGTTTTCAAAAATTTCCCAACATGGATAAAAACCAAAAGAAATATTAAGTATACCATGCCATGCTACAGTTCCAAGTGAACAAAATCCAAAAAATAAAGACAAATAGAAGAATCCCTAAAATGGTACAGGCTCCATGTCCCAGACCTCATCCAAGTACATATTGTACCCGACTCACTTCCCAAACATAATTCCCTTTCCTCCTTCCTGACATGCATCCATTAATTATTCTTGGGTACTTGATGGTGGTCTGATAATGGTGTGAGTGCAACATAGTTTTCCACCACCAATGGTATCGACAAAAAATCCAGTCAATGTTGATATTTTATGAAAGTGATAAATTAAAGAATGTGAAGGAAAATATTTAGTAATGCCTTCAAGATTATTTTTTTAAAAGTTATTATACACTTAAATCTTGGTTCACTACTCAAGAATATTATGGTTTAGTTTCCCCCATTTTCATGTTTTCAATCAATTAGACATGGTCGGTGTTCATTACGAATATGGGAATAAATCCATCTCTCTCTCTTTATGAATCAAATCACAGTAACCACATTATCTTCACCTCAAAATCACAGTTCAGGTGGAATGAAACCATTAGGGGAATCAAACTCCATTAACTTCTATAAGATGTGAATTAAGAGGGTGTATCTTAGAGCCTCAATCTAACTCGACATGTGGTCATAGAACCTCATGTCTAAAATGTACTCTACCACGCCACGTGAACATTCTTATGTGTCAATCTCTACAACTATCAAATAACTACAAATCATATATAGTATCATTGTAAATGTCACAAGAAACTCGATAAATGAGATATTAATATAATTCCAAATTCTATTAACACATTCATCGTTTAAAGACTATAATCATTTATCCCTATTTCCCATTTTCCTTGCCTATCTCATTAATCATATTCAAGTATTAACACAATACCTTAACATATTCCTATTAATCCCATTTAACCCATTTAAATTATATCCAAATAATCCCTTGGACCTTAACCACAATACACACAACTATCAAAAAACCCATCAAACTCATTACATAAACCAATTTAACACAATATCTAAGGCTCAACATCATCATGGTAAATTTCACTCTATATATTTCTTTTTTCCCATTCCAAAGGGTCTTCACACCCCATCGATGGCCCAATAAATAGTCATAAATCCCTCCATGTATCCCATGAGGATAATGAGGGGTTCATTTGGTTATTTAGACACTACATACATTACATATTACGATCAGTACCATGAACACATCAATATGAAAACAATAATAAAACCATACATGAACAATCCTAAATATAAACTATGGGATATTACTTAAAGACCACCTAACATGACTATATTTAAAAACAATCTACTAATAGAAGACATAAATCCCTATTAAACCACCCTGTTGACCCCTAACCTAGATCTCACCAAAGAAATAGGTTTTTAGAGCATAATAAGAATATGGGTAATGATGAGGAACCCTAAACCAAAAATGAAAAGTAACAAAGGGATTATCCTTAACCAGATAATAATTATGCAACTAAAAGAACTAAAAATTTACAAAGATCAAAGGATAAACAAATATTGTAAGATCATGGAATCTTAGCTCATCACTAGGGTTCACAGGATGATGGGGGAGGAAAATCCTGAGTTGGGTTTAAAAATACCTGAGGAGCAATTTTTAAAATTTATAAACATTATGGGGCTGCACAGTTTACCCAATTACTTTTCCAACCCGTACAAAAACTATGAAAGAGCTATATCCTTTGATCAACCCATCGCACTGTTTCCTAGGATTTATGTGTGGTAAGCTTAACCATGCGGTAATCGTGTTCATGCTTCTATGCAAGGCTTCGTGGTTACTTGGGATGATCCACATGATTTTCACTAACCATGAAAAAATAGTCGAACATGCCTAGAAATTTCTTTTGCCTCCTCCATTGTTCCCCAAAATGCCAAAACACCCCTAAGACTTATCTTAATATTTAGGAGACAAGTATTTGAAATAAATAAAAGAATTAAACTAGAACATAAACAAAAACATAACTTAAGAGAATCTCAGATCTTAAAACCTCCCCACCATATGATGGATCGTCCTCAAGCCGATCTTCCTAACAAACAATGAGCTTTCAAAGAATAGAGATTGGTCCACTAGAACACATATCTAATTATCACTACCATGTTTCTTCCTAAACATTTCCATGCTTCCATATAACTTGAACCAATGGTAAAACCTTTCCCCACAAGACCTTCTCACTATGATCCCTAATACGAATAAGATGATCCTCAAAGGATGAATTAGCCTAAAATCATGTCACAATCAGCATTTATCACATTATATGGATCTGGGTGATACTATAGAAACTGCGGGATGTGGAAAAAATCATGCATCCCACTATAAATTTATTGATTAGATAATCAGTAAGAAAATTGTCTGATCCTCTCTAAAATAGCAAATGGTCATACATACCTAGGTTCTAACATTCCCTACTTCTGAAGCTGATAGTGACCCAACCATGGCGACACCTGAAGAAACACACTTTCACTCACCCTAAACTAGAGATCCCTATGATGTCGATGTGTATATGAATTCTGCCTACTTTATTCCTTTTGTCACGACCCATCCTCGGGGCCCGTGTTGTGACTTCCCCAAGCCCGCCTTCCATAGGTCGGGGGCTGGAGACTAGCACCAAGGCGTAATTACAGATAAAAAGTGAAGGCATTGCCTTTGTAATGTAAACAAACATCACAGGGCAAGCAAGCAGAAGTAAACACTAAGTAAAACGAGGTACAATAGTAAGTGAAGAAAAGTAAGTGGGCCAGAATACAAACCCAAATCGAAATTAAGTTACAACTGGAAAGGAAGTACAACAACTGAAAAGTAAATCCGCAACATCGAGTTGTCCACTGGATGTCCCACCAGAAGGGTGGGTACAAATAGCCTCCTCAACACCACGGGTCCAGCCGTCTGATCCGTGTACGTCCCGCCCAGTGGTCCACCTCCAGGTACCGACTTTCTCCACAAGCCTCCACCACGATCAGCGTTGTCCATCACCTCCATCCTACACAAAATAGTTCAGGCATAGCCCGTGTAGGGGTGAGTATAAGCTAATCAGTAGGGACCCCGAGACCCCCAAAGGTCTCCCAGAATCCTCAAAGGATAATCCAAAAAGGAAATATAAGATCATGAAGTAACATCCGACATTACTTAGGTATATGCCAATACATATACCTATGTCATCAATTGTAGTTCGGCTCCAACACCCGAGCCCAAGTAAAACCCAGACCACACAGGAAAACACAACCCAATCCACACAGGAAAGCATAACGTAATCCACATAGGATATCAAGTAAATCTTATCTAAAATAAGGATTGAAAGTCAAGACTCATCTCACACAGGTATACTTCTTCGTAAGACGATAGTGATGATCATATGTAGCCACTGATTTATCTAAGCTATCGGACCCACATAGGATCGATGGGTACTAACCCCCGCAATGACCCACACATGATCGATAGGTACTAACCCCCGTAGTGACCCGCACAGGATCGATATGCGCTGGACCACATAAAACATTTGAGAGCTGACCCACACAGGATCAGACCCATAAAGGATCGGTAGCACTGATCCACACAGGATCGCTGAGTGTTGTAGTTGTCGCTGTCGAACCCACGGAGGATTCCCATGCAGTCTTCATCGCTGTCGCAGTCACAGCTAGCTCTAGGGTTCCCGCACACAGCAAGCTAGTTTCAGGAGGGTCCGCTCCACGAGCTGAAGGGTTGATAGATCAAATGACATGAAGTCCGGAGTTGATGTATCCCAAAGTTCTGTATCGTCAAAAGGAACTCAACGTGACAGACAGCGCGTCAATCGAACGCCCGGTCTGAGAGTTATTGGCTTTTTTGTCCCAGGGGCCCGGTTGGTTTTTATGTAAAAACCAACCCGGTCATACTCCAACTATGTCCAAACCTCAATCATAGTAATCCAAAAGGTCCGTCTCACTATGAATAATCCACCAAAGTTTACGGTACGTCAATCGGACGTCCGGAGCTCAAGTTATAAGCGTTTCCGCTCCGAGGGCCTGGTTAGTTTCTTGTTCGAACCAACCCGTCCGAACCCAAAGTTCTCTACAACCTTGCGTGTAATATACCAAAATGACCGTCTCGATCCAAGGATTGCATCTTAGCTAATGGTGCATCTATCGGAGGTCCGTAGCCCATGTTATGGGAAAAAGACCGAAAGAGGTCCGAAAATAGGGGTTTCGGGCCCGGCCCGATACCCCCTGGGCGGCCCGAACCAGGTCGACCCGACCCGGGTCCGAGTCCGGCCCATTATGGCGTGGCCCGGCCCGGCCTGGAGTGCTCGGCCTGGCTAGCATAACTAGACGGCTCGGCCGAAACGGCCGAGCAGAAGGAGGGGGGGCTCGCTGCACCCATGTTTGTGTAACCGAGGCCCCCATGTGGGGGGCTGCTCATTCGGCCAACCGGGGGTTATGACCCCCGGCTTCTAGGAAGCCGTCCGGCACGGTTCGGCCGACCGGTTTCTACTGCCACGGGACCGCCAGTGTCCCGCCCTTCTGCTCCGACGCCAACGGCCGCAACTTCTTGCTTTGTCGTGGCCTTGGTCCGACCAACGCCGCGCGACGGCGCCGCGCCCCTCCGCCGCGGCCCCGCTCCGGCCGCGGACACTTTGAGGTTCTCCATCACGGTGCAACGGCGCCGCGGATTTTTTCGACTTCAACGGCGCGATGCGGCGTGGCAGTGCCCTGCTTCTCCTTCCATTCTTTATTATTACCGCACGGTGCAACGGCACCACGCTGCCTTGCTCGCGCCGCAACAAAATCAAGCATCAAGGGGGGGGGGATTTGGTCGTGTTCGTGCGGTCCGACCTCCTCTTGTTATTGCGATAACAGGAGGTCCAATTTGAAAATGGAGAACAGTGACAGAAGTATTCATGAACAAAAACAATAAATCCCCTACCTCAAGCATTGTTGATTCGTTGCGGAAAAGAACGTCGCGGAAGAGCGTTCCGTAAACGCTTGATGGAGATCATCCGAGGTGGGGAGGCACCTCACACCGGTTGCGTAGAGGAGTAGAAAGCCACGTCGTCTTTCTTTGGGGTCGGCGTTCTTTGTCGGAGAGTGGCGTTCTTCGCGTTCTGCAATGAGGAAGATGAACTTCTTCAGAGGAAAGATTAGTACCTCTCTCAAAAACCCAAAACAACGAAACAACCCCCAAATAAATTAAGTGTTATTCTTATTTTATGATAACATTCCATGTATTTATATTTTTAAAATTCAAATGCATAACTTCTAAATTAAATGGCATGATTTAATGTGAAATTAAGTCACATCATTTAATACAAGGGGGGGTTTAAAGGGAAGAGTTATGGGGGGTTAAGGAATTTGAAGGGGTGGGGTTTGTGTGGGCCCCACATCACCTTAAATCCTCTCAAGAGATGTTTAGAACATCAGTGGGTCCCACTCCAACCACTTATCTTAGGTTAAACTACTTTGAACAAAAATAAAATTGGTTGTACCATTTTATTTTATTCTTTACTTAACCCAAAAATTTAATAACCTCACCTGAGCAAATGAAACTCTGGAAAAGGTGTTTCTAAGCAATTATCGGCATTGTGATTCCATCAGTGCCCTCGGAATTCAATTCTGAGCACCGGTTCAAAATTTAGTAAAACCCGCTCGTTCATTCACTGAACGTACCTGAGCTAAACTTGAGAAAATGATTCCAGGCACACCGGGCCTCAGAATCAGATGCCGTCAGAAACTGCGTTCTTGTAATATCCCAAAGAAAATTAAGAAAAAATTTCCCTTGAATTTTACGGGTCTTTACATTACTCCCACCTCAGGGATTTACGTCCCCATAATGATACATCATAAACTAGGGAAACAATTGTGGGTATTGTGCACGCATCTGAGCCTCCCACTCCCAAGTGGTCTTTGGGAGGTTCACGTGCGGCCATCTGATATGCACTAGAGGAATCAATCATACACATAGGACTCGTTCCTATCGATCCTAGATCTCCACTGGGACCTCCGCAAAAGTCTCCCATCATCAATGTCCAGCTCCCCATGGTCAATGATATGCGTTGGGTCGTTCACGTATCTCCCCAGCTGAGATACGTAGTAGACGTCGTGCACTGGGTGCAACTGAGGTGGTAGAGTCAAGCGATAAGCCACCTTGCCAACCATGCTGAGGACCTGGAATGGTCTGATGAAGCACGGAGACAACTTTCTGCCTCTACCAAATCCCTGTAATCCACGTCGAGGTGAGACCCGTAAAAAGACGTGGTCGCCATCCTCGAACTCTAGTGGTCTCCACCTCCTATCAGCATAAGACTTCTGCTGGCTCTGAGCTGTCCTCATCCGATCCTGGATGACCTGGACCTTCTCTACCGTGGCCTGGACCATCTCTGATCCCACAAGTACTGACTCCCTAGGGTCTGTCCAACACAGAGGTGATCTGCAATGTCGGCTGTACAATGCCTTGTATGGTGCCATCTCGATGGTGGATTGGTAGCTATTGTTATACGCGAACTCCACCAAGGTTAGGTGGTCCTCCCAGCTGCGACCCAAGACGAGGACACATGCGCGGAGCATGTCCTCGAGAGTCTGAATGGTCCTCTCCGTCTGACCATCCATCTGAGGGTGAAAGGCATTGCTCAGATGTAGCTGCGTCCTGAATGCCTCATGCAACCCCTTCCAATGTTGGGAAGTAAAGAGTGCATCTTGATCGGAGACGATAGATGATGGAACACCATGAAGTCGTACGATCTCCTAAATGTAGAGGCGACCCAGGCTCTCCACGGAGCCCTGCTCTC
Source organism: Viscum album (assembly GCA_963277665.1). Classification (NCBI taxonomy): domain Eukaryota; kingdom Viridiplantae; phylum Streptophyta; class Magnoliopsida; order Santalales; family Viscaceae; genus Viscum; species Viscum album. The sequence goes on along the minus strand of OY728136.1, from coordinate 2,083,245,583 downwards.
TGATGGGTAAGAAGTGGGCCGACTTGGTGAGTCAGTCGACAATCACCCAAATGGATTTGTGACCTCTGGAAGTGCGTGGAAGTCCAGTCAAGAAATCCATAGATATCCCGTACCACTTCTACTACGGGACCTCCAAGGGTAGTACCAAGCCTACCGGTACTTGGTGCTCTACCTTCACCTACTGGCAGGTGAGGCATCGAGAAACGAACTATGCCATGGACTTCTTCATACCCAGCCACCAGTGCTGTCTTCTGAGGTCGTCGTACATCTTAACCACTTCTGGATGTAATGTTAAAGGGGAAGTGTGAAGCTCCCTCAATACCTCCTCCTCTAAAGAAACTGGTACCATGTTACGTCCTCTGAGAAGGATGACGTGCTCACCTCTCATAGAGAATCAATCAGGTGCCTGTAATGAGGATATCTATGCACGTCGTGTCTCACAGTCAATGTCCCCGCGCTATGCCTCTCTGACCCACTGGAGAAGTGTAAGAGTGACTGTGAGTGACTGTAGAAAGGCTTCTCCATCACTATCCATGAAGGATATCTGCAATGTAGCTAGATGCTCTGTCGCCTCCCCAAGTAGCTAAAAGATAGGTGCAATGGTCAACCTCTGTCTCAGCTCCTGGAAGCCCTGCTGACATCTGTCTGACCACACGAAGGGTTGCCCCTTCTTCCTTAACGTTCTGAAAAGCTGTAAAGATTTCTCCTTTTCCGAAAAGAGAAATCTGGTCTCATCCCCTGGATGAACCACATTCCTTTCCTAATACAGTAAATCCCGTCATGATCAGTTAATTCATGCCATGGATGATGTCGTAAGGCCTCGACGCTTCTACCAAGAGATCCAACCGTTACTCTCATCTCTAAGGGTTGAGTCACACTGTCGGCATCAGTGTGTGGTCACTGGGTCTCCTCCAGTAACAATCTTGTATGTGAGGGTCAAGTCAATAGTTTTTAACTAGTACCTCTTAGTATTAACATACAAAAGACAAGAAAGGAAACGTCACTATTGAAAGTTTCTTTTATTACTTCAACTCAAAGTACAAGGACACAAGGCAACACAAACAACGAAGCTAGAGGCATTATGGGAAAAGGCCTCTATGCCTAGAGCTAGGCCTGCACTTTTACACCTGCTTCCGGAGGTCCATGATCATAAGATTCAGCTACCTGAAGCTATGCTCTCCCCTGTGGTCGAGGTGGACCTCCTGGTGGTGGTGGTGGTAGAGCCTCAAAACATCGTCCACCACCTGCCACTCGACCAGCTCCTCGGCCTCATCTTCATGCTCCTTGTGGACCACCACAGTCGAAGCTCTACCTCTGCCTGGGTTGTTCCTCTTCCGTCTACTGCTCCTCTGCACGGCGGGTAGGGCAGTCACGAGCCAAGTGTCCCTGCCCACCGCATGCATATCATTGTCTACAACTCATATGACTGGATCTGTTGCGTGTGCCCTACACCTCCGAGCCAGTATTATGTGGTCGTCCGCCCGATGGCCAGGTCCTCTTAGACCTCTGCGACATCTGTCTACTGCCAGCTGTACAAGACTCTGCTACGTGTCGCCCTACTGTAGGTCTCGCTACTGGTATAGGCTCAGCAAGAAATCTCTCTATGAGAAGGGCTCACTCTGGTACTCCTTCCTGTGTCAGAATACTAAGGGAGTTCAACGATGCCCTGATCTCATGCCTCAGTCCCTGCTCAAAGGTCTGGGCCCAGAATAATGGGTCTCGTACCATGTCCGTCGAATAGCACGAGAGATCAGTAAATCTCGCCGAGTACTGGGCGACGGTCAAGATGCCCTGCCGCAGCTGTAGTAGATCTTGGATACGCACCGCACGGAGGGTGGATTGGATGAACTCCGAGCGGAAGAGGCTCTCAAAGTCTGTCCATATGAGTGATGCCTCGTCATGCACCTGGAGCATCAAGCTCCACCATCTTCCTATTGCCACGTGCAGGAGGCTCGCTGCGAGGATCACCATGAGGTCAGCTGGTGTCCCCACTAACCTGAAAACTCACACAACTGACTCCAGCCAATCCTCGGCTTCCTAAGGGTCTGTCTCCCCTTCGGAACATGGGTGGTCTCTGACGATAAAACTCTGTAGTGCACCAAGGTGACATGCACTCTCAATGGTTGGGGCTGGTAGAATCGGTGGCTCGGCGGGTAGTGGTACCGCCGGTGCCTCTGCAGAAATAGGGCCCTTCACCAAGGCCTCGTCGCTCGGTGGGCTGTCGTCACGTACAAAACTCAGAACCCTAGATGGCTGCCATCGTGGGACCATCCTGAAAAGAAACAGGTGCGCCACGGTTGATACAATATACCTGGTGAGCTGACACAAAGTAATCACGAAGAAAACTTGATTCACACATGCAATCAGTGTCTTCGTGCACTAAGTCGGAAATCAGAAGTCATGGTCCTGGTGTACGGATACGTCGTCCGCCGCACCAACACTGGACTCCCTAGACTGATAACCACACTCAATACTCTTAACACTATTACTTCATATAGATAAAGATGAGAGTCCTGAGTTCTGTGGTAGAACCGAACCTACCTCTGATACCAATTTGTCACGACCCATCCTTGGGGCCCGTGCTGTGACTACCCCAAGCCCGCCTTCCATATGCCAGGGGCTAGTGACTAGCACCAAGGCGTAATTCCTGATAAAAAGGGAAGGCATTTTCTTTGTAAAGTAAAAAAGCACCACAGAGCAAGCAAGCAAAAGTAAATACTAAGAAAAACAGGGTACAATAGAAAGTGCGGAAAAGTAAGAGGGCCAGAATAAAAACCCAAACTAAAAGTAAAGTACAACTGGAAAGGAAGTACAACAACTGAAAAGTAAAGCCGCAACATCGAGCCGTCCACTAGAAGTCCCACTTGAAGGGTTGGTACAGATATCCTCCTCAGCTCCACGGGTCCAGCCGTCCGCTCCGTGTATGTCCCGCCTAGTGGTCCACCTCCAGGTACAGACTTGCTCCACAAGCCTCCACCACGATCAGCGCTGTTCGTCTTCTACATCCAACACAATGTAGTTCGAGCATAGCCCGTGCAGGAGTGAGTATAAGCTACCCAGTAGGGACCCCGAGACCCCTGATGGTCTCCCAGAATCTACAATGGATAATCCAAAAAGGAAAGATAAGATCATGAATTAATATCCGACATTACTTAGGTATATGCCCATACATATACCTAAGTCATCAATTCTAGTTCGGATCCAACACTCGAGCCCAATACAACACAATCCACACCGGAAAACAAAACCCAATCCACACAAGAAATCATAACGTAATCCACACAGTATATCAAGTCAATCTTATCGAAGATAAGGATTGAACGTCAAGACTCAGCTCACAGAGGTATACTTCTTCGTAAGACAATAGTGACGATCAGATGTAGCCACAGATTCATCTAAGCCGTTGGACCCACACAGGATCGATAGGTACTAACCCCCGCAATGACCCACACAGGATCGATAGGTACTAACCCCCACAATGACCCACACAGGATCTGACCCACATAGGATCGATATGCACTGGCCCAAACAGGACCGCTGAGCACTAACCCTCACAGGATCTGAGCCACACATGATCAGTAGCACTGATCCCCAAAGGATCGCTGAGTGTTGTAGTTGTCCTTGTCGAACCCACGGAGGATTCCCATGCAGTCTTCATCGTTGTCGCAGTCGCAGCCAGCTCTAGGGTTCCCACACACAGCAAGCTCGTTTCGAGAGAGTCTACTCCAAGAGTCGAGAGTCTAATAGATCAACTGACACGAAGCCCGGAGTTGATATATCCCAATGTTCTATATCTTCAAAAGGAACTCAACGTGACAGACGGCGCGTCAATCAGACGCCCGGTCTGAGAGTTATTGGCTTTTTCGTCCCAGGGGCCCGATTGGTTTTTAAGTCAAAACCAACCTGGACATACTCCAACTGCATCCAAACCTCAAGCGGAGTAATCCAAAATATCCTTCTCACTAAGATAAATCCAACAAAGTTGACGGTACGTCAATCGGACATCCGGAGCTCAAGTTATAAGTGTTTCGGCTTGAGGGACCGGTTGGTTTCGTGTTCGAACCAAATCCGTTGAACCCAACGTTCTCCGAAACCTTGAGTGTAATATACCGAAATGACTGTCTCGATCCAAGGATTGCATCACAACTAATGGTGCATCGATCAGACTTCTGTAGCCCATGTTATGGGCAAAATTCCAAAAGAGGTCCGAAAAAAAGGGGTTCGGGCTCGGTCCGACCCGGCCCGATACCCCCTGGGTCGGCCCGAACTGGGTCGACCCGATCTGGGTCTGGGTCCGGTCCATTAGGGCACGGCCCGGCCCGGCCTGGCGTGCTTTGCATGGCCAGCGTGGCCAAGCGGCTTGGCTGAAATGGCCGAGCGGAAGGGGGGGGGGCTCGCTGCCCCACTGTTTGTGTAACCACGGCCCCCATGTGGGGGTCCGCTCCTTCGGCCATCCGGGGGTTACGACCCCCGGCTTCTAGGAAGCCAGCCAGCCCGGTCCGGCCGACCGGTTGCTGCTGCCACGGGACGGCCGGGGTCCCGCCCTCCTGCTCCGGCGTCGGCGGCCAGATGCCGGCCGTCACTTCCTGCTCCGCCACGGCCAAAGGCCGCGGCCTTGGTCTGACCGGCGTGGCGTGACAGCGCCGCAGCTTTGTTCGACTTCAACGGTGCCGCACTTCTCCACCCATTCTTTATTATTACCATGTGGTGCAACGGCACCATGCTTCCTTGATCGTGCCGCAACAAAATCAAGCACCAAGGGGGGGAGGGGAGTCATCTGTGTTCGTGCGGTCCGACCTCCTCCCGTTATTGCGATAACAGGCAGTCCTATTTGAAAACGAATAACGGCGACGAAAGGATTCACGATCAAAAACAATAAATCTCATACCTCGAGAAATGATGATTCGTCGCGGAAAAGAACGTCACAGAAGAAGGCTTCGTGGAAGAGGGTTCCGTACACGCTTGAAGGAGATCGTCCGTGGTGGGGAGGTGTCTCACACCGGCTGCGGAGAGGAGTAGAAAGGCATGTCATCTTTCTTTGGTGTCGGAGTTCTTCGTCGGAGAGTGGCGTTCTTCACGTTCTTCAACGTGGAAGTTGATCTTCTTCAGAGGAAAGATTGCTCCCTCTCTCAAAAACCCAACACAACGAAACATCCCCCAAATAAAATAAGTGTTATGCATATTTTATTATAACATCCCATGCATTTAAATTTTTAAAATTCAAATGCATAACTCCCAAATTAAATGGCATGATTTAATGTGAAAGGAAGTCACATCATTCAATACAAGGGGGTTTAAAGGGGAAGAGTAATGGGGGTTATGGAATTTGAAGGGGTGGGGTTCGTGTGGCCCCCACCTCACCTTAAATCCTCTGAAGGGAAGTTTAGAACATCAGTGGGTCCCACTACAACCACTTAGCTTAGGTTAAACTACTTTGAACAAAAATAAAATTGGTTGTACCATTTTATTTTATTCTTTACATAACCCAAAAATTTAATAACCTCACCCGAGCAAACGCAACTCCAGAAAAGCTGTTCCTAAGAAATTATCGGTGCTGCGATTCCATAGGTGCCCTCAAAATTCGATTTCGAGCACCGGTTCAAAATTTAGGAATACCCGCTCGTTCGTTCACTGTATATACCCGAGCTAAACTTCGAAAAATGATTCCGGGCACACCGGGCCTCGGAATCAGTTGCCGTCGGAAACTTCATTCTTGTAAAATCCCAAAGAAAATTAAGAGAAAAGTTACCTTGAATTTTATGGGTCTTTACACCTTTAACAAACATTTTAGAATCAATTGAACCTTCTATGACATGTACTATATGAGACTCAGTCCTAACATCTCAGAATCCCCATCCTCTAACCAACACATCAGATATCTACCAAGTCTCCTATAGAGAGCCTCAAAATGATCCATATGAAATATATCCTAAAAATGTTTTTGTAAGAAATCATTTTGAGTGAAAATTTTCATTCACATGATCCACCAAAATCCAGTACACAAGATATCAACATGTCCTCAAATATCAAGATCGTACGTTTTTACTTCCTATCAGTCTATTAGAGATATGTTGTACTAAAAAATACATCGGTACCAAGTGCATTCATCAATCTATTCTTGAAACATGAGGTATATAATGGATCCCAATATAAAACTATGGTTACTTGAACACCATGAAATAGTACTATCTCTCAAACATATAAATCACCCAACTGGCCCACTGTTTAAGTCACCTAGATCAGCATGAAATGAGAATCGTTTTTCAGGCAGGCCACAACCACATAAATTGCATAATTCTCTTGAGGCATATTTGAATGACCAAATATAAATTCCATCTTTACGCCATTCCATTTCAACTCTGGAATAGGAAATGACTATAATAACTCACTTGTATGCTAATGTTTTTCCTTTACCTACTGACTGGTAAGAAATTGTGCCACAAAACCCACAACTTCATTCTTCATTCCCAGCAACAAATACTACCTACATTGTTCTGGGTACATATTTGTCAATCCATGTTAAAATGGCCACTTCAATGCCTAAAAATCATGCATCAAATCATCTCATACACCTATCGGAACCCCAACACGACCATGAACATAAGAAACTTTATCAGCATCAAAATCCCAACTAGAAGGTGACTCCCCATATTTATGACTTTTCTTCTTAGTCAAACACTATGGATACAAAATTTGACTCCCCATGAACTTTTTTAGAATCATATATTCCACTGATATTGATTCAAGAGTCATTATAGTATGCCCTTCATGTTCCACCAGAAACATCTCAGCAAACAAGTCCATCATCATCCACTCAGAATTGGATTCCCAAAGCACTTGATTTGGAGTCTTTCGACTCAGAGAAATGTCCACACTATTTCCCTTCATTAGTCTATAGAACATTTCAAAAAGTAAATATAATCATTTTAAAATATGTCTTATGATAAATTAATAAGTTTTAAATAAATGATATTTTCATGAAATTATCTTATAAAATATTTTTTAAAATTATTAATAGTGAAGTCTTATGTAATTTTTATAATGGTCTCACAGTTTACTATATCATAAAATTTGTTAATTTTTATTAAATAATGATTTTATTTAAAAGGTTAAATTAAAATATTTAGATAATTATATATTATAAAATAAATATCATTTTTAGTTAGTTCATCGAAATAATCCAAGTGCGATTCTATGTTAATTTGAAAAAAGAGTTTATTTCTTTGCTAAAAAGTGAAAATACTATTTTTTTATGAAATATAATAACTCTTATGATATAATTTGGATATGATCAAGATTTAAATTTTTTAATACTTATTCTTAATAAAAAAATTATTTAAGTAATAGCATAATACAAAATGTGCTTCATTTAGAAATACATGCTTTGCATTTTGAAAACCATAATTTAATCATTTCAAAAAAAAACTAGTTTTATGAAATATATGTGTATCATATTAGAATTTATTTTTATCTATTTTATAAATTTAATCATTTAAAATTTATTTCATATTTTTAATTAGATCTTACAAATTCGGTAATAAGTTCATTTTCACTTTTTGGCACGCAAAAAATTATCGTAGTAAAAAAAGAGTTACCACACTATAGGTAAAATAATATAACGAACCAAAGTTAAACGGTAAAAGACTAAAATGCCTAAAAATATCATATTAAATGGGTGTTCTGTGTTCTGGGTGACCTTAAAGATCTTTAAAAATGTTACTTTTCAACAAAAATGATTATAATTAATGACACCCAATAGGGGTTAGCCTTAAATACAAAATAATCATTATTTAATCACTTAAAGCCACCTCTCATCAAGTATAAATACCTCCTTACCAACCACACTCTCCACTAAAAAACACATTAACAATAATTTAAGGTAATTTTACCTCCCATATAGTCCTTACAAGGTTTCCTCAAGGTAAGGTAATTATCCTATTCTCTTTTTCCATCTAAGTACCCCTTTTGTATATTCATTCTAAACATTAATACAATTTTTTCTCATTTACTTTTTATATTAACCTTAATAAAAAAATAGTTTTTATTATTATGAGACCTTATTTCTATCCCATTATTCCATTTTTATAATCCACAATGTATATTGATATTATTTTGGATTCATTTCACGAATTTCTCTTCTCTACATGAGAAATTATCATATCATGACCACCCAAACCTATTATATTTTCTTTGGTATTCACCTAGATGTAAAAATATCTTATTGATTAAAGTATTTACATATATGAAACTCATATTATCCTTGAATGGGTTATAATTGATTATATGTTCACGTCTTTGAGAAATTTTAACACAATGATTTTCATATAAAACTCATTCTTTTTTTTCCACAGGTTATTGATGAATTGATTTGTTATGATAAATTTGGATCACATGAATTATGGCATGTGAATGGTTTTCCCTGATATAACTCCAATTATTTGGTCAAGTAATTAATCTCTATAGATTACATGTTTTATGATACCATCGTGAATAACCATTATAATTATGATTTATAGAACCATGGTGATAAACCTTAGTGATGTTCTTATGAATGTATATTTTTTATAAGGTAGCCATATTTACATGTTATGATCTATGTTATTTATATTATGATACGCCACATGTTAATATGATCATTAATTATTGTAATTATTTTGTCACATGATATGTATCTACCTTGATTATTACCTTATTGGTATTTATTCTCACCCCTTTCATGGATACATGTCCCCAATATATGAGACATAGTAAAAGTATGTTAGGATGAAACTATGAAGATATATATCATGTGGATTAAAAAAAATTATGTTTTTTATGTAATATGTTCTTATTTCATAGACATTAAACCATGAAATATACTTTTATTGTAAAATGTTGTACCATGAAATAAAGGTTTTATGAAATAAAAAAAGAGTGTCTCCATACCAATGCCCTCAAAAAATATCCTAATAGTACCCATGCTTGCATAGAACAGTTTCTAATTGTATATACCATCATCAAAGAGACTTCTCATCTCATCCCTCAGTCACTATCATGTACTTTGAGAAGGTATCATCATCATCTAGGTTCAGCTCACTCTAGTCAATGATGTGTGATGTTTCATGTACATGTATCCTCAGTTATGACATAAGGAATTCATTGTAAATAGGATCCAATTGTGTGGGAAATGGTAGTAAATAAGAAACATTGTCTATTCTGTATATATATATCTTGAAAAACTAGATGAATCTTGGGGATATATTTCTACTATATCCAAACCTAGGAAAACCACACCATGGTGAGAGCTTCAGGAACACATGATCTCCCTCCCCAAACTCCAAATGCCTCTTTTATTATTCCACATGGAATATCTATTGGATTTGAGCTATCCTCATCCACTCTTGGATCACTTGAACCTTCTCAATCATTAGTCTCACTTACTTTGTCTCCAATAACAAAGACTCTCCAATATTTTTCCTGCATAATGGAAGCTGATAGATTTTCCCATATAGGGCCTCAAATAGCTCCATTCTGATATCAGAGTGTAAATTTTTATTATATATGAACTCCACAAAGGGTAAGTGATCCACTTTGTTTTAGAAAAAATATAACACATATTATCTAAATATATTCACTAGAATCTAAATTGTTCATTTGGTCTGGCCGTAAGTCTAAGAGTTAAATATCATTCTCAGCTATAACATTTTCATGAATTTATCCAACAACATCCTCTATAACTCGAATATAAACTATGAATATTATTCTGAAATGAACATCAAAGGTACAACATTTAATCAGATGATCTCATCCATGTAAGAGTATCTTAAACTCTCTATCGAACTCTTCTTCAAAATATAATTGAACTGGTCTAACATGGTCAATCAGTCAATGATCACCAAGAAAATGACATGACCTTTAACTAATGGTGAAAACACTTCACAAAGACCATCTATATACCATCCCACTTCAACTATGGATCCTTAAAGTGTTGGTTCAAACCTATTGGGACTAGGTTCCTAACTTCGCATGTTGACAGTGAGAAACTATGATACATACTCAACAATAATCTTCTTTATACATGGAATGAAATATTGATTCATGTGGCCTTTGTACATCTAGATCACACATGAAAAATTCACCATGGTTGGAGTATGGAACTATCAAAATACGTACTCATACAATACTAGTGGATCCACCACCCACCCTCATTTAAGGATAACATACTCAACACCTACATAAAATTCATCTGGTGGGTCACTGATGGATATATGACTATGTAGGACCTCACAATTTTTGTCTCTAACCTTATAATCCCTCACATGCTGAAGAACTAAAGGTTTTACCACAATCGATCAAATATAATACACTTCCCCCTTATTTATTAAGAACAACTAGAATAAGGATAGATTATTATATGGTTCCTCTAATGACTGGGTATGGTAATTCATACTAAGGGAGTTCACTACCACATTTCCTTTAGTCATAGTATATATAAAATCAAATACATTGTCTTATTGGTAATTAAAAAAACAATTCTTCGTCATCTTAAGATATCTCTGAGTGAAGACATATCTAGGACAGTTATATTATGTGTACACTCTGAACTACTCATTGATAAGGTAATTTCACCATGCACTCAAGGAGAATATAACCATTTCCTTCTACAAATCATGTTTCATGTAGTCATTCTAGTGAGGTTCAATCTATTGACTCATAAGAAATCACCACTTTCCTTTACATTAGCATATATCTTGGAAAAACTCCCTATCAATTTAGAACACCCCATTTTAAACTCCTTCCACTAAAAAACGTATAGTAATAGTACTCATCAACCACTACCTTGTCTGATACAAATATCTCTATCATTGATCATACCAAACAATGGGACACCTCTTTCAAGTAAGGGAATCATAGTAGAATAAATCCTAAAGAAGTATTCTATAAATCCTTAATACTACACTGTTGAGAGGATAAAACTATTCTTATCAAGCATTATCTAGGGAATATCAAATAATGTTTGGAATTTATCTTTATGGTACTTTAATGTTATAAATATGAAGGATCCTTTAATGATTCATGTTATATGATTCTGAAAGAAGTGACTTCAGAACAAGGATTCTATATCATGGGGGTGGCTTATGGAGTAATATTTAGATGGCTACAATATGTTTTGAACTAAGTCATGAGAGAAGCGGAAGATGGACTAGTGGAATCAAATCCCAAGTGGAACATTAATATAACTGACGATTATAAAAGGATAAGTAAGATTCATTGGTAGCTAGGTTGAGTGAAACATTCATAATGATAGAAGTGTGGAAGAATAATTTATGTAATTTGTGGTTAGAGGTATCCAAAGGATGAATAAAGAGAGATTATACTATTAACTAGAAGAAAACAGTTGAGTTGATGCATTCTATGAGAAACTAAAGGTGTCCAAGAACAATGGTGGACTCCCCACAAACAATAAAAGGTGATGGAACAATATTCACTACCCTGGTTCCATTATAAATAGTTGTAGTGGTTTAAATTTTGAAAAATAACTTCTAATTTCTCTTTTTTATATTACTTTAAATAAATCATTTTTATTCTCTTTTAGAGAATGACTAAAGTCATAATTACGTAATTTCTATCTATCATTTCAAAATTTTGGATGTGTATCCAATGGGATGTTCTTTCCAAACATTTATTTTCATGATTTTATGATGTATGTGATTTAGTATGCATGTTGGATAGTGGTTTCACTTCTCAGTTTCTTTTCATCGAGTTCATAGATTTTTCTAATTCTTATAAGATTTAAAATGTTTTCCATAGTTAAAGTTTTATTTGGTTCATCTAGAACAATAGTTCTACAGAAAAAAGTGGTATCATAGCTTATGGATTAAAAAGTATCAATGCATTAGGCATAAATATAAATTATTAAATTTTGGTCTCTATACTTTTATAATACAATGTGTGTTCATTATTATTGAAATAATTTCATAAAAAATGTAATATCAGGATTAAAAAATTTAATAGGAATAAAACTGGATTATAGAGGATGTAAATTAATGATTATCTATTATAGAAATACCTTTATATTTTATTAAATGGATTCAAACCAAAATAATTGGAAAAGTAGGAATGTGAAAGATTTGATCAAAAGTCACATCATGTGATACAAATATCATCGGCATCGAATGTTTCATAAAATATCCAAGTGGTTAATACCACTATGGATTTGATGAAATATCTAACCAATATGAATAAAAATACAATAGAAATTAATAAATTTTTTAAAATGAAGTGTTTATTTAATATGATAATGTCATATTTAACACTAGTGTCTATTCAAATAAATGAATTAAAAATTATCATATGTTGGTTGTGATTTGTAGAAATAAACATCATAGATCTAGTGTGGGAACTTTTTCTACTAAAATCACTTCCATAATCATGATACATGGTGATGAATATAGTAACCAATTCATAGAGAAACATTAACCTTATGTTTAAAAAAAATTGATCTTATTCTGATTGAAGATATCGTGAAGAGTGAAATGATATCACATTTTAGAACTATTCTCATATTAAAAAGAAGAGGATGTTCCATTTCATGGAAACTTCAAAACAAATCTGATTAGAGGAGAGAAATAAATCAATGTATGTTAGTGTGACATATAATTGTATGTTATAATTTTGATAAGAAGGACAATTTAAATAATAATTTTAGGGATCATAGAGTTAATTCTAAAAGAGAAGCTTCTAGAGATTCTATAAACACTACAATTTAAAATGAAAGTAGTTTACTACTAATTATTAATATTTAATTGAAATCATAAAACACTAATTTTTAAGATTCATTCAATTATATAGTTTAGTGGGGTTCATGGTGAATTATGCATCTACAATGGTTGTAAGGGTTCATTTTATTAATGATGAATCTCTCACAAAAGACTTTTATTTTATTTAAAAGAGAAAAGGTAAGGGAGATTACATGAAACAATTACAGGGCCCTATAATAATGCATCCTCGGGGCATTAGACTAAAAAACTTGATTACCTCTGGAGGAAAACATCCAAGGATATAAAATATATATATACCATCATTATGAGACTCTTTAGAAGCTAGGAAGTCAGTCGTAACATTACCCTCTTACCAAGTGTGATGAATGCTCATGTGATTATTCCGTAGATTCTTGCATCATCTGATATAATATTCAAAAGACCATGGAACACGTCCCTTACTAGATAAAACATGAATCACTTCTAAAGAATTGGTCTCAACCACTCTGATAGGGATGTATATTTAGATACAAATTTGAATACAAGTGAGAATATAATGAGTTTCTTCTTAAAGGGAATAACCAGTCCCAAAGAAAGAAAAGAAAGCCACCACCACCGAACCTTTTAAGTATCTAGTCACCCCACCACCTCACATTAAACACATATAGTAGGAACCATCAGTATTTAACTTGATACCTAGGATAGGAGGATCCCATTTCATCCATTTCCCATGGATATAGCCATTTTTGGGATGAAATTGGAGGAGCTAGTGCCATAATAGAAGGGGTGTTCCCCATATTCATACACAGCCTATAAAAATTTAGAATTAAATTTCTGGTCTGGAGAATAATACCTATAGAGGATAACCAAGTAGTCTGGTGCCTTCTACTATTCCTGGATGACTAAATAATCCAATAACCTGCTGCAAAATTTAGTGCCTTTGCCTTTTGTTCTATACCTGGCATGTCCTCTCCACTGAACCACTCTTGTAGGAATGACTCCACATAAACTACATGACCGAATCACCTAGAGATATATGCAAACGCCCCTCGACCACCTTCTCCCACTCATGGAAGAAGAACAAATTCTCAATGGTTTCTCACCTTGGCTCCCTGCAAACAAAAACACTTGGAAGCGAGACTGAACCCCCATATCTGAATACACTCTTTAGTAGGAAAATCATTGTTTCAGACATTCCAAACAAGAAAATAGAACATGGAGGGAATATACCTCCACTATAAATTGTCTCTCCATCGATCCTATTGGGTATTCACCACATGATACTTATGAAAATCTCTAATACTGAAAGATCCATTCTAAGAACCAGTGAAGATATACTTGTCTGGTTCACTAGATAACACAATGATATCAAATATTCGTCTCTTATTATCATCCAAGGTTATTCAAATAAAGGTGGGAAACTTGATGGACTATTTGAATCTAATATCTGATATGGGACAACTCGAGAAACTAAGAACATCACTAGACCAATTTTGGTGAAAAAAAATAATATCCCCTTCCAATTAACCATTGATAGTGTTGTTGGAGGGTTGGAATAAAAGGTTGAACTAACATCTAAATCTTGGAAGGTTTAACTCTGGAAAAACACCCTTGTATTCCAAAAATAACTTTCATGTATTCACTTCAAAATTAATTCCCCTATAAAATTTCACATCCATGTTTATCATGCATCTCATTCATGGTTTTAAAGATTCTTCTCTATTTGTTTCCCCCTCATTCAATAGGTCTGGAATGCCGACTCCAGAAATCCCAATGACACTTTACCTCAAAGTGGTATTCCAGCAAAAAATGAAATCATAGCTTTCTCAATGATGGAAATCTCATTCTTCGGGACCTTCAAAGTGTACATGATTTACATGGGGATGAAAGAGAGAACAAAATTTATCAAAGTAATTCTACCTCCAAATGATAATAATTTGTTTTTTCAACTGTAGATGTGTCCCAAAATTCTCTTGATAAGCATATCAATGGGTTCAATGTGAAGAGGATTAGGGGATACTAGGGCACCCAAATAGATCATAGGGAAGGATCCTTTAGACATACCAAATAAATTCCCAAATCACTAATCATCCTCTCAAAAAATTTGTTGGGGATAAAATAATACACTTCTCACAATTGAAAACATGACCTCCGTAATAAAAATACACCTATAAGGCATCATTCATCCCTAAATAGACCTTATTATACCATTAAAGAAGAGAGAAGAATCATATATGAACATTAGATGATAGATACCACCAATAAAATGCTTATTTATGAATGGGATAACCTTGATAATACCAATACAGGGAGTGATGAACAAGCTAAGGACATCAGGAGAAATGAAAAAAAAGTGAGGGGGATTAGGGACCCCCTACCTCAAACCCCTAACCACTTTAAAGAAACCAAATTGTTTTCCCATAAATCAGATAGACAACCAAGGGTAATTAATGCACCGAAAGAGAATATAAATGTCCCAAGCTAAGAACCCCATGTAGTTTAGGACCCTGTTGATGAAACTCCAATCAACTCTGTCATATGATTTTTTCACATCCAGTTTGATGGCCACATTACTCCCAATATATTTAAACTTGATGTCACTAATAACTTGTGGAGCCAAACCAATAGCCCCTTTAATGGATCCTCCCTTCACAAACCCATGTTGCTTCTCTTCCAACCACCTATGCAGGAAAGGGGAATCATTTTATCGATAATTCCACCAAGAATTTTATAGGGAACATTTCATATACTAATTGGATAGTAATAATTCAATTTCTAGGGATCTTTGATCATGATAACTAAAATAATCTTGGTTGTACAAGCCACCCGATGGAGATTACCACCCAAAAAAATCATAGACAACATTAATCAAACTTTTTTGGACAATACCCCAAGACGATATGTAGAAATAGAATGTAAAAGCATCAGGACCAGGTGTACTGACTGTGTTAATGGACCAAACAACCTCCCAAATTTCTTCATCACCTGGAATAACCTTTATCAGATCATTAACATCCTCAGACAGGGAGAAAAGAATTACATCCAAAAGATCTGATGGTCCACTCAGATAACCCCTTGACCTTCTCAGGATAGGTGCTTCTAAAATTGAATTATAATATCTATCATCCATATTTCCAACCACCTCCCTGTCATTTGTGTGAGTCTCATCTTCTAAAAGAATGTTGGGAGATGTGCATCTGTGTTTCTTTATGATGTAAGCATTAAAAAATCCAGTGTTTCAATTCCCTTCATGAATCCACTTCACTCTAGAATTTTCATGAGAAAAACACTCCTGTTTCATCGACAAGTCAGCTAAATAATCCTTCTTTCACCTTAAATATGCAAATACATAGTCATTACATAAGTTCTCCAGACACTCTTCCAAATGCCGGATTTTCTTATACATATTCTCTAGATTATGGGAACCTGTAGGAAGACTATTGGCCCAGCTACAAAGTTTGTCTTCGAGGATCCATAAGTTATTATGAAGAGATATACAAGCATTACATCTATTAGAATATTCCCATCAATTTCTCATTATGTCTAAAAAGTTAAAAATTTTAATCTATATGGAGGAGAAATTGAAGAAATCATCACCTGCACTTCAAGATATCAGAACAATTTGAAGAGGATAATGGTCTGAAAGACATCGATATAGGTGCATAATTTGGATGTCAGGAAAG
Source organism: Viscum album (assembly GCA_963277665.1). NCBI lineage: Eukaryota > Viridiplantae > Streptophyta > Magnoliopsida > Santalales > Viscaceae > Viscum > Viscum album. The sequence goes on along the minus strand of OY728136.1, from coordinate 2,083,229,160 downwards.
GCAGAAATAGATTCCCCATTAACAAGGAATATATTAATACGACTCAAAGAGAGATGAACTGCATGATGGTTATTACACTAGGTGAACGAATCACCTAAGAAGAAAAAATCCATGAGACTGTTTAGATCCATGAACACCACAAAGTCTTGGATTGATCTCCTGGGAAAGAGACCACATCCTCTCTTCTCCCCTATACTATGAATAATATTGAAGTCTCCCCTAAATATTTAGGTAACATAACCTATACTAATAGAACTTAATTCCTACCCTAAATTTTCTTAAGCATGGAGATCACACATAGGATAGACAACTGAAAAAACAAATAGTTTTTCCCCAATTATACTTTGGTAATAAGAAATTGATTTGATGAAGAAAATAGTACCACAAAAATTACATCTTTACAAAACAACCATATGTTTGAATGAATAGGTTACCCATTGAGAAATCCTTGAAATATTAGGTGATGGGTGATGTTTGTGGATTTGGAAGGAACTTGTTTATGTCCCAGCACTACAACCAATGAAACTGAATTAGGGATAATCTCATTGGAGATGAAAACTATCTTTACCCGAGAGCCCAAACCATGGGCATTCCATATGATAAAATTAATCATCAACAGAAGAGACTCATGGAACTAGCCTCAAACACATGGACATCAAATTGCTTCGATGATTTTTTATTATGTTGAGTTTTTGAATAGGATATGGCCATGATGCTGAGGAGGAGCAGACCTGAGGAAATAGAGATCATGAATTAACCTCTGAATCTCTAAATATTATATTTATGGGTAATGTTAAAGACTGACGGTTAAACAAAATATTCCTAGAGTTATATGGAGTTTAGAACATACCAAGGTTGTTGTATAATATAAATTTAATTGGTAAAATGAATAAAGATTGTCTTGGAAGAAGAATTATGGAAGGAGAGTGGAAGGTCACACACATATCTACGGTGGTTGTTAGGGTATAAAATATGTATTATCATATCTGAAGTTATGATCAAATAGAGCATAGATTGTCAGAATGACAACTTCCAGAAGTCTGGAGTTATAGACCCACCATCTTATATATATTAGTGGGAATATTTTGTGGGTATTTTTGGAGAAAGGTATATTGATGCTAGATCACATGGATTTTGTATCTTCTAATAGTCATATCTAGAGAAAGTAGAGAAATTATTAATTTATTATAAACGAAAGGACACCCAATTCTAAGAAATTAGATATCATACATATGAATGTTTGGGGGACTAGTCTAGTATGTTCTTATAGTGGGTCACTATAATTTCATAAATTTATCAATGATTAAATTAGGAAATTATAGGTTTACTTAAGAAAAAATATGATGTCTTTAATGTATTATTTCAATGGATATCCATGGTGGAGATGATTCCAGGAATGGGATTATGTTTTTGAGGTTCTATAAAAGTGGGGAATATGATATTTGGGAATTCTTGAGGTTTTGTAAGAGAAATGGTGTCATGTTTTAGAATATAATTTATATAACACTATAATGGTATGGTGTAATAGAGAATATGAATTATATACTGACCGAGAAGGCTTAGAGCATGAGGTTACCTTAAGTATTCTCAAACGCATTTTAGGAGAAATTTATCAACTGCACCACTTATCTTGTAAATATAAGTCTATATGGACCACTGAACTATGATATTATAAATTAACTATGGTCTAGAAAACAAATATAATTTTACCACATAAATTTTGTTGGATTATTTTATGCATCTGTATTAATTCCAAATATTGGGACAAGATTGAAACAAAGCTTTGTGAATTTTTCATTATTGGGTATGGTGATGAAAAATTTTAGTCATTAGGATAAAAAAACCTTCGATCATTAGAAGAAAAAAATATTATCTTCAATGAGAATATATTGTTTAATGATCATAACATGGCAGAAGATATATTGGAGAATAAAGAATATATTGGCCATATCAAAGTTCATATGAATAGAGTTTCTATAATTTCAGATATTCTATAATTTTCATGAAGAATAGATTAACTTAATGGGAAAATGTGGCTAAAATAACTATTATAATTCTCAAGCGTTACTAAAGATTGAGGAAGTGTTCTATAATTTGAAGGTCCAAATGATGATGTTCTAGAAATGGAAGATCTATATGATGAGTTGTGGAGGTCTACTATGATTAAATGGTTAGATCAAAAGATAGAATTGATCTTAATTACTTTATACTTATAGATAGAGGAGAGAATAATATCCTAGAAGAAGTTGTGAGTATTAGTTATTCAAAAAATTTGTAATTATCTACGAAAGATAAAATTTATTCATTCTAAAAAATTAGTACAAGGGAGTTAATGGAACTTCTAAATGGTAAGAAATTATTTTATTACAAATTATTGTTTTAATTGAAGAAGAAAATATATGGTTGAAAAAGGTACATGGTTTGGTTAGTTTTAAAAGGATTTTAAGAGAATGAAGGTATATATTACATTGAAACCCTATATATTATTTCCAAACATAATAATTTCTAGGTAGTGTTATTTTTATTAGTTTTAAATATTCTACATCTAAAACATATGGATGTGAGGAAGATATTACTTTATGGTGATTTTGAGTGTGATTTATATATATGAAGTAATCAGAATATTTCACTAAAAATTGTAATGATGGATCGGTTTTAATATGGATCTAAGCCTTTATGGGTTTAGTTAACTAAAAAGGAAGTGGAACCATGTTTTCAATGCTTTCATGAATCAGAATGGTTTTATTCAGAGTAACTTGAACCATTATTTCTATTGTAAGTTGTTCGGGTAGGTGGGTTTCATCATCGTTATATTGTATATGAATGATATTATTTTAGATGTTTTAGACATAAAATGGATTATTGTTGTGAAAGTTTATTTTTCCAAAATGATTGAAATGATGGATCTTAGGAAATCCATGAATATTTTGGATGTGAAAATAATGAAATAAAAATTAACAAAATAATAGTTTTTTTCTCAAAGGGAGTATATATAGAAGATCCTAAAGAGGTTTAGAATCGGTAGATATAGGACCATGTCTACCCAATTGGTAGAAAACAACAAGTGATTGTAAATATAAATCATTGAAAATAGATTATTATTTTTTCAGATGGAGAAAGTTTTATTACCATCAGAGGTTGGGAGTTAAACATAATCCATATTCTGTATGAGTTTGGATATTATGCATTTATTGGTATTTTTCAATTTGTTTATGGAGAATATGGGAAAAGATAATTTGGAATCTTTGAATTATAGTTTTTATATCTCAAGGAGTTGAAAAAATATGGGATTGTGTATTGAAATTGATGATATGTTATAAAGGTATATAGATTTAAACTTTTTTGAATATATTGATGTATGAAAGTGTATCATAGGATTTATGTTTACCTTAGTGGAACATTCATATATTTTATAATGAGATTGTAGTCGGTGGTTTCATTTTAAATAATAGTATCATAGTATGTCTTTTTAAGGAAATAAGAAAGTAAATGATCTGATTCAAGTACTTATTGGAGGAATATATAAGTTGATATAAATTTATGTTTTATTCTATAATATTCAGAGTGGAATCCACATGGATAATAATATGGTGTTTCTCTCATGGAAGAAACGCATCGATTTGAAGTATCATTTCATTTGGAAGATATTGTAGGATAGAGTGATGGAACAACGAATGATTTATGGAAGTTAAAATCAAGATAACATGCTTACCAAGGTGCCTATTTGTCTGATGAGACTTAAATCCTTGAATGAAATATTTATGTGGGAGAGTTTCATGACATTGAAGACTCCTTTCATGATTCTAGTTTGTTCAGTCTGAAAGGAGTGACACGAGATCTTGGGTTATAGATCATGGGGGGTGTTTGTGGAAATATAGTCTGATGAAGGTAGGATTTCTATAAGTTGGACTAGAAGGTAGTGGAAGATATACTTTTTGAAGCATAAACCAAGTGGAATATCAATATAAATTAGTGTTATCAAGGGCTACATAATATTCATAGGGAATTGTGTCCATTGATAAATTTTGGATGATATAATTACATAAGAATAATTCTTATAGTGTCTTCTTAGAAGTTTCTAATGGCCACTTAAGGAGAAATTTCACTATTCACTAAAAGACAATAGTTATGGTAGCATATTCTATAGAAAATTGGAGGTGGAATGGACCAATGGTGGGATCCCTGTGAACTTACCATGGTTGTGGAACCAGTTCCACCAACTTAATCCCACCAACAATAGGTGGGGTTGGGTTACTAGTGAAAAATGAATTGTAATCACTCTTTCATATTACTATAATATAAAGAAAAAAATCAATGTTCTCTTATAGTGTAAGAATAAATTTAGAACCACATAACATCTTACCATAATTTTGAATGTGTGTATGTGTGTGTGTTTCACCTGTGGTTTTTTAATGATTATTGTCTTTAGTGTGAAAGGGAGTCAATTCAATGTGGTGGATAGGGTGAAATTTGACTTATTGTATATATCACATCAAATCCATCAGTTTGTATGATTCTTTAAAGTTAGTACATTTTTGTGAATTTTAATTTCTAGTAGGAGCTTCCAGATTAGTGGTTTTAGAACCAACACATAGCTACCGAAACCTCTAATATGACATGCCCTAATAAGATAACCTATCGAATCCAAAAATAACACTATGGGAGATTTTTTTTATTTTTGGTGATCTCAGAGAAATACCAAAATTATCCTGAGATTCCCAATATGATCATCCTCTAATGATGATTATTCAAGGGTCTCTTTTATGAATAAAACCAGGAATTGGTCTATGGAGTGATGAAATATTTGGTTCACGAGGCCCATCAAAATAGTTGGGGATGTTTTTCACACTGAAGGGCATCACTAAGGACTCATAATTGTCATAATGTCATTGTACTTTCTTCTTAAATATTTCCTAGTTACAAGCCCAAATATGGATATGGTCAAACCTAAGAACTATTTTTGAGAACCACTTCAATCTTTCAGATAGTTTGAGAGATTGATAAATCTTGGAAAATGGTACTTGTTATAGATAGAAACTTTCATTAAGTTGTGGTGGTTAATAAAAAACCTGAAGATATCATCCACCATCTTGGTAAACAACATTGGATCAATCTTTGGAGACATATTGGATCTAATGAAACCCTTCTCCATAATTTCCATAAATTAAACATTTCTCTACTTAAGCTAATATGACGTCATCCAATGATATTTAGAAAATATCAGGGTGGTTTAAGGGTGTATATAAATATAGAAGTTGATCTTATATAGAATGGGAATCCAATTTTATCCTTGGGGAATATATCTATATAATCCTCTATGACTACATAATCTTTTTAATCATCCTGTACACAAATAGAAAAAATTTGTAACTCATTCAAGATCAACTGTAATATCCCATACAGAGGAGTCATTCATCTTAACTAAAGTTCCCACTCATCTATGCAGGAAAATATTGATCCATTAGATAAAAAATACATCAGTTTTTTAATGGAAAAAGTATATCCTAAAATATAATGAATATAATTGTTCTATACTAAGTATGATTTTATATGTACTCATCCAAAAATAGAATGACGTACCGTGAAAATATCTATCCACTAAGGGAAATATTTCATCATTGATAAATATAGGCGACTATATGATTGCTTCTGATAGGATTATCTATCTTCTAAGGTTGTGATAGAGGTTATAATGGTATTTTATATCTCTCTAAATATTGGTATAAAAATAAATAAATGTATTTGACTGCTATCTACGAGTATGGATTCCTATGTATAAAGGATAGGGATTGTACCTACAATCATGTTGGGAATCACTGATTTATAGACCTTTATTCCTTTATTTATTCATATCCCTAGCATCCAGCTACCTAATCCTAGAATGGATCTAATTATGGTGAAAGTATTATAGGTTGATCATATAAATTACCACCTCTAAATCCTCCTACCAATGTACCTCTAACTCTTTTTTCATAGGGTAACACCCAAGGTAAATAAAGAATATGACATTTTTATATTTATCCCTATTTTTGAGTAAAATATTAATATTAATTTAAAGGGAATGCTATGCTCTATGGTGTACCTAATACGCAACAACCAGTTCCTTTTAAATCTTACGTTGCACTCTAATGATAAAATAATTTTATTATAAATGGTAGTTAACACCTATCCATTGTAATGACATGAATGAATATAACTAACTATAAAATGATTATATATGTTTTTCAAATACTTTTACTTTTTACAATAAATGTTAGAGGATTAAAAATGCGAATGAATCCAATTTTAAGCGTAAACATTCTAATATTCTTAAAAAGGTCGATTAACCGCCTTTTGATGGCGAACCTTTTTTAAATCCACTTTTTGACAATTTTATGTGTTATATATGACAAAATAAAATTCTTCTTTTGAATCGGGACATCAAAATTTACTTTTGTAAATTTTTGGTATATTTCCGATAAAGTTAATTTTTTAATGAATAGTGAAAAATGTTGTATTTTAATTCAAAACCTCTTTTTAATCTAATTTATTTATATTATTAGATTATCTTTTTAATTGGTTTTAAAGTTAAATTAGAATATATTTTTACCATTTAATCCAATAGTGGTCATTAAAATTAATTTTACTTTGAAATTGGTCTTAAACTAGTGTCAATCTTTTAATAGATATTGTTTCTTAAAAACATGCTATTTGTTTTGACAATGGGAATTGATTATTAAATTAGTTAATGAAACTTATATGTTTTGAATTTTGTAAAATGGAAATCATTTTTGAATTCAGAATATCAAATATATCTTAGGGTAAATTTTTGGTAATTTTCAGAAAAACGTCAATTTTTGATGAATAGTGAAACCACTAAGTGGTAGTTAAAGAAACTGATTTTTCGTTTAAATGAAACAATACCACTTCTGTGTTTTGAATTTAAAAAATCCAACATACATGGTTTTCAGTAGGATGTAAAATGTGGTTCAATGGGATTAAAATAATTTTTTGGTGAATAGTAACTTTTATGTTTTTAATCGCGATTAGAGGTAATTAGTGTAATTTAATGTAAAAATAATGTTTTAATAATATGAAATGAACTAGACACATGTCATGCCCTCATTGTATGTGTCATGGCCGACCAGGATAATCCATTGGTCAACTTGGGGACCCCATGGAGACACTTTGGTAGGAAAATGTCATTAATAACTTTTTATTTAAAGTTAAAATAAAAATGTCACAAACATGAGTTGTTTTACTAAAACAATTTTTAAATGGGGTTATTCAAGTAGTATTTTTTACTATAAATATTCATTAGAAATATAAAGATATTTCCTACATTATGATATTTTTTTTATAATTTTTAGACATTAAATAAATTAAATTATTTATGACACCATAATGATGCAACAATTACCTCAATATTTAATGATTTAAATAAAATGAAAACATAATGTAAAATATAAGACTTACACTTTTCACAAACCTATTGGATGGGTGGATTTCGATACCTTATCACTTTGGCCTCGAAATATATCCTTTTGGGACCTTTAAAATCCGAAAAGAATTTTACAATAAAGTAATATTTTATAACTTTCCAAGAGTGGCCCTCCTCTCCTCTTATAAAAGGCCCCCACCTATACCACCATACAAACACCTCTCAAGCTTTTTTCTTGCCCAAACCCTGCACATTTAATCTATCCACATCCCTCTCTTAATAATTGAAGCATCACCTTTGGGAATAATCCTTTCTATGGAAGCCTTTGAGCTCAAATCAAAAAGAGTTACCTGATTTAATGGTAATGTCTTCCCTTGAGTTCTTTTGTTTTATTTTGCTTCTCCAACCCCATAAACTCTTTTTATTTATTTCTTTTGTAACAACACAAGTATCTTCAGTATACTAGGATGTTTTTATGAGGAGTATTAGAGCTACACTAACACACACCTCCGTCTAATGGTTAAAGAACATACTGTTTCTGTGGATGGAGAATTACTGCCTCACGAAATGATGATTATTCTATCTTCTCATACCACCTCTCATGGTGGACATTATGATGGAAATATATTTATTTATGATATATATTATATTTATTTCCTCTCTATGCTACTGTATTTTTTATTTACTACATACATTTATGCTTTTCATGTTGTGCAAATGCGATAATTTCATTTGAGGAAGTGTGGACTACCGCCCCCTCAAGTGATGTGACTCGTTCATGCAATACATGGAATGTATAAAGAATGAAATTGATGAAATTATTTTTTCAATATATCCTATATATTATACTGAAATTATAATATATATATATATATATATATCTCATCTATTTTAATTCCATTAATGTGTCAAAGAAATGAAAGTAGCGTTCATGCGTACGCACGGCTTACCATCTCCATGAACGTTACATTTCATTTATTATCTCCGAATGTTATGTACTATTATCAGTACATATATATAATGGATATATATGTCATATAATACATCTAAATTATGGATATCACTCTGTTATTAGAATATATATATATCTCATTTAGTTTTAATTCCAATAATATGACAAAAAAATGAAAGTAGCGTTTATGCGTACGTACGGCCTACCGTCTCCATGAATGGTGCATTTCATTTTTATTATCTCCAAATGTTATGTAATAGTATAAAATGAATATATACTAGATATATATGATATTTAAATCATTAATACTATTATGGAGATGATGTACATATAACTAAATGGAAAATTCTTTCCCAACAAGTTCAATTTTTACTCATGTACCGAACATCGACAAAACGTTTGATATGAACTCACATTATTAACCAATTATTATAACACTATAATATGTCATATGAAACGAATAATAATATTTAAAGTAGTTACTTAAGAAATTATAAATTGACCAAAGTTTATTATTCAGGAAAATAAAGAAACGAACAAGGCAAGTCAGACTTGAGGTAAGGGATCCTACCTCTCTCTTTCTTTATAAGTACACTCTTTTATGTCATTCCTTTTAATCTAATATTTCTTATGATTGTGATGTTATTTTATATTAAAATTACTTTACTTTATATGTTCATATGATGAGAGTCCCTATTTTCTCTCATCAATCCATTTTGGATGTTTTGAGTGGCGCCGTTAGGCTGCTGAATTTTCGTAAGAGATCCAACCTCTCTCTTTCTTTTTAAGTACTCCCTTTTATGTAATTTATTTTAAGCTCATCTTTCTTATGTTTGGGGATGTTCATTTATATTCCTCATTCTGTACGTTTTATGTTCATATTACGATAGACCATATTTGATCTCATAAATCCATTTTTGGATGTTTTAAGTGGCGTCGTTAGGCTGCTGGGTTTTCATAAGGGATTTTTCATCTCACTTTTATTCCCATGAGATTTATGCTACATTTTCCACCATTTTCTTTGAGTGGTGTATTTAATGCCCATTATTCTAATATTTGTGTAATATACTTTTGTTTATGAGTATTTACATCAATTTTTTATAGTCCTTTTTTCATGGGGTGTACTTTTCGAATGTTACCCAAGTCGGTAAGGGAACCTTTCACCCTCCTCTTTTTAAAAGACTTATTTTGTTATGTATTTTAATTTACATATTATTATGTTTGGATATTTTCTTCTATATCCTTATTTATGTAAAATTTATTTCCAAGTGATGAGATACCCTTTTTGTCTCATCAACTCATTTTCTGATTTTTTTAAAGTGACGTCGTTATGCTGTCAAATTTTTACAAAGGAACGTCTTAACCCAATTTCGATTTCTTTGGGTTCAACTTGTACTTCTTGAACATGTCATCCAATGAATATGTGTGAATTACCTATGATTTTTTCACACTTAATATCCACTTATATTGGGTGTATTTATATTTCTCACATAGAATTATGTGATAGATTTATCCTTAATATAAGGATACCATCTTTATAATGGATTGCATCTCAATTTACATTTCCATTGAGACTTCATTGTTGTTATGCACCAATTCACTCTTATATGGTGTATATACTGTCCTATGACATATTATATCATGAATTACATTATTCTCATGATATTTTAAAGTTCTAATTAAATGTTATTCCGTAATTATTTGTATTCAAGAGTCTCTGATTTTGATAAAAACTCTTTACAAAAAATATCGTTTTAAATGTTTTAAAGATTCATTATTCTAAATATTTGACTTTAATTTCCATGTTTTCAAAATGGTTTTCATTATTTATTTATATGGACCTTAATGTTTTAAAATTATAATTCCATTAAAATCTTCAAAGTGGTATGGGACACTTTTTTTCAAAAATCTCTTTTAAATGGTTTTTGAAAATGGATTGATTAATTCAATATCTTGGAATTACTTATTGTGATTGCAAATTAAATGTTGTTATTGAAATGTTTATATTTTAAATATTTTATGTGTAATGATGGTACATGGACATTTTACGGGTGGTTACGTGATAAACCATATGACGGGTGGTGCCGTGAATACCAGGACGGATGGTTACGTTATAACCTCCAATGCATTGGGTATGGAAGTCGTTCGTATGGTTATTCCATTAAGTATATGTTGAATTCAATCTTATGGTTATTCCATTTAAGTATGTTTATGTCCCAAGGTACCTTTATATGTTATGTGTTCATTATATGGGTTTTTTTGGTAATCTTTTGGTTACAAAATGGGTAAGTAATGATCTTTTATTCAGTGAAGAGTTTTTTTTACTACTTCATAAAGGTGAAAAGTATTACTTTGATAGAGTATTCTTGGTTTACTTGTTGTTTTGAAAAACTAATAGTTTTCCTTCTTACTGTATCATTTACTGAGATATTTATGCTCATCCCACGTTTTTGAAATGTTTTCCATAGGACTTAAAGATGAATAGGGTCAAGGATGGGATCAAGGAAAGACATGCTATGAAAAACATGGAACTGGACTTGTTTCTTTTTAAGAGTTTTTTTTTTATTTTATGGAATCTTATTAGAAATTTCTACTATGTAATCTTTTGAGATGTAATAGTTATGACCTAATTATCTAAAAATATAAACCTGAAAAGATCCTCTATGTTAATTATGCATTTAATTCATGATAAAGTAATGTTTAAGGTCGGGGCCTTATAGTTGGTATCAGAGGTCTAATTAGATAACTTTAGAGGTTAGGGTATTCTTTATGCATAAGTGACATTTCCATACTGGCTAGGATTTCAGAAAGAGTCATAGTTTTTAGATAAAGTTAATGAGTAAGTATATCTTAGTGTTTATCTTCCTCATTAGTACATAATGATTTTGTTGATATACTCACACTGACATTTTTGGTTTTAGTAAATGGATGGATCTAGGAGGCACCAATGTGACAATGGTTTTGAAGGAAACTGTGGTGGTTCTTTGATTAAGAGACTGGATGAAATGGGTGATTCAATGAAAAATCTTGTGGTTATTATAAACCAACTATCAAGATTCATGATCAACTACTTGAACCTTGGTGAGTTCTCTAATTCATCATGTATGAGAGAACCAACTCGACGTGGAATTTCAGGTAATAATTATAAAGGTAACCATTAGGGTTTATATGATCTTTACTTTTAGGTTATTATCGGTTACTATATGTTGTGATGGAATATGAAATACATGATATAAACTTGAGTTTAAATTATGTTATGGTTATTTTTGAAGATTTTATCACTTTTTGGGGAATGTTATAAGAATTATGTAGTTTTGGAAAAAGGACAACATGTAGACCATGTGATAACTTGTCGCGTCTAACGAAGCTACGGGAATCGAACCCACGACCAAAGTGCGACTGGTATTTATCAACCACCACTGGAATATGTGAAATCCCTGGTTAGTATGACTTATTCTTTTTAGTTAGATGATTTTAAGAATTAATAGTAAGTTTATTTTGTGTTATCTATGGAAATTATTAACCTATCATGGAGGATATGTGATTAGGTTAATTGCTTTTCAATATGAGACTTTAAGAGCAACTGATGTTATTTGGAGATAAGTGTTAATTTTTACCTTGGAAGACTATGTGATTAAATCCGTCAAATATTTGGGATTCAATCTTAGTTTGGTTTACTTTGATGAATTTTATGGACAAATTGTTTATCGAATGGTCTTTGTTGAACATGGGGTTTTGTTGGAAAAATTTTGGAGATTAAGAATAGATTTTTTTTATAAAGGGTTATCCTTTTCTGGATTATCTGATCTTGTTCTAACAATTTTGGTTTTGGTAAGGGTCTAAAGACATGGGAAATATATAGTTCTCTTTTTTGGATTAGGTGATTTTCTAGAATTTGATTATAGATCTCTTAATGTAAACAAGTCTTCCTAAATACTCATTATTTGGGGAAAGTATGAGTTTTTATAAGAAATCTAGTAAAAGTTGAAAGTCAACATGACAAGTAAGTATGTTTCCTTAAGATAAAAAATAAACTCCTCAATGAAAAGTAACTTAAAAACAAAAATTTTGTCTGTTAAATTTTCCTACTGGGGAATCGAATACCGTTTAACCCACCACAAGTTTGTGATTTTATTGTGGTTAACTTTCTTATAAACATGTTTTCTAACACTCTCCCTCTGAACATGACCCTTTACTTTTTCTTCCATATCCATGTTTCCCTATATGTAACCCTAGTATTGGTTAACTCAGGTGACCTCTGTACTTCTCTTTCTTTCTTTTAAAGTGATTTTTTTTTGCGAATCTTGATCCGATGTGGGACTTTAAATGATGTTTTTGAGCCCAATTTTAAAATTGTGAGGACGCAATTTCCAAAAAGGGAGGAAGGATGTAACACCCAAGTTAAAAAAAGAATATGACATTTTTATATTTATCCCTATTTGTGAGTAAAAGTTTAATATTAATTTAAAGTGAACTCTATGGTCGATGGCTTACCCAATACGCAACAACGAGTTCCTTTGAAATCTTATGTTGCACTCTAATAATAAAATAATTTTATTTTAAATGGTAGTTAAAACCTAGCCATTGTAATGACGGGAATGAAAAGAACTAACTAAAAAATTATTATATATGTTTGTCAAATATTTTTACTTTTTACAATAAATGTTAAAGTATTAAAAATGCGAATGAATCCAATTTAATCGTAAACATTCTAATATTCTTTAAGAGGACGATTAACCGTCTTTTGATGGCGAACCTATTTTAAATCCACTTTTTCAAAATATTATGTGTCATATTTGACAAAATAAAATTCTTCTTTAGAATCGGGACATCAAAATTTACTTTGTGTAAATTTTTGGTATTTTTCTGATAAAGTTCATTTTTTAATGAATAGGGAAAAATGTTGTATTTTAATTCAAAGCCTCTTTTTAATGTAATTTATTTATATTATTAGATTATATTTTTAATTGGTTTTAAATTGAAATTAGAATATATATTTACCATTTAATACAATATTGGTCATTGGAATTAATTTCACTTTGAAATTGGACATAAACTAGTGTCAATCTTTTAATAGATATTGTTTCTTAAAATCACGCTATTTTTTTGACAGCAGGAATTGATTATTAAATTAATTAATGAAACTTATATGTTTTGAATTTTGTAAAATGGAAATAATTTTTGAATTTGGAATATCAAATATAGCTTAGGGTGAATTTTTTATTAATTTTCTGAAAATCTTCAATTTTGATGAATAGTGAAACCACTAAGTTGTAGTTAAAGAAACTGATTTTTCGTTTAAATGAAACTTTACCACTTCTATGTTTTGAATTTCAAAAATCTGACATACATGGTTGTCAATAGGATGTAAAATGTGGTTCAATGGGATTAAAATAAATTTTTTGTGAATAGTAACTTTTAAGTTTTTAATCGCGATTAGAGTTAATTAGTGTAATTTAAGGTAAAAGTAATGTTTTAATAAAATGAAATGACCTAGAAACATGTCCTACCCTCATTGGATGTGTCATGGCCGACCAAGAAAATCCTTGGGTCAACTTGGGGACTCTATGGAGCCACTTATTTAGGAAAATGACATTAATAACTTTTTTTTAAAGTTAAAATAAAAATGTCACAAACATGAGTTGTTTTACTAAAGAAATTTTTATATGGGGTTATACAAGTCATATTTTTGACTATAAATATTAATTAGAAATATAAAAAGATTTCCTACATCATGATATTTTTTTTATAATTTTTAGACATTAAATAAATTAAATTATTTATGACACCATGATGATGCATCAATTACCTCATTATTTAATGATTTAAATAAAATGAAAAGATAATGTAAAATCTAAGACGTAAACTTGTCAAAAACCTATTTTATGGCAGGATTTTGAAACCTTATCGCCTTGACCTAGAAATATATTATTTTGGTAACTTTAAAATCCGAAAACCATTTTATAATAAAGTAATATTTTATAACTTTCCAAGAGTGCCCCTCCTCTCCTCTTATAAAAGGCCCCCACCTCTACCACCTTACACACACCTCTAAAGCCTTTGGCTCATCCAACCCCTGCCCATTTCATCTCTACACATCCCTCTCTTCATCATTGAAGCATCACCTTTGGGCATAATATTTTCCAAGGAAGCCTTTGAGCTCAAATCAAAAAGAGTTACCCAATTTAAAGGTAATGTCTTCCCTTGTGTTCTTTTGTTTTATTTTTCTTCTCCAACCCCATAAACTCTTTTTATTTATTTATTTTGTAACAAAAAAAGTATATTAAATATACTAGCATGTTTTTATGAGGTGTATTCGAGCTAAACTAACACACACCTCCATCTAATGGTTAAATAACATACTGTTTCCGTGGATGGCGAATTACTGCCTCACGAAACGATGATTGTTCTATCTTCTCATACCACCTCTCATGGTGGCCATTACGATGGAACTATATTTATTTATGATATATATTATATATTATTCTGTATTTTATATTTAATACATACCGTTATGCTTTTCATGTTGTGAAAATGCGATAATTTCATTTGAGGAAGTGTGGACTACCGCCCCCTCACGTGATGTGACTCGTTCATTCAATACATGGAATTTATAAAGAATGAAATTGATGAAATTATGTGATATATATAACATATATATTATACTTTAATTATAATATATATATATATATCTCATCTAGTTTAATTCCATTATGTGCCAAAGAAATTAAAGTAGCATTCATGCGTACGCACGGCTTACCGTCTCCATGAACGGTACATTTCATTTCTTATCTCCAAATGTTATGTACTATTATAAGTAAATATATATAATGGATATATATTTAATATATTACATCTAAATTATGGATATAATTCTGGAATTATAATATATATATCTCTCATTTAGTTTTAATTCCATTAATATGACAAAAAAATGAAAGTAGCGTTCATTCGTACGTACGGCCTACCGTCTCCATGAATGGTGCATTTCATTTTTATTATCTAAAAATGTTATTTAATAGTATAAAATGAATATATACCGGATATATATGATATTTAAATCATTAAAACTATTATGGAGATGATCTACTTATAACTACATGGAAAATTCTTTCCCAACAAGTTTAATTTTTACTCATGTACCGAACATCGACAAAAACGTTTGATATGAACTCACATTGTTAACCAATTATTATAACACTATAATATGTGATATGAAATGAATAATAATATTTAAAGTAGGTACTTAAGAAATTATAAATTGACAAAAGTTTATTATTCAGGATAATAAAGAAACGAACAAGGCAAGTCAGACTTGAGATAAGGGATCCTACCTCTCTCTTTCTTTTTAAGTACACTCTTTTATGTCATTACTTTTAAGCTCATATTTCTTATGATTGGGATGTTATTTTATATTACTATTACTGTACTTTTTATGTTCATATTTTGAGAGACCCTATTTTCTCTCATCAATCCATTTTGGATGTTTTGGGTGGTGCTGTTAGGCTGCCGAATTTTCGTAAGAGATCCAACCTCTCTCTTTCTTTATAAGTACTCCCTTTTATGTAATTTCTTTTAAGCTCATCTTTCTTATGTTTGGAGATGTTATTTTATATTATTAGTTATTTAAGTTTTATGTTCATATTACGACAGACCCTATTTTATCTCATAAATCCATTTTTGGATGTTTTAAGTGGCGCTGTTAGGCTGCTGAGTTTTCATAAGGGATTTTTCATCTCACTTTTAATCCCATGAGATTTATGCTACATTTGCCACAATTTCCTTTGAGTGGTGTATATACTGCCCATTATTCTAATATTTGTGTAATATAATTTTTTTATGATTATTTACATCAATGTTTTATAGTTCTTTTTTCATGGGGTTTACGTTTCGAATGTTACCCAAGTCGGAACGGGAACCTTTCACCCTCTTCTTTTTAAAAGACTTATTTTTGTTATGTCTTTAAATTTACATCTTATTATCTTGGGATATGTTATTCTATATCCTTATTGATTTAAAATTTATTTCCATGTGATGAGATACCCTTTTTGTCTCATCAACTCATTTTCTAAATTTTAATGTGACGTCGTTAGGCTGTCGAATTTTTACAAGGGAACGTTTTAACCCAATTTCAATTTCTTTGGGTTCAACTTGTACTTCTTGAACATGTCATCCAATGAATATGTGTGAATGACCTCTGATTTTTTCACACATAATATCCAATTATATTGGGTGTATTTATATTTCTCAGACATAATTATTTGATAGATTTATCCTTAATCTAAGGATACCATCTTTATAATGGATTTCATCTCAATTTACATTTCCATTGAGAATTCATTGTTTTTATGCACCAATTAACTCTTATATGGTGTATATACTTTCCTTTGACATATTATATCATTAATTCTTTTATTATCATGATATTATAATGTTCTGATTAAATCTTATTCCACAAATATTTGTATTCAAGAGTCTCTCATTTTGTTAAAAACTCTTTAACAAAAATATTGTTTTAAATGTTTTAAAGATTCATTATTCTAAATATTTATCTTTAATGCCCATGTTTTCAAAATGTTTTTCAGTATTTATTTATATGGACATTATTGTTTTAAAATTCTAATTATATTAAAAGCTTCAAAGTGGTATGGGACACTTTTATTCAAAAATCTCTTTTAAATGGTTTTTGAAAATGGATTGATTAATTCAATATCTTGGATTTACTTATTGTGATTGCAAATGAAATGTTTTTATTGAAATGTTTATATTTTCAATATTTTATGTGTAATGATTGTACTTTGACATTTTACGGGTGGTTACGTGATAGACCATATAACGGGTGGTTTCGTGAATACCAGGACAGGTGGTTACGTTATAACCTCCAATGCATTGGGTATGGAAGTCGGCTGTATGGATATTCCATTAAATATGTGTGGAAGTCGACCATATGGTTATTCCATTTAAGTATGTTTATGTCCCAAGTTACCTTTAAATGTTATGTGTTATTTATATGGGTTTTTATGGTAATCTTTTGGTTAAAAAAGGGATAAGTAATGATCTTTTATTTAGTGAAGAGGTTTTTTTTACTACTTCATAAAGGTGAAAAGTATTGCTTTGATAAAGTATTCTTGGTTTACTTGTTGTTTTGAAAAACTAACAGTTTTCCTTCTTAGTGTATCCTTTACTAGGATTTTTATGATCATCCCATGTTTTTGAAATGTTTTCCATAGAACTTAATGTTGAATAGGGTCAAGGATGGTATCAAGGAAAGGCATCCTATCTAAAACATGGAACTAGACATGTTTATTTTTAAGATTTTTTTTTGTTTTATGGAAACTTAGTATAAGTGTCTACTATGTAATATTTTGAGATGTAATAGTTATGACCTAATTCTCTAAAACTCTAAACCTGAAAAGATCCTCTATGTGAATTATTATTTTAATTCGTGATAAAGTAATGTTTA
This sequence comes from Viscum album, assembly GCA_963277665.1. NCBI lineage: Eukaryota > Viridiplantae > Streptophyta > Magnoliopsida > Santalales > Viscaceae > Viscum > Viscum album. The sequence continues at coordinate 2,083,211,325 of OY728136.1, read as the reverse complement.
AGGTCGGGGCTTTATACATAGTCATCACCCTAATAGAAAACCTGTTCACCTCAAGGAGGTCCTCATACCACCTAACTATCTTTGCAGCATGATGGGTAAAATATTATCAATCCAAATAACCTTTTCGTAAACATGATTAAAAAAATTTCCACCTAACTGATTGGATCCTCTAGGAAACTCTTGAAATCATGATCCTTGGTATAGAGACCTCTTATGTTTCTGCTTATAACATCATAACCTTGATTTCATTTATCATATTGTCTCTACTGATAACTCTACATGAGGATGGTCACTTCCAATAAATGACAAAAGTTTTCTAAATTTTATTAAACTATTGATCACCAAGGAACTCTCTAGAACCCAACATAAGTGGGAATTCATAGAGGGGCAATTCCATCTTGGTTATCTCTATAGTGGATCTTCTAAGACTTCTATGATCAAAATAAACCATTGGGAATCATGTTGAGAGTGTACCTAATGAGGTTAATGAAACATTAAATGTACTATATAATAGACATTCTACCCTTATATAACTCCAATAGATCCTAGATTCATATATACCTCAACATATATGGGTAGTACATCACAAAGAATAATTGCTCAAACTTTTACTAAAAATATTCACCTTCTTGTGGTTCTAAAGGATCAACGTCCACTAGTGACTCACTACACCATTAAAAATGATAGATTCACGATTTTCCATATGATTAGTAGAAATTATTACAAATCATAACACTCAAATAACTACCTCTATCCATTCCTTTGTAGCTTGAGGGTCTGGATTGGATCAAAATATAGGGTTTCTCTACCTCTAGAACTCATGAAACACACTCATCCAGCAAAAATACGCATATTATCTCACTATAAAGATATTATACATAGAATCTGGTGGAAAATACACCTACAATGTGATAAGTTAGTCTTCTCATTGTACTATGGGCACAAGTACATCTCCCTATACGCCCAAACATGGAATCTCCATATCTGGCCCCTGAATAGAATTCATGTTTCTTAGATGTTCAATGATGTGAGGCCCAATCACTACCACAAGAACATCAGGAACCTAACTCGAGACTCTATCTGGTAGTATTTATGTATTCATCTAATACTTGACAAGATAAACCACGATTATCAAAGAATATCTTGGGTGATGACTAAACGAGGACATTAAAATAAAAAACCCATTTTTATACGATGAGTGTACTGTTTATGTGATCCCTAGTACTAGTTACCTATATCTCTATGTTAACAAGAAGATTATCTGTGTAATGCGCTGATATTTTCAAAGAAAAATGCGGTCGATAGTATGTATAACATGCAAAACCAATCCCAAACAAACGATGAAATAATATTATTCAAATATGATTGTTATAACCTAGTTTTTGAATTAGAAGATATAAATAAGAGTTATCAAATTATTTAATATATTTATATATATAAATCACCTAAACAATAAAAATGTATTGATTAATTATTATGAAATATTAACTCAATTTGTAGTAAAGTCATTTTATTCTTATAAAATACATTTTCTTCAAGTATGGTTTTTTTATTTTTTTTAGTGAATATTTTAATTAATTTATATCAATTTTAAAATTTTATTTAAAAAATTAATATCATTTTGAAAATCATCAAATTAAAATTATCTTAGGGTAATGTTTTGGGATTCTTTTGAAATGTTTAGTTTTTCAATGAATGTTGAAAAATTCTAATTTTTTCAAACCTCTCAGTAATTTTCATTAAAAATAATCATTATGATTTTAATATAATCTTAAGGTAATATAATTCTCATTTATTTAGATATAATCTAATCAATTACAGAGAAATTTTCATTATACTTTATTTTGTTATAAGTTCATTTTTATGTTTAAAAAAACAATTTACTAAAAAATGTTATTCATTTTGTTGTATGTATTTATATTAAAATTGATTATTGAATCTTCTAGAAATTGAATCATGAAAAATTTATTACATATTTGGAATCATGATATTGAATTTTTTTAAATATTTTATCTTTATTTTTTTATAATGAAGAGTAACCATGTAAAATTTGTGTTACCTTAGTAAAGTTAAATCAAGTAATTAAGGTAAAAAAATAATGAGATAAGGATTTAAAAATATATCTAGCACCTAACTTATTTATATCTAATGATTTAAGTTTGACCAACACCTTTATATATTTGAAAATATGGAATTTTAGTGGCATTTTTCTTTGATAAAGATAGTTATATTATATTAAGTCATGGAAAATTCAAAAATATCACTATTTTAAAATAGTAAATTATTTGAAATTTTTATTGATAGGATAATTACCTTAAATACTTATATAACATTGGAAAAGTGCTAGTTAAAGAAGAAGAATAATAAATGAAAATGGTTTTAGAAACATGAAAAGTAATATTTTTTTATGAATTATGGCATCACAAAAATTTTATGGTTAATAATAATGTATAATTTATGCTGAAAGAGTTTATATTTGAATTAAATACTTTTCTTGATGTATTTAAAGTAAAAAATATATAAATAGCTTTTAAAATGACATTAATGGTATTTTATGTTAAATAATATATTATTAAATGATTTAAAATCATAAAATCCTGATAGGAGAGAAGGGGGATGGGGTATGGATGAAAATTTAACTGATTGACCATTTGGGATCGAAAATATAAGGTTTAAAATTCCACATAACCTATCCAAATTTTATTGGTTGAAATTATATCAACATTAACCTAACTTATCTTCTAAAATTTTACAACTTATTTCTACTTTCAAATGAAAAATAAATCATTATATTTAAATATTATTGGTAATTCCAGGTGTATAATTTCTTTATTCATAAAAAGACACAACTTATCCATTATTTTTAGCCCCACCTTGAGCCACATATCTTGACCAATCCCTCTAAATATATTTTATAAAAATCTTTATCAAAATTTTATAGGTTCTAGTCTCTCCAAAATAACATCCCAAGGGATCATAAGAAGAAATACAAAGGTGATATCTTAAATATGAGGTAATTGTTTTAATCAATATATTTCATTTTAACTCTAATTTTACCTCTTTAAATTATATACTAACTATTAAAATATAATAAATAAGTATCTACCATATACTGATACATTATTTTGTTAATTTCATGAACTTAGTCATTTCATGATCCATCCTATTATTAACGAAATCATCATATTTGTGACCTTGTAGACAGCCATCTCCACGAAGCGATGTGTTTCATATTTTATCAACACTTCACAAGTATGGTAATTATGATGGATTTAATGAATATATATGATAATCATGTTATAATTATGATTCTGAGAATATAATATGTTACATACCATCTTACTCTTCCATTTGTTAATAAATCATAATGTCCCTCATCTGTATGTGTGGAATACCACCTCCTTGATGTGATGTGATTCTTTTTTCACATATTCATTAAATATATGATTATAAAATTGTATTTTAGTTATAAAAAATAAAATTATGTAGAAATTATTAATTTATATATTATTTAACAATGACCCCTATGATAACGATCAACCTACCAAATCCATTTTTTAATTATAAACCGAACATCCACAAAACATTTGATGTGGACTTAACTATGTAAATAACTAAGTATGTTAGTGTAATAAATGAAAAAATGGTTTAATTATTAGGTGATAAGTCTTTAAAATGTTATTAAATAATTAAATAAGTAATATAATATTATTATACATGAAATTAATGGACGTACATAGAATATTTGGAAACGAGGTACGAGTTTTCCAAACTTATTTTCCATTCATTGAGTTTTACTTCTACTTCAACAAAAATGTTGTTACAAGATCATGTTTTAAATGATATATTATTATATTATCTTGTATTTAAAGAAAAAAAATTATAATTATTACACATAATCACTTCATTGATTAATTATATCTTCAATGATACGATCATTCTAAGGATTATTCGTCTCAATATTTTTTTTTGATACATGATTAATATTATGCACCTATATACCTTTATAAGGAGTCTAGGATACTATTCATGTATTATATATTGAATAACTCATTTATAATGACAATTAATGTTCCTTTTAAGTTATCTCTTTCTTGATATATTGATTCAAATTTTATAAAGTTTTCTAGTGTTTTCATGGTCTTAATTTTAATTATTTGAGATATAATTCATGATATGCACCATTATTTCTTTTATATAGAATAATTAATACCAAACTACCATGTTTTAAAAAAATCATGTAAAATATGGTTTTTATAAATTCATGTTAATTTCTCTCATTCAATGGATTTTTTGATTCAATCTTTACTTAAGTCCCATGGGTTTCTCCTCTCAAACATCCTTCTTTGAGAAATGTTTTGATTGATGCGTCTATATTAATTTATATGGTGTATATAATAACACATGAAATATTATATCATGCCTCTTTTTATACTCATGTTATTTTTTTCCTTTATTATTTTATTTTTTTCAAATGGGTTTTGGTTTGAAAAGACTGTAAATCGATCTTCTTTAAAAACATTACTTCCATGATTTTAAAGACTTTTACCAAAAATCATAATCAATGTATTTTATCATGTTTCATGAATTTTATTTTAAAAACATAAATAATTTTATCAATTAATTTTACCTGATATTTGATCTTTTTTTGAAAATGTTTATAAATAAATTTTTGTAATGGTTTCTGCATGGGTCAATTTTTACTCTCTTTACAAAAGTTTGAAAATAATTTTTTTTACATTTATCATTAATATATTTTCATACCATCATAAATATTCATTAATTTTAATCTTAATTTATAATTTTCTATGATTCTTTTTTATGAATATCATTTCTGTCAGCATTTTTGGAATTTTTTGTTTTTAAATCTGGTGAAAGAAAGGGTTATTCAACTAACTTCCATAATACATTTTAAATGTTATTTTAATGTTATTTTCCTCTATGTAAATATAATTTAGTTATTATTATTAATCCATGGGGATATAATATTATAATATTATTCAACTCCTTTCTTTTAATGATTTATAATTTTGTTTTAAAGATATTGTTAGGATACTCACATCTTTTCCATGGGAAAATCAAGTAGTTGAAGATTGGATAAAATGTAAGAATCCCTTTTTAAATGATGTGGTATATATAAATTATTGATGAAAGAGAAATTGAGGGTTGAACCAAAAAAAATAAGTTATTTTTATCTATATATGATGGGAAGGTATGTTTTATTCCTCTAATTAATTGGGTAATAAGACAGGGTTAACCAGACAGAATTTACACCTAAGATAAAATAAAGTTATGTAACACTTACGATGTGATAGAGTTAAATTATTGTAAGTTAATACTAAAATAATACATAGTTATCATTTTTCTAAGATATGATGGAGTTAACTGAATGTAAGTTACTCCTATGAGATAATGAAATTTATTAGTTATAGTTTATTTTTAAGAGATATGATAATTATCTATTTTGTTGATTCAATGATGAATATTTGACGTCCAAAGATACCTGCGCAGTTTATAGTGATTCCTATGAGTTATAATGGATAATTTTATCATGTAAAAATTTCACATGGCTCATTATTACTGACTAGTATAACTATTATATTATGTTAATGATTTATGCCTAGTATCATGATTTATTATCCAAGTTTTTATGGTTATAAGTTATCTTATGTTAAAATAATTCACTTTGATTATTTCATCATACCATTTTTATCATACTATACTCATTGCCTAAAATCAATTTTGAGACCATATTTTTACCCTTACTATGTGTTTGAGCTCACCCTTCTTATATTTTCCATTTCCCCATGTTATAAATAATTATGTTAAATAAATTGTGTCTAAAAAGGATTCATGTGTGAATACTTTTAGGGGATAAGTAAGAGGAGTTATATGGAATAAGAAAAGCTTGGTATAATGGAAATATGCTCACATAAATACATGGGTATTATTAGGTAAGAATTTTTCATAATAATTCAAAACTCTAAACCTAAAATTTAATTAAGTATGTAATTGATCCAATATTTTTTTATGTTTTATTTTTTGGATGGATAAAATTGGGTCATTTCTTTCGATATCAACACCATAAATAAAGTGATTGTTTTTTAAGAATTGCATTCAGGAGTACTGGTTGGGGGCTGTTATAGATTTTATTTGATCATCATTTAGATAACATTAGATATTATGATGTCTTCATGTGAGGTTAAATTAATAAATATACATACCATGATGTGATTATATGTTTATGCTTAACCATAAGTTCAAAGGTATAGACACCCCTTTGTGGTTTCAAGTGATGGTATTATTTTTGTTTTAAATGGTATTTTGGGAGATATTTTATTAGGCTGTGGTATATTTAACCCTTAGGTTTAACATGAGCTATTATTTAAAAAGAATAATATAACATTTTTTGGGTGTGTGAATAAAGGTATTAGATAAATTTTACGTTGAAAAATTATTTAATGTTGATGGTATTATGTTTATTTGGTATATAAGGTAAATTATTTTTGGAATTATTTAATTTGAAATTTGGGTATTATTGTTGAATGGTTTATTTAGTTTGGGTATTATCTAACCTTTTGTTAACAATTTTGGTTTTAGTAATGATGGTAAGAAAATATTTTATTCTTTTTATATAACTTATGGTGAATTAAAAGCTGATTATATTGATTGGGTAATTAAATATTTGTATTCATTATTTATATTAAAAAATTAGATAAAGGTAGAGATACATTAAAACATGTGAACAATGGATGAAATTTCGTTTATGGATTTCAAACAAATCAATAAGTAAATTTACTTATATTTTTAGTTTAGATGGTAAAGAAAATACTTAATTATACGAAAATTATATTGAAGTAAAAATGTTATCATATCACGTTTATTTCAGATGAATTAACGGTACTTTTTTCATCTTTTTGTTTTTTGTCTTTTTTCATTGGATTTCTAATAATCAATGTTTTGTATCACCCCTATCATTATTTTAACATTACTTTTTTCTAACATGAGCATATATTCACTTCTCACTAATGTTCTACTATTTGGAAACCTAGTTATGTGTTATTCTAAATGAGCTCCATATTTCCATTTCTCTATTTTAAAAAGAAATTTTTATTAAAACTTTTAATAATTTGGGTTTTCAAAAAAAATATTTTAAAATTATGAACCCTCGATTATTAAATGGGGGAAGGTAACACCCTAATATTTTCAAATAACACTATGTTTGATAGTGTGTACAATATGAAACACTGAGATTAAATGAACCATAAAAATTATTATTTAAATTTGACCATTATAAACTTTCCATTAAAATAGTGGAAATGAATAGTAGTAACAACATTAGGAAATATATATATATATATATAATGATCTTACATAATAAAAATGTATTGGTTAATGATTATGAAATAAGAACTCACATTTTAGTGAATCCATTTTATGGATGAATCTACGGTATTAATTTGAATATAATTTTTTTCTTCTTATAATGGTAATTTTTTATTTTTAATGTTGGTATAATTACCTTAAATTATTAAACAACATGGGCATAATGGTTTTGAAAAGATCATAAAAATCTAAGTAAATGATTTTAAAAACATAAAAATTTATATTTCCAGAATGGATTATAATTTCACAATAATTATATGGGTAATAATAATATACAATTGGTGGTTAAAGTGTTTATTTTTGAGTTAAATTCATGTATTGGTTTCTGTAACGTCAAAATATGTGAATAGTTCTTAAAATGACAATAATGGTATTTTATGAAAAATTATTTATCATTAAATAATTTTAAAATTATAAATATTCAAAAAGATGATCAGGGGATGGGATTAGGTCTAAAATTCCTTTACATGACCTTTTTAGCCAATTTTCCCATTATATGTAAATTTATAACCTTATAGAATTGATGTTTTTTTAACCACAATTAAGGTTTAAATTCTTTAATGAGTGGGTAAAACTAAATGATAATGTTTAAAATTACACATAAACCTATCCAAATTTTATTTGTTGAAATTATTCCAACCATACCTAATCTTATATTATAAATTCTAGAAACTTGGTTCCACATTCAAATGAAAGAGGATGTATTATATTTAAATTTTTTAATTAATTCCATGTGTTTCATTTCCTTCACCATAAAACGAAACCACTTATCCTCTATTCTTAAAACCACATTGTGCCACTTATCATGAGACTACCATACCAAAATATCATAATAATATCCTTATAGAATTTATATAGGTTCTTTTATATTCTTTATTGTGATGGATTTAATTTATATATATTATATTCATAAAATTAATATGATTCTAGAAATAAAATATATTACTTACCTTCAAACCCTTCCACCTTTTAGAATATGATAATGTCACTCATAAGTAAATGTGCAATGCCGCCTCTATGAATTGATATGAGTTGATATGAATCACTTTTCATGTCCTCTTTTATGAGTGATTAAAAAAATTTAATTGAAATTTAAATAAGATTATAATTTAATGATTATTATTAAATAGGTGATAATAATGAAAATTTTTACCCTGATCCACCTACCAAATAAATTTTAAAATTATGAAATGAACATCTTCAAAACACCTAAATTAGACATAACCAATTGAGTAATTATATATATCATTTTAATAAATTAAATAAATAATTTAATTCTATGGGAATAAAACTTAAAAATGTTATTAAATAAGTAAATAAAAAATATAACATAATTATATAATAATGTAATGGATGTAAATAGAAAGCCTGGACTCGAGGTAAGGGGTTTTGTAACTTAATTTCCATTCATTGGGTTATACTTCTACTTCATTGACTATGTTATACCAAGATTGTGGGAGAAATGAAATATGATTATATTATTTTTTTAATTTTTTTTTGTTTTTATGTTTATTAGACATAATCACTTCATTGATTAATTCTAACTTCAATGATGTGATCTTTGTAAGGATTACTAGTCTTAATTTTGTTTCTTTGAAAAATGATTGTTATTATGAACCTAAATCAATTTATAACGTGTATATATTTCATATTAATATATAATATCATGAATTAATCTTTTATCATGATATTTAATGTTCCTTTGAATTTATTTTTTCCATGATATATTTATTCAAATGTTATAAAAGTTTTATATATTTTGATGGCCTCAATTTCAATTCATTGAGATATAATTCATGTTATGCTTCATTTTTTGTTTTATATAGTTTAATTACTTCTCCATCAACATTTTTTCACATATTTTTTCATGTAAATTATGTTTTTTACAAAATCATGTAATTTTCTCTCATTCAATGGCTTTTTGATTCAAGTATTTCCCTAGTAGCATGAGTTTCTCATCTCAAACTTTATTCCTAGAGACGTGTTTTAATTGTTTCACCTATCTTCATTTATATGGTGTATATAATAACACATGAAATATAAAAACATGAATCCTTTTATACACTAGTAATTGTATGTTCCTTATTATAATATTGATTTAAAATTATTTTGGTTTTAAAATATAGTAAATGGTTTTTCTTTTAAAAAATTTCTCTAATGTTTTTAAAGACTTTTACCCAAAATATTCATCTTTGTTCTTTATCTTATTTTAAGAATTTATTTTATAAACATAAATTATTTCATAATATTTTTATACAATTTTTACCTTCTTTTAAATGTAATTAAAAAGGAAATTTCTTAATGTTTTCTTTATAGGTCACTTTTGACTCGCTTTGCAAAAGAGTTTTAAAAGAATGTTTATTTTTATTATTTAAGACATTTTAATATTCTCTTGAGATCTTAAATATTATTTAAATTTAATATTAATTTAAAATTTTCAATGTTTATTTTCAAATCAAATACTTTCTTTAATTATTTTCTAAATTTTTAGTTTTAAAATGTATCAAAAGAATATGAGATTATCCCTTGTTTTCTGAGAAATGGTTTTAACATTATTTAAAATGTATTTTCATCCATGTAAACATAAATTAATTAATCAAATGAATCAGTTAGGAAATTATCAAATAATACCCTTCAATTAGTTTCTATTAATAATTTATAATGAAATTTTGAAGATGTTTTCATGAAACTCATTCTTTTTTCAGGGGTAAATCAAGCTATTAATATTTTTATTAAATGGAAGCATCCATGTTTTTTTCATAATATGGTACTTGGAAATTATTTTTAAAGAAGTATTGGTCATTGAAAAAAATTAATAACTCATGATTTTAAAAGAACATTATGTTTGATAGAGTACACAACATGCAACAACAAGTCTAAATAAACTATAATATACTCTTAAGATATTATAATTTAATTGCACAATTATTTCCTAGACATTGACTTCATGGGTATGAATAGTGCTAGATAAGTTATTAAATATATATAATGTTAATAAATAATATAAATTCATTTTTTAATTCTTAGTAAATAAATACTCAATTTTCAGTAAGGTTATTTTATTGTAAAAAAACATGTTTTCTTTAAAAATGGATTGTATTTCATTTTGTTCTAAAATATAATAATTAATATTTGGAAAATATATAAATTTAACGTTACAAAAATAATAATATTTTGGAAATCATAATATCAAAATTATATTAGGGTTATATTTTCATATTTTTTTAAAAAGATAGATTTTTCAATGAATAGTAAAAAATATTGATTTTTATTTAATACTGTATTTTTTTGTTGAAATAATTTATGGAATTAATTTTTTTAAATGATATAAAAATAAAATTCCTTCTCATATGTTATGAATAATCTTATTAAGTTCATTTGAATAAATTAAATGATTTACCTTTGTATAAAAACATTTTTATATATAAAAAGACATTTTTTTGGAAAAGTTATTTTTCTTTACATTTTGAGTTTGGATTTCCAATTAATTACTACAACTTATATAAATTTAATATTGAAAAAATTATTCCAGGTTTAGAATAATCAGGTTAATTGTTTTAAAATATGACTCTTTTATTTTTTCCAACATCAATAGTAATGATATTAAAAATTATCACCTCGGTAAAGGGTAAATTGGGTTAATCTAGGTTAAAATGAAATGATAAGGTAATAATTATTCATCCTAATTATTATTGGATGAATTTAATCATACCATTATCACATTAGGATTGAAATTTATTTGTTTAATTGACATTTATTCATGAAAATGACCTATATAATATATAAATCGACTAATATTACAAAATATAGCTCTCTTACATTTAGATATCTCTTATGTGTTCACATAGGGACAAAATAAAGAGGCGAATAAATATTACTACTAATTTTGACCGTAATGGAGTTATATTTATTTTGGTAATTAAATTAATATTTTTATAAATTAAATAATTACCTTAAGTTTCTTTTCAATGCTCATATAGTATTTATTCAGTTAGTAGAAAAATAAAATAAATGGTTTTTATAAAATTAAAAGTGATATAATTTGACTAAATTAATGTGTCTTGTGAATTAGAAAAATCTATAGAACATGTTAGGAATGTCTGAATGGATTTCATTTGAATTTCCCATTTTAATTTTTATATTTAAAGTCAAATTAAATGAATAGTGTTAAAAATGAAATTAAGGACATTTTGTAATGATTAATATTTTATTAAATGATTTAAAATTCATAAAAATTTTAGATACGGTAAAATTAATGGGACATTGTTTTAATGATTAAACATGGTACAATTATTAGTCATTTATCATTTTATTGTAACCTTGTTAACACTTAAAGTGTAGACAATATTAATATTACGGAAATGGTCAAAAGGTTTAATAGGGGTAAGAACTAAAATTTATTCGTCAAAACATACCTGAAACATGTCTAAATATTATTTTATAATATGTTTCATATGTATCAACATATTATATTTCAATTATAACAATTTAGATCCATTTTTAAATGAAAAATATTTTATATTAATATAATACATCCATAAATTCCATGAATGCCCCTCCCTTTAATTATTAATGGAAACCTATCCTTTCTCTTCTTTACACCACATTGAGCCACATATCTCGACCAAAACCTAAAAATTACTCTTATAAAAATCCTTATACAGGTTATAGAGGTTTTTCCATTATAATATACCAACCTTATGTCTTTTAAGAGGATATCAAAAACAAATTCTATAGAGGATGAGGTAATCGTCTTTAACAACACTTTCCACATTATTTTATATTCTACATATTTTTATTGTGTTTTTCCAACATAAAATTTGAAATACATTATCATAAACATATTATGATTTTATTTTTCCATAATGGCATGAATACCTTCAATTCTTATTCATTTTTTATAATCCCCCTTTTATCAGGGGGAACCCTTACATTGCATGTATGCTTAGACACAAATTATATGACCCGGAGTCCTTAGATTAATTAAACCAAATTAGATTACTGGAAAAATCCACTCCCCAAAAAATATCTTGATGTTAGTTATCCACCATTGCAAGTCTGGTCAGCTAGTTGTCTTATGCAGATATGAACATGCAAGGTATAGATGGAAATGTCATACCCTCTCATTATTCCAATTCCAGTTAGCACTGTTATGGTGAATGAGTCTTCTCTTGAATCTTCATTTGGAGCCATGTTACTTGAATTCTATCTGGTTACATCTACATTGCATAGGCCCCAATGGCCTTGAGGTTTCCCGAAATACTTATTCTCTTGAAGGCCTTGGGTGGCCCGAAGACCTTATCGGACCAGAGGGCCAAATCTGTGGCCCGAAAGAAGAAATGGGTGAATTGTTTAGGCTATTATTGTATCAAACGGTTCCTACTATAGTACTACTACAATTGCCCATAAATATGCCTCCACCTAAAATTTAACTCGGGTCTCTTAAATGTACTTCGAGAGTCCTCACCAACCAGATTGAGGATCATGTGCTGAGATGTCATTATGGTTATGGGACAACAATATTCCATATTTTTTCATGCAATTAAAATTAAAAATTTCACTCGTGCATGTGTACGAATTATTGAATCCATGTAGCAGTGTAATTCACTTTTCATCACCACATTACGTGGATGGTTAGGAGCATTAAAATAATTAATATATATTATATTTACTATATAAATATTATTCTATAACTATAATATCATATATAACTTCTTTCCTTTGAATCCATTGTAAAATTAAAACATCGCTCATGTGTAAGTGTGGACTACCGTCTCCAGGAAGCTATGTGATCCATTTTTCATTTATGATTAACATGGATGGTAATAAGGATGAAATCAATGAATATATATGATATAATAAATATTATTAAAATATTAATTATTATTCAACTTTCATTCATTACATCTATAAAAAAGTAAAAATAGTGTCCATGCATATGTACTGCATACCGTCTCCGTGAACGGTGTATTTCATTTTTCCATCATTATATTTTATGGATGACTCTAAATATATATATATATATATATATATAATATATATTATAGTTATACCACAAATAAAAAAATTATATGACTTAACCATAATAAAAGTACAACTAATGGAACTACAAAATCAAAACATACATAAAAACGAAGCAGTTAACACCTAAAATGATGATAATAATAATATATAGTTAAAATGGGTTATATACTTTATAAATGGGTAATATAGTATAATATAGATGTGAATATGGTTTTATTTTGTAGTTATAATCAATTTAAATTCATTATATAGGAGTTTAGATCATATATAAGGCTAATCAAACTTATGGTAAGTGTTCTTCATCTCAAATTATCTTCTTTGGGATATATGATATATTTTACAGCTATCTTTTTTTTGGAATATCTAATACCCCTTTTATATGTTATATCATTAATACATTTATAATTATTTTATTTAAAATTTTATTTAATGTTATTTCTTTCATGGTGGTAATGATTCAAAATTTCCTAAAATGGTAAGAGTTTATTTCACAATCTCATCATTAATTGGGATTGTTTATGGTTAAGTCTCTACTGTAGAAATTAATTTACCTTTTCATCTCAAAACCAATATATTTTACTATCCTTTAGTTATTTATATAAATTACAAATTTACCTTTCAATTTCGTCTCTTAAAGTACTCAATATACCAAAATAATGTTTTTAAGTAAAACAGACTTTGTTTTTCTACTCAATTGGGAATATCTTTCTTTCATTTACATATTTTCTTTAAAATATTTTAAACAATTTTTTTAAAATTATCTAACGATTTATTAAATAATTTTGAACACTTTTTAGAAATTTAAAATATGTTTTTAGTGGAATATTTCTATTTTTTACCGAATGATGTACTTTTTGACTTATCATAAAAAGTGTGAAATGGATGTTTTTAAACTTAGATGGAATGAAAAAAAAAATTCTTCCATCATTAATTCTCAATTTTTTGAACATTACATTACAATTTTACAAGTTTATTATCAAAAAACATTATTAACAAATATTATCTTTTGATGTGTATGGTGCACTAAATTATTATTGAAATTTAGGATTTTTAAGAGAATATTTGAAAATATATTATTTTTATTATCACTAATATCTGTTTTAATTTATTTTATGGAATAACCGCATTCATTTTCGACACTCTTCCTGAAACACTTAAGCATTTTTATATCCTTTGATTTATATTTAAAATAAATAATACTTATAATCTGATTAAAATCATCAATATATGAAATTAAGTACATGTCTTTTTTTTCTATTTATTTTTCATGAGCCTTCATATATCAGATTGTATAAGGTACAAGTGTTTGGATGAATGTGTTTGAACATTCCTATAAACTTATTTTGTAAACTTCCCTTTCTAATAAACTAATCAACACCAATATCATAATATTTTTATGTTAAGAATATAAATAATAATTTAAATATTTATTATCTTTCTCATATTACTCCATTACATATATCCAGCCCTCTTATTCCTTAATTATTTGTCTTATATCATGGTAAGATAGAATGAATCATGTGCACCTCTAACAAAAACAGCTTTTCCTTATTTTATTTCCCTATTATTATAACTTTTACATCATCATTTATTTTATTAAAAAACAATTATTTTAAAATTCAAATTTTTTTCTTTTTTTGAAAAGTAATCAAACAGTTAATGTTTTTTGTTTCATTCCATCAAATAAAATTTAGTCCCTCTGGGTCAAATACCCTTAGAGGGGTGGTGAATCAGGGTATAAGATATTAAAACAAATTCTCTTTTTGATCTTATTTCATTTTTAAATAAAACACTCTTATCTCTATTTCACATAGAAATATATGAATAGAAATTAAAGCATGCACATGACACATTAATTTTACTTGGTTTAGACTGACTGGGTTATATCCAAGGAGAATATAATGATGATTTTTTGATGTACCAAATCCACTAAAAGCACACTGCTATTTAAAATGTTCAGAGAAAACTCACTATCCCTCTAGGTTTACAACCAATAACAATTTGAAATCTCCCTGCTCTCTCAATTAAAATGTTCTCACTACTTCATTAAGAAGATCCACTCATAGTTTATATACTTTTTATGTCCCTTCATTATCTCTAATGAATGTATCATTTTGTGTATGTAGATTCTCCATTGGTGTCCCACTTTCATCCACTGATGAATAACACTTCACCCTAGATGTATTGGGAAAATTGAAATATTTTGTTCGACCATTATTGTAGTTTGTGAGAAAGATTTATTCCTTGTGCACAAAACCTCCTCTTACTCGCAACTGCAATCTCATGTGAAACTCCCTTATATTGAACGCAACTCAAATATTACATTCAACCTCCTTATCTTGCGTGCAATTCCAAAAATTTCATGAAACTCCCTTTACTTAAAAATATTACATGATTCAAGGATCGAATTTATTCTATGTGTTGAGATACTTTGAATGAGGGGGTCACCACTTATTTATATGAATCATTGAACCCTGTATGGGATATTCGAAATGTCTCTCAAGATCCCCTCTATGCATATAAAACCTAATTTGATGTTGCATTAGTCATTAAAATTTATTTCATGCAACCTCATCTTTCACACACATTTCCAAAGCATTCATGCACTTCATGCCATTTCCATATTTCGATGTTCTGATCCTGAAACATGCCTTGCAAGAAAGTTTCCAAAACACCTTCAATATTGTGTGAAAAAACTAATCTTTCGTGCATATCCTAGATCATTCACACACCTTACATTATTAAAAACACCTTTATCCGTTTTCTGATTTGAGGCACAAATAATTGTAAAACACTGGAAAGCATCGCCACCTTATATCTATTCATTTTATACCACCTCCAAGTCATCCATTCCTTTATCATGGTTCTTTTTTAAGATGGATTGTGAAAAATATCTCTGGAACAAGAAAACTCGTCATAAAAACCCTTATTGTCAACAAAAACAACCAACCCAAAAATTCTTCAATGTTACCCTAAGAAATTTTTTCCCAATAATCTCCCCCTTTGGGTTTGTTGACAACACTACTTTAATTTGATTCATTATTCAAGATCCTTCTATCATCCACCACCATTCACGTTTTTTGATTCAGATAGAAATCAAACATTTACCCAACACATACTATAATCCCACATGATCCATGGCCAATATGAAAAATAATAGTATAATGAAAATTTCATCAATGAATCGCTTCACTCCTAAAACCAATTCTTGAAATCAATCAACTACTTTCATCACAAACATCAACTATCATGATATATCATCTTTGATTGATCAATTCTAGCATCATCAGATTTAATTCTTCCACTATCTTACTGCTCCTCGTATCTTGCTGCTCCACCTAGAAGCTTCTCCCCATGTCTTGACATAAGACACTTTCTCCCCTTTAATAGTCACACTATCTACCCCTTTTTAAAAAAACCGAAAGATCACTTCTTTGTGGTTTACAACAATGTAAAGAACACATATCAGTAAATATAAAAAACACGACATACCTCGGGGATAGTGGGGTCTAACAACCACACTTTTTCTAGTGTGGGGAGCTGACTAAACTTATAAATCCAGTCAATACCTCTCAAATTATTCTTTCTGTAAGGCCTTTGTCAAAATATTAGCAACCTGTAGCTCTGTAGGAGCATACTCAAACATCACAATCTATTGCTCTACCTTTTCCTTGATAAAGAGATATTTTATTTCAATGTTCATCATCATTGAGTAATGGACTGGATTTTTTCTAAGATTTATAGCACTTGAATTATCATAATGTATTATGATCGGAGACTTCACTTCAACTCCCATGTCATCCAACTACTAATTCACTTGCAATAGATGTGTGCACGCTTGAGTAGATTCAATATAATCAGCTTCTAAAATGCTCTATAAAGTAAAATATTATTTCTTACTCACCCAAGAAATACATAATCCATCAAGATAGAATGAACCACCTAACAATGACTTTCTATAATATGATGATCTGGCCCAATCAGTATTTGTATATCCGAATAACACTGGTAGGGATTTTTCATTATACATCAAGAATAAATCCACAGTTCCCTTGATATACCAAAATATTATTTTCATTTTATTATTTTGTGTCTATTTGGTATTACATTTATATCTATTTTTGGAAAGTTGAAAATACAATATCTTTCCCTGTTTCTGTAAAGTACAGTAAAAATCCAATGATTTTCCTTTATTTTCAATTATTTTAACTTCATTTCCATTATCTTCTTTTAATAGTTTTTTTTTCAGGTAGCCACCAAAGTATTCAACTCCTTTTATTTATACATTCTAAACCTTCCCAAAACCTCCTTGGAATATTTATATTGATAAATGGATGTTCCATTCCTTCTTTATGTCACCTTTAAATCATGGAAAAACATCATCTCACCGATCCTTGACATTTTGACATCATTTTTCATGAATTCAAAAAAAAATATGCACTACGCTTTAACTGATCCACATATGATTATCTAAGTGCCATATACCAACATCATCATCCATTTATTAAAATTAACTTTCATATATAAATTCTTATCAAATCCACCATGCTAGAAGTCGATCTTCTTCCAAAGATGATATAGCCTTGAATACCATGTTCTTGGTGCTTTCTTAATCCATATAGCGCCTTTTTCAGCCGAATTATTTTTATATCTTAATGAATGAGAAAACCATCTGGATTTTCAATATAAACTTATTCTTCCAGAACCCCATTCCAAAATGTGAACATACAATCCATCTAGAAACATTGAATTTCTGTTGTACAATAATGGAAATGAATAATTTGATTGTCTCTAGCCTTGAAATAGGTAAAAATGCATCATCGACATCATTACCCTCAATCTTGGTGTAACCATTGTACACTAGTCATGCTTTGTTTTGAATCACTATTCCATAATCATTCATCTTATTGTGAAAATCCCATTTATTCTTGATGACATTATTATCTGTTGGCCTCAAAACAATATCCCAAGTATGATTCTTCCCAATCTGATCTAACTCATCATTCATTACCTAAACCTAGGTTTCATCTCTAACTCCATCAGCAAAAAAAATTGGTTCTACCTAAGATATTAAAGACGCATTCTATAATGAATTCATTATTATTGTTTGAATAGGTGTTGTATAATCACCAAGGGTATTTTTACTATCAATTTTGAATCATCCCGTTAGATTCTAAGTAGACACACAATTGACTTTCCCTGCTCATCATCAGTGTCTTCTTATGAATCAGTATCTTCCACTTATTCTACCACCATTTCATTTTCCACCGCGTCACATTCATCATGAAATTTTTCACTATGTTGTTGAATATTCTATTAATTTTTCACTACAATGACATCATTTCTATCAAAGAATTTTTCCTTCCATTTTTTAAAGAATCTATATGCTTTTCTTTTTCCTGTGTAGTCTAGGAATATCCCCTTCTCTCTATGTGACTCAAATATGTGACTCAAAATTCCTATGTTGTTATTTTGTTGATAATAAAGCTCTTACTTCCAAAGATTTAGAATTATTTTAACATTGGATTCATTCCATACCACATCTCATAATGTGTATTTCTTTCCATTAGACATAACAGATCCCAATTAGAGATATAGACTGATGTCAAGACTGCTTCTTTCCAAAAATTCTTTGGTAGGTCTTTTTCAATAATAATTGTTCTCTCTATGTTATTAATGATACTATTTATCCACTCAAACAATCCTTTATATCGAGGAGTTCTCACATAAGAAACATTACTCTTTATCATGTGTTTCTCAAGATAGTGCTCCACTTGACTATTTGTTAATTCTATACCTCTGTTAGTACAAAACATCAGACTTTTTTGTCCATGCATCCTTTCATATTAACCTTGACATTGTTTTATGAAACTGAACGCATTGGACTTATGGAAAATGAAAAATACCCATTCCATTCTTCTACCATCATCAACGAAGAGAACATAATATCACTTTCCGTCAATGGATCATGGTGAGGTAGGTACAAATACACCAGTATGTCCCAATTCAAGAACTCTTAATTTTATTTTGTTCCTTTTTATTTTAAATATTTCTAATGATCATTCTTTATTGACAGTAATCGCATGTGTGAGTACGGTCATGTGATATATTTGGGAGA
Source organism: Viscum album (assembly GCA_963277665.1). Lineage (NCBI taxonomy): Eukaryota > Viridiplantae > Streptophyta > Magnoliopsida > Santalales > Viscaceae > Viscum > Viscum album. Next base: position 2,083,191,797 of record OY728136.1, on the reverse strand, counting down.
TCTATATATGTGTCACACTTTAGCAGATATTCTAGTGATGGTTGGCATAGATGACCAAGTCATTTATGACATAACATGTTTTCTTCTCCTCTGGATAGAAAGCACATATCTTCTTCTCCACATACATTGTATAGATTTCCTTTTTTTATTTTTTCTTGTAGAACCATTACACCATCTCTTCCATTGATGATACACATCATTGTAGTAAATATTATAGAACTCCCTAAGTCACACAGTTGAATGATTATATTTATGTGGTGATTGAGACCTTTTACTACTAATACATCAGCAAAACACATTTCTTTTCCCCCAAACATGGCCTTACAAAAAAAATAATCTATAAGACTTCATCATTTCCAAATTTGACAACTCCTTCTTTTTCATACATTATTTCAACAAAAAGATCATTATTCCTTATCATATGGGATGTGAAACCGCTGTCAAGGATCCATACACAAGAAGGATCTGATGCTTTAAAAGTGATTTTAGCAACCACTACCTTCTAATCTCTCTTATTATTGATCCATGTTTTTGAATTTATACTCAGTATATATTAAAAACCTAGATCTTCTTCATTATATGATAGAACAGCTTTATCTTACAAATCTGTGAATCTATTTTTCATTTTTAACTCACCTATGTATTCTTTTATTTTCTGTTTGAGACTACTTTGATTCATCTTCGACATATTCCTCTAAATGGTTGATATAGAATATCTAGCAATGTTCCCAAGTCCTCCCTGCCAAAAATAGTGTCCATTGAGTGATATTCTAGAGTATTGAGATCTTTTTGGCAGCCAATATCGTACTTATGCCCTTTGATATTTTCTGGATAAGGAACACACATTTCCGGAATGTTTCTTCTTTCCAAATCAGTATCACTTGACGTAAGGTGAATTCTTACATGTTACATCTGCAATGATACTTGTCCTTTGGGTTCTTTGAATCTTTTGATTCTACTTCATACCCAAATCAACATTCAATCTCAAAGAAGGTTCTTGTGTTCTAACTTCATCCATGACTTCTTTATGCTTTTGATAAATCCCCATACCATCCTCATCACTTACATTTGATTGTTGGTTTCATTATCCTGGACCTCTCTGCCCCACTTCCAACTTTTCCATCTTTTGATGATATGTTTTCCCAATGTCACATTGGGGGTTGACATTTTTTCTTTACCATTGACATTTCTTCATAGACCAACAACTTCTACTTCAAGTTATTTAACACGTTTAATTTGTTCTTTCACTGTGTTATTCAAACCATCAATATCTTTTCTCTTTTATTTAACCATGATTCGATTATGAATAAATGTTCTTAGGTCCACTGGAAATGAATACTTGAGATTTTCAATTTATTCCATTAACTCAAGATTATCTTCATCCTACTACTGCATTTAGAGTTTTTCATGATGAACCACTTTGTTGGGTTTATTCATTTTGTCTCCTGAAAGATCAATCTCCTCCAGAATTGCTTCTAATTTAGCCTCTATATCAACTCTTCCTTCAAATTCTTATTCATAAATGACTATTTTTTTTATTTTTCTTGAGTACTATCGACAACTGTCACCATAACATTTTCTCCACCAACAGTATAGTTCTCTATGTCTTCAACTTTTTCATCCTCTAATTTATCTGAACTATCACATTATTTTAAATTAAGGTTCTTTTTCCTGAAAAAATTTCTCTAAACTTTTTTTCCTATCACATAGGTTGAAGACTTCTTTTTAGATATTTTAACATTATCCTCATCAACTTCTTGGAGAATATTGTGGCACCTTGCTGCAAAATGACCAACTTTTCAATATCTAATGAAAGAAAGTGGAAATTTTCTCTTGAACATTCCTTTTTCATTTTTTAGATTAGATGAATGGAATGAACTCACCTAATCTGACATTTCCTCTTCCTAATAATCTTCAATAGTGAGATTATTCATAGCCTAGATTGTCATGTCTTTAGAATTTCCCTTTTCCACAGCATCACTATCATCATTTCTTATTTAATATTCTTTAAGGGTACCATGAATGCTATTCATTGTCAGATATTTTGGATATTTATATTCTAATACTAAAACATTCAGATTGAACTAAGGTGGAAGTTTCCTCAAGATACACTTCACATTCTTTATATATTCAATGACCTGTCCCAGACCTCACATGTCTTCCACTACAACATTTACCCTATCAAAGAACGCATCAACAGACTCATTTGTGTTCATTCTTAGATCATCATACTTGTTCCACAGAACATTAGTCTTTTCCTCTCTAGCCTATGAATATCCTTTTTATATATTCAATATATTTTCCCAAATATCATGTGATGTTTTTAATGACATCACCTTTTTATAGATTTCATCTAATATGTATGCCTCTAAAGCATTTTTTCTCTTGGCATCAGCATCCAATTTCATTCAATAAGCTTCTAATAAAGAACCAATATTGATATAAACTAAAATATCATTCATAATTGTTGTAAACACAATAATTTACAAATATTAGAAGTAGTGTTCCATCATATTCTTCCATAATTGAAAATTATTACCATCAAAGAACGGAATCCCTTTTTGATGGACGACCTCCATTGAGAGAGAAACATAGATATTAAACATTACCTATGATACCAATTATTCGGTCCATTGGGTCAAATACTCTAATAGGGGGGGTGAATCGGGGTATGACAAATTAAAACAAATACCCTTTTGATCTTGTTTCATTTGTAAACAAATCTATCTCTTCTCTCTTTCTCGAAGAAAGGTATGAACAGAAATTAGAGCATTCATAGAACATGATGATTTTACTTTGTCCACCCTCATTGGTATTCATCCAGGGAGCATAAACCAGTGATGTGTCAATATACCAAATCCACTAAAATTTAACTATTTTTTACAATGTTCAATGTGGACATATTGTCCCTCCTAGTTTACAACCAATCACAATTTTAAATCTCACGCTTCTCTCAACTAAAGTATGCTCACTACTTCTTCAAAATATACACTCATAGTTTAGAAAATTGTAGGTCCATTAATTATCTTTAATGAATGCATACTCTAATGTATGTAGATTATATATTGATTCCCCACTTCCATTCGCTGATGCATACCACTTTACAGCAAATGTAATGGGAAACATCAAATATTTTATGCAACCCTTATTGCACCTTACATGGAATCTCTATGCATTATAAAAAAAACTGTCTTACATGAAACATAAACCTTACGTGATACTCTAATATTACGTGTAGCTTCTTTAACATGCACACAACTCAAATCTAACATGAAACTTCCTTATCTTGCGTGAAATTCCCAATCATTCGCAAAACTCCCTTTACGTAAAAATATTACGTTATCCAGATATTGAATTTTCTCTAAGTGTATATGCTGCATTGAATGAGGGTGTAACATCTTATTTATAAGAATTGTCAAACCCTGCACATATGATTCGATGCATTGTGCAAGATCCCCTCTGAGCACACAAACCACAATTTGATAATTCCATGGGAGCGCAAGTTTCTTTCAGGTGACCTCAACATTCACGCAAATATCCAAAACTTTTGTTCACATAACTACTTTTCCATATTTTGACATTATGATCATGTAACATGCCTTGCATGCAATTTTCTAAAATACCTTCAATATTGCGTGCAAAAACTAATTTTTCTTGCATCTCCTAGATCATTTTCACTCATAAATCCTTTTCCATATTTCGACAATATTATCTTGAAACATGCCATGTGGATATGTTTCCAAGAGACCTTCAATCTTCCATGAAAAAATAATTTTTTGTGAATATCCTAAATCATTTGCACACTTTCTATTTCCAAATACACCATTCTCCATTTTCAGATCATGAGGCCCAAAACATTGGTAAACACTAGAAACTAGCTCCACCTTGTTTATGTTTATTTTATACCACCTTCAGATCATCCAATCTTTTTCATGGTTCTTTTTCAATATGGATTGTCAACAATATCATTAAAAATTGACAACTCATCATAACAACACTCTTTTCTAACCAACACAACCAACCCAAAAATTCATCAATATTTCCTTGAAGGATTTTTGCCAAAAAATATCCCCCTTTGGGGTTGTTGATAACTCTACTTAATTTGATACTTTATAAAATCTCCTTCTATATTTTACCACCATTAGCCTTTTGCGGTCTAGATAGTAATCAGATATTTACTGAATACATACTCTAATCCCACATGAACCATGAATGGTGTTAGAAACAAGAGTATAAATAAAAGTTCATCAATGAATCACATCATTACTAACACCAATTATTTAAACCAATCAAATAATTTCATCTTGAACCTCATCTATCATAATAAATCTTCTTTCATCAATCACTGCTAGAATTATCAGATTTAGTACTCCCCATACCTTCCTACTCCAGCTATATCACTTATCCACCTATCATCCTCTCCCCATGTATTGACATAAGATACTTTCTCCCCTTTAGTAGTCAAAATTTGTTCCCCTTTGTCATCAAACCTAAAGATAACTTTTTTCTGGTCCGCAATGAGGTAAAGAACACATCTCAGTACATTTGGGGAAAACACACCATACCTCTAAGAGAGGGGGTCCCACATCCACACTTTTTCAAGTGCAGGGTGTTGTCAGAAATCAAAGAGCCAGTTGGTGCCTCTCAAATGATTCTTTGGGTAAGTTATTTTTAAAAATATCAGCAACATGTAGCTCTATAAACACATACTGTAACTTCCCAAGTCGTTGGTCAACATTTTCCTTTATAAAGTGATATTTGATTTCCATTTTCTTTGTACTTGAGTGATGGACTTGATATTTTCTATGATTTATAGCAATTGATATATCACAATGGATTCTGATCGTAGACTTCACTTCAACCCCCATGCCATAAAGTTTCTACTTTATAAACAATAGTTGTGTGCATTTTTGAGTAGCCACAATGTACTCAGCTTCTACATTGCTCAATGATATGAAATCTTGTTTCTTTATCAACCAAGAAATACACAATCCACCAGGATAGAATGCACCACCTAATGTGTAATTTTAGTCATCTATTGATCCAATACAATTTTCATATATATATCCCAATGACACTAGCTTGGACTTTTCATTTTACATAAATCCAAAATCCACAATTCCCATTGATATTCTGAAGTATTCTTTTCACTGCATGCTTGTGGCTCTTTCTTAGATTACTTTTATATCTCACTACTTGGAACATAGAAAATAAAATATCAAGACTTGTTGCTATCAAGTATAATAAACGTACAATTATTTTCCTATATTATATGATATTAATTGTCTTTCAATCATCATTGTTTGATATTTTTTTCTGGGTAGCCACCGAAGACTTCATCTCCTTGGAATTTTCCATTACAAACCTTCTCAAAACCACCATAGAATATTTAGATTGAGAAATGAACATTTCATTCCTTCCTTGTGTCACCTTTAAACCAAGTAAAAATGTTATCTCACAAATCATCGACATTTAATCTCATTTTTTCATATGTTTAGAAAACTCTTTGCATTTCACATAATTTGATCCACCAAAGATTATGTCATGGACATATACCATCTCCAACATCTTTTGATTACATTCATTGTTCACATATTAATTGTAATCAACCCCATGATGATGGAAATAAAGATTTCTAAAAAACTAATCTAGCATTGAATACTATTCTATTAGTGCTTACTTCAATCCATATAGAACCTTCTTCAGTTGACAAACATTATTCTCATCTTCATGAATGAGAAAACCATCTTGCTGCTCAATATACACATCATCTTCTAGAACCGTATTAAAAAATATAGAATTGATATCCATATAGAAAACATTAAATTTCTATTGCACTACATTGTTTAAGAATAGTCTGATTATCTCCAGCCTTGAAACAGCTGCAAATGTCTCATTGACATCGATACCCTAAATCTGGGATTACCCTTTGAACACTAGTTATTCTTTGTTTCGAATCACTATGTCATATTCATTAAAATTGTTGTTAACGAACCTTTTATTCTCAATTTAATTCTTATCTATTGGCCTCAAAACAATCTCCTAGGTATGATTCTTCTCAATCTACTATAACTCATCACTAATTTCCTGAACCCAGGTTTTATATCTAGTTGCATCAACAAAACTTTTAGGCTCTACCTGAGATGGGAAAGATTAATGATATAATGTCTTCATTATTCTTGTTTGAACATGAACTATCTGATCACCATGGATATTTTTCCTATCAATTTAGGATTGACTCTTTGGATTCTTCTTAGACATATACTTGACTTCTTCCTTATCATCATCAATCTCATATTCTGAATCATCATCTTCCTCTTCTTATTGCCCAATGTTGATTTCCTCTTCAACACATTCATCCGGAATTTGTTCACTGTATTGTTGAATATTATCTTCATTTCCCTCTATAGTGACATCATTTCTCTGAACTACTTTTCCTATCCGCTTAATAATTATTTATTTGAATTTCTTTTTCCTAAGTATCCAAGGAATATCTCTTCATCTCCATGTAACTAAAATTTCCTTTTTTTTATATTTTGAGAATAAATTACTTACTTTCCAAGATTTGGAATTATTTTAATGTTGGATTAATTCCATACCACATCTCATATGGCATATTTCCATCCTTTGGACACAATAGAGCACTGCTAGAGATGTAGACCAACGTCAAGACTCTTTCTTCCAAAGTTTATCTAGTACTTATTTTTTCAATAAGAATCATTCAATTGATGTTATTAATGAAACGATTTATCCTCTCAACCACTCTATTCTATTGAGGAGTTATCATGGAATAATCTTTATTCCTTATCTTGTGTTTCTCAAGATAGTCCTCCACTTGACTATTTGTGAATTATATACCATTTTTAGTATGAAACTTCTGAATTTTCTCTCTAAGTATCCTTTTATATTCCATTTGATATTATTTAATGCAATAGGAAACATCTTAATTATGGGAAATTAAAATTACCCATGTCATTTTTCAATAATAATCAATGAATATAATGTATTACCTTTTTCCATCAATGTATTTTGGTGAGATAGGTTAACATACATCAGTATGCACCAATTCAAGAACTCTTATTGTCCTCTGTTCCTTTTCCTTGTACTTTTTTCTGATGATCTTCCATTGTTGACATGAATCTCAAGTATGAATCATATCATGTGATAGATTAGGGATATCCCTATCTATATTACACTTTACTAGATCTTCCACAACTGGTTGACATATATGACCTAATCATTTAAGCCACAACTTTTTTTCTTCTTCTCTCTATAAAATGCACATATCTTCTTCTCCACTTATAATGTATATATTTATATTTTTTATTTTTCACTATATAAAAATAACTCCATATATTCCTTTGATGATACACATATTCTTAGTAAATATTAAATAATTACCTATGTCACATAGTTGAATGATTCTATGAAATTTGTGACTGAGATCTTCAACTACTAAGACATCAACACGTCTCATTCCATTTCCCCAAAACCTTTCCTTCTCTGAAATAATTACCTTCAATCCATCAGAATTTGCAAATTTGAAAAATCCTTCTTTGTCATACATTATTCTTGTAACATCATCTTTGTTCCCTATCATATGGGATGATCAACCACTGTCATGGATCCACACACCATAATGATCTAATACTTTAAGGGCGATTTCAACAAACACTGCCTTCTCATCTCCATTCTTCTTCATCTATGTTTTCGAATTCATACTCAGTATAGATTGAAAACCTTGATATACTATAATTAATAGTGGAACAACATCACATTTCAAATTTTCAAATATATTTTTCATTTTTAACTCACCTATTGATTCTTTGATTTATGGGTTGCAACTACTTTGATTATGCTCTATCGCATTCCTCTGAATGGTAAATGTAAAATATCTAGAAATTCTCTGAAATACCCCTCACCAAATATAGTTATGATCAAATAATATTATAAAATATTTAGCTCTGTTTGGTTTCCACTATAGTTCCTGTGACCTTCGATAACTCCTAGCTATAAAACACACATTCTGTGAATGATCCATTTCTCAAGGCAGTAACACCTGGTGTGAGGTGAATTACAGTGTATTACATCTGCACTGCTAGTTTTCCCTTGGATTCTCAGAAAATCTTGATTCTACTTTGTACCCAAATCAACTTTCAATCTTGGAGTAGGTTCTTGCGGTCTGACTTTGGCCCTGACTGCTTTATGTTTTTTATCATACCCCATACCAGCCTTATCATTTAGATTTGATTGTTTCTTTCATTATACTAGACCTCTATGATCCACTTCTAAATTTTCTATCTTTTGAATGATATTCTTTCCTGAAGTCACATTGGGGGGTCAATAGGTTTTCTTGATAATTAAAATTTTTTCAAAGACCCAAAAATTCTTCTTCAAGTTATTCAATGAGTTTAATTTTTTCATTAACATTATTATTCAAACTGACAATATCCCTTCTCTATTATTCAACCTTGGTTCTTTTCTCACTAAATGATTCTGAGTGAACTTGCAATGACGACTTGAGATTCTCAATTTCATCCACTAACTCAAAATTCTCTTCATCCTACTGTTTTATGTAGAGTTTGTCATCATGATCCACAGTGATGGATTTAGTTGTTTTGTCTCCCTAAACATCTATCTCCTCGTGATCTACTTCTAATTCTGCGTCCATATCAACTTTGTATTCAACTTATTATTCATAAAAGTTAGTTTCTTATTTTTCTTAAGTACTAATGACAACTACCAACATAGTTTTTTCTCCACCATGTTTATAGTTCTCTATCTCTTCAAACTTTTGAACCTCTGATTCATTTGAACTATCACAATATTTTAAAAGAAGATTGTTTTTCTTGAAGAAATTTCCCTTAAAATTGTTCTTTCCAATCACATAGGATAAAGACTTTTATATAGGGATTTCAACATCACCCTCATCATCTTCTTGGAACTTCCTGGTATACCTTGCTGTAAAATGACCAACATTTCCACATCTAAAGCAATCAAGTTTATTTTTCCCCCTGAACATTCTTTTTTCTATTTGATGATTTGAAAAAATAATGACATCACCTCATCTGTATCCTTTTCATCCTGAGAATCTTTAATATTGAGATTCTTCATGGCCTTTAATGCCACCTCGTTAGATTTCCCATTTTCCAAAGAATTGTTATCATTATTTCTGATTTCATATGCTACAAGGGTACTATGAAATTTATCCAGTGTTGGCTCTTTTAGATATTTTTTTTTCAATACTGAAACTTTTGAAATGAACTATGGCAGAAGTTTCCTCAAGATATGCTTCAAAATCATTATATATTCAATGAAATTTCTAAGACCTTTCACGTCTTCCACTACAAAATTTCCCCTACCCAATAATGCATCAATTGTGTCATTTGGTTTCATTATCAGATATTCATACTTTTTCCACATAACATGCATCTTTTCCTCTATAGCCTTTTATTATCCTTCATATATATTCAATATCTTTTACCACATATCATCTATTGTTTTTCATGACATCGCCTTTGTATCAATTGCATTAGATAGGGATCCCCCTAAATCATTAACTCCCTTGGAGTTAGTCTCCAATCCCCTTATTTAATATTCTGATAAAGCACCACTATTGATATCATCTGAAATAACATGCATTGTTACTATAAACACATCCATTACAAAAGAGCAGAAGTATTGTTGCATCATATTAATTCATAACTGAAAATTATTTGCAATGAAGATCAGAATCCCTCAATGATTGATGGCTTCCATTGATAGAGAAACTTATATATTAAAATTTCCCGATGATACCAATTGTTAGGTCCACTATGTCATATACTCTAAGAGGGGGTAAATCAGGGTATGATAGATTAAAAAAATACCCCTTTTGATCATGTTTTGTTGTTAAACAAAACTATCTTCTCTATTATTCTGATAGAAATGTATGAATATAAATTAAAGCATGTACAAGACACAAGGATTTTACATGTTTATCCCTCACTGGGCAGCATCCAATCGGAATACAATGGAAACGTGTCGATGTAAAAAATACACTAATTTTTTTTTACAATGTTCCAAGAATACTCATTTTCCCACTTGGTTTAAAAAGAATCACAATTAGAAAGCTCACTGCTCTCTTAATTGAAATGTGCTCATTTCATCTTCAGAATATCCACACACAGTTTATGGACGTATAGTTCCTTTAATTATCTTTAATAATTTCATCCTCCACTATGTGTCGATTCTCTATTGATGTACCACTTTCAAAAATTCATTAATAACACTTTACCACATATATACAGGACAACTTCAAATATTTTTTTTCAACCCTTACTACTCCTTGCACGGAATATTTATTCCTTGTGTGAAAAACATCTTCTTATGTGTAACATCAATCTTACCTGCAACTCCAATCTTACGCACAACTACCATAGATTGTGTGCAATGGAAATATTACATGAAACGTTTTTAGTTTTCAGGATATTCACAATCTTTTGTGAAACTCCATTTACTTAAAAATATTATGTGATCTGAAGCTCAAATTCTCTCTAAGTGTTGAGCTACTTCAAATGAGGGGGTCACCTATTATTTATAGACATTAATGACCCTTGCGCGGATGATTCGACACATTGAAAAAGATCCCCTATTTTCATTCAAACCCTAATTTGACATTGCATTGGGCACACAAGTTTCTTTTTTGTAATTCCAACTTTCTAAAACATTTCCAAATCTATCGTCCACTTCATGACTTTTTCGTATTTCGACAGTCTAGACCTGAAACATGATTTATTAGAAATTTTCCAAAACAAATTCAATATTTCATAAAAAAATTATTTTTTCAAGAAACTCTCATATATTTCACGTTCCATTATTTTCCAAATACAAATTTCTCTATTTTCTGATTTTGAGGCCCAAAAATTTGGCAAGGAGTGGAAAACAACACCACCTTGTATATGTTTATTTTGTACCACCTTCAGATCGTCCATTCCTTTATCATGGTTCCTTGTCCTCACAGATTATCAAAAATATCTCTAGAACTTGAAAAAATGTCAAAAAAACCCTCTTTGTCAATAAACACAACCATCCCAAAAATTCTTCTTTGTTTCCAACAATAATCAGTCTATTTTGGATTTTAAATTTTCTTTAACAAAGATAGTAGATCCAACGCCTTTGATTATAAGGGATTCATCATTTAAAAACATAATTATCCATTCTTTGTAGTCTTTCAAATTCCACAAAAACATAAAATCTATAGTCATATTTGAGTAACAACCACTATCAAGTATCAATGGGTGTGATCCTTTTGTTCTTCTAATAGTAGTTTCAACAAATAATGTCATCTATGTGCCATTTTCCCCCATATCATGCATCTTTCCATATTTTTTATATAAAATTGGGTCTGATAATAAAACATTATGACAATTTTTTTCAATATATCTAGTTTAACCAAATATTTAAAAAATATTTTCCTTAGGTTAAAACCAATTTTAATTTTTTAACATAAATTTTCCAGGTTTCCTTTTTTGAGTGGGTTGAATCCACCTGTAACTCTACCGATATTTCATCCTAGAATAATTTTATTATTTATGATTAAACCATAAAATTTTCATTGTATACCCTAATCCTCCACAATACCACTATTACCCATAAGAATCATATGTTTCACTATAATATACATGTTTTCCAAAATTGTGTACCTACTTTTCTTCATTTTTCATACCATCTGGCTTGGAACATTATTCTGTACTAAATATTTTTGTTGCATTATAAAATATTCTTCTTCAAATTATATTTATTCTCATACATAAGAAATATTTAGTAATACAATCTCTTGGTTTAGACTATGAAACATTAAAATTTTCATAATTTTTAAATCTGGTTGTTTTAACTATATACATGATCTTTTTAAATTTATTTTATTTTAAACATCTTCAACCCTATTGTTAACCTATACAGATTATTTTTGTACGTACATCCAACGATTAAATTTATTATAATATTCACTTGATTTTGAGAACAACTCATAGAAGTTTTTTTATTCTTCACTCGGTAATAAAATGTTTTTATTGAACAAGATTAATTTTTTTCTACTTTACCTTTATACTTTCTTCAAAATATATGTTGATATTTTTATCTTCATCAAGTAACTTCTTTATATAAATAATATATTCCAGAAAATTGGAATTTTATTCAAGAATAGGTTCTTAATTATTTATATAAATGTATTTTATATTAAAATTTGTGTTCTCTTTTTCTAGTATAACAATATTTTAGAGGAATTATCTCGACTCTATTCTAAGAATAAACTACATATGAGTCTCTTATAATTTTTCTTCCAAGTTGATACATTAATGACTAGTAAACAAGTTATAATTTAGTTTTATGATAATTAATTTTTTAGTAGCATCATTATTGTATTTTCTAGCTTCCTCTTCAGTATAATCATCTTCCCCGTACTGAGACAAAATGTTTCTATTTTTGTATTTAAAGAACATCTTGTACATTAACTTTTTATAGGTATTTGATTTTTATGCCTTATTATTCAATTATATTATATAATTTATATATTCTTCTTCAATATATATATCTTACATTTATCTTGGACAATATATAGCAAAGTTTCCAATGGATCTGCTACTAAATCACTTCAGTGGTAAATTTACTTTATAATTTATAGTGCGTCCTTTATCGATTTGTTAAAACAAAAATATGAGTTCATAAAAAAATTTATAAAAATAAATTCATTTTCAAATTCACTAAATTATTACTTAGGAACCTTCTTATACTTTCCTTTCATGGTATCATTGAAAGAAATATCCCAATCATATTTTTCTTTGTGTTTGACAGTCTTTTCTCATCTCGTTTCATATTTTATGTGAATGATATACAGATTATCCATGGATAGAGTTTTTGTATTTCCATCTTATAAAGATATCACCTTAGCATAATATATATCTAGAATAATCCATAGAATTTTTCAACAATAGCTAAATCATTCAATGTCTCTCCAAAAAAACTTATACTTCTTAAAATGTCATAAAATCTTGTAAATAAGTCACCAACTAATTCAACATCGCCCACTTTAAAATATTCATACCTTAATATCCAAAATATATTGAATTTATTTGTTCACTATAATATGTCCTTCTTAAATGTTCTTTAACTTTTCACATATGACTTTATTTATTCCAATTTTTTTAATCCTCAATAATTCACTTTGATAGAGTGAAGAAAGTATATAATTTTGGCTCCCCCTCATTATTTATATTCATTTTATCAATGGATATTAAGAGAACACCCTCAATAGGTGGAGGAAAACTATATATTGTAGCTTCAATAACTACATATAAAATAGAATATTATAGGGTAACATTTTTCCTTTCTAGCTAAGATAATTAATTTCAACAAAAATAGGAAGCCCCTTACTATTGATAGAGTCATGAATATCTATGTAAATCTTTCTTTTAGTCAAACATTAACAAAGAGTTGATGAAGGAAACATATTTTATAATAACAATTGAAAATACCAATCAGAATATCTATGGTCACTACAAGGGGGATGGGGTGAATTATTTATATTCTCAATATATGTTTTTCTACATGAGAAAAAAAATTAATATTATGTTAGTGAGAAATGACTCTGCAAGATATTTAACAAGAACACCCATAGAAACATACGAATTTACATGTTTCTCTACTAAATTAGTGTATCTTGTCCTTGGAATGTTATAAAATTAATCCCATACCACAAAAATACGATAAAACAATCCTTTTGGTGGTCATAGAAAATATGGAATATCCATCACTTTCATATATATATAGTCCTTATAGTAGTGAATTTACTCCTAACACTGATAATATGATATAACAGTCCTTTATAACAATAATAAGAACCTTCACCAACAATATTTAGAAAATTTTTGTTGTGTTTATAACTTTCAACACACTTTACTTATAACAAGTTATTTTTATTCCATTACACATCCTTCCGTAATAGAATGAATGAACTTCATCAAAAAAATCATTGTTTGAACCTATATATATAATTAGTTTTCTTTCTGATAGAAGTCCATCTGTTACACTAAGCCCAGTCACTCTATTTAACTCCCTTTTCGTTTGATACCAAAAAATATTATGACATAACTCTGGTTGGAATCCTTTATCTGGTAGATTCTTTATTTTATTTGTCTTATGCCAACATCTTTATATCTCTATTCTAATATAACTTTTTCCAAATCTAGTATATCTAATGAATTGAAAAATGGTCAACACCCATCTTATTCAACAAAAGGAACAGTATAAAAGACATCTCAAGGTAAACATTCTCCCAATTTATAATTGAATAAATACTCCGAAAAACATATGTGGGATCGTGAACATATAATTAAACGTTCTCACATTGACATTGAAAATCCCACTCAAATACTTTTACATTTGATCAAATTCAATCTTCCTAAAATATGGGAGTTGTTTAACCATCATAGAAAAATTTACTTAAAATGTGGCCTAAAAAATATTCAAACTTTATTTAAACCATAACTAGGGTCGTGATATTTCTTTTTGATTATTGGGGTGTTGAACATGCAATACAACATCATCATACATAAGGTTTTTATAAAATATTGTAACGATCTACAAAATTTCTGTCTAATAAAAATTTATAACTATTGTTTTATTCATTAAAAGTACATATAGTATTTCATAAAATCATTATTGGAACATCTCATAAAGCCTTCATTGGTATCTTGTTTTATCCAAATACTTTCTATGGAAACCTTCAATTGTTTCTTTTTCTTGGAAACCTCTATCAATTGAAATTAAATCCATGATCCATCTATTGGACTTTGTTAGATGACCTTTATGTTGGTCCTCTCTCCAATGACTTAGTTAGGAAACCTCCATCAAATATACTTCATACATGTTAATTTGGTAACCCTCATATTATTTTTCTTCTCGGAACTCATCCAGTAACTTCATTCAATGAATTCCTTCCAATTCCTTTTTCTCTAGAGATTTAATAACAACTTATCAATCCAATAAATTTGTAAAAGTTCGTGTATTGGAATAGATCTAACAACTTTTCTCAGAAACATCAGTTATAGAAATATTTACTCTGTATCTTGATCTTTCTATAAGTCCAGCTGGTGGTCTTTATATAGCTCCTCATTCACAACATCAAAAACACTTTACCTTGTACAAGAACAATTAAGTTCATCTTTATACTTAATTTCTTCAACCAACATACAATTTAATCATGAATTATTAAGAATAATCAAGATGTTTGATATATTAACGATCAATAAATCATTTCCTGATTTTAATTTACCAAACATCTATGTTCAATAGACCTGTGAGTATAATTGGATAAATACATAGTGCCACACTCTATCTGATCACTTAATACTAATGGTATATGTCTTCTACACTCGATCTGTTAACCTTAAATCATTGGACTATATCTATTCACCTTTTAAGGAATTGGAAACAATTTTAAGTGATTTTTTTTACAACAAAATATAAAACTTAAGAAAACATTCTTTATTATCAATTGGATTCTTCTTATTAACACAACACCTCAAATCATCTTGGTCTAAAAAAAATCTTGTGTGGATAATTTTATAAGAGATGTTGAAAACATAATGTTGACTGATAAAAGTTGTGTATAGTTGGAAATATTCAATTAAAGACATTGGTATTTGTAACACCCCATGTTTTTATGGTATGAATTTTTTTTATGTTTAATCTTTTCAATAGCTTATGTTGTATGCAACGCGTAGATTAAACGAACCATGATATACTATTAGTATTAATATTTAAAATGAAATTATCTCCTACCTGTTAAATTGGTTTTTATTAATAGGACTAAATGGCTTATGAAAATATATTATTGAATTCATTATTTAAAAATTATTTATAAATAAATTTCATAACCAATTTAATATAAGGATATTTCTTTATAAAACCCATTTAAATGAGCACAAGCCTGTTTTGTCCTAATAAACTAAAAAATCACACTTTTTGGATTATATTAATTAAGTTCATATATATATATATATAATTAAATATAATTTTTTTTCATTAATTCTATGTTCTTTCTAGACAATATATTAGAGAAAATAGAATTTTATGGACAAAATAATTATTTTTCTAAACATGTAGTATGGCCACCATTTGATGACACACTTGTATTAAATATATTTTCAGAAAGTTTTATAAATTACATTTTAAAATATAAAATTATTATTTTAATTTAGAATATCAAAATTTACTTTTTTTTAACTTTTGGTATTTTTCTGACAAGTTTTACATTTTGATGAATAGTGATAAAAATATTTCATTTTAATATAAAACAGTTTTTTCATCTAAATAATTTATGGTGATAGGTAATATTTTTGATTGGTTTTAGAGAACAATTAGGTTTATTTATTTTTATAATTTAATCTATTTTAATACATTGGGATCAATTTAAAATATAACTTGGATATAAAAACATTTTAATCTTTTGAACGTTTTTACTTTAAAATCTCATTTTCTCGTTCCATCAACGAGATTAATTTTAAATTAATTTTTTCCAATTATGTTTTTTGAATTTGGGAAAATTTATTCCCTATTTTAAATCATAAGGTCATAATTTAGTAAATCAGACCCTCTTATTTTTAGACAATATGAAAAGTAACATAAGTATTTTTTTAAATCACCCCAATTAAGGGTAAATCGGGTAATTATTGGTGGAAATAATATTATAAGTATTATAAAATTACCCCAAAACTTGTAATAATTTTTTTGATGAGTTATATTCATCAAAACCATACTTTTTACATCTTTATAGCCTCTCATATTTACATGTATGACTTTATTCCTTTTATAGTATTTAATTCTAATGAAAGTCAAATATGCCATAGTCATGTTTTTAATAAGTGGTACAATTTTTATATATGAATATTTAGAATATATATATTCAAATATATATTCTCATTTTAAATAATAAAAGTTTATATTCAGCCTGAAAATTTATTTTAAATTTATAGTTAATATATAATTAAATAAAAGTCTTTGACAATGTTGATGATGTAATTGTTTCATTAATGGAAATATCAAATAAATGTTATTAAAAATATTAAAATAAATATAATTTATATAATTAATATCATCCATGAATTTTATAGAAGACCTATGAATATTATGTATTTATTAAATGTTTTTTTTTAATTTAATTTGTATACATGATATTTTTAAAAATTCAAGTAAGAAATAGTATCAAAATTGACAATAATGATATTTTAAAGTAAATAATATTTTATTAAATGAAATAAAAATCAAAAAATTTAAAAATTTAAAAAAAATATATAGATAAAATTATAATTTCATATATGACTCATTTAAGGTTATATATTAATTTTATAGTAACTATATTAACCTTCAAAGTGTAAAAACACGTGTTATCCAAGTAAGAGTTAAAGGTTTTGGATATGGGTTAAAACCAAAAGATAAGGGTAATAGTAAGAGCTTACCTTATATAAAAAATTTTGAGAGAATTTAGACCCATAATCATCTTATATTTAAAATTACTCACTTTGGATCGGTTTTTAATTGAAAATTAATATATATATATATATATATTTAATATTTTGAGAGTTTCTAAAAGTTCACTTCGCCTCAATTATAAAAGGCCACCTTCTCCCTCACCTATTCACACCACATTGAGACTTATATATCTACCAAGAACTATCCATTTATCCTCTAAAAATCCTTAGACAAGTTATGGATGTCCTCATTATCCAAAAATACCAAATCTAGATTGCTTAAAAAGTATTTTAAAGGAAGTCCACTGAAAAAGAGGTAATTGTTTTACCAACTCATTCTAGTTCATTTATTCTTATACTTTCTATTCATGTGTTATTTCCGTAATAAAGTAGTAAATATATTATAATATATATACGGATATTTTATTATTATGGTACAACATTATACCATGACTTATCCAGCCAATGAAAAATAAAAACACTGCTGGTGCATGTGCATGACTTATCGTCTCCACATCATGGTGTAATCAGTTTTTCTTCACCAATTTACTTATATGGGTATGATGATGAAAATAATGGATATATATGATAGTTATGACATGATATTTATTCTTTAAAAATTAATATATCATCCACTTCCTTACTCTAACACTATTAATGGAATGATATCATCTCTCATATATATGTGTGTCATACCGTCTCCACTATGCGATGTGATTCATATTCCATGTTAACAATTCAATAATAATTTTAAAATTTGATTTAATTTTTAAATATATTTTTTTTACAATTAATATTATTCTGTGTATGTTATATATATATCTTTTTCAAGATAATTGTGACTTTTAAGACAAACAAGAATGAGACAACATCCCAATTAACACCCAAAATAATAAAATTAATTAAATATTCTAAACAAAAGGGTGATAAAATAATTTAATAATAACATGTATGATATAATAAATATGAATAAAGATCTTATATAAGTTAATAACATGCATAAAACAAATATACATAACGTTAAATCACATTCAATTAAAGGATGTTTATAGTAAAGGACTTATTCTCAATCTAATTTCATTGAGGCCATTATTTATTTTTATACACCCACATATTTTATGACTTTTATATACATCCCATTTTACATATAATTTAATTAATTAATTTATTATAATTTTATTTAATGTTATGTTAAATCTTATTTCTCTCATGGGTCTTATGACACAAATTTTCAATGTGGTATGGGACACCTTGAATGTTTAAAGATTTAATTATAAAATATTTTATACATGTCAATATTTTTTAGATTAATTTACATATTTATTTATATTGATATAAAATTATTATAAAGTAAATTTCATGTCTATTTTTAGTTTCATTCAATGGTTTACAAAATTAATCATTTTTCATTTTCCAAATGAGTTACTTTATGACATTTTCAATAAAAACAAAATTAATGATGTTATAACATATATATAATTAGTAGATTCTTTTACTATCAGGACATCTTAATGTTTTGAAGAATAATTTACATTTTTACAAGGTTATTTTAGAATAACATGTTTTTATTTATACTTTTTTGGCTGTTAAAATAAATTTTTTCAAAATAAATAGTGTATTTCTCTAAAATAAATCAATGATTTTATTAGAATAGTATATTCAACTATGTCAACATACTATGTTGAATTTTATTCTTAATTGAGATTAATCTCTTATTATATCATTTTCCATATTTCATTGTATGGTTTATTTTTCAATTTGACTATGGTTGGGAAATTTTAATACCATTTATATTTTATGGTTTAAGTATTCACATTTTTTATGCGATCTTTTTAATATGAAATTTTATGTTGATTATGATTCACTCATTTCAAAAGTGTAATGAATTAGACTTATTAAGTGTTATGAGGGGACCTCTATAGCCCCTTGATGCACTGGTAGGTCATATTAGTTAAATTATTTTGGGTTTTAACAAATTTCTTACCTGATTATGTATGGTGTCTTGGTTGAAGACTTGATGGTATTTCTATGATGTATCCTAATATGTATTCCATCACTATTAGATTAGTTATTGATATTCAATGTGATTATTCGATTCATATAATATCCAAGTGATGTTTCTTTATCATGTGATTATTTATATGGCATTATTTTATCATATTTTATTTTTTCCATATTATGCTCAAGTTTTTGATTAAATGGAATGTGTTTCATTTAATCACGTTTCCATAATAATTTATGATTTTTTATGATAGCTTCTGTTATATGTATACCCATACTATGAATCTTAGATCACACATTTCATATGTTTCAATTTTTACGATGTATTATAAGAATTTTATTATGACTGATATGCATGGTTAAACAAAGGGGTAATAATGGTAGAATCAATGAAATTATTTGTGTATTTTATGTTTTAAAATGTAATGTGAATTTCAAATATCTATCTAGTATACCAGGACTAATAAACTATTTGGTCCTTTATGATGTTATTTCTTGTATCTTATGCCAATGTAATAATGTAAGACACTGGATTTGGGATACTGGGGTCAAATTCATTACAGTTAGTATGAAAGGATGTTTAGTGGAAACATTGGGAACTATATTTCAGAAATTATGGGTTACAAAACAGAACCCAATGACTGAATTTTATGATAATACAAAGTATAATATATCATTCTATTGATTTGGAAATACCATGGATAACCAAGGTTAATCCTAATAACTTATAGATTGAGAAAAATATGTCGTGATCATGATATCATATAGATGATTTTTCATGACAATATCACTATGTATAGTGCTTCTCACATTATGCTTTGGTATTGGTCAATGATTAGAATCATCAATATTCTATAAGTAATGGTTATACTGTTCACGATTAAGATACAAAAAAAAAGAAAAATAAAAGGAAGGAGGAATTAAGGAATAATATAATGAATCATAGCTAATGGATTAATAATTAATTATAATGATTAAAGTTATTCTATTTTTTATTTAATAATTAATTAATCAATGGTGATTTTGTTATAAGAATCATGAGGTATATAAGGATTTTACTATACTTCTTATTCTTTAACTATTTTAAATAATGAATGTTTTAATTAAGGTTATTAAGGTGATAAAATATTCATTATGTGACAATAAGTGGTAATTTATGTTATTTTTTGAATTTGATGTTAATATAGATTTTGGAAAATTTACAGACCTTCAAGGATATTGAATTTAAAAATAAGTAACTTTGATAAGTCTTATGGTTGGAATTGATTAAGATGAACTATGAATTTTTTTTCAGTTTAAAGTATGATTTATTGGATACTATGATCTAACAATTTTGGTTTCAATAAATATTTAAAGTTTTAAGGAATTACAAGTGGATCTTATGATTTATTAAAGTGCATCTTGTATGGAAAATTCATCTTGAATATCCATTTCTTGGAATACGAGATAATGTGAAAACAGATTAAAGAATAATCAAAGGATGAGATTATGCTCATGAAATAGAACCTAAATAAGTAAGTTTACTTTATCAGGTGTTTATATGTATATAAAGTTAATTACTCAAATATGGGAAAGTGATTTTGAATGAAAATTCTCTTTGTTTAATTTTCAAACCAATAAATTAATGGCATCTTTAACACTCCAATGGCCCAAAGGCCTTCATTTGTTTTTGATAATCCACCTTTGAAGTGGTGATGTGGAACCCTTACAAGTCCCGAAGGCATATGTATTACATGTCCCATAGGCTTTAGAAGAATTCATTGCCCGTAGGCTTAAAACATTACATACAACCAAGACTAACTACTTAGAACTGCTCCTCCCCAACATCTTCATCTTGAAATAACCTCTCCACCTTCGCATGGTTGTTCAACTAGTCTTTCCCATGCATACACAGGCTTATCCCGATGGTAGGTTCCATACCCACTCATTCTTGCAATCAATTTAGCTTCATCTATGGTGAAAGATCCTCACTCCTCCTCCTTTGGAAACTTGTTCCTTGTAGGATGTCTGGTTTGCATCTACACTTAAGGTGGCCGAATGCCTTGAGGTGTCCCGAAGGCATTACTGACCCGAAGGCCTAGGTGGCATGAAGGCCTTAAAAGACATGAAGACCAAATTGGTGGCCCAAAGGCCCAAACAGGGGAATATTCCTGGCTGCTACAGTTCCAAACAGTGTCTTTTATATCTCCCGCTACAGTACCTGCTACAGTTCTGCATAGTCCCTGCTACAGTAACCCATGAATTATCCTCTTCTTGGATTTGATCCTGGGACTCTTTGATGCACTTAAGGATTTCTCACCAACTACGCTGAGGCTCATGTGCAAATGTCCTCTTTAACCCACCACATATCTACTGTTTTGTGAAGGTAGTATTTCTAAGGACCAAGTTATCTAACACTCTCCATCAGAACATGATGGTTTGATTTATCTTCCATGTCCTTTTTTTCACTTTAAACTAATTTCTTCAAATTAAACATACTAATCTTGTGTTGACCTTTTTGTTTCCCTTTCCCTCTAATTAAGATGAAGTTTTATTAACCCTATTCCCAATGTCGGTTTACCATAGAAGATTTTTTAAAAATCAAAATTTTATTTTTTGAAGTGAAATTTAAAATTGTGGGGACAAAATTTATTGAAGTAGGGGAGAATGTGACACCCCATTATTTTATGGTATATATCTTTTTAAATTTAATATCTTCCATATCTTATGATGCACGCAACACCGAGTTTAAATAAACCATGATATACTATTAATAGAATTATATATAATGAAATTATCTCCTAGATGTTAAATTTGTTGTTATGAATTGGATTAACTAACTTATGAAGATATATTATTTAATTCATTGGTTACTAATTATTTATAAATAAATATAATAACAATTTAAAATAAATAAAATATTTTTATAAAAACTATTTAAATGTGTAAAAATATGTTTTGTACCAATAAACTAAACAAGTAACACTTTTTTTATATTAATTAAATATATATATAATATATTCAATAAATTTTTAACATTATCTTATGTTTTTCTAGACAAGATATAAGAACATATCAAATTTTATGAATAAAAGAGGTATTTTTCTAAAAGGCAATTTTACCGCCTTTTGATGGCGCACTTGTTTTAAATATTTTTTTAAATATTTTATAAATTATCTTCAAAAAATAAACATATTATTTAAATTCTAAATATAAAAATTTGCTTCAGTTGATTTTTTTATTTTTCTAACAACTCTCATATTTTGAAAAATATTGCAAAAAAATTTCACTTTAATTGCAAACAAAATTTTCATCTTACTAATTTATGGTGTTAAATTATATTTTTTATTTATTTTTTAGAATAATTAGATCACTTTTTTAAGTTAATAAAATTTAATTTAATTTTTTAAAATTTACATTTAATTTGGATATAAAAACATTTCAATCATTTGAACATTTTTACATTAAAAACATGTTCTCTCTTTCCCTCAATGACATTACTTGTAAATTAATATTATACCATTATGTGTTTTGAATTTTGAAAAATGGATTTTATATTTTGAATCAAAAGTTAAAAGTTTATTAAATAGGTCCCTCTTATTTTTTGAGAATATGAATAGTATCATTAGTATTTTTTTTTATTACCATTGTTAACGGTCAATCAAGTAATTAAGGGTAAAAATGATATTACAAGTATTATAAAATTAACCTAGATATTTTCCTAAATTTATTTAATGAGTTATTTTCTACCAAAACCATCCTTCTTCTAACTTTATAACCTCTTGGAGCCACATGGATGACTTTATTCCTTTTATAGTATTTTATTATAAGGAAATCCAAATATATTGTTCTCATGTTTTTAATAAGTGTTGAATTTTTTATATATTGTCATTCATAATATAACATAAATTATAAATATTAGTTTTTAATATAAAATTTTTATATTCCTCCTGATGATTTATTGTTAATTTTTAGGGAACATATAATAAAATTAAAGGATTTAACAATGATGATGTAGTAATTGTTTTATTAATGGACATATCAAATAAATGTTATTATAAATATTAAAATAAATATAATTTTATATAATTATTGTCACACAAAAAAATTATAAATAATATATACATATTAATAAAGTATTAATGGTTTTTTATAGAAATTATCATGTTGTTATTATATTTTTAAAATGTCAAGTAATGAGGAGTGCCAAAATTGACACTAATGATATTTTTAAATAAATAATATTTTATTAAATGATATAAAATTCATAAAAATATAAAATTCATCAAAATTATTGGAATAAATATAAAAAATTCATCCATTAATAATTTAATGTTATTTTTTCATTAGATTGTAACTATGTTAACCTTGAATGATTAAAAACCCATGTTCTCTTGGTAAAAGTTAAAGGGTTAAAATAAGGGTTAAAATCAAATGATAAGGGTGTAAATGAGACCTATACTTGTATAAAAATTATATTATCAAATTATTTAGGCACATGATCATATTATATTATAAATAACTCACTTTAAAACATATTTTAATTGGCAATTAATTTATATTAATATAAGATTTGTAGAGTTTCCAAAAGTGCCCCTCACATCAATTATAAAAGGGAACCTCCTCCATCAATTATTCACAAACATTTGACTATTATTCCATTACCAATAACTACCATTCTATCCTCCATACATGATAATAAAATTTATGCAGGTCCTGCTCTTCAAAAAATCACAACTCTAGATCACATAAGAAGTGATCTAAAGGAAATCCACTGAATAAGAGGTATTTTTCTACCAACTCGTTCAGGTTAATTTATTCTTATACACCGTATAAATCAGTTCCTTACATACTAAAGTAATTAATCTAGTATCATACATATACTTATATGTTATTATTATTTTGGTACCACTATATTCCAGGATTCAACTACGCTACAAAGAACAAAAACACTACATTTTCATACATACGACTTACCATCTTCACGCCATGGTGTAATTTTTTTTCTTCAATACATTACTTATATGGGTATGATGATGGAAAAAATGGATATATATGATAATTATTTAATGATATTTATTTTCTAATAATTAATATAACATCCACTTCCTTACTCTTTCATCATTAAAGGAATGGTATCGATGCTCCTACGTACGTTTCGCCTACCATCTCTATGACGCGATATGATTCTTTTTTCATGTTTACCATTAAATAATGTTTATAAAAAATTATTTATTGGATAAATATGATATTTATGACATTAATGTGATATTTGATATGATTTATATTTATTTTATACATTATAATTAGTTATTTCAAGAATAAATAATCATGAGAAAATATCACAATTAAAACCCAAAGAAGTGACATGAAAAAACAATTCTCAACTAACTAGCAATAAATAATATAATAATACCATATATGAATATAAAAAATATTAATAAGGTTATTATATAAGTTAAAAACATTTTTCAACACATTATAAATGATTTTAAATCAAATTCAACCCCTGAAAACATAAGGTAAGGAACTTTATCTCAATCTCCTTTCATTGAGTCATAATTTGATGTTATACATCCCACTTTTTGAGGTGTATATACATCCCCTTTGACCTGTGATTTTATTAATATATGTTATTTAGTTTTATATTAAATTTTATTTATTTCATGGGGCTTATGATTTTAATGTTTAATGTGTTATGTGACACCTTGAATGTTTAAATATTTAATTATCAAATAATTTTCTCCATGTCAATATGTTTTATATTATTTTACATATTTATTTATTTGAATATAAAAGGATTATAAAAAAATTCATGTATATTTTTAATTTCATTCAATGGTTTTCAAAAGTAATCTTTTTTTATTTTCCAAAATAGGTACTATATGACTTTCTTCACAAAATAATAATGGAATGTCTTTAAACTTATATATCATGAGTGAATTCTTATACTGTCATGATGCCTTTATGTTTTGAAGCTTCATTTATATTTGTAAAAGATTATTTTTAAATAAATAAATTTATTTTATTATTGGGAGGCCTTTTAAATAAATTATTAAAAATTAAAAAAGTTATTTCTTTTAAAAAAACTAATGATTTTATTAGAGTATTTTATTCCATGTCAACTTGCTCTGTTGAATCTTATGATTAATTGATATTTAAATTTTATTATATCATTAACCATATATCATTGAATCTTTTATGATTCAATTTGACTATGGATGTGCTATTAGGATACCATTAATGGTTTATTGTTTAAGTATTCACATTTCATAGGATAAATTTTCAATACAAATGTTTATATTGATTATTTTCTACTCCTTTTATAATAGGAATTATTTGGACTTAGTATGTGTCGGTCGGGGCCCTATATGGCCCTATTTGGTTCTGACTAATTTAATACTCAATTATGTATGGTTTCTTGGCCTAATCCATGACGGTATGTTTATGATGTCCTGCATTATGTATTCCCACAATATGATATTAGTTACTGATATTCTATATGATTATTCGACTAGTAAAATAGTCATGGATATGTTTCTTTCACATGTGATTATTTATATGTCATTATTTGATTATATTTTAATCCTTCCATATTATTCACTAGTTATTGATAAAATGGAATGTGTTTCTGTTAATCACCTCACCATAATACTTTATGATTGACTATGATATCTTCTACTATATACATATCCTTAAAGGCCATCTCATATCACAAATTTTTTATGATTTAATTTTTCCCTAGGATTCCCATATGTATATTATGACTAATTGTCAGGGTTAAGAAAAGGTTAAATAATGGTACACTCATTAAAATTAGTTGTTAATTTTATGTTTTAAATTATAAAATGAATTTCAAATATGTGTCTTGTTTAAAAATACTACTAAAATATTTGGTCCTTTAGGATATGATTACTTATATCTTTTTCCAACTTAATAAATTAAGGCATCAGATTCTAGCTAATGGGGTCGAGGTCATTACTGTATTGTTATGTAAGAGTTTTTTCAAATTCCTTAATACTCTAAACATAATAGGCCCTTGGGTATGTATGTGATTCAATATATCCCCATGATTTTATAAGTGTTAGATGGATAAATTTGGGTCACGTTTATCAATATTATGTTTTAGCACCAAATCTGGGAATGTGGGTTTAGAGAGGTAATAGTTGGTATTAGAGGAGGGTTTAGAAAACTTTTTAGATTATGATGTTTTCGTATGAGGTTATCTTAAGAGTTATAGATACCATCACGGGATTATAATTTTTATTTTTATCATAATTTCAATGTAATTCAAACCCTTTAAGAGGTTTTATTTTGATTCTATTTTAAGGCTATTAATGATATTTTTTGAGACATTTTATTGGGTTGAGGTATATGTGACAATTATTTTTAACATGAAGTGTTATTTTATAATAATGATATTATATTTTCAAGCATGTAATATGATATATATTTTATTACCATTGAGTATAAAAAAATTATTTAATATTGAGGTTATTGAGGTTATTTAGGATATAGGCTTAATTGTTTTGGAAAAGGTATAATTTGAACTTCGGGTGTTATTATTTAATTTTGGAGATTAATGTATTATTTATTAATATAAAGGACTGTTCATTTTTTATATTTTCTAACCATAGATAATATTTTTTTAATAAATATATAATTAAAAACATTTAATAATTTTATACACCTCATGGTAAATCAGAAATTGATAATAGTGTTTCAGGCATTAAATATTCATACTCATTATTGGGAGTAAAATATGAGATAAAGGTGGAAATTAATTAAAACATGAAACCAAAGGATGAAATTACCTTTATGTATATTAATAAAATAAAGTAAGTATATTTTATTATGTTCTTAATATATATGGTAAATTATTTCCTCAACTCTATTAAAAGGATATTGAAATAAAAAATTTATCCATTTAACTTTATTTATGATAAATTGATAGTCTTTTTCACACCTCATTGGTTTATGGATTTGTGGTTATCAACATTATCCTGATCAGAGTTATTTTTCACTCACCGTCAATATTTATACATTATGTTTTTCAACCATGTACATATTTTCATTTCCCAATAATTTTATCTATTCTAGAAACCTAGTTATGTGTTATTCTAGACAAACATCATATTTCCCATTCCCTCTTCTTCAAAAGAAGATTTATTAACCAATTTAATGATGTGGGTTTTCAAAAATTATATTTTAAAATATTAAAACTATTATCAACTATATCAAGATGAAATTTTTAGGATGTGAATTATTAATGGTATTGGAATGTAACGACCTGATATTTTAAAAGAACACTATGTTTGATAGAGTATATGACACACAAAATCATTCCTAAATGAACCATGAATATTATTATATGAATATAACCATTATAAAAAATTCATTAAATTTGAGGATATTAATTGGGTTAATTTTATTATTAAATATATTTAAAATGGTCCCACTTAACAAATGTATTCACTAAATATTAGGAAATAAGAACTCAATTTTTCAGTAGTAGTTTTATGTTTGAATATTGGATATTATTCTCCTTTTTAGGGAATATTATATATAATATCTATATGTTTTAGATATTTTAATTTGTGGAAATTATATAATTTTTGAAATTATCATATACAAATTATTTTTGGGGGAAATTTTTGTATTTTTCCAAAAAGAATGATTTTTAGTGAATAGTAAACAATATTGATTTTTGTGAAACTGTCATTTATTTCATTTAAAGTACCATTGAGATTTTAATTTGATATAAAATTAATATAATATACCTTTTATTATATATAATATAATATATTCTATATGAATAATTATTATACATTATTTTGGTATCAGTTCATTTTAAGCTTAAAAATAACTTTTTTAAAAAAAAAATCAATGGGTTTTACACATTTATAAGAAAATGGATTTCATCCAAATATATGAATTGAATCATGAAAAATATATTCCAAGTTTATAATTATGAGTTTAAAATATGGTGAATATTTCATCTTTATTTTTAGTCATAATGAATAGTAACCATGAAAAATATTTTTCACTTGGTAAGGGTAAATCAGGTAATTAATGTTAAAAATAATTTGATATGGCTTTAAAAAGATATCTAAAACATTATTTATTTGTATTTTATAATTTTATTTTTACCAAACCCTTAATATATTCTAAAATATGTATTTTGTTGTGTCATTTTTCATTAATCAATACCTATATATTATTTTAAGTAAAAGAAAATTCCAAAATGTCATTATTTTTCTTTTAATTTAACTTTTATGTTCAAATTCGGATTTTAAGATGTAATTAATGAATATTAAATTTTATTTTAAACATGATTAATTTATATTTATTTTTTAGTGATGGTGTAATTACATTAAATTCTTATACAATGATAACATTATGCTTTTCAAGGTAGTAGAAAAATAAAAATAAATGATTTTAAAAACATAAAAACTCATATTTTATTGGATGAATTATAGTGTAAAATAAATTTTATATTTAATAATAATGTTTAATTTTTTTTAAATAGTTTATATTTTAATTACATACCTTTAATTATGTCTTTAAAGACAAAATATGGGAACAATTCTAAAAAATAAAATTAATGGTATTTTTTGTTGAGTAATATATTATTAAATTATTTAAAAATCCTAAAAACATGAATGAGGAAACTTTTACGGTATAAAAACTAAAATTTCACCCCTTGACCATTTTTTAACCAAGTTATACATTATAAGAAAATTTATAACCATTTTTTATTGAACATTTGGTTATAATGATTGTGAATACAATTTGTTCACAAGGGGGTTAAACCAAAATATATAGTTTAAAATGACACATAAAACCTATAAATATTTTATTAGGTGAGGTTATTTCAACATTACCCAATATTATAATCAAAATTATGTCCACTTCATTCCACTTTCACATGAAAAATAAGTTAATATTTTCAAATATTTTATGTAATTTCAACTGTGTCATTTCTTTCACTATAAAAGGACACCATCTATCCTCTATTACTCACCCAAAAATGATCCACATAAATAAAAAAACCCCTTAAAATATATTAAATCCATCCTTATCTAGGTTTAATTGGTTATACTCTCTTAAAAATATCATATTGAGGATCCTTAAGAAAAAATCCAGAGGAGGTATCTCAAAGATGAGGTAATCATTTTAACCATTCTCATTCATTTTACTTTTTATTTTATCTCCTTAAATTATATAAAAATAATTACTATATAAAAAATTATTATATACCAAATACTTATATGTTATTATTTTAATTCAAAATCCTTATTCTTTTACTTTTCCATTCTATGGGGAATAAAATTATCCTTTCTATGTTTGTGTGCGGACTACCTCCTCCCTAAAGTGGTGGGTGTTATTTTTCCTTACCAACTCAAAAGAATAGTTATTGAGATATATTTATAAAATATATATTATATTCATTAAATAATTATGATTTTATTAATATAAGATAATACTTACCTTCTTACCCTTCCGCCCATTAAAAATGATAACTTCTCTTGTGCACATGTGTCGAATACTACCTCCATGAAGTGATATAGTTCATTTCATACATTTCACATTAAAAGATTATGATACAATTTTATTTTAAGTATAAGATTTTTAATTATTTCACGTTATTATTCTGTATATCATGGCATAGTGTCCCCTTTAACAACTTTTAACTTACGAAATCCATTTTGTAATTATGAACTGAACATCCTCAAAAAACGTGACATAGACTTAACCTATTTAGTAATTGAATTTTTCATTTTAAGAAATAAAACAAATGGTTTAGTGATAATGGTGTAAAACTATAAAATTTTATTTATAATTTAAAATTTTAATATAAATTTATTATATCGGAATGTAATAGACATACATAGAAATTTTGGACTCGAGGTTATACATTTCTTAACTCAATTTCCATTAATTGGGATACTTCAACTTCATTAACTATGTTATTAAAATATTTTTTGTAAAATGAAAAACTATTGTATTATATTTTATTTTCACTTTTTTTGTGTGATTTTTCAATTTTTAAATGTAATCACTTCAATGATAAATCTTAACATTTTTGATATGATCATTGTAATGACTATTTGTCTCAGTACTGTTTATTTGAGATGTGTTTTATATCATGAACCTACATCCATTTATAAGGTGTATATACTTACTATTGAGATATTATATAATTAATTACTCTTTTGTAATTATATTTAATTTTTTTGAAGTTATATACTTCATGATATATTGACTCAAATATTATAAAAGTTTCAAGGGTTTTTTCATCTTCTCAATTTCAATTCATTGAGACATAATTAATATTATGCACTATGTTTTATTTTATATGGTAAATACTACCCCATGAACATGATTTCATATTTATTACATTTAAATTATTGTTTTTACTTAATATTGTTATTTTCCTTCATTAAATGGATTTTCTATTCAAGTATTACCAAATTTGCATGGGTTTCTCATCTCAAACATCCTTATTTGAGACATGTTTTGATTTATTCGTATGTATTAATTTATATAGTGTATATAATGAAACATGAAATATAATATCATGTCACTTTTTATACTCATAGTATTTTATCTTTATTCTTGTTTTCATTATTTCAAAGGGTTTTTGGTTTTAAAAGACCGTAATAGTTTTTCTTTAATAATGTTACTTTAATGTTTTTAGACACTTTTAGCCAAACTCTTCCTCTATGTTATTAATTTTATTTAAATAATGTTATTTTCTAAACATATACTATTTTATATATTTATATTATATGTTCTTTGAAATTTTTGAAATGGTTTTAAAAACTAAATTTCTATATGTTTTCCACACTAGTCACTTTTGGCTCCCAATAAGATATTTTTAAAATTATTATTTTTACATTTACAACTTGAAAAAAATTGCATAATGTCATAACTATTATTTTTTTTAATATCACTTTAAAATATAAAATGTTTATTTTTAATAAAAAAATTATCAATATTTTTGGAATTTTTATTTTTTAAAGGTGTTGAATGAAACGAGTATTTTCCCCTTTTTTCCAAGAAATGTTTTAAATTTTATTTTAATGTATTTTATTATATTTCAACATAATTTAACGATTAATATATATCACTAAAAATATAGTATTCTAATTCAATCCACTTCATTTCATTGAATGGTTTATGATGAAGTTTTAATAATATTTTTAGAAAATCTGTTTCTTTTTTACATGTAAATAATGTTATGAATGTTTTGATGAAATAAAATATTTCATGTTTTTTGTTTCATGAAATGGTACACGGAAGATATTTATGAATTCCAAATTGGGGAATAATCCTAATTCCATAAGTTACTTTGTCCAATATGTGAATATTTGTTCCACTAGAACCCTTTAATGCATTGGGTAATAAGATGAAGTAAACTAGAAGAAAGGGTCACCTAAAAGATGATGGAGTTAGGTTACTCCTAACAGAAAATGAAGTTAACTAATTACAAGTTAATCCTAAGAGATGATAGTGTTGTATCACTCCAAAGAGAATATTAACTTAACTGATTATATGTTACTCTTAAAATCTGATGGAGTTTACCGATTTTTGGTTACTCTTAATATATATGGTAATTATCTAGTCAGGTGATTTCATAATAAAGGTTTGATGTTTCAAGAAACACAAATAGTTTCTATGTGATTTATATGTGTTATAATTGATCCTTTTCTCAAATATTATTTTCACATGGATCGTGATTTTTGACTTCTATGACTCTTTTCTTATCTCATATTCTAATGATTTATCATATGGGGTTCTACGAGTCTAAATTATCTTATGTTGGGATTATACAGTTTTATTATTTCATCATATTCTTATTCTAATCATTTACTAATTGATGAAATTTAATTGTTAACTATTATTTTTAATCGTACTGGGATTTTGAGCTCACCCTTATTATTTTTTCCTTCTCTTTAGGTTAAAAATAATGTTGTTAAATAAATTATGTCTATAAAGATATCATGCGTTGATAATTTTATTAGAGTTTTTGAGGATTTAATATGGAATAAAAAAATTTGGGTATAATGGGAAAAAATATCACTTAAAGGCACGTATATTGTTATGTAAAAGTTTATCTTAATTCCCTAAAACTCTACCCCAAAATGGTCATTGGGTGTGTAAGTGATCCAATATTTATATTTGATGTTATATGAAATGGATGGATAAAATTGGGTTATGTTTTTTGGTATAAAGTCCATAAATGTAAAGATTATGTTTTTTCACTAGATCCAATAGTATAGGTCTGGGGTTTTTATAGTTGGTATAAGAGTGGGGTTTAGATAAATTTGAATATTATGATGTTTTCACGTGATGTTAACTTAAGATTCATGGATACCATCATGGGTTTATAATTTTAAGGTTTATCATAAGTTCAAATCTATATAAACCCCTTTTGAGGATTTATGTAATGGAAATATAAGGTGATAGATGACACTTTTTGGAGATATACTATTGGGTTGAGGTATATATAACCCTTAGTTATAATGTGATGTATTATTTCAGAAGAATGAAATTATATTTTTTGGGATATATGCTTCAAGTTATGAGATAAATATTGAGTTTAAAACATTGTTTAATGTTTTTTTATTAATGTTATTAGGGATATAGGGTTAATTTTTTGGAAATGATTTAATTTTAATTTTTGGTGTTATTGCTGAATTTTTTAGATAAATGTATTATTTATTCATATGAATAATTATTAATTTTGGTTATCTTCTGACCCTATGTGAACAAATTTTAATTTAGTAGATACAGAAATAAAATATTTCTATCATTTAATATACCTCTTCCTCAATTAAAATTTGATTATAGTGCTTCGAACATTCAATATTCATACTCATCATTTAGAATAAAATATTAGAAAAAGGTGGTAATTGATTAAAACATAAAACCAAAGGATGAAACATTATTTAAGGATCTTGAGAAAATAAAGTAATTATATTTCTTTATGTTTTTAGTCTATATGGTAAAGGAATTCCTCAACTCTAGGAAAACGATATTGAAACAAAACAATTATCTTATTACCTTCATTTTTTAATAACTAATGGTCTTTTCACACATCATTAGTTAATGGATTTATTGTATATGAATTTCTCAAGATCAATGTTCAATGTCACCCACCATCATTATTTGGACATTAATTGTTTCCTCCATTTCTATATTTTTACTTTTCCCTAATGTTATCCTATTTGGAAACCAATTTATGTGTTACTCCAAATGGCCTTAATATTTCTCTTTAACTCTTTTCAAAAGGAT
The DNA here is from genome assembly GCA_963277665.1 of Viscum album. NCBI lineage: Eukaryota > Viridiplantae > Streptophyta > Magnoliopsida > Santalales > Viscaceae > Viscum > Viscum album. The sequence continues at coordinate 2,083,158,006 of OY728136.1, read as the reverse complement.
GTTTTATAAACCATTTTTACAATATATATGTTAAAAAAATATTTTCAAATGTTAAACACGATATTATAGAGCTCGAGATAAAATATTGAGGATGAAAAGTTTTAATGGGGGTATGTAAAATCTCGATATTTTAAATGAACACTATGTTCAATAGTGTATACGACATGAAGGACCAATCGTAAATTACCAATGAAATATTATTATTTAAATATTATTATTATAATATTATAGTTGAATTATATAATATGAATAGAAGTAACCAAATTAAGAAATATATATATATATATAACGTTCCTAATCAATAAACATATATTTATTAATGCTTAATAAATAAGATCTCAATTTTTAGTAAAGTCATTCCAGGTTTCAAACTATTTATTCTACATAAATGATATTTATTGCAGTTTTTTACAAAATATAATAATTAATTTATAAAAAATTAAAAAAAAATTCATGTTTTTGAAATTATATAATTTTTTAAATCACCATATAAAAATTAGTTTAGGGTGAAATTTTGGTATTTTTCTGGTGAGATCAATTTTTCTATGAATAGTGAAAATTCCAATTTTTCTATGTGTAAATCATTTTCATTGAAAAGAATAATTTTCATTTAAATTTTATATTAAATTTGAATAAATATGTCTTAAATATATATAATATATGTTATTATATGTTAATCATAATTATAATTTATTTTGATATAAGTTCATTTTTTTTTGCTTAAAACGTATTTTAAAAAAAATATTTTTGATTGTATTTTAAGAATATTTATTAAAATTAATATCTAATATCACTATAAATTTAATAATAAACATTTTATTACAAATTTAAAATCAATAGATTCACATTTTTTAAATATTTCATGTGTCTTTTTTATAAGGAATAGCAATCGTGGTAAATATTTTTCATCCTAATAAGGGTAAATTGAGTAATTAAGGTTACAGATAATCTGATAGGGCTTTAAAAATTTGTATTACACCTTATTTATTTCTATATCATGAATTTATTTTTTCCAATACCTTAATATATTTGAAGACATGGCATTTAGGTTCCATTTTTCTTTAATTAAAACGTTTATGTTATTCTATGTAATGAAAAATTCTAAAATGCCACTCTCTTGCTTCAAATTTAATTTATATGTTAACATAGATATAAAGAAGACTAAATTAATGAATATTGATATTTATTTTGAAAATAATTAATTTATATATATTATTGTAATTTATTTTTTAATGTTTAGTGTTGTTATAATTATGAAAATGTTTACACAACATCGACATAGTGCTTGTGTAAGCAGTAAAAAATTAAAAGTAAATGATTTTAAAAACATAAGACAATATTTTTGATAAATTATGATTTCACATGATTTTTATGTTTAATAATAATTTATAATTTATGTTTAAAGTGTTTATATTTGACATCCATACATGTATTGTTGTCTTTAAAGTCAAGATATGTTAATAGTTTTATAATGGATGTAATGGTATTTTATGTTAAATAATATTCCTTTAAATGATTCAAAAACCATAAAAAAATAAAGAGTACAAGGGTGATGGTATATAAACTATAATTTCATATATTTATCATATATTAGATAATTGTTACCTTATAAGTAAATATAAAAAACCATTAGTATTGAAAAAGTTGTTACGATGATTAAGGTTAAAATTTGTTAGAAGGGGGTTAAACCAAAAGACAACATTAAAAAGAAACAAAAATCCAGTTAGAATTTATTGGAAGAAATTATTTTTTAATTAAAATCTCTAATATTTAGTTAATTACACTTATTTACTCTTTATTATCAAAAAAACAATTTATTATATTTAAATCTTTTATTTAATTCTAAGTGTGTCATTTCCATCACTATAAAAAGACACCACTTATTCTCTCCTATTTAAACCACCATGAGCCACTTATCTTAACCAAAGTCAGAAGAAATATCATATAAAAATATTTATCAATGTTTTATAGGTTATTTTCTCTTCGAAAGACAATTCCTAGGGTCCTTAATAAGAAATCCAAAAGGAGGTCTCTCAAAGAGGAGAAAATTATTTTAACGGGTCTCTTTAATTTTAATTCTTCTTTTACCTCCTTCAGTTAATTACTGAATATTATAATATAATAACATCAATATCTTTCATATACTTATATATTATTGTGTTAATGGTACAACCTTACTCATCTCCTCTTCCATCATATGGGAAATTGAATAATCATTCATGTTTACATGTGGACTACTCTCTTTGTGAAGTGATGTGTTTTCTTTCATCCCATCCTAACAAGGATAGTTATTATGATTGGTTTAATAAATATATATAATATTCATTTCATGATTATGATTCTAAAAATATAAGATATTACTTACATTCTTACCATTCCACATGTTAAAAAAGGATAATTTCTCTCATGTGTACATGTGGAATACCTCCTCCATGAAGCAGTGTTATTCATTTTTCACACCATCCATTCATGGGTGATTATAAATTCATATTTTATGCATAAAAGGATAATTATTTAATTATTATTATAATATATATGATGGAATAATTACCCATTTTACCATTTTCGACCTACCAAGTCAATTTTTCAATTATTAATGGAATAACCTCAAAACAACTGATGTGGAATTACCCGATTAAGTAATCAAATTTATCTTTGTAATAAGATAAATAAATTGTTTAATGATAAGAGAATAAAACAAGAAAATTTTCATAAGAAATTAAAAAATATATTAATTTCCTATATAGGTATGTAATGGACATACGTAGGAAGTCTGGACTCAAGGATAGTATTTTCTTAACTCAATTTCCATTCATTGGGTTATACTTTTACTTCATTGACTATGTTCGGACAGGAGTATGTGTGAAAAAACCTATGATTTTATTATATTTTATTTCAATTATTTTTTCTAAATTATTATACATAATAACTTCATTAATTAATTCTATCATAAATGATACAATCATTGTAAGGATTATTCATCTCAGTGTTGTTTATTTGATACATGTTCTGTATTATGAACTTACTTCCTTTTATAAGGTATATATTCGGCCTATGGAGATATTATATCATGAATTAAAATTTTATCATGATATTTATAGTTAATTTTATGTTATCTATTTAATGAGATATTGATTCAAATGTTATGAATGTTTCAGGGATCTTCATGGTATCAATTTCAATTCATTGATACATAATCCATGTTATGCATGATGTTTTATTTTTTATGGTGAACTTAATTCCCCTAAAAAATTCAATATATTTTGTGAGGAAAAGTATTATTTTTATAGAATCATTTTAAGTTCCTTAATTTTATGGTTTTTATTCAATCATTCCCAATGTTGATAGGGATTCTCATTTCAAAATTCATTCATTAAGACATGTTTTGATTAATGAACATATACTAATTTATATAGTGTATACTGACACTTCAAATTAAATATCATGAATATTTTTATACTCAAGTTTTTTATGATCCTTGTTAGGTTCTTTCTTTCAAATGGTTTTTCATTTTGAAAGATTATAAATGGTTTTTATTTAAAAATGTCTCTATAAATGTTCCAAACACTTTTACCAAAACACTTCTTCAATTTTATTTATATTATTTCAAAAAAAATATTTTATAAATAGAAATTATTTTTGAAATTTATTTTCCATGATATTTATCTTATTTAAAATGGTTTTAGAAAAAACAATTCTTAATTTTATCTACAAAGTTCACTTTTGACTCTCTTTACAAATGATTAAAAAGAATTCATATTTTTAATATTTATGACATGAATAGTTTTTCCAATTTTCATTACTATTATTTTGATTGAATATTACTTTATAATATTTTATGGTTATTTTAAAAAAGAATAATTTTTTAATTTTTTTTGAAATTTTTAGTTTTTATATTTACCAAAATAAAAGGTTAATTTTCCTATATTTTCAATGAAATGATTTAAATAAATTAATGGTATTTTTATATATTTCAAAATACCTTAAAAATTCATATTCATTACTGGGTTTATGATCATATAATACAATTTAATTCGATTATATGAATGGTTAATGAATATTTGGGGAAGATATTGTTAGGATACTCATTTCTTTTTCATAGGAAAATTAAGCTATGATAATTTTGATGAAATTAAACCATCCATGTCTTTTTTATGATATGTTACTTGGAAATTATTGATGAAATTTGGATTGGGGAGTGAACCCAAAACCTTAATGGTATATTTTTGATATGTTATGGGTTGGTCCATTATAGACATCCAATGCATCGGGTAATCAGAAACAGATAATGGGATGGCAGTTACTACTAATAGATGATAGAGTTATGTTACTCTTAATAAATAGTAGAGATAAATAATAGTAAGATAATCTTAATAAGAAATAGAGTTTATTTATTATAGTTTACTTTTAAGAGATATGGTAATTATATTGTTAGATTATTCGATTATGAATGTTCAATGTTCCAAAATACCTACACAGATTTCCAGTGCTTGCCATGAATTTTAATGGATCATTTTCTATAGGATTGATTTCACATGGATCATGATTTTTGACATATATGACTCTTGTCATGTGTTAAATCATTATTAAATTTCTCGTTATTTATGATCTTGGTTTGGATGGCTATAAATGTTCTTATGTTGTAATCATGAATATTGATTATGTCATCATACCCTTTTCTCATCTTATACTCATTGATTACATTCAATTCTTAATTCATATATTTACCCTTACTAATCATTTTAGCTAAACCTTATTATATTTTACATTTTCCTACTTTATAAATAATGATTTTAAATGAATTATGTCTTAAATTGATTCATGTTTGAAAATTATATTGGGAGATGTAGATAATGTGGAATAAGAAAATATGGGTGTTTTGGGAAAAAATAACTTAAATAAATAGTAATTATTATGTATGATTTTTCTTTAATTCCCTAAAACTCTAAACCAAAATTTTCCTTTGGTATGTAAGTGATTAAATATTTGAATTTTATGTTATATATTTTATGTTCTGGATGGATAAAATTGTTTGATGTTTATCTATATCAAACCCATAAATTTAATGTTTATGTTGTTATCACTGAATTCAGAAGTGTGGGTTCAGGGATGTTATAATCATAGTTCTAGTGAATGGATACATTAGCGACAACACAAAAATTGGGTTCTCTAGACTAAAATACATTATTGAGACCCATTAACATTATTTCCTTAAATTCCAAAACCAATTCTTACTAGACACACAACTTTGAACTCTATCCGTAAGACAGAATCACTCTAATAAAATTATAAAACATTAGAGCCCACCCCCGGCAGTAAGCCAAGAGTGCCACCACAGTCCCATTTTTAATAGGTTAGGGGCATGTGACTAACACTAAGATGGCATGTCACATGTGATGGGTGGCCTTAGCCTAATGAAACTATTAACAACACAAAACCCCAACAATTACATAATAAATCTGCTTAGACCAATAAATAAAACTATAATACATAATGAATATGAAAATTCTAAGATCCATAAAATAATTATTGATGTATAAATCATAAATTAAAGGGGGAAAGTACCTTCCTAACATAACCAAAGGGAAAAGAAACATAAGTAGATATGTTAAATATATATATATATAATAACCTAGATCGATACACGAATTCCTTGTATTACTATCACTGCTAGGTACTTATAAGAGATAAAAATATCATGACCATAAAATTCATCATTAAATTATACGTTACAAGAATATAACACGAAACATTTGGGAGAAAACCCCATGTACGGTTGAGTGTATACATAGCCAGTAAGATTACCCAAACCTAAAAAGGATAAATGATAAATAATAGTCATTAAAACCCACAAAGGTAAGAGGAGAAGAGATAAGAATAGATATTATTAGAAGGATAGAACTCAGGCCATAGAAGAGATTACCACTCATAATAGCTTAACTATAAAAGAATTAACCCAGTAAGAATCACTGAAACCAAAACCACATAGTTTATAGCCCACTTTACCTCTCCAAATATATGGTGGCTGAACTTCACCTCACCAAAAGAAAAATATAGGTTGAGGGAGTAACCAAACCAAGTGGAGGACCTAAACCCCATCAAGTATAACCAATTATATCAGGGATTACTTAAATACATGAATAGAGGACCAATTACCAATGAGTTTGGGAGTTCATAACAAAATATTTCATACAAGGGGACCCATTCCATTTCACAAATACTTTCCCAAGGGATTTCCAAATTACATGAATACTTTTATCAAGACATATAATCCCCATCAATGTTCATGTAGAGATAATATGGCTAAACAACTTGAATCACCACATTTATCACCTCTAATTATAAATATTAGTGTGTCATCATTCCTAGGGAAAATGATAAAGATATACTACTCATGTTCCCAAAAATGAGCTCTGAGAAAGGATAAATGAATCATTGAAAAGGTTGGAATAGTGAACAACATGTACTATAGGGTTACATTGTGTGTAGCTCCTTGGGGAAAGATTACTCATGTACATATCATTACCTTTCACGGATGGGTCTTCCTAAATGACCTATCGAAAGGGGTATGGTCCCAATGAGGTACTCAGAATGTATCTCCAAAGTTCATTTCATGTAGGGTTATGATATAGAACCACTCCTATGTATATTACATCGCATGTATCTCCAGCCAGCACACTTATTCTTCTACCTTCCATGTCGGGTTCGTGTGGGTTAGAATATTTTAGATATGATTATCATGACTAGTAATGGTGAATGACTATAATAATCACAAGAAGTATATAATCTTATGATCATGGGACCTAAAGGTATTTTTGACATGGATTCATTATAAAATAATAGTCTCTCATGAACTATTTCAATTTTTTAGTGAGGATAGTTATGACACATTTTCATGTGTTACATATTATTTAGTGAGATTTTCATGATTCTTGAATTTATTTTTAAGTGAATTTGATAAGAAAAAAAACGTTGCAATATTGTCCTTTAAATGATTATTTTAATCAGTTGGGAAAATAATGAAATAAATTCTAGTTATATACATGTAATTAAATTGACTAAAATATTTTTATGGTGAGGTTTGAAGTGTCTAAATAGTAATGTGTGATGCACCTTGATATTTCTCCATAAAAAATGGAGTGCATCATGTTCTCACCAGAAGATGAATGATGAAGATAATTTATCAATATAAAATAAAGTTTTGGAGTAGTATTATAAATTTTTTCAGTGTTACAAATAAATTTTTTGAGGTTGTATCATGATTTTTGGTGATGAAATTGTTGAATGAACATGTAAAGGATCATCACAATCGTAGTTACATTTCATAATTGTTTGAAAATAAAGGCTAATTAGTATGGTTTTGAAGGTTATCAAAAAATTAAATGGTTTTTTTTACATAAGTGGGATATTATAGTAATGTTCTTCCCATATTTATGTTTTTTGGGTGATAGACTCCAGGATATATATCAGATAATGGTTCATATATGGGATCTTGTCCTGGAATAAAGTGATATCAATGATTATTTTTGATTGAGGTGTTTTTCTTGAATTTCGGAAGTTGAAAAACTTATTAAGGATTTAAGGATTGAGTTAACCTAAATAAATTTTATATTACGGACTTATTTCTAATAAAAAAATTCCCAGGTTTTTTTGAGTCAACAAAAACCATCTTTCCAAAGGAAAGCAGTCGTTCGGACAATTCCAGTTACATTTGGGTTAGGTATTGGATGAGAAGATGGGAATTATAGATAATCACATACTCGATTGGGGAATTATTTCCTACTCTTTAAATATCTTCTATATTTAAGACATATTCATGAATACTTCCTAAATCCATGTGCGGGACTACTTACCTATGTGCTAGTAATTTATCATCAACACATATCAATACAAATATTTATATATATATATATATATAATATTTTCTTATTAAAGTGAAAAATATGTATATATGATAGGTTATATATCTAAATTACATTATATATATTTCATAGGTTCTCCATATTTCCCTTTTTAGTTGATTATACTGCTATTTAAATCCATGTAGTTGGATTTTCTAGAGTTTATTACCTTCAATGGAGGACGTAGGTGTTTATGTTGTTGGGATTGAGACCCTAAAAATGGATACATATATATCCCTGTAAAGGGAATAAAAACCCATATCACTTAACGGTACATGTAATACCTATTAAGTTCATATGATGAGTACCAGTTCTATGTAGTTTAATGTCATACCATGTGAACCTTTAGATGAATATTTCTTGAGATGATATGTGTGGGACTTATGAATGATATTACCTTTGTGGTTGACCTCAAAGGTAATATGGTCCAATGATTTTGGGTTTATTTCAAAGGGAATATGGTCTCATGATACATGTTTTTGGTTTGGTTGTTGGGGTTATGTCCCACCGAGCAGGATACATCCTTATCATGAATATGGCCTAATGATAAATATTCATGCTAAATATAGTCCCAGTGAAAGTAATTCTATGATAACATGGAATTTGTCCCAATGAGAAAGTGCGTGAGTGATTTCATGAACATTATATCCCAGTAAATGTGGGCTCAATGGGATATGGACCTAGTGAAGGTGTAATGGGGTAACATAGGTAATATGGCCTAACGAGAGGAGACTTCCAGGATCATGAAGAATAGGGACTAATGAGGAAGGATGTAGATTGTCCGGATGTTGGTTTTGGACCTCAAGGAGGTTTCCTATATATCCTACTAAAACTATAATCAAAGCACAAGTAGTTAAAGTTTAATAGTTTAAGGACTTGTAATATGACCATACCATGTATTTTAACATGATGTGGTAATAATGTTGTCATATACCTTCACATCATGGGAATAGGATGTTCTTGTCATGAAAGGGGTGAAAAAAGAGGATGGAGTGGTAGGAAGCGTTCATTCATGCACCTATTAAGAGGCCTAGAGCACTGATATATAAGTGATATATCATGAGTGGGACTTATGCATGAATATTTGTCTCCAATTTATGTCTTTCCCTAGTAAATTTATGTTTCCTTTTGATAAAATATCTAGTGGGAAATAGGTTGGGGATTACACTAATGAAGGAAGCCTGTTATCTCTTGTCTCATTGAGTGGAAAAATTTTGTGACTCCAAAAAATTGAAAACTATGATGATCATTTTAAATTAGGAGAAAACACTTCAGTTTCCCTTTAACAAATTCCATTATTATCAATATGATGCAGAGTTTTAATCAACATGAGGGATATATTTATCTTCAAGGATAATTCTATTTAATTGTTTTATTAATATAATGTGTGATTGAAGTAGAAAAATATATCATACATGTTGATTAGATCATATGTTTTTGATGGTTTTATAGAAGGTATTTATTTCTCATTTTTTGGGTTTGGACCTCGGTGAAAGACTGAAATGAAATTCACCTGTGTTTTTTGTAGAAAAAAGGGGAAAATTGGGTGAAATATAAGTCATAGGAGAGGTCCATTTTGACAACATTTTAGTGATTTGTGGAGGGGAGACCAAATTCTATATGAATTAGAGACACTAGAAAGCTATGGGTGAATATTTTTAATTCTGTGAGGTTTTCATAAGGTAAGGTGTTATGTGAAGGGAACATGTCTAACATAGGGAATGTCTTAGAGGTGTATTCTGTGAAAAATTTCATGCAAGGAAGACTCCATAAACTTTGTTTTTTGAATAATACCATAAATGTGGTTATATTTATATTTCATTACAAGGGAAATGATTGTGAGTTGATTTAGGAAGGAGGTTCTCATAAGGTGTTTCATGATTGTGTTATTTTATAAAGTCCCTTTTTTATTTTTCTCTTCATGTCTTAACTTTGAAATTGCTTATAGATGTTATCTATAAAGTTGTTCCATGAAGTAAATAGTATATCATGATGAGTGTAGAGCTCTCTTTGGTCCTTATATATTTCTTTACTCTCCTCTATCTTTCTAGTCAGAGGAGGGTATGGGGTATTTATAGGTAGTACTAGGTAACCACTTTCTCAAAATGAGTGGTTTTATATTGAGTACATGTCCCTAAATTGGGTTTACGAATTTCAGGGCCTTTTATATAAAGTGTATTTTTGAACCACTATATTATGGATATAAATAAATACCTTTAAGACACAAATGACATTATTTTCCTTGAAAAAGGTTTTTGGTGGCCTTGGAATCCCTTCATGTAAACCAAAAATGATGAAGGATCTATGGTTAATTCAAGCATTGCATGAACTATCCACATGATTCATGAATGACCTAAATCATTCCCAAATGGTCTATGTAGTTCAAAGACAATAGGTTGACAATGAAAATTATTATTCATGATGTTCTTGAGATAATTCCTGGAAACTCTTACATTTCCTATTTTCACCTAATTTTAAATTTATTATTTGATCTTAAACCTAATTTCCATTTCATCTAAAAGATTTTTGAATTTGAAGGTCTCAAAATTGACCCTCCTCATAATTTTGTCTGATGATCATGAAAATAAGATTATTTTTAGGGGATAAAGTGGCATTAAAGGTTCTAGTTATTTCATATTGATGTAGGGCCCCTATATAAAGTGCCATGAGGCCATTAATTTTGAATAGTTTCTTGAATTTTCTTTGAGAATAATTGATACTAACCACTTGGAATTACTTTTAATATGTGATCACCATCATGGTATGGACATCACAAACCATCATGGACAATATCATGAACTTAGTATGCATTTATCATGAATAAAATAATTTCACATAGTGGATACATGAATCTTGTAGTAATTAAGATATTCACATAGTACTTATTTGGCAATCATAATTCTTATGTGGTTCGATGATTGGTATGTGGAAAAGTTTGATTTCCCATTTTTTTATCCAAACCCTTTGGAAACATAACTAGTTTTTTTATTTTAGAAAATGACTCCCAAAAAATTCCTCTACACTAATGAGAATGGAATGAATTCCTTGATCAGAACTATTTAAGATTATGCAGGGAAACTCTTACCCCCACTTCATTATTTATTTTCTGAGATTATGGGTTTTGTTCTTTAGAATTATTTTGTTTCAAATATTCTTCCAATTTTTGGATTTGTAGTATCAGTAGATGTTCTCATCCTTGCAAAAAATCCTAAAAATCAAACAGTTCGTTGGATCAACTAGTATTAGAAAACATCCTAATAAAACTTTTAATCAGAATGTAATTTCATCAAGAGGAAGAACATTATAAAGGATATGACTTTGGATATACTACCCTAGCACTAGAGGAATTATGGTGGGTTCATAATCCATACATTTAAAATTAAGGTTCTATCTTGAAGAAGGACACAACTAATTAGAAACAAAGGTGTCAATTGAGACGGTACCTTTACCCTAGGTGGGGGTCATAATGAAATGGGTGTGGTCATTTAAGGTTTGGAAGATATATGAAGTGTTTAACCAATAACACAATGATGAATTAATTTGTGAATCATTTTATGTATTTTGATCATTCTCACACTATAACAAACATATCATTATAGATCTTCTCAATCAGTGGATTCCAGATACAAAAACCATTTATATGGACCATTGAGAAGTTAGTATTTTCCTTTGGAGAATAAAAATGATCATGGGGGAATAAATAATGGAGGATATGTATGATTATTTCATCCCTCCTTGATCTAAATGGGATAACATTGAGAGGTGTCCTCTACTCATGAGAGAGAAATCTATAATGAGGAAGAACATCTTGGGTGAATAGATTTATAAAAAATTTAATTTCCTTTCTCTAATTGGATTTAGGATTTTATCATTCCAAATAGTTGGGATGCAAGGGTTAGGAGGATAAGAACCTATATGAGCTATAAAACTAATCATTTTACACATACATAATGGATAACACTGGAATTGGTTTTTCTATAAATAGGGTTGGGAAGTCACTCTCGGTGTAAATCGACTGGTACAATTGGGAGCCTTCCTAGACATGTTCTAGAGCAGCTATTTTCTACCACTATGGGAGTCACACACTAAGGTTTGGGTCAATATGTTCATAATAGTAAGAAAACTAGTGGCTAGAAAGAAAATAAATATGGTATTTCCAATGCTATAAAATTATACTGCCTCTTTAGACAAATCAATAATTTGAAGGCTCCATTTATAATTGTTGGACCATTCCAAGTTCTCTAAGGTTTTATATCAAATCACATGGGTAGGATATAAATTCATAAATGACCAAACAATACTAGAGTATTTTTACATGTTTTATCTTTAATGCAAAGGTGGACTAAATACAATTACATAGGATGAGTGGGATGTGAAAAGTGCATCTAACCAACAGAGCCATTTTGTATACCTTCTATACACACTTGTAACAAATTTTTTAAAAATTAATGAAAATAATGTTCATGGAAAATGAGGGTATCTCAAAACATTAAGAGAATACATCTTGGTTTCCTTGATTAATGGGTAAGTGATCTGTGAGGGGTATTCACATTGTAGATTTGGGAGGAAAGTCCTCTATATCCAGAAAATTTTCCTCACTCCACCCAAAATTGTTCTAATAGAAAATAATTTAATGGTTGTGCTCAAATAATGGATTATGTTTATATGGGAGGATACTGGAATTTGGGTAGTACTTCTTCCTGCTGATGTTTTTCTTGGTATTCCCACAAACAGTATTGAGTATTGAATTTGTTCATGTCCGTTAAAGAAGTTGTTCTAAATAGTTCCCTAAAATAAAATTCCATCAGTTATTTAAGGAGAAGAGGAACAACCACTTCAAGTAGAAGTAGATAGGAATCACAAAAATAATACTCTTAGAAATCCTATTATCTCATAGATTTTAAGAAATTGGATCAGGTGGTTGGATTCTTTTCCTTTAATAATTTGGGTTCCTCCACCACAATCTATTTCTACTGACACCACATTCCCAATATCATTAAAGCAATATAATTCCAAGAGGAGTATGTAGTTCACTTAGGAGGTCTAGATAATAAACTAAGAAAAGGAAATTTCCTTGTAGATTTTTGGTTTCTGACTTATCCCATCAACATATTATTTAAGGATCATCCTGGATGTGTGAGATTTTCCATTGAATATATTAAGTTTCTGATTCATTATCATAACGTTTTGACTTTTTATATGGATTTGTTTCTTCAGATACTGACTTCCCAAGTGATTATAACTAACAAGTATATCACTTTCTTAGAAGGGGTATTATAATTTTCCCCTCCACACCTTTATGTTATCATTTTAATTCATCAACTAATCTATTTATTGACTTTGTAGGTGGTCTAAGAAACATGTTCACTTATAACCTCTCTAAAGTATTTGAATGGAGGGACACGTATCAATCTATGTCCTCCTACAATGGAACAAGTAGAAGATGAAGGCCCTCTTTTATGGTTAATCATATGCAAGTAGTAATTTCTAATCCTAAGAAGTAACTCTCTCCTCCCCCGCAACTAGTTACTTATCCCATTATATCACCCTCATGGGAGACCACTAGGTATAGGAACCTAAAATATCTAATGCTATATCTTTATTTGGTACTAGAGAGTACGTTTTATACCTTCTCACACATCCTTATAATTATTCCTATGAATTCATATTAACATATTGGTATATTAATATTTCATCCCGAGTGTCACAATCCTAGGGGCATTAACTGACTAAGAACATATAACCCATACACTCCTAGAAGGGGTATCTATGGAAGTTTCAGTGGGGGAATTTCAAGGGATGTGAGGTATAATGTAAGACTTGTATATATTAGTCATTTAATATAACGATATAAGTCCTTAAAATAATTACATAGAAGTTAATTTTCGAGGTTATTTGATTCCCAAGGATATATGACCCTTGTGATTCTCGAAGTTCTCTCTAAGGAAGAGGTAATAAGAGAATATCATAATAGGTCAGACCCAATTTATCAATATCTCATCCATGTAGAACATATACTAGTGGATGATTATGTGGAGGATCTAAATTTTAGAGTACCGTCTCCCCCATAACTAATAACATTGGTCATTTTGGAATGGGACATTATATGAGCTATGACGGTGGTAAAAGTCAGGAACCATCAGAACCATACCTTGATCCAATTGTATTGTCCATCAACCTCATACCTACCAATATAGTTTATAAAATCCTAGAGATCATGGAGCTAGATGATTATTCCGATGTCTATCTCACTAAATTTAATTCATCTCTGGAAGTATGTTTCATTCTCTATGACTAATATTTTTTTAACTATGCTAGTCTATTTTTTCACATAAATACATGCATGGAGAAGATTCAAAAATTCCAAGGTCAATGATATATCATGGAATTTCTACTCTAATAGTGGATGTGATTCCTTTAGTTGTTGATGCAGCATCTCAATTCCCTACATGAGAATCATAGTAAGAGGACCAAACTACTATGCCTCTTGATGGGGAGATTATAGTTTATAGGAATTACATCCCAGTGAATTATATTGATTATTTACATCTTTTATCATCTAAATTATCTTCTTTCTCATTTTATAACATATTTTCAGTATCTATTTAATAAATCCTAGAATAGAAAATTAAAATTAAAAATTCTATTTTTTAGTTTCTCGACATCTTAACCAATAAAATATATGGGGATATTGACTAGTCTGTATCCATCTCATTTTAGAGGTGTTATGACTAGAACCACATATAGTAAGTTGGTCCCCAAATATATTTCACCCTTTTAGAGAGACTATAAATAAGAAAAATAATCACATAATTCATTGTGGTCTCCCAATAGTGATTATGTAAATATATGTGGATTACGATCTCTAGAAATCCTGTAAATTATCTATTAGAATTTTTTTGTAAGATTCGTCATATTTTAATGATACTACTGTATGGATGGTTTTATTACCACACTATTCACACAAAGGTTAAGGATATGGTTATCACCCAAGAAATAATAGTTTCACTCTAGTTGAAATACGTGTCTTCATAATCCAGGAACCATTTTTATGAAAAAAATAACTAGCTAATTGTGACTCCTGCTAAACAGTGGTAGCTTTATAGTATTAAGATTGATCAATAAAAAGGAGGTCCCAAGTGGAATAGATGCACTATGATTTTGACCAAATCCACCATGATTTGGACAATTTTTTTCAAGAACAATCTACGGTTGAAATGGTAGTAAAGTAGAAACAACCTATGGTTGAAGTGGTAGAACTAAATAGGATGGATATAATGAAATGTTTCATGAGGTTCTTCTAGATATGGAAACAATAGCTTCCATATTGGTTTGGTTGTTCCAAGATGTGAATGACTTAGTTAAAAAAATTATCTATCCTCCAGAGTCATTAGATCACCTCTTCTAGTAGTACTATACCTCAATCCTTCATTGTATATATATAAGAGATAATCAAAAATGTGGATGTTTCTATTTTATTTTTACCAATGAATAAAAAAGATTTGTTTCCTATCACTGTCAATTGTATGATTTTTTATTCCACATGGTCGTATATTAATGATAATCTGTATATATATCGAAGGGTAATAATATGGTAAGTGAATCCATCCAGAAAATTAATGTCAATGAAACAAGTTTAATCACAATCACCAATCACTTGAGTCATAATGGATGTTTTATCTTAAGTGTGTTCTCATGGATGGTATTGGAATTTGTACCATCACCATAACACTATTGTTATTCGATTTATATATGATATATTTTCTTCTTATGTGTATTCTTATGGATGGCTATAAGAATCTATACAATTCCTGTACAACTGGAGTTGTTTTATTTGAATATGATATGATTGAATCCTAGGTGTGTGCTCAATTATATGTATAGGAATATATACCGTCATTATAACACTAGGGTTGGTCCATTTAGATATGAGTTGATTTTATCATGGGTATGTACTCACGGGCATGTATAAGCATCTATACCATCAGTGTAACACTATTTTTGGTCCATTTAGATATGAGATGGTGGACTTAGTATGAAAAGAATAATGAGGGGCATTCTAGAATGGGGATTCCAATGTTAAAAATGTCCCAATACCTTTACATCACAATTTCAAGTTATTTTCATAAATATATGAACTAATATATCAATAACGGAGAAATGATCTAGTTTTTGTCTTGTTCAAGCGACCTAGTGAGGATGGATTGAATTTTTCTAAGGACAAATGATGGAAGTCTGAATGCTTCTATATATTATTCTTATCTATACCTATTTATTCATATGGTGGATACTTGGTGTTCATGAACTAATATTTTGATTAGGTCACCCTTTATGGGTTTTCAACTGAGAAAGTTTAGTACCTATTTTTTTAAAAAATATCATTTTTACCCGAAACATACTAGATACATGCCTAGTGAGTGAATTATCGACTATTTTCCTGACCTCCATTTGTGGATTTTCCACCTATAGAGTTTCATGTATCTTTCCTTAAGATGTTATAAGATCATATAAGTTAGACCAATGTAGCGAGATTTTATGGTTAGACATATTTGAAAAAAAAGGATTGGTGGTCTACCCAAAAAAGGAGAGATGAACCAAAATGAATTGGCATCCCAATGGAAGTATAGAAAATCTCATAGGTAGGTGTAGATATTTTAATGTCATAGTTCTTTGATTGTTGTCACATGATTTAGAGTAATACGATGAGGACCAACAAAGGTTTGAAAATTGAATATCATGTTATTTCATCAAAATATGTATTATGCAAATATGTGTAGTATCAAGGGTATTCAAATCAACTTGAATGGTCATATTATGAGTTGTCTAAATCATATATTGAGCTATTTGGATAGGTATGTGCAGTATTACTATAGACCACATTTTACTAATGGGTATTATTATGATGTTGTTAGGGAATAAAAAGATAATTTTACCTTCTCCTCATTATGAAGATCCCATTGGTTGGCAGGGATGAATATGGAGGCATCAGGGATCATTACTGAGTAGAGGTATCCCATAGATAAGAATACACTCATTGCCAATAACCATGAATGGTTTGTGATAAATCCAACACTTTAGGGATGAAGTGTGTATGTGGAAATTCATGGAACTCCATAAGGGTTCAGACATGTGAGAAATTACACCACCATATAGTGAACACATAACTAGGGTGAAGGGTTGAGACATGAAATCCCTATTAATATTTTTAGGATTAGTGGAACTTGTGAAAATAGAATTATTTTTATAGGATAATAATGTGGGAACCATAATATTTATGTATTTCTTATTTTTATTTTCAACATAAAGGTCATGTGATTTTGACTATTAAGGGCCAGAGTTTGTGGTCATACAACTCTGACCAATTTTTTTGGGGCTTTAAGGATTGTAAAATCATCAACAAATTATGTTAGGGTTTATGTTCACATGTAATTGACCAATAAAAGGGTGAGATAGTATAACTACTGAGGGAATCAAAACCCAACATGAATTTGGGTCCCAATACTAGAATAGACCATCTCAGAAAAGAATTCATATATTTTATGGTCACAGTACATGAAAAAATACATGTGATATGGATTATATACTCAGGGAAAGGAGAAATTCATCATAAATAAAGGACATCATGGTTATTATGGACTATATAATGAAGGGGTTCACATTGTTTAAGGATGTAGTTCATGGAACAAAAACATAAAGTGTGATATAACAACCTAGATGAGGCTTAAGGAATAAAATCACCCAACACAATTGAATAGGGATTGAAAAGGATTTAAATTATGAAATGAAGTATTTAAATCATATATTTTGGATGGGAAAATTCTTTCAAGGATGACCACTTATCAATATTTGAATAATGGGTTCCACTATGATGTTTTCAAAGGTGTATAGTGATTATAGTACCTTTTCCTTTAGATGATGATTCCTCTAGTTGGGAAGGATGAATATAGGCTTTGCGGCTTCCCCATACTCAATGAGAACCAGACTTTTCCTTGTGTTGTTATTCGGCCATGGTTCTCAAGAATGAACTTTACCACTTCAATGGTGCAAAGATATACCATGGCAGGGGTATCCTATTTGTCCGATATGATTCTTAGGTATTTCTATTTGCAAATTCAAAATGCAAGAGGTATTTCCACTATTGGATGAAGCCTTCAAAGATTACCTAGACTGCCATGTATAGAAAGCAACATTAAAAATATGTTTTTGCTGAAGCTGTTAAGAAGAATCATCGTGTAACCGAGAAGCCTTACTCCAGGTCCATTATTGGCGCTACATTAGAGGTGATCCAGAAGAAACAAGCTGAAAAACATGAAATCGGCAATTCTTCCCATGAATCAGCCCTTCGGGAGATTAAGGAAAGGATAAAGAAAACTAAGGATGAAAAGAAAGTGATGAAGGTAGAGGTGATGTTGAAATCTCAAAAGGGCGGCAGGGCTAGCGCTCCGAAGAGCGGTCCTGGTATAAATAGTGGCCCCAAACATGGAGGTGGAGTTGGGAAGCACTGAGATATGGCCTCACAGCCTCATTCCTTATTTGGTTTGTTTTTTCAAAATTATTATTTTCTGTTGAAATTATTATTATTTATGTTGTGTTTCTAAAGTTCAAGCTGCTAAAAAAGGATGAATATAGAGGCTCCAAAGCTCATTACCAAACCAAGGTGTACCTTGGTGACAAATGAACTCATTACTGGTATTCATGAAGGGTTTGAAGTGATTCATACACTTAAGTAACAAAGTGTGAAATATGGTATAAAATATTTAAATGATGTCTGGAATGTCACAATCACAAAATAATCATGATTAGGATTCCTAGGGATGATGAAAGAGTGGAGATAGATGATGTGTTACAGTTTTTTTTTGAATGATTTAATTGAAATGTCACTATATATCATGATATAATATGAACAAATCCACATGTGGATCTTATGATAGAGATCCACTACATAAATCTAGATCAAATATAGTGGAGTATAATTTTTTTATCTTGCCATGGGATTACAAATAAAAGGAACTCCGTGGTTGTATCCAAAGAAATTAACCATTGTATAGCTAAATATGACCATGGTGATTCTAAACACTAGGAAATTTAGGGATAAAGGGGCATTTTAACCTAGTGTAGAGTCTCTCATATCATACAGTTTAAGTTTATATGTCCATGATCGATGTGTTCTATAGTTTAACATCATATTATGAGGACTTTTAGCTTAAAGATTAATGACATATCATAAGAAAATTTTTTAATTCACCATTTATTTATATATATATTGATCAAGGAGAATTTTTCATGTCATATATTAGATAAACCACAACACATATCGAGGAAAATGTGACCATATCTATAGCATCATTATAGAAATAGGGGTTTTTGGATAGAGGAATTTTTTTATTATAGATTTAGGGATAAATAAATCTATACTAAAAATTCCTATATAGATCTCTTTATTATATATGATAGGGGGTTTTGGATTTTTCACCACGTAGTCATGGATACAGTGTCATGTATTGGTGAAGTTCTTGCATGAATCTAGATCTCGTACCATGTGATTAGGCCACATAGCGTAAGCCACTCAAATAATTTTAATGTATTTTAGGATGGACCATATGTCATGAATTTTATCATTATTGTAAAAAACATGAATAATTAGAGACATGTTGGAATAAGAATAGGTTTATATATATAGAACCATATGTTAGGGGACATACACTGATATATTTCATGCATTGAATAAGTTGGTTACATCTCATAACTAGACCCATTGAGGAGAAACCCAACATGAATAGAGAGTAACCATGTTTCGTGATGAAGTGTAGGTTTCATTTAGATTCATGGATGGGACCAAGATAAGTGGTTTGGGTGTTAGTTTGTATCATTTAGTTACATGAATCAGTTTACACAGTGTTTTACTATATATGGGGTGTTTTATCATAGAGAAAGTTCGAAAATTATATTGTAATTATTACATGGATGTAGATACCCAAAGCTTGACGTACACAGACATTAAATTACTTTTGTGGAATACTTTATACATAATAAGAAACAACACTCAAGGACCATAATAGTTTAGTGTCTTTGGAAACTCAAAATATAATCTTCTAATCATGGTGAAAGATCTTCAGCATCTCCCGTAAAGATCTTCCCCTTTTTTTCTTACCTAAAACCTTTCTTTAAATCCTGGGGAAAAGAAAACATATAAAGGGTGAGCTCAAATTCTCAGTAAGGTTAATCATGGTTAATATAAAACAAATCATATACATTTGAAATTAAAAACATGAACATAATGTTTAAACATCAAAATCTTGATCAATGACATAAAACATGGCAGTATGTAAGGCATAGATCATAAAGAAACATTAAGCATGATAATATAGCATGGGAATAAAACTTGTAATTTTGGTATCCATTGATCACATGTTATGATTTCCATAGTAGCCAAGGCATTTCTTCCAAGATCATCTTAGTGGACAAAGTCCCTTTCTGAATCGAGTTCACTCCTCATTCCAGTCCTGTATTACATAGCCAGTTTAACTTTCCGTTCCAGCCATTTATATCTCATGAGATATAAATCTTTACCCAATGCATTGGAGGCAGATATAGGTCTTACCCATATCATAATGGAATAATTCTTACTTGTGCCACAAAATAATCTTAAAACATTCATCATAATGCAAAGAATAAAATGGGTTTCATAAACATCATCCAATCATCACAAAATCCATATAAAACATATAGATATTTCATCATAAGAAAAGTGAAACCATGTAAATCATAGATACATTAAACTTAAAACATACACATATGAAATAATGTCATCTTATAGGGAAAATGGTTTTGATAAAACAGTTGAAATTAATTCTTGAGGAAAATATCATTTCTTCTTCAAAATCATTTTCTTTTTACAAAATTCCATGCAATTTTAAAAGAAAAAGATTTTTTTGAAAATAGTCATGAAATATTGTAGAGTAAGCTTCATGAAAATAAGGCGTTATAAAACCGTAAAAATCCATTCATGCGGTATAAGTTAAAAAACATTCTCCTCGTACTTTTGTCGGAAAAGTCAAAAAGTTCCTCGTATGGTAAACAAAAGAAAAATTACTTCCATAACACAAAGTAAAAGTCAAATAGGGGTAAACATGACATTAAATATACATGGAAGAATATTAAATACTTTATGAAAAACATTTTATGTGCATATATTGTAAGAACCCAGTTCTTATTTTTGAGGTACGGGCTTCTTCTTTTTCATTTTCCATAAGAGTTTTTGAGAAGATATGGAAAATGGGGGAAAATGCTAAATTATGGAACTAAAAGTCTTGTACTTTATCCACACGTCGTGTACTTTTGGCTGAGTTGGTATGAGTAGACGGGGAGTGTAGACATGCCGGCGACGGGGGTGTAGGAACCGACTACACGCCGTGTAGTGGTACCTTACACTCCGTGTAGTCAGTTGGAAGGCTTAAACAGTAAGGTGGAGGAGTCGCCGCCAGCTGGGAGATAGTACACGCCATGTACTTGGGAGTACATGCCGTGTACTCATATCGACGGATGAACAGTGTGGCGGTGCCACCAAATGAACAGTTAAATGAAAGAAGTACACGCCATGGACACAGAAGTACACGCCGTGTACTTTGTTTTTCCGGATTAAAATAGGAAGTATCCTCCTTATTTGGCAGAGGAGGCGTTTGAGCCATTTTGGAGCCACACGAGGAGGCCGGATCCTTGAAGATCCATCGGACGTTCGTCTGGAATCCGTTTCGGCTTCAAATGATCTCGTTGGAACTGCACGGGTGAGACCTCTCTTCTCCTGGTACCGTTCTTACCAATTCTTCTCCTAACGTAAGTTATTTTCATTTGAATGAGTTCTGTTCTTCGTCAGATCTACACTGTTCTTGGGCGTTTCTGGAGTCGTCGTTCAGGTATAGCGTTCGTTGGAGTATATGGTAGGTGGATTTGTGTTTAGTTTTCCAACTACTATGTGTTTTGTGCGTTTTTGTGCCACGAACCCATGTTGGGGTGTCGTTTGCTGAGGCTATTGCTATATTTAATGTCAATAATTGCATAGGTGATTTAATTATGATATTAAAATTCTGGTTGGGATCGTTTCTTGGATCCGGAACCACCCCCGGGGTGTGTTTCACTGTCTAGCCGTTTGGCCAGGATACCCGAGGGTATGCCTTAAAGTAGTAATTGTAGAACTTCCTTAAGAGGAATTGCTTGTTACTGCTTGTTTACCTATTGGGCATGGCCCGGTTACCTATTTAGCGTGAGGGAGTTGTTGTGATTAGCTTGTGGGAACTATACTGTATTAGCTTGAGGGCATGACTGTTTTAGCCCGAGGTCTGTCGTTATTCCACCTGAGGGAAACCTTTCATGCCTGAGGGCTTGACTTCTGTGCCTGAGGGCGACACATCCTACGCCTGAGGGCAATTTCTGTTACGCATGAGGGAAATACCTACGGATTGGATTCAGTGTGGCCTTAGGGCAAGCCTGAGGGCGTGGTAACTATTTTAGCCCGAGGGCACGGTTCCGGTTGGCCTGAGGGCTTGGTGCTGTTGAGCACAAGAATGTTACTAAATTAAATAAATTAAATGAATAATAAAATTGAAATTTAATTGTTATGTTAGTTACTATTTAGTAATTCTTAATTTATTGCATTTTAATATTTCACACTGTTGTTGCATGCTTACACACAGTTGGGCACGGGCCTTTGGTGGGTGCCTACTGAGATATATTTCTCACACCCTTTTTGGGTCACACTTTTTGGCCAAAACAGATTGTGTTGCTGCAGGTGTAGATAGGGTAAAGAGTCCCTATGCAGGTACTTGACTGTTTCTATGGAGTAGGAGGCCATGGGACCGAGCCTAGGCTCGCGATGCCGCTGCCAGATATTTTTCTTTTTTTGTTGTACTCTGTATTTTGTTGAACTGTATTGATGTATAACATGTTCTGGCTGTTTTCTTAGAACTTGTAACATGTAACATCATTATTTTTATACTATTGGTTATATCCACTGCTGTAGTTATTTCAGTTGTGTTTGTTTACTGCTTCCGCTGTCGTGTATGTTTTATTTGGTATTCCATTTTGCTACACATTGACAAATGAGGGCATAGTTTCACCATTATCAGACCTGGGCCCTCGCTGCTAGTCGGCAGCCTCTAGCATTTGGGGAAATGCGCTTGAGGTCTCATGGTGTACCGGCCTCGGGGAACCCGTTGCGTGGAACCCGGGTCCAGGACATTACAAAGTGGTATCAGAGATGTTTCTTTTCTTTGACTTACTATTTAGAACCGTAGTCAGGGACAAGACGGAACTGTAGTTGGTAATAAGTTGTGCCCGGGTGTAGCTAACCCGTGTACAGGGAAAAGCCAGTCTACCACGTATTTTGCATTCTTTGATTTTTCAATATTACGGTTGATATGTTTTCACCGTTGGGTGATGCACTTGGATTGTGATGTTTATATTTTATCTGTGGGTTCTATTTAGTTGCAACCCGATGAGGTGAGGGTATGCCATCTCATGCATCATATAGGCACATGCTAGATATCAAATTCCATGCATAGTTTCCATGCCATGTAGGTGCATTAAATTTTCATGTTGTTGTGATAGTTGTTGTGCTAATAAAGCATGCTGTTGTGATAGCTACTTGATAAATACATGCCTTGTGATATGGTATGTTTGTTTGAGCTGATTATGGAATGGACGACAATCCTTGTTTTTTGGTGAGAATGGGCCCCCATTGACCGGAATTTGGTGGATCATTGGCTGTTAGTTAGTTATAACATAGATAAGATGTCAAACTTTGAGTCATGGGGAGTATGGGCCCCCACGTGTCGGAATTTGAAACATAGGTGCTGTTTTCCAGTATTTTCTATGTTCCGGGGAAGTTTCTGAGACATACTGTCTGGAAAAACCAGAATACACGCCGTGTAGGACCTCATACATGCCGCGTTTGTTCTTCTGTTCGGGAAGAAAAATGAACTTTTTGAGTACACGTTGTGTACCCCGAGTGCACACTGGGTAGTCTCTTCCAATGTCACAAACCGTGTGTGCAGCGACACGAGGTAGGGAAGGGCTTGGGTAAAACACGTTGTGTACCGAATAGAAATGTCGTGTAGTGTGACCCGGAGTCCGGCTATGTAACTAAGAACAGAGGATGGTGAACTCCTTGACAGAACATGCCATGTCAATTTTAAAAACCTCGTGTAGTGTGACATGGGGACTCGGCCGTGTAACTAACAACACGGGCCGGTGTCACATCTCCCTGAACACGCTGTGTACCTGTGGGACACGCTGTGTAGTCTGGTCCGAGGACAGACTGTGTGGAGTTAGCCATGTGGCTGGAAAACAGGGTGGTGTACACGCCGTGTGTGGGTGTAACACGCCATGTAGAGTTAAGCCAGGTAGTCAGCCGTGTCACAGACGACACGGGCAGTTAGAAAATAACACCATACATGCCGTGTAGACATTATACACGCCGTGTAGTTTTGTTCGACAGAAGTCGTGTGGCTTAGCCGTGTAGAAGGACTCGGGCAGGGGAAGGGAAGTCAAGTACACGTCGTGTAGTCATTGTACACGCAGTGTAGTCTTGTCTTACAAATTCTGGAATTCTTTCTTCATCTTGTTCCTTTGTGGTTCCTTCGCTTTCTGTCTTAATAATATTGAATTTGAGGCATGATTTTGACCTTGTAGTGTCATGCCTCCTAGACGACTGCGGGTTGTTTTCCAGGAGAGCAGTGACGATTATACTCTAGAGATGGTGGGCCATGGGATACCAATTGATCCACCAGCAGAGCCAGATGCGGTGCCAGCTGTTATACCGGACACAGGCGCGGAGGCGCAGTTCCGTGAAGGCTTTATGCGGTTCATGCAGACCTTTCAGGGAGCACTGCAGGATGCCACATCTATAGCCGAGCTGACGCGTATCTTTTAGCAGCAGCATCCGCCTACGTTTTCAGAGGATGGCGGAGCACAGGCTGCAGAGTCTTGGCTAGGATCGATGCAGACTATTTTCGAGCACTTAGAGATGCCTCCAGGGCGAAGGGTCATGCTCGCGACTTACATGTTGCGTGATTCCTCCAAGAGGTGGTGGGATGTTACCACCCAGACAGAGTATCACAGGGACATGGTGTGGGAAGATTTTCAGGTAGTATTCTATGACTTCTTATTTCCCGAGACGCTGAGGGCATATAGAGCTCAAGAGTTCATGAATCTGCAGCAGGGTGCTATGACGGTGATGGACTATTCTGCTCGTTTTACGGAGCTTCAATGCATTTCACTCGTGCTTGTGGGTGATGAGACGTTGAGAGCCAGAATTTTTGAGGATGGTCATCGGTATGACATCTGAGTGCTGATGAATGTTTTCAGGTATCCTACTATACACGTGATTGTGAACCAGGCGTTGATTACAGAGAGTAACCTATGGGAATTTATTGTTGCGGGACAGGGCGGTTCAGCACCAGTTACTGGTATTATTTCTGCTAGAAAGAGGAAGAGTCAGATGGAATTATCTCAGGGAGGCAATACCAGCCAGGTAGCTTCTTGAGGTGGCCCGATCAGGTGTTACCAGTGTGGCAGAGAGGGGCACAAGAGACCGCAGTGTCCACGAGACCTAGTGGAGTGCTAAGATTGCGGCAATATGGGTCATCTGCAGCGCTTTTGCTGGGTGTTTCTACCGGTGACTAGTGAGAGGGGTTCTGTGTAGACTCCGCGTGCGGGAGTAGGACCAGTGGCTTCTTACCAGTCAGGGAACTAGAAGACGTCTGGGCATGCATGCGGAAATGGTGGTCGTGGTCGTGGTAGCCAGACACCAGGATCGCAGAGGTAGCAGGGCGGGACAGCTCAGGGTAGCGAGGCTATGTCGCAGGGTCGCGGCACTGGGCAGGCATATACAGTGCAATAGACCCAGTAGGAGCAAGATCCCATACCTTCTACAGCCATAGGTACTATTCTAGTAGCTTCTATATTGTCTTCAATACTTTTTGATATTAGTGTTATGCATAGATTCATATCTGTTCTCGTAGTGGGGATCCTTGGGCTCAGTGTTTCTTCTTCTTCCGATATCTTGATGCTAGAAACTCTTTTGGGGACTAGGACGGCTGGTGTGCGTCAGTGTAAGGAGTTCCCCCTTGAGATTGGTGGGAGTCACTTCTTTTGGTACCTCTATGTCTTGGAGATGACGAGCTATGACGTCATTCTTGGGATGGACTGGTTGGTTCCCTTTCGAGCCTCTGTAGACTGCTATCCCCGCAGGGTGAGTTTCACATCACCAGAGGGCAGAGAGT
Organism: Viscum album; assembly: GCA_963277665.1. Taxonomy (NCBI): domain Eukaryota; kingdom Viridiplantae; phylum Streptophyta; class Magnoliopsida; order Santalales; family Viscaceae; genus Viscum; species Viscum album. Next base: position 2,083,131,827 of record OY728136.1, on the reverse strand, counting down.
TTCTATACAAGGGTGAATGGGATGTTCAGGCGAGTCGAGCTGGACTAGAGAATCATGGGTGAGGTGGAGTCATAGCCCAGATTGCGAGCATATATCTGGATGATCAGGGGACTTGTTAGATGGATTTCCCTCGAGTTTTCGATCGTTTCAGGGATGTCTTACCGGAGGACTTTTCAGGTCTACCTCCGGTGCGAGAGGTGGATTTCTCTATTGAGCTAGTGCCAGGAGAAGCACAGGTGTCCATTCATCCTTATAGGATGGCCATGCCTGAGTTGTAGGAGATCAAGAGGTAGTTAGAGGAGTTACAGGAAAAGGGTATTATCCAACCCAGTACTTCTCCTTGGGGTTCTCCAATCCTTTTTGCGAAGAAGGCGGATGGTACCCTCAGACATTGCGTGGATTATTGGAAGCTGAACCAGTAGACAGTTAAGAACTGATATCCCTTGCCGAGGATAGATGATCTGTTTGATCGGCTTCGTGGAGCAAAAGTGTTCTCAAAGACTGACTTGAGATCCGGATATCATCAGCTGTGTGTTAGACCATCAGATATAACTCTCACATCTTTTAGGAGTAGGTATGATCTATATGAGTACACGGTTATGCCGTTTAGACTCACGAATGCGCCAGAAGTTTTCCTGGCTATGATGAATCATGTGCTTCATTTGTATCTTGATTCATTTGTAGTAGTATTCATGGATGACATATTGGTGTACTCTCACACTTGACACGACCATTCCATCCATCTTGAGATCGTATTGAGTACACTAAGAGAGCATCATCTATATGCTAAGCTCATGAAGTGCCACTTTTAGATGGACCAGATTCACTTCCTGGGTCATATCATCTCAGAGGCAGGAGTTGCAGTAGACCCAGAGAAGGTGAGACCAATAGTTTCCTGGGAGCAGCCCAAGAACGTGTTTGAGATACGAAGATTCTTAGGGCTGGTTGGTTACTACAGACGCTTCATACAGAACTTCTCCCGCTTATTAGCACCGTTTACAGGTCTGACTAAGAAGGGTGTGAAGTTTGTTTGGTCAGAAGCTTCCGAGACAGATTTTCACGACCTGAAGGGAAGGTTGACATCAGCTCCGATCCTGATACTCCCAGAGTAGGGGAAGAGCTATACAGTTTACTGTGATGCATCAGAGATTGGGATGGGAGCTATTTTGATGCAGGGCGATTGAGTTGTTGCGTACGGGTCTCAGTAGTTGAGGCCACATGAGAGGAACTACCTGACGCATGATCTCGAGTTGGCTACAGTTGTTCATGCGTTCCTCTATTGGAGACACTATCTATTAGGAGAGCATTTTTTGGTTTTCACCGACCACAAAAGCCTCAAGTATATCATTACTCTGCGTGACTTGAATTTGAGGTAGAGAAGGTGTGTTGAGTACCTACAGTCCTTCAATTTTGAGCTTGCCTATACACTTGGTAAAGGTAATGCAGTAGCTGATGCACTGAGCAGGAAGAATCAGATACAGGTAGTGCAGGAGGCCAGTGGTGAGTGGCAGCTTATGTCGTTGTTCTCTGAGATGCATCTAGAGGTGCATGACAGTCAGGGGCAGACTTGTCTTTCCTCATTAGTTGTGACTTCTACCCTCCTAGATAGAGTGAGGATGAGGAAGCTATCGGTTTCAGAAGGCCAAGTCCTACGGGAGTCGGTGGCAAGTGAGGACCCTCCCCCCGGTTGGACGATAGGCAATGATGAGGTTTGGCATTTACATGGACGTGTATGGGTTCCAGGGGATATACACGAGGAGCTGATGTGGGAAATTCATGCTTCAGCTTGGGTGGTTCATCCTGGGGTTACTAATATGTACCGAGACTTGAGATGTCAGTATTGGTGGCAGGGTATGAAGACAGAGATAGCTGGTTTTGTTACGATGTGTTCTACCTATCAGTAGGTGAAGGCAGAGCACCAGAGGCTAGATGGGCTGCTACAGCAGTTTCCCATTCCAGAGTGGAAATGGGAAGATGTCGCGATGGATTTCGTGACGGGTTTGCCGAGGTCACCTCGGGGTAATGATGTCGTGTGGGTTTTTGAGGATAGACTCACAAATGTAGCTCACTTCTTGCCGATCAAGGAGACCTCCGGTGTGGACGATCTCGGAAGGATGTATATCAGAGAGATCGTACGTCTTCATGGGGTCCCTCGTTCTATCGTTTCAGATAGGGATTCCCGCTTTACATGTTTTTTCTAGCAATGTTTTCAGAAGGCACTGGGTACACAGGTGCTTCTGAGCACAGCATACCACCCTCAGATAGATAGCCAGTCAGAGCGGACAATACAAGTGCTAGAGGACATGTTGTGCGCATGCGTCCTAGACATTGGGGTCTCGTGGGAGAAGAATATACCCTTAGTTGAGTTTTCCTATAACAATAGTTTTCAGGCGAATGTTGAGATGGCACCATACGAGGATTTATATGGCAGGCCATGTCGGTCACCTTTGTGCGGGTTAGAGGTAGGTGTGGCAGCTATACTGGGGCCACAGCTCGTGCAGGAGACATCTGAGCAGGTCCAGTTGATTCGGAAGCGGATGGCTACCGCGCAGTCTCGTCAGATGTCTTAGGCTGATCACTGCAGACGACCTTTGGAGTTCGTGGTTGGGGATCAGGTTTTCTTGCGTGTCTCGCCGAGGCTGGGAAACAGGCGGATCAGGAGATAGGGTAAGCTTTCACCGAGGTATGTGGGAAAATTTTAGATTCTGGAGAAAGTCGGGAAGGTTGCCTATCGGTTGCAGTTACTGTAGCGGTACCGAGCCATGCACAACGTCTTCCACATGTCTCAGTTGCATCGCTACCATTCAGACCCGTCTCACACCTTTCACCCAGAGTAGGTTGATCTTCAACATGATGCGTCCTTTGAGGAGAATCTGATCCGTATCATTGAAAGGAGAACGAAGGTTCTCTGAGGCCGGTCAGTTCCTCTCGTACGGGTGATATGTCAGCATGGCCGAGTGTAGGACGAGACCTGGGAGCGGGAGGCCGACGTACGTTCTCACTGGCCAGAGCTGTTTTGAGCCTTATCTTTGCCACCCTTTTAAGAGAAATTCGGGGACGAATTGCTATATGGGGGGAAGTTTGTAAGAACCTGGTTCTTATTTTTGAGGTATGGGCTTCTTCTTTTTCCTTTTCCTTAAGTGTTTTTGAGAAAATATGGAAAATGGGGAAAAATGCTAAATTTTGGAACTACACGCCGTGTACTTTATCCACACGCCGTGTACTTTTGGACGTGTTGGGATGAGTACACGGGGCGCGTAGCCATGCCAGCGATGAGGGTGTAGGAACTGACTACACGCCGTGTAGTGGTACCATACACACCATGTAGTCAATCGGCAAGCTTAAATAGTAAGGTGGAGGAGTCGCCGCCATCTGGGTGACAGTACACGTCGTGTACTTGGTAGTACATGCCGTGTACTCATGTCGATGGATGAACAGTGTAGCGGTGCCGCCAAATGAATAGTTAAATGAAAGAAGTACACGCCGTGTACTCAGAAGTACACACCGTGTACTTTTTTCGGCTTAAAATGGGCAGTAGCCTCCTCATTTGGTAGAAGAGGTGTTTGAGCCATTTTGGAGCCAAAGGAGGAGGCTGGATCTTTGAAGATCCACCGGGTGTTCTTCTGGAATCCGTTTCGGCTTCAGACGATCTCATTGGAACCGCACGGGTGAGCCCTCTCCTCTCCTGGTACCGTTCATACCAATTCTTCTCCTAACGTAAGTTTTTTGCATTTGAATGGGTTTTTTTCTTCTTCAGATCTATGTCGTTCTTGGGATTTTCAGGAGTCGGTGTTCAGGTATAGCGTTCGTTGGCGTATAAGGTAGGTGGATTTGTGTTTAATTTTCCAACTGCTGTGTGTTTTGTGCGTTTTTGTGCCACAAACCCATGTTGGGGTGTCTTGTGGCTGAGGCCGTTGCAATATTTAATGCCTAGAATTTCATAGGTGATTTAATTATGATATTAAAATGCTGTTTGGGATCGTTTCTTGGATCCGGAACCACCCACGGGGGTGTGTTTCACTGTTTAGCCGTTTGGCCAGGATACCCGAGGGTATGACTTAAAGTAGTAATTGTAGAATTTCCTTGGGAGGAATTTCTTGTTACTGCTTGTTTACCTGTTGGGAATGGCCCGGTTACCTATTTAGCCTGAGGGCATTGTTGGGATTAGCCTGTGGGCACTGTACTGTATTATCCTGAGGGCATGACTGTTTTAGCCCGAGGGCTGTCGTTATTCCGCCTAAGGGAAACCTTTCGTGCCTGAGGGATTGACTTCTGTGCCTGAGGGCGACACATCCTACGCATGAGGGAAATTTCTGTTACACATGAGGGAAATACCTACAGTTTGGATTCGGTGTGTCCTGAGGGCAAGCCTGAGGGCGTGGTTACTATTTTAGCCTGAGGGCACGGTTCTGGTTGGCCTGAGGGCTTGGTGCTGTTGAGCACAAGAATGTTACTAAATTAAATAAATTAAATGAATAAAAAATGGAAGTTTAATTGTTAAGTTAGTTATTATTTAGTACTGCATACTTTATTGCATTTTACTATTTCACACTGTTGTTGCATGCTTACACGCATTTGGGCACGGGCCTTTGGTGGGTGCCTATTGAGATATATTTCTGACACCCTGTTTGGGTCACGCCTTTTGGCCCAAACAGATTACATTTCTGTAGGTGTAGATAGGGGAAAGAGTCCCTATGCAGGTACTTGACTGTTGATGTGGAGTAGGAGGGAAAGGGACCGAGCCTAGGCTCGCGATGTCGCTGCCAGCTGTTTTTCTTGTTTTGTTGTACCCTGTATTTTGTTGAACTGTATTGATGTATAACATGTTCTGGCTGTTTTCATAGAACTTGTAACATGTAGAATCATCATTTTTATACTGTTGTTTATATACACTGTTGTAGTTATTTCAGTTGTGTATGTTTACTGCTTCCGCTGTCGTGTATGTTTTATTTGGTATTCCGTTGTGCTATACTTTGACAAATGAGGGCATAGTTTCCCCACTATCAGACCTGGGCCCTCGCTGCTAGTCGGTAGCCTCTGGCGTTTGGGGAAATGCGCTTGAGGTCTCGTGGAATACCGGGCTCGGGGCACCCATTGCGTGGCACCCGGGTCCAGGACGTCACATATATGAAAAATATAACCCCAGTAAATACTTATAAGCAATATCAGATTAAAATGATATTTGCAAAAGTATCCCTTACCTTAGGATCGATATTCTTCGTACATATCCGAAACTCCTGTATAATGATTTAAATAATGTCATTTAATTATTACAGAATCATCTTCATTTTTATGATATCATATATGGTTCACTTATGACTTAATATTACCCATTATTTTGTAAATTCATGTTAATGTAGCGTTTTGGGTAAAATATTTTCTTTTATCATGCCTGTTTTGACTTGTAATTATTAATATGATTACTTAGATCATGATTACTTAATTCCAGAATATAAAACATGATTTATATATAATATATATTCAGAATATACATATATATAATATATCGATAAATGGGAAGAAATACACCGTTCATGGAGACGGTAGGTCGTACGTACGCATGAATGCTGTTTTCGTTTCCTTATTGAATTGAATGGAATTAATTAGATGAAATAAATAAATATATATATATATACATAAATCCAGTAGAATTATTATGTCATATATTTCATTATTACTTATTATATATAATTTATAAACATTCTTTAATTTTTAACATTGAAAATTAATATCATCGCGTCGTGGAGACGGTAATATGTACGTACGCACGAGCGATGATATCGTTCCCATATTTATTGAACAGAATTGGAGTGAATGATATAATATCGTAGATTCAGTATGATGTTATAATAATCATATGTAGTTATTCTTTATACCATTATACCCATCCATGTAAGGTGGTGGTGGAAAACGGATTACACCATGGCGTGGAGACGGTATTCCGTACGTACGCACGCGCAGTGATTTCATTTTCCATAGGATTGATAGAAGGTGAAATAGGGTTGTTTCATATTTATAATAAAATATAATTATATGAGGGATACTGATGTTATTACTTCATAATGAAAACACTAAAGAAGAGGAATTATAAGAAGAAAGAAACTTGAATGAATCGCTAGAAGGTATTACCTCTTTCTCGAAGTGCCTCCTTTGAACTTTCTCTTAGGGCACTAGAGTTGGACTTTTGAGAATACCAGTACCTCTATAAGGTTTCTAGGGAAGTGGGAAAGTGAAATTTGTAGAGTTTGGCCGAGCATCATGACTCAAAATGGTGTGAGGAGGAGAGGGAGGATGTGCACTTTTATAAGGGAGGAGAGGGGCACCTTAGGAATTATAAGAAATATTAATTTATAATAAATTCAAACCCCACATAAAAACCTCCAAAATGACTCAAATCCGAATATTAGATGAGATAGGGTTGTAATCTCATCAAACAATAAAATTTAGACAAGTTGGGAATTTATTTTAAACATTATCAACTTGATTTATCCTTATATAATCTATTTAATTTTATTTGTGGTAATAATATTCTAAATTTTAAATCATTATAAATAATTAATTATATGTTGTGAATTGTCCATAATTTTATGATTTATTAAATTTTCGACCATATAAATTTTAATTTATAATTTTTAAATATTTTTTTTGATTTTTAAACAATTTTATAATATGTAATTCTTATAAAATAACAATAGTGTCAATTTTGACACTATTCATTTATTTGAATTTAAATATAACCCCCACAGAAAATATGTTCGAAATAAAAGGTTTAATAGATTATTAATATGTCATATGTAACTAGAAAATTAGTGGAGCACATTAAATAGTTTATTTAATATTATTTTAATATTTTTAAAACCATTTATTTGATATTTCAATCAATAAAATAATTTCAACATCACTATTGTGTCACCTTTAATGACAATTATTTAATCCCTAAAAATTGTAAATAAATTTTCATGATGTAGATAATTTTATTATATTTCTGGAGACTATTCATGTTTTATGTTTCATGAATTGTATCACTAAATTAAAATTATTATACTTATAAGATTTAAGAGAGTGACATGTTGTCACTTTCTATGGTTTTAATAATAATTAAATTATTTTCGTGGTAAAAAGTCCATAAAATGAATATAATCCAACCCTTAGGTGATATGTGTCGACCTTTAGTCGTCCAATAAAATTTTGGCATGTGTTAGTGTAATTTTATAATATTCTTTTTACGCTTAATTACCCGATTTTCCTTTAACTAGAGTAAATAAAAATTATCATAGTTACTATTCACACTATCAAAAAAATAAAAGTAAACAATTAACACAATTTGGACCCACTGTATTAAAATATGGAATCCATTTTTCAAAATTCAAAACACAGAATTTGCAGTAATTAATTTATAATTAATCCTGTTGTTAAGAAAACTGGTTTTAAAAGTTAAAACATTGCAAAAGATTGAAATGATTTTACCTATGAATTCAATGTAAAATCAATGATAATGACATAAATTATATTCAATGGTAAAAATATATTCTATTTATACTTTAAAATCATTCAATATTTTAATTTAACCATATAAATCATGATGATGAAAAAAGTTGTTTTTAATTAAAATATAGCGTGTTATTACTATTCATTAAAATATAAAAGCTATCAGAATAATAAGAAAAATGTATCCAATATAAATTTTCATATCCAGATTCCAAAGGAGAATTTTATTTTGTCAAATTGAACTTATAAACCTGTCAAAAACTAGATTTAAAGTGGGTGCGCCATCAAAAGGCCGCAAAACTGTATTTTTTGAAAAATACTTATTTTACCCGAAAAATTTATTTTGTTCACATACCATTTTTTTAAAAATGTGTAAGATGAATAATAATGTTATAAAATTCAAAATGTAGTTAATACTATTCATAGAAGCTATTCAATAATAATATTATAACAATATATCATTGTTTAGTGAAACCCGGTATTGCGTACTACACACGCTATCGAGGAAGGTCGTGATTGCGTGTAACGCAAGCCAAGTCAGGGTTGCGTGTAGTGAAAGACTCATTTGCTGTTGCGTATAACAGAATCCAACCATATTTCATTTATTCATTGAATATATAAATATACACTCAATGATGTATAGAATAACTACTATCAAACGGACGTGAAATTGTGTGTAACACAATCCAAGAATAGTGTTGTGTATACTGCAAGCTAATATGGTGTTGTTTATAGTGCAAGATAATATTGGAGTAGCGTAAAACAAAAGATAAGAAATAAATTAGAAAGAATATATGTCATAAAATCTCAGGGTGTTACATTCTACCCCCCTTAAAGTGAATTTCGCCCTCGAAATTCTTCGGGGTTATAAATGGTTTTCTACATGAAAGTTTCTTTCATAGAAACCCACTATTGAGTCAATAAGGTTTTCCTTATGACTTTTCCATTCCTTATTATTTTGAAAATCACAAACACGTTATACCTAAGCAAATATAATTTTTACCTCCTTAAGGAAAATTTACTTCTTTTTGGAACTTTATCCTAACCTAGTTTTTCTTATACAAAGAAATATTTTTTCTTAGGTTCAAAAACCGGATTCATATCCAAAATCCCCAAAGTCATATAATGTAAAGATTTGGAGCATTCTGTTTTTAGGATCCGAATTCTGGATGTGAACTGAAATGAAGTTCCAATCTGAATTCTGTACTCCGAACATTCATGAGTTTGACTCCGAACTCTTATGAAGTTCAACTCCGAACATTCATGAGTTAGACTCCGAACTCTTATGATGTTCCACTCCGAACATTCATGAGTTAGACTCCGAACTCTTATGAAGTTTGACTCCGAAATTTCATGAGTTCGACTCCGAAATCTTATGAAGTTCGACTCCGAAAATTCATGAGTTCGACTCCAAACTCTTATGGAGTTCGACTCCGAACATTCATGAGTTCGACTCCGAACTCTTATGAAGTTCGACTCCAAAAAAATCATGAGTTCGACTCCGAACTCTTATGAAGTTCGACTACAAACTTTCATGAGTTCGACTCCGAACTCTTGTGAAGTTCGACTCCGAACTTTCATGAGTTCGCCTCTGAACTCTTGTGATGTTTGACTCCGAACATTCATGAGTTCGACTCTGAACTCTTCTGAAGTTCGACTCCGAACTTTAATGAGTTTGACTCCAAACTCTTATGAAGTTCGATTCCGATCTTTTACTAGTTCGGCTTCGAACTCAGAAAGTTCAGATTCCGATCTCTGGTGAAACTAGACTCTGAATTCCTATAAAACAGAATCCGAACATTTCTTAACATAGACTCTGAATTTCATTTTGGTTAGACTCTGAACTTTTAATTTGCTTACACTCTGAAATTTTTTATGGATTTTACTTACATATGTTCCATTTCAAAATGATGTTGTGCATTCAGTTATACATAAAACAATGTCGTCCATTCTGTTTCTAATTAACAGTTGGTTGAGTTCCACGTGTACAGGTCCCTCCGAATTTAATGGAAAATATGACCGTTGGAGGAGGGAACTGACCTTTCGAAATTTGCCTCTAAATAGGAGCTCATTTGAAAGAGCTCAAAAACAAGTTGATCGATCTAAAGACCATACGCTATTAAGGTGATTTCTAGAGAGAGAAGCTTTTCATGCCTTGTGCATACTGAACCGCTCATTCAGATTGCTTTGTGTGACTCCGAATGTTGGTGATTACATTCGAGGACTTCTGGGCATAGGAAGACAGAGGTGCCAACTACCTTGAAGTTGAGGGCTTCCTTGCTGAGGAAGACAGTGGTTCAAACTACCTTGAAGTTGAGGGCTTGCGGGGATAGCAAGACAGATATTCCGATCTTCGTATCAAGGGCTTAACATGGTGTGTGTAAGATAGACTTTCTTGAAAGTATAATTCAAGGGAACTTTATCCAAGGTTGTTGGATACCCTTCTCTTTGGGTTAAAAGATTTATATCTTGTTATGTGTAGTTTTACTACTTGTTTTTCCGCTGCATATTGTATTGTAAGGAAAGTATAACCTTCTTATATTTCCTTACACATTTACTCTGATTAGTTTAGATTATATACGCTTTAAGGTAGAATCTTATCTTTTAAACCTTGGTTCCAATTATCCAGTTGGTGATTAGAGGTGTTGTGAATTTTCTTAGTTTAACTTTGTTAAACTTAGCTTTTTCCTTTTCTAAGGAAAATTTTAAAGTGTACAATTCACCCCCCCCCCCTTGTATATTGAGCATCTACATCATTATTTCAATCCTACAATTGGTATTAGAGCAGGTCTCCGAAATACTTATACTCACGTATAAGTTTTTCTTGCTCAATTTTTCATTGTTCTTCATCCTTTCTTAGAAAGTCTTTGTCATTCCGAACTTTATCATTCCAGACTTTGTCATTCTGAACATTTTCATTCCTAATTTTCTTTCCGAACTTTGTGGTTACAAACTTTTTTTACTAACTAGTTTGGTTGCAAAAGTTTTTTTAGAATGGTAGGAATAAATGTTGGTTCTATTGACAATCTAAACCCTATAAGACCACCAATCATTGATGGTAATGACTATGAGTACTGGAGAGATTGAATGAAGTCTTTTGTTATCAATATTGGAGTGGATAATTTCTTTATTCTTACTGGTGATTATAAAATTCCTGATAAGGAACTTAGAACTTTCACTAACCAGGAAAACCAAGAGTATCAACTCAATTATAAGGTACATAATACTTTACTATGTTCAATGACTAGAAATATATATAGCCAAATATCTTCTTGTGAAGCATCAAATTGTATCTGGAAGAAGTTAGAAGTTACACACTTTGGCACATTTAATGTGATTGATACTAGGAGAGCTATGCTTAGAGATGAATACCATGGATTCAATTTTTCGTATGGAGAACCAATCTGTAAAGTTCAACAGAGATTTATGACTATAGTAAACAACTTACAGTCTATGGGAGAAAAAGGGTTGGATGATGAAGCCCTTGTGGATAAGATAATTGATATTATGCCCAATGAGTGGGAATAAAAAAGAATAACTATTGATGAGAACAGGGAGGTCGCTCAAATTTCTCTAGATGAACTATTTGGAACTCTTCTTCAACATGAAACAAGAATGAAGAGATATGCTAATAACATCAAAAAGAAGAATGGGAATGGTACTGTTGCTTTTACAACAACATAAAATCATATGAAAGCTAAGACTCCTAAGAGATTAACCAGATCCAAGTCTAAGAAGGTGGTTATTCAATCTGAATCAAATGAAAGTGAAATCTTAGAAAATGAGTTAGAAAATCTTGCTCAAAGGATGAATAAGATAGCTGGCCAAAGAAATTTCCAATCCAAGTATAAGAAAAAGGAAAGGAAAGACAGGAAAGATGGAGAAGTTAATTGTTATGAATTCAACAGAGCTGGACATATTAGACCAGATTTCCCTTTTCTCAAAAAGAATGAAAGAAAAGAAAGGCATTCTGAAAGGAACAGAAAGAATTATTACAAAACCAAAGCTAAGAAAGTTCTGAAAGTAAATGACACCTGGAGTGCCAGTGGTGGTGATTCATCAGATGAATCTTCCGATTATGAATCTTCAGGATAGAAGAATCTTGGTCTTATAGCAAGATTACCCATTAACAATCATTGCTTTATGGATAAGGTATGAAATGTTGAATCATTGACCAATGTATCTTTAAATTCTATTAATAGTAAGTATTATACCTCTTTAGATGAAGAATCCTCTTCTGATGAAGAAAATAGTTCACCTACTTATGAAGAAGTTTCTTGGTTTGATGAACTTCTTGAGATTGAGAATTCTAAACTCAATAATAAACTTGATAAGGATAACTCTAGGAATTCTATTCTTACAAAAGAAATATTATATATTTCTAAATATCGTGATAGGAAAAATGCTGATTTTATAAATATTTCAAAAAATCTTGAGGAATTATGTTTTGAGAAGAACAAACTTTCTAAAGTGTTAGAACAAGTAATTTCTATGAAACGTGTTTTCGAGCCTAAATCTAGTCCTAAATCTAATGATTTTGAAGATAAAAACTTGGTTATTAAACTCAATTCTGAAATTTTTTCGTTAAAGAAGTGTTTATCAAACTTTACCCATGGTAAAGACAATTTTGAAAAAATGTATTCTCAAATACGACCTTTAAGAAACAAATCCGGATTTGGTTATACCCATGAAAAACCAACTTTTAGTAACAACTACTTTCTTCCACAAAGTTCCCCATTTTGTACCAAGTGTCAATATGGTGGTCACTGGGCAAAGAATTGTTTTTAAATAAAACCCAATTTCTAGGTTTTCATAAAGCCTATTTTTTTAAGAAAGTGTGGGTTACTAAAATTTTGTTGTCTGGAAATCTCGGATCCAAGAATGTTTGGATTCTGAAAGTCTAATTATTTTCTTGTTTTCAGGAAGATAGAGGGAGTACCAACAAAAATACATCGTACATGGATAGTGGATGTTCCCGGCACATGACTGGTAACAAAATATATTTTGAAAAGATTATCAAAACTAAAGGATATATCATTCTTCAGTTTATCAGAACACAAGATCAACTTGCTAATATTTTCACAAAATCGTTACCTTACGATAGATTTGAATACATTAAACAAAAGTTAGGAATGATAACCGTAAGGTAATAATTCTTTATTATATTCTTTTTGAACAATTCTCCCAATAGTAATAAACTCATTTTCATAGGAGGGGTACATTTGTATGTTAGTGTAACTAATTTTTTTTTAATCTGTTTTTTCAAAATTAGTGTAACTAAAATTTTAATTGTTAGTTTTTCAAACTTTTCGGAACTGAAGTTTCCGGAATGGAAATTTCTGAAACTAAAAATTCCAGATTGGGAATTTCCGGAACTGAAATTTTCAAGATTGAAATTCTCTGAATGAGAACTTCCGAAATGGAGATTTTCATAGTGGAGTTTTCGTAACGATATTTTCATACTGAAATCTTCCGAAATGGAAATTCTCGGAATGAGAACATTCAAAAGGGAGATTTTCGTACTGTAGTTTTCGTAACGAAATTTTCATACTGGCATTTTTGTAACGAGATATTTGTACTGGAACATTCATAATAAGTTTGTTTTTATATTTACTTCTTCAAGAAGAATATTACCAATTACGAACAATATTTCTAGCCAATCCGAAAGCTATAATTTCCTTACTTATAGTTTCATAATCATATTTTTCTTGCTGGTATTTTCCTGAGTTTTTTTTAAATTCAGATTCTAGTTTTCCTCAAATACGGATGTTTTATTTAAAACCTCAAAAGATCGGAGTCACGTTTTCCTTGAAGGAGTGTTTTCAACCGTCAGATCAGGTCAAAGCTTTTTCAGCCGTTAGATGGATTTTGGAAGACCAAATGTCACATCCATCGCCTATATAAAGGGGACCCCGAGACTCATCCCACATCGGTTTGGAAGGCATTCGCGTCTCGAAGCCGTGCTTCTCTTCTTAAGGTCGGTTCCGAACTTTGTAAACCCATTCCGAATCATTCATAATTATTCACTCTGAATGTCTGTAGAAGCTACATCTCAAGATATGTCAACTGCGAAACCAATCTCTAAGTTGTTAGTCTTCAGAGAAAGGTTAGTTCATCCATATTTCTACAAGCTTGATTCTATTGTAACCAAGAATATAAAGTTGAATGGTTGGGAAGATATATTCTTGTTCAAGTCAGAAAAGTAGGATCCGGTTTATACGGATTTGTTGATCGACTTCTATGAGTCTGTTTCCTTCCATATGGAAGATGGCAGAGAGTGGTTTTCTTTCAAGTCTTATGGAAAGACTTATAAGCTATCATACACCAAGGCTGCGAGCTTGGTTGGTTTGTCATATGAGGGGGAAGCTGAGTTTTTCTCACACAAGATTCCAGATGAGAAAGGAAGTTTCAACAAGGTGAAGGCCTTAAAATGCCTTGGACTTAAGGATGCTATGACCGCTAAGATTTCTCATCTCACTCCGAACAACAATATTCTTCAGCTTTTGGTGTAAGGTTTTCTCATTCCAAGAAGGGGCGACAAAGATAATTTAAAGAAAAGTGATATCTATGTTTAAGATTTCTTGGTGAATATAAGAAAGATAAACTTGATGAGGCATGTCTTGATTACGATCAAGAACATCAAAGAAGGGAATTTGAGAGCTCAGATAATTATGTACCCTGCTTTACTATCGAGGCTGATAGTTCGGTGATTAGAATCCTTCAAGGTTGCATGAAAGTCAAAAGTCTGGAATTGCAAGCTTATGCTGGTTAGTGATGATACCTTGAAGAGGATGAAGATGGATTTTTCTAGTAAATCCAGAGATTTTTACCCTCTATCTGTGGAAGTGGTTGAACCAGCTCTGAAAGAAACACAGAATCCGGAACAATCCAAAAAGACAAGGAAGAAATGGAAGGTTAAGGAAGTGGTTGCTGATATAGAGAATCCTCATGCTAAGGAAACTCAGTCTGCTCCCCCTAAACCGAAGAAGCAGAAGACTTATACAGATGAAGTGGCAGCCAAGTGGAGGGAAGACAAAGATAAGAGGAAGGAACGAGATCCACAATTCGGATTGGACCCTGCAGAGGCTAAGGCCTTAAAAGAAAAATCTACGGAGGAACTAGAGAAACAAGAAAAAGAGAAGAAGATGAAAAATAAGTTGTCTGAAGCTGAAGTGGTGAAATCATTGCTAAAAGCAACAGAGTTAGCTTCTAGAATGCTTCCCGTTCCGGAAACGTTTGGTGTTGAACCTTTTTACCAGAATCTCCAGCCAAAAACTATGTCACTTCGGATAAATCCAAGGGTAATGAAGTAGTTGAAAAAGCTGAGAAAGAAGTTGCTGAATAAGTAGAGGAAGAAGTTGTGGAAGAAGAAGAAGAAGAAGAGGGATGTGAATATTTGGATACCCTGATCAAGCAAGTACAGGACTATAAAGATAAGGCTGAATCTACAAAGTTAGTAACTCCGGGAAAGGGAGATAAGGAAGCTAGTAAGAATGATGATAAGAAACAGCAAGAAGAATAAGAGGAAAATATGTTGTATGATGATGAAGAATCTTATTAGAGGGATTTTCTTGAGGAAGGACAAGAAAAAAACCAGATAAAGACCAGATCATTCAAGTGTCTGAATCCGAGGAAGTATCCCCTAATAAGGAACCAGTTCCAGGAGATGATAATGGGAAGCAAGCTCTCATAGAGACACCTATAAAAGATGTCATTAGGAAGAAATAGGTTGGTGGCACCTCTAAAAGAATGTTGGTTCAAGCTGAAGAAGATCAGTCTCCAAGAAAAGTTTTGGATTCAGAATCATCATCACATGGGCATGATTTTGTGGTTCAATCCCTGAAGAAGTTGGTGGACATCATTATGATTTTTCCAACAATAGATTCAAGATTCCAGATGATGCAACAAAGTATGAATCAGAAATCAGATTCCTTATCCATGGTTATGGATATGTTTGTGAAGATGGAAGCTGAAAAAACAGGTTTTCTTATCGATTATGATGTGCATATAAAGTCTTGCATTAAGGTAACCAAGTGGTCTAATAGAGTTGATGAAGATTTAGTTCAGTTTGAGATTTTTCAGGTTGATGTTCAAAATGATTTTTAAATGGATGATAAAAATGCTAACGAGATTGATGAAAAACTGACCCAAGAGAAAAAATCTCGAAATCAACAGGTCAGAAACCTGAATGGGAAGCTTAACTCAGTATCTCAGAATTGTAAAAGTGAAATAGATTTCCGGATTGAGTTTAAGGAGAAGTTGGAAAAGCAAGATGAAATAATAAAGTTGTAGAAAGAATCCATAGAGGCTAAACCTGAAGCTTTAAAATTCTAAGAAGAAAAGGTAAAAGCCTTTGAGAGGCAAGTTGAGGAAGACCAAAGAGACTTGAAGAAGCTCAAAACCTTGTTAAAGAAGCTCATCCCGAAGGAAAAGGAAGACAAATGAACCCACTCCAATCTTTTTTTGTAGTTGTCGTTCATTGAAAAATTCTCCTATCTCTAATGAAATGATATTTGGTTGGATGTATCTTGTTATATACTAATGTTTCAGGTATCATATTTTCTATTCCATTCCCTTCAATTCATTTTAAAAATCATAGAGGGGGATAAGGAAGAAGAACTACTCCTAAGGAGGAGAATGAAAAATTTCTAAGTGAAATATCCTTGAAGAAAGGGGGAGTTTCTCACTCCGAAGTTTTTCATTCCTTCAATAATAAAAACTCCACTCTGAAAATTCAGAATACAATCCTTAGGGTTTCAATACCCAAGGGGGAGTTAGTTGTATTCACTTTCATCCATGAACAAAGGGAGATAAGTTTTAATTTCAATGTCTAATGAAATTTTTTAAAGTCCTTATATTCTTTTTCGAAAGGATGTTTGTGCTTTCCAAAAATGGGGAGATTGTTGAGTCAATAAGGTTTTCCTTATGACTTTTCCATTCCTTCTTGTTTTGAAAATCACAAACACCTTATACATAAGAAAATATACTTTTTACCTCCATAAGGAAAATTTACTTCTTTAAGGAAATTTATCCTAACCAAGTTTTTCTTATAAATAGAAATATTTTTTATTAAGGTCAAAAAATGGATTCATATCCAAAATCCCAAAAGTCATATAATTTAAAGATTTAGAACATTCTGTTTTTAGGATCCAAATTCTGGATGTGAACTGAAATGAAGTTCCAATATTAATTTTGGACTCCGAACTTTCAAGAGTTCAACTCCGAACTCTTATGAAGTTCAACTCCAAACTTTCATGAGTTTGACTCCGAACTCTTATGAAGTTCAACTCCGAACATTCATGAGTTCGACTCTGAACTCTTATGAAGTTCGACTCTGAACTTTCATGAGTTCGACTTCGAACTCTTATGAATTTTGACTCCGAACATTCATGAGTTTGACTCCGAACTCTGATGATGTTCGACTCCTAACTTTCATGAGTTCGACTCCGAACGCTTATGAAGTTTGACTCCAAACTTTCATGAGTTAGACTCCGAACTCTTATGAAGTTTGACTCCAAACTTTTATGAGTTATACTCCGAACTCTAATGAAGTTAAACTCCAAACATTCATGAGTTCGACTCCGAACTTTCATGAGTTCGACTCTGATCTCTTCTGAAGTTCGACTCCGAACTTTCAAGAGTTCAACTACGAACTCTTATGTAGTTTGATTCTGAACTTTTACTAGTTCGACATCGAACTGTGCAAGTTCAAATTCCGATCTCTGGTGAAACCAGACTCCGAATTCCTATAAAAAAGAATCTGAACATTTCTTAACATAGACTCCGAATTTCATTTTGGTTAGACTTCGAACATTTAATTTGATTACACTCTGAAATTTTGAATGGATTTTACTTACATATGCTCCATTTCAAAACGATATCTTGCAATCAGTTATACATATAATGATGCCATCCATTCCATTTCTAATTAACAGTTGGTTGAGTTACACGTGTACAGGTCCCTCCGAATTTCATGGAAAATATGATCGTTGGAGGAGGGAGCTGACCGTTTGAAATTTTCCTATAAATAGGAGCTCATTTGAAAGAGCTCAACAACAAGTTGATCGATCTAGAGACCACATATTGTTAAGGTGGTTTCTAGATAGAGAAGATTTTCATGCCTTGTTCGTACTGAACCACTCGTTCAGATTGCTTTGTGCAACTATGAATGTTAGTGATTACATTCGAGGACTTCTGGGGATATGAAGCAAGAGGTGCTGACTACGTTGAAGTGGAGGGATTCCTTGGTGAGGAAGACAGAGGTTCCAACTACCTTGAAGTTGAAAGCTTGTGGGGATAGAAAGACAGAGATTTCGATCTTCGTATCGAGGGCTTACCCTGGTGTGGGTAAGACAGACTTGCTTGAAAGTATAAATCATAGGACCTTTATCCAAGGTTGTTGGATACCCTTCTATTTGGGTTAAAAGATTTATATCTTGTTACTTATAGTTTTACTACTTGTTTTTCCGCTGCATATTGTATTGTAAGGAAATTATAACCTTCATATATTTCCTTACACTTGTACTCTGATTAGTTTAGATTCTATACGCTTTAAGGTAGAATATTATATTGTTAACCTTGGTTCCAATTCTCCAGTTGGTGATTAGAGGTGTTGTAAATTTTCATAGTTTATCTTTGTTAAACTTATATTTTTCCTTGTCTAAGGAAATTTTTAAAGTGTAAAATTCACCCCCCCCCCTCTTGTATATTGAGCATCTACATCATTATTTCGATCCTACACCCACATCGTAAAAAGGAATACCAAAACTGAACTTTAAAAACTAAATTATGAAACGTAACGGTTACCCAAATTAACTAATCACTGGGTTTCTACATAGGATAACATAGGTGAAAATATGGAT
Source organism: Viscum album (assembly GCA_963277665.1). Lineage (NCBI taxonomy): Eukaryota > Viridiplantae > Streptophyta > Magnoliopsida > Santalales > Viscaceae > Viscum > Viscum album. The sequence continues at coordinate 2,083,113,477 of OY728136.1, read as the reverse complement.
ATGGAAGAGAAATCTAACCATCAAGTTCTGATGGAGAGTGGTAGAGGACATGGCTATGATAAAGCCAACAGTCACAAAGCCATAAAATTGTGATGATCTAAGGGACCATATGATTCATCAGATATGAGAGCACTAGGAAAACATTTTTTATTTTCAAGATCATTTCCCTAATGTTGAAAAGTTTTTGAATTAATGAAATACTTACTTCATTTTGGTACAATCTCACCGTTGTTCATGCCTTGAACAATTTCCACTTCATCTCTTAATGAAATGAAGTTGAATTTGTCATTCATGAAGTGTTAGGAGATCATCTGATAGATTGGTGGGTCATTCTGTCTATCTCAAATAGAAGGTTAGAAAAAGTTATTAAATATACATAAGTCCATCTATAGTGAGATTAATCGTATATGGTTCTTAAAATGGACTTATACTTCCTATATCATACCACTTAATAAATTAAAACTAATTTATACTAACCAGGGACTTCCTGTAGGCCAGTGGTATGTGATAAAGTCATGTCGCACTTTGGTTGTGGGTTCGATTCCCACAGCCTAGTCCGACACGATGGGTTGTCACCCATTCTGCAGGTTATTCCTTTTCATAAACTACACTATTATAACATTATATCAATAATATCGAAAAAATATCTAGCCTTAAACAATACTAACTTATTTTCAAAATAATCCCTTCTAATATTTAGGCTTATCCAAAATACTTCTTTCCAAACTCATAATATAAAGATAATGATTACTAAAAAGGTCATATAACAAGCACGTGAATACCATCATTTATCCCTCATATATCTTGTTGGTCACATTCCAATCATTTGAATACCTTAATCATGTATTCTCTTGAAAAATGAATACCCATTGAACCTTAGTGAAAACATGAAGGGTGTCAAAAGTTAACTCTTTCCACATACCAAAATCCAAAAATTCTCTATACTCAAACCATGATTTAACATTGTACTTATATCATTAATTAGCTCATGAATACTATCAAACATTTAATTTTCTCTTTATCCCTTCATTATGCACATATCATCTGCTTTCCAAAATATTTGAATCACTTATCATGGTTACTGGTACCATATAATTATCGAAAACCACAATAAACCATTACATAAATATTCCAATGTTCCACAATACTATAAATGAGATTCCATAACATTATTTTGGAATCCCTTTACATAAATACATTATCAATTCCACCACATCGTTGTCATACTAAACATTTCTAATAGTGATCGCATGTGACTTCCCTTTGTCATTTGCCTTAAGAAGTTTCTCACGTTGATCATCATTAACCCTTGGATTTGGACATTTATTAGCATAATGCCCCATTTCTTTGCACTTGATGCATTGAAGTGTTGGTGGTGTGTTCTCTACAGACTTTTCTTTATTCACGTCATTAGCAACCCTTTTTCCATTACTTTGACACTAAGCTGCTTGATGACCTTCTTTTCCAATCTTAAAAAATTATCTAGTCCCTTTAAGACAATATCCACCATTCTTATTTCCACACTTTGAGAATAAAGAAACATTTATCATCTTTTCACCATTATTCTGAGATTTCTCCTTTAACTCCATCTTTCGTTTCTTGTCCAAACCATGAGATGGATATGTAACACCAACTTCCATTTCTACCTTAATAGCACAATGCACAATTTATTCATAGCTACTGAAGTATCTTATAGCTAATGCCCTTCATAGACTTGGTTTTAAGCCACTAAAGAATCGATCAACTTTACTGTTAGGTGGGATGATAATGCCGGATGCATACCTTTCAAGCCTTGTAAAATTCGCTTCGTATACACCAACAGATTCATCATCCTTCTGCTTAAGCTCAAGGAAATCCTTTTCTATCTTTTTTCGAAGAATACGAGGTATGTACTTATTGAAAAATAAGTTCTTGAACTCATCCCATTCCATGGATTCAATTTCATCTCGGGGCCACGTATTCTTAATTAGAGTCCACCATTGATCTGCTTGACCTTCTAAACGGTAAATAGCCAGAATAACTTTTTCATGTTCCGAACAGCGATGTATGGAAAATATCTTTTAAATGGTACTGATCCATTGTTCAGAAACAAGTGGATCAGAAGACCCATTGAAAGAAGGTGGATGTTGCCTCATAAAGGACTCAATATAATATTTTTCCCTTCTCTGATCATTTGGAAATACAGAATGATTCATAGCTTCTGTAAGTATAGCAATTAGATTTTTCACTCCATCTCCCATCACATTTGGTTTTTCTGGAAGACAATCATTGCATTTTCCATTACATTGATCAACATGGTTCCTTCGGGTTCCATCCATCGTCTAAAACCCAAAAAAGAATAGTGTGAGAGGAAAAATTAAAGCTAGGGAAAACAACATAATAAAGGGGGAGTAACTTCAATATATAACATCTTAGGGTTCATTCTATGATTTTTACCATTATTCTAGGACTATAACCTATAATTATACTTAACCTTAGGGATATCCCTAGATATACCTTAGAAATATCTCTATAGATCTCACTATTGTTTTCGCATCCTAGTTTACAAAGGGTAACTAAACCTTTCCTGTGATACCAACTGTTGAGACCCAATGCTTGACGTACATGGACATTACATTACTTTTTCGGAATAATTTATACATAATAAGAACCAACACTCAAGGACCGTAATAGTTTAGTGTCTTTGGAAACTCGGAATATAATCTTCTAATCGTGGTGAAAGTTCTTCAACATCTCCCATAAGGCTCTTCCCCTTTTGTTTTCTTACCTAAAACCTTTCTTTAAATCCTGGGGAAAATAAAACATATAAAGGGTGAGCTCAAATTCTCAGTAAGGGTAAGCATGAATAAAATAAAACAAATCATATACATTTGAACTTAAAAACATGAACATAATGTTTAAACATCAAAATCTTGAGAAATGACATAAAACATGGCAGTACGTAAGGCATAGATCATAAAGAAACATTAAGCATGATAAGATAGCATGGGAATAAAACATGTAATTGTGGAAACCATTAAGCACATGTTATGATTTCCATAGTATCCATGGCATTGCTGCCAAGACCATCTTAGTGGACAAAGTCCCTTTCTGAATCTAGTTCACTCCTCATTCCAGTCCTGTATTACTGAACCGGTTTAACTTTCCATTCCAGCCATGTCTATCTCATGCGATATAAATCTTTACCCAATGCATTGGACGGAGATATAGATCCCACCCATCTCATAATGAAATCATTCTTACTTGTGCCACAAAATAAACTTAGAACATTCATCATAACCCAACGAATAAAATGGGTTTCATAAACATCATCACATCATCACACAATCCATATAAAACAAATGGATATTTCATCATAAGAAAAGTGAAACCATGTAAATCATAGAGACATTATACTTGAAACATGCACATATGAAATAATGTCATATTATATGGAAAATGGTTTTGATAAAACACTTGAAATGAATTCTTGAGGAAAATATCCCTTCTTCTTCAAAATCATTTTCTTTTCACAAAATTCCATGCAATTTTAAAAGAAAATGATTTTGTTTAAAATAGTCATGAAATATTGTAGAGTAATATTCATGAAAATAAGGCGTTATAAATCTGTAAAAATCCGTTCATTCCATATAAGTTAAAAAAACATTCTCCTCGTACTTTTGTCGGAAAAGTCAAAAGTACCTCGTATGGTAAACAAAAGAAAGATTCCTTCCATAACACAAATTAAAAGCCAAAGAGGGGTAAACATGACATTAAGTATATATGAAATAATTTTAAACACTTTATGAAAAACATTTTATGGGCATAGATGAAAAATATAACCCCAGTAAATACTTACGTTTAAGCAATCTCGTATAAAAATGAGATTTGAAAAATTATCCCTTACCTTTGGTCTGATATGCTTCATACGTATCCAAACCTCCAGTATAATGATTTAAATAATTTCATTGAATTATTACAGAATCATATTAGTTGTTATGATATCATATACGGTTCACTTATGACTTTATATTACCCGTTCTTTTGTAAATTCATGTTAAAGTAGCGTTTTGGGTAAAATTGTTTCATTTATCATCCCTGTTTTGACTTGTAATTATTAATATGATTACATAGATCCTGATTACATAATTCAAAAATATAAATCATGATTTATATATAATATAAATTCATAATATACATATATATAATAGATCGATAAATTGAATGAAATACACCGTTTATTGAGATGGTAGGTCGTACGTATGCATGAACGTTGTTTTCCTTACCTTATTGAATTGAATGAAATTAAGTAGATGACATACATATATATATACATAAATCTAGTAGAATTATTATTTCATATATTTTATGATTACTTATTATATATACTTTATAATCATTCTTGAATTTTTAACATGGAAAATGAATCTCATCGCATCGTGGAGACGGTAATCCATACATATGCCCGAGCGATGATATCGTTACCATATTTATTGAATGGAATTGGAGTGTATGATATAATATCTTATAATCTGTATGATTTTATAATAATAATATTTAGTTATTATTTACACCATTATACCCATCCATGTAAGGTGGTGGTGGAAAAACAGATTACACCACGGCGTGGAGACGGTATTTCGTACGTACCCACACGCGGTGATTTCATTTTCCTTAGGATGGATAGAAGGTGAAATAGTGTTGTTTCATATTTATAATAACATATCAGTATATGATGGATACCTATTTTATTACTTCATAATGAAACCACTAAATAATAGGAAGTATAATAAGAAAGAAACTTGAATGAATCGGTAGAAGGTATTACCTCTTTCTCGAAGTGCTTCATTTGAACTTTCTCTTAGGGCACTAGAGTTGGTCTTTTGAGAAGACCAGTACCTCTATAAGGTTTCTAGGGAAGTGGGAAAGTTAAATGGGCAGATTTTGGCCGAGTTTCTAGGATCAAAATGGTGTGAGGAGGAGAGGGAGGATGTGCCCTTTTATAAGGGAGGAGAGGGGCACCTTTGGAATTATTAGAAATATTAATTATAATAAATTACAACCCCACTTAAAAACCTCCAAAATGACTCAAATCAAAATATTAGATGATAAAGGGTTGTAATCTCATCAACCAACAAAATTTAGACAAGTTTGGAATTTATTTTAAACATTATCAACTTGATTTATCCTTGTATAGTCTATTGAATTTTATTTGTGGTAATAATATTCTAAATTTTAAATCATTATAAATAATTACCTGTATGTTTTTAATTTTCCATAATTGTATGATTTCTTAAATTTTAGACCATATAAAATTTAATTTATAATTTTTATATATTTTTTTTGATTTTTAAACAATTTTATAATATGTAATATTTATAAAATAACAATAGTGTCAATTTTGACACTATTCATTTATTTGAATTTAAATATAATCCCCATAGAAAATATGTTCGAAATAAAAGCTTTAATAGATTCATAATATGTAATATGTAACTAGAAAAGTAGTGGAGATCATTAAATAGTTCATGTAATATTTATTTTAATATTTTTAAAACCACTTACTTGATATTTCAATCAATAAAATAATTTCAACATCACTATTGTGTCACCATTAATGATAATTATTTAATCTATAAAAATTCTAAATTAATTCTCATGATGTATATAATTTTATTAGATTTTTTTAGACTATTCATGTTCGAAGTTTCATGAAGATTATCACTAAATTAAAATTATTATACTTATAAGATTTAAGAGAGTCACATGTCGTCACTTTCTTTGTTTTTAAAAATAATTAAATTATTTTCATGGTCAAAAGTCCATAAAATGAATCTAATCCGACCCTTAAGTGATATTTGTAGACCATTAGTCATCCAATAGAATTTTGGCATGTGTTAGGGTAATTTTATAATCTTATTTTTCAACTTAATTACCTAATTTACCTATAACTAAAGTAAATAAAAATTGTCGTAGTTACTATTCATATATCAAAATAATAAAAGTATCATATTAACATAATTTGGACCCAATAAATTCAAATATGGAATCTATTTTTCAAAATTCAAAACCCAGAAGTTGAAGTAATCAATTTAAAATTAATCATGTTGTTAAGAAAACGGGTTTTAAAAGTTAAAACATTGCAAAAGATTGAAATGATTTTACCTATGAATTCAATGTAAAATCAATGATAATGACATACATTATATTAAATGGTAATAATATATTCTATTTATACCTTAAAATCATTCAATATTGTAACTTAACCACATAAATTATTATGATGAAAAAAGTTGTTTTTAATTAAAATATAGCGTGTTTTTACTATTCATTAAAATATGTATGTTATGAAAATAATATGAAAAAATTATCCAAAGTAAATTTTCATATCCTGATTCCAAATACGAATTTTTATTTTTCCAAATTGAACTTATAAACCTTTCAAAACTATATTTAAGGTGGTTGTACCATCAAAAAGCGGTAAAACTGCATTTTTTTGAAAATAATTATTTTACCCGAAAAAAATATTTTGGTCAAATACCATGTTTTAGAAAATGTGTAAAATATATAATAATTTTTTAAAATTCAAAATGTAGTTAATAATATTCATATAAGCTAGTCCATAATAATATTATAACAATATATCGTTGTTTAGTAAAACCCGGTATTGCGTACTACACACGCTATCGAGGAAGGTCGTGATTACGTGTAACGCAAGCCAAGTCAGGGTTGCATGTAGTGAAAGACTCTATTGCTGTTGCGTATAACATAATCCAACCATATTTCATTTATACATTGAATATACATATATATATATACTCTCAATGTTTCATAGAATAACTACTATCAAACGAACTTGAAATTTTGTGTAACACAATCAAAGAATAGTGTTGCGTATACTACAAGCTAATATGGTGTTGTGTATAGAGCATGATAATCTTGGTGTAGAGTAAAAAAAAGATATGAAAGAAATTAAAAAGAATATATCTCATAAAATCTCGGGGTGTTACAATGGATATATGTCTTATGTAAAGAGAAATTCATTGAATGTTTTGAGAACTTGTGATTGATCCTGAGATGGTAGATCCAGGTTTCTCAACATATCATGTAATAAAAGGATTAAATCCACACATAGTCTTTATATGTAATGAATGTTCCATATCAATGATGATTATAAGGAAATAACACCCGACATGAATTAAGAGGCCAAGAACAGATATGAGAAAAGATACTGGGGAATTTTTTGTTGGACTTAGAATAGAAACTCAAGGTTTCACTATGTATACCTTGATATGGGATTCACGACACACATAGTTCAACTGTGTAGATGATGCATTTAATTCTTAGAAAAATATAAGGGTTGAAATTAAAAAATATACTATGGACTCCAACACAAATCTAGCTATTATGTAAGAGAAATTAGTCTATGCATGGTAGGATACTCTGAGTAGTTTAAACTCTTAAAGGGTGGACCATATGTTGTGTATCATATCTTCATGTGATATGGATTGAAATATTTTGTAGTTTATAATTATTTTAATCAGAATTATAAATTTTTTTATCCATATATAGGGAGATTGAGGTGTCTAATGCACATAATAAAACCCAAACACCGGGAATGAAATGGGGGACATTTTATCTTAGTATGGGTTCATGGAAAGAGAACCCTATATATAAATAAACTACTTAACATATCTAGAGAATGCGTGAGGGAGTGATGTTTCAATTAATATGATGGTATACAAAATTTAATTTTATGTATATTATAAAAGGGTATGAGATTTTGTATCGATATGAATCTTGTGAAAAAATAGTATACCTTTTCTCATGTTCTGGATCCAAAAAGGAAAACCTGACATGTGTAAAGGGATACCATCAGAAATACAAAGAAAGGGATTTGGTTGGAATTTGTGGTTGGTCTTGATATATGATATCTAGGATTAATTATGCATATTGTATTAATATGAATCAAGGAAAACATAGTTCTTATTATATGGTTATCTCAATACTTATCTTGATCATGCATAGGAGGTGAGTGAAATGGGAACCCTAGTGAGAGAAGTATGGATACAAACCAATGTGGATTAGTGAGGGTCTCATCATTAGGTCACAATCATTGTGAGTAGAATATATGGTTTTTAATTGGATGAAGGATATAATAATTACTAAATTTCATGAATAATATTAATCAATCAACTCATAGTTCTGATACGTTGGGGAAATTTGAGTGACCTAATATTTTTGTTGATCCAGGAGAGGAAGATTAACATGAATATTGGAATAAGGAACTGAGAAAAAGTGAGGGGAATAATTGTTATTAATATTGTGGATGGGTATATTACTTTTAATGTCACAACATATAATAATACATTAGTAATCAATCCACGCATAGTTCTTATATATGGTAATCACAAGGTTGACCAATGTATTTAGGTAAGAACATGCAATGAGAACTCTTACATGGATCTGGGTCTCATGTAAGAAAAAAATGCATCATCAACCCTACCAAATGATTTGAGAGGTTATATATGGTGGACCAAATGTCATTTAGTTTTATTTTATATGACTAATACCATGTTTCTTGACTTTGGGAATTGTGAATCTTGATTATGCTAATCAAAGCAATCGACTAGGACCACAAATATCTCATGAGTCATGCTCAGTGTGAGAAATAAAATGCAATTAAAATATTACTCATATCATAACAGAGAACTTGTTGGGGGGACTTATAACTCACATCATTTAGTTTTACATCATGGAAAAATAATATAAGTGTTACGTGGTTTATAGTCATAAAGGTTGGACTTGGTCCATGTAGTCTAATAGCATAGAGCGAGGATATTTCCTTGTAGTTTTATATCATGTAACTAGTATTTTACTAAATTGAAGTCAAGATATGAAAATTTTTTATGGATAAAAAACAATTTTTTGGGTTTGATATACATTCTTTCTATTTGGATAAAATAATAAGATCCGTTAGAATAAACCTTGTGTATGACATACAGTCCCCCCCCCATTTTGGTTTGAGCTTTATAGGTTTCTTCCCTAGTATCATTGATGATCGGGGGTCTATAACCAGTTCCCCTTAGAGAAATGGGAAATAGTGAACTTTCTTATTGAATGCATGTGTGGACCAATTTTGATGTATTTCTATGTTGTGCAGTGTTAAAAAAGTGTCTCATTGATCTTCTCTTACTCATCCAGTCTCTTATGAGACTATTCATTTTTAGAAAACAAGTTATAGATTGAGATATATAATGAGGGTAGTTGAACCTCAATGGGTAGGACTACATATGTCCCATATAAATGCAGATATGGGATCTCTTTCATATAATTAATGTTTTCGGTGTGATGAACTCAAAATGAATATAGAAGTTTTCCATGATAAGACTTATTGTCTTTGTCCACAAATTTTTGGAGTATATTATAAAAAGACTTATTAAAAGCCTCTATTATTCCATTTTCCACATCATGGTAGGGGAACGAGTCGTTGGATTGAATATTATATAGTTGATATAGCCTTTTGACCTGAATGGCCTGAAGGCCTTCATTTTTATTGATTTTTGATAAACCCCCTTTCAAGGGATGAGGTGGAACACTTAAAAGGCCCAGAGACTTACTGATTACATGGAACATAGGCTTAAGAGACATTACATGACCTGAAGGTCTTAGGAAATTCAACTAGACTATAACTACAAGGAACATCCCCATCCCAGCATCTGCATCGTGACGGTATCTCTCTACCTTCACATGGTCATATGGATAAGCTTCCCTTACAAGCACAGGCTGGTCCCGATGGAGTAGACATACCCTCATATTCTTCCAAATCCATTGGTTATTCTCTGGTGAGTGTGTTTTCTCTAAATCTGCTTCCAGGGATTCTCTTTTTTATAGATTTTTTAGGGAAACTGTATGTGGCCCGAAAGCCTTGAGGTGGCCGAAAGGCCTTAAAGGTGGCCTGAAAGCCCTACTGACTCGAAGGCTTGGGTGGATCGAAGGCCTTAATGAATCCAAGCCCAAATCGGTGGACCAAGGGGAATAGTTCCGGTTCTATAGTATCGAATAGTACATTCTACAGTACCTTCTGTAGTTCCCATAAATATTCCTCCTCATGTTTTTGAATATGGATTTCATGGATGCACTTAAGGATACCTCACCATCTAGGATGAGGCTCATGTGCATTGATACAACCTTTTAAATTTGATGATAAAAATTTGGTTCCATTATCTATCAATATATTGTGAGGGGCACCAAATCTAGAAATGATGTTTGACTTTATAAAATAGATTGTATCTTTCTGTATTACTTCCTTGACTGATATATCACATTCCCATGTAGATTATATGAATGTGTTGATAAGGATTTACTTGAACTTCCCAGTTGTTGAAGGGGGATATAGAATCATTATATATATTCCACAATTAGAAAATGAACAAATTTTTTTGGCATTATATAGTATCCCTAGGGGTTGATGGATGAAATTGGAATATATCTAGAACACATGGAATTTCCTAGTGAATTCCATTTAGTCTTTCATCATTGGTGGAAAAAAGAATCTAATCCTATTTATTTGATGGAAGATCTTTGTTTTTTACTAATGAGAATTGTTGGTTCTTACATGGCCTTCATGTATAATAGAAATGGTTCCTCCTTCTTCAATACATCTATGGGGGACTCCATTAAATCCTTATTTATAAACGAATTTCTGATAATTTAGTTCATTTTAGAGGATGAAGTTCACTACTCATTGTTGGATTTTTTCTCTCTTGGCTCATTTTGGTGGAAGACTTATATTATGGAGGTAGTATATTATGGGGCACCCATAAAATATCACTATCAGTTAGTGCGGATAATGGATCTCCACGATTTTAGGTGTTTTTAATCTCATTTATTTCTTCTATATCATTTTTAATGAATAGAGTGAACAATATATGGTGCATGATGTGGATGATTAATTCATCTTGGTATGGATATTCCATAGTTGTGGTTATTTAACCAATTTATCTACAAAAGAATTATTCAAATGTAGGATGATAGATAGTATTAGTTACAAGGTGTATTATACCATAAAACATCATGAATAATCATTAATAAGGAATAATTACACTTTATTCTCCTTTAATCGTGTTGACCACCAACTCTAATTCACCAATGATACTCAAGTGGGATATTGGTATATGCGGGTCTAGCTCCAAGCCTATACTAAGAGATTAAAATTCTACTCCATTATTAGTGTAGAATTTAGATAGAGTTAAATAAATTTAATAAATTATTTCACTATATAGATTGACACAATTACTAAGTAAACTCTACTAAGTTTTGGAATTTCCATTCTTCTTCTTGTCAAGATTATAGAATCACCATCAAGATAAATCTCCCATGTTTCGGGAGTGTCTTGAACAAATATAACCCATTTTTTGTAGTTTTTGTATTCACCAATGTTCTTTCAGTGTTAGGGTGATCATTCAAGAAGTTTTCAGATTCCTTCATTTTAATAATATTGTGTGATATGAATTGAATATCATACTTATATATAATAACTATCCATAATAACAAACATCCAATTAATAATGCATGATTGAGTATGTATTTGATACAGTAAATGCGAAATACCTAATGGACCACTGATTTCGTTTGTAGTGTCTCATATTCTATGCTATAAATATTAGTTCTAAATACTTATTCTCGATATTAGAGTATCATGTATCAGTATCCATCATTATTCTACTAATATTGTAGAGATTTTTTTCTTTCCCTACATCATTATTTTGAGTGAGAATAGAACAAATAAATCATACCAGTGTTTCCACATAAAAAATGATAATATTTACTTTTATAGGAGATATGAATACCAATGGGATGAAAAGATATTTCTTGAGATCATTAAAGGATCTTCTAAAATATGTTTTCCACTGATAAGTGGATCCCTTCTTCATTGACCTTGTAAAAGTTAAAGAATTTCTCCCAATGTTAGATATGAATCATCTGATGTAGTTGAAGTTTACCTAAATCCGTCTATACTATTTTAGGTTTCAAGGAAGTAGAATGTCAAGCATTACCATGGTCTTCTTGGTTTCAAATTCGATACCATGATAGAGATACATGAAGCTAATTAATTTCCCTAATGTCATCCCAAAGGAACATTTCATTATATTTATCTTCAATATATGTTACTTTAATTTGTTAAAGACTATTTATGGGTTAGAAAAGTGATCACATTGATTTTAGGATTGGACCACAAATCCATTGACATTGAATTCCATAGTTTTTCCTAGGAAGGGTATGGTTCATATCATGTTAATATTTAATTCAAGCATTATTTATGCTAAATCTAATTAATTAATATTAATATACCACACGGTGTTCCCTAAATCTATCATAATTATTTTCTTCAAGATCTATCTAGATTTGATTTTATATTGAATATCTATCTAGAATGGACTAGTCTTGAAATCAAATATTTGCATTGATGAGAAACTATATGACAAGTACTGGGATGTCTTCCATTGGTAGATTTTGGATGTGATCAATAAATTCAAATAAAAACCTTTATCTTCTCATTATTCTTCTTGATGTGGAAATATTGTTTAGCCATTTTGGATTCCAAACCCCCCAAATGATGTTGGATTTAATGATCTTGTATGATTCAGCTTCCACCTTGGTATTTTGGTTAAGATGAATTCTTTTAGTTGTCATATTATGACTATCATGGTCATCCAGTAGCCCCAAATGACGGGTATGCACATGAAGATCATGATTGGGAATTCCTATGTAATTCTTGGTGAATAAATTTTAATGTTACTTCATGAAGGATTCGTGTGTCTTTTTGGTATTGGGTAATATAGCGAAAGATGGTGTGGTAGGTATTTATAAAATTCACCACCAGAGTGAAAAAACATCATCATCAAAAAAGATCCAATACAAGGTAAAGTTTTTAGGATATCATGTGAATTTATAATCACAAAAATATAATCAAAGGACTACCTTGTTTGGATCAAAGATCTTTTTACTATCATTCGTCACTAAAGATTTTTTCCTGAAAGAACCGAGGTTGAACCCCACTAGATCAGTAAAATATTCTCAATGAGTCCACATGAAAATAGATCATCAAATTTTATGTTCTAGTATATAGATTTGATCAGTCCTCCATTATCATGATGATCACCCTGATCTTTTCCCATTGATTCATGAAGGAAAACGAAGATTGAATGCTAGGATGGGAGATTTCACTCTATTGGGTGCATGAAGAAGGAGATAAGAGCTATCAAAATCATGATAATGAATATTCCCTAGAAAAATATATCCTCTTATCTTATATAGCATAGGTTAATCACCCAGAAAGGGGTCCATATCCACAGTATATAAAATTCCCACTAAATAAGCAGTAACTGATATGTTATCACAAACTCACTACACCATAATTTCATTTATGTTTTTATCACTTACATGTAATATATATATATATATATATATTACTTGATAAAATAGAGTCATTAACTTGACTTAAACATTCCTTAATATTAAACGAACCATGATTATTAAAATAATATTTATTTTTATAATACTTTTTCAGATATTCATTTAATACCTTGTGAATACTTTTAATAAATAAATTCAACCCAATTATTATATACCTGAATTATAATTAATTTATTTTTTCATTGTTGGTCGTTTATCCATGTCCCATTTTCTTATCCACTAGAATAGGGCATACACTTTAATACACTATTGTATGTGAACCTCTAGTCCCTTCCCTCGTTATCAGTGTATATTATTCAAATGTTGTAAGTAGAGTCTAAAAACCCAACAAATACGTTAAAAAGATATATAATAGTCATATCAATGTAAATATTCCAATGAACACACACTATGAAATATAATCACATTGTCCCATCATATATCATAAAGTATGAAACACATCATTTATCATCATCCATTATTTAATTATTATTTTTTATCTAACTGAATGGATCTACATTATTTTATCATGTATATGGATTTAATAAAGGTACTAAAATCTTGATCAACTTGGCCCAAGATATCACTTCCTCAAATAATATTTGGAAAATTCTATCTTGGTCATTCAACTAATGACATACCACCAAAGATGCACCCAACACGAGTTGTCACCCCATGACTTCAATGTCATGGTTTTTATCTTGAATCAAAGTATGTGATAAAATGGTACAAATTTTTAGTGATATCAATTTAAAAGGACAATAAAAATATTCATAGATAATAAAACCAATGACATGTGAAACATGGGGTCTTCTTATTGGTGGTTCAGTCCTCATGATCTCATCTACATGATATCACTGAGTGAAAACTTCATGAGAATAATTTTCAATGCTTATGTGGCCCCATCACCTGATGGTTTCATATCATATGTGTCCTATCAGTATGATGTACATGACCATAGGACATAAATTTAAAATTATTTTCATGGTGTCTCTGGGTTCTCACTATAGCCGGGGAACTATTATAAACTTTTCTATGGTGAGTTTTCTAAGTAAATTACAATAAATATAATGAAGGCATAAGTATCGACAATATTATTTTATGGTAAACACACACACTTTCAGAGATATATATATATATATATATCAAATTGTATTCATGTAATTTTATTCAATGTACATACATAATTTGATTATGGGGAATCCACTTACAATAATGCCAATTTTACTATAACCAATTACTAATGATTCTCATCCTGCTAGCTCTCACCTAAGAATCATGATTTCACTGAGAAAGGAATTTAATTTGGGTGTCTAGAACATTATCATATATGGATATTATACTAACTGTAACTTCACCTTTATTAGTAAAATGCATCAAGAGATGAAACTTATGAATTATATGCTTCTCCCACTTGTGTGAAATTGACTCCTTATAAGGCACCATTATTAATATATTATCACAATAAACTAGAATAGGTTCTACACAACTTGGTATAATATTGATGTATAAGGAAAAATTTTGTATGCATACTACATTCTTAGATGCATCATGAAGCTACTATATACTCATATTTTTTTGTAGAGTTGGGGACGACTTATTACTTAGAGATTCTCTATATCATTATACAATATTTAAATTAAAATTCATAAGATCAATGTGATTTTTGATCATCATGATCTATCTAGAAACTATCATCATTGTATCCCCTAGCTACTAGATCCTTATCTCCTCCATACACCAGGAACATATCCTCTATTCATCTCAAGAACTTCAAGAATGTTTTTATATTTCCTAATAAAGTTCTCTGATATTAGTTTGATATATTCCCACTATGATTAAAGAAAATGAAACATAAAACCTTTTTCATATCAAGGAATAAATGATAGATCCCACTATTGAATCATATAGGATTATACTCATTCATTCATTCATCTATTTTGTTTGTGGACACATTTTCTTAGATAGATTGATACCATGGGACATTAGAAACAACCCTCTATTTGATTATTAAATATTGTACATTTTAAGTACCTTATTAATGTAACTACATTAAATTATACCAAGAACTTATGATATCTATCTTCATGGATCTTGATCCATATAATGTTGGTTGCTTCACAAAATTCTTTCATACAGAAGCATTTCTTGTGCCAATTCTTAACTAACTGTATGACTAGACCTTTATTTACAATAATTAATATGTCCTCAATATATAATACTATTAAAACTATGGAATTCCCATTAAACTTATTATAAACACATGAGTCACTTTCATTCTTAAAAAAACCAAATTCTCTTATGGACTCATCAAAATGAACATTCCATGACTCTGATGCCTGCAATAACCTATAAATGGATCTGTGTAGGTTTCACACTTTATTGGAATTTTTGACTTAATAAACCCTTTGGGTTGAGTCATATAGACATATTCAACTAACTTCTCATTTAGAAAAGTTGTTTTGATATCTATTTGAAAAATATCATAATCATGGAAGGCTACTATTTTAAGTAATAGTATGATGGATTTCATTATCATGACTATTAAGAAGGTTTTGTTGTATTCTATGCCCTAGAGTGATTTGATACCCATCACTACCAGTCAAGATTTATAGGTATTCACTTTACCATCCATGTACAAATTATTGTTGAATTACCTTTTTCACCCAATGGATTTTACATCAACTAAAGGATAGACCAAAACCCAAGAATGATTTTATTATATGGACTCCATCTCAAACTGCATGGCATATTTCTTTTTAGAAATATCATTTCCTTCTACTACATCATTGTAGGTTATAGGTTAACTATTCTCTAGGAGTAATGTTCCACCTAACTCAGTAAAAATAAAAACATATCTCTCTAGTTATCTAACCTCTCTAAAATATTTATATAGTACTTGTGTCTTGGGAACATATTTATCTCTCTCTCAGTCTTGTGAAGATGGTTCCCATACAAAATCATGTGCATTCAAAGCATCTACTTCATCAAGGTTAATCCTTATCCCACTATTTCAATCAGAAATATGTTCCCTCTCAAGAAATATGGTATGTATTAACACAATAACATTCTTATCTAAAAGATAATATAGGTAATATCTTTTAGTTTCTTCAGGATGACCTATAAAAACTCATTTCAGGAATCATGATGAAATTTTTCATAAGGTGTAGTTTTGAAAAAGACCTCACATCCCCATATATGTAAGTGTGATATATTGGGTCTATTTCCACACTATAACTCATATAGAATTCCATCTATTTATTTAGTTGTTACATAATTAAGGGTATAAGCTACTATTTTCAACATGTATACCCAAAAGGATAATAGAATAATTTTCTAATTCATCATTTATCTAAACATGTCAAGAATTTTTTTTATTCCTCTATTAACTAACACCATTCCACAGAGGTGTATAAGGAAGAGAGATTTGGGATTCTATATCACTCTCCATTCATTGATCAATGAAATCTTGTTTAAGATACTCTTTACCATTATCTGAGAAAAGTGCCTTAATTTTATTACCAAGATCATTTTATACATCATGTTGGTATTCCTTAAACATATAAAAGGATCAAACTTATAACTCATTGAGTATATAAAAATGTACCAAATATATTCATTGATGAAATTATTGAATTATGAATCACTACCCCTTTACTCTATTAGAAATGGATCACATGCATCATTATGAATCAATTATAGTAATTCATTGTCTCTTACTCTTTTCCCAGAGAAGGGTTATTTGGTCATTTTCCCTTGTAAAAAAGTTTGACATATATCCATGGGATTTAACTCATCTAAATATAAAAACCCTACTTAATATAATGTTTTTAAATTCTTCTCATTTATATGACCATTCCTGTAGTGCCATATATGGATTTTATATGATTCGTCTTCATAAGTTTTTCATTGATTTTCATTATTGGGTTTTTAGGTTTATGTATAAACAAGGCATTGTTAAGATGTGTAAAACCATAACATATGTTAACCTTATAAAAGAGACAAAATTTATTTTCAAACATAAAATAAAATCCCCTCATTTTCAAACATGACATAGATAATTTATTCTAGTAATAGAAGGAACAAAATAACAATTATTTAATATAAGAACCAAACCACTAGGAAATGTTATATGATAATCTCCCATTTCCAAGGTTCCTATAACCAAACCGTTTGTATCCTAAAGATAAGCCTCACCCTTTAGAATCTTATGGAATCTACTTGGTTCCAATATATGAATAAAAATCTGTGAGTCACATGTTTTGTCGAATAACCAACTTTTATATAATGATATATTTCATTTAATGATAAAAATACCTAAAATAGAAGCATCTCCATACTTATTTTTCCCATATATTAAATTATTCTTCAAGTGACCACTACAAAATATTTGAATTTTTTCAACAGAAATTTAATGACAGATAATATATATGTCAGTAAAAATGAGTAATTCCATCAGATATTAAGTTTTATTGGTATTAATTTTGACTACCAACACTTGTTTTTACAAAAATATATATCTGTCGATATTGATGGTTCAATACCAATAAATCTTTTACCAATAATTATATTTGTTGCTTTATCATACTAATACAAAAAAAAATTTACATGAATCTTTTATCAATAATAACTATTACCAATAAATCTATTGTCATCAACAAAAATTGAAACAACAACCCATTAAATAACAAAAAATATTTTATAGTTATCAACAAATCATTTTACCAACAAATATATCAATTCATATTTATTGTTCAATATCAAAAATATATATGAACATTTAAATATGTCATTATATCATACAAATACCAATAATTATTTTACTAATAAATGAATTTGTTTTCATTATGTATTTTTACCAACAAATCTTTTACAATGAAAAATACACATCACAATAAATTATTCAATATCAATTAATTATTTTTCAATAATTGAATATATATTTACAAATTATCTAAAAATGTCCTATCAATTATCAATTAAAAATATATGTTTATATATTGAATTAAAAAATTGATAATTTAACAATGTTTCTTGGCATGATATATATATTTAATATAAAATTAATATAAAAAAACATTAAAAAACTATTATTATTATTTAGATGTGTGGTCCAATTTTTTTATCCTAACCCTAGAAGACCTCCCCGACACCACCCCATAACCCTCCACACCTCCCTGCCTCATTACCTCCCCCACCTCCCCGCCTCCCCCGCCTCCCCCGCCACCGCCATTGTCTCTACCTCATAACCCTCCTCGGCTCACCGCCTCCCCCGCCTCCGCACCTCCCCGCCTCCCATGCCTTCTTCACCACCTCCCCTGCCCCATAACTCTCCCCGCCTCCCCGCCTCCCCCGCTACCCCACCTCCCCACCTCCCCCCCCACCTCCCCGGCTAATGCTCCTTTCTTTCCCTCCTGCCTACACAGATTTTCATTACCTCCCCCCCCCCACCTCCCCAGATTTCCTCTACGTCCCCTATGCCTGATACACATGCCTTCCTCTATAGAATCATATGCGTCCCTGATCCCCCTACCTACTTCCCCGACCTCGGGTCACAATCCCCCCCATGTTGCCTCTCCCCGTGTGCCATTTTCCCTATCAATTCCACTCTCATATCCACCTTTTTTGCCCCTATTAAATGATCATGGTCCCCGTGTCCCGACGTGTTCTATTTAAAGTGTTCATTTTGAGCCAATAAAACTAGGTATTCATTAATCTATGTTATTCAATTTTTTTCCCTGTATTTTTCTTTTCCCATAATATAATAGGAGACATTTAGTTTCTTTTTCAAAGATAGCCATCAACTGCTCTAATTTGAGGAAACTCTCTTTTGATTTTTTTATTTCATAAAATTGTAATACTTATGGTCTGGGAAGGATTTTCCCAACGTCAATGAACATGCATGTTGCTTTAGTAAATGAAATTCCCACCAGAAAATGGTATGTTATTTATCTGAAGCTGATATCAAACATGGAAGGTTGAAGAAGATAAGTATGCTGGGATGTTTTGGATTAGATATTATTTTTCTCTAGTCATCTGATTGGTTCTTCGTTTAACCCCTCTTCATGTACTAAACATGCGAATCTCTATTGCAGGATCTATATTTAAACAGTCCAGAAATTATATCTAAATTTGAATTTCCTAGTTAATTTTCATCTAGTTTTGCTATGCATTTCCCTTCTCGACAATGAAATGGATCATTAAAAAATCTATATAGTATTATTGACATTGATTTTGATTCATAACAGCGATCATAACTTTTTTCTTAGTGAATTTTTTTTCCAATTTCCAGATTTTAAAACTATTTCTAAGTCAGATTGAAACAGGTAGGTATTGTGTGTTCTTTTCTTTATAGATATCGTTCCATTAATATCAGCGAATCATAGAATTATGATTTATAGAAATCCCAATTATCAAGACTAATGATTACAGAACAATCATTAACATTGAAAACCAATGAAAACCCCAACTTTGTTGAAATAGTTTATTGTTAATGCTTGCTAGGGCTATAATACATGGAATCTGGTTGATATGGGTGTCAACTATGAGAATTTGGGTCTTTTTGGAAGTATTTTTGAAATATAATCATTGCACTCATCACTTATTATACTCATTTTGAAAAGTATGCTGTTTTTTTTATGTTCCTAAAAAAATACTTGTATGCAGGATCTATTTGATATAGAAGTTAGGATGATCATACCAAGATAAAAATTTATATGATGATTCACCTTTTTGTGAAACAAAATATCATAAAATATACAAGAAAAATACTTAAGTTGCACAAAAATTATTTATTCAATAAAAATATAGAAACATCTATATAGATGCACATATAAAAAGTGATCAATGTTGTATGCATTTTTTATTTAGCGTCATCAAACAAAACCTTATTCATAAACAGATCTTTATTTATGGATGACATGAACTCGAGTGATGATGATATAGTTAGATTATGGCATCCCTTATCATTCGTTAAGTACAAGATTATTGGTTAGGACATAGACAATAAACTGATTTCCCTTACTGACCACTTTTATTTTTTTATACTAGTAATTATTTTTTTGTTCCAAAACACAACAATGTATCTTCATTCTGTGCTTCGATCTTCGATAAACTGCATGGTAACATGAAAAACCTTACATGTTAACTAGTAATTGAACTTCATTTGAATGTGAAAAATACACATTGAAGCATAATCTATCCCACACTCAAAAAAAATACCATAAAAATAGAATTTAGGAATTCCATGGCTTCCCAATAAAATCGGCAACCACTTTCCTGATTTTCCCCCTAATCTCTTCAGGAAGACTTGCACATGCTATGTAATTTGGGCACTCAACCCCCGTTTTGATGATTCTATGTGCCTTCCTAGGATAAAGCTTCACCATCATGATGCCAACATACCCTATTTATTTGACACCAATGAGAATCTTCTCCCCAATCATTCCTTCCAACACCTTCAAACAGTTGATGAGCTCCATTTTCACCTTCTCATGCTTTCCCTTTCTCTTATCAATAACATCCTCCCAAAAAATTATATTATTTTTTCAAAAATATCTACCCAATACCTATCATGTTCTCCCTATTAAGGATTAGAGAGAAAAAATAGAGTGATGTCATGCTAGACCTTGTTGATGTACTAAATAGACATATTGATTTGTAGACAAGCTTTTTGATTATTGATGAGGACCGAGATCTTCTTGTGGATGTGTTTCATCTGAGATAGGATATTTTTTCCCCAATTCCACTTCCCTATACTTGTAATCAATCCACTTTAGTGTTATAGTCATTAGAAGCCTTATGTTGAATGTGCTAAGCCATAAATCCCATAAAATGACCTTATCCACTATTTTTGGCACAGAGGGATCAAATTTCTATCTCAAACAAAGCCTTTGGATGGATGCGCCAACAACATCAAAAGGGACAGATCACATTGAATTCGATTCTAAATTCATAAACAAAATGAGAAGGATAAATGTCTTGACATGGTAAAAATTTATTGTTTTATTAAACAACTTTTCAATGTTCCTGGTGATGATAATAATGTATTAATGATGTCATTTTTTATTTGTGTTTTTACTTGAAGATTCCTCTACCTCTTTTGAATGAAAAGAATAAAGTTGTTGGAGATGTTGAAATGGGCATGTAGTATTCCGTTGATTCCTTCATAATGTTTATAATGAAGAGTTAGAAGATGTTACGTCATCCGTAGTTGGTCATGGAGTGTGTGGAGTAGTCGAGACTGCGTGTTTGAGGTAACATATTGATGCCTCATTACTTTTTTAGTGTTCCCACTAACATCTCATCCATCTATTAAACTGTATTAGTACATGTTCATCTGTTTTAGTGTTCTCATTAATAATATATTGAGGCCTCATACATTTATTCTAACTATTCCTCATCCATGTGTGCAATCTAAGTAGAATCCAGGTGTGTTTCTTATGTGTGTGAAATCTATAATCTATATACTGTTTGTGAAATATATAATTTTCATTGCAGGAATTGCATGAGCATCGAAGGCCAGACCCACATGGTCTGGCCTGTGGTGCAACATTACCAACTTCAAAATGGGAGGTATGAGGACACAAAGAAGATTTTGGATGTCCTTCCCATAGCAATATACTTTCTGAACATGTACTAGTACAATTTATTAGATGGATGAATCAATATTGACATACATTTTTCAAATAGCAGGTAAAGGGAAAATCCACCCAAGAAAAAAAAGGTACATTCATCACTATTTATCTTAATTATTAGATTACCCTACTATACAGAACCATTGGAAAGTTGAAATGTGCACTTGTAAAATCGGATGAGAGTAATTAGAAAGTATACTGCAATTATTGGGAAGAGGGAATATTTTTAGACCTTTGAATATTTTTATTTGGTATAAATACAGTATGAATTGATTTCTATTCAATCTATCCCCTCACCTATTTTTCATCTGGGTTTCTTAGTGTTCCACTTTGCAAAGATAGTTTGTCTTCTACCTAGATTGCAGCCATGGCCTGTGTGTGAAATATGGAATCTGGAAACAGTTTTAGAGTTCTCATTTCATTCTCTTTGGAATCTGGTATCTATTTTAGAGTTATCATCATCATTGTCGATATGTAATGTGAATAAGATAGTGATGTGTCATATAGTGGGGATTCATATTCAATTTCCAGTTGATAGGATTGTCTAGGTTTGTGTAATAATGAGTGTTTTGACCCCTCATTATAAGTCTGCTTATATTTTCCTAGGTTCTCATGTTCTTTTTTTGGCATTCCAGTAGCAAGGTGTAGAAGTATTTATCATTTTATTTGAGGTTGGGTAGCCCGTGTAGCTTGTAGAATCTGACCGGTAAGCTGCTTCCTCTTCAACCCCTGAAATTTTAGTTTTTTTTAATGTCCATAATTTTTTTTGGAGGTGGATTTGGATCATGGTTTTATATTCTGATGTGTTTTTGCTACTCTTAATTTATTCCCAGTTTTGATGTAGTCACATTTTAGTGGACATTCATTCAAAAATCATTAAATAGTTTCTTTTATTCTTTGATAAATTTGGTTGATGGAATTAGCATGGAAATTAGAAGAAGATAAATTAGTAGGATAGAATAGAACATATTAAAATAGTCTTGATAATAATGGGATTCAGGAGAACAAAGTAGCAATAGAGGAAGAAGGTCCCCATCTGGGGGGTATAAAAAGGCTTTTTATTATAAATAGAATAATGGGGAATCAAATGTAGTTCCCTATAATATCGGTGGAAACTTCCAGTATCTTCGCATGAAATATCTTCAACAATTTTATTCACGGGGACCTATGTATGTTCTCGTAAGTTGTCATGGGATGGCCAGTTGAAAACCAAATCATATATAGATTTTATGTCATGTTCTTGGAGATGATTTCTAGAAGGCGGTATATTGATATTTTTAGGCGCACCGACCATCAAAATCTGATATCATGGATACTTTTCAAGTTATTATTTCAAACCTAATGCCATTTCTATATCTTTTCTAAATAAAAGGTTGTCTTTTAATGTTTATTTCTTTATTGTGCAGGTACTACCTTTGTTGAAAGTCAATAAGAAGTTCAACACAAATGTTGGAAGTTCAACACAAATTATTCCTTATTGTGCAAGTACTACCTTTGTCCATATGGTGTAAGCATATTTCTATCACTTGTCTGTGTACCTACCTCAATTCCATATGATGTCTTTGCTCATCTTTTTTCTCATTTGTTGGTGCATTGACTGGAGCTAACATTGCAGGAAGTTCAACAAAAATGTTTATTTCTTATTGTGTAGGTACTACCTTTATCTCTATGGTGTAAGCTTATTTCTATCACTTGTCTGTGTACCTCCCTCAATTTTGTATGATGTCATTGGTCATCTGTTTTCTCATTTGTTTGTGCATAGATAAGAGATGACATGGATGGGGATGGAGTTGGAGTTGGACCTAACATTGACTGGCGCCGGATGAGCTGACATAGACTGGCGATGATGGATTGGATCTGCTGGGGTTGTTGATCCTATTTGGAGGGGGGATCCAGGGTGGTGGGGACAAAATTGTGGAACAAAATTGGGGAGGGGGGAGGGGGTGGGTTCTCTATAATTGTGGAAGTGTGGAACAATCCTAGTGGGTAAAAAAAATGTTCTATTTGTAGTGAATTTTATTATTAACATAATTAATTCGTGCCTAATTTTGAATGTGTTAAAAATGTCTTTTGTTTAATAATTAAAACATATATATTATATAGGCTAAATAAATTAATATTATATGAAATTTTGTTGGAAATAAAAATTTATAAATTTAGTTGTAATAAAAATTTATAATTTAAATTTAAATTTAATTTATAAACAAATATTATATATTTGTAATATTATTACCAACAGATGAATTTGTTATCAGAACCTATTTCTAAGCACTTTAATCAACATATATATTATCTGTTGGTATTATTATAATTTCAACAACACTATTTTATCTGTCACAAAAACATTTAGAGACAGAGTTTTTACCAACAGTTTAGTGACAGTGACATATATGTTGGTAAAATGTTTTACCAACAGAAAATGCACTTTTACCAACAAATATATTACCGTTTGAAAAAGTGAAATATTTTGTAGTGGAACATTATTTTTATATGAAAATAAGACATATTTTTACTCATTACCTTTTCTCTATATGTTTTGATTTTTAGAAGGATAGTGCATATTTTTCTTCGACTAAATCTTATCCATTAACCGCATAGCATTTCCCTTTTTCATATTGTTCACTATAAGGACTAGATAATTTTCATTCATCATATCCATATCTAAATCAGAAATTCATGAATTTATATTTGGGAGAAACTTTATCAGGTTTTTCATAATTTAGTTAACAATAAAAGTCAGAAACTTAGTGGTAAAGAGGAAATAATGAGATCATTCTCTAGCTCTTGGTGAAACTTGAACCCAAGGGATTCTAGTCTCTTGATGTACCCTACCATCTTGAGTAAATGAGGTCTTACTTAATTCCATTATTCTATCCCACATCTATACAATTCCCTAAATATCCTAGACTTTTCTTGCCTAGATTTATCAAGATATAATTATTGGATATGAGTAAACATGTTGTAGGAATCTTCATCCGAATTAATTTTCAATAATTAACAAGACATTAATGACAACATGATACCTTGTATATCTAGTGAATAATATATATGCATCTTATACAAATATTTATTTTCCTTTATTTCTCTCCAAGGGGGAACAATAGGAAGTGATGAGTCCAACACATAATGCTTCTTTTCTTGAAGTATTACTATGCACAATCACCTATACCACTCTTATAAGTTATGGCTAGTAATGAAATTTTCATTATATGTAATTTATCATAGTGATAAGGTACCAATAGTGTTGGTGATATCAATTTTTTTCTCTAATAAAATTTTTTAGTTACTAATTTACCTTGATTATCGATTTATACATTACCAATTAAATAATTAAATATTTAATTTTTTACACTATTTTATCGAATCACAATAGCCCTCGCTACTTGATCAAGAGTACTCAGTATCTTAAGTATTCTAGTGGAAAGAATCTTTGAAATCTATCCACATAGTTAAAACATTGTCTATGTCACTACTCAGACAGTTTCAATGAAGGAACCAGACTGACCATCTACATTAACTCATGGATCTTTGAAGTATTGAGTGAATTCTAAACTTCCCAGAATCATAACCTTGATTCCATCAAGGATTTTAATTTAAATTGATAGAAAACTTGATTTGGCTAATTATTTTCTACCAGAATTAGTTAATTCAACTCATCACTCTTATAGTAACTCCTTGGTAGTAGGAGGCACCCTCAACTAGGACTGACGAGAACCCCGTACACCCGATTCTGTTCAAGATTAAGTGACGGAAGGCATTACGTATTAATATTACTTTGATGTGTTTTTATTATTTATCAATGAATAGAATTATTTTTTATTAAAAAAATTCATATTAAGTTGTCATTATCACAACTAAACATTTATTAAGAGAAAACATTCATCGCATCTTCATACTTTTTTTATTATTTATTTTATGTGTTTACCATAAAAACAACCACTTATAAAATAATAATCAATTAATATATAATTAATCTACTCTAATGGTCTTGAACATCTAATATTGGTTCATCCATTTAAACTAGATGGATCAAATGTGTCCTAGGGGTATAATACCTGAGTCAAGTCTTGAATTATATTACATCACACCTCTATTCTAGAATTTCCACTTATGATCTTAGATACTACCTCATCATGGTGTGGTCCACATCTTACAGTGTCATTGTCAATTGTACAAATATACTCTCACATAGGATATGGGGTATTAGGGAGAAAAAAATACCTATAGAATAAAATTTAATGGTTCATAAGACCATATAAATTTAAAAATAAAAAAATTATGTGAAAACCATGAATTAATAAAGAAATTATTATTACAAACATCACACACATTTATAATAATTTAAAAAATAATAAACCATACAAACAATGTTTGGTCATAGCTCCAGACTAGTCGATGACTAAAATAAATATTCGATAAAAAATAAATATAATAATTTTATGTTTTGGTGAAATTAAATAAATTAAATAAATTATTTAAATTCAAATAATTTTATATTTTTTGGTCCCATAATTAATTTTATTTTTCTTCCAAAATTAATTTAATCAATTAAATAATTTTCTTAACAAATTAAGCTAATTTTCAAATATTTAAAATTATTATTTTTTAAAATTCCAATAGTTAGTGAATTAATATTTTGGATATTAAAATATTTTAACAGGCCACGGAACCCATCTAGGGCCATTGAGAGTCATGCAGAAACAGCCCAAGCCCATTATGGGTTAGGAAAACCCATCCAGGGCTATTCCATGTTGGGTGGACCAACCCAAACCCTTCTTTGTTCATGAATACCCCCTAACCTAGATTAGTTTTTGGTCACCTGATCTAGGAAGGGGAAACCATGTAATAGTAGCTTCAGACATTGCAAATGATCAGTGGAGCACCCAATCGACACTGCTGGGGACACCGACCAAGTATATTAATGGTCATTGCAGTAGAATTTGTTTGATCGGCCAGGGATAGTAGTGACATCGAAAAAGGTATGTATTATAGGATCAGTTGGGTGATGTCAGTGACATCCAATGAGGAAATGTATTTCTTCAAAGAGGTGGTACAGAGGTAGAGGTGGTTGTCTCACGGTAGGCATAGGGCTAGAGGAGGGGGATCCAGCTGCAGGTGTATGGTGAACAATGGCTTGAGGTCTGCTGGAAGTGGGAGGTATGCAGACCAATAGAGAAGGTTGGTGGTGAGAGAGGTGATTATTTCATGAATTGTTACACTATATATATCATTCAATTTTTTTAAATAAAATCTTTTTTGTCTAAAAATAATTAGCTGATGGATTCACCTCAAAAATTACACCCCACATATTTGTGTTTCTACACCGATATCTACCCATGGCACAATAATTTTTTATTACCAATTAAATAGATTACTATTTTCAGTTTAGTGTATAAACTTTTAAATGGTGGAATTTGAACCCACTGGTTGGAATTGTTCTAGACACCAGATTCGGATCGAATCTTGGTCGGCATTTCAGGGGGACCAAAATCATCATCAGATACAGGATTTAGTCAATTAAAATAACACGTATAAAATATATTATTCGATTTTAATACTCAAAAATAAAAATTAAATGATATATATTAATTGTTTTAAAGTTTTATAACGTGGTTATCTATGATTTGATCAATGCATGGTCAGAACCATTGGGACTATGACGAATCCATATACATCATTTAAAGAAAATTAATCTTTTTCTTGGTTGGAAAATTAACATGATCGATATGATCCAAATATATAGAATTATAGAACATAGTGGAAGCTGATGGTCTAGGGATTTCAAAAAACAATCATTGAAGTTAAAAAATCATCATAACTGTCTATATGAGACCCGGTTTAGTTCTAAGGAACTATCATGAATTTTTAAGCACCAAGATTTAATCCAGCGATTAACTCATTTGGATCGAATATATGTTCAACTATAATTCATCACTAGTGCCCATTTCTTGAAGGATCTGAGATTTAACACCTCTAGATAATCCATACATGCTTCAAGAATCCTTTAAAACATCGATCATTGAATTTTAGTTCTGAGCACATAGCTTCGATGAATCCTTCAATGCCAATATGATCACCACGATTCTATACCTTCGATAAGTGGAGGATAAAAAATATTTAATGATTGGATGGGAGATTTCTCTCTCTATGATGTGGTAAAAAGGAGTGTGGATCTATAAAAATCCTGGGAACGAATATTCCAATCAAATAGAGCTTCTATTTTATCATATAGTGGAGGTTAAACACGTGAAAATGGATCCTCTGCCTCCATATATAAAATTCCCACTAAATAAGAAGAAACTTACAACTTATGATGAACTAACTTTGTCATAATTCCATTTATATTTTTATCACATACTTGTAATGTATAATTAATATATTATGTGATAAAATTAAGTCATTAACTCGACTCTAAATTCACACAATATTAAATAAACTTGAATATTAAAAAAATTCATTCGTATAATACTTTTCATGTATTCACTAAATACCTTGTCAATAATTTTAATAAATAAATTCAACCCAATTATTCTATACTCAATTAATATTGAATTTATTTATTTTTTTGTGTTTTCTTATTATTAGACACATCTTAAACCCCATGTTGGGGCCCACCATGTACTATATTCCTATTCACTAAAATAGGGATGTTTATTGAATATTCTATTGTGTGTCACCCTCAAATCCCTTATATTGATAGTAGTGAATTATATTCCTAGAACATGAATGGATTCTAGAAACCCATAAAGGACACTAAATTGATAAGTAATAATCATAGCAATGAAAACCTTATTATCAACAAACATCATGTAATATAATCTCTTTGTCTCATCATATCTCATAAATCCAGATGCATATCTTGTGTAATCATCAATTTTTGATTTATTATTTATAAATATAATTTGATGGACATACCTTCTTCTGTTATGGAAATGGATTTAATAAAGGTACTACCATCCTAATTAACTAGGCCTGTGATATCACTTCCTAGACTCAGAAGTGAAAAATTATATCTTGATCGTTCAAGCAATTCCATACCACCAAAGATGAACCCGACACAAGATACATCACTAATGAATCAATATCGTGGTTTTTACCTTTGATATAAGTATGTGATTAAATGGTACACATTGATAACAATATCATGTTAGGAGATCAATACACATGTTTATAGATAGTAATGACCAATAACACATCAAATATGTGGTGTTCTCATTGGAAGCTCAGTCATCATGTTTTCATCTATGTAAGGTCTCTACGTGTGAACTTTATGTGAATAAGTGTCAATGATTATGATCCCCCAACAACTAATAGTCACACATAAACTATGTTCTATCAATATGATGTACCTAGACAATATGAAATAACTTTAAGATTACTATCATGGTACCTATGGGTTATCATTAGAGCCTAGTAATAACTATAAACTTAGGATAAATCATGTAATATAATAACATTATCATAAATATAGTGGATACAAAAGTATCTACACTATTATAGTAAGGACAACACATGTATATATCAAACTATATACATGTAATGGTAATAAAAGTACATATATATGTTTGGTATAGGGAACCCACTTACAAAATGTCTACTACTCATTGGGGGACACTGTGGAACCAATTAATATTGGATGAGGATCCTCCTCTATACCCAAATACACATGTTTGATCTCATAAATGGTTGTTGAGATTGTAACACCCCAGCTCTAATAACCTTGTGTTGATGGTTAATTTATTATAATGGAATAGAATACATAGATCATAATATGTAGGATTAAGTAGTTTAATATTATTAGGAAACAAGGTTTTTAAATGAATATTACATTATATTGAAAACATAAAGTTAATCAATTAAATACATGAAAATTTAGTATTTCACCTTCAAAACCCAAAATTCACATATTGTAATATTTATGATTTTTCTAATAAATGATATAAAATATAAACAAGTGAGGTTGTATTCTTAATAAGGTCATAACATAAAAAAATTATTATACGTAAGCATGGAATAAATAATATGATAGGGTTAAATATATTCCATAAAAATGGACTTTTTATCATAACATATCCATGTATTACATAATAATAAATAAATACTTGCATATGATGAAATAGTCTCATAGCGATGGAATGAATAATACCCAACATCATAAGCATTCCATCAAGTCCATTTTAGAATACATCAAATATAAATGAGTAATAATTATACCAAAAACCCAACTAGTTTTTCTTATGAGTCCTATCGATGAATTAAGGGGCTATATAATTTTAGGGCCCACCTATCACATAACTAGTCCAATGAATCCGTTGTATGAAGAGAATTTATAAAAAATATATATCAAAATGTTCCCTAATGAACCACATACATAAATCATAACTATGTATTCAATAGATATCTATACAGAAATAAAGGTTATATTAAATTTCAATATTTTTCTATTTAATGGAATAATATGGCTATATAGGTTAACATTCAATAATCAACATAAAAACAATAAGATATTCATAATGTACACTAAAGTAACTTTATCAGTGGAATGATAATGAAATAATTGGGTAGGGTTATTTTATTGTTCATGGATATAAATAATAATTAATTTTTAATAATATATTCAAATCATTTTTTACGGTTCATAAAGATATGTTTCATCATCGAACAAATATCCCCTGGGAGTCTCAAATGAGGTGTGTAATTAGGAAAATTTGTTGTGAAGTGAGTGAAGATCAATTTAATTCCAAATTAACATTTCTAGAGTTATTACCCCTGGGATAATTTACATTATATCCCATGTCAACATATAGTATCTATATAGGGATTTAATTTCAAGTAAACCACACACACTTTACTAAAATTTTAGGATGTTTTAGATTTATCCACTAGGCTTCCACTAGTGCCTGAGTGTTATGACAACTTTTAAAGGTCATATAAAGAGATTTAATGGTGATATATAGTTTATAATATGATAATAAATTAATAAAAATGAAACATAAAATAATTTCATATTAAAATTAAAATAAATTATCAATGATTTCAAAAATAAAGGATAAGAAGAGATTGAGGACCTTTATATCAACATAATAACACCTTAGGTAAAGGCTATAATGGGAGGTAATAATAAATATATCATTAAAAATATATCAAATGTGTGTTAATAACATGTATATACAAGCATGAAAATTTATTAAAAAATAATTTTAAATGATATTATAATAAAATAATTTTAATTGAAAAAGTTAAAGGGAAGGATTGGGAAACCATAACTTGAAAGGTATCTTCATAAATCATGATAAGAGAACATTATATTATTATAAACTCTAAATAGAGACTATTTAGATATAAAATAAGAGTAGCAGTACGTTCATTAATTTTGGAGAGAAGAGGAATGGGATGATGGGTTAGTATTTAAAGGAAATGAGGGGGATTTTTTTGTTAAGTTCAAAGCATGGGCCTTGAACTCAAGGTTAATAAAAAAAGAAATAAATTATCCTCATCATGGTTTTATCTAGTTGTGTTTGAAATATAGGTTCTATTATTAGAATTCAATTTCATATGAACTAAAATATCTAAAAATATAATATTTTTTATATTTAAATGATTCATATTCATAGTAAATAATTTTTTAAATATTTAAAATATACTCTCTACTTTTGGAAGATTATTCATATTTTTGAATATTATTTTTATTACATTAAAAAATACTTTGATTAATAAAATTATTTTTCATCAAGAAATAATTTATGTTACTTATTACACCATTTTTAAGTAATTATGATGTCATAATATTTACCGTAGATTCAAATCGTATTTTATTCTTTAACAAAAAAATTAAATTCTCCTAAAAATTTATAAAAAAATCATCGTTCGATAATTTTAACATAATTATTTCAATATTAAATCCCATTGTATGAAAATAATTCTATATATATGTGAATTTTAATTATTAAATAAAAACAATTGTATATTTCAAAATCATACATATTTCACCTAAAATTCAAAAATTATTCATATTTTTATTTTGAGATACATTTGCGTTATTATATTATTATACATCGATATATATTATTAGTTATTAATTATATTATTACAAAATGGTTTTATGGTAAATGTAATTTCATATTTTTCTATTTTATTATAATGTGTTTAATTATTATGATCATATATTGAAATTTCCATTATTCCATAATTTTCTAGATTAAATGTATATTTACTAGAGTAGAATATCGATTATAGAATTAACCCCCCCCCCCCGCCTAAATAATTTCATATTGAAATATTGGGGTGTATATAAATCCATGACAAATTGAGGGTAATTGTACTTCATTATTTCCTTAGGATCCCATGTTTCTTCTTCTAACTTGTAATCCTTCAAAAAACTTTCACCAGTCAGATTGTTCAATTCTATAATACATTCTCTATAGTATCAAGAATCTTGAAAAGCTCTTAATTATATGTTAGGTCATGCTCTAGTTCCATTTCATCATTTTTCATCACATGTGTGTGGTTTATCATGTACTTGATTAACATTTAGACATGAAAGACTCCATACACTATAGTGAGGTGGGTGGAAAATCCAAAAGATAAGACACATATCCAATTATCTTTAAATTTTTAAAATTTCCAATTTTTAGGTACTTATCTTTCCATTACTACTATAACATATGGTTCTCTTCCATGTTGATACTTTAAAGAACACATGATCTCCTACTTGGAATCCTATGTCCTTCCTCAAATTTCCAGCATAGATTTTCTATCTACTTTCCACTATCTTGATATGATTTTGGATAAATAAAAACATTCAAATTGTTTCCTCAAAGGGTTATGGACCAAATAGCCTCATTTACCCAACATCATCCCAATAGGTTATAGTATGATAGAATTTTTCATACAAGGAATTGTACGATTCCATTTGAATTTTTCAATGTAAGGAAATGTTGTACAAAAATTACACTAGAGGTGGGTATTGTTCCCATGATCCTTGAAAGTCATGTTTGCATTACCCTCGGATGTACTCTAATGTTTGTATGGTCCTTAAATATTAACCATAGATTTGAGGATGGTAGGATATTGTAAATGGTATCTTTGTGTCCAAATACTTCTAAATAATTCTCTATAATTTTGATGTGAATAGAGGGTTATGATCATATTATATTGTTAATGGTTCCTCATAAAGTCTAATAATTTTATTTATATAGATATATATAACACATTAAAGGGTTAGATCCTCCCTTATTCCTCAAAAATGTGGAGACTTGGTAAATTGATCCAAAATTACCCATATACTATAATTCTTTATAGATGTCAAAAGTTGTGCCACCAAAAAGTTCATTTTGATATTTTTCCCATTCGACATTAGTATAGTGAGCAGTTTCATAACACCCTTTTAAAATTTTTTCGTTCTCTTTAATTTTTGGAATACCACACATTTTGAAACATATTCTACAATTTCCAACATCATGTTTTCCCACCAAAAGTTCTATCTTATATCCCTATACATTTTGGTACTACCTGGGTGTATATAGATTTTTGAGTTATGATCTTTATATAGTAATTCACTATGTAGATTTGGTATTTATGGAACATATAGTTTCTTTCTAATCATAAACATACCATATTAATATATGAAGTATATTAATATCCCATAATTAATTGATTTTATTTTTTTTTAACCCTTTTCTTGCTATTGAGATCTATTTATCTTCTCTTGTAACTACGGTTGGGAAATTACTTGTAAAAAAATTGTGCTTCCCTTTATATTAAAATTTCAATATGATAATTTATTTAATCCACGAATATAGGATATTTTCCCATATTTATCAAGGATATAACTCCATGACACTTACTTATCAATGAATCATCCACTTTGTTCTCCTTCCCAGGGTGGTATTTTATTAAAAAGTCATAGACCTTGAGTAATTTCATCCATATCTTTGTTCTCATGTTGAGAAATTTATGATTGAATATATATTACAAAAAAATTTGATCGGTATATATTGCATATACCTCATTGTAAAGATAATGCCTCTATATTTTCAATGAAATGATTATAGCAATCATCTTAGAATCAAGGTTTGAATAGTTTTTTTATGGTTCCTTAATTACCCCTATGCATAAAAAAAATCTATCATTTTTTATAAAGAAAAAACCTAGTTCTTTATTTGACTCATAAATATATATATATAATCCTTACTTTCCAAATTATAAGGTATATAATACTGTACTAGACAATATTTTCCTTAAATCTTCAGATATGGCTTCCCATTTCTTATACCATGATAATTTGAACCCTTTATGATTAATCATGGTTAATAAATTAGATAATCAAGAAACAAATTCAATAAATTAGTGAAGGTAACCAGCTAAACAAATGAAACTATGTATATCATTTATATTTGTTGGTGCGCCTCATTCTTTAACAACTGTTGTCTTTATGGGGCAATTTGATATTATATCCTTGGATAAAATATAGCTAAGAAAATAATCTTTCAAAATCCAAAATTCACACTTACTAAATTTATCATATAGATCATTCTCCCTTAGAGTATCAAGGAGAAACCATAAAATGTTATTCATTTTCATCATAGAACATAGAGTATATCAAGATATCATCAATAAAAAACAAAAATATGTATCAAGATAATCCTCAACTACTCTATTCATTAGATCCATCAAAACTGAGGGTATATTTTTTACCAAAAAAGACTTTACTGTGAACTCATAATACCCATACCATGTGTGAAAATCCATATATTATATATCATCCCTCCTTATTTTTAATTGATGATAACCATAATAGAGATCAATTTTTTAAAGTATTTATCCCCTTGAATTGTTTCAAATATATCATTAATGTAAGGTAAATGACACGTGTTTATAGTAATGTAATTGATTTCTCTATAATAAATGAACAACCTCACAGATCCATCCTTATTTTTCAAAAATATTATAAATACTCCCCATGTAAAAACAATAGGGAATGTCAATCTCTTATCAGACAATATTTTATTTGTTTATTTAATTCCTAAAATTTTTTAGATTCATTATATATCAAGGATTAAGTAAGGGGTTTTCATTATGTATAAGTTCAATTGATAATTAAAATTCATGGCCAGGAACATGTCTAAGTGTTTACATAGTAAATAAATAAATATAATCACTCCAAATAGATATATCCATTGTTCATATAATATCCTTATCATTCATTATTTTAGAATAGTTTCATTATGGTAGTCTACTAGAGGCTATTCTGAACAAGACTTGATCAATGAAGTCTCTCATTTAAAAATAATTAATTATATTCAAGCCTCAAATATTGTAGTCTCCTTCTCATGAAAATAAATTATTGAATTAAAATTTGACATACAATCCATCCCATATATTATATAAAAGTTGACCCTTGGTATTTCTGCTATGTTTTAATTTAAAAAACCAATATTTATTTTAATAGAGGAAATCCAATATATTTTCATTTCTATATGATTTGTAAAAGGATTATTAACTAACAAATTTTTCTTTAATGGTTAAATATATAATTCAATATTCTTATAAAACTTATAAGATTTTATAGTACATTGATCCATAATCAAATAATGTAATATTTAACTTTGATATTATGATAAAATTACCTACCATAACATCATTTGGATCCTAATCATATTTTTTTATGATTATATAAGCCTATATTTTCACTCTTGGATTCTTTTGGGGTAGATTACCTTGATTCTTGGGGCATTGATTTGAATAGTTTCTTATCTCCTTATAATTGACACATTATAAATTAGTGGCATTTTTCTTTCACCCGTACTGATGTGATTGATATTATTCATCTTCCCAAAAGTAGTAAACAAACATTTCCTTCAATAAATCCTTAATTTGTTTCTTCCCACTATTATTACATGTGAAAAATTATACCCTTCCTTTTTTTCCTTTTCTAAATTAAATTCACCATAGAACATAGACATCTTCTTCTTATTTTTCCTTTATTTGAAAGTCAATGACCTGGATACTTCCTTATCGATATTGATTGAACTAGTAACTATCTTATCCTATAATTAAAATGTTAGAGAGAGTAATTCCTTTTGAAGTCTTGGATTTATCCCATCAAAAAATAAATCAGTCTTACATTTTTTTATTATGTATATAGTCTATAGAATGTCTTTTTAACCTTGTAAATTTATCCACATACTAAACAACCACATTCTCTTCCTTTTTTATTAAATTCATTAATTTATATTTTATGTCATCTTATTTTTTACTAGGAATGTAATTTAAAAAAAATTCAATAAAATACTTTCAATACATATTCTATATCAACTCTTACTTCTTATTATTTTGAATAAAACACCACTATTTATAGGAATCTCGTGTTAGATTATATATATTAATGACCACATTCTCCCTTTCATTTCATTCCAAATCAAGAAATATCTTCTCTAGTGACTTGATATATTGTTTATATACTAATGAATTTATGGTTCCATTGAAGGATATAGGTTTTTTCATCATAAAGTGATCTAAAATTATTACACTGTGTTACAGAGAAACTAGTTGTTCCATATGGGAAAGGTTATTATTCATAACCTGGGTCAATTTCCCCAATATAGTAATGATCTACTCCACTCTAACACCCACCTAATTGACTTGATCTAGTGGGAAATACCAACATTTATAATGGGTGTTGGCATGATTTTCATTCCTTACATTAGGTTTCATTCCTAAAAATGACATATAATTATTAATTTCATGAATAAAACTATGAATTATAAATCATAATATGTAATTAATATTCATTTATTTTAAATTAGTTTCATGTAATATAGAAATATTTCTAGAATATCCTAATAGTTTTTTATAGATTTTTGTTTTCTAACTATGTTCTCAAAAATCTAGTTCCTAAGGTTTATACTAAAAATTATCTAATACCAACTATAACACCATGAATCCAGTAACCAAAAGCTAGTATTTATTTTATTATAATGGTATGTAATACATAGATTACAATATAAAGGATCTAGTATCATAGAAGTATTATGAAAATAGATATATAAGTTAACATTAAATTTCATTGAAAATTTAAATTATATCAATTGAATACATGAAAATTTATTACTTGTACATGGAAATATGTATGTCACATAAACTAAAATTTATAATTTTTTAGAGAAATTATTGAAAAATATAAATTATTATGATTTGATGCTCAATAAGGGGGTATCATAAAGTTAAACCAATCATAAATAAGAATGGAATCAATAATATGACAAAGAAAAATAAATTCCATAAAAAAATGTAGTTGTGAGTATAATATATCCATATAATAAAAAACAATAACTAAATGATTTTATTATAATGATTGATATCATAGTGATGGAATGAATAATGTATAACATCATAAATATACTCTCAAGGTTACATGACAACACATCATACATAAATGTGTAATAATTTCATGAAATACCCAACATGATTGTCTCATGAGACCTACTAATGTATCAAGAGGATATATAATTCTAAGCCACATCCAACATATAAAAAGTCTAACGAATCAATCATATAAATAGAATGGCTCAAAAATATGTATCATAATGTTTCCTAAAGAACTGCATACAAAAATCATTACTAAGTAATCAATATGTATCCATACATAAATAAATGGTATACAGAATGTCAATATTTCCCCACTTAATGGAATAATACAAATATCTAGGTGAATATCCAAAAATCAAATGTGAAACTATTGGATATTTATAATGTAATGAAATTTACATTTATCAATATAATGATAATGAAATAATGGGGTAGTTTACCTTTATAAATAAATATTTTCAATGGAAATTAGTCTGTATCAATATATTAAAATCCTTTGTTACGGTTTGTTTATGTCTTGTGAATTATTAAAATTATATTCCTCATTAGTATCAAAAAAAATGTATATAGTTAGGCCTATTTTCTAACTATATGAATATTTATTTAATAAAAAAACATTTTTTTAGGATGATTAGACCTAAGTGAATCCAAGAAAAAGCTTGAATCTAATTACAATATCTAGATTGGGATTTCATTTCTAAGAAACCACGCACTATTTAAATTACCAAAATTTTATGATGTTTTAGATTTATCCCTTAAATTCATGAAATTTGTTTAGCATAATATGGACTTTTTAAGGTTGTATAATGAGAGGGAACAGTGATCTATCAATGATAATATGAAAAGAATTTGTAAAAATAATGCAAAAAACATTTCATAGTGAAATTAAAATGAATTATAGAGGATTAGAGAAGTAAATAACAGGAAGGGATTATGGACCCTTAGATCAACATTCAACCATCTTAGGTAAAGACTATAATGAGGGGGAATAATTATTATATAATTATAAATATATCAAAGTGATGGTAATACTATGTAATTACAAGAACAGAAAAATATTAAAAACAATTTAAAAATATTTTATAACAAAAGGATTATAATTGAAAATGAAAAGTTGAAGATTGGGGACCCTTAACTTGAAATGTAGATTCTTAAAGATTGATAAGAGAACCATAAATCATTATATTCTATTTTGATATAATATTGATAGAGAAAATGAGAGGAGTATTGTGCTCACTATTTTTAGAGTGATGTTGAATGGGAGGATGTGTGGGTATTTATAGTAAATAAAGAAGATCTGTTTAATAATTTCAAATTATGGAACTTGGACTCTAAGTTAATAAAATAGAATTAAATTCTATTTACCATAGTTTTATCCCATGGTATTTGAAATTTATGACTTATTTTTTAATTCAATTGTTTGAGAACTGAATTATTTAAAATATATAATTTTAGATGTGAATAAAATTCATATTTATAAAGAGTTTTTTTAATATTTAAAATATACATTATGTTTGGGAATATTATTTATTCCTTTATAAAATTTATATTATTAATTTAAAATATATTACTTTAATTAATAATCCTAGTTTTGTTCAAGTAATAATTTTGTTAGTTATTACACCATTTTTAAGATATTATGATGTCAAAATACTTACTGTATAATCATACCATATTTTACATTTTATCCAAAAATTAAATTGTCTCAAAAAATTATGAAAAATTTACTATCAGATAATTTTTGCATGATGATTCTAAATTTAAATACATTTTTTTTGGAAGAAAAACATTTATCTATTTGAAATTTATCTATTAAATAAAAGAACATGTGTATTTTAAAATCACGTATTTGCAACCTAAAATTTAAAAACTCTTCTTATTTTTATTATGAGATTCCCATGTGTAATTATATTATTTTTCATAGGTATATATTATTCATTATTCATTATATTATTATAGAATTTTTTTAACATAAATTTAATTTTTTTGTATTATATTTTATTATAATTTGTCATAAAATTGTAACATCCCATGTAAATAAAGAACATCACTTTTTCATATATATTAATATTTTTGAATAAAATATTAATATTACTTTAAAGGTAATTCTATGCTCGATGGCATACCCAATACGCAACAACAAGTTGCTTTGAAATCTTACATTGCACTCTAATAATAATATAATATTATTTTATATGGTAGTTAATGCCTAACCATTGTATTGGCGGGAATGAATGGAAATAACTACAATATGATTATATATATTTGTTACATGTTTTTACATTTATCCAATAAAATATAAAGGCTTAAAATATGAAAAGAATTTAATTTTAAGCATAAATACTCTAAAATTCACTAAAAGGTCGATTTATCACCTTTTGATGGTGAATCCTCTTTAATATAGTTTTGGTCACTCTTATACATTCTATTGGACCAAATAAAATTCTTCATTAGAATCGGGACATTAAAATTTACTTTGTGTAAATTTTTGGTATTTTTCCAATAAAGTTCATTTTTTTAATTAATAGTGAAAAATGTTGTATTTTAATTCAAAACCTCTTTTAATCTAATTTATTTATATGATTAGATTATCTTTTGAATTTTTTTAAAGTCCAATTATAATATATTTTTACCATTTAATCCAATGGTATTCATTGTAATTAATTTCACATTGAAATTGGACTTAAACTAGTGTCAATCTTTTAATATATATTGTTTCTTAAAAACACGCTATTTGTTTTGACAGCGGGAATTAATTATTAAATTAATTAATGAAAATTATATTTTTTGAATTTTGTAAAATAAAAATCATTTTTCAATTGAGAATATCAAATATATCTTAGGGTGAAGTTTTGGTATTTTTCTGAAAACGTCAATTTTTTATGAATAGTGAAACCACTAAGTGGTAGTTAAAGAAACTGATTTTTCGTTTAAATGAAAATTTATCACTTCTGTGATTTGATTTTCAAAAATACGACAAACATGGTTGTCATTAGGAAGTAAAATTTGGTCCAATGAGATTAAAATAATTTTTTGGTGAATAGTAACTTTTAAGTTTTATTAATCGCGATTAAAGGTAATTAGTGTAATTTAAGGTAAAGATAATGTTATAATAATATGAAATGACCTTGACACATGTAATAACCTTATTGGATGAGTCATGGCCGACCATGAAAATCCATGGGTAAACTTGGGAACCCCATGGAGCCACTTTGGTTGGAAAATGACATTAATAACTTTTTATTTAAAATTAAAATTAAAATGTCACAAACATGTATTATTTTACTAAAACAATTTTTACATGGGGTTATAAAAGTTATATTTTTGACTCTAAATATTCATTAGAAAGCTAAAACGAGTTCCTACATCATGATATTTTTTTTATAATTTTTAGACATTAAATAAATTAATTTATTTATGACACCGTGATGATGCAGTGATTACCTCATAAATGAACGATTTAAATAAAATGAGAAGATAGGATACAATTTAAGTCCTAAACTTCTCACAAACATATTGGATGGGTGGATTTCGAAACATTATCACCTTATCCTAGGAACATATCCTTTTGGGACCTTTAAAATCTGAAAAGCATTTTATAATAAAGTCATATTTTATAACTTTCCAAGAGTGTCCCTCCTTTTCTCTTAT
Source organism: Viscum album (assembly GCA_963277665.1). NCBI lineage: Eukaryota > Viridiplantae > Streptophyta > Magnoliopsida > Santalales > Viscaceae > Viscum > Viscum album. The sequence goes on along the minus strand of OY728136.1, from coordinate 2,083,072,384 downwards.
AAAAGGACCCCACCTCTACCACCTTACCCACACCTCTCAAGCCTTTGGCTCGGCAAAACCATGACCCTTTCATCTATCCACATCCCTCTCTTCATCATTTATGCCTCACATTTGGCAGAATGCTCTTCAAGAAACCCTTTTGGTTCAAACCCAGAGAAGTTACCCGATTTAAAGGTAATGCCTTCACTTGTGTTCTTTTGTTTTATTTGGCTTCTCCAAACCCCTAATCTCTTTTTATTCCTTTTTTTGTAACAAAACCAGTATCTTAAATATACTAGGATATTTTTATGTGTAGTATTAGAGCTACACTTACACACACCTCCATCTAATGGTTAAAGAACATACTGTTTCTGTGGATGGAAAATTACAGCCTCACGAAACGATGATTGTTCAATATTCTCTTAACACCTTTCATGGTGTCCATTATGATGTCAATGTATTTTATATATGATATATATGGTATTTATTTTTTCCAAATTCTTTTTTATTTTATATTTAAAACATACCTTTATGCTTTGCATGTTGTGCAAATGCGATAATTTCATACGAGGAAGTGTGTGGACTACCGCCCCCTCAAGTGATGTGACTCGTTCATGCAATACATGGAATGTATAAAGACTGAAATTAATGAAATTATGTGACCTATATAACATATATATTATACTTTATTTATAATATATATGCCTCTTAATTAATTTTAATTCCATTAATATGACAAAGAAATAAAAGTAGTGTTCATGCGTACGTACGACCTACCATCTCCATGAACGGTGCATTTCATTTATTTTTATATCCAAATGTAATGGAATAGTATAAAATGAATATTTACTGGATATATATGATATTTAAATTATTAATACTATTCTGGAGATGATTTTCTTATAACTACATGGACAATCATTTTCAAACAAGTTCATTTTTGACTCTTGTACCAAACATCGACAAAAGCGTCTGATATGAACCCACATTATTAACCAATTATTATAACATTATAATATGTGATATTAACTGAATAATAATATTTAAAGGAGTACATTAATCAATTATAAATTGACCAAAGTTTATTATTCAGGAATATAAAGAAATGAACAAGACAAGTCGGACTTGAGGTAAGGGATCCTACCTATCTCTTTCTTTTTAAGTACTCTCTTTTATGTCATTTCTTTTAAGCTCGTATTTCTTAGTTGGGGGTGTTCTTTTATAGTCATATTACTGTAATTTCTATGTTCATATGATTAAGTACCCTATTTTATTTCATCAATCCTTTTTTGTAAGTTTTAAGTGGTGCCGTTAGGCAGCCGAGTTTTCGTAAGGGGTTTTTCATCTAACTTTTATTCCCGTGAGATTTATGCTACATTTTACACCATTTCCTTTGGGTGGTATATTTACTTCCCATTATTCTAAACGTTTTTTAATATACTTTCTTTTATGAGTATTTAAATGAATGATGTATAGTTCTTCTTTCATGGGGTGTACGTTTCGAAAGTTACCCAAATCGGTAAGGGAACCTTTCACCCTCCTCTTTTTAAAAGACTTCTTTTGTTATGTCTTTTACTTTATATATTATTATGTTGGTAAATGTTATTATATATCCTTATTGATATAAAATCTATTTCCAAGTGATGAGATACCCTTTTTGTCTCATAAAATCTTTTTCTGAATTTTAAAGTGACGCCATTAGGCTGTCGAATGTTTATAAGGGAACATCTTAACCCAATTTCGATTTCTTTGGGTACAACTTGTAGTTATTGAATATGTCATCCTTTGAATATGTGTGAATGACATATTATTGTTTTACACTTAATATCCACTTATATTTGGTGTAATTATATTTTTCACACATAATTATGAGATTTATTTATCCTTAATTTAAGGATACCTTCTATATAAGGGATTTCATTTCATTTTACATTTATATTGAGACTTCATTGTTTTTATGCACCAATTCACTATTATATGGTTTATATACTGTCCTTTGGAATATTATATCATTAATCTCTTTTTTCTCATGATATTATAAAGTTCTGATTAAATGTTATTCCTCAATTATTGTATTCAAGTGTCTCTCATTTTGTTAAAAACCCTTTAACTAAAATATCGTTTTAAATGTTTTAATGATTTATTCCTATAAATATTTCTCATTAATATCCATGTTTTCAAAATGGTTTTAAGGATTTATTTATATGGATATTAATGGTTTAAAATTTTAAAATCTTCAAAGTGGTATGGGACACTTTGATTCCAAAATATCTTTATTAAATGTTTTAAATGGTTTTGAAAATGGTTTTTAGAATGGATTCATTATTTCAATATCTTAAAATGTTATATTGTTATTAAAATATGGGAATGTTATATTTACTTTATGCTTAAGTTGTAACGCCCCGACCCCAGCTACCCAGAGTCGGTGCATTACTTCGTAACATTGGCATGATCACAAGAAAGATCAAATCTCGAAAGACCGATTGGTTTAGTAGCCTTGGAAACACTAGATATATTCATAAAGTTTTACATTACATTTCATAGTGAAAAACTACTACAACAACAAAGTCTTCATATCCACACTATTAACCCCTCATAATATCCCTGCAAGTCAATCATAATTTACTTCTTCACTACCTGGGAAAAATAAAACATAGAAAAGGGGTGAGCTCAAATGCCCAGTAAGGATAACAATATAGCGGAACATTCAAAATAAGCATAAACATTTAAGGCAATGAATTACTAAAACAAAAGCCTTTTAAACATGAACTTCAACATAGTATGGAAAAAGTAAAATGAAATAATGCCATTTACTTATTCACATGGATATTCTACTAATCGAATAATCACATGAAAAATCAATAACCACTTTCATAATGTTGGAATGCATAATGCCAGACTATCATAACCACATAGCCAAGGCCTCGTGCCAAGACTACAAATAAAATTTTGTCAAGGCCTTGTGCCAAGACACTAGTTTGTCTCATGAGACCTACCGATGCATCGAGGAGCTATAGCGGGCTCCACCCGTCACTTATTAAGTCCAATGCATTCCCATATGAAAAGGTTTAAACATAACATAAACATTCGTATTAAAACTAGCATACAAAATGTCAATAATTTCACCATAAACTATGAATGGTATAAAAATAGCACATCCATAGTCAAACATATCACAAAACCTTCAATACAATATAGAATTTTTGTATCATAATAAATCAACTTCAAATAATCTTAAAATCCATCAAAGGATGTTGACATAGATGAAATCAAATTTCTTTTTAAAGAAATATCTCCTTTTATTTTGAAATCATTTAAGATCCATATAAAATAAAACATTTTCTTTGAAAATATTCTTATAAGCTTGTAAGGAAAGCTTTGAAGATTTTATAACGGCGTAAAATAACCGCACCCGCCGTATAAGTTAAAAAAAACATTCTTACCTCAATTCTGTCGAAAAGGTTAAAAAGCACCTTGTTTGGAAAACGACGGAAAGATTCCCTTACAAACCTCTTATAAAAAGTCAAACAATGGTATAAATGACTTTAACCCATATTTTTTTTAAATATTAAAAATGTTTTGAAATACATTTTGAAGAAACATGGATGTGGATGATAACGAGATCCCAGTAGATTATTACGTATAAACAACCTCGGATAATGAAGAGATTGTGAAATAAACCTTACCTTGTACTTTTCCTTGGTTGAGGTAGGTTAACCTCCTGTATAATGGTGAAATAATTGTTATTAAATTATAAAAGAATCATATACATTAATATGATATCATATATGATCTTTTAATATTGATTTGATAATATCTTAGTATTATCGTCGTTTCTTGTGTTAACTTACTCATTTTCTTTTATATGTTTTGTTACATAAGTCATGTTTGTTGTATCTTATTCATATCCAGAATGATATCAATTCCTTAAACATCATTTTTAAATCATTAAATGATAATTATACTTGAATGGATACGATGGAGAATGAATCTCATCGCATTCGTGGAGACGGTAGTCCGTACGTACGCACGAACGCTACTTCCATTTAATTTTTATTTTAAAAGAATCGAATCCAAATGATACATAGGTATATTACTATTCCAGTATAATATAATATTTTATATATGTTACTTAAGTTCATTAACACCATCCTTTATACGTTCCATGTGTGGTATGAACGAGTCATATCATTTTAAGGGGGCGGTAGTCCGCACTTCCTCAAATGAAATTATCGTATGTATATACAACATGAAACGAATAATGGTATGAAATAAAATGGAATTACAGAAGCTTATGTATAAAATATATATCATTAATATCATATTTAATTACAGTTCCATCATAATGGCCACCATGAGAGGCGGTAAGATGTATTTGAACAATCATCGTTTCGTGAGGCGTTAGTTTGCCATCCACAGAAACATTATGTTCATCATCCATTAGATGGAGTTGTGTGTATGTGTAGTTTGAATCCTTATTATAACAACATCCTAGTATATTGAGGATACTGGTGTTGTTACAAAAGAAAGGAAATAAAAAGAGTTTGGGGGTTGGAGAAGCAAAATAAATGAAAATAATTTAAGAGAAATCGTTACCTTTAATTTAGGTAACTCACTTTGGTTGGAACCAAAGGACTTCTTGAAATGCTTTCTGCCTAAGGGTAAGCTTCAAGGAGGAGGAGAGGTATGTGGGGAGCTTATTTGGGCAGAGTTTGGACGAGCCAAGTGGCTTGAGAGGTGTGAGGAATGAGTAGAAGTGGTCTCCTTTTATAAGGGAGAGGAGGGGCTCTTTAGGAAAGTGTGAAAGTATTACTTTATAATATATTTGTATTCGGTTTATAACGGTCCAAAAATCATTGAGGTCGAAGATAAGATGACTTATATTCTAAATAACATCAACCAATAAGAATTGGACAGGTTTTAGATAATATTTTAATCATTATAATCTTATTTATTTAAATGATTTATTAATGAGGTAAACATTGCATCATTATTGTGTCATTAATAATTTAAATTATTTGATGTCTAAAAATTATAAATAAAATATCATCATGTAGGAAATCTTTTTAGCTTTCTAATGAATATTTATAATCGAAAATACAACATGTATAACCCTATGTAAAAGTTGTTCTTCTAAAAGATGTAAGCTTATGCCATTTTTATTTTTATTTTAACTTTATTAATATAATGTGTCCCTACCACATACAAGTGGCTCCAAGGGGTCCCCAAATTGACCCAAGGATGCCCATGGTCGGGTATGTGTTCACCAATAAGGTTAGGACACGTTTTAGGGTAATTTTGTATTATTATAATATTATTTTTTAACCCTTATTTACCGGATTTACCCTTTAACCATGGTAAATAAAATATTTACCACAGTAACTATTCAAAATGTCTAAAAATAAAAGTTACCTATTTAAATAATTTGGAAATCCTGATTCCAAATATGGAATCCATTTTCCTAAATTCAAAACACAGAAGTGGCAGAAATTAATTTAAAATTAATTCCCGCTGTCAAAACAAAAAGCGTGTTTTTAAGAGATAATAACTATCAAAAGATTGACACATGTTTATGTTTGGTTTAATTGTAAAATTATGTCCAATGATAAACATTAAATTGAATGGTAAAAATATATTCTAAATATACTTTAAAACCACTCAAATTCATAATTTATCACTATTAATTATTTTGATTAAAAAAGTTGTTTTTAATTAAAATTTAGTAATTTTCACTATTCATCAAAATATGAAAGTTATCCGAAATGTACCAAAATTTCACCCTAGGCTAATTTTGATATTCCGAATCCAAAAATGAAATCCATTTTGAAATATAGAATATATATGATTTCAAAAATTAGGTATTACTATTCACAACGGCTAGTTTAATTAGTTGTGATGTGTGTTAGAACTCGAGGTTGCGTACAACACACGCTATCGCATTATTCGAAGGGAAACGTACCGTAGAAGCTTGGGGTGTTACATTCTCCCCTCCTTCAAATAATTGCGTCCTCGCAATTTCTAGGGTATTACTGCATAAAAAGACTCGGGTGGTTCTTCATCATATGTTCCTCGGGTTCCCACGTTGCCTCTTCCATCTTATGGTTTCTCCACAAAACTTTTACCAGACGCGTCGTCCGGTTTCTCAGCACTTGTTCTCTCGTATCAAGAATTTTAATGGGCTCTTCGCAATAAGACAGATCGGGTTCCAGTTCTAATTCTTCATAGGTGAGTACATGCGTTGGGTCAGGCATGTATTTCCTCAACAGAGATACGTGGAACACATCGTGAACTTTGGAGAGACTTGGCGGCATTGCCAATCGGTAAGCTACTGCCCCAGTTCGTTCTAGAATTTCGAAAGGTCCGATGTACCTGGGACTCAATTTACCTTTCTTACCAAAACGTATGACTCCCTTCCACGGAGATACCTTCAGAAAAACATGATCACCGACTTGAAATTCCAAATCCTTCCTTCGATTATCGGCATAGCTCTTCTGCCTACTTTGAGCTTCTTTGATGTGATTTTGGATTACTTTCTCCTTTTCCACCGTTTCCTCCACCAGTTCTGGGCCTACAAGTTTTCTTTCACCAACGTCATCCCAACAGGTTGGTGTACGACATCTCTTTCCGTATAACGCTTCATATGGTGCCATCTGAATACTCAAATGGAAGCTATTGTTATAGGAAAATTCTACCAGTGGTAAATACTGATCCCACATACCCTGAAAGTCAAGTGAGCAAGATCTCAACATGTCTTCTAGGGTTTGAATAGTCCGTTCTGATTGTCCATCTGTCTGAGGGTGGTAAGCAGTGCTCAAATGAAGTTCAGTATCCAGGGATTTCTGAAGACTTTTCCAAAACCTTGAAGTAAAACGGGGATCACGATCAGAAACAATTGATAGGGGTACTCCATGAAGTCTCACAACTTCATTAATATATAGTCTTGCTAGACGTTCCAGGGGTAGATCTTCTCTTATAGCAAGAAAATGTGCTGACTTGGTAAGACGATCAACAATAACCCATATTGCATTGTTCCTTCTAGGAGTCTTTGGTAGCCCCATGACAAAGTCCATCGTAATATTGTCCCATTTCCACTCCGGTATGGGAAGAGGTTGCATGACTCCTCCAGGTTGTTGCCTTCCAGCTTTCACTTGTTGACAAACCATACATCTTGACACAAAATCAGCAATCTCCCTCTTCATGTTGTCCCACCAAAAATGTTCCTTCAAATCTCTATACATTTTGGTGATCCTAGGGTGTATATAGAAATTCAAACTATGAGCATCATCCAGCAATTCCCTTTTTAGATCAGGTATATTGGGAACACAAAGTCTCTTCCCGAATTTCAAAATTCCATCTTCATACACAAAGTCTCTCAATCTCCCATCATTCACAGCTTTAATCTTCTTCTTAAATTCTTCATCATCGGTCTGAGAACTCTTAATCTTTTCTAGTAAAGATGGTTTGGCAACCATTTGAAAAAGCATTGAGGTTTCACCTTCCCTGGTTATTCCCATGTCCATCTTCTCTAGATCCATGAAAATTGGATCCCTTTCAATTCTCATATTGTTCAAAACTCCATGGTCTTTTCTACTCAAAGCATCTGCCACCTTGTTTGCCTTCCCCGGGTGGTAGTGTATCGTACAATCATAATCCTTGAGTAACTCAAGCCATCTCCTTTGCCTCATGTTGAGTTCTTTTTGTGAGAAAATATACTTCAAACTCTTGTGATCAGTATAAATCTCACATTTTTCACCATAGAGGTAGTGCCTCCATATCTTCAAAGCAAAGATCACAGCTGCTAACTCAAGATCATGATTAGGATAGTTTTGTTCGTGAATTTTCTACTGTCATGATGCATAGGCAATAACTCTATCATTCTGCATAAGGACACAGCCAAGTCCTTTCTTTGATGCATCACTATAAATAACGAACCCATCATTCCCCGATGGTAGAGTCAATATAGGAGCATTGACTAATCTTCTCTTCAGTTCTTCGAAACATTCTTCACAATCTTTTGTCCAAACAAATTTAACCCCTTTACGTGTGAGCTTCGTTAATGGGTTAGCCAATCGGGCAAAATTCTGGACGAAACGTCGATAATAACCTGCCAAACCAATAAAACTACGTACCTCAGTTATACTCGTAGGTGCTGGACATTCATGGATTGCCTTGGTCTTAGAAGGATCAACAGAGATTCCATCTTTAGAGACAATATGGCCAAGAAAAGAAATCTCCTGAAGCCAGAATTCACACTTGCTAAACTTTCCATATAATTCATGCCTCCTCAGAGTCTTCAAGATAATGCGCAAGTGATTTTCATGATCTTCGTAGGTTTTGGATTATACCAAGATATCATCAATAAATACCACCACAAATTCATCGAGATACTCCTTGAAAACTCTATTCATCAGATCCATGAATACAGAGGGTGCATTAGTCAATCCAAACGGCATTACAGTAAACTCGTAATGCCCGTACCCGGTTCGAAATGCTGTCTTCGGAATGTCTTCCTTCTTTACACACAACTGATGGTATCCATATCGAAGGTCAATCTTTGAAAAGTATTGAGCTCCATGCAGTTGGTCAAATAAATCATCAATACGAGATAGGGGATACTTGTTCTTTATCGTTATAGCATTGATCTCCCTGTAGTCGATACATAACCTCATAGATCCATCTTTCTTTTTAACAAAAAGAATAGGGGCTCCCCATGGAGAAACACTAGGTCGAATAAATCCCTTATTACTCAATTCCTCTAGTTGTTTCTTTAGTTCGACTAACTCTACAGTGGCCATTCTATAAGGGGTCTTCGATATAGGCCTTGATCCAGGAATCAAATCAATGGAAAACTCAACTTCTCGTTCTAGAGGATGTCCAGGTAAATCTTCCGGAAATACATCTACAAATTCTTTCACAACAGGTACATCCTCTATTTGAACATTACTTTCCTCACCGACAGTTATTTCATTCTCTTCCTCCCCAATAATTGAATTATGTTGAGCTACTGGGGGTGGATCTAAATAAGAATTAGGTGGTGACGATTCTGCTCTAAAAATAAGGTGTTCCTTATCATTATCATCAAGAATCGTAACCTCTTTCTTCTTACAATAAATCTTCGCATCATAGTCTGAAATCCAGTCCATACCGAGGATTATATCAAACTCAATCATAGGTATGACGATGAGATCAGCAGATAAAGATAATTTATGTGCTCTAATGGGGACTGATTCACAAAACTTTGTTGCAACGATACTTCCCTTAGGAGTTTTGACTGACAACTCCCTTATTAAATCAAATTGGAAATATCTAATTTTCTTAGCAAACTGTGAAGATATGAAACAATGCGATGATCCAGAATCAAATATTGCATTTTCTAAACTTGAGGAAACCATTAAATTACCTGCCACCACGTCTTTCGGAGCTTCTACCTCAGCAGTAGTGATAGCATAAGCCTGGCCTTGATCCCTTGGCCTTTTCTGAGGTAAGTTCTCCTGACGCTTAGGACATGCATTTGCATAATGCCCCATCTCCCTGCAATTGTAGCACTGAACGTTGGTAGCTTCCTTCTTCCCCTTGCAATCATGAGCTTGGTGGCCTTTTTCACCACACTTGTAACAGACTCCCATTCCCTTCAGGCAAGCACCGGGGTGTTTCTTCCCGCATTTACCACAAGATGGATATTCAACCTTTCCCTTCTTCCCCTTATTTCCATTCCCAGATTGATCAGCAGGTCTCTTCTTCTCTTGCTTTGCTTTAAAGTCATAAGACTTAGAGAATTCCTTTTCGGTCTTGATAGCACATGAGACAATGTCTTCGTACGATGAAAAGGATTGTGAGACTAATGCTCGACGGAGAAATGGTTTTAACCCATCAAAGAAACGATCAATCTTACTTCTTGGGTTGCGTATATAATCTCCAGCATACCTCGCTAGCCTTGTAAAGTTAGCCTCATACTTTGTGACATTATCATCCTCCTTTTGTCTCAGACTTAGAAATTGCCTTTCCATATCCGCTCGATGGTCGCGAGGGAAGTATTTTTCTAAAAACAGATCTTTGAACTCCCTCCATTCCATATTTGATACTTCATCATCTTCCTTCAAGTTTTGAATCAATGACCACCATTGATCAGCATCTCCAGTGAGGCGGTAAACTGCCATGATAACTTTTTCCCTTTCACTGCTCCCCAAAGCCTGAAATATTTTCTCTAGGGAAAATATCCATTGCTCAGCTACTAATGGATTTGTATTCCCGTTGAAAGTTGGTGGTTGTTGCCTCATGAATCGATCTAACATTGATCCTCCACACTGCGGATCAGGGTGCTCCATACGGGTAAGGTTATTATTCATAACCTGAGTAAGTTGTCCCAGTATGGTGATTAGCTGATCGACACCAGTTGCATCACCATCCCCACTATAATTATCTTGAGCAGGAGGGCAATCCCTACATGGAGTGCGTGCATTGATACGGTTTCCATTTCTTCCACTAGGCGCCATTTCTAAACAATGGCATAAACTAGATCAGTTTATGAATCAAAATACATAATCCCATACTTATAAAACACTTAACATAAATTGAACTATTTATGGATATAATCCATAATCATAAGAATGTTTTCTTTGAGGAAGTATATACTCATAATCCCTTCAAAATTATTTGTAAAGAAAATGAGAGTTATCCTAAGCATATCCCCCGGGAGTGTCGTAACCAAGAGTGCAGCAAGGCCCGTTGTCGTGCACCAGTTCCCGTTCGAGTCTAGCTCAAAGCGGTGTTTTCGGGTTTTACCCCTAGGTACATCTGTGCCAGAGCCGCCTCTACCTGCTCGTATCCAGACAGGGATGTATTGCTTGGAAAACTCACAAAATCTCTACAATACCAAAATTCTAGGAAGTTCTTCTATACTAATCCTCAAAGTTCATCTTAGGTCTACGTGCTCTAATCAGAGTTTATCTAAATCTAGCTTCCAAGGTTTGTACTAAACTTCCTCTGATACCAACTGTAACGCCCCGACCCCAGCTACCCAGAGTCGGTGCATTACTTCGTAACATTGGCATGATCACAAGAAAGATCAAATCTCGAAAGACCGATTGGTTTAGTAGCCTTGGAAACACTAGATATATTCATAAAGTTTTACATTACATTTCATAGTGAAAAACTACTACAACAACAAAGTCTTCATATCCACACTATTAACCCCTCATAATATCCCTGCAAGTCAATCATAATTTACTTCTTCACTACCTGGGAAAAATAAAACATAGAAAAGGGGTGAGCTCAAATGCCCGGTAAGGATAACAATATAGCGGAACATTCAAAATAAGCATAAACATTTAAGGCAATGAATTACTAAAACAAAAGCCTTTTAAACATGAACTTCAACATAGTATGGCAAAAGTAAAATGAAATAATGCCATTTACTTATTCACATGGATATTCTACTAATCGAATAATCACATGAAAAATCAATAACCACTTTCATAATGTTGGAATGCATAATGCCAGACTATCATAACCACATAGCCAAGGCCTCGTGCCAAGACTACAAATAAAATTTTGTCAAGGCCTTGTGCCAAGACACTAGTTTGTCTCATGAGACCTACCGATGCATCGAGGAGCTATAGCGGGCTCCACCCGTCACTTATTAAGTCCAATGCATTCCCATATGAAAAGGTTTAAACATAACATAAACATTCGTATTAAAACTAGCATACGAAATGTCAATAATTTCACCATAAACTATGAATGGTATAAAAATAGCACATCCATAGTCAAACATATCACAAAACCTTCAACACAATATAGAAGTTTTGTATCATAATAAATCAACTTCAAATAATCTTAAAATCCATCAAAGGATGTTGACATAGATGAAATCAAAATTCTTTTTAAAGAAATATCTCCTTTTATTTTGAAATCATTTAAGATCCATATAAAATAAAGCATTTTCTTTGAAAATATTCTTATAAGCTTGTAAGGAAAGCTTTGAAGATTTTATAACGGCGTAAAATAACCGCACCCGCCGTATAAGTTAAAAAAAACATTCTTACCTCAATTCTGTCGAAAAGGTTAAAAAGCACCTTGTTTGGAAAACGACGGAAAGATTCCCTTACAAACCTCTTATAAAAAGTCAAACAAGGGTATAAATGACTTTAACCCATATTTTTTTTAAATATTAAAAATGTTTTGAAATACATTTTGAAGAAACATGGATGTGGATGATAACGAGATCCCAGTAGATTATTACGTATAAACAACCTCGGATAATGAAGAGATTGTGAAATAAACCTTACCTTGTACTTTTCCTTGGTTGAGGTAGGTTAACCTCCTGTATAATGGTGAAATAATTGTTATTAAATTATAAAAGAATCATATACATTAATATGATATCATATATGATCTTTTAATATTGATTTGATAATATCTTAGTATTATCGTCGTTTCGTGTGTTAACTTACTCATTTTATTTTATATGTTTTGTTACATAAGTCATGTTTTTTGTATCTTATTCATATCCAGAATGATATCAAGTCCTTAAACATCATTTTTAAATCATTAAATGATAATTATACTTGAATGGATACGATGGAGAATGAATCTCATCGCGTTCGTGGAGACGGTAGTCCGTACGTACTCACGAACGCTACTTCCATTTAATTTTTATTTTAAAAGAATCGAATCCAAATGATACATAGGTATATTACTATTCCATTATAATATAATATTTTATATATGTTGCTTAATTTCATTAACACCATCCTTTATACGTTCCATGTGTGGTATGAACGAGTCATATCATTTTAAGGGGGCGGTAGTCCGCACTTCCTCAAATGAAATTATCGTATGTTTATACAACATGAAACGAATAATGGTATGAAATAAAATGGAATTACAGAAGCTTATATATAAAATATATATCATTAATATCATATTTAATTACAGTTCCATCATAATGGCCACCATGAGAGGCGGTAATATGTATTTGAACAATCATCGTTTCGTGAGGCGTTAGTTTGCCATCCACAGAAACATTATGTTCATCATCCATTAGATGGAGTTGTGTGTATGTGTAGTTTGAATACTTCTTATAACAACATCCTAGTATATTGAGGATACTGTTGTTGTTACAAAAGAAAGGAAATAAAAAGATTTTGGGGGTCGGAGAAGCAAAATAAATGAAAATAATTTAAGAGAAATCGTTACTTTTAATTTAGGTAACTCACTTTGGTTGGAACCAAAGGACTTTTTGAAATGCTTTCTGCCTAAGGGTAAGCTTCAAGGAGGAGGAGAGGGATGTGGGGAGCTTAGTTGGGCAGAGTTGGGACGAGCCAAGTGGCTTGAGAGGTGTGAGGAATGAGTAGAAGTGGTCTCTTTTTATAAGGGAGAGGAGGGGCTCTTTAGGAAAGTGTGAAAGTATTACTTTATAATATATTTGTATTCGGTTTATAATGGTCCAAAAATCATTGAGGTAGAAGATAAGATGACTCATATTCTAAATAACATCAACCAATAAGAATTGGACAGGTTTTAGATAATATTTTAATCATTATAATCTTATTTATTTAAATGATTTATTAATTAGGTAAACATTGCATCATTATTGTGTCATTAATAATTTAAATTATTTGATGTCTAAAAATTATAAATAAAATAGAATAATGTATGAAATCTTTTTAGCTTTCTAATGAATATTTATAATCGAAAATCCAACATGTATAACCCTATGTAAAAAATTTTCTTCTAAAAGATGTAAGCTTATGCCATTTTTATTTTTATTTTAACTTTATTAATATAATGTGTCCCTACCACATACAAGTGGCTCCAAGGGGTCCCCAAATTGACCCAAGGATGCCCATGGTCGGGTATGTGTCCACCAATAAGGTTAGGACACGTTTTAGGGTAATTGTTTATTATTATAATATTATTTTTTAACCCTTATTTACCGGATTTACCCTTTAACCATGGTAAATAAAATATTTACCACAGTAACTATTCAAAATGTCTAAAAATAAAAGTTACCTATTTAAATAATTTGGACATCCTGATTCCAAATATGGAATCAATTTTCCTAAATTCAAAACACAGAAGTGGCAGAAATTAATTTAAAATTAATTCCCGCTGTCAAAACAAAAAGCGTGTTTTTAAGAGATAATAACTATCAAAAGATTGACACTTGTTTATGTTCGGTTTAATTGTAAAATTATGTCCAATGATAAACATTAAATTGAACGGTAAAAATATATTCTAAATATACTTTAAAACCACTCAAATTCATAATTTATCACTATTAATTATTTTGATTAAAAAAGTTGTTTTTAATTAAAATTTAGTAATTTTCACTATTCATCAAAATATGAAAGTTATCCGAAATGTACCAAAATTTCACCCTAGGCTAATTTTGATATTCCGAATCCAAAAATGAAATCCATTTTGAAATATAGAATATATATGATTTCAAAAAGTAGGTATTACTATTCACAACGGCTAGTTTAATTAGTTGTGATGTGTGTTAGAACTCGAGGTTGCGTACAACACACGCTATCGCATTATTCGAAGGGAAACGTACCGTAGAAGCTTGGGGTGTTACATAAGTTATGTTATATGATTACGTTATGGTTCATGGGCATTGTTTATGAAGACGGGGGGTTCTGTGATAAATTAAGGGCGGGTGATCCCAATATAGATCTCCAATGCATTGGATAACATGAAGGGGTTAAATGATAAGGTTTCTCTGAAGAGAATTAGCGAATATACTGTGATGGATATTCCAAACATAACCATGAGGGTTACGTCCTACGTAAGAATGTTATGAATTCCTCAAGTTACCTTTATGTATTATGATTTATTTTGATTTATTCATAAATCTTATGATTTCATTGATTATTATGTACACATGTACTAATGTTTTCATTCCGTATTGTTATAACCCTTACTGAGCTTTTTATGCTCATCCTAGGTTTTTCAAATTTTTTTCACAGGACATAATTATGAATAGGGTCAAGTATGGGATCAAGGAAATGTCAAGCTATCTAAAACAAGGAAATAGACATGACTCTTATGTTCAAGAGTTTTTATTTTGTGAAATAAAAAGAAAGCTGGGTAGATGTGTCTACTTTTTAATCTTTGAGATGTAATAGTTATGTCCTAATTCTCTAAAACTCTAAACTTGAAAATATCCTTAATGTGAATTATTCATTTAATTCAATAATAAGTAATGTTTAAGGCCGGGTCCTTATAGTTGGTATCAGAGGTCAGTTTAGATAAATTTAGAGGTTGGGTATTCTTTAAGCATAAGTGACATTACCATAATGGCTAGGATTTCCGAAAGTGACATAGTTTTTAGATAAAGTGAATGAGTAAGTATATCTTAGTGTTTATCTTCCTAATTAGTACATGATGATTTTTTTGATGTACTCACACTGCCATTTTTTGTTTTAGTAAATGGATGGATCAAGCAGGCACCAAAGTGACAATGGGTTTGAAGGAAACTGTGGTGGTTCTCTGATTAAGAGACTGGATGAAACGGGGGATTCAATGAGAAACCTCGTGGTTATTCTAAACCAACTATTTGGAGTCCTGATAAACCACTTGATCCTTGGTGAGTTCTATAATGCATCATGTACGAGAGAACCAACTCGATGTGGAAGTTCATGTAATAATTATAAATGTTACCATAAGGGTTTATATGATCCTTACTTTTGAGATAATTATGGGTTACTATATGTTATGATGGAATATGAAGTACATGAGAAAAACTTGAGGTTAAATTATGTTATAGTTATTTTTGAAGATTTTATCAATTTTTGGGGAATTTTAAAATAATTATGTAGTTTTGGAAAAAGGACAACACGTAGACTGTGTGACAACCTGTCGCGTCTAACGAAGCTATGGGAATCAAACCCACAACCAAAGTGCGATGGGTATTTATCGCCTACCAATGGACTACGTGAAGTCCCTGGTTAGTTTGACTAATTATTTTTAGTTATATGATCTTATGAATCTAGAATAAGTTGATTTTGGGTTATCTATGGAAATTAATAACCTATCATGGAGGATATGTGATTAGGTTAATTAATTTTTAGTATCAGACATTAAGAGAAACTAATGTTATTTAGAGATAAATGTTAATTTGTACCTTGGAAGACTATGTGATTAAATCCTTCAAATATTTGGGTTTTAATCTTAGTTTTTTTTTACTTTGATGAATTTTATAGACAAAATTTTTATCGATTGGTCTTCGTTGAACTTTGGGTTTTGTTGGACAAATTTTGGAGATTAAGAATATATTTTCTTTTTATAAAGGATTATCCTTTTTGGGTATTATCTGATCTCGTACTAACAGTTTTGGTTTTGGTTTTTGTCTAAAGACATGGTAAATATATAGTTCTCTTTTGTGGATTAAGTGATTCTATAGATGTTGATTATAGCACTCTTAATGTGAAAAAGTCATCCTAAATACTCGTCTTTTGGAGAATATATGAGTTTGTGTAAGAAATATAGTAGGAGATGAGATTCTACACAACAAGTAAGTATGTTTCTTTATGATTTATATAGGGTCATAAATAAATTCTTCAATGAAAAGTGACTTAAAAACAAAAATGTTGTCTGTTAACTTTTCCTACTGGGGAATCAAATATCATTTAACCCATCACCAGTTTGTGATTTTCTGGTGGTTAACTTTCTCCTAAAAATGTTTTCTATCACTCTCCCTCAGAACATGACCCTTTGTTTTTTCTTCCATATACATGTTTTCCTACCTGGAATCCTAGTATGGGTTAACTCATGTGACCTTTGATCTTCCCTTTCTTTCTTTTAATGTGACAGTTTAATTTACTCCTTTTCCGATGTGGGGCTTTCAATGAAATTTCCAAACCCAATTTTAAAATTGCGAGGATGCAATTCCCAAAAGAGGGGAAGGATGTAACATCCTAGGTAAATAAAGAACATCACTTTTTCATTTTTATTAATATTTTTGAATAAAATATTAATATTACTTTAAAGGGAATTCTTTTCTCGATGGCGTACCCAATACGCAACAACGAGTTTCTTTGAAATCTTACGTTGCACTCTAATAATAAAATAATATTATTTTATATGCTAGTTAACGCCTAACCATTATATTGGTGGGAATTAATGGAAATAACTAAAATATGATTATATATGTTTGTTAAATATTTTTACATTTATCCAATAAAAGATAAAGGCTTAAAATATGAAAAGAATTCAATATTAAGCATAAATACTCTAAAATTCACTAAAAGGTTGATTTATCGCCTTTTGATGGTGAATCATCTTTAATATAATTTTTTTCACTCTTATACATTCGATTGGACCAAATAAAATTCTTCTTTAGATTCGGGACATCAAAATTTACTTTGTGTAAATTTTTCGTATTTTTCCGATAAGGTTCATTTTTTTAATGAATAGTGAAAATGTTGTATTTTAATTCAAAACATATTTTAATCTAATTTATTTATATGATTAGATTATATTTTGAATTTTTTTAAAGTCCAATTATAATATATTTTTACCATTTAATCCAATAGTTTTCATTGGAATTAATTTCACATTGAAATTGGACTAAAACTAGTGTCAATCTTTTAATAGATATTGTTTCATAAAAACACGCTATTTGTTTTGACAGCGGGAATTAATTATTAAATTAATTAAAGCAAATTATATGTTTTGACTTTTGTAAAATAGACATAATTTTTGAATTCAGAATATCAAATATAGCTTAGGGTGAATTTTTGGTATTTTTCTGAAAAACGTCAATTTTTGATGAATAGTGAAACCACTAAGTGGTAGTTAATGAAACTGATTTTTCTTTTAAATGAAACATTACCACTTCTGTGATTTGATTTTCAAAAATCCAACATACATGGTTGTCATTAGGAAGTAAAATGTGTTTCAATGAGATTAAAATAATTTTTTTTGTGAATAGTAAATTTTAAGTTTTATTAATCGCGATTAAAGGTAATTATTGTAATTTTAGGTAAAGATAATGTTATAATAATATGAAATGACCTTGACACTTGTCCTACCCTTATTTTATGAGTCATTTCCGACCAAGACAATCCATGGGTCAACTTGGGGACCCCATGGAGCCACTTTGGTTGGAAAATGACATTAAAAACCTTATATTTAAAGTTAAAATTAAAATGTCACAAACATGTATTGTTTTACTGAAACAATTTTTATATGGGGTTATACAAGTAATATTTTTGAATATAAATATTCATAAAAAGATAAAACAATTTACTACATCATGATACTTTTTTATAATTTTTAGACATTAAATTAATTAATTTATTTATGACACCGTGATGATGCAGTGATTACCTCATAAATGAATGATTTAAATAAAATTAGAAGATAGGGTAAAATCTAAGTCCTACACTTGTCAAAAACCTATTGGATGGGTGTATTTCGAATCCTTATCACCTTATCCTAGAAAAATATCCTTTTGGGATCATTAAAATCCTAAAAGCATTTTATAATAAAGTAATATTTTATAACTTTTCAAGAGTGCCCATCCTCTTCTCTTATAAAAGGCCCACAACTCTACCACCTTACCCACACCTCTCAAGCCTTTGGCTCAGCCAAACCCTTCCCCTTTAATCTCTCCACATACCTCTATTCATCATTTATGCCTCACTTTTGGCATAATTCTCTTCAAGAAACCCTTTTGGTTCAAACCAAAAAAAGTTACCTGATTTAAAGGTAATGCCTTCACTTATGTTCTTTTGTTTTATTTTGATTATCCAAACCCCTAAACTCTTTTTATTACTTTATTTTTTAAAAACACCAGTATCTTAAATATAATATGATTTTGTTATGTGAAGGATTAGAGCTACACTTACACACACCTCCGTCTAATAGTTAAAGAACATACTGTTTCTGTGGATGGAGAATTACTGCCTCACGAAACGATGATTGTTCAATATTTTCTTAACACCATTCATGGTGTCCATTATGATGTCACTGTATTTTATGTATGATATATATAGTATTTGTGTTTTCCATATGCTTCTGTATTTTATATTTAAAACATTCCTTTATGCTTTTCATGTTATGAAAATGCGATAATTTCATACGAGGAAGTGTGGACTACCGCCCCTCATGTGATGTGACTCGTTCATGCAATACATGGAATTTATAAAGAATGAAATTAATGAACTTATGTGACCTATATTACATATATATTATACTTTATTTATAATATATATGCCTCTCAATTATTTTTAATTCCATTAATATGACAAATAAATGAAAGTAGTGTTCATGCGTATGTACGGCCTACCGTCTCCATGAACGGTGCATTTCATTTCTTTTTATATCCAAATGTTATGGAATGGTATAAAATGATTATTTACTGGATATATATGATATTTAAATCATTAATACTATTCTGGAGATGATTTAATTATAACTACATGAACAATCATTTTCAAACAAGTTCATTTTTTACTCATGTACCAAACATCGACAAAAACGTCTGATATGAACCCACATTATTAACCAATTATTATAACATTATAATATGTGATATGAACTGAATAATAATATTTAATGGAGGAACGTAAGAAATTATAAATTGACCAAAGTTTATTATTCAGGAATATAAAGAAGTGAACAATACAAGTCGGACTTGAGGTAAAGGATCCTACCTATCTCTTTCTTTTTAAGTACTCTCTCTTATGTCGTTTCTTTTAACCTCATATTTCTTAGTTGGGGGATGTTATTTTATATTAGTATTACTGTAATTTCTATGTTCATATGATGAGATACCATATTTTATTTCATTAATCCTTTTTTTGGAAGTTTTAAGTGGTGTCGTTAGGCTGCCGAGTTTTCGTAAGGCGTTTTTTCATCTCACTTTTATTCCCATGAGATTTATGCTACATTTGCCACCATTTCCTTTGGGTGGTATATGTACTTCCCATTATTCTAATATTTGTGTAATATATATTTGTTTATGATTATTTACATCAATAATGTATAGTCCTTCTTTCATGGGGTGTATGTTTTGAAAGTTACCCAAATCGGTAAGGGAACCTTTCACCCTCCTCTTTTTAAAAGACTTCTTTTGTTATGTCTTTTAATTTACATCTTATTATGTTGGGAAATGTTATTGTATATCCTTATTGATGTAAAATCTATTTCCAAGTGATGAGATACCCTTTTTTTCTCATCAACTCAGTTTCCAAAATTTAAAGTGATGTCGTTAGGCTGTCGAATTTTTACAAGGGAACGTCTTAACCCAATTTCGATTTCATTGGGTTCAACATATAGTTATTGAATATGTCACCCTTTGAATATGTGTGAGTGACCTTTGATTGTTTTACACTTAATATAAACTTATATTGGGTTTATTTATATTTGTCACACATAATTATGAGATTTATTTGTCCTTCATTTAAGGATACCTTCTAAATAAGGGATTTCATCTCATTTTACATTTCTATTGAGACTTCATTGTTGTTATGCACCAATTCACTCTTATAAGGTGTATATACTGTCCTTTGGAAAATTATGTCTTGAATACCTTTATTCTCATGATATTATAAAGTTATTATTAAATGTTATTCCTCAATTATTGTATTCAAGTGTCTCTCATTTTGTTAAAAACCCTTTAACTAAAATATCGTTTTAAATGTTTTAATGATTTATTCTTATAAATATTTCTCATTAACATCCATGTTTTCAAAATGGTTTTAAGGATTTATTTATATGTATATTAATGGATTAAAATTTTAAGAGCTTCAAATTAGTATGGGACACTTTTATTCCAAAATATCATTATTAAATGTTTTAAATGGTTTTGAAAATGGTTTTTAGAATGGATTCATTATTTCAATATCTTAAAATGTTATATTGTTATTGAAATATGGGAATCTTATCTTTCCTTTATTCTTAAGTTATTTGTTATGATTATGATATGGTTCTTGGGCACTATTTATGAATACTGGTGGTTCCGTGATAAACTAAGGGCGGGTGAGCCCGATATAACTCTCCAATGCATTGGGTAACGTGAAGGGTTTAAATGCTAAGGTTTCTCCGAATAGATTTAGGGAATATACTGTGATGGGTATTCCAAACGTAACCATGACGGTTACTCCCTATGTAAGAATGTTATGAATTCTTCAAGTTACCTTTATGTCTTATGATTTAAATTGAGTTATACATAAATCTTATGATTTCATTGATTCTTATGTACAAATGGACTAATGTTTTCTTTCCATATTGTTATAAACCTTACTATGATTTTTATTCTCATCCCAAGTTTTTGAAATGTTTTTCACAGGACATAAAGATTAATAAGGTCAATGATGGGACCAAGGAAATGTCAAGCTGTCAAAAACAAGGAACTAGACATGAATCTAATGTTTAAGATTTTTTATTTTGATAAAAAAATGGAATCTGAGTAGATGTGTCTACTTTGTAATCTTTGAGATGTAATAGTTATATCCTAATTCTCTGAAACTCTAAACCTGAAAAGATCCTCAATGTGAATTATTCGTTAAATTCAATAATAAGTAATGTTTAACGCCGGGTCCTTATAAAAATTATGATGAAACAATATATTTTACATTTTTAAATAATTTTTATGATGAAATGTTTATTTACTATAGTATAATCTCAGGTATTACGGAAATACATTCCTCAAATATTGGATGGGGTTATCATAGATCTTATTACTCTTATTCCGCTAACTCAATATCAATGGAAGATAGAGACTAAGGGTCATTTTTTGATCTAGAAAATGACATAGGTAAATTTTCATCTTCTTTGAATGAAATGTAAGTGTTTCAAGATCATGAGGGTGCTGATTAATGGTCATAATTATCTATGGAATCCTTTTCATGTCATTTTTTCTCTCCACTATCATTGGGGGTTGAATAGGTGCCAATATCTTTAGATTTAGGAGATGGTATGCGGAATTTTCAATTTCTTTTGTTGATGTGGAAGTATCATTTGATCTTGACCATAATGTAGGGACCTATTTATGTTTTTTAGAAAAAGTGGGAGCATTTTTATTCATATAATTTTTATCTATTCTAATATCACATCCTTCTTTTATACTACTATGTATTACTAACATGACTAGTATCATGATGATAATGGGAAACATGAAAAAAAACATATTTCAGCCACCTTATCTAGGGGTTAAGGTCTACTTAATTTATATCTTTGACTGTATGGTCAATAGATTGTTTATATTTTCCCTTGTGTGGAGGTACTCTAAATCTAGATTTATTTTTATAGGAATAATGGCTACCTTTTTCTTTGTCAATGATGGTTTCTCTATAGGTCAATGTGCCTGGCTTTTATAAGACTAGAAGGTAATTGTTTGCATTTGCCTTTTATATAGAATTCACATGAACAAATGACTTCCAAAATCTAGATCATTTACCTTGATTTGAATAATGAAAATTACATAGTGTTCATCTATTTTATTTAATAGTTTTACATGATCTATTTCCAGACTATTATGGGCAGTGGTCTAACTGTTGTCATCTATTAATAATTAAATTCCCTCCCTTTGATATAATCCTATGCTTTTGTATTGTAATTTTTAAGACTCAAAAGATTTTTTTCTATATTTAGAACTCTCAATTTTCTATTGCTAAATTATTTGAGAAATTAATTACAATATGAGGATATTATTGAATTAATATGAAGCCACAACCTTCTTTGAAGGGCATTGAAAGTTTTTTATATTTCAAAAACCATGAACCTAATGTTTGAGAAATGTTATGAAATGTATGATCCAAGCATGATTCATCTAGGTTAAATTTTCTTACTTTTCTCATACCCTTGGATTTTCAAAGTGGATGGAGATGATTTAGATTTGTTGTGGCCCATGTGTCAGAGGGTTTGGACTGATATGATGTTAATTTTTGATCTTTTATTGTTCATATTCTAATGAATGATGAAATAATTATGTTTTGTAAGTATGTACAGTGGCCTGATATATCTTTATATTATGACTTCTTAGACTTGTTTTGTGAATAAGAAGATTATATGTAACTAAATGGGATAAATCACTACATGACAAACTTTAGCACTAAAAACCTTAACATTAAACTCTAAAGAGATTAAAATGGCCTAAATGAGTGATTATAAAAGTTTATTTTAAATATTAAGAGAATATAAGATTGATATATTAGTTGGAATGAAAAAAATCTATTTCAATATTTCTTATTTTTTGATAAGTTCTTATGCTTCCCACTATGAGGTTATTATCTAATATAACGCTTGGAAGTTAAGGTTTTTTTTATAGTGACCACTTTTAATAACCAAAATTTGAGTATGTTTTTATTATGAATGGGTTACTGTGAGTTGAACCTCTCTGATTTTTATTATTACCAAGAAATTTTTTTTCTAATTGATACTCTAGTTTGATTGGGCTGAAATGGGCCCGAGATGATTCAACAGTATATTGGTCCTCCTATTGAGCCAGTAAAAATGAATCTATATAGGTTGATGAAACATAAATGGATTTAGTGGATCTATTTTTAAAGTATTGGGATCTATTTTTACCTCATATTTCTTTACAATATACTTCATATTTATTAGATAAGGGGTTGTAAAATTTAATTACATCAACATAACCATATTATGACTACTTATTTAATGATTATTCCATTTGGATTGCTAGTTCCAATTGAATATTTGGATGGGATAGTGATCATCCACCTAATAATTGAGAAAATAAATCACGATGGTTTGGGACTAGATTGGAAATCAGCATGGGTTCTTCCGCCTACACCTTATTTTTTATTCATGTTATTTTGTTTCTTGTAAAAAATTTTATTTGAAGGATATGATACCAAAGTAGATGAATTGGTTGTCATAGAGGGATCTTGGGTCTCAACATATTTATTTTATTATAACCTAATTATATCATGTTTCTGGTTGACTGATTTCCCAATCAACAAATTGATAAAAAAAGTATTCCTTTCTCAGGATATCTAGTCATTCTCTTTCATATTCTGGTGAGATAGAGTAGACATAAGTTACCTATGACGGGTGTTTTTCTAATTTTACCAAACCAGAATCAACCATATCCTAGAAGGTGTATTTGAATAAAAATCACTCCTAGTTGTTTTCCCTAGTATATGATGGTAGGGTAAATAATCAAGGTGTTATTTGAGACTAATTTCAATGGGTTTTATAGATTCTTTTGGTTTTAAGAGGTTATTTTCTATAAATGAAATGATGTACCCTAAAACCCACTATTTTCAAAAAGAGTATATTTTATTCTCCCAATATTCATATGTTAGATCTCTATTATCCTTTATTCCCTAATTTTGGGAATTCTAATAATATATTTTTCATTTAGTGGGAGGCACCACATGATATTGTGTGAGTTTGGGTGTCAGAGCTGATGCAAAAGTTGTATTTAGGGTAACTATTTTTCCCAGTTTTTTAACCATTTTTTTTGAGATTCCATATTCAGAATATATTTTCTCTTAGAGAATTTTATGGAATGCCCTAATATTTGTACAACATCTAAAAACTCTTTGAATTCGCCTATATATTTTTTTCATGATAAAAGGTGTTTTGAATTCATCCCAAATATTTTATATGAAAATTTCTAGTATATTATTTTGTGGAAGTTTTATATTAATAGAGTAGATCAAACCCATAAAAATTAAGATTAAATATATTAACATCTCATTCTCACTATCATGTAATTAGAGATATTTTGTATCATCATCTTTCATGGTATGGAGATGAACTGGTAGATAATTTTTCAATGAATATCATCTCACCATGTGAAGGATCCAGCCAGTGGGTAGTTGTACTTCATGAACATCAGTCCTTATAGAGTTTTCATTAAGAATATAATCCTAGATACTTCAAACTACTCTAGTGCTTACATTATGGGGATGCATTAATTCACTAAGTGAATCAAAAATTAATCTAGGTCCCCACTACTATTAAGTACATATAATATTATGTTCTCAAAGTTGGGTGGAGG
The DNA here is from genome assembly GCA_963277665.1 of Viscum album. NCBI lineage: Eukaryota > Viridiplantae > Streptophyta > Magnoliopsida > Santalales > Viscaceae > Viscum > Viscum album. The sequence goes on along the minus strand of OY728136.1, from coordinate 2,083,047,420 downwards.
AGGAATCACAATCACCCAATCATGATATTCCCTCCTTTCTAGTTGCACTGGTGCATGTTTCCCTCACATGGACTCTATTAGAGTAGCTAAATATGTGATAAATTCAATAAGTTATAGTAAAATGGTTGGTTAGGTTTATACTGGAGTAGAGTTAATAGATAGATCCAAATATGGATGAATCACTTTTTTCTGCAATTAGTATCCAATACGAGTCATCCTAGGGTATCTCTCCTAATATGGATCCAGATTCTCCCCCTATAGAGGGAACTCCTAATATCCTTTTATAATAGAGTCTAGACACACTAGTTTTATGTTTCTAGATTCTATTATATGATTATAGTTTTTCTCCCATATATTGGATAGTTTTCTCAGATTGGGAAAGATCCATTGGAGGATAATGTCGGTTTCCGCATGGAAGTTATGATTTGTGGGAATATTTCCACTAAGTGATTATGGATTTAGTATCTTGTGTTCCTGAAACTATTATTCATATTGTCCAAAACGTTACTCAATAGTTAGAGCCTTAGTTTCCTAGTTTGGATGGTCGTATGTGGTCACACCCTTTGTAACACCCCAGGTTTTTTGACCCTTTATATTTATTTAAATTACATTTCTATAATTCTAATGAGTCTTTTTCTATTCTTTAAAAATATTTATATTTCTGTATAATATAACCCATAAAAGATATTAATAAAACTAAAAACACTTTATTCATTCATAATGAAACATTTAAAAAAAGGTACATGAAACCATGTAAAACACTCCATGGAATATTACATACCATGGATGATTACATCCATTGAATTTCATAAACTAATATGGGAAAATAAATATAAAATCATGATATTTTTAAAACTAGGTGATACCCTAGATCATATCCATCTTTGAGAATCACCATTATTGGAATGAAAATGGGGCGCCCCAAATCCACACTCCCATTTACGGTGAAAAAAACACTTTCATTAACATTTTCATAGATGAAAACTGAGATAAACATATCATTATTTAAATAATTTCTATAATTTAAATATTACATCTCATAAATAGTAAGATAATTCAAAGAACATACGGTTTAGTTTCTTTTAGGGTCGGCTACATAGGAAACTTATTTTATGATACATTTAAACATTTCCCTATAATTGAACTATACTAAACTCCCTTATAGACTCTTCGTAAGTTATAATCATCTTCATAACCTAGTTTATTGTAACATAATAAAGTGTTGAGTTCAAATTATCAATTAGGTTAAATCTCAAAAAAAAAATATAATCAATGGTTATATCATTATAATATGAGAAACCTTGATCATGGAAGAAATATCTTAGAAAAAATAGCATGGAACAATAAGTGTTTTTCTTAAGCGATGATAGAAGGACATCTAATCTAAAATGAACAAACATATCTTATTATGATTCCCTTTATATTAAAATTTCTATATGAAAATTTATTGAATCCATGAATATAGGATATTTTCCCATATTTATCAGGGATATAACTCCATGACACTTACTTATCAATGCATCATCCACTTTGTGTTCCTTACCATTGTGGTATTTTATTAAAAATTCATAGAACTTGAGTAATTTCTTCAATCTTTTTATTCTCAAGTTGAGAAATTTATGATTGAATATATATTTCAAAAAAAATTGATCAGTAAATATACCATATATCTCATAGTAAAGATAATGCCTCTATATATTCAGTGAAATGATTATAACTATTATCTCAGAATCAAGGTTTGAATAGTTTTTTATGGTTCTTTAATTACCCTGATGCATAATGAACAAATCTATCATTTTTTATAAAGAAAAAAACCTAGTTCATTATTTGATTCATAAATATATATATATATATATAATCCTTATTTTCTAAATAATAAGGTAAATAATACTATACTGGATTATATTTTCCTTAATTCATCAAATATGGCATCCCATTACATAGACCATGATATTTTCAACCCTTTATGAGTCATCTTGGTTAATATATTAGATAATCAGGAAACAAATTCAAGAAATTAGAGAAGGTAACCAGCTAAACAAATGAAACTATGTATATCATTTATATTTGTCGGTGTGCCTCATTCATTAACAACCTTTGTCTTTATGGTTTCATATGATATTATATCCTTGGATAAAATATAGCCAAGAAAATAAACATTCAAAATCCAAAATTCACACTTATTAAATTTCTCATATAGATCCTTCTCCCTTAGAGTCTCAATGAGAAACCATAAAATTTTATTCATTTTCTTTATATAACATAGAGTATATCAAGATATCATCAATAAAAAACACAAAAAATTATCAAGATAATCATCAACTACTCTATTCATTAGATCCATCAACACTGAGGGTATATTTTTTAACCAAAAAGACATTACTATAAACTCATAATACAAATACCATGTGTGAAAATTAATCTATTATATATCATCGTTCTTTATTTTTAATTAATTATAACCATAATAGAGATCAATTTTATTAAAGTATTGATCCCCTTGAATTTTTTCAAATAGTTAATTAATGTGAGGTAAAGGACACTTATTTATAGTAATCTAATTGATTTCTCTATAAGCAATGCACAACCTCACAGATCTAGCCTTATTTTTCAAAAATAATATAAGTACTCCCCAGGTAAAAACACTATATACTGTGAAACTCTTATCAAACAAAATTTTATTTTTTTATTTAATTCGTAAAATTTTTCTAGATTATTTATATATCAAGGATTAAGTATGGGGATTTCATTATGTATAAGGTCAATAGATAATTAAAATTCACATCCAGGCACATTTCTAGGTATTTACTTAGTAAATACATCAATATAGTCACTCCAAATAGTTATATCCATTGTGCATAGGATATCCTTATCATTCATTATTTTATAGTAGTTTCATTATGATAGTCTACAAGAGGCTATTCCGAACAAGACTTGATCAATGAAGTCTCTCATCTAAAAATAAGTAATTATATTCAAGCCTCAAATATTGTAGTCTCCTTCTCATGAAAATAAATTATTGAATTAAAAATTAACATACAATCCATCCCAGATATTATATCAAAGTTGACCATTGGTATTTATGATATGTTTTAATTTAAATAACCAATATTTATTTTAATAGAGGAAATCCAATATAATTTCATTTTTATATGATTTGTAAAAGTATTTATAACTAGAAACTATTTCTTTAATGGTTCAGTAGATGATTCAACATTCTTATAGAACATATAATATTTACTAGTACATTGAGCCATAATCAAATAATGTATTAGATAACTTTGATATTATGATAAAATTACCTACTATAACATCATTTGGGACCTAAAAATATATTTTTATGATTATATAAGCCTATATTTTTCCCTTGGATTATTTTGGGGTCGATTCCCTTGATTCATGTGGCATTGATTTGAATAGTGTCTTGTCTCCTTATAATTGACACATTGTAAATTAGTGGATTTTTTCTTTCACCCATACTGATGTGATTGATATTATTCATCTCCAAAAAAGTAGTAAACACACATTTCCTTCAAGAAATCCTTAATGTGTTTCTTCCAACAATTATTACATGTGAAAAAGTATACCCTTCCTTTTTTCCTTTTCTAAATTACATTCACCATGGCACATAGCCTTCTTCTTCTTCTTTTTCCTTAATTTTAAATTAAATGACATGGATTATTCCTTATCGATATTGATTAAACTAGTAACTATCATCACATATAATTAAAATGTTGGAGATATTAATTTCTTTTGAAGACTTTTATTTAACCCATCAAAGAAGAAATCAATCTTACATTTTTTTATTATGTATATAGTCTTTAGAATGTCTTTTTAACCTTGTAAATTTAGCCACATACTAAAAAACAACATCCAATTACTTTTTTATTAAATTCATTAATTTCCTTCTCATTCCATCTTATTTTTTACTAGGAAATTAATTTAAAAAAATTCTATAAAATACTTTCAATACGTATTCTATATCAACTCTTACTTATTTTTATTTTGAATAAAACACCTCAATTTATTGGAATATCATGTTAGATTATATATATATATGAAAAAATTCACCCTTTCATTATATTCAAAATCAAGTAATATCTTCTCTAGAGACTTGATCCATTGTTTATATACTAATGAATTTCTAGTTCCATTGAAGGATATAGGTTGTTGCATCATAAAGTGGTCCAAAATTATTACACCATGTTACACAGAAACTAGTTGTTCCATATGGGAAAGGTTATTATTCATAACTTGGGTCAATTTCTCCAATATAGTTATGATCTACTCCTCTCTAACACCCACCAAATTGAATTGATCTGGTGGGAAATACCAACATTTATTATGGGTGTTGGCATGATATTCATTCCTCACATTAGGTTTCATTCCTAAAAAATGAAATATAATTAATTATTTCATGAATAAAAAATTTAATTATAAATCATAATATGTAATTAATATTCATTTATTTTAAATTAATTTCATGTAATATAGAAATATTTCCAGAATATCCTAATAGTTTTTTATAGATATTTGTTTTCTGACAATGTTCTCCAAAATCTAGTTCCTAAGGTTTCTACTAAACATACTCTAATACCAACTATAACTCCATGACTCAAGTAACCCAAATATAGTATTTATTTTATTATAATGGTATGTAATACATAGATCACAATATAAAGGATCTATTACCATAAAAGTCTTATGAAAATAGATATATAAATTAACATTAAATTGCACTGAAAATTTAAAGTATATTAATTGAATACATGAAAATTTATTACTTGTACTTGGAAATATTTAAGTCACATGAACTATTATTTATAATTTCTTATTGAAATTAGAGAAAAATATAAATTATTATGATTATATCCTTAATAAGGGGGTATCATAAAGTTAATTCAATCATAAATAAGAATGGAATCGATAATATGACAAAGAAAAATAAATTCCATAAAAAATGTAGTTGTGAGTATAATATATCCATAGAATAAAAAACAATAAGTAAATGCTTGTATTATAATTATTGGTATCATAGTGATGGAATGCATAATGTAAAACATCATAAATATACTCTCATGGTTCCATACCAAGACAACATACATAAATGTGTAATAATTTTATGAAATACCCAACATGTTTGTCTCATGAGACCTATTGATGTATCAAGAGTCTATATAATTATAAGCCCCATACATCATATTAAAAGTATAATGGATCAATAATATGATTATAATGGCTCAAAAATATGTATCATAATGTTTCTTAAATAACCGCATACAAAAATCATTACTAAGTAATCAATATGTGTCCATACATAAATAAATGGTATGCAGAATGTCAACAGTTCCCCATTTAATGTAATAATATAGATATCTAGGTGAATATCCAAAAATAAAATTTAAAACTATTGGATATTCATAATGTAATTACATTTACATTTATCAATAGAATGATAATGAAATAATGGGGTAGGATACTTTCATAAATAAATGTTTTCAATGGAAATTAGTCTGCGATAATATATTAAAATACTTTATTACTGTTTGTTTACATCTTCTGAATTATTAAAATTATTTTCCTCATTATTATAAAAAAGGTATACAGTTAGGCCTAATTGTTTTTCACTAAGTTAAAATTGTGTTAATAGAAAAAAACCTTTTTCAGGATGATTAACCCTAATTGAATCCACAAAAAAGCTTGAATCGAATTACAATATCTAGATTGGGATATCATTTCTAAGAACCCACACACTATTTAAATTACCAAAATTTTATGATATTTTAGATTTATCTCTTGAATTCATTCAAATTTTTTAGCATCATATCGACTTTTATGGTAGTATAATAAGAGGGAAATGTGATCTTTCAATGATAATATGACAAGAATTTATAAAGATGAAGCAAAAAACATTTCATAGTGAAATTAAAATAAATTATAGAGTATTACAGAAGTAAATAACAAGAAGGGATTAAGGACCCTTAGATCAACATTATAACGTATTAGTTAAAGACTATAATGAGTGGGAATAATTAATATATAATTATGAATATATCAAAGGGATGGTAATACTAAGTAATTACAAGAATGGAAAAATATTAAAAAAGATTTAAAAAGATTCTATAACAAGAGGATTATAATTGAAAATGAAAAGTGGAATATTGGGAACCCTTACCTTGAAATATAGATTATTAAAAATTGATAATAGAACCATAAATCAATATAATCCCCTTAGATATATTATTGATAGAGAAAATGAGATGAGTAAAATGTTCACTATTTTTAGAGTGATGTGGAATGGGAGGGTGTGTGGGTATTTATAGTAAATAAAGCGGATCTGTTTAAAAATTTCAACGAATAGCCCTTGGACTCTATGTCAATAAAATAGAATTAAATTCTCTTTACCATGGTTTAATCGCATGGTATTTGAAATGTATGACTTATTTTTTCGTTCAATTGTTTGAGAACTGAATTATTTAAAATATATTATTTTGGATGTGAATAAAATTCATATTTATAAATAGTTTTTTTGAATGTTTAAAATAAACATTAGGTTTGGGAATATTATTTATTCCTTTGGATAATTAATTTTTTTAATTTAAAAAATATTACTTTAATCAATAAACCGTGTTTTGGCCAAGTAATTATTTTATTATTTATTACATCATTATAAAGTTATTATGATGTAAAAATACTTACTGTATAATCATACCATATTTTACATTTTATCCAAAAATTAAATTGTCTCAAACAATTATGAAAAATACACTATTAGATAATTTCCTTATAATGATTATAAATTTAAAGACATTTTTTGGGAAAAAATCTTTTTCTATTTGAAATTTATCGATTAAATAAAAAACTTTTGTATTTTAAAATCACGTATTTGGAACCTAAAATTAAAAAAAGTATTCTTATTTTTATTATGAGATTCCTATGTGTAGTTATATTATTATTCATAGGTATATATATTATTCATTATTAATTATATTATTACATGATGTTTATATAAAAAATTTAATTTTCTTGTCTTATATTTTATTATAATTTGTTGTAAAATTATGATGAAATCATTGATTTTACATTTTTATATAATTTTTATGATGAAATTTTTATTTACTATAGTATAATTTCAAGTATTACAGAAATACATTCCTCAAATATTGGATGGGGCTATCATAGATCTTCTCACTCTTATTCCTCTACCTCAATATCATTGGAAGTTAGAGACTAATGGTAATTTTTCGATCTAGAAAATGAAATAAGGAAATTTTCATCTTCATTGAATGAAATATAAGTGTTTCAAGATCATGAGGGTGGTGATTAATGGTCATAATTATCTATGGAATCCTTGATGTGTTTTTTTCTCTCTGCTATCATTGGGGGATGAATATATGTCGATATCTTTAGATTTAGGAGATGATATGGGGAATTTTCAATTTCTATTGATGATGTGGAAGTATCATTTTATCTTGACCATGATGTAGGGACCTATTTATGTTTTCAAGAAAAAAAGGATCATTTTTATTCATATAATTTTTATCTTTTCTAATATCACATCCTTCTTTTGTACTACTAAGTTTAACAGACATGACTAGTATCATGATGATAAGGGAAAACATTACAAAACCACATTTTGGCCACCTTATCTAGGTCTTGAGGTCTACTTAATATAATATCCTTGACTATATGGTCTATAGATTGTTTATATTTTCCCTTGTGTAGAGGTACTCTAAATCTAGATTGATTCACATAGGAAGAATGGCTACCTTTTTCTTTATCAATGATGGTTTCTCTATAGGTCCATGTGCTTGGATTTTATATGACTAGAATGTAATTGTATGAATTTACCTTTTATATAGAATTCACATGAACTAATTAATTCCATAATATATATCAATTACCTTGATTTGAATAATGAAAAGTACATAGTGTTCATCTATTTTATTTAACGGTTTTACATGATCCATTTCTAGACTATTGTGGGTAGTGATCCAAATGGCGTCATCTATTACTAATTACATTCCCTCCCTTTGGTAAAATGCTATTCTTTTGTATTGTAATTTTTAAGACTCATAAGTTGTTTTTTCTATATATATCACTCTAAATTATCTATTGCTAAATTATTTGAGAAATTAATTACAATATGAGGGCATTATTGAATTAATCTGAAGCCACAACCTTCCTTGAAGGGCATTGAAAGTTTTTTCTATTTCAAAAACCATGAACCCAATGTTTGAGAAAATTTATCCAATGTATGATCCAAGCATGATTCATCTAGGTTAAATTTTCTTACTTTTCTCATACCCTTGGATTTTTAAAGTGGGTGGAGATGATTCAGATTTGTTGCGGCCCATGTGTCGGAGGGTTTGGACTGATATGATGTTAATTTTTGATCTTTTATTGATGATATTCTAATGAATGATGACATAATTATGTTTTTTAAGTATGTACAGAGGCCTGATATATCTTTATATGATGACTTCATAGTCTTGTTTGGTGAATAATAAGACTATATGTAACTAAATGGGAACAATTACTACATGACATATTTTAGCACTAACAACCTTAAAATTAAACTCTTAAGAGATTAAAATGGCCTCAATGAGTGATTATAAAAGATTATTTTAAATATGAAGGGAATATAAGATTGATATATTTTTTGTAATGAAAAAAAAATCTATTTCAATATTTCTTATTTTTTTGATACTTTCTTACGCTTCCCAATATGAGGTTATTCTCTAATATAATGCTGGGAAGTTAAGGTTTTTCTTCCATTGACCAGTTTTCATAACCAAAATTTGAGTATGTTTTTATTATGAATGGGTTAACTTAAGTAGAACCGCCATGATTTTTATTATTAATAAGAAATTTATTATTTTCTAATTCATACTCTAGTTTGATTGGGCCTAAATGGGCCCGAGATGATTCAAGAGTATATTGGTCCTCTTATTGAGCCTGAAAAGGTGAATCTATCTAGGTTTATGAAACATATATGGCTTTAGTGGATCTATTAATAATGTATTGGGATCTATTTTTACCTCATATTTCTTGACCATATACTTCATATTCATTAGATAGGGGTTTGTAAAATTTAATTACATCAACAAAACCATATTACAACTCATTATTTAATGAGTATTCCATTTGGCTTGCAAGTTCCCATTGAATATTTGGATAGTATAGTGGTCATCCACCCAATAATTGAAAAAATAAATCATGATGTTTTGGGACTATCTTGGAAATCAATATGGGTTCCTCCTCCTACACCTTATTTTTTATTCAAGTTATGTCGTTTCGTGTAAAATTGTTTATTTGAAGGATATGATACCAAATGAGATGAATTGGTTGTCATAGAGGGATCTTGGGTCTCAACAACATTATTTTATTATAACCTAATTATATCATGTTTTTGGTTGACTGATTTCCCAATCAACCAATTGATAAAAAATTTATCCCTTTCTCAGGATATCTTGTTATTCTCCTTTATATTCGGGTGAGATAGAGTAGACATAAGTTACCTATGATGGGTGTTTTTATAATTTTACCAAACCAGAATCAACCATCTTCTAGAAGGTGTCTTTGAATAAAAATCACGCTTAGTTTTTGTCCCTAGTATATGATGGTATGGTAAATAATTAAGGTGATATTTGAGACTGAATTCATTAGGTTTTCTAGATTCTTGTTTTTTTAAGAGGTTATTTTCCATAACTGAAATGAAGTACCCTAAAACCCACTCTTTTCAAAAATAGTACATTTTATTCTTCCAATATTCATATGTTAGATCTCTATTATCCTTTATTCCCTCATTTCAGGAATTCTATTAATGTATTTTTCATTTAGTGGGGAGGAACCGCATGATATTGTGTGAGTTTGGGTGTCAGAGATGACGCCAAAGCTATATTTAGTGTAACTATTTTTCCTAGTTTTTAAACCATTTTACTATGACTTTACATATTCCGAATATATTTTTTCCTAGATAATTAGATGGAATCCCTTGAAATTTTTAAAACATCTAAAAACTCTTTGAATTCACCTATATATTTTTACTTGATCAATGGTGTTTTGAATTCATTACAAATATTTTATATAAAAATTTCTAGTTGATTATTTTGTGGGAGTTTTATATTAATGGAGTAGATAAAACCCTTACAAATTGAGATTAAATCTATTAACACCTCATTCTCACTATCATATAATTGGAGATATTTAGTATCATCATCTTTCTTGGTATGGAGATGAACTGGTAGATAATTTTTCAATGAATATCATCTCAACATGTGAAGAATCCAGCCAGTTGGTAGTTGTACTTCATGAACATCAGTCCTTATAGTGTTTTCATTAAGAATATAATCCTGGATACTTCAAACTAATCCATTGTTTCCATTATGGTGATGCATTAATTCACTATGTGAATCAAAAATTTATCAAGGCCCCCACTAACGTTAAATAATTATAATATTATATTCTCAAAGTTGGGTTGAGAAGGAATCACATTCACCCAATCCTGATATTCCTTCCTTTCTAGTTTCACTGGTGCGTGTTTCCCTCACATGGACTCTATTCTAGTAGCTAAAGATGTGATAAATTCAAGAAGTTATAGTCAGATGGTTGGTTAGGTGTACACTGGAGTATAGGCAATAGATAAAGCCAAATATGGATAAATCACTTTTTCTGCAATTAGTATCAAATACGAGTCATCTTAGGGTATCTCTCCTAATATGGATCCAGATTCTCCCCCTATAGAGGGAACTCCTAATATACTTTAATAATAGAGTCTAGACACACTAGTTTTATGATTCTAGAAACTATTATATGGTTATATTTTTCTCCCATATATGGGATAGTTTTCTCAGATTGGGAAAGATCCATTAGAGGACAATGTTGGTTTCCGCATAGAAGTTATGATCAGTGGGAATATTTCCACTAAGTAATTATAGATTTAGTATCTTGAGTTTTGGAAACTATTATTCATATTGTCCAAACCCTTACTCAGTAGTTAGTGCCTTAGTTTCTTAGTGTGGATGGTGGTATGTGTTTACACCCTTTGAAACACCCCAGGATTTTTGACCCATTATATTTCTTTAAATTACATTTCTATAATTACAATGAATGTTTTTCTATTCTTTAAAAATATTTATATTTTTGTATAAAATAACCCATAAAATATATTAATAAAACTAAAAACACTTTATTCATTCATAATGAAATGTTTAAAAAAAGGTACATGAAACCATGTTTTACACTCCATGGCGTATTACATACTATAGATAAATACATCCATTAAATTTCGTAAACTAAAATTGGAAAATAAATATGAAATCATGAAATTTTTACAACTAGTAGATCCCCTAGATCATATCCATATTTGAGAATCATCATTATTAGAATGAAAATGAGGTGCCCCAAATCCACACTCCCATGTACGGTGCTTAAAACACTTTCTTTAAAATTGTCGTAGATGAAAACTATGATAAACATATCTTTATTTAAATAATCTCCATAATTTAAACATTAAATCTCATTAATAGTAATATAATTCTAAGAACATATTGTTTAGTTTCTTTTAGGGTTGGCTACATAGGAAACATATTTTATGATATATTTAAACATTTCCCTGTAATTGAACTATACTAAACTCTCTTATAGACTCTTCATAAGTTATAATCATCTTTATAACCTAGTTAATGGTAACATAATGAAGCATTGAGCTCAAATTATAAATTAGGGGAAATCTAAAAAAAATCAATTTTTATATCATAATAATATGATAAACCTTGATCATTGAAGAAATATATTATTAAAAAAGGGCATGGAACAATAAGTGTTTTTTTAAGTGATGATAGAAGGACATGTAATCTCAAATGAACAAACATATACCTTGGAAAAAGAGTATGTAATCATGAGATAATAAACATGGTGTATATATAATAATCATAGTAATTTAATATAGAAATGTGGAATTACCTTGAAATAGGGCATAAAACGAAATTTTTTCCCAAAAATAAACATAGGGAATCATTATATTATTAACCAAGTAAATATTTCCCTCACATTATGTTGTGAGTAAACAAAATGTCCCTACATTATGTTTTAAAAAACATTACTCATTCTTCATTTTGTTATCAAAAAAATTAGTCTGTTATATATTTTGAACAAATAAAATTCTCCAGAGGCACATTTTGAGCAAACAAAATTCATGTGCTATATATCATAAAAAAACAATATTACCACAGAACATTTTATGAAAAAAAACTACCATTTTCAATATCCTTATCACAAGTGATATAAAGCATTAACTAATGTATTATATGAATTTAATAGACCCAAACCATATCAAGAAATTATCAAACCCAAAATATCTAATGATGAAAACCATGAAAAATTATTCCATAAGATCATATAGAATACACTATTTTATCATAACTAAATTAACTTGTGGTAAAGAAATAGGTTTTATTGAAATTTCCTTTGAAAACGTCATCATAATATATCCATAGAATGAATTTGGATGGTATAATAAGAACATATACCAATTGAAATATAAGAAACATAAAATAATTCTAAGGTAGATAAAACACTTATTTTATATAAAAGGATGAATCACATTGAAATAAATATCCATTTATGAAATTCAGAATTTATTTTTAAAATATAACATTCTATTTTGAAAAATATAAAAATATTTCCTTTTAATTTAAAAACCATTAAAAATTAAAATCATTTAAAAAAATTAAACAAGGAAATGAAACTTTATAATTAATAATGATCATAAAGGTGAAAGAAATTTTAAAGAGTTTTTAAAAAACATTTTTACCATTTTCATAAAATTCAATGTTACGAGTCACATTCAAAATTCAAAAAGGTGATGAGAGAAATTTTGAAAAAAAAAATTAAAAATAATATTCAAAATGGAGGCTTTAAAAATATATAAATTCTGTTCAAAGGAAATGAGGAGTAAAAGATAAAACATATAATCATGAAAAGTAAACCTTTTTTAGAAATTTTAAAATAAAATTTTCAACACCAGCAACATAAAAAGAGTGATAAATATTTGATTTAAAAACATGTAAAGATAAATTTCAATATCACCTAAATAAAAAAATATTTCAAATTCTAATTATTAAAGGTTATCATTTTTAGAACGATTGAACACAAATATGGAGGAAAATGTTCTTATTAGGTGACGGTGGAAATCCTTATCAACATCATCATTATTTATGAAGAAATAATTACATCGATGTAATTAAACAAAAAATAAGGAGGAAAGGAATTATAATATTATCCTAGAATATAAAAAACATTCTTGCAAAACCATGACCAAAATGTAATCATTATATCTCAATAAAGGTCGTTAAGTCATGGAAACCTCGTATATTGTCATTATCTTTCGAATTGAAAAACCATGAAGTATAGAATATGAGATATATATCTAAAACCATTATATTTCATGAAAAATTATAATAAAATAAATCCATGTATAATATATATACACAAAAATAAATAAAAAATTGAAATATATGAATCATATGTGAAAAACAAATTGAGATTTATAAAAACATACTTTATTCGTTCTTAGTTGAAACTTGAAATAACCTTATGTATGGAAAAAATAAATATCATAATCACATATTTAATAACCTTATTCAAGCAAATATACTTTAATAAACTTAATTTATAATCATTTATTATAAATATATTAGTTAATTGTGTTTTATTTTCATCATCGGATGTTATTAGCTTCAATTGTTTGTTTTTTTCTGGTTTTGTAATGGTATCATTGATTAATAATTATAAATTCACATTTAAACATTATTAGATAATTATAGGTACTATAATAGATGGTTTATTTGGATATATAATGTTATAATTTCATTTCATGAGTATTTTAGTTACATATTAGATGATGAAATTGCTTACAAGCATGTTTCAGTAATTTGTGATAAAAAAATGTTGGTATAATAATAATAAGTTAAATATTAATATAACATTTCTAGAACCATAAAAAATTTATTTTATCATCTATTTATAATAACACATTTATTTAACTTTTTATAGTAATATGTTATATAGATTTATATCAATGTTCAAGTATATGGTTAAACCAATCCAAACAAGAACATGTTGTAATCTATGGGTGAGTATGATTAAGAAAGTAATTATTTTAGGGTAATATAATTATTATAGAATAATAATTATATTATATTGACATTTTGAATGTGATGAATCATATTTTAAGATATCTCAATAAGTAATAAAAAACAATATTAAAATACAAAATATGCCACTTTCATGGAGGTGGTAGTGTGAATGTACGGATGGGTAGCGTGTTTGCTTTCCATAGATTAGAAAAAAGATACAAAATGGATTATAATTATATAATATTAATAATTTTATAAATATCACATTATTTCTTTAAGTATTCTTTTAGAACCATCCAAGTAATGTGGGGATGAAAAATCAAGCACGCCATTCAGGGAGGTGGTAGTATAAAGGTATACATGATGACATCATTATTTTTCGAATGGATCTATAGAGAGGCATAAAATGGATATTTAATTAGTATAATAACATTTAATTATATTATTAATACATATTTTATCATAATTCCCTGGACATAATAGGTTTCAATGGTTAGAACATGATGATAATCAATAGAACTCGGTCAAAAACATTAATTCTCCCTTTGGATGTTCCCCATTGTGTAACACTTTCAGGCTCCTTGGCTTGATATTTTTTTAAGAAAAAGATTTATAGAACATGGGTTGAGATTATAGAAGATAATATGGTATTGTTTTTTATGAGAAAATTTTTATAATGAGTTGATAAATGAGGTGGATTTGAGTGCCTTTTATATGTGAAGGGAATGGAATTTTTTTAAATATAACTTTGTAATATAAAGAGAGCACATGTTTCACGTGTAATGTGGAGAAAAAGTGTAAAATAAGGGATTGGGGGATGACGTAACATCTATAATTCCTCAAAAATAAATTTTTTCACTTGTATTGATCATTTTTTAAGTCTTCTATGCTTATATTTTCACTTTTATAATTTTTGGTTTTTACTGTGGTAATTAATTTTTACCTAAGTAATTTATTTTAATTTCCTAAAAATAAAATGATACTTATTACATAATTTATTAATACTAATTTCTATTATGAAATCCATTTTATCAAATAAAATTTATATCTATATGAAAATTTTATTTTAACATTATCACATGTAGCATATAAAAATTCATTTTAGAAAGTGTGTTTTTTAGCATAAATGTTATATATATAAAAAAATATCAATATTGTTGATTTTATTGACATTTTTCGGTTTATAAATAAAAAATGGCATTAATGTGACTTTAATATATATATATATAAACTAATTACCCAGTTAAATTTTAATTAAAAGAAAAAACTAAAGGGGGTTTTATTAGATAAATATTGCATAATTTTTAAAATGTTGAACATGGATCTTATAAATTCAATATAGTATTTTTTAAATGCATACTTTTAATATATAAATAATTTTTTATCATGAAATTTTTTTATAAGTTTTTTATTATACTTACTTTTTTATATAGTTATAAACACTATGGTTTTAGTAAGAATTGTATTTTTTACTATTCACAAAAAATCAATTATTTCGTAGTAATCACAATAAATAATATTAAGATAATTTTTATGAGATGGATTAAAATATGAAATTAATTTTTTTAAAATTAAAATTATAATATTTTTAAATTTATCTTCTAAATGAAAATTCAAAATATAAAGAAAAACTAATTTTATTGAAAAATTTTATTTTTTACTATTTTTATTATTATTTCATATCAATTTATAATTTAAAGAATGATAATAATTAGTTACTATATAAAAAACTAAAATTAGTTAATTTAATTGATTATGATAAAATATAAAACACAACAAATTATTTAAGAAAGAGAAATAGTTTTTTACTATTAAATCATATTAATTATTTTTCCTCTAAATATTTGAAATTTTTATTAAGTAGTATCTTTTAATTTACATGATGTTTTATTATTCATTTGATTTTCTAAATAATGGTTTTCTAATAACATATGGATCATTTTAGTTCATTATTATTAGTGAATCAAGATATAAAACACAATATATTTTTTTGAAGGATTTATATATAGTAAAATCTGGGGGTTTTACATCCCCCCCCCCCAAATAAATTGTGTCCTCTCAATTTTAATTATTACTCACTAATGAAATAGTTAATTATTTCCCTAAGGTAAACTAGAGTCATGATTTCATTTCTAATGTGGTTTTAAACTTAATAGCTTTGGTAAGTCTGGTAAATTCATTTAGTCCTTCACGATATACATATCAATGTATACAGTTTCTTCCAACCCTTTTATGAAAAATACTACTCATGGTTAATACCCCTCCCTGGATCACAATATAAAGTAGATAAACTGGTCTACCACATGAACATAGTCATTTCTCGCCATACATTATAGGTTTATGGTTAGAATCAGGGGTTTATATGGATGTCGTGGGGAGAATGTTCCCCTTATATCAAAGTGAGTAATAAAAATATAAATAAACAACAATCATACACATCTATATACATAGAAATAATGAATAACTAATCATGATGTAATAACCTCAATACTTATATATGGAAGAAAAACTTGATCACCCCTAAAATGATAGCATATATATATATATGTAAATAAAATGAAGAGAAAGGTACATGTTGTGACATCAGCGATCAATATTTCATCTTGGTCTCTATGTCTTGTTCGAGTTTCTCTAGCTCAAACCTATAATATAAGTCCTTATCCCAAACTATTCCTACATTAAAGTGAGAGTTTCCTGGGTACACCATTGAAATGACATCCTGAAATGGGTGTGATTACATAATGTATTTAGTAATAATCAATATATTCTTATGTTATTCCAGAAATGTGGGGATATATGCATATGAGATGCCCAAAATAAATAAATACTTCTGAAAAAAATAAACAAACCCACCAATATTACCTAGTTTTTATATATTATAAGATATATTTAATCATTTCATGATGACCATTCAAACCAATAACCCAACTTACCCAAGGGCACAAACATACAAATCGATCCAATCCCATCAACCATCATTGATCATCAGGTATATGACCTTGATCAACCGTGTCTACCTCAACCGATTCTAAATTGTCTATGAGCATGAGAATTACCTTTGGGGAATCACTATTAACTCTTTTGGATCACATTCTCATTATTTAATGATGATTATCAGTGGGACCTTGGGTGTCACTTGGAATCCCTCATCCTCAATCCATGATGTTAAACCTCGCGGTACTACTTATCCATTCTCAATATCAAGCCAACAACTTCTTCGTAGAATGAGGAGGCCCTAGGTAGTCTTATTCTCTAGGTATTACTAATTCCTTGGAGACCCATTAAACTATAGGGAACACCTTCCCTGAATATCAATGGTCAATATCACTGGAATCCAATATCAGACATCTCTCAATCCATTCCGTCACTAGTGATTCCACTCAATCCTAGAAAGGTATCTTAGGCATAGATCGAAGGGATCAACATTCACCCTCTGGATGTCCCAAATCCATGCATGGGGATATATTCCCACCTTGAATCTCATATAGTCATTTGAATCAAGGTCATCATGGTAATTCACAATGATCTATTTGTATCTTCACTTGAATCCTAGAACCTAAGAAATTCGCAATGATATTTCAATATCATTGGAATCCTTTCCATCATAGAAATTCCTATATATGATACAATGCACCGTCTGATTCTAGATCCTAGTTACCACCTCTAAAAATCCACTCTTTTATTACCAAATCACCAGTGGATAGTTGATCTGGGAATCTACCCAAAATATAATGTGGGACCAGATCATGATATATAGGTTATCCCATGGCCCAATCCATCTCATCAAATGATTCCTAGGAATCCTGAGAAATCATAGTAGTTATAAGCCTAATGGTCGATTCTAAAGCATCCTAGAAAATAACATATCATGTAATACATAAATAAATAAACAATTTTGGATGGTCAAATTCCCACACCTTTTACACTATCTGTAGCCCCTTAGGCTAACTTATTTAGTGTCAGTTCTAGTTGAAATCTTCTAACATCTCTATCCATATCCAGATAAACCCACTCAAGGTCGTATCATAAATGGTAACCCATGGGTGTCCCCTAAGTGATCATTAGAGTGAAGAAATCCCACTATAAATCCTTAATCTCATCTATTCTTTCAAGCCTATGAAGATACTTAGAGAGAAACACATGCCTTAGAAACATCTATATCATCATATGATCTCATTGGCATCAAGGTTATGATAAAATGGAGATAGTTTCTATATAATTCTCAAAGGCTACCTTAAATTCCATGGTCACTTTAGACTGGACAACTTAACCCCATCCCATTCCCACTTTTTTCAATGGTCAATCCATATAAGATAAGCACATCTCAAGGGTCCTCACAGGGCCTACTTGGGTTTTCTATCTCAAGTTAAATCACACCCCTACCTATTAGGGTGTATAAGTATATTGATATCCTTTAAATATAGAACTCAAAAATAAATGGTTGAGTCATTAATCTAGACCACAAGAACCATGGTGGCCAAGCACCTTGTCTCTCAATTCTCAAGTTCTCACACAATTCAAGAAATTTAATTTAAATTAAACCATTTAAAATAATATTTAAAATTCAATGATAACAATGCCACCACTTTATGTCTGAGTTCACATATACATATATGTATATAAATATCATGAATATTCCAGTGGTCTAGTTTTGGTACCACTTACCTCAATTTCAATGCTATTCCCCATTTATTACATAGCCCGATAACTCTCAACTAGATTTTACCAAGATCATCCAAGGTTGTATTTAGACCACTAGACACATCCTATATTTTATGGAACCTAATCCAATCCAAGAAACCATTAAAAACAAATTAATCCATTTGAACTTAATTTATCTGATTAATTTTAAAAGTTAATAGTCAAAAAGTTCACAAGCATCCTCATCACACCAGAACTCCAACAAAACACATGTCAATGAGCTGCATCATTCCCTAGAAATCGTTCCTAGAAACCCCCCTAATTACCATCACTAAAACCATATTAATTTATAATTAAATGTAAATAAAAACCTTATAAAAATCACCCTGATGAAATACCTCATTAAAATCTGGGGAAAAGATATGAAAAATGGGTCTTGGGATTCCCACATCCGAGGAAGATAGAATGCCCCATAATCAGTGTATGACTCGGCCATGATTTGGTGAAATCAATATCAAAAAATGGACTACATAAGTGGTAAATTATTGGTATAGAATAAGAATAAGTATGATGATTATTGATGGAGATTTCACCACGTATTTATCGAAAAAACACTAAAAAAGAACCCTTTATTCAATGTGAAAGAGTTAGAAGAAGGGGAGAGGGTCATCCATTCACGTGTTTAAAAGGTAGAGGGAGAACAGGGATACCCCCCCCCCCCTCAAAAACTCTGGGGGGATATGTAAATTTTACCCTTAAAAAGGCCACTAGTTATCTAATTTAGGGCGCTAGATGAATGGTGGCTGCTAGCAGTAGTTTCTACTACTACAAGACACCACCAAGCAATCAGTGGATCTATTGTAGCTTTAACTGTAGTAGACACCTATCTTTTCTTGAGGCTCTTTTGAGCCCACAGGACCCTTCTAACCCTCATAGCATGTCCAAAAACATTCCTTTTCTGAATCTATACCCCTAAAGTTTTTTTTGAATCTTGGATCAAAATCCATAGTATCCACCAAATTCCAAATTTCAAATTCCTTTAAATTTTTAAACCCATATGTACAGATGGTGTTTTAAAAACACCACACCAAAGAACATCTCATAACTAATAATTCTTATCAATCACTCTCTCATTGGTCCTGACCTACTTAGGTCACTAATTCTATACCAAATGACCATATACTATTCCAAAACACCAAATGCACTCCCAAAGTGCATCATCCAAAAAAGTGGTCATCCTACCAAAAAATGATCCATCACATTAATTAATCACTAAATAAATTATATGGTGATCCCTAACACCAACCCATATAAAAATATCCACATTTTATTTTCCAATTAATCATTCAGCCTATTGTTCTATCCACCGTAATCTCTAACTCGCCAAGGCTTGTTATTATACCATAACACACCTTGCCACAATAATTTCTTATAGAAACATTCTCTTGGTGGTACACCGATTTTCTCGACATGGTTCCTAACATATGATACATGATCATACATGAGAACTCCATTTAAATACCATTAAACATTTTTTTCCAAATTCCAAGTCAACTGGGATTCTCCTCCACCATCTAAGCACACAAAGAACATAGTTCATCTTTGTCAAAAAGATTATCCCACTTCTAAAACCCACCCTTCATATCCAAAATGATGCACCTGATGTGATTTCCATCTCACTACATCCAATTTCATGAAAAACAACTCGTTAGACCTCATCTAGCTAACATTCCTTGAAAATGATCAGTTACACTCTCTAATGTGTTCCCATGATACCCAATCTTGATTCCTATACTCTGGTAGGTAACTAGATATCATTCTAATACATTCTCACTAGATACCATGCCAAAACTCTGGTGTAAATCTCGTGGTTGAAACAATGTTCATCCATGTCTACCATCATTCTCTCCCATACTAGGAGAATTAATGTACCTCTAATCAAAAAAATTCCCAAATCATCTAAAACCCATCCTAATCCTAATGTTAATGCTTATAATCTACTAAATATCACTTTAAAATTTTCATATTTAAATCTATAAATAATTATGATAAATCTGAATACATTTACAAATCTAAATCAAAATTATCTATAAACCATCCCATGATTGGTATCATGAAACCATGACTCTTTCCACATGAGGTTTGCATTACAGCAACTGAAATCATGCTCCCCGCCATAAGAGTTTCTTTTTTTATTTCCTAAAACTAAATTGATAATCATCATGACCCATGATCCATCAGTATTAAAAATAAATTTTTGGAGGTGGGTAGAATTATCACCATTGTGTACCATCTGAAAAAATTACCCCAAAACTGATTTCTGACTCATGAAAATTTTATTCATGGAACCTACCAAAAATAGAATCATAATGAGGGTCACCACCCTCAACTGACTATTGGTTTACTCCCAAGCATATGGATTACCTTATCCCACTCATCAAGTGATACCTTAATGGGTTCCATCATTGTGCATGTGTCACTCCTCCTAAGTCATGTTCATATAACTCTAAGGCCACTAATCCCTCAAAAAACCACTAATCCCTTTAGACCATTAGTTCACTCATTTTCATCTCATATTTTAAAATAAAGCAATTACATTCAGGATTAGTTTCTATAATCTTGTTCTCATTTGTAACCCAACGGGCATATTCTTCAATACCTCCCAACTGAAAAATCATACCTCGTTCTCTCATGAGTTGTATCCCATTTTCAAAAATAGTTGGAAATTCCCCATGGATTACCATCTTCATAGGAAAACCACATACTAATTCTCCATCCAATTATATTAAAAATCATGAATGGCTACCCATTATATAATTGTACACTAAACGTGTTCATAACAGTAAGTTTAGGCACCCAAATGGTCCAGTCCTCTAAAACCATATTTAATACCTCAATCTGAATCACTCAATGTGACATACTGATAAAAATTCTGAGGAATCCTTCAGTAATTTTTCTAATAACTCTTTAAGTGTGTTCATGTTCTTAAGATAACCCCTCTCATAGGATTCCCTCATAAGAAAACTAACCATCAGACCATTATGGTCTCATTCATATCTTATGGGTCACTAGGGTCTCCCACCTAGCCCATGCACCAAGTCTCATGGAATGTCATATCTCATAAGAAATGTCTCTTTGTTCCTGTCTAAAACTTCCTAGGTTAACACACATGCCAAGTCACCCATTTATTTGTATTATATATGTATACCTATCTTCTCATTCAAAAACTATCTACCAACTAGGAACTTATTCTCACTGAGCATCCACGTATGGGACTACTCGCTAAAGGATCACCAATCATCCTCCACCATTATCACAACCAATGGAATCATTCTAGATGATCATTATTAAGAAAAACCAAAGTCACTAGCTCATCTAAATATGATTTTATTCTAATATATATTGGAAAACATCGTATGAGTTTTTTCCCTTGGAAAATTAGTTTTCCAAATGATCAATTTTGGGGAACTGATTTGTGTGAAATCATTCATGTTGGGTTTAGTATTTAAAAATGGTTTCCAACTAGTTTTTTTGTGGAATTGAAAACATATAAACAATTATATATCCATGAGGGACCTTTTTTCCAATGTAAGGTTCTCATTTGGATTTTTTTCCAATGATTCTTAATAACTCACATTAGTTGAGAGGATGGGAGTTTGGGATCATCACACCCTTTTGTGGAGAATTGTTTCCTACTCTGGGACTCTCCAATAGATTTATGATATTTTAATTAAACCTTCATTAATTCCCATGTATGATGTGGACCACCCTTGAATTAAAAATAATTTATTAACATGTATTTAATTTAGAATCATTTGTACGTATTCATGGTTCTTCATCAAAGGATGTATATGTATGTATCTGAGATTATCCATCATTGGTAGCCTCTTATGTAATAATTATGAGATTATTTGTTTGTTATAATGATACTGCAAGCTTTTTATCCATATAGTGGGGCACTTTGGAGTATTTTATAGTCTAGGTATATGGGGGTTGTTTTGATGATGGGATCAGACCCATGAATGGGATTCCTGTGTATACTTGTAAAAGAAATCAGAACCCATATAGTTTGGTTCCACTTAATGGGGAACATAATAACTTTTAAGTTCATGTGATAAGGACCTACACGTACAGTATAACGTAATGTTGTAAGTATTTCTAGGTAGAAGATACCTAATCAGTGTTTTTTGTGGGACTTATACAAAAATACTAGGGAACCTGTAAGGGGTGTGTTTTTTCTGGTTGAATTAGTCCCTACTGGTAATGTGGCCCAGAGAGAATAGGGTTGATTTGAGGTGTTGTGTTTTAACCTCCGGGAGGCTTCCAATGTATCCCATTTGGAAGGAAATCAAATCCCATGTAGTTTTGTTGGTATCATATGAATGTGTGTACCTTTGATAGGATTATATTGGGGATTATTCCTAAGAAAGATTCCCTCTATATGGGGTTATTATTGGAGCTTACTCCTAAAAAGGATTCCGATGGATGATAAATATGGGATTACTTTTGAAGTGGATTCCCTTAGAATAAAATTATTGGGGATTACTCCTGAAAAGGAAACCCAACTATTAGGTATTATTTTGGTGTCATGACCACCATCTACCTATAACCCCACATGATACATGCTCATTTTGAGAAATAAGAGGAAATGTAATGTTTAGGAAACTACATTATCGTCTTTTCCCTAGGGTTAGATAAATTTCCTTAAGGACCCATGCCTATAGTGGTACTCTGAATAAAGGTGAGATAAAGATTCAAAGGATGATCCCATGGATTCCAAATGCTGGTGTTGTTCATCCCATAAAGTGGAATCCATCATGCATCTATTTTTAAAAATCAGTTGGGTGAACAAGGTGTGTAGAACCTTTGTTGTTTTCATGGATTTCACCATTCAGGTTGTCACCCTAGACAAGTTTCTTTAACAGTGGTTCGGTAGGGTGGGGAGAAACAATCACGAGAATATGGCTCAGTTTCTCATTATTATAGTTGGATTTTGGTGTTTATGTGATGAAATAAATAAGTCATGGAATAAGGGATCTCTTTCATATGATATTGTGTTGGTTATAAGGGTCAAATTCCTAGTGGTGGATCTAGCACACCACATAAAACATGGGTTAGGATATCCCTCTCTATGATGTAGTAGGTCTATGAATTCATCCACTACTATTATCTAGCCTCCACTATTGGGTCACTGGGTTTATTGGACCACCCCTTTAGGTGTTACTAATCATAATGTTGATGGTTTCTATATTCATTGGGTTGTGTGGGAAGGAGGTGTGGTGTGTGATTACATTGGTTCAGTGATATTTTCATTCAATAATTTTAATGGAAATGGTGACTCCCTCAGAGCAGAAGCTAATTCTATTCTATAGGGCCGTGATTTATGTCCCTCCAAGAATATTTTATTAACTACAGTTGAAATTAAGTAAAAGATTATTTGGGGATCCCTTAAAGGACTCAATTCAAATCCATGGAACGTAAAATACCTGATCCTCAAATTCCAAGCCCTCATCTCTAATGGGATTTATATTCTCGACACATGGAATGAAGGAAACTATATGGATGATTTTCAAGATTCCAAGGCCTCTCAAAATATTAATCACACAGAGTTTGGTAGAATTTATTCCCTTTCTTTTGGAAGTACTGACATTGTTATTATAGATGCTCTTAATATCTACTTTTACAGGCCCCCTTTATTTTTCACCCTCCTTGTTCCCCCTATTTCCATTCCTCTCTTAATAAAAATCTATGTTGGTACTGTTGTGGATTCCACAGTCATGGTTTTCCCCTACGTCTACATGAGTTGGGATGATTCATGCATTAATGTGATGGACAAGGAGGAAGTTGAATATCCATCAAATCACATAATTCTCCTCCATTGCTGTTAAAAGAGTTTGAGGTTACGAAATAAGGAGAAAATGAATTTGGTGCCCATCCCTTCTTTGACCTAGTGGATAAGGGGGCGAGGAGTAGCAGGATTGAAATCTCCCACGAGAAAGGGTAGGGTATTACTCCAGGAGGTATGCCCTAAAATTGATTGCATAGTAAGGGAGGAGGATCTCATTCCACGTTGAATGGAAAAGAAAGGATGATCCTCCTCCTCCACGATATGAATTGGAGGCTCTAGTTCATAGATATAATAAGGGAAGGACATGGTCCTTACCCTAGTATCTAAGACTTGGAACTCCCTGAAACTATCCCTAGGGTCAGGGTTCTTGTGATAGTGGAACTTAAAATCCACTTGTACCATGAAAATCTTAACTATGTGGTAGGACAACTGTGGGAAATCTCTAACCATAAAAATAGAGATAAAAATTAAAGACATACTGGTGTACATATTCTCATGGTTTTTGTAGTTTGATTTTTCTTTAGGTTTCAATTTGGTCCTTCTCGAAAAAGTGAGCCAAAGGAAGAGAGGCCCTGCCATGGATATCATTGAAGAGGGCCTGATCAAAGGCTCACATAGGGTAGAGGATAGGGTGTGCCTAAAGAATATTGCGTAGTTAGGCTAGGGTTAACCAAGTCATTCAAGAATGTTGGCTTGGGTGAAGTGATGGTACCTTGGGAGACAGACCACCTAGACATCTACACTTGGGTGAGACCCTGTTCAAGCCTTCAAGGGTCTCCATAGGTGTTCCTGGAAGTGGATCATGTAGGTCACTACTTAAGGAAGAATACCTTGTGATAGTGTTCTTAATCCATGGGGGGGAGTGCCTAACATAGTTTTTGTTTATTTTAAACCCTGGTAGGAATTTAGTTTCACAATTCCCCTTTCATTCCATCTACTTTAGGTTTTGGAGGTGTCCCTAGAACGTTTTGTACAGATTGGATGAAGGACTAGGGTAATCAGAGCATCAGGAGGCCTTTGGAAATTTTCTTCATAAAAATGAGCATCCCAAGGATCCTATTTAAAGGAAAATATGGAACCATGGGTGAGGGAGTTACTCTATAGAGGCTATCCACATAGGCTATCTGTGCAGGTTGTTTGTGGAGGCTGTCTGCATGGGCTAACCTGTGTGGTGACGCAAATTCCTTCATAAAATTTTTCTGACATCCAAGATCCAGAACTTTTGATATGTGAGTCTATTTGGACTTTATGACTAATCAAATAGATTCTTTCAAAGATATATATACTTTTTTATATGTTTAATTCCACCAAATTTTCTCTAAAGAGATGTGAAAATATCATTTTAATACATTAAAAACTTTTGTTCATCAATCTCATAAATATATGGCCTCATTGTATATGGAGATTCATTATACTTATCCCTCATTGTGGATTAGTCTTATTGCACATGGAAATACACCCTTAATATTCTTTCTACATAGAGACATGTATCTACTCAAACATTACTTTTTTTTTCTAAGTGAGGGTCACATCATAAATTATGTGACAAAGTGCATGAAATTCATTTTGTGGTGTCAACACCCCCCCCCCCCCCCCCCCGTATAATTAGATTCATTCATAATGAAAAAAAGAATCATGATATAAGGTAACTATATAGAACTTTGACACATTCTTGCATCCTTTTATGGATTTTGGAACAATATAATGTTTGGAAGGATGCTCTTATTTTTTCGAAATCTATGGGGCCTAGTGAGCGTAGTTTGACTTTTTCTAGGGATGTATGAACAACTCTAGAAACTCTATGTATTTTGTGTTATGGACCTGACTTTCTATTAATTCTAATATAAAAAATACTTAGTGGGAGAGATTCATATTTTTCTTATACTTCCCTTTTTGGGTTTTCAAACTAACAAGTTTTATGCCTTTTATTTTTTTCATTGCTCAATTTTTTCCTAAACCATACTAGGTATAGGTCTAGAGAGCTGATACATGAATTTTTTTCAATAGTCTCATTTTGGGTTTTCAATATTGTGAGTAGTGTATGTTTTAGGAGGTAATTTAAATTTATGAAAGATGGACTAGTGAGTCTTCTGTTTTAGGTAAATTAGCTTTGACCAAAAATTTTGAAATGATAAACAAAACAAGGCTTGTTGGCTAAGAATGTTCCAAAATTCTTCGTATACCCAATGGGGAATCTTGAGCCATGGTTTTTTTGTTTTAAAAATTTAAAACGAGATATTTGTAAATATTGGAGGTCTCTCTTGAGGAAGAAGTTACCACTAATTAACAAATCCATTTTTGGGGGTTTTATATGCAACAAAAACATGATTTCGTTATTATGTAGTCAACAGTGGCATCCTTTTTCTAAAAAACCCATTTTCTGGGTTATATTATGCAAATAAAAATGGGGAATATTACAACACATTCTGAAAATGATGTTCTTTGGAATTTTGAAATTATATCATTGATGACTAAGGGGGGTTTATGGAGATTTATATTTCACAAGAACACAATGAGTGTGTTTTCCAAAGGGATGTTTCTGGTAATGAATAATGAATCTATTTTAGCATTTTCTATTTATGAAAAACCAATCCTACACTGATTTCGATTTCACAAATAATGGAACATTCTTTCAGGTGACCGATGTCATATAAGGGGAAAGTCCCTTCCTGATATGGGTTGAAAAGTCATACAGTTTAAACTCATCTAGAAATGAAATTATGTTGTGATGTATAAATCCATAAAGAAAGGACCTTATACTATTAAATATAAATTCATTCAATAAAGAAAATTATTTGGGGGAAATTATTTAATATATTTATATTTGTTTCAAAGGATGATGATTCTCCCATTCTTGGTAACCTATCTAGAAATGTGCTACCATATTATGGTGTGAGAGAATAAAATCATAAGCTTTTATTTGGGGATCCCTATATCTAGAGAGTGGTATGAGGAAAGGGACTATGGTGTTAGAGGATGTACCTCTAGGGAAAAAATTTACTGTCGATTGAAAACCCTGTTTTATGGGCTATTTTATGAAAATCCAACTAGGGCGTATTACAACATAGTCAATAGTGAAATCCCTTGGTAGATAGGCCCTGAAATATGTGAGGAACTTATAGAAATCCAAATGGAGCTTGTTACAGTATAGTCAGGAAAATAAGTCCTCAAAAATTCTAAAATTATATTACTAATAGCCGATTGAGATTTTTGAATATTTGGATTACCCCAGGCATAGAGTTTGGTTTGTGGTGGGAAGGTACCTAAATACCTAAGTTGAATTTCAAGTAAAAATTTCCAAAGAATTAGGTAATGCGTTTTCTACAAAGTTCTAACTCTTGAATAGGTAATATTGTGTCTTCAGTTTTATGTCATATGACTACAATAATAACATTATAGAAAAAACTAGTGACATGCCGCCTATTAGACCAATGTTGTTCTAGCATACTTTGTACATGAGGGAAGAAATTGTAAACCATTGTCTTGGAGGTTCTTAGATTGGGAGAAAGAATATGGGAAAAGTTTGCAGGATATAACTGCAAACAGAATTCAAATAATGGTTTCCATCATAATTTCATCAAATCTGATAGATATAAAATTGGCTTCTCCCAAGTATGCAGTTACTTATGATTGAAAAAAACATGTTTTATGGGTTTTTTATTGAAAATCCTACTGGGGAATGTTACAATATAGTCAATAGTGGAATCCTTTGGCTAAAAAACTCATTTCATGTCATATTTTAAGCAAATACATCTAGTTCATGTTACTTCATAGTTATGCGAAGAAGTCCTTATGTATCAGATATTCTATCATCGAGAGCTCTATAAAGATTATGAAAATCTAAAAGTGTTCAATATTAGGAGTATGATGTGTGGAAGTTATATGTCCATGCATAAAGGAATTGTTTTTACGGATATATTCTATGATGTATAGAGTTCCTTACATAAATTTAACTTGTATATAGAAGGTGGAAATCCATATTTCTTTGGTGAATCCTTTAATGAGGGGACCCAAATTGAGAGATCCTCCATATATCTATGTTTTTACACATGAGAGGGGGTATTCATATTTAACATGTGGTTGTAACTAGGACAAGGTTCCTAGGCATCACTATATAGCTGATTGGAATGAGGATCAAGCCATACATTGTTCTTAACGTACCATGTTGTTTAAAGTCATGCAATCAGGAAATTAGACATGTAGTTTAACATCATGCGGTAAGGAAGAAAGTATCTTGATGTAAAGAATGAGGGAATGCTATGTTTGGGCTGGGGAATAGGACACAGTGTCACTTCATGTCTTTTTGGGACAATAATCAATCCCTGCATAGTTCGAAATTAAATTTCCCCCATCCTAATTAAATTCATATGTGGAGTAAATTGGGGGGTTATATGGGTTCATGCAGAGGGTGAGGACTTATATTGGGTATTCTCATGTATACATGACTTGTACATGTGGGAGTGGGGGTGTTTCCCATATTGTGTTATGGTTGGGTCCAATATTGGATATCTGAACATCACTATGTATCTCATTGAAATGAGAATCAATCCATATGATGTTCTTCACGAAATCTTGATGTTTGTTATCATGTGATGATGAAATCTAGTGTTCCTTTTAAGGTATTTCATCCAATACCATAAAAATCACCAATATGAATTGATATGCCTTGATTATGTGGGGAATCCATTTACTGATGCTTTTAGTCTCGTGTGAGCTTTGCTCAGTGTGAGAAACAAGGAGCATCAAAGGTTATTTCGGCAACACAGAGGCAACACAAGTGAATGATAGGGGAATTTTGATTATGTGGTGTTTGATCTAGGAGATATGATCCATTTATCACTACTTACCTGATTTGGATTAGAATCAACCCATACATTGTTCTTGAAGGAATCATGTAGCTTATTGTCATGTGATGAGGATATCAGCTTCCCGACATGAAAAGTATAGTTGTGGTTGTATTGGGGGAGAAGTATCGGGAGTCACATTATATCTTATCGGAATAAGAATCGATAAATGCATAGTTCTTGGGAGGTTCCTCATGTAGGACTAATATATACACAGGGATTGGGGGTTTATTGAGGTTGAACATGAGATGGGAGATTCAGTTGTCACTACATATCTCATTGGAAATAGATCCAAGCCATACATAGTTCTTAAAAAATAATTCCCTATGAAATTTTGACCCATGCACAGGGATATGATATCTCTTCATATTTTTTTGTAGCTATGCCCAGGATTGGAGATCTAGGCACCACTTCATATTTCATTGGAATAAGAATCAATCCACACATAGTTCTTAAATGATGATGTCGTTTATCATCATTCTGTGAGGATGTAGACCCTATAGATGACATATTTAGGTAAGGATGTGGGTCACCTAATGTGAAAGAAATATTATAGATGGATCGGGATATAAGATCAGGGTGTCACTACATATCTTGTTATAGAAAGAATCAAGACACGCATTGTTCTTGAAACATTTTTCCCCACAACAATCAGGTTTTGATGCTGAAAATGGGATTTAGAATATTCTAGGATGATTGTTGGGACTAAAACACTAGTTTAGGAATAAATATGCATTTTGTTATAATGGGAATCATTTTATTTATCCTCGAAAGGTTCTCTATGAATATCTGATTCGTACATAGCGAAAAATAAGGGGGTATTATTTATTTTAATCATAGTTGGACCCAAGATAGAATGTTTGGGAATCACTGTATATCTCATTGGAAATAGAATCAATCCACAAGTAGTTCTCCATAGGATCATGTCGTTTACTATCATGCAATAAGTACATGATAGTGTTGGAATTTATTCCCATTATGGGGGGGGGCAGTTTCCATGTGTGGTGGTGGTGATATACGTGGGGATTATGATTGGGTGTTTCCCATCCATTCATCCTCATGTATGGACAAGAGGATATCTCAACCCACTATAAGGGTTATAAGGATGTGATTGGGAATTACACCAAATATGAAGCCCATAATCAAGGGACCATGACGAGTTTCTCAACTCATAGTGTTTTAGGGGTTTCTTAATGTCAAATGAGAGGGATGTTAACCATGCAGTTTAATGTCATGCAGCATGGAAAAATAACATCTTGTAGTTTTAGGTCACACAAATAGGACCATATGTCACGCATTCTATCATCATACAACATGGATTATATGGCCACACGGTTTAACTTCATGCTGCATGGGCATAACATCATGCCTTTTAAGGCCATGCGATAAAGACCAACTACACAGTTTAACATATTTCATCTAGGAAATTCTCCACATGATTATACGAAGTATTTATTCTGGCCCATTGCATTAGTTAGAGTCTTAATTATGTCTTCATACATTGAGATTAATGAATAATCTCTATTATAATGGACCTTGTGTATAGAGTAATGTCCCTCCCAATTTGGCATAGTTTTTAGAAACTTATTTCATGGTATCATTGGAGTCCTGATTACCAATACCAATATTCCTTAGAGGAATAAACCGAGGAAGACCTTATTGTCAGGGGATTTCTCTTTCTGATTTTTACACACTTCAAGTTTATGACAGGTGTAAAATATTTTCTCATCGAGCCACTCCAGTTCATCTAGAATTTTTTCGGATTTCTCATCTAGGGAAAGCTAGTCACAGATGGTAATGTGGAGTGAAGGAAACTAGACCACAATGGGTAGAACATATTCTATTCCATATGTCAATGAGTACGGGGATGCTTTTGTGGCAGTATGGGTCATAGTCCATTAAGCCCATAAGTCATTAAAGATCTTTTCATTCCAAGAAATTTTTTCTCTATCCACCATATTTTGGATTATGTCCGACAAGGTATTTTTTAAAGCCTTTATTTATCCATTATCCACTACCTGATAGCAGGATGAATGGTTGGATTTGAAATTATACTCCTGATATAGATTCTCAACCTCGTTAATATAGAAATTGCTTCCATTTTCCATCAGTATGGTATGAGGGACACTAAATCTAGCAAAGATGCAAGATTTTATGAATCCAATGATGATTTTGGCCCTGATTTATTTGAGTGGTATTGCCTCAGCCAATTTGGATAAGAAATTGATATGTGTTTTGATGTATTTGAACTGCTTGGTCATAGCTAGAGAGTATGACCCCACTACATCCAATCTTAATATGGCTAATTTCCATGAGTATTTTCCTGTTTATAGAAAACATGGGAGTTTAGGGATGAATTTTTCATGCACTTGGCTGGAATGATATTTTTTGGTGAATTTTGGGCAATCCTATGTCATTGAAGGCTAGAAGTATCCAACTCATTGGACATTAATAGAAAGCATATACCTTGACTAGTGGGCACTACAATCACCAGAATTTACTTCTTCCATGATATCTATAGTCTCTTATACATCAATTAATTTGTGAAGGACTCTATCAAACCCTCATTTCTAGAGGACCTTCTAGTGATTTTGGCCACCATAAAGGGTGGAATTGACTACCCACTTCCAGATTTACTCATTCCTAGTTCTGTCTTTTGGAAGAACTCCATTGTGGAGGTATTTAATGATGAGAGTAATTCATCCCATGGTATAACCATGCAAATCAGGGAGGGGTAGAACATCATTGATCCCCTCTGTTCTTACTTAAACAAAAGGTGAGACCATATAGCGATGGGAAATGCTGAGGACTGTTTCATCCCAGTTCGGATCTACCAAAGCTATATGTGCATTTTATAATGCATCGTCTTGGGAATTATTTGATCATGGGACTTGAATAAATGTTGGAACTGAGGGTAATTCAGCAATTAAAACTCAAACATAATCAATAATTGGGATTAAATCTTCTTTTCTAATGGATTAATCTTTGTTAATCTGTTTGATTACTAATTATGAGTTGCCTTTCACCTCTAAGTGGTTAACTGGTATTTGGAGTGCCAATTATAGGCATTTAATGAGGACCTGATATTCCACCTCATTATTGGTATAGAATTAGGTTAATATGAATAATTAAGGAAGGGTTTCATTCACTTCGGAGATAAGTACAATCCCTAACCTGGCTTTTTTGAGCTTATGGTCTTCTATTCTCTTCCTCATTAGACTCATAGATGTACCATAAAAATAAATTCCCAACATTTGGGTGTCGTATTGAATATAAAATATCTCTTTATCAGAAATTTTAGTATTAAACAATGTTTCTTCTGTAGATGGGTGATATCTAATAAAACATTCCAAGGGTTGGACATTCACAGATTTTGGAGGCATGAATTGTATATCAAATCGATGCAGACTAACTTCCCATCGTGATATACTTCTTATCAACATAATAAAGTAGAGGATATATTTGATAGGGTTATTGTGAGAGACCAACTGGACCATGTGGTGTTATAGGCAGTGCCTTAATTTCTAAACATCTATGATTAACACCATATAGATCTTCCCAATATCTGAATAATGAGTCTCAATGTTGAACATGGTTCAAAAAAGATAATATATGTTTTCCCATTCCCAAGATTGTTATTTTTCACAAGGAAGTCATGTCTTTACTTCAATGGGTGGAATTAATACCTTTAGATTCAAGAGGAATTTCTTGAGTCTTTCGAATGCCTCTGTCAAGTCATTGGTCCACTGATATGTGACTCCCTTCTTTATTAGATGGATGAAGTGAAAACACTTTCTTTCAAGGTTGGCTATGAAGTTTTGGATATACACCAAGTTTCCTTGAATTCATATAAACACTTTAACGCTTCAAGGAGATGAAATGATAAGTATGGAAGTTTTTTTCTTAGGATCGACATGGATTTCTCAATGGCGTACAATAAAGATGAGAAACATCCCTATGGTTACCTCGAAAGAACATTTTAGGGGGTTCATATTTATGATATGCTATCGTAGCATGTTGAAGCTGGTCTCCAGGTTGTCTAAGTGTTTATAACATTGTTTGTATTTTACCACTATATCATCAACATCACATTCAAAAAACATCCCCAGGAAGGGTTTTATGATGTGAGGCATGTAATGTTGGTATGTGGAACTAGTTTTCTTCACGAAAAATGTCATTACATGATAGCATAATACACCCTGAGGGGATTTGATGGTTGTTGATTATTCATATTATGGGTCCATCCAAGTTTAGTTGTACCCTGAATATCTATTCATTATGGATAGGTATTGGAAACCAGTTGTTTCATCAATTAGGATTTTTGTGATTGGAACTGAGAAGTAATATTTCAGAAAATACCTAATGAGATCTATGAAGTCAATGAAAACTTTGATTTTCCCATATTTCATCATCATAGGGACAATATTGGATATCCTTTTTGGATATTTTACTTCTCAAATGAATTCATCCTTTATTATTTTTTCCACTTCAACCTCAATTTTGAAGGCATGATTTGGGTGTATCCTTTCAGATGCCTGCTTGTATCCCTTGTTGTCTTCTAGTAAACCCAAGTGATGGGTGGCCACCTTAGGGTCAAGGTATGAATCCTCTATATAAATCTAGTTGAACACATCTTAGCGTTGTTTTAGTAAGTAATTATACATTTCCTATACTTTTGGAGTCACGGATTAACTAATCAAACAGGGTTATGGATCTTCTTCTATAAAAGATTTATATCCTTGAGATCATAGATAATGGTTGATACACCTTCCTTAAATGAGGAAGGGAATCTCTATGGTCTTTTTCTTCTTCTCTTCCTCATTATTTACTTAATTCACCTCAACCTAGGAAGTAAGTAATGAAGAAAGTTCCTCAAAGGGAGGAGGGGAGTAGCATTCTAGACATCTGAAATACGAGGAAACCAATTCAATATTACTTTCTAGTATGATGAATTCTTGGATCACTAAAGAGGATATGAGGGGATGAGGATTAGCTTAATCATTTTCTCTTACTGTAATGATAAATTCTTTTAGTCCCTCTAATAGAATAGAGATTTTTTGAAGCCCATGGAATGAAATGAAGACATTTTCATCCTGGCTTTCATTATTTCTCAGAAAGCTGACAACTTCTCCTATACTATCAGGCTCAGTTTTCATAATTAACATCACAAAAGTCATTAGATGTGTGCTCTAATTTGAAACCAACACTTCAATTTTATTGACGGTATTAATGTACTCTACATTGAGTTGTTTTAAAGTATTGGTCAAAGTCTTCTCCAGACCATTTGGTGCATTGATTTGGGCTCCATTATTATCCATGGAATCTTTCCCTTATTTATGGTAGAATCTCACATCAATTTATAATGATATATATGATTTTATTGGGCCTTTATCACCATTAAATTTCCCTATTTTTCCTTTGATTGTGTATTTGAGGAATTGGTGCTACGGAGAGGGGATAGTCATGTGTTGATATATCCAATGTCTTACAAACAGAACATTGAAGGCTGTATCATGTCTAAAAACCATAAATTCTACATCTAACATGAGGTTTCCGAAATGTGTTCTGAGCTTTATTTCACTATGAGACTTTTTCTCATTTTTTTTTCACCCCGTAACATTAGGGTTGAGGGAAACAAGTGATATTCATTGAAACCAAGTTAAGGAAGTGTTTGGATTGGGTTAAGGTCCACTCCAAAGCCATCATCAATGAAGGCTCATCAAATATCAGTGTGATTTATTCTTCCAGATATAAACAAGGTCTTAACCTGTCCCTATATGATAAAATCGTCATCCTGGTTTGTGAAAGAGATGACCTTATTTTATTATATAGGTTCATTATTTTCATGATATACTTTAACAGCAACAGCCTCATTTTAAATTTCTTGAGGGCTTTAGAAGGCCTCAATAACTGCTTCTCGAATATCTTTTTATAAACTTAGGTAATTTAGGATTGAATACTTGTCCAGTACCATGTGTAATTGCTTCAAAACATCATATTTACGGTCTAAATATCTATGTTTCCCATCATGGGGTGTTATTTTTTATGTTATTTTGGAGATGATTTCCCTAATGTTGACTCATCAGTCCTTGAAATAGGACTCAAATGTTCTTTTTCTCTTAGTGATTGGGATGATTTGGTCTGCCTACACACTGAGGTTGATTATGCAGTGACAAATGCTATAATAAATCTTACTGGATTATCATGTCAATAAATAACATATCATGTGTGGAAGAAATTCCTTATTCCGTATGATCTCACTAGAGAGCTATCCCATTTGTTTCGTCTATGTTGACAGTTTGAGCAGGGGCATGGTTGATGTAGTGACTCCTAGAATGACCACATATTCACATGTATCCTCAAATCTAACTGAATCATCCCCCAAATCCCCAGTCAAATGTCAAGAATTCAATTTAATAATCATTCTAAACATTTGATAAGGGATCCATTTAGTGAATAAAAATAATTGAATCTAAAATTAACTTTTTATTGGATTGATATTATGTCTAGGGGTGGACCCTTGTTGTGTCATTTGGCAGGGTAGTTCTAATGTCATTGATACTGTTGGAATGGATTTTAATAAGTTCATGGATAATTCCATCCTTTACACAAGATCATATTTCTATTTTTTTCGTACCCTTTTTTCCATGCCCCGTTTTGGAGGAATGTCTTTCTAAGGACTGATCTATTGATGAAGTTGTCTATGTTGTAGCAGAAGCAACCAAATCCATAGTTGGCTAATAAAAATATTCTCAGAGGATAGTTTGATTTTGGTAGATAATTTTTTTAACCATCCAATCATTTAAATTCGTCATAACCTTCCTATTTATTTCTTTCAATTCATTTTCTTTCTTTGGCTCAATGGTGAAGACACACGCTACTTGTCCATGTCAATTTTTCATCTTCACTTTCCCGGATTCCACCATTATTGCAAGAGGTCTTTAAAAATAAAACACTCCTAGATGTAGTGGTTGGGTTCTTGATAGAAGGTAAATTAATTTTTAATATATTCTTCACCTTCTTTTCTGGGATTATTGGGCTTTGGAAACATTATAAAGTTTTTTTCCCAATATTTATATGAAGTAGTTGGGGACTTGGTCATTTTTGAAATAATATACATTGTTTTTCATCTCCTCAAAATGTTTTCACATGTGATCTTTTTTATAATCCTAATAAGGGGAGAATTATTGATAGAACTCAAAAGGTGTAGCTGCATGATATAGTGTGGAATTGGTTGTGGGATTAGGTATAGGGTCATGCATAATTGTAATAGTGGAAGACTCTTCTTTTCCTATTATTCTTCCCTAAGTCGATGTAATTACTCATTAATTTTCTTTAGTCTATACAATGGAGTCATGTACCTTTTGATAAATTGTTGTACTATCCCAAATCCCTTTTGTATATTTAATAGGAATAAATATAATACACAACTCGTTGCAAAGTTTCTCTATACAAATGGGAAAAATATTATTAACAAATTGGTATGTTTTAGTAAGATACCCATCTTTTCCATCGAGAAATGAAATATACGATGCTTTCATCTTCACACTATTTTTAGTTTTCGAGATTGAAGATTGTTTTCGTTTGTTGTATCAGGCTAAATTGGAATTGAAACTTTTAATGGAGGTATTTCTACCCAATAATTTACCAAGACTGCAACTTGTGTACCATACAAAGGCTATCCCCTGATGTGATTGCACGAAGAATATTATCATCACTACATCATATTTTTCAAGGGCCCCCATCATGGGATCACATCAACAGATTAAATTCATCAAATGTTTCTTTGGGTCTTTCGAGCCATTGAAAATGGAAAATATGGATTTCCAAAGTTAGGAAAGGTAAGAGTGGGATCTACCCATTCAGGGTAAGGATTATTTTTCAGTTTTATCAGTGCTCTCTATCACTGCATGGCATATGATTGAGTCATGAGTTACTCAACAGTGTTAATGATTACTTGAGGGACATCTGGTTTGGCCAAAGATTGAGTAGGTGCAGTATCTTGTAGGGTCATTTGTGGAGGTACCACTAGTATTTTTCATCGGTATCCCATAGGGGTAGGCCTGTTAGGATGTGTCTGACCCTATTCTGATTGCACTCCTGATGGTGTAAATTCCTGATCTACTACTATGGAATCCAAGTATATTGGTGGTTGGTATCTCCCATTGATCGGGTGTTCTAGATCCCCTTCAGTTGCTTCAACAAGCCCTTTTTGTTGAGGTACCCCAACTGGGGGTGATATTTGAGGATTTTTTTGATGAATATATATATTATTAAGGATGTCTTGGATTAGTTCTGCATTAAGTCAACTAAATTATTTCATTTCCTTCTTTGCTAAGAAAATTTTTCTTCTATAGAAAAATGTTTAACCTCTCCGAGAGGGAGGTGTGGTACAATTTTACCCTTTCATTTTTTTATTGGATGCCTTTATAGTATATAATGTTGTATTATTTTTAAAATTTCTAAAATTCACGGAAATCTTTTGGTTTTAGGTATGCACAACTCCTTCAATTATTTTGGCGTGGATCACATTATAAACCATAACATCCTCTTCTAACTCCTCTGAATTAGCGTCATGTTCTGTAGAATCTGTCAGGATAGTGTTGATAAAATTTACTCATGTGAATTTCATTGAAGGAATTCTATCAGTGTATTTTATAGAATGTGTTCTTTTATGCCCTCAATGAGGCCTTTCCTCTCCTTTTCTGACTCTCTGGATGCTACATAGTAGAAAGTACTTAAAAGGGAATCTCAAGAAATTTTTTTCATATTCATCCCTTGTTGGATTGATATGATACTGAATGTAGTATCTAATGATGATGATTCTCAATAAACAAGAGGTGGTTGAATTTTATAATTTAAAAAAAATCCTTTGAAACTTTTAAAGATGGTAATGATTAACAAAGTTAAACAAGGTAAATGCACAAAACCTCTTAGTTCTACAAACATGATTGATTCCGGAAATATGGTTTTGAAATGAAAACATAAGAGAAGTTTAAAAAGATAAATATTCTACCTTAAAGAATATAGAATCTCAAAAATCTGAGTACAAGTATAAGAAAGTATAAGATAGTTATACTTTCCTCAACAACCAAAATGCAGTAGAACACTTGAAACAATATAAGTAACAAGTAGTAAATCTTTTAACCCAAATAGAAGGGTATCAAACAACCTTGGATAAAGGTCCCTTGATTTATACATTCATGAAATTTTGTCTTACCCACACCTGGGTAATCCCTTGATACAAATATCCGAATTTATCTTGATATACCTGCAAACCCTCAACATCAAGGTAGTGGGTACCTCGGTCTTCCTATCCCCGGAAGCACTCAAATATACTCAAAAACATTTGGAGTTGAACGAAGCAATTCTAAACAAGGTGTTTAGTACACACAAAGCATGAAAGTCTCTCTCTAGAAATCACATTAGCAGCATGTATTCTCTAGAGTCATTGAACAGTATTGAGATCGTTCAAATGAGCATCTATTTATAGGAACATCTTCAATGGTCGGCTCCCTCCTCAAATGGTCATATTTTTCCTTGAATTTTGAAGGGACCTATACACATGTCACTCAAACAACGGTTAGTTAGTAACTGAATGCATGGTGTCATTTTATAACCAAAACATGAGTAAGAAAAAATATGGTTTCTTAACCAAATTTATTTTTTAGAGTGTAAGAAAAATAAAATTTTGGAGTCTAACCAAAAAAACCATTTGGAGTCTATAATACATGAGTATTCAAATTATGTATTTAAAAGAATTAGCAACCTGAATTCTATATAATTCCAAAGTCTGAATTTCAATGAAATTAGGTGTCTGAATACAGTAGAATTAGGAGTCTAAACATACAATGTTCAGAGTCTAAATTCATAAGAATTTAGAGTCTGAACTTAGAAAGTTTGTAGTTTGGATGCATAAGAATTCAGAGATTGAACTTAGAATGTTCGGAGTTTTAATTCATTAGAATTTGGATTTTGAACTCCGATCTTGAAAACTTAATGCTTTATATCTAAGTATATATAATATTCTGAGTTTTTAAATATGAAACCGAATTTTATACTTAGACATAAAATGAACTAGATTAAGATATGAACAATGAAAAACATGGTAAGCATACCTTTCCTTGGGGAAGTAAAATTTTCCTTACCAAGTAAAACATAGGGTAAATGAAATTTTCCTTAATATAAAGTGTTTTTGATTTTCAAGAAAAAAGGAATGGAAAATTCTTAAGAAAACCTTATTGACTCAAAAATCTCCCCCTTTTTGGAAAGAACAAACATCCTTATGAAAAAGAATATGAGAACTTAGAAAAAAATTGTTGGTCTTTGAAAGTAAAATTATCTCCCTTAATACATGGGAAAATATGATCACGAATAACTCCCCCTTAGGCTTTAGAAACACTAAGGATTGTATTCTAGATTTCTAGATTGAGGCTTAGCAATTTATTGTATACAAAAATCTTCTTGGATAAGAACTCCCCCTTAGATGAACTCCCCCTTACTTAGGGAAATTTATTCTTTTAATTTGTATTCTTTTTTTAACATTCCTTTCTCTCCCTTTTTGATTTTCAAAAAGGAATACAGGGAATGGAAAAGGAAATATGGTTCCTGAAATATAAGTACAAGACAACCCAAAATATATAAAGAGAAACCATAAATTTCATTAGGATTGGAAAAATTTATACAAGGAAGGAATACAACAAAAGATCAGAATTGAACAAGATTATTCTTCCTTCTCCTTCAGCATCCACTTCTTCACAATGTGTTTGAGCTTCTTGAGCTCCTTGTGATCATCGTCTGCTCGTTTGAGTAGCTGATCCTAGTCTTCTGTTTTCTTCTCTAGGGATTTGATATTTTCTTCTTGATTCTAAAGGTATTCTGTCTGACCCTTCAGAATTTATTCTTGCTTAGAAAACATTTCCTCAAGTTTGATTCTAAAATCTATTCCCCTATTCCAAATATGAGCAATTGAATACAACTTTTCATTCAGGTCTTTCACTTCTTACATCTGAGAATTCTATTCCAAAGTTATCTTTTCCTTGAAGCTATTTGGGATATACTTGATCTTCACATCTTCGGTGTCAAATGCATCCTTGACACTTTCTTGAAACTCATCAATAATTATCATGTATTCTATAGTTTCCCTTGACCATCTCGTCATTTTCTTGCAAGATCTTTTTTGGGCTTTGTAGTTTATGAAAAAAGTTTTGAAATCAGCCTCAATCTTGACACAATTATCCATCACCATGGATACTGAATCTGATTTATGATTCAAGGTGTGTTGAATCATTTGGCATCTGAAGTATATACTGGGAAATATTGGAATAGACTCAACAGGCTTTTTCAAAGACTGAACTATGAAATCATGTCCAAAGGAGGATGATTCCAAATTTGAAACTTTACTTAGTGAGGGATATTTATCTATTTCAACCGCCTTCCTCTTCGATGATCCACCAACTTATTTCTTCTTCACAACTGATTTACTAAGTGTATCAACAACCACCTATTTTCCCTTATCATCCTTTGGAATGTCTTCCTCTTAGTTAAGGGATTCGTGTTCACTATGAGATAGTTGAACAATTCTGTCTTCGTCAACCTCTTCCTTCTCAGCTCTAGCCTCATCATCCTCTGGGTGTATGAAATCTTTATTGATGCTTTCTTCTCCAGATGGTTTTTATACTTCATCTTTAGCCTTCTCTTCATCCTTTCTAGGAGTATAAAGTTTTAATGAATCAGCTTGAGAGGTTCAGAATGATAATTTTTCTGAAGGAGTTTCTTTCTCATGAAAATCCACAAATTGTTTGATCAGATATTCAGTATCACCACTTCCTTCTTCTTATTCTTCTTCTACTACTTATTCTACTTCTTATACTACTTTTTCATGGAATTTTTTTGGAGTCAGATATTTCTTTCCCGGTATCTCTGGTAAAGCTTCTACTAAGAAGGATTGTGGTACCGGAATATTTTCAGAGGCTTTCTCATCAGCCTTCAAAAGGGATTGCACTATATTAGCTTCAGTCATCTTCTTATTTTGTTTATTTTCTTTTTCTCACTTTTCAAGTTCATCATAAGTCTTTTCCATTAATAATTTTTCTTCAGTATGATCCAAATCAAACATAGGCTCTCCTTCTTTCTGATTTAGTTTATATTCCCTCCATTTAGCCACAACCTCATCAGGATAGGATTTTTTCTTCTTTGGCTTCAGGGGTGCTGACTGAACTTCCTTGGACATAGGGTTTTTTTCATTTTCTTGTACTTCCTTCACCTTCCACTTTCTTACACCCTTTTTAGAAGGTTCATCCACCTCCTATTCCTTCGATATGGCTTTAACCTCTTCTTCTATCAAGCCATAGAATTCTTCAGACTCTCTAAAAAACCAACCTTCAGTCTTCTGATAGTGTCATCACTCAACAACATAACCTTACAATTATTTGAGTTTTATTTGCATGGGATCTTGAAACATTCTAAACCCCAAATAGTCAACTTAGAGAGAGTGGCTAGATACATAATAATCTGAGCCCCCAAACATCCATTCTTTATGTTCTTGATTGTAATCAAGATTTTATTATCCAAATTTAATATCCTTAGGTTTACCAAGAAATCAAAAATTTACATGTCACTTTTCATTATAGTATCTTTATCTATTTTTCTCGGTATGAAGAATCCTTGAACCCACAATTCTAGAATCCAAAAATTTGTATTCATATGAAGAATATTCAGAGTCTTCAACTCTGAGAGACCAAGGAAATCCATGGCCTTCACCTTAACAAATCATCCTTGAACATTCGACAGCTTATGAGAACAAAACTCAGATTCTCCTTCATATGGGATTCCAATCAAACATCCAGCCTTGGTATATGAAAGTGAATAAGTCTTCCCATAACACTTAAAATAAAACTTGTCTCTGTCCTATTTTTTGAATAAGGTTACTGAATCATAGAATTATATTAACGATTTAGAATAAAACAAATCCTGATCTCCTAGTTTCTATATGCAAACACTCTCCCAGCCATTCAGCTTTATATTCTTGGAAATGATAGAATCATACTTTGTGAAAAAATTATTATCAACTAACATTTCTCTATATATTTTCCATTCTGAGATTGGTTTGACAATTGACATATATTTCGGAGAGGAGACTTCGGTAGGCATTCATAAGTAATAAATCTCTGAGATGTTCCGAACGGGCTTATGTGGGAGGATAGAGCTTCAGCAGGCGAAGGCTTGAGATTCAATGTTGGAAAACCATCAGGGATCTTTTATATAGGAAATTGAGGTGATAGTTCAACTTTCGTACTCAATCTAGTGGTTAAAAAACCATCTGATCAGATCTAACGGTTGAGATGATAGCCGGATGGAAATTTTGATAGAATCTGATCTTTTGATGTTTTTTATGAAAAACATTCAGATTTGGTAAAAAGTGAATACGAAAATTTAAAAATAGATGAAAATACCAAAAAGTAAAAGATGATTATGAAATTTTAAGAAAGGAAACATACCTTTAGGATTTCTAGGAAGACTATTCGTATTGAGAAAATTTTTTCTTGAATAACTTTAGTATTCCAATATTTTTTATTACGAAAAAAAATTAAACTATGAAAATTTTATTACAAAAAATCATAAGTTACAAAAATATTCATTTCAAACAAAATTTACTGCAAAAATCTTCATTATGAAAAATGGAGATTTTATTCATTATGAAAATTCATAAAATCATAATTACGAAAAAAAATTGAGCTACAAAAACACTTATTACGAAAAAAATTGAAAAATCTGGCAAACAAATGTAATCCCCCTATGAAAAATCGTATTTTACTGTAAGGATATAGGTTTCTACAAGAAGTTAAAATGGAAGATTACCTTACAGTTATCATTCCTAACTTCTGTTTAATGTATTCAAATCTATTAGAGGGTAAAGATTTTGTGAAAATATCAGCAAGTTGGTCTTGCTTTTTGATAAATTGAAGAATGATATCCCCTTTTTGTGTGTGATCCATAAAAAAGTGATTTCTAATATCTATGTGCTTTTCACGAGAGTTATGTGTAGGGTTTTTACTTAGGGAAGTGGCACTAGTATTATTACACAAAATTTGTGTTTTGGTAAAACTCATACCATAGTCTATGAGTGTGTGTTGCATCCACAACACTTGAGCACAACAACTTCCAACTGCTATATATTCAGCTTCAGTAGAGGAAATTGCTACTGAGTGTTTCTTTTTATATGACCAAGAAACTAATGAATCTCTTAATAAATGAAATGTTCTAGATTTACTTTTCCTATCCATTCTACATCCACCAAAGTCAACATCTGAAAAACTTTTTAAAACAAAATCATTTCCAGTAGTAAAAAATAGTCCTAGAACCATGGATCCCTTTAAGTATTTAAAAATCCTTTTCGCTTCCTTTAGATGAGATTAATTAGGATTGGATTGATATCTTTCACATAAGAATACTGAAAACATTAAGTCTGGACAACTAGCTATCATGTAAATTAGACTTCCTACCATACATCTAAAAGATGTTTGATCTACTGGTTTCCCAGCTTCATCAAGATCAAGTGAATT
This sequence comes from Viscum album, assembly GCA_963277665.1. NCBI lineage: Eukaryota > Viridiplantae > Streptophyta > Magnoliopsida > Santalales > Viscaceae > Viscum > Viscum album. Next base: position 2,083,003,382 of record OY728136.1, on the reverse strand, counting down.
TAAGATACCAATGGGAGTATGTATACTCTTAGTGTTGTCATATCCATACTTTTTAAGAAGATATTTAATATACTTATGTTGGGATATATAGATTCCTTCTGGTTTTTGAGAAATTTGAAAACCTAGGAAAAATGTTAACTCACACATAATACTCATTTCAAAACTAGATTTCATTATATCCACAAAGGAATTAGTTAAAGATTGCTGAGTTGAACCAAATATAATGCCATCAAAATAAATTTGAAAAATCAAAAAAATCTTATCTTTCTTTATAAAGAGGGTTGGATCAGCATTTCCCTTAAAATAATTATTTGATGCAAAAATCATGTAAGTCTATCATACCAAGCTCTAGAGGCTTATTCAAGTCCATACAAAGAATTGGTAATTTTTTAAACATGTTTAGGATATTTTTTATATTAAATACCAGGAGATTGTTCAATAAAAAGATCATCTTGAACATAACCATTAAATAAAGCACATTTCACATCCATTTTAAAAAGATTGAAATTGAAGAATGCTGGAAAGGCATGTAGAATATAAATAGATTCAGGTCTGGATACTAGAGCATAGTTTCATTATAGTCTATTCTTTCTTGTTTATTATATCCTTTATAAAAAAATATAGCTTTATTTCTTACAGTAATTCCATTTTCATCACATTTATTTCTGAAGACTCATTTGACTCCAATAACAAAAGTTTCCTTAGCTCTTTCAACCAAGGTTCAGACTTTATTCCTTTCAAATTCATTTAGATAATCTTATATAGATTTTATCCAATCATCGCCACCTAAAGCTTCATCAATGCTGGTTGGTTCTAATTGGGAAATGAATGCTAGATGTTCTATTTCATTCCTTAAGGAACATCTAGTCCTTATAGGTTGATTTATATCACCAATGATACAATCACTGGGATGATTCTTAAGAAACAACTGATTTGGGTTTTGTAAAACCTATTCATCAACATAGGGTAGGATGTATTTTGGGGTAAATGTTTTAGAAATATTTTCTTGAAAATTTTTCTTTTTGGAAAAATCTTCTAACAAAGGTTGATAATCAGTTTTTGAAAACACATCCGAAGATGTAGGTTTAGGTTTTTTTTTAAAAAGAATCAATTTCATCGAATTTGACATGTATAGTTTCCTCAACAGTACAAGTATTTTTATTAAAAACTCTATATCCCTTAGAAGTTGTGGAGTATCCAGAGAAAATCCCTTCATCATATTTTGGTGCAAATTTGTGTAGATTATCTTTAGTATTCAGAATGAATTCCTTACAACCAAAAACATTGAAGTACGAAAGTCTAGGTTTTATACCATTTCATAACTCAAAATTATTTTTATTTATAAAAGGTCTAATCAAAACATGATTTATAGTATAACAAGAAATACTTACAGTTTCAGCCCAAAAATGTTTGGCAACTGAATATTTACTCAACATGGTTCTAGTTATCTCTTGAAGAATTATATTTCTTCTTTCAATAACACTATTCTATTGAGGTGTTCTCGGTGATTAGTAGTTATGAGTAATGCCTTTCTACTACAAAAATTTTCAAATTCATAATTTTGAAATTCACCTCCATGATCACTATGAATAGTTATCACGGGAAGGATTTTCTCATTTTTTAACTTGGGGTTTAAAATTATTTAAATATTAAAAAGCTTTAGATTTCTTTTCTAAAAAATAGACCCACATAAATCTAGTGTAATCATCAACTAAGACAAATACATAATTTTTTCATCTAATGATTCTAGTTTTTGTTGGACCAAAAAGATCCATATACACCAACTGTAAGGCATCAGTGGTTGAGACTTCTTAAACTGATTTAAAACTTGATTGATATTGCTTTCCATATTGACAAGGATCACAAACTTTTATAGAATCAAATATAAACTATGTTAGATCCTTAACTAGTATTTTCTAAGAGAGTTTGCATAGGTTTATAAGGTTACTTTTCTCTATCCTTCTATTCCACAACCAAAAATGATCTTCTATTTCATTAAGGCAAGGTAGATCTTGGCTTCTAAGTTCTTCTATGTTTAGTGTGTATAAATTATCTTGCCTTTGGGAAAAAAGAATAAACTCTTCCTTGGAATTATTTACTGAGCACTTGTCATTCCTAAAATTCACAAGGTAACCTTCATCACATAGTTGATTTATACTAATGAGGTTGTTCATAAGACCCTTAAAAAATAAAACATTTGAAATCAAAATTTTTCCAAGAAGAACAATGTTACCTATACCAATAATCTATCCCTTAGAATTATCTCTGAAAGATTATTTTCCTCCATTCATATTGATAATATTTTTAAAGAAGTTTTTGTTACCAGTCATATGTCGGGAACATCCACTATCCATGTATCATGTATTGTTGTTGGTACTTTCCTTGTTTTCCTAAAAATAAAATAGTTAGACTTTTGGAACCCAAATTTTCTTGGATATAGAAATTTCAGAAAGCAAACTTTTAGGCACACACATTTTCTTTGAAAAATAATCTTTTTGAAAACCTAAAGACTGTGTTTTTTTAGGAACAATTTTTTTCCCAATTCCCACCACACTGAATCTTAGTGCAGAATGGAGAACATTGAGAAAAAAAAATAATTGTTACTAAAAATCAGTTTTGAACTAGTATAACCAAATCCAGAATTATTCCTTAGAGGTCAACATTGGGAATACATTTTATCAAAATTTTCCTTACATAAGGTAAAGTTTGACAAACCCTTACTCAAGGAAAATATTTTTTGACATTAGTCTAATAACTAAGTTCTTATCATCCAAAAAATTATCTTTTGCACTAGAGTTAGGCTCAAAAACATTTTTCATAGAAATTACTTTTTCTAGATCCTTAGAGAGTTTATCCTTCTTAGAACTAACTTCCTCAATGTTTTTTGAAATACATTCAAAAATAAGGGTTTTCTTATTTTTTTTATTTAGAAAGACTTGATATTTCATTGGTAAGAATAGTATTTCTCAAATTTTCATTATCAAGATTTTTCTTGAGTTTTGAATTCTAATTCTCAAAGAGTTCAGCAAACCATGAAACTTCTTCATAGGTAGGTAAAGTATTATCTTCATCAGAAGAAGATTATTCATCTGAGGATTCATAGTATTCACTATCACTATATTTTGAATTCAAGGATACATTGGTAATGGATTCAGAATTGTGTACCTTACCCATGAAAAAATTATTTTCAATAGGTAGTTTGGAAATTAGACCATGATTATTTGGTCCAGAATATTCGTAATCTAGAGAGTCATCATAAGAGTATCCACCACTATCACTCTAGGTGTCATTAGCTTTCAAAAAAAATTAGAGTTATCTTTTTAGTACTTTTTCTATTTCTCTCATAATGATTTTTCTTTCCCTCCTTTCTCTTAAGTATAGGAAAATCTGGCCTTATATGTCCAGCTCCTTTTCATTCATAACAGGTGACTTTAGAGTCTTTCTTATCCTCTCTTTCTTTCTTCTTGTATCTAGATTTAAAGTTCTTCTGTCCGAGAATCTTGTTCATCCTTTGAGAAATATTGGATAATTCATTTTTTTAATATTCACTTCCACTAGATTCAAATTTAATAACAATCTTCTTATATTTAGATCTAGTAACTCTCTTAGGAGTCTTTCCATTCATATGATTTGAAGTTGTTGTAAAAGAAATACTGCCATTTCCATTCATCTTCTTAATATTGTCAGCTTCTCTCTTCATTCTAGTCTCATGTTGAAAAAGAGTTCCAAAAAGTTCATCAAGATAAATCTTTGTAACTTTTATATTCTCATCTATAGTTGTTCTCTTGGATTCCCACTAATTGGGCATAATGTCTATGATCTTATCCACAAGAGCTTCATCATCTAATCCTTTCTCACCCATAGAATGTAAGATGTTGACAATAATCATAAATCTCTATTGTACCTTACATATGGGTTCTCCATAATGAAATAAAAAACCTTGATATTCAACTCTAAGCATGTCACTTCTAGTTTCAATAACTTTTGAAGTTCCAAGGTGTGTAACTTCAAGATTATTCCAAATACAATTTTCTACTTCACATGATGAAATCTTTCTATATATATTTCTTGTCTTAGAACAAAGAAAATTATTTAGTACCTTATATTTCAATAGATATTCATGCTTTTCATGGTTGGTGAAAGTACTAACTACCTTGTCAGGGATTTTATAACCTCTAGTAAGCATGACAAAATTGTCTACTCCGGTATTAATAATAAAAGTATTCATGTGATATCTCTAATATTCGTAATCATTCCCATCAAAAATAGGTAGTCTATTAGGATTCAGGTTGTCAATAGTACCAACATTCATTCCGTACATCTTCAATAAAATCATTCTACAAAAAACTTTGTTCATAGTAAAAGTTACTAAACAAGAAAAAAATGTCCTAAGCAAGGAAAAATATAGAACAATGAAAAACATGAGCAAAAACACTTATATGTGAATATAAGTATTTCAGAGACCTCCTCTGATACTGATTGTTGGATCGATATGATACTGAATGTAGTATCTAACGATGTAGATGATCAATATACAAGAGGGTGTGAATTGTATACTTTTAAAAAAAATCCTTTGGAACTTTTAAAGATGGTAATGTTTAACAATGATAAAAAAGGTAAATTCACAAAACCTATTAGTTATACAAACTTTCTTGATTCTGGAAATATGGTTCCAGAAATTGATCTTAAGAAAAGTTCATATAGATAAAGACTCTACCTTAAAGTGTATAGTATATCACAAATCAGAGTACAAGTATAAGAAAGTATAAGATAGTTATACTTTCCTCAATAACCAAAATGTAATGGAAAACTTGAAACAATACAAGTAACAAGAAGTAAATATTTTAACCCAAAGGGAAGGGTATACAACACCCTTGGATAAAGGTACCTTGATTTATATGTTCAAGAAATTTTTTCTTACCCACACCAGGGTAAGACCTCGATACAAATATCAGAATCTGTCTTACTATCCCCGCAAGCCCTAAACATTAAGGTAGTCGGCACATTTGTCTTCCTATCCCCGGAAGCCCTCGAATATACTCAGCAGTATTAGGAGTCACACGAAACAATTCTAAACAAGATGTTCAGTATGCACAAAGCATGAAAGTCTCTCTCTATAAATCACTTCAGCAGCATGTAATCTCTAGAGTCGTATAATAATATTGAGATCGTTCAAATGAGATCTTATTTATAGGAACATCTTAAATGGTCAGCTCCCTCCTCCAATGGTCATATTTTTCCTTGAATTTTGGAGGGACCTGTACACATGTCACTCAAACAATGGTTAGTTGGTAACTGAATGCATGACATCATTTTATAACCAAAATATTAGTAAGCAAAAATATGGTTGCTTAACCAAATTATTTAGTTTCATTGTGATCTTTAATATTATTATTATTTACTTTATATTATTATGATGTATGGATTTTTATACTAAGGTTATATTCACCCGACTACATCATCCATACCCTCACTGCTAGTTAGAAACCTCTTTCATATAAGGAGGCATGCATGAGGTCTTCTGGAACTCTAACCTGGACCTGGTGGTTCTAGTCAGGGAATTACAAAGTAGTAAAAAATGAGGTTTTCCTTTTCATTTCTTCTTGGATATATTTTTGGTAAGGTGGAAGGGAGTTAGGCTATATATAACTCAGGTAGGGGATTCATGTAAGTTCCGGGATTTATCTTATATGATAGACCTCAAAGTTACCAATGATGGGACTAATTTTAAAGTTGTGTCTTTATGGTTTCATTTTTATCCTATGTATGTTTCCTCATTAAAATTCATGGGATTTGGGTGAATTCACACTTTATCACTACACATGTAGGATTACATTTCATATATATTTGTTTCTTTTTATGTGTTGTAGTTCATTTAATTAAATTTCCTGATTTTTGATTTAATGATACATCATACTAACATTTTAATTATTTATAATTTATCATGCTTGTTGTTATATATATATTTGTGTGGGGGGGACTAACATGAAGGTACGTTGTATGAGGCATAGGCCTTGGGTAGTGCTGGGAGCTTTAGGCATTACAACTTTGGGTAACCTCTTAGGATAGATATTCCTATAAAAATACCTTTTTTATTCCTATAAAATACTTAGTTAGTTATCTTAATTAAACCATTATACTCATTCTAAGTGTATGTACATCATTTCTGATATATTGCCTAGAATATGTCTATTGGGACTGTTGATGGAAGAAAGTCAGAATGCTCATGCTAATGAGGATTCACTTATTCCACCATTAGTTATGCAAGAGGATTCACTTGGTCATTCTATCACACTTACCCCTATGGTTTAGGTAGGGGATCCATTATATCCAAGAGTCTTTTGGTAAGTTCAAATTTATAGTGGATGTGTACAAAGGACAACGGTTGGTTATGACTAATATTTTTATCTTCAATATCTTTTAGCCTTCTAGTGTACTAGGGGCCCCCAGGATACTGAGGACTAGATTGAAATCATCGATGGGATAGTTAAATTTTTCAAGACACCATAGGATTAACAGGTGAATTCGACTACTTTCATGCTTTAGGGACCCACCAGGAGGTGGTGGGGTGTTATGAAATAGGTAGGTATGTGTGGGCGTCTAACTTACATGACTTTCTAGGAACTATTCTATAAGGAGTTATCTATAGACACAGTGAAGTTGGATCATGCACAAGAGTTTATAGTGATTTATTATGGACCAATGTCGGTGTCTACTTACTCTTTTCATTAATATAGTTCCTTTTATTCCCTACATTGTTAGTTGATAATGAGGCATAAAAGGCCCAGAAATCTGAAATAGGCTTTAAATCGGACATAAGTTGTCAAGTTATGAAATTTTACCTAAGGAATTATCTAGAAGTTCTTCGTAAGGACTATATGATTAATAAAGGTCTGAATGAGGATATGGGTGAATTTCATCTTCTAAATCTTATTGGATCCTCAATAAGACTTCCCAGTGTTGTAGTGGGTGTCTCTTCTAGTATCAAGAAGAGTTATGCCATGGAAATTTGGAAGGATGATGGTAGGTGATTTTATTAAATAAGTTTTTCATTATCCCCTCATATGGTAGTAGAATTTCCTCGATGTTTTTATTTTATATAGAAAAGTAATTATCAAAAAAATTACCTCGGACCTCAGATCAATTGACATTAGTGTGTAAAGATAGTAATCTTCAGTAGTTATAATTGAGGGGGTAATGGATAGGTTCTCATAGGGTATTGGGTAGACACAAACTATGACCTAGGGATTTAGATAGGGTCATAAATAGTAAACTCTGAGCCCATAGACTTAGACAACCCAGGAGACTTATGTGACTCAAGTGTGGTTCTTTAGAGGTGAGGTGGGAAGATTTTATATAGTGGACTAGATCCCAATTGATAGTGGAGAGGGACCACTAATTTTTCAAAGTATGGTCTTGATCACGAATATGTTATCTTCTAAATTTTTTTACATAGGATACTACCATTCATTTAAATTTTATCAAGTTGTTTAAGAACATAAAATATCCATAATGTTGTCTTCTAAGTTTATATTTCTTTATACACCCTTGGGGAAGAAAGTGGTGTATCTATAGATATTTCCATAATGTCCTATATTTATTATTTACAATAGACATATATAGGATTTCATGACTATTTATATGATAATCTATGATGTGATATTTGGAATGGACTGGCCAACTAATTATTGGGTTCATGATGAATGTTATAGGATATGGTTCTTCTTTACTATGCCTAAGGTAGAGAAGTTTGTTTTGAATGATGAATGGGATGTTGGAATATGTAGAATAAGCCTAGTACTAAATCATCTTGGAGCTATTATATAGTATATAGTATCCATGGATATTTTGATGGATTATGTATTAGGTTTCACCTATTTTACTCTAATGGAAGACTTTTATTATGATGTATTTCAAGAATATTTATCAAGAATACCTCCTGATAAAGGGATTAACAGTGAGATCAAACTCATTCTAGAAGAAAAACCAATATCAATTCCACCATATCATTTGGAATCAAATAAGTTAAAGGAACATAAGGTATAATATAAGGATTTGGAGGCAAGGGGATTTATCAGAATGAGTACATCTCCCGGGGGTGAGATGGTGTTGTTTGCAAAGAAGAAAAATGGTAGCCTTTTGTTATCTATGGAATAAAGAAAACTAAACAAGATGACCATGAATAATATAACATCATTTTCAAGGATCAATGACTTTTTTGACCAGTTACAAGGAGTTCTATGGTTTTCCAAGATTGACATGTGATCAGGCTATCAACATCTTCAAGTCAGAGAGAAGGATATTCATAAATAGTGATCTGGAGTAGAGATGGATTGTATGAGTATCTTTTCATTCCTTTTGGGCTGAAAAATGTAGTTACCATGTTCATGTATTTCATGCGTATGACCTTTCATCCATATATTGACCCCTTTATTGTAGTTTTTTTAAAATACCCTTATATACTCAGAAACCATAGGGATTCATGATAATCACCTAGATATTATGTTGGGTACACTTAGGGCACATCATCTCTATTCCACGTTCTTGAAGTTTCACTTCTAGATCCAATAGTTGTATTTTATTGGTCATGTAATCACTAAGAAGGGAAAATCAATGGACCTAAAGAAGGTACATGTTGTGATGTCTTGGGAAAACCCTAGGAATTTATTTGAGATCAAAATCCTCCTTGGGATTAAAAGATACTAATTATAGTTCATTTAAGAGTTTTTCCATTTTAGAACACCTATTAAAAATCATAAAAATAATGGAGTGAATTTTGAGTGAATGGATCAGTGTGAATAGGAATTCTTGGTTATGAAAAAGAGATCCACTAAAGATATAATCCAAATATTTCAAAAGTTTGAGAATGGATATGTTGTTAGCTGTAATGCCACAGGTGTTGGTTTAGAAGTTGTGATAATTTTTAGGGATCAGGTGGTTGCTTATGGTTCTCATCATATATGACCCCATAAACAGAACTACACTACACATGACTCGGATTTATCATTTTTTCTCCATACATTTAATTGTTGTAACCATTATCTATTCGGTGAGATATTTATTATATACACACAACCTAAGATTCGATGTTACATATTCTCTCAGTGGGAATTGAATCAATGGAAAAGGATCTGGGTGAAGTATCTACAAAAAAACTTATTATGAGATTGATTTGGCTCTAGGGAAAGGTAATGTCATTGAATATTGTCTCAGTAGGAAAACAAGGGATCCTGAAGACAGGCCTTCAGAGGAGGAATGGTGGTTGATAACCTTATTGGATGAATGGTTGAAATATCTATCAGAGGGACAAGGGGTGATGAAATTTGATCCCTTATTTATCATTTCAAAATTTATAGACTAGGTAAATACCATATAGAAGTTTTATCCTAAATTATTAGTAATATTGTAATGAATGGTAGGAAATAACTTAGTTATAGGATGTTCAATGGACAGTGACAATGTGATCTATATTCATGGGAGATTTTTAGTTCCTACTTCTATGATTGAATTACTAATGAGGGAATCACATGGCTCTTAGTGGTCAATTAACCTAGGTTTTATGAATATGTATCAAGATATCAAGAGACACTTCTAGTGGTAAAAAATTAAGGAGATATGTTGTGTGCTTTGTCTCTCATCAAATAACGTTTCATAGGATTATGGTGGAGCATCAGTGGTTGGGAGGGTTACTTAATCTACTTCTTAGGTTGGTGTGTAAGTGGTATTAGGTGACTATGGACTTCATGATGGGGTTTCCTAGGACCTTGAGAAGTCAATTTGTTTTCTGGGTGATAGTTGATCGGATGATGAAAGAGGAACAATTTTTATTAATCCAAGAAACTCACTAGTTAGATGAGATAGGAATGCTTTATGTCCAGGATATTTTATGACTACATGGAGCACCTTCTCATATCATATCAGAAAAAGAAATGATTTTTATGTTTCTATTTTGGAAAGTCTTATAAAATTCCTTGAGAACTCATTTAAAACAATGTATAGAATATCAGCCATTGATTAATGGATGTTCATAGAAGATAATCCAAATATTGAAGGATATTCTTTAAAAATACATATTAGACTTCAGTGTATCATGGTATAATAGTTTTTACTTGGTGGAGTTCATATAAAATAAAATTTTATAGGATTTTATTCAGATGGAACATTTTGAGGATCTTTATGGTTGTTTATGTATCTCACCACTGTGTTAGAATTAGGCGGGTGAGATGGATTTTTTTGGTATTAATATGGTATAAGAGACCTATAAGTGGTTTCATTTGATCGAGAAGTGATTGGTAAATTCTCAAAGAATACAAATGATCATATACTAGCTAAGGGAGATAACATTTGGAGTTCATGTGGGAAAATAGGTTTTCTTGTAAGTGTCACCTCATTTGGGGCATCATCATTTTTAGATATAAGGAAAGTTGGTATCATGGTTAGTGGGACCATTTGAGATCATTTAAAAATTCAAATCTATTGCATTCTGGTTGGATCTTCCTCCACGATATTGTGTTTTTCATGATGTGTTCCATGTATCACAGGTTGGAGGTATGTGCTCAACTCAGAACATTTGATCTAAAATGAGGACATTGATTTGGAACTGGATTCATCAATTATGGATTGACCAGTATATATTGTAGATCAGACCAAGAAGGTGTTGAGGGTAAAGAAAATACAACTTGTTTGAGTTTTATTGTATCATGGATAAATCAAAGAGGATACTTGGGAGTGGGAATGTGATATATGAGATCAATGGACTGAAATGTTTTAAAAGTAACTCTAAATACACATATCAAGTATGAGGATTCCTTATAGGGGAATATTGTAATGGTTCAAACTTTTCAAGCACCTTACCATTACTTTAAACCCATCCATGAGTTTCTTTAGTTATACATTAATATGGTGATGTCCCAAGTATATTATAGATGGTTTTGATGGGTTTTAGAGACATTTTAGGGGTAAAATGTTTGATAATGTTTCGGTTAAATCATACAATTATTCTAAGGAAATCATGTATCTTGTTCAAGAAAGGAACTGGATGTCACATGGTTGGCACCTAGTTTAAGATATCTGTTCAACATTCCCCAAAAAACTATGTGAATCGAGATAGAAGAAAAAAATAATGGTTAGTTAAGACATTATCGAATCATGTGGAAACACCATATGGGTTCCTATAAGAGGTAGTAAACCTCACATGGTTAGTGAACGGTTTTATAAAATGTGTGACCAAACCATGCAAGGATTTTAAATTAATTCAAAAATTTAGTTTTAAACATAAAAATATCCCAAAAAATCTTCATTATTATTAATACACCTATGGATCTCTAAGCTAAGTACTCCAATGGTGGTTTTTGACAATTCTACTCCCTTAAAAAACTAATTTCGGAGAATCTAGAGGATTTAGGCTATGAGAAATCAAGGTGTGTAATTGTTATTCTATATTTTTCTTGATATCTCTAGATAATTCCATTTTTATTAGGATAAATCATTTATTTTCACTATTATAGTAAAATAAAATTATTATTACGTGATATAATAGATAAATTTTCGATTTTTATAGAATTATACCTCAGATCTATTCAGAATCACTTTATCTCTCTAGAACGAATCATCATCTACCATTGGCGATATATCTCTTTATGTAAGACTAATTCAATTAAATCCCTTATTGTGTATTTCTTCTTGAATCTTTTTCTATAATTCCATTATTTAATAATTGTACTTATTTATTTGGATCCTTATTGGGTAGCCTTAATTCAGGTAACAAATCTGTGTGGTTATTATTATTTACCATTGACATGATTGAGGTAGGAAGTTACTTACCGTATAGATTCATTGTATAAAATTTTTTACCTGATATTTATCACATGTGTGTGTGTGTGTTTCTCATGAGAAAAATGTTTGATATTGATCTCATGTGTGTGTCTGTGCATGAACCCATAACCCATGAGACCCATGTTTGATATTGATATCATATGTGTCTTCTTGTAGCCTATGAAAAACATATTTGATATTCATTACATGTGTGTGCATGTGTATCCCATGTGACAGTGTTAGATTGTGATAATATTTGTGTGTAAGTGGCTATCAAGACTCATCCTTGATATGTTGTATTTGTTTATATGTTTGTTATGCATGTTGTGTGTGAATGTATGACCTATGGTGGTTTTTCTTCTTGTAATAAGTTACATGCGTGGCTTGGTTAGCCCTTAGAGGAGAGAATGTGTGACATGCGACTATTAAAATGATGGATTGAGTCATAGGGTAGGGGTGAAATGTCCTTAGGTATTAACCCACAATAATGGAAGGATATGATATCATTGTGGACTGATCAGCGGTAGAGATAGCTTGTGATGTAATTAATGCCTAATTCATGATACAGACAGGGCTCGATGACCTTGTGGTATGACCAAAGAATTTTTGTCCTTGTGGATACTCTAGGATATATGTGGTCACATAATGGACATCTGTGTTCCTGAATTATCTTATTACCTTCCTTTTGTAATGGATTTTATATAGGTATTGTTGGGGTTTGTATTAGAATGTTTATAACAAAACTGCTCGACACAAGATTGATTATTGATTACTTTCAGAATTACTCTTTATCATGGAATAAATTTTTTTTCATGTTCACTTATGTTAAGGATGAATTATAAATGTACTAATATGTTTATAATCACATCCTATATAGTAATATTAATTCATGTATAGACTCCATGATTAGGGATTTAGGAAAAGGTAAGGACCCAATGATAAGGAGATGAGAAGAAGAATCTTGTGGTTTTGAGGTGGTACTGAGATAGACTCTAGAGTGATGCCATGGTATCTTTATTTATTTACCTATTTATTTGATTATACTATGGTTTTAAAAACCACATCTGGGTCCTCTATTTATTACTTTTTGACTATGGTATTCATAAAACATCACCTATTATATCGTTTTTTCGATTTAGTTATGATGTCCCTTTTTATGTTATTATTACTTTCATGAGTTTATTCTAATTTATATCCTTTGATACTGAGGGTTTAGTATACCCACTATATTGTTTTCACCCTTCCTAATATTTATAAACCTCTTATGTATGAGGATGAATGCATGAGGTCATGGGTACTCTCACCCAGATCGTGTGATTCATGTTGGGTAATTACATGTAGACTTAGATTATTTTACAGAACCACCCTTGTAATGGGGAGGGGAGAACCCCCGGGAATTTTAGAGAATCAGGAGCAAGCAGCGTAGATGGTAAAACCCTAATGGGGTCGGCGGCGCCCCTCTCTCTGCCAATTGACGGTGCGAGGGGGGATGATCCACGGCTTCCTCGCAGCGGCAGGGGACACGACTTCCAAACCTTCTCTGACCCTACTTGTTTTTCGAGATTTCTTGATATTCATCTCAGTCCAAAGGTCCCTCACTCTAGTGATGGATCCCCCATCATCCCGCTCTCGGTGCGGGAGTTTGCAGATGAGGAGAGTCTTCTGAACCTAACATTGGTTGCATGAATCTTGAGCAATCGGCCTTCGGTGGACGCTTTTGACAGGTTTGTCTTCGATTCTTGGGGGCTTTAAAATTGGGAGGTTGTCGGCCTGCTGGACAGAAGGCACATGATAGTGTGTTGCTCTTCACCAGAGGATCTCGCCTGTGCTTTGTTCTACGCCCCTAGTAGATGCGACGGCAGCGGCTTCTTCCTTTTTCGTTGGAGTTATGATCTCTACCAGAATCGTGAATACCCTCTTCTCCCGGTTTGGGTTGGTTTTCCTCAATTGCCTCTCCCTTTCCAAAATCCTACAATTATACGTATGCTAGGTAATCTTGTGGGCCAATTTCTTTGTGTTTACTCGCATACTGCTTCAGTGAGCCATCTGATCAACCCATGGATGTGTGTGGAGGTTGAGGTATCAAGACCGCAGGTTGAGTCTATGTGGATTGAAGTAGGTGAGGAGGTCAGGTGCAAGCAGTCCGTTATCTTTGATAATTGGGTGGAGTTTTGTTCTTCTTGCCGAAGACTGGGACATTCATCCATTCAATGAAGGTGGGGGATAAGGGAAAGGTTTCAAATTAGAAGGGCAACCCTGTTTCTGGGCGTTTTTGCGAGACTAGGGACATGGGTATTATAGTGAAAGATGTTATTGAGATGGGTCACCAGTTGAGGCCTAGTGAGGTAGTGGGTCAGCAAGAGGAGGTGAGCGGGGATGATCCAAATGCAATAGTAGCAGCCAGGCAACAGGATGCTCCAGTTGTGGAGGCCAAAAATCCGGTACCTCAGAAGCATTGGCCTCCCCTGCCTTCTACAGCAGGTGTGAAGTATGTTAAGAATAATGAAGAAAACCTACGGGTAGCGGTTATATTTGACCGGTTGAAGCATGATTTGGGGATAAATGGCATTGAAGAGAAGGGACCCTCAGCAGATGCATCAATGGATTTAGCAGGTACATCTAGCTATATTACGGAAGGTGAGGCAAGATTGGTATAGATTGATTCTCATGATCTCGGTGACTTTCAGGGCCGAGGCTGGGAGGATTATAACAAGCAGCTGCAGTTCATTGGTTGTGGGTATGAACAACCTATAGGCTCAGACTCGATCCAAGTAAAATCCTTTTTGTTGGATGCAACAGGATCACACTATGGACAGGGGAGGCTAGATGGTGAGTGTGTATTGGGCCCTTTGGACCCAAACACCCTTGGTGTCTCCCCCGCTACCCATCTGATGGTTGGAACGGAGGGAAGCAATCTGTCCTGGACAAAAAGGGTGGTAAGGAGGAACATCTGTGCAAGGAGATTCCCCTCAATTAAGGCATGTGGTTGAAGCTGGGGAACCGATTTGAGGGGTTGGAAGTTCATGAACCTCCAGTGTCTCTAGAGGAGGTTTCTTCGGGTGATGACAGCTTCAACCACCCTTTAGGGGATAGCTTGGACCAAATTCAAGGGAAATGTCCTCATAGTCCTAGAATGTAGAAAGGGAAAAAAAGCATCAAAGATTCAGGGAAGTGTATTGTAGTTCAGGGGGAAAAGACAAAGGGTCACAAAGACTACTCTCACTTGCCAGAACCAATGGAGACCAGGTCAGTCAAGATGGGTAGAAACAAAGAAGGCCCAGTTCTTCAGAAGGGGGAAATTGAAGAATCAAGTAGACAATCAAGAGACATAGAAGCAGAGGATGAGGAGTGATTGAAACTTATCTTGCATTCCAAGTAAGAAATGCTTGAGCGGGTTGTACATCCCAATGTACCAGAAGAAGAGCTCAATAGAATCTATGAACGAAGGTTACGAGTTGATGCCACAGAGGAGAAAGAAGTGAGGTTAGATAAGCAAGATATAATATTAGCTCGAGGATTCAATGAGAGTAAAATCACCTTAGAGGAATTTAGTCAGATAACGGAAAGAATGATTTCTCACCTTGAAGAGATTATCAGAGAGGATTCAGAAACCCAGGTTAGTTCGCTGCACTGGGAACTTTATAGAGTAGCAGAGTCCAGTAATATTAGTTATGTTTTTAATCATTTTGTGAGCTCCTTTAGCACATAGTGATCCTTTTGTGAAATATGGTTTCCCATTTTTTCCTTAAAATGGCTTTATAAAAATTTAAATTTGGAGGCAGAACCACCCTTGTAGTATTAACTTAATATAGTGTAATGGAATATTTACTTCGAGTCATCACATAAATCTTTTGGATGAATTTTGTATCCACACTGATTCTTTAGTTGCATCAGAATCCTCAATATACTAAAAATCTTCTATATAATCAATGAAAAATAAATGATTTGAACTCTTCTAACTTATAACTCTAACATTATAGTAGAATTCATATCCCAATTGTGATTTCAAATATTTTTAGAATTTCTAGAATCTATAAATTTTATATCCCCTAATGGATATTTCTTTATCTAATCCACAATCTAGGAACATATCCTTAGAATGGATTAGATACTTTAATTTAATCTTCACAGCAATCCAATGATACTCTCCCAAGTCTTCTTGATAATTTATTATCTTGTTCAAAGAATAAGAAAAATCAATCATGGTATGGAGCATCGAAAACATGAATGATCCTATCTTTTTTGAATAGAAAATATTATTCATTCACTCTCTCTCCTCTTTTATATGAGAACACATTTTCATGGAGATATGTATACCAAGTTACATTGTTAATAAACTCTCCTGGATTATTCAGTACTAAATTTATTCAGTACCTTTTCAATGTATGTACCATGATTTAGTCTATTCATCCTCTTATATCTATCATGATGGTTGTTGATCCTCTAAATTTATCCTACTTCACTTAAGTATTCCTTAGAGAATAATTTTTTAACCATCTTTTCAGAGAAAGTAAGACTAGTATTTTTTCACATTAATAATATATCATCAACATATGCTACCAAGAAAAAAAGATTTCAATCCCTCTAAACCTCTTATATACATAGGGATCAAACTAATTATTTATGAAAAATATATCCTATGGATTCATGAAAATTAATTTTCATGGATTTGGATTCTTTCTTCAACCCATAAATGGATATCTGTAACTTGTATACCTTATAGGAATCCTTTGGATTCACAAAATCTTCTGATCATGTCATATAAATGTCTTCCATCAAGTTCCCATTAAGGAATGATATTTTGAAATCTATTTTCAAATCACATAATCATGGTAATTTCTATGGAAAGTTGAATTAATATATATTTCATCATTGAGAATATATAAAAGTTTTTTTCATAGTTTATGCCTTGAGGTTTCTCAAACCCTTTAATAACTAGTCATGATTTATAAGTACTGAATTCATGATCCATGTATAATTTCTTATCAAATAACCATTCTCACTCAATGGGATTTATATTTACTTGAGTGTATAATAAAATATATAATTAGTTTTAGTATATGGAAACCATTTCATAATTTAATACATCTTATCACATAGAAACTTCTGTGTTACTACTTCCTTAAAGAATAGAGATTCATAATTATCAAATCATAATGATTCATTATCCTTGATGACTATAAAACCATATATATCTAGCTATATAACCTATATGGTGCTCCTATATTGTAATTATGTATCTGAAACAAATTATTCCATGGTGATTTGTGGAATTTATTCTTTTTCCAACTCTTATGTATCATGAACCTATACTTCATCAAAATTGATCTCACTACAACTATTTATTTTAAAGATGTGCTCCCTCTTAAGAAACATGAATTTCTAGACACTATTATCATTTTATCATAGGTTTCATATAGATAATATCTTTTTTATTTGGGTTATCCTCTAAAGATACACTTAGTGCCTCAAGGTATAATTTTTTTTCCAGAGTTAGCCTAAAAATGTCTTCAATCCCTATGCTAATAAATTCTATTATTCATGATTTCTCCCACTATATAACTATTATAGAATTCCATTTTATTATTTAGTTGGAACTTGGATTGATGTTATTATCACAATCAATTATTCATATCCCCAAATTGATAATGTAAAACTCTTATGACTCATCATCGATCTCGCCATGTCCAAAATGGTGTGGTTCCTCCTTTAACTAACACCATTCCATTAGGGTTTATAATGGGGAGTGAGTTAAGATAGTATCCCAAAATCCCTTAGTTAATTGATGAAATATTTTTTTAGATACTCTCTACCATGGTCTGGGAAGAGTTTCATTATCTTATTAATAACAAGGTTCTTTACTTCATTCTTCAATTCCGTAATTTTCTTAAAGTCAATAGACTTATTAAGTAAACAAATCCATATCTATTAAAGTCTTCAGTAAAAATTATGAAGTGATATTATCTACATCTATCCTCAAATAAAAAGTTCCATGCATGTCTGTATGAACTAATCCAAAAATCATTTTGTATTTCTCACCCATTCCATTAATTAATTATTTGGTCATTTCTTCTTACAAAAAATTGTGAAAATAACTAAGGTATTCAGTTCAATAAAATCTAAATATAGTATTTGATATAGAAATATCAAATAGTTATCATTTATATAACTAATATAGTGATGCCAAAATTTGGTGTGATATGATTCATATATACTTTATATGTTATCAATTTCTAGCACTTGGTTATCCTATTGAAGTAAATAATGGCCATTTTTAAGATGTTTCATCCAATAACATATGATATCCTTATAAAAGTATTATCTTTTCTTTAATAACATAAAAATAAATTCATCCATATCTAAACTTGACATTGATATAATTTTTTAGTTAACAATTGTCATATAAAAACAATTATTCAAGATTAGAATTAAACACAATAGTAATGTAAGATGGTAATATATAATATCAAGTGTCGCCAGTCATTCTCTATTGGTTGCTAAAAGATCCACCTCACCTCTACAAACCTTCCTAAATATACTTTGTTCCTGTATTTGGATAGAAATTTGGGTACCACAAGCTGTATATAATACCCAATTTTTATAAATTGGAAGATTGCATTTGATAATGAATACACTTTAAGTTTCCCCTTACTTATTTACTAAGGTGTAGTTCTTATTTCAATGGACTTTATTACCACATTCAAAACACACTGTATCTTTCTTCTTATCCTACACCTTCATCTCCCTCTTTTTGTTTGGGTTGTGAAAATGTGCCTTAGAATTAATATTAGTCTTTGGGCACTTTTCCTTTCCCTTCCCCTTGTTCAATATAAGGACTTAATGTATTTTTTTCTTTGTGTTCTTATCCACATGGGGAATAAGATTCATAAGATCTAGGAGTTTCTTATTGATAATGTTCATATTAAAATTTAGAATAAAAATGGATAATTTCTAAGGAAGTAAGGTTATCATGAGGTTCATGGAAAATTAATTTCATATCTTAAAACCTATAATTTCCAAACACTCAATATAGACAATAATATTTCCTAAATTGGATTCTTATAGTCACAAAGATTTCATGTAAATAATTCCTTGTAGATTTCATACTTATCTCATCTTTCCTTCTCATGATAAATATCACAGAGATGGGACAACATCATTTATGCATCAATGTCTTCATAAAGATTATTTTAAGATCTTATCTTTTTTATTTATGGTATTATTTGGTTTTTAGGATTGGATATTGATTTGGACCTTGGTTTTTTGTTCTAATGTAGGAAAAATTTACATCATAAATTAAGAATTTATAGTGTAAATTTTTATTTTACAATGGGAATTTCCCACAAATAGGTCGTGTAAGTTGGGCAGACCCATTTACACTATAATTTGACATATTATGATATAAATACAGAATTTACACTAATAAACCCCCTTTAACACTATAAATACCTTGGTATGGGAGTTCTTTTAACCCATTTCCCTTAACTAGTTTTAATCCCTTCGTTTAACTCTTCCTCCCTCTTTTCCTTATGCACAACAGACTAACCATAGGATCTCCCGCTCCCCATATTCTTAGACAATAGAAGATATCCCTCACCTAGAATTCGATTCAAGAGTCATTGATTAAATTGGATATCCAATAGTATGTCTGTAATTCCCCATGCTTCCTTTATTGGTTTCACTTTGGTCTTTGTTGTTAGGTTCGTTCAATATAATATTCCCTATTTTCATAGTGTTTGTCCAATTATTCAATTTATATCATTTTATCTTGAATACCGATATCATATGAGTAAATATTTCTAATATTTTTTTGGTGGTTTATGTATTTTACCTAGAAGTCTCACAAGTTTATAAAATTATTATCATTGTTTTGAAAGCGGAACATTTTATATATTTCTCCTAAATTTTAAAATTCATTAAATTAAATTCCTAGACTATAAACTATATATTATTTAGACCCTTTTTGTTGTTTGAGTAATGTTACATCTTATTAGATCTCCCATTTGGGTGTGTCCTATTATTAACCCCCAATGGACATCACTTGTATTTGACCAAAACACCACTTAGGTGTGTTTGGGTCAACTCCCAAATAAGGGATTTATTTAATAATAATAAATTAATTGATTGAATTACAATATGGAATGTATACTTACTTGGGTATTTGAATTATAATTTTAACCTTTGGATAAAATGGATTTAATTGAGATAAGAGATTCATATAATTAAATTTCTTTGACCATGACTACGGTTCCCATGATGTCGTTAGAGATTTATGGTGTGGGTTTAAACCACCCCTTAGGTTGTGTGATGTAAAATGATTTATATTACCAGGTATTTCTTATGTAAAAAAACAGCCTCCAAAGGTGTGTTGTTATATCACTAATTATGGAATGAATAAATGGAGTTGATTGAGTGGAGAGAAAAAATGGGTAGCTTATATTCCCCTTTTAGAATTCTCACCTTAGGATTGGGTATTTTCCATATATATATAATGCAAATGTGAAATTAAATTATTTTATGTGTTCCTTGGTCACTTGAAAATGTAATGATTAATGGTATGTTTAGAATGTGAATTGGAATGAATATTTATCATGGCATTTGTTTTATTGTTAAATGAAATGTACCACTATATTATATTACTCCATTGGAGATAGTGGGGTTCCTTATATGTAATTTATTGGACCTGCTCATAGGTTAACTAGAAATATATTATGCCTTGAATGATACTAGGGTTTCTTTTATGGATGCCCTATAAAGGCTCATAGGGTAAATAGAATCACATCACACCTTGAGATATACTAGGATTCCTTATGCATAATTCCTTAGAAAGGATCATGGATCCAATTAGAATATAGTGTGCCTTGAGATATACATGTATACTAATATGGAATGCCTTAGATGGGATTAGATGTTAGATAAGATTATTTTATTCTTTAAGAGAGACTTGGGTTTTGATAAAGAATTCCTTGGATGGGATCACAATCCAAATGAAATCATATTATTCTTGATTTCTTTTTGGATTACCCTTGATGGTTAGATAATTAATTTCATTAAACAGTTATAACCTTATATGATCATTATTATATATCGATGCATTGGTTTCTACTTGGGTCCAACATGACTATAATTACATATATATGTCTGGGTTTCTAAACGTGGGTCATATTTATAATTTACTACTCGTATATTCAAATACATCCATCTTACAATGAAGTAGGTAGAGTTGGCCAGGTATCCCATGAGGAGAAAAAGTTGTACAAGGTTATACTTACTTTTCTTCTTACTTTGGTTTACCATAACATTAAAAATTTTATTTTCACATATAGAATTTTCATTAGATACCATTAGTGGTGTGATATAGATATTTACTCACACCCTATTTAGTCCACCAATTGCACCTGAAAATTATCTCCTTGCTAGAGGTTGCAACTTGGATTGTGCTTCATTATTGTTATATATTTTAGGATAGGACTTGGAATGGGAGTAGTGGTTGGGAATGTACTTGGGATACCTCTTAGATTTAGATTATTTTCTTATTATTATTTTTTTATTTTACCCATACTGTATGTATTACCTATTATATGATGACTACTTGTATTATGACTCAACATGTTCATGCATTTTTTTTTGGCACTTTCCAAGTGGTCTATTTATTATTATTCCCATTAGAGTTTTAATTGTATTCTACTATTTATATAATTTATTTTTTCCACCCTTGTATTTTACTACCAAATATGGAGGGCATATTCTCCCCATCGTACCACCATTAGACCCTCACTTCTAGTTGGCATCCTCTAGTGTATGGGGAGGCACGTATGAGGTCCTGCATCCAATCAGTCTAGTTACATTTTATAGAGTGAGTAGGTCAAGACATGAAACTTCTGAATCTAACTCTTCTTCAATGATATCATTTTACATTGGGCATAAAATTCAGCATCACTATGTTTCTATAATATAAAACACTTCTCCTGACTTTCATCCATAAAAGGCTTGTTAGGAACTAGGAACTCTAACATGTAAAAATTATGATCTTAACATATTATGATGTGTAAGAACTCATACCACTCATGGAATTTTTTTCTATTTGGTAAATTATATATATCCAATGTTCATCATGGGTATAATATTGAGTTTGTATGACAATCAATTTTCTACAAGAAATAAAATTAGTTTTTAGTACATTATCTTTATTACCATATGTGACATAATAAATGTTATTTTATTAGTCTCATGCTATTTTATAAAATCCAAATAAGCCTCCCCATTGGATTATGAATATTTTTCACATGTATATTCCAGTGCTAAAGATCCATATTTCCCTTATCATAACCTAGACAAGGGTCTGGTCAAAATATTATAAGGTATTTTGGTAGGTAGTCTTTCCAACTACATTAACTAGAAGTTCCTTGATTTGTTGTGTAGAAACCTCAATCTCGAAGTCCTAGACCTTGATTTCATCAAAACTTTCCTCTACGTTACATAGTGTATTTCAAAGGAAACTACTATTGATTCTAACTTAGTTAAGTCAACCAAAAAAGTTCATTTCAACTCCCCGATAAATGGAAGTGTCCTAATAAATTCTAGACTAAAAATTTGATCTTTGGTCTCATTCTAAATCATGTAATGGAAGGTGTTTCTAATTAATAATTATTTGAGGGATTTTATTTATCTTATGCACAAATATTCATTATTTTATCACTTTATATGCATGTTAACATTATGTATATTTTACATAATTAATTAAACATTTATGATAAAATAAGTTGTACATAATCCATTTATTTTATAAAATAATAGATTGCACATTATTTAATTTACTTTATGTGATCGTGTTTAATTATCAAATTAAAATTTCACTGAAAAAAATATAAATAACCATGATTTAGAAAAAATAAAATAAAAATGTTGTATGATCATGAAATTTCAACTACTTATTAGTTTATCCACAAGATTATAAATTGACTCCTGGTCCTAGGGGAATAACTTCTTGAGAAGAGATTGGGTCAAGTTAATTAAATCTAACTTTAACAAGTATATATCCTCGATTGGTTTTACCTCAGATAGATCTAGAACCATATCCTCTCTCTTGTGAGATCCTTCCATTATATATGATTACTCACATGTAGGTGATGGGAACCATGAGTGCATTATTACATAAAATAAATCCCATACATGCAAGTCAATGAATAATGAGGAAGAGATGATACCCAAATCATATTATTTTATTTAATAATAAATATATCACAAAAATCCATGAATAAAATATTTAAACTAAATAGAATACCACACAAACATAAGTTGATTAATATCATAATCATCCACTCATGCATTTATTGCACATTTAAACTTGCTACCATTTATTTGAATCCATTCATTATTAAGACAAATTTTTGAAATTAATAAATTAATTGTATTATTAATTCATTCATTCATTTATATTAATTAATAATACAAATATTCCTTGAGAATCTCATACATTATAATTTTTAAAAAAATAAAAAAATTATATTTTAATTTAAAATTAACTAAGTACATGATATATACTAGAGGTGGCACAATGTGTACCATTATGCTTTTTCTTAAACCCATTTTTCGAGATTAACTATTACACAACATGATTTTCACATGAAATAGTATGTTATTAAATTTTTGTATAGTCCTTATCATGTATAGTATACTTAATTGGAATGTATGTCTACACAAAGTGTCATGATATATATAATGTGTTGTTCCATTAGTCAATCCAGGTAGTTTACGCAGTGTGTATGACTACATGGCACACCTTGAATATATGTGGTATGTACTGATGGTAATGAACATGAAGTAAATGGTGTGTATGACAACCATACATGTTTTGTATCTATATATTGAACATAGAAAATAAATAATTAATCATTTAATATCACACACGACCCTCTAAAATAACATGACGTGTATTTCGTGTGGATAACCCTATCACATGGCATGTACAACCATCTACACACTAGTAGTTTGTTTTTTAAATTAATTAATTTTATCTACATATTCACACAACATTTATGTCTCAACACACATCTTGCATGATTTGGTCCAAATTTACCTGGTGTGGATAGCCAGTTACACAACATGTGATTCATTACTCACTATCGCAAAACCGGATTTCCACAGTACCACCCTTTATCAGTGCTAAAAAAGCAATGATAAAGGCCATTTTTAATACTGCTAAAAAAGCGATGTTAAAAGTGTCCCATTATCAGTGCTTTTTTTAGCACTGATAAAGCCCCCCCCCCCCCTTTATCACTTACTTTTTTAACGCTGTTAAAGGTGACACCTTTATCAGTGATTTTTTTAGTAGTACTGATAAAGGGGGGATTTATCAGTGTTTTTTCCTAGCACTAATAAAGTGTATATTTCAAAAAAATCATGAAAATTAATATATTTTTATATATGTATATTTATTTTGATATAAATATAATATATATTTTTTAAATATGTTTAAGATATGTATAAATAGACTTTTACATTTAATATATAAGAAATTTAGTGAAAAAGGATTTAAAATATTTTAAAATATTATTAATTAATACTTTTCTAATTATCATCGATTAATAATCATTTAATAAAAAATTTAAGACACAAAAAATAAAAAAAAATTAGTAAAAGATCAAAAATATGTTGAAAATGTAACTTAAACTTCAAATGACCATAACTTTTGATTCGGGTTTCTGTTTAAGCTCTACAGCATATCAAATAGATACTTGTGATGAGATCTATGCTCCAGAAACCAAAGGGAACCTTTTGTCACGTTTTTTTAAGGTCCAAAAGTCCCATAATTCCTCAAAAACTGAGTTTTTAGTCAGGATACCTTGATTTTTTAACATTCAAACAGGTTGAACTTCTGATCTGGATGTCCTCTAGGCATGTACCACATATCATATCTAAGACTGTTTTATTTTATTCGATTTTAATGGTTTTGGAGTTGAAACAGACTTTTGGATTTCAATTTATGATCATTTTACATTCTATGGATTTTCAAATACACAAATATATGTATTTATTTGTGCATGTGTGTGTGTGTGTTGTATATATGTTTTTTTTTGTTTTTTTATTATTCATTTGTAAACACACCTAAAAAAATATTATATAAATGTATTTAAAACTAATCATATAAATATATATTAATATACAAATAAATATACGGATAAAAAATTATAACAATATATATATATATAATTATATATATATACCCGAAAATATGAATAAATATATATGTATTTATATAAATAAATATATTTATATTAATATGAGTCTATATTAATATACAAATAAATATAAGTATATATATATATGAATAAATATATATATTGTAATATATGAATAAATATATATGTATTAATATAACTAAATATATTTATATCAATATAAATCTATAGTAATATACATATAAATATAACTATATATATAAAAATAAATAGATGTATCATTAAATAGAGAGAAAATTAAATAGCCTAGTGCTAAAGTTGCAGGTGTGCAAGGGGGAGGTCTTGGGTTTGTGTTTGGGTGGAAGTAGGGGTGAGTGGGAAAGTATAGGGGTGCGCGGGAAGGTGTCGGGGAGCTTGGGAATGTGTCGGATGCGCGGTCTAGTACAGCATGGAAGAAAGTGTGAGGGGTCTTCTTAGCGCTAATAAAAGGGGGTCTAGTGCTGTTAAAAGCTCCCCAACCAGTTTATATTATTTTTAATTTTTTTTAATTTTTTTACTTTTATCAGTGCTAAAAAATCGCTAGTAAAGGGTGACTTTTTTCAACGCTAAAAAAGTGCTGATAAAGAACCTTTTATCAGTGATTTTATAGCACTGAAAAAAGGGACTTTATCAGCTCTTTTCTGAGTGCTAATAAAAGGTACCCCCTATCGTCGCTCAGATTAACAACACTTTTCTAGCATTGTTAATTCCCTTTTCTAGTGCTGATAGAGACCATATTTTCAATAGTGACTATCCATCTACACTACATGCCAAGGGACTTAATGTGTATTTCACATGGATTTTTATGTGTTACATAGTGTGTACAACCCTCTAAATGTCAATTAAAATATATAATTTAGTGTGTCTTGGATAGTAGTCAATACATGGCATGTATTAAGTATATGTCATGTACATTAAAATAATAGATTCTACAATTCTCATAAATTCAAAACTGTGTTGGATTACATGAAGACTACACCAGCAACACACTGTGTACACTCTATCATTCCAACTTGTAGAAAATACATGGTGTATAATTCCATCACATATTAAACCACCAAAAAATGTGTCATGATTTTTGTGGCTTGTACTTGTGTAGTTGACCAAATGTTACACGGTGTGTAAAATTCCATTACACGTTGTCTAACCATGTATCTCGACCATCATCATCGACACCTCTAGATGGGATCATCGAGCATTATTTATCTATTCTTGGCCTATTATTTTTTATATGAAATTTAACGATCATATTATATTGAATTTTGGATTAAATAATGATAAAATTAGAAATTAAAAACTAACAATAAAATACATAATTTATCAACAAATGATAACTAATTATAAATTATTATGTAACTACTTTGATGCCACTTAAAGGTTTTGAGGTGTAGAAAAAGCGGTTACTCTCATGCCCAATATTTGTTTTTCATCAGTTTCTTCAAATAAATCATTCAATTTTATGAATTCAACCCTTAAATACTAAAAAAGAGAATATTTTCTCATATAATTTATAATTAATTTATAATAAGAATTGTCTTTTCTTGATAATTATTTTTCATTAATGATAAATATACTAGAAATTGTTATTATGTCGTCGTGGGGATGAAGAATCCAAAGTATAATTTCTCTAGTGGTATCCAAACAAGCTCCACAGATCTCAAAACATCATTGATGGAACTCCAGGTTCAATCATGAAGATACCAATCATATTGTTTTATACTCCTTTGACCGCATCACGAATCCCTTCAGAATTTATGGATTATTTCTCTTGTTTTCTCGATCTTGAGTGGGATAGAGGGATTGCCTCTAATTCTGGTAGAATTATTGAGTAAGTTCTCTATGATCTTGAGAGAATATGTTGTAAACAACAATTCACATTTTCTACAAATGGTAGTTGGCTTATATACTTAAAATTAGATAATTATTTAGTTCACAAAGGCTCTTAACTAATTTCACTATTCTAAGTAAACACCACATTTAATATTATAATAATAATGATGATTATTATTATTATTATTATTATTATTATTATTATTATATTTAATGACATTCACTAACTCACAGATATTTAAATATCAATTATTGAATAAATAAATAAATATTTGTTAAAATGAATTTAAATAAAATATATCATTTCCATTGATCCCTTAACTTGACTCTTCAAACCTCCTCATCATTTATCGAAACTTGAATAAATAGTTATTTCAAAAAATTAATATCATTATATTATTCATTTAATAGATGAATAAATATTATATATTCATTTACTAGAGAATAAATATTTATTTAATGTTCAACTCACGTATATGAAAAACTTAAAAAACATGTGATTGAATTTATGAAATCAAAATAACATGAATAGTTATTATTCCATTGTCTTAAGAATAATATTTATTCTAATATTAAATTAAAATTAAATTTTACTGAGTTTATGGATACACTCGGTGGGTGACCTTTTAGACCTCTATATCATTGGAATTAGTTGGGCATTTATAAAGTACAAGATTAACATCTAGATTCATCTCTAATATCCTATAGATAAATACATTAATGTCATAATGAAAAAAACATCATATGAACACTTATTGTGTAATATAATCCATTTTTCTTAATATATAATAAAAAAGGTTACACACTCATGTCATCAGCCTATATGCTGGATTATCTTTATTTTAATACCTATAATGAACTCATCGATAAACCACCATGTTTATAGACTTAATTATGAAGTTATATTTCAATCAATGGGATAATGATATAAACTTACAATCCTGAATGGGAACAAATATTTTCTTACCTTATTCAATTAATTTTATATCACTTTTGATGTTCCCAACATATTATACCTCACTACGAGTATAGGTCTCCTTGGTGTTTGTCAATACATCAAAGTATATGTTTAATGATATACATTAATAATAATCTCATTTATAAGGACCAACACACATATCAATGGATTAGAATATCTAATGACACATATAACATGTGGAATTCTTATTGGTGGGGTTTTTCTCATAACATTCTATCTTGATGATTAACAAGTTAGAAACACCATGATATGAAGCTTGATCTACTTATGAAAATCCAACAACTTATGTTTTAAACATCATACATATTATTTCAGATGCATGTCGTCCAAACCATAGGACATATGATTAAGAATATTTTCATTAAACATCAAGGTTCTCATTATATATGGGATATTTTATAACATATTGACATGATAGATACACTAAAACCATCATCTTGTTAATGATTCGTATAATAACAATAGTTGTGTGATAAAATATTTATTAATATTTATGTCTTTAAATATATTGGTAACTGAAGGTGTAAAGTAAGTTAGTTCTAGGGCATTTACTCTAATAGTCACCATGTCATTGGATCATGTATGGATGTTTACATGTTATAAAATAATGTGTCACAAAACATTATAATACTCTAAGATATCATGATCAATTTAATCATCATGTGATGATGATTATCAAGGTTTTAAAATCCAAAAAAATTAAGCATTAAATTTTTAGAGTTGGTGGTTACAAAGAGTTGAAACCTATGAAACATTCCATTTAATAGACCAAATGTTTGGTTTTCAAGGAATTTACTTGGAAAACCAATATAAAAAGGTTCTTAATTTATATATTTTATGGGTGAAATTATAGTTTATGCATCTGAATTTCCTTATTCTTCTTATGGTTGAAGTCCCCCCCCCCTCCCTCTCTCACTTCTGCCCCCTCCCCCTCTCTCTCCCCCCTCTCTCTCCATCTTTATCTCCCCATTTCTCTCCCTACCCCATATCTCACTAAGCCCAAGGTTATATAAAACTATTAGTAAGAAGGGGTCCTTACCAAAAAATAATATATTCTCATAGATTGTGTATTCCCTAAAAGTAAGGACAAATTATTTCCTTTAGAACAAAGAGTTCATTAGAAAATTCATAGTGATCGATATCAATATTATGTTAAAAAGCATGGATAGACCAAATTAATAGATGAATAGCTTTTATTTATTCATTTATTTTATTCATATTATAATTTATAGAATTATAATGTGGATTTATAGCTTTGTTTGATGTGTTATGCTACATTTGGATAAGTTTTATCCCTTCCAAATCCCCACATGTATGTCTACTAGAAAGACATTAGTTTGAGAGGGGTGTTTTGTTATGAGAATGATTCATGATCCATTCATACAAAAAGATTATTAGGGGATTGAATTAATAAATGATGATATGCATGGGTTCATATTTCATTTTATCACCCTTACTCAGGATTTAAAGTAGACAAGTCATATAGGCTTTACTTCTATATGAAATCAGTGGTACTTTTTCATGTGATTCAATGAATGTGTGTTACTATGGAATTTATGGTGTTTTATAGTTATTTTATGTTATTTAAAATGTTGGATTAATACTCATTATTTTATGTATTTTTATAGTCACATCACATTACATAACTTCCATCTTCATGCATAGCGAGTGAGTTCCAACATTATTTGAGGGATGTGTGTTAAAATAAATCTCTGAATGGCTAGAGTGTTATGAATATTACCTATCCTTGGAAGGATATGAGTCGTGTGTAGGTAGGATTTGAGTATTTGGGTTTTAAGTTCCATTTATCAAGATGTTTCAGGTAAGGTACCCTGTATTATGATATTACGATGTGTGTTACACATGAACACATGCATATTCATGTGCATGAACATTTTTATTTAGTGATATTAATTATGGTGAATAATGGGTAACATTAATAAAAAATTATGGTAAATAATTTTTTTATTATTGGGACTGGATTGTTAGTTTGTTCACACATTTTTAATTGATTATATAAACAGTTTCCAGTTTTACTTAATGGATAAATCATTTCTAAAACAACTATTATGAGTGTTTTTGCTCACCCCTATATGTGCACTTGTGCATTATTTATCTTGAGATCATGCATAATAGTAGGTTTAGACGGAATGTGCTTTGGGATGGTATTTTGTTGGTAGTTGGTTACAATCTATGCTCAATTGCACACATTTGAAATCACTTATATAGATCTTTACTTTATATTCTTTTTCCAGGTTGGGATGTTCTATTTTAGAGTTTTAGGATTTTACTTATCATATCATATTTTTATCATCATATTACATTCATGCATGTTTACATTTATATATTAGAATGTTTTTATTTGGTAAATTTTGGATGGAATTTCATGGTTAGTTGGTTTCATGTTTTTCAAAGGGGTAATTCATTCCATTGTATGTGTTGATACACTAAGAACTATTCATTATCCACTAGATTATCGAGGGAAATATTAGGGATTTCACTTATAGAATTTTTGGTCTTCTTAGGTGGAAGTTTAGTAGAGTCAGTACATTAAAACATTAAATGAATGTTTCATATTAATATAAGATAAATATCATAAACGTTAAATTTTATAGAAGTGTTTTCATTTATTAAATCTATTTATAGTTTTTTCATCATTAATTCACCCCCCCCCCTCTCCTCGGTAACTTATTTTCATAGTTTTTACCCCTTAAGTTTTTGATTTTTTATTATGGACTATGTAATCATGAATAGTTGAGGTCTAACTTTGAGTTATTTGTATGATGTTGTCATGTTTTAGTGGTTTTGTGTACTAAAGAATATATATATGATATTTCATGTCACACATGGTTCACAAAATATACACTTATCAAGTTTTTTTAGAACAGACTACTCAGTAAGATTATATTCTCTCTCACATAGATACCTATATAATGACATGCATGTGGATTTGAAAAAATATTTATTATTTAAGGTTGTTCTGTTAAAAATTAATATGGGTGTTAATGAGATGGTTTTGTTTAATTGAGATTATTTTCTTGTTTATCTTGGGTTTTAGGTATTCTTTTTGTTATCTTTGACTTCTTTTATTCCACGTATTGCATTTGTTTATTGTATGTCACAACATGTTACATTTATTATAAATATTTTAAGTTTTATTCTGTTTTGTTTTTACTACATATGTGATATATATTTGGAGATGTTATTTTTTGGTTAATGATTTATTATGTCCATTTTGAGGTTATTATCTCTCTTATTTTTTCAAAAAATCATTTTTATCTTATTTAATGCATTCTTATAACATTCAATTTTGTGGTGGTGTATATATTTCAGGTAGTTTCTCATCAAATTTATATGGTATTATATTTTATATTGTCACACAATCTTAATCATGTTTTTTTATTGAATAAAATCATTAATTAAAAATTTTATTTTTGAAATATTTACATTATAATGGGAATTAAAAGTTGTAAAGGTTCACAATGTAAGGTCTGAGTCATTAAAATTATGTAGAGATGTAAATGGGCCAAGTATTAAACCCTACTTGAAAAAAAAATCTTATTAGGCCTAAAATTTTTAATCATGATAACAAATGGGTCATTTTTGAAACCCCTAATTAATATTTGGGGTTTTCCCATACCATAATTAGTGACTAAACTCATGGCATGACTCTACCTGATAATGATATGTTATAATAATACTTTTGAATCAAATCATAATATCCTAACTTGGGTTTACTTAGTGTAAATATTAATGGGGGTGTTTTAGACGTTTTTATCCCTCCACGAGGGATGAGATAAAGTGATTTTTTGTCTTTATACTTGTTTATTTTAATATTATATTTTTTCTAAAAGCAGGTTAATACAGTTCTTATTGAAGGTTGCTTTCATGGGGTTTGTGCGAGATGGGATGGGCATGCGATCTCCCACTTATTTTCCACCAAAGATAGTTTATTTCTTTATAGAGTGAAACATCAAGAGTGTAAGTTTTTTGTTGATATTATTATGATTATAAATGTTTGTATGGAAAAAATATTGATTTTCAAAAAAGTAAAATATATTTTAGCAGGGGTGTAGATAAGATACGTAGGTATTAGATAATTGCTTTACATAGGGTTACACATGTTGACTAATTAAATAAATACATTGGGATGGTCATAGTTATTAGTAGATCTAATAAGGAGGTGTTTTCATTAGTTGTCAAAACTGTTTGGAATAAAATCCAAGGATGGTTTGGGAAGAAACTATGAAAATATGGTAGGGAGGTTATGTTGAAATTTTTGCCTTAATAAGTTCATACTAATATTATGTCATTTTTTTACTCATTGAGGTTATAATTCAGTGTCTTCATGTTCTATTAACAATTTTTTGTGGGTGTATTGATGGGTGAAATAAAATTCATTGTTTATCATGGGAATCTCTCTATCATCCAAAATGTGTCGGTGGCATAGGGTTCTGAGACTTGGTAGAATTTAGTTTGTCTCTCCTTGATAAACTGGTGTGGGTTATATTTTCAAATCATAAATCATTTTTTGTTAGATTTTTGTAGGTGAATTATTTCCCCTTGACTGATATTATGTGCTC
Source organism: Viscum album (assembly GCA_963277665.1). Taxonomy (NCBI): domain Eukaryota; kingdom Viridiplantae; phylum Streptophyta; class Magnoliopsida; order Santalales; family Viscaceae; genus Viscum; species Viscum album. The sequence goes on along the minus strand of OY728136.1, from coordinate 2,082,970,956 downwards.
TCATCTTGGTCTATGATTTAGTTTTCTCTAGAATAGGTTATGGGGTTCCAAGTATCTTTTAATAGAAGGGTTGTGCTGGTGTATTTCAGATGGATGAAAATTGAACACTTTGAAGGATTTGTGGATTTAGGAAACAATAGACAAATATGAAATATAAAATGTGGATTCTAGGTTTTAGAATGAAACTATTTATGATCTATTATGAGAATAACCTTCCTCTTGGGAACATTCAAAGGTTAATCAGCTCATTAATTTCATAGATACAGATCTTGTTCATTATACACCTATTAAAATTGTCTAGTGGTGATTTTATGCTTTGGTTATTCTATAAATACGAATCTTATATGTTTTGGTATATTTATATATTGGATATAAATATAGGATAGATGTATAATTGTGTTGTATAGAAAGTCAATATAAGATTTGAGATCCTTCCAAAAGTTCTGATTTTTTTGCGGAAGATGTGTCTCATTGTGCATCAATTAACTTTTTTACTACTTAATCAACATGTTCTTGCTAATTATTCTTATCCTTTTTTCAATTAGAGGTAGAAAAAATAGATCATATAATATTTTAGTGTAGTATCATGTGATCTTTTTTAGAGTAATGGGGTAGGATATCAATAAATTATCTAGATTTTCAATCTATGGGTGCTAGGTTTTTGCTACATTGGATGAAAACTATAGATTTTTTGATGGTTGTAGAGGCTTGTTTCTTAGTATGGTGGATTTATATGAGGCAAAATGTATTTTTATTAGTCGTTATATGATTCTGGATAGGATGTGGGTTCATCTTGTGTTTATTTTTTTGGATTTTTGGATGTAGTAAAGTAAATAGGTTATTCTGTGTTTTGGTTTCTCCCATGTTGATGTTGCAAGTTTTTTTATGAGTTTTCTAGAAAATAATTAAAAATGTGTTGATTAAAAATATTTTAAAATATATTCTTGAATGTTGGTAGGCCCCTTATCTCCCCCCCCCCTCCTTCACCTTTTCCTCGTATCTATTACCTGGAAAAGGTGGGGGGTTTGTTGCATTTCTCTTAAAGACTTAGAGAAAGGTGGCAGTAGGGGTTCCGCCTTTCACCTAATGTAAAAGCAAAAGGTGGAACCCTCCCATCCACCTTTGCATTAATTCCCTATAAAAGGGAACCTCCCCCTTTTCCTCACTTATAATTTCATTCATCTCTCTACATTCCATGTCTTCTCTGTCTAAAAAAAATTCTTTTCACGTTTGGTGGATTCAGTTGTCTAAAATAAGTCCTGGTTTTTTACGAAGCATCATTTAAGGGTATTTTTTACTTTATTTAAAGTTATTTATTTATATAATTGAATTATTTTAGTTAGGTTTAAATATATAATTTATTAATTAGTTTATTATTTAGAAATATATTATTTCTTAAGTATTTTATTTAATTACATATGTTGGACTCCTCATGTGTTAATCTTTTTTTAATGATCAAAAATCCTATACATTCTGTAAATATTGTTACTCCAGTTTAATTTATCTCAAATAATGTGCACAAATGGTTTGTTTCTTAAAGCATTAAATAAACCTATACAAGATCTCAAGTGTTATGTTTAATTATTGTAAAATATTTTTAATTGGTGTCATAAAGGTTTTCCTTGATAAATGATTATGTTTAATCCATTCTTTGAATATCACTGTTTAAGTCTGTATACATATATTTGGCTAAGTCTGAGAAACTGTGAGTCTACCACCGGTAATGTTTTTCTGGAAAAGGACCCAGACACTGTGACAAGACATCATGACCCAGAGATTGTGACCAGATACCATGACCCAGACACCGTGACCCAGACACCATGACCAGACACTATGACCCAGACACCGTGACCAGACAATGTGACTAGACACCATGATCAGACATCGAGAACCAGACACTATAACCAGACACTGCATATGTGCTATTTGTTCCTAATCTCTATACAACAGTGCCATAATAAATGTCTCACCACTCAAAATCAATGAAGGATACATTGTTTCATGGAGACACCATTTCATGGAGACATAGTTTCCAGACATACTGTGACACCATTCTTTAATCTGTTTTGTCATTTTTCAATATAATTTCTAATGGTCATATTTGAGTCTTTTAAATGCACTGACATAATTAATATTTCTTTGTAGATATGTCACCTGATAATACAAGGTACGAGGTATAGAATACATGAATATTGTCAGATCCAACACATGCACTCGAAGAATAAAAAGAGGATTGTGTCCCATAAACAAAAAAGTGTGCAATAACAAAGAAGCAAGAGAATTCTTGAGAAAAGAACTGATGCATGAAACTCAATACATCTGAAGAAAACATGAAGAATTCTCAAATCCAAAAATCTGGGATAAAATAGATTAGATTCAAGAATATCTTTTCAATAGAAACTCCAGGAAGAACATGATCCAGATCTAACTCGAAACCAGAGCATCAGACCTGCAATACATTGTTTCTCGCAAGAGGATCTGATTCTTACATATTCTTCATTCTAGATTTCTAGAGCTGCATAGACTAACACTCAGATGACTTCTAACCTTATCTCATCATTTTTTCTATGTTTTGTTTTATTTTTAGTTCTCGAGAAGTGTGTGTGTCTGTATAAAAACAGACACTGTCTCCTATATTAAACTGGAGGATAAAATATATTCTTCCTCTCACATCTTTTTACACTTGTTTATTCCCATGGATATGTGTGGAAGATTTACCTAGGTGGCCTATTAATTTATACCCATGAAGAACTGTGGAAGATGTCATGTGACCTAGACAGTCCTGTGCACAATTGTTTACCTTGATCCAGGGTGTGGATCAAGATTATTAATATAAACTTCTTGGTGGAATGTGATCACTAAGTGGATTGGATTAGCTCTTGGCATGATACTGAACTACATGTTTTAAATCCGTTGTGTTTTTAACTTAGTTTTATTAGTTTTACTATATAATTAATAAATCACTAAATTTAATTTGATATTTAATCTTGGAAATAAGTTATAATTGTCTTTCCTTATTATAATAACTTTAAAAGTAATATTAATAACTGATATTAAGATTATTGAGAATTAATCAATCTTTTGAAAAGTTATTTAAATAGTCAAACTTTCATAACCATATTACTTTGATTAACAGACATGTATTTATTTTATTGGGGAACTTTTTAAGAATATTTTCCAAATAGATAATTTTATTGATACTCAATTCACCCCCCCTCTTGAGAACTCTACTCCGATAAACATTTGGTATCAATGGCATTTTTTATTCCTGTTATGAATCTATTTTTTACCCTATTCAACTATGATTTTAGTTTTACTTTAAAGAACTGTAAATGTATGTTAATTCTAAATTTCTAGCTCTTTAAAAGTATTTCTTTATTTTGGATTATATACTAGAAGGTGCTTCAACAAATAGACCACCATTATTTAATAGAACCAATTATGCCCAATGTAAAATAAAAATGAAAATTCATTTAAAAATTATGGGTTTTGAAATTTGGTCTTCAATTATATATGAGTATAATATTCCTACTACTCATAGAATTACATGGGACGGCCCAATCAAGACTGCCTACAAAAACAATTGCAAAGCCATGAATGCTTTGTACTTGTCTTTAAGAGATGTGAAATTTTATAGAATTTTTTCATGTAAAACTGCCCATGAAATTTGGGATAATTTGTCTGTTTCACATGAAGAAACTTCTAGAATGAAAGAAATGAGACATAATACTTATACTATTAAATATGATAACTTTAAAATGAAACATGCTGATCCTATTTCTGACATGTATCTCAGGTTCAACGAAATTGTCAACACAATGACTTCTCTGGGAAGAGATGTCACTGCCAAAGAAAAAATTATGAGGATTCTAAGATGTCTTCCTGACAGATAGAGAGGAACATTTGTCTCTATTAGATAATCATGCGACATCAGTAAGTTACTTGTCAAAGAACTCATTGAGAAACTAATTTTGTATGAAGAAGATCTGAAAGTCAATAAGGGAGAAAAGGATGAACCTAAAAGAAAAATATGTTGTATTTAAGACCACCACCTCTAAACACAAAGAGAAAGGGAACTTTGAAATCTCTATAGAAATATTGATCAATAAACAATCATCAGCTGATAGTGATGAGGATATGGCTCAATTAGCTCAAAGATTGAAGAGATTTTACATGAAAAATAAATTTTTTAGAAATCCTAACTTCATGGGATGATATGATCAAAAAGGAAGATGGAACAAATATTGGAAAATAAGTGACAAGTCTGATGAGATAGTATGCAATTAATGTAAGTGAAGGCGATATATAAAGGCTAATTATCACAAGCTCAAGTACAAAAACAAAATATTAGGAAAAATATTGAAAGTATAAAAAGTCAATGGAAGAAACATGGAGTGATTCTGAGGATAGTTCAAGTAAATTAGAATCTTCACATGATGAACAAGACAACAAATCCAATATGTGTTTTATGAAAAACACATCTAAGGTAACACTGGAATTTCCTGTATATAATTCCTATTTTTCTGGAGATGAGAGTGACTCTAAAAATATGTCTAATGAAGAAATGGTTGAGTACTATAATATTATTGAAGATAAATATAATGATCTAAAAGATAAATACAAATTCTTAATGAAACAGCATGCTCTTAACTCAACTGTTAAAACTGAACTTACTGTAGAATGGGTAAAAAATATTCAATTACTCAAAGAAAATAATAAACTAAATATATCTAATGAGCAATTGAAAAAGTATCTTGAAAGGTTTACTAATGGTAAAGATAATTTTGTACAAATTATAGGTAAACATATTTCTTTTAAATATACTACTGGTATTGTCTATCAACATGGTAAAAGAAATTTTGGAAGAACTGATTTTGTTTCTATGTCTAGGACATACAGCTTTACTCCTAGTTTAGGAAAACATTCAGCTAGTTCATGTTATGATACACTCTCTACTGTTTCAAGATTTTATGGACCAAATAGAGTTTATTTTTCAAGTACTTTAAATAATGATAATAGAAAACATATGAGGCAGATGTGGGTTCCTAAATCACTAGTCACTAATATTACTAGACCCAAACAAATATGGGTACCAAAATCTATTTTTATTTGACTATTTTGTAGTAAAGCTGCTTAAAGAGCTCCTATAAAAGCTAATGGTACTTGGATAGTGGGTGTTCAAGATACATTATAGGAGAATATTCATGCTTTTATAATTTAAAAAAAATTGATGGTGTACATGACACCTTTGGTAGAATTGTCACATATGGTGGACATGTCACCTTTGGTGACATTGCCAAAGGAAAGATCACTAGCCTTCGCCAAATTAGTAACACTAACTCAGTTTTCATTTCCAAAGTAATTTTTGTTGATGGATTGAAATATAATCTACTTAGTATTTCACAACTATGTGATGATGGATTTCATGTTAAAATTAAAAATGATGCTTGCAATGTTTTCAATTCTAAAAATGAATTAGTATTGTCTGCATTAAGAAATGAAAATGTCTAGTCTATTAACTTAGATTCTTTAGTTTCACAAAATTCTTCCTATTTAAGTATATTTCACAAAGAGTCTAGGATTTGTAATAGGAGTCTAAGACACTATAATATTCACACTATTATAAATATAACTAAAAAGTTTTAGTCAAATACATACCAAAACTTGAGTTTCTAAATGATAAATTGTGTAATCCTTGTCAAGAGAGAAATCAACACAACATTTCCTTCAAACCAAATAAAGAAGTGTCAATTTCTCAACCTTTCAAATTGGTTCACGTGGATTTGGTTGGTCCATCTAGAGTTTCTATTTTAAATGGGAAAACTACATTTATGTTCTTGTAAATGACTTTTCTAGATATACTTGGGCTTTCTTTTTGGCTCAAAAAAGTGAATCCTTCTCTAATTTTATCAAATATTCCAAATCTATGGAAAATATTAGTGGGCATAGAATTAAATCCTTGAGAAGTGATAATGTCCATGAGTTTGTAAATCTTGAGTTTGAATCCTTTTCTAACAAAATGGATATAGTCATAATTTCTCTACCCCTAGAACACCTTAATGGAATGGAGTTGTAAAAAGAAGAAATAGAACCTTGTAAGAGACTAATATAACCATTCTTAGTAAATATGACTTACCTATTTCTTTTTTGGGCTCAAGATGTAAATACAGCATACTATATTATCACTAGAGTATTTATTAGACCCATTCTTAAAAGAACTCCATATGAGTTATGGAACAATAGAAAACCAAAAATTATCTACTTCAATATTATTTGGTTGAAATGTATATATCATTAATACTAAAGAATATCTTGATCAATTCGCATCACAGAGTGATGAAGTAATCTTTCTAGGATATTCTATCTCTAGTAAATCCAATAGAGTGTTTAACAAAAGAAATAAATATGTTGAAGAATTTGTCCATATAAAATTTGATGAAATAGATCCACATGAGCTTAAGACCTCTCTAGAGAACCTAGAGGATGATGTATCAAATATGGACATTAAATCAAAATCCTCTAACAATCCCGTAATGGAATCTGTGGAAACTTCTATTTCTGGAAATTCTTTAGATTCAAGTCATAATGAACCCGAACCTTTTGAAGAACCTAAAATCACTAGTCCTTTTTTTCTAGAGCTATTAAAAATATTAAGAACCACCATTATTATAGTATTTTATGACATTTAGATAAAGGAACTCAAACTAGAGCTTCTCTTAGAAATGGGGTTGAATATCAAGTCTTATTTTCACTACATGAACCAAAAAACATTAATGATTCAATCAATGATGAATTTTGGGTGATGGCTATGCAAGAAGATCTTAATCGGTTTGAAAGGAACAATGTTGGGAAACTTTTTGACAGACGCAAAGGCACATTTACTATAGGAACTAAGTGGGTGTTTATAAATAAGGTAGATGAAGATGGTAACATAGTTAGAAACAAGGATAGATTGGTTGCACAAGGCTATATTCAAGAAGAAGGAATTGACTATGAAGAGACTTTTTCACCAGTATCTAGACTTGAAGCCATCAGAATTATTCTTTCTTATGTTACACATCTAAATTTCAAATTATATCAAATGGATGTTAAGAGTTCATTCCTAAAATGGTATATAGCTTAGGATGTCTTTTTTGAGGAACCCCCTGGTTTTACAAATCCTCATTTTCCAAATCATATTTTTAAATTATCAAAAGATGTATATGGTTTAAAACAAGTTCCAAGAGCTCTGTATGATAAATTAATAACTTTTCTTATTTCCAAAGGTTTTAAAAAAGGATTAGTTGATCCTACCCTTTTTAAAAAATGAATTTCCAATTATGTTTTAGTGGTTCAAATTTATATAGATGACATTATCTATATATCTTCAAGAAATTATTAATGTATGGAATTTTCTAAAATGATACAAAATGAATTTGAAATTAATGTAATGGGTGAACTAAAATTCATTCTTAGATTTCAGGTCTTTCAAAATAATGATTGTGTTATTTTAAAACAAAGAAAATATACAAGATATATTATAAAACACTTTGTCTTGGATATCACTAAAAGTAGTGACACTCCAATGAGTACTACTTGTATGTTGGATCTTGATGAAGATGGAAAATCATTTGATAAATCCACTTATAAAGGAATGATTGGAAGCTTACTCCACTTAACTTCTAGCCAACTTGACATTATTTTTAGTGTATGTATGTGTGTTCATTGTCAAGAAAACCCTAAGGAATCTCCTTTAAATGTTGTAAAGAGAATTTTTAAATACCTCAATCATACACCCAATCTAGGACTGTTCTATCCCAGAGGACAATCATTTGAATTAGTTAGGTATTATGATTCTGACCTCGGTGGTTGTAAGATAGATAGAAAAAACACATATGGAACATGTCACTTTTTAGGAAAATAACTAGTATCAGGTGTAGTAAGAAACAAAACTTCATTGCATTATCTACTATATAAGCCGAATACATAGCTTCTAGTAGTTTTTGTGCACAAATTTCATGGATGAAACACACATTACTAGACTATGGATATCAATTTAGAAATATACCTATAAATTCTGAAAATACAAGTGTTATTAACATCTCAAAAAATCCAGTTTCACACTTTAGGAAAAAAACATATTTATGTAAGACATCACTTTTTGAGATATCATTATCAAAAAGGTGATATCACTTTGGAATTCATTGGAACTGAATATCATCTTGATGATATATTCACCAAACCATTAAATTATGAAAGAATAGATTACATAATACATGAGTTCAGAATGATAAATCTTAAGTAGTAAGTGTATAGTTTCACATTTTATGGTTTCACAAGTCTTTGTCTTAATATTACTATCAAACTCTAATATTTATATAGTTTTACTCTCTTAAAAGTTGTTGTTTCATTTTTACGGTCTCAGAGTTACTACATCTTGGTTACTATCTGGCACTTACTGTCTCAAAAAATATAGTCTCACTGTAAAATTATGTTATAGTCTCACTGTAAAGACACTTTATTTTTTTATTTACATATTATAAAATGTGTCGTGATAATTAATTATTTTATTCTTTTACTTTCTCGTGCTTTTGATTTTGTGACACATGATATCCAAAATGATAAAAATGAAAGAGGTTTCACTCCTTTCTTCACCTGATCTCTCTTCTCTCAAACCGTAACTCCCCTTTCAACATTTATCTCTCTCTCTAACCTTCATTAAATGCCCAGAATTAAACATCCATCCTCATAAACCCCTGAGAAGAATAGATCAATGAATAATATAAAAATAGAACCAATGTTATCACCTTAAGGTTCGTTGAATCCGAACCTGATGAACAGAATGGTGGTGCCTGAAAAAGAAATTTTCCCCAAGTGGATGCTACCAATTAAGTCATTATTATTGAAAGTACTAAAAGATTAAGGGTTGATAGATTGGTTCACAAAGGTGGATATGTAGATATACCCGAATCTAGTGGAATAGATTTATCAGTTCGTTCAATTCTCTTTTGATACAGAATATGGTTTTTTTCTGAGAAGGTAGATAAATGGGATTTACTTTTTCTTTGAGGTTATGGGTTGAATGCCTAAGGATACCTCATGAGGGTATTTTTTTAGTACTACCAAAGAGTTCCTCCACCTCCAAGTGAGATATTTGTGTTGGAAGAATCCTTGAGAAGCATAACTGGGAATGAAACAAAGAGACATGCTATAGTTGCTGAGCTAGATGGGGAAATTAGAATTTTGTTTAAATTTCTTCAGAATCTGATCAGCCCCTAAATAGGTGATTTTTCTACACTCAAGAATCAGGTTGTATTTTTTATACATATTATGAAGAATGAACACAAGATCAAACTACGCAAGTATGTTATACTCTATATATGTGACTTGATCAAGACAATCACCAATTCAACCTCCAAGTTCTACTAAAGGTTAATCTCAGCTATGCTTCATGCAAAAGGGTTAGTTGGACCAGATGAAAAATTAATTTAAGACTATGAATTTTTTATTTCAAAATTCACAGTCAAGATAATGAAAATTAGTTGGAATCCATGGAGAAAACCATGGGTGGAAGATAATGATAGGTTATATGAAAATTTCAACCCCTTTGAGCACTCTTCAATACATAAGCACATTTCTGATTCTGGTTTGGAACCAAATGAAATTGTTGACTATTCTGATCAGGAAGAAGAATAATAAGTTTTTTTACATATAGGGAAAACTATCCTGGATGAGGAAGATAGTTAACCTACTCCTCAAGTCTTAATTGAGAAGAAATTACCTATCCCTGAAGAGATTTTTGATCTGTAAGAACCTATCTTTAAAGAATTATGTGTTTTTGTTGAAAGGGAAAAGGATGTTCTAGAAGAACATTTAGAATAATATCTTTCTCTTTAGAAATAAGCTACTCCTGAGGAACACCTAGATGAAAAAGTTGTTCCTGAGGTTATCCTATCTACTGAAGAGAGAATGGAGAAAGCCTTTCAAATAGCTAGAAAGTAAATGGGTGTGGCTATTGGGGATGAAATATTTGAATTAGATCAAGGATATAAATCTCTTATTCTTGTAATTGAAGCACATGTTGAGGGGGAGTAGAACCCGAATCTGGAAAGTGTTGAAGTTCCAAATCTGGTTGATTCAAACTCTGTGGATAGATGATATAAATTTCCTACCTATTTTGATGTGAATGATTCCCAGGAAGCCTCAGTTAAAGGTATAGATCTGTCTATTGTGTTTCAATTGAAACCAGTATCTGATCTTGATGTTACAGCTATAAAGAAAGGTGAGCCTATCTCAACTCCTATGCCTAAACCTTCACAACAACCTTCCACCTTGGTGAGTAAGGATGATTTGAAAGCATTTGGAGCTTCTCTATTGGCTGAGGTTGAAAAGATCATGAATAATCAACTTAATCTTGTGACAAACTTGAGTGAAAGGGATTCTGCTCTGTTGTTAGAGAAGATTAATTGGAAGATTCTGTAGAAAATTCTTCATGAAGTTTAAAAAGACAAATTTGAGAACAAACATCTTAGTGTTGAAGTGAATTCTCTCACTGGTATGGTTGAAGAAATTTAGAGAGTGATGAAATCAAGACCAGAACCTATTGCTCATCCTGTTGAGGATGTTAGTGGTCATATTCCATAGGAAGTATCCTCCTTGGTTAAACCTAACCTAATTTACTTAGCTAACAAGGTGGTTGAAAGAAAAAATCGAATAGTTCAAGAGATGTGTTAGTCATTGGTCTTAACAAGATGACTGATGAGAATAAAGGTTGTCTCCAGAAAGTTATGAATCAATTAAAGTCTCTTACTTCAGCTGTTATAGTTTCAAGTGCCTCTGGAAAATCATCTCAACCTTCCTTGGATAGTGATATTCTCAAGGAAATTGTTAAAGAAGAATTTTAGTCTGTACTCAGTGGCTTTGACAAAGAGTCTATATCTATGGTTTTCAAGAATAGTGACAGGGTTCTTGATTTGGTGAGAATTCATTCCAAGATTTCCAATGATTCCCAAGAGGAAATTTCTAATAAGGTGGACTTCTACTTCAATAGGATCTTTTCTAAGCATGATATGACAAACCATTTCAATTACCTTTTAGAGAATCTAATAATCTCTCCAATCACTCCGGATTTCAAAACTCAGGTTCAAAATCTTAAGGATTTCACTCCCTTGATTGAAAAGTTCATGAAGAACAATGATGACTTTGAGAAAGTGATGCAGTATGGTGGTGAGATCATTTCTGACTTCATAAAACTTTTGAGGCCTTATCTTCATGTACAGGTCACTGATATTGTGGCTCCTGCAGCTGCACCCTTAAGACCTAGTTTGCCAACCGTCTCATCCTCTACCCTTTCCTCAACTTCTATGTTTGTCTCTCAGGCTATAAGTCATATTAGACCTGTTATCCTAGACCAACAATACCCTTGGTCTTCCACTACACTTACCTTATCCTCCTTTATTTTTGAAGGACTCCCTTTACCTTCTCTGTCAGTCTATTCACTTCCATCTATCACTTATACTTATGGACTTGTGGATTCTCTTGATGTTGCTGCCAAGCGAAAAGAGAAGATAGTTGGTGCTGAAAAAAATGAACCCTATCTTTTGATAGGGAATATTTCTATATTTTGGTTGCTTACCATTTTTAATGACACTTTTTTACCAATCTAACGCATTGTGAAATATTTTTATCTATTCTATTATTTACTTCTGTACTCTTTTTGATAATCCCAAAAGGGGGAGAGACATGCACACTAAAGGAGAGATGCATTCACTATGATTTTATATCTCACTCACATGATTTTAGATCATCAAAACGGGGGATATTTTTGGGCTCCTCGTGTGTTAATCATGTTTTAATGATCACAAATCTTATACATTATATAAATCTTGTTACTCATATTCAATCTATCTCAAATCATGTGTACTGATGGCTGGTTTCTTGATACATTTTATAAACCTATCAAAGATCTCAAGTGTTATGTTAGATTATTGTAAACTATTTTTAATATGTGTCATATTGGATTTCCTTGATAAATGATTAATTATAATCCATTCTATGAATATCAGTGATTAAGTTTGAATATAGATATTTGGATAAGACTGAGAAACAGTGAGTCTTCCACTGGTTATGTTCTTCACGAAAAGGAACCAGACACCGTGAAAAGACATCGTGACCTAGAAACTGTGACCAGACACCATGACCCATACACCGTGACCTAGACAACGCTATTGGACACCGTGAACAGACACTATGACTAGACATTGAGAACTAGAAACCGTATCGAGACATTGCATCTGTGATACCAATTCTTGATCTCTATACAATTGTTCCATCATAACTGTATCACCACTCAATGTCAAATAAGGAGATATTGTTTCATGGAGAAACCATTTCATGGAGACACCATTTCCAAATAGACTATGACACCATTCGTTAATCTGTTTTTTGTTTTTTCAATTTAATTTCTAACGGTCATATTTGGGTTTTTTAAATTCACTGATATAATTAATATTTCTTTGTAAAAATTTCTCCTGATAGTATAAGGTACGAGGTGCAGAATACATGCATCATGTCAGCTCCAACACATGCACTCCAAGAATAAAAAGAGAAGTGTGGCCCGAAAACAAAAAGTGGGAAATAATGAATAAGTCCGAGAATTCTTGAGAAAAGAACTGACACATGTAACTCAATACATCTGAAGAACGCATGAAGAATTCTTGAATCCAAAAAGTTAGGATACCATATATCAGAGTCGATAACAACTTTTCAATACTAACTCCACAAAGAACATGATCCATATCTAACTGGAAACTAGAGCATCAGACCTGCGATACTATGTTTCTCACAGGAGGACCCGATTCTTACATGTGCATCATCCTAGAAGTCCAGGGCTTCATAGACTAACACTCAAAGCGCTTCTAACCTTATCTCATCATTTTTGCTCTATTGTGTATTGTTTTTAGTTTTCGAGCGGTGTGTGTGTGTGTCTGTATTAAAACAAACACTATCTCTTTCATCAAACAAGAGGATACAAGATATCATTCCTCTCACATCTTTTTACACTTGTTTATTCTCACATATATGTGTGGAAGAGGTCCATGTGTGGCCTATTAATTTATTCCCATGATAAACTATGGAAGAGGTAGTGTGACCCGGATAGTCATGAACAATATTTATTACCCCAAACCAGGGTGTGGATTAAGTTTTTTAACATAAACTTCTTGGTGGCTGGTGATCACCAAGTGGATTGGATTAAATATCGACTTGAGACTGAACCACTTGTTTTATATCCGCTATTTTTTTTAATTTTTTTCTATTTTACAGTATAATTCAAAAATAACTAAATATACATTGATAGATAATCTTGGAAAGAAGTAATAATTTTCTTTCCTTATTAGAATAACTTCAAAAGTAATATTAATAATTGATATTAAGGTTACAGAGAATTAATAAATCTTCTGTGAAGTTATTTAAACAGTCAAACATTCATAACCATATTACTTTGATTAACCGAGATGTATTTATTTTATTGGGGACATTTTTAAAAATAATTTTCAAACATAATTTTCTATAAATAATCAATTCACCCCCTCTTGAATACTCTAATCTGACTAACAACATATAGTTTTAAATACTAGTTGTTATTAGTAATGATTAGTTATAGTTTAACTATTGAATAAATTACGGTTAAACATTCTAAAATTTTGGTATCATGAATATTATGTGGTTATCTAAGAAATAAAATCTCTATATAGATACAAACAAGTGAATGTGGCTCTAGAACAGATGTTCCTAAGATGAAAATCTCTGACAATGTGTTTCAGTCTTTACTCAGGGTAAATTGGTACATGAAAATGAGTCATTTTCACTCCTGGTTTGACACTCTCGAGGGATATGATTTAGATGATTAATATTTTCTTTTTAAACTACTAAAATACATATGAAAAGAAAACATCAAATAATTATTTATTAATGCTAAAATGATAATTATGATCATATAAAATAAAATGGGCAAGGAAAAAATGTACTAAGAAACATTAGTATCATAATTTAGGATATTAGAAGATGTTCAAAAAATTTAGTATCATAAAGATTATATAGTTTAGAAATAATATTTATTATTAGTAATGATTGACTATAGATTAATTAATGAATAACTTAGGATTAAAAATGAATACATATAATGATTATCTAATATTATATATCATTGATAAAATTACAATTATGATTATATAAAGTGAAATCTAGAAGAACAAATACATTAATTAACTTATAAATTTTTTACAAAATAGAAAAAATATCTTTAATTTTTATAGAGGAACATGGTTTGGATGAGATGATCCTCACTTCAAACATGAAGTAAAATCAATATTATTTTCAATTTTTATATTAATAACATATTAAAAAGATATGTACTTAAATTTGGAATTTTAAAAAAACTTTTAGTCTTCTAATTATATCTGATATAACATTTATGATATGATATTAAGAGGCTGAAAGATTTTAAAAATTCCAAAGTTATGTACATATATTTTGAAGATATTATTAAGCTACCAATTTAAAATAAGATGAATTTTACCTCATGTTCGATGTGAGGCTCATATCATCCAAACCATGTTTTCTATTGAAAAATTTCAAGGTATTTATTCTATGTGGTAAAGAATTAATGTGTTATTGAATGTATTTTTTATTCTCCATTTCACTTTATATGATTATAATTTTCATTTTATCAATGATAATTAAATTGATTTGATGTTTTATCTTTTTTTACCTCGGATTTCAAAAAAAATTCTGACTTATATTATAATCAAATTTTATATAATGAAACATTAGTATCATGTTTTAGGGTACAAAAATAAGTTCTAAAATTTTAGTATAATAAATATTATATGGAAAACCATCATTTTAAATATTAGTTACACTATCATAATCTTGATCAAAACACATTTTTAACATATATAGTCATGTTTTCCTATGTGTACGGCTATGTCGAGGTTATTTAAATTGATCAAGAAGATTTCTATAGTACACAACCAACAATAGTGGTTAGTACATGTAATTATGAATCTCTAAGTGAATTTCAAGATAGAATTACTGGTTCCTTAAATATGGGACTCGATCAAGAGATAAATTCTATGAGCTATAGATATTTTCTATTCTCGACTACATTGTAGTATCTAGCTTGTCCATTGGTTGTTGATACGTAGTGGGTCCAAGAAAAAAAATTATTTTCCAAACATTCAGATGGTACCATGATAGAGTTATATGTTAAAATTTCTATTATACAACAAAAAAAATCCATTTGTATAAATATTTAGACTTACAATGTCATTAAAGATGGTCCTACCTATGAAATTGAGCCTATTCTAAATGATTAAGAAGAGGACAACCAAGAAAATCTCCTAGATATACATGTAAATACGACATACGATGAGGATTTCTGTGATGATGTAATAGATGGTGAATACACTGTTGTTGAGGAGGGAGTAGAGTAAGTTTGGGATAATGTTGATAGATTTGAATTTTTTATAAAGGAACCTCAACCCACAATAAATCATCCACCACTTTTCGTAACTTAGTCGGAAGGAGTAAAAAGTGTGCCTGAATTTGACAACAATGTTCTCACACCCACAACTGAGTTTCCCAGAGTTTTACCTTATAGGATTAGTATAATGGGGGAAACTTTATATGTTGGAAGGTATTTTCCATGTAAATATGCATTAAAAAAAATGATAAATATGTTTCACAATGAGAGGCACTATAGATATATAGTTCAAGAATCATGACATAAAAAAATCATGCGGTGTGAAAAGTATGGGGATGATTGTAGATTCCTCTTGAGGGTGATTTTGGACATTTCATATGGGGTTTGGAGAATATCAAATATTGAGGTAGCTCATATTTGAGTTTAGACAAACCTGGAACAAGATCATACCACATTGGATACTGAATTTGTCTCATCCATTGTCATCAACATGATTAGGAAATGCCATGATATTAATATATACATTTTTAAAGAGAAGATGAAATAGAATTTTAATTATAATATTTCTTATAATAAGGCATAGATAGAGAAACAAAATGCAATTATGAACGACTATGTTGATTGGGATGACTCGTATCAGGTGTTCTCACAATTTCTAGCTATACTGAGAAATAATGGCCAAGTTGTGTTCCATATTCATATGAACAAACATGTGTCTCAAGATAACTAACTTGATCAATCTCGTGTTCTATTTCATCAGTTGTTTTGTGCATTCCTTCCCTGCAACTTCGCATTTTGTTTCAGTAAACTGTTCATACTGATTGATGGATGGTTTCTATATAGAAAATACAAGGGTGTATTGTTGATTATGGAAACCTAAGATGGAAATCATTTTCCTCTTCTACTTTCCTTTTCAATTATATAGAAGGAAATAATAAAAATAATGGATTTAGTTTTTGGCATGTATCAACAAGTATTTCACCCACATTCAGGCTGTCTATTTGATATTTGATCAGTATTCGGAGATCAATGAGGAATTCAATGTAGACCATAGTACATGGAGACCCCCAAATGAACATCATTAGTACCACATCAAACAAACCACTAGAAATTTGTGGAAAACATTACATAATGACCCTATAAAGAAGAAAATCATGAGTCTTGGTATGTATTTCCTTTTTTATTTTTTACGATTTCAATGTAAAGATAAAATCAATTTATGTGAAATATAATTACTTCAATATAGAATAGGAGATGGATCAAAAAAGGTTTGAAGAATGTTTCGAAAAAATTGGCAAGTCTAATTAATAAGTGTA